>OY856356.1:14054500-15403500 GCA_963693475.1 Ectropis crepuscularia
ACGTTTTTATCACAAAACTAGTCAAACCTCATCGTTCGAGTTTTTGGATCGTCAACTATGAAACGATGTCGCTTTTCGATGTCGAGATACGAGCAGTGCGATAGAAAAAGGACAAAGTGTACTATAATAATCGGATACACTTCGGAGAGTTCTCCGAAGTGTATCCGATAAAAATCAATTCGCAATACCCCTCGGTTTCACCCGTTTAGTTCCTGTTCCCGTTACTTTCCCGGGATGAAAAGTAGCCTATGTGTTAACAGATTCCTGACTATAATCTATATGACTTCCAAATGTCAATCCGATCCGTTTGGATGTGATTCAGCAAACAAACATCCAAACTCCCGCGTGTATAATATTAATATGATTATCATTATAATGAGTATGTTGAATGGTTGAACATCCGTGACCGATACTCACTTCTTCCGGAGATACGACAGAAGGCTGCCCTTGCCTTCGTGACCGAGAAGGTAGGATATGTACTGGTGCGGTTTCGCTTCATACTCCGATATCAGTGATCTCATGCACCACGTTAAATGTACCTGCAATCATAATATATGTCACCTGTAACGCATCTATAAATTCTGGTCATGACAACTTTGTTATTTATAATCATGTAATTTGTTTGACGCAAATATGGTACTTTATGAATTTATGATTATGGTTCACGATTATTATTTTCACAAGTCCTTT
The DNA here is from genome assembly GCA_963693475.1 of Ectropis crepuscularia. Lineage (NCBI taxonomy): Eukaryota > Metazoa > Arthropoda > Insecta > Lepidoptera > Geometridae > Ectropis > Ectropis crepuscularia. The sequence goes on from OY856356.1 coordinate 14,055,191, forward strand.
TGAAAAAACAGTTTGTTAAGGCCTGTTTTCATTTTGATTAGTACGCGTGTGAGTGAGTAGTGCAGGTGTTGAGTGATTGGTAGCAAACACGTGTGGACACCGATTGATTATTGCGAGTGCATAGTAATCAGTCACTTGCACTCGCAATCGCACTCGCACTCACACTCGCAATAATCAAAATGCAAACCGGCCTTTAGAGGCAGTATGATCAAGGCAACTGACAATTCATATCTCATCTACAAGTGTCATCAGACATCCCACGGACTACGGATTCTACACAGTAAATGGTATTTAAGCCATCGTTGACTGGTTTGCGAGAACACACCCGAAAGTCTTTGGCACATCCTCAGGTTAGAATTTTCAAAGTTCTGTAGACAGTTAAAGACCAACTGATGTCAAATGCTATTCCTTCATCACTCCTAAATTCGGGCATGACTTCGTCAGGTCGGAACACATGTCCGAATGTTTCTTATATTTACTATATATATACTAAACCTTTGCAGTAGAGATAGGACAGTCTGCCAACTGTACAATGCAGTGCCAGATTAAAGTAACTTAATGCCCTAAACAAAATTCTCATTTGGGCCATCCTATCCTTAAGTGAACAATCCAGAATTAATTAAAAAAAAAGTAATTTCAGACACGCGGCCTTTAAAATTGCCCTAACCTCGCGAAAGTTGCTCTTGAAGAATGCTCTTTTTTTCTCGATCGCCTCTGGTGTAGATGGGATGCCTTAAACAATTGCTTAAATTTCTAAACAGGCTAATCCAGGACTGCTAAAATGTCGTATCTAAAGTACAGTAACACAGCCATTATTATTTATTACCTCTGTGTTATCAGCGACAGGTTTCACGTAGTATATGCTCCTGAATTCTGGCGTGACGGCTTCGGGACGGAACACGTGTTGACTGAAGTCGTCTGCGGGCAGTTTGTTGGTAGGTACGCGGCCGAACGTGTTAACCACGTACTGTTCTAAGTCGGGTAAGTCCATGCGAGCCTGCGAAGGAAGAGTTCGTACATTTTTTAATATTTTTCCTATAGTATAGTGACAAGACGAGCAGCACATATGCCTGATGGTAAGCAACATGCCTGCCTATAACAGCACAGTGACACGCAGCTATTGGAACATGAAGAGTCCAAATAATTATCTAGTACTACACTGCGCTCATCACTCAGAGATAGAAGATGTTTTATCCCTATGTTCTGTAATTTCACTGGAAACATTCTCCTTCAAACCGGAACACAATTTGGTGTCTTCAAATCAGCGGTAAACCGGATTTTTTCGCACCGCATCGTCGCTTAGCACCAGGTGAGATCATTCAAGTGTAAACCTGTAACAAGTAGTTTACTTAAATATTTAGTTAATAAATAATTAGTTTACTGTAAAAAGTTATTAATTCTTTACCTGCACTGCGAGTGTCATCCGATTCGCGCTGTAATGCCGTTTCCTAAACTCGTGCGCAGCTTGGTACAGTTTCTCGTCGTCATTGATGTCATCCTTCAGACTCCTCAGGTTACCCCACGTGAATGTACGCGCGGGATGTCCTTCGGGGAATAGGCTGCAGAGAAGCTGGTCTTTGCGGTTCGAGTCCGAGGGCGCTGCTATCGCAAATTCTGGAGAAACAATACAAAATAGTATATACAATACAATACAATATATTTATTAATAACTCCAATGTTACATGTCATTTAAAAAAATAATTACAAAATTATTAATCTAATTGCTTAGATATTTCAAATAAAATTACCTATACATATCTATAATACGTAACTGTGTAAAAAAATATCATTTCAGTTAATGTCATTAATAATTCTCTTTTAACTTAATAAACATGTCATAGTTGTAAAATAATGACTCAGATAGCCACTTTCTTAGTTTGGCTTTAAACGCCGCGGCGGAAGGAGCATCACGCACGTCTACGGGTAGTCGGTTGAGAATGGCGGGGCCCAGCACGTAAACCGACTTCTCCGACTTCGCGAGTCTGTGCTTCGGCGTAACAAGTTGGTTTTGCCGCTTGTTGCTCCGCAAAAATCTCGTCTGATGTGACCCTCTTTTTTCAAAAAGGTGAGAGTTGTTGTGCGTAAATAAGGCCAGCTGGTAAATGAGTTCACAAGGCAACGGTAGGATTCGAAGCTCCTTGAAGAACTCCACACAAGAGACTCTATCTGAGACTCCAAAAATAGCGCGCAATGCCCGTTTCTGTACGACAAACAGCCTACAGAAATCTGCGGCTCGACCGGCGGTAATTTACGATATATGAAATTATAAGCTTTATTTTGACTGTAACAAATGAGGCGATCGCAGAATGCATACATGTCGAATTTCGCCAAAGTCAATGTTTCATTTTGTTAGTGTTTAATGTGTAGTTTTGTAAACAATAATTGGTTCGTCTCGATCACAACTAAATGGCGTCAGTAACGCGGTGTCCGGTGATGTTTTGTTCCCGAGACGAATGATTCGTTTATCTACATTTTGAAGCGTTGTTATCCTTTGGTTAAACATTTTCAAACGAATACAACCTATATAGGTATATGTAATACGTGCGTTTTTCTTTTTTGACCGTTCGGTTGCTGTACATATAGAAATGTAATATAATGAAACATTGGAGCCACCTTGTCGAAATTGGAACGATATATTTTTGCATTCTGTAAATGCCTCATTAGGAAATCATTAGGGTTCCGTGCCTAAAGGGCAAAAACGGGACCCTATTACTGCGACTTCGCCGTCCGTTCGTCCTTCCGTCTTTCAGGCTGTATCTCAAGAACGGTGATAGCTAGACAGTTGAAACTTTCACAGGTGATGTATTTCTATTGCCGCTATAACAACAAATACTAAAAATAAAATAAAATAAATATTTAAGGGGGGCTCCCATACAACAAACTTGTTTTTTTTTACCGTTTCTTGCTCGATACTAACAACGGTGCCAGGTAGATGCTTTAACTCTATTCACAGAACATTTTGTTTTATGTTCTCTTTAAATTTAATTAGTTAAAATAAAATAAATAATAAAAAGAGGTTTTCGCCGTTTATTTGCTAATGGTACGGAACCCATCGTGCCCGAGTCCCATTCGCACTTAGCCGGTTTTTTTATAGTCAATTCGGACAGAGTGATTTGTTCGGTGTTATTTTTCGGGAGCCTATTAGAACGCATAACTTTTTGTTCCTAATTTACTTTGTCATAATGAATGTAGCATAATGTATAGTGTCATAATGCAACTTTCGCATAATCATTTTTTGGCGTCATGTGTTTTAAGCATAACAATCTATTGTACTACATTTTATTCGACTATTGATGAGACGCATAATAGTTTGTAAGCATTTTTTTATTTGGTCTATTTTTTTTAAGGTGCCGTTTAAATCGCATAATTTGTTTACCCTAATTTACTTTGTCATAATGAATGTAGCATAACATATAGTGTCATAATGTAACTTTTGCATAATCGTTTTTTGGCGTTATATGTTTTAATCATAAAAATATATTGTGCTACATTCAATTCGAAAATGCGGGAGCTTCTGGCGGGAGCCCACCCGGAGTCAAAAAGTGCACCATATGTCTTAGGTGTATGTTGATCAGTATGTTTAAGTATTGTTATGCTTTTCTCAATGTGTGCCTTTAAACATTATGCTATTTATAGTTATGCGTCGAAACATTATACTAAGTTATCTGTATGCTATATATGGCTATGCGTTTAAACATTATGCTAAGTTATCGTTATGTCATATATGGTTATGCTAGTTAACATTATGCGAAGACAGTTATGCGTTTAGTTGTTATGGTAAATTATCATTAGACCTAAAAACGTTATGCCTACCTAAAATAGGACAAAAAATGTTATGCCACCCCATATAGACCCTTATTTTTCACCTGTGACTGAATATACCAGTGGCGAATTTTCTGCCAATAATCATAACAGTGCAAAGTGATTCCATATTATAATAATACCTATTAATTTTGATGGAACATTTTTACAATTCTAGGGCAATTTATGACATGGGGCTAAGTATGATTTGTTTATAATGAGTGCGCTATTTAGTAAGCACAGTGCAGTGAACGCAATGAGCTGTTAGAAGTAAGGCAGTGAACTACACTATTGAGTGTGTACAAAAAAGAATTAAAATTAAAAAAAATGGGCAGTCATATGGACTGCTGATAGAAGTGAAAACTTAGAACTCAGAATTTGATTTGGAAACTACGCGGGTGAAACATGAGGGCGTAGCCATGAGCATGTCCATCTATCTAGAAATGCGTTAGCCAAAGGGAAATGCTGACGCATTTCTAGGTGGTCAGTGGCCAAGGTTCCGAGTTTATCCGAAGATTTCTTATCATACCCGAGCGTGACGCTAGAATTCCATTCACAGGCCACGAAAAATCTGTCCTCGGTGCGCCAAAATAAGTTTTCACTTCAAAAACACTAACACACGCCGTTATTAAATTAGCGGAAGTGCAGTGCGGCATACGAGCGCGGTTTCCTCGTCGACTTTTCCTTAGTTCCGTTGGTTTATTACGTTTCTTTCGGATTGTTAAACCTTTCTGAATAACGTTGTTTTATACATAACTAGCTGAACGCGCGCGCGTTGCTACGCCATCTATCGACAATTGGTCGTACCAATTCAAATTTTGTTAAAATTCGGTTACTTTAGTTAGGTTCTAATGACGCAACCTTTAACTTATGACAAATGCTGTCACGCAACGAAAGCTCTCTAAAAGCAATATTTTTTCCCCGTTTTTGTAACATTTTTCATTCATGCTCGGCTCCTGTTGATAGTAGCGTAATGTTAAATACCCTATAGCCTTCCTCGATAAATGGACTATCCTACAAAGAAAGAATCTTTCAATTCGGACCAGTAGTTCCAGAGATCCTTGCGTTCAAACAAACAAACAAACAAATAAACATACAAACAAACAAACAAACTCTTCAGCTTTATAATATTATTAGTATAGATACATTGTTGGACATATGCCTGTCCCAGAATACATCTGTTTTCCTTAAATCGTCAGTCCCATTTAGTTTCAGGGCATCCTACACTACGTTTACGTAGGTACGGCTGGTCTAGTCGGGAGAACGGCGACTGCCGATCCGGAGACCCCGGGTTCAAAACCACGCGCACCACTGTCTTTTCGAAGTCATGTGCGTAATGCCGCTAATTTAAAATGGTGAAGGAAAACATCGCGAGAAAACTGACATGTACCTAGAATCTTTCGAAGTCATGTGTCATCCACCAACCCGCACTGGGCCAGCGTGGTGGATTATGGCCTTGACTCTCTCCTTGCGAGAAAGGCCCCGAGTCCCAGCCGTTAGTGTGTTGTTTATGCTACACTACGTTTACCGATTCGAAGTCTCAACTCTAAAACCAGTCTATCCTAATCAAACTATCACAGCTGAATTCTTCTCGTTGCCTTTCTCTCAAAACTATTTCTACCTAGTTCGAGCGTCTCCCTTCAGTATACATACCTCAGAAAGCATTCCGATACGAAATAATAAATGTACACAGATAAAAATAAGTACAATTCCTGTATATAACTACAAACGTGACATATTTAAATGGACATCGTTTATTATCTAACGATGGACGAAACAATGTGTGTTGTGAGAACATTCATTATGGACACCTTCGTAATAATAGGTGTTCTCACAATTGTTGCATTATTGTGTAAATGTATGAACTTCATGGAAAATAAGCACAGGGTATTTATCTTCTGCCAATTAAATATTGTCACTCATTATTTTTACGATTTGGTATTGTCAAGATATCTGTGTCCAATACATTGCACAACCAAAGAGGCATACAGTTACAGATCATTTATTGGTAAACATAATTTACAAGTCACAATTTTAAATTCACAAAAACAATCTAGTAGTTATTGAATATATTGGTGCTTAATAATAAAAAATATATCACAAAACATTTTTACTAAAAAACAACACAACATATTATGACCAACAATTTTTTGTAGTAATTGTCACCAAAAAACTCTTTCAACGAATAATAGGCGTTTCTTAACAAATAAGTCTTTAAACGTTTTTTAAACAGTCCGCTCCGCATACAAAGTCAAAGTTCTTTATTCATAAATGTACAATTTACACGTCAATTTTTTAAACAAAAAAAGAGCATACAAAGAGTATACATTTTTAAAATTTAAATTTAACATTTTATAGTACGATAATAAGTATCGTACAAATAAATGTCAACCATTAAAATATAATACGTATTTATTACAATTGTAATGAACAATGTCATTTTTTTTACAATTTTATTGTGAGTTTACCACCACTCTTTAAAAAATCGCTGTTACTAAAAAAAGATACATACATATGATAGTGCGCTCAAAGCCGATACCCCTAAACCATATAAAATACAGTCTATATTAAAATACTAGCGGCCTGTTCCGGCTTCGCTCATATACCATTAATCGAAATAAAAACTAAGATATCTCTCAAGTTGGACCAAATAAACATAAATGTCAACTTTCTGGAATATAGGGTGACTTCGTGGAGAGTTCACTGGGAACAAACATAACACTGAATTCATAATATGTCAAGATTATAAGGAGTGAACGCCGATTTTACTAGTTGTCTTCGTCGTCGTTTGAGGTAATCTTTGTAACCATCGCAATGATGTCAATAAATCTTACGCTATTGGAGAGGCACAATTTTCACGTGGCACAAACACATGGACACAGATAAGAAACTTTACTTGCATGGTTTGAAAAGAAGATTACTTGCATAGTGATTTTATGAGGATAAAATTAAACAATTTGTTAACGTTATTAGTTGACCTCGAGTCTCCATTCTACGTATTACGCCAGAATTGTACTCCATAAAAAGTCTTACAAAAAAGTTTGCGATAGCGTCTAATTTTGTATGGATAATTAACAGTAACCACGTAAAGGTAACTGTTATTTATCCAACCACTAAAACAAGCAAACATCTTAGAATGTTGTGTTGAAAACACTCTGTTTAAATTTATAGGTACTTATAGTGCAAATAGTATATTTTAACAATTACCTTAATTACTGAGAGGATTCAATGTATTACATCTTTTTCCTATATTATTTTAATGAATGTGGAACTAAATGGAATTAAAATGGAAATAAAAATATCGTGCACAACTACATATATGTCAAAAAGCGACGCGGTCAGTGCGGTGGAAAATTTCGTTCGAAGTTCACTAAAATGAATCAAAAAGTTTGGTAGAACACGAAATTGAGATAGAAATTTAAACCGACCTATTTGGTATGTGAGATGTTTGCTATAGAGCCAGACGAAGTTGAACGAGTCGTTACTAATGTATAGATAGACCATTCATAGATCAATAGTTTTTGGCCTTGTTATGACGGGAAAAGTACATCATAATGAATTCATGTTACATTAGTTAAATGACATTTTTTTTTTTGATTTGATTTGAATCAATGGAACAAATATTATAGCAATGCGAAAAAGCGCATGAATAAATTAAAAAAAAAAAAAAAATTATACATCCAGACATCCATAGCACCTATATTATCGAACATATATCAATCACCCACATGATACATAAAATCTTATGATGCGCGTTAAATAGTAAAAGTATGAATTTTATAATGAACTAACTACCCGCACCATCTTCGTTCGTGTTAAACAAACAATTATACAGATTGTTTTTTTTTGCTATATGCCTAGGTTTCTCAGAATATTGTAGCATCTAATTGTGAAATAACTTTTGATATTGGTCCAGTAGTTAAAAAAAACTAAACACAAATCTATACTCTTTACAATATTTGTAAACAACAAACAAAATATGTAAAAGCACAAAATAAATCATACGTAAAAATATTTACGGTTACCGCTATTTTTTTAAAGCTAGTATGTTGCATTGTTGTATGTAACTCAGTAGACCGTATCCGATCGGTCTTGTTCTCGTGACCTAGGCCATCATGTGCAATTAGTTTTGCAAATCTGTCATCATCGTCATTTTGAGTTCTATGCCTGCAATTTTGTTTTTATCATTGAAAATATATGTTTGCGTATCCTACTTCCTACTAATGTTACTACATATGTAAATGTTTGGACGTTTGTATGTGTTTGGTTTGCTGCTCAGTATTGTCGTAACGTATGTATGAACGGATTGGGTTGAAATTTGGGACACAGTTAGATTATAGCTTGGAAGAAAATATACGCTTGTTATCCTGGGAAAATAACGGGAACTGCGCGGGTAAAACAGCATGGCGCTGCTAGTTTTCAATTACGTACAAACTTATAGTATTATAATATTTTACGTACATATTATTCACAGATTTTTTTATACTTTAGAAAACAGGGTTAGTAATAGATACTTGACCGCCATCTCGCCTGATGTTAAGCGTCGATGCGATCTGCGATACAGCATGCTCACCTAGAAGAAACCGATTCACCCTCGATTTGAAGACATCAAGATTGTAACCATCGGGAAAAATACACTCAGGCAACGCATTCCACAGCCTAGGCGTTCTTATCACAAATGTAAAGTCAAACCTCTTCGTTCGAGTCATTGGAACGTCAACCATGAAATTATATTTATACTCACTTGAAACGCTTGATATAGCAATTTAACTTTCGCGATTTGAACGGATATTAAGAACTCGATTTCATTTGATGAACAAGTCTGATTGGTGGAGTCTCCACCAATCTCAATCAATCAATGAGGAAGTGAGGTGAGTGATGTGTAGAACTACTACACTATTATATTTGTAATATTGCTGTCTATGTATTATAATGCTACTATTCTATCTGTCATATTGCTATCTATGAATTATAATGGTAGCATTTAGCATATCCCTAACTTACCCGATTCGATGGCTTCTCGTTCTCGCTGCATTGCCTCCTTTTTCATTAGTGGACTCACGAAGAACTGGCTGAATATATCCATGGCTTGCGGCAGATACTTCTCTTGTATCTCAAAGTAGAATGTGGTCACTTCGCAGTCCGTCGAGGCGTTATCTGAACCACCTTTTTTCTGGAAGAAAAAATTATGAATAAAAAAGGAGCGTCGCGGACACGGTGGTGTTGAATAATTTCATTTTCGGAAACAGATTTGTTTGTTAGCATCATTTTGATTAGTAAGTTATGCCTGCTAACAAACCTATAAGTACACTACAGTTATATGAACGCTTATGTATGATTGAATTTGGCGAACTAGAAGATTGCGACTAAAGCTTTCTATACTATAGGAGGAGCAGCTTCTATAATAACTATAAATACATATTTTAATCAACTAGATAGTATTGATTACTGACACTAAACAACACAACACTTCAATGTTTTGTCTCTGTTAAGGTTAATGTGAATCGGTGGTGTAAGCATCACTCAAAATCAGTCAAGAAAGATTTTTTTATAGTACAGAGCGACGGGATGAAGCCAAGTGCCTGGTTGTAACGTTGCATGCAACTCGCCTGTCCATAACAGCAGTGTATATTGGAACACGAAGACTCGAAATCATTACCTAGCTGTGCTGCGCTCATCAACGCGTCAAACTGAGGTATAAGAAAAAATCTGTGGCGCACCAAAAGAAATTTTCACTTCAAAAATGAAAACTAACCTTGATGAAGGAGTCAAATTCATTTTCCTTGGGATACTTCTCACTGCCCATGAAGACCATGTGTTCGACGAAATGCGCCAGACCCTGTATATCTGCCGGGTCGCTGAAACTACCCGCGTGGACGCTCAGCGAACACGCCGCCTGCGGACAAACACAATACGTACATTGAACTAGTGTTACAAAAACTCTAATCTATTAATTATGGTATATCTGTATTATTGATTGGCCTGTGGCTTAGTTGGTAGTAAGTCTGCTTGCGAAACCGCGGGTCGTGGTTTCGATTCCCACCCAGTGCAAATATTTGTGTGATGATTAAAAATAATTTGTACTGTACCTGGATGTTTTCTAGTATGTATAAAAATATATAAGTATTATATCAGCTATCTTGGTTCCGTAATACAAGATTTGCTTAGTTTTGGTCAGATGGTGTTGTGTGTGAAATGTCCACCATAACATCGACATAAATCAAACGACAATGAATGAAAGTCAATTTTTTTTCGTCAAACCCATACTTGTGGCGTGTCTATAGATAGGTCTTTAAAATGATAAACGATGTTGAGGTTTCTAATTTTTTTTTTGACGTGACAACGTCTTATAAATTGGTTTGCCGGGTGACACTTCAAGAAACTGCGTTACGCTCCGCTCACGTTATGCGCTCACAATGAGAGCAAGTGAGAGGGACGCGTGCCTTTCACTTTTTATGTCTGTCTCTCTCGCTCTTAGGCGGGCTAACCACTCAAAGTCGTTGTCACGTAAAACTTTCGCCCGTATACCGACTTTACAGGCAACCAATTTTTTTATACTGAATAATTTGCGCGAGAGACACTTCCAAAGTGGTAAAATGTCCTCTGAATAGAATAGAAATCAATGGTTAAATAAATGTTACTTACAATGCTTTAACAATTTTTTATTCAAGCTATTAAATAGTCAAAAATAAACTTCAAACATTTCAAACACAACAGAACATTTTTATTGCATCATTTGCACAGAAAAAAAATTGACACTCATAGGAACTGCCGATACAACTGAAAACTTATAACTCAAAATTTGGTAGCTTACTTTGGAAACTACGCAGGTGAAACCGAGGCGTGGCCATGAGCATGGCCATCTAGAAATGCGTCAGCATTCCCATTGGCATTTCTAAACAAATATTTTCGCTTTATAATGATGTATTTGATGTCGTTTCTGCCCTAAACTTTTACGAAGGTAGAAACTAATTTAGGTTTACATCTTACAATCTTTCATTTTCAAAGACGGTTAAAAATATGTCCGTAATTTGATGGAACATCACAATCATCTTTGAAAACCACAAATGTGACCAACCATTCTTAAACCAAGAATCTAGTTTTCACAGACTATTAAAGCAGAACTGAATCTTTTTAAATGGTTGTTTGTTGAGGAACAATGAGATGTAGATAGCCATGCGGTCTCACGTGCACCGTTGTCCGTCAGAAGACAACACCTTTTATTAACTGACCATCATAACTTATGACATATACCTACAAGTTTTTTTTACAGTTTGCACTTGACCGCCATCACGCCTGATGTTAAGCGAAGATGCGGTCTACGATACTTAGCTAGAAGAAAACGATTCACTCTCGATTTAGAGACACCAAGATCGTAAACATCGGGAAAAAACCCACAAAGGTTATCTTATATATATATAATTATCGTGTCAGTGTTAGTTACCTTACTCCTTACTTACTCCTAAACGGCTTTACTGATTTTTACCAAATTTTATACGCATATTCAGTAGGTCTGAGAACCGGCTACTATCTATTTTTCATACCCCTAAGTGATAAGGGTTGTTCACCACAATTTTTTTTTTTAATTTTTGGACAAACATTTTTGTTTTTATTTTTTTATAATGAGGCATTATAAAAAAATAAAAAAAACTGATTTATAGACTAATTTGAGAGTGAACTCCTCCTAAACCTCCTCCGATTTGAATGATTTTTTTTGTGTGTGTACAAGTGGATTCGAGGATGATTTAGATTCACAAATAAGCCCGGCAGATGGCGCTGCAGACAGTGTTTAGGTTATGATCCGAGCGAAGCCGGAACGGGCCGCTAGTTAGGTTATAAATTATGGCAGGCGATCGATTTTGTACATTTCCAATTCCAAGATATTAAACAACCGTCCGCACGGTAGAATATAGCTGGATCTAATCCACAGTTATGGCTACAAAAAGGCAGGCTAAGGATATGGCAGAACATCGGTTCTTTTGGATTTTGATTTGTTGTGTTTAGAATCTTCCCTTACTTTCGTTTAAGTTGGCACCCAGCAGAGGCATTGTAATGTCATTTAGAGAATACAGAGATTTTGTAATTTAATACCGCAGTACACTAAACATTGTTTGGCAACGGCAATTGGATTGCATAAAAATTACCAGTTAACTCGCAACTGGTGTTTAGCAAGAATTAAACCTCGTCTTAGAAATATTTAACCAAGAAAATTACTACAGCGCTTAACGATATATACTATGGTATGATTATAATTTGCCGCAGTAAACGAATTTGAAAAGACAAATGTGAATGTTATTTTTATAAAGGATTCCCTTTTCGCGCATAAGTCCGTGTTTGATTTACAAATCGTCTGTTGGTAAGCGACGGTGTGGTCGAAGAAGACGTAAGCTGACCAAGAAAGTACCTATTCACTCTGACCTTGAAAAGTTCTAGAATTTAGATTGTATATCTCAGGAAACAACGAAATCGCAACTTCCACTCTAAAGCTGTACCGTATGAGGAAAGTGGACTCAAACTGTTTGGTACGAATTTTGAGAATATCCACAATATATGGATGGTAGTTCGCCGTTCTTACGACTTGACCTGTAGTGGAAAGGGGGAGTGAGTATCAGCTCGAGCAAACCTGCTGCCCACTCTTCGAAATACAATCTGTAGAAAACTGACAGACTAGCCATTTTTCGATGATGTTCTGGACTTCTTTGTGACTTACTCACCTATCTACTATGTCACCTGTCAGCCTGTCACCTATTAGCCGAACAGCACGCCGGTCTACATGATTCGGTGTGAAATACGGTACTGCCTGACCTTACTCAATACACCTATCATTTTTTCAGCTAATTTACCTTCTGACTCCAAGTAGCCACCGTAATTTAAAGTCGGACTAAGGGTTAGTCCTAGAAGGTCCTAGTGATCTTCCAGCCATACAGGCTAATTCCGGAATTCCGGTTGGGTTGTTTGAAAAGACACTTTTTAGCGGAGTAAAACCTGTCTGGGTTTTATCAGCGTTGAATTATGCGCAATTGTGGTCCTTCTTCGGTCTTTTAAGGCAGTTTCAGCCTCAGAAGGCGTCTGCCTACCGGATTTTGGGTTAGCAGAAGGTGCAGAAGCCTACTAACCTAATTTTACTAACTATACCTACGGACCTAAGTAGCATACCTACATGAAATCATATCTACTTGTAGTAAGTATATGTATTTGAAACCATTCCATACACTGACTAATTCACTTAACGTAATTGCGATTGTAATAAACATTAACATTTGAAGTACTGAAAATTTTTCACTACTTCAAATACGTAACTTGGTACTTACCTACATTTCGAATAACTAACGGACATATCCACCGAATTTGAAAAGCCGTTTTTAGTGAGCCGTTTTCACAAATAAAACTAAGTTCAAATCCACGGCCCTAGATAGCGGTAGTGGATTTTTAGTACTACATTGTCACCACCAATATTTGATTATTTCATTTAACATGCCACGTTCTATTGGCGATATTTGGTATCGGAACACGTGGTCAATCAACACTCCAGTAATACTAGCTTAAAATAATATAACCTCGTGTAAACAGAACTAGCATGCTCCAAGTTGTGTCAGCAAGCCAGGACATTAAACGTGGGAACTAGCTTGCTACCCTAGCTTGAAAAACTAGCCTAATGTAGCCCGGGCATACATTTTACTTACACAGTTTCGTAACTATTAGTTACATAAAATGCTACAACATTATGAACAACACGGCTCTAAGCTGCGTAAATAATGAGTTATACTTTACATAATCTATTACGAACATAACTGTTGGTGGTACAATTGCTTATAAACACATTCGTACGTTATTCCTGTGAAACGGATTGCATCGGGTCAGTTTTAGTTTGAATTTAAAAATACGTTTCTAAGAATTTGATCCATTTAGTACATGTTAATAAATAATAATTAATTTTTCATTAAAAACGAAACAACCGACTTTAATTTAAAAATTAAAGTCATACAGTTCAAGTTCAGTCAAACTCGTACAGTTCACTTATTTTAATACAATTAATAATAAACTCATCATATCATCCATATAAATATGTATATTTTATTATGTTTGTTGATTGATGTTGATGTTATAAAAACTGCTCCACCGATTTCGATACAAAATTATGGGACCATTCGAGTCTACCCTTTCAAACAAAAAGATAATTATCAAAATGGGTTCAGCAGCTCTCCAAGAAATCGGAGAACATAAAAAAATATGGATTTCGATATCCTTCCACAGGTAATACAGGTTGATGATAACCTCCTTTTTTGACGTCGGTTAAAAACTCATAAAAATTCATGATATTCCGCTTTTAAGAATGTTTATTGTGCACAGGTACGTTATGAATTGACAAAGCCAACTACGTTTAATTAATAATAATAACTGATCATTAGGTATTAACAATGGGTGCTTAGATGACTATATGTACTACCTAAGTATTATGACTCTGATTAGTGATTACCTAGTAGGTGTACGAATTCTAGGAATTTCGTCCCGTAAAATGTGTAAACTAAACGTAAATGAAATTGTATTTTTAATCGACATCCAAAAAAGGTGGAGGTGGTCAATTCGACAACCATACATATTTTTTTATTGAAGTGAAAACTTCTTTAGGCGCGCCTAGACAGATTTTTGTGGGCTGTGAATTGAATTCTACCGTCACGGTCGGGTATGATAAGAAATCTTCGGGTAAACTCGGGGCCATGCCCATTGGCCATCTAGAAATGCGTCAGCCAATGGGAAATGCTGAAAGGGCGTGACCTTGGCATCATGGCATGACCATCTAGAAATGTGTCAGCCAATGGGAAAAGCTGACGCATATCTAGATGGCCATGCCATGATGGCTCGGCCACGCCCTCCGGTTACACCCGTGTAGTTTCCAAGGTAATCAAAATATTACTATTAATAACATAATATAACAAAATATTTAATTAAATATCAAATCCTAAGTACTTAATAAGTTTTCACTTCTATCGGCAGTTCCTATGACTGCCAATTTTTTTAAATTTAAACGTTTGCTCACTTAGATACACTTCACTATAACTTGGACATTCGAGTAAACCCAGATCAGTATGCCGAGTGCGAGTTTTCCCGATAAATAAAATTGCGATTGCGAGTGAGCGCGTAAACATGATATTTGTATAAAAAAAAAGGTGTGTGCTTAAGACCTCACGGCAGAAGTGAAAACTTTATTTGCAGATTTTTGTATTAGGTAGGTATGTCGTATTATAATAAAATATTATGGATCGTATTAGTTGAATAAACGAGTAAAACAAGCCAGAAATTAGAGTAAAAATTAATTGAAATTTTATTTATATACAAAGTAGCTGTTACCCGCGACTTAGTCCGCGCGAAATAAATACTAAGGTTACTCAGGCAGTACTTATTTGTATACCCAGATTGTATACACATTTATAGTTAGTAAAAAAAGTGTCCATGTTCAAAAAGTTGTTGGCCGGGGCCGGCTTTTAAAAGTTACTCCAACTTTGTATGCATTCACACGGTGCACCCCTATGATGCCCCTAACATTGTCCGCAAAAAGGTTGGTGAGTGTAATATGATTTTTGTTACCGACTTTCTCCTGTTCCGTCGATTCCACATACACTACACATTCTCCACTACGATTTTCTGGGAATAGTCTCTTTCTCTTATAAAGGGGTTTTTAAAGAAACATTTTCACTTGGATTTGGCTTCAATAGTTTTCTTTTTCTGGTCTGTTCGACGGGGTCAACCCCGTCGCTAGCGACGCTCATATTTATTTATACTATTGACTATATACAAAACTAAATATTTACACGAAAGAAACGTAATATTTACACAGCAAAACTAATTAATTTGATTATGAAAATTATAAAGCACCCGTCGTGTTTTCCCGCCCAAAGAAAAGTATTTTGGAGTTGGTAGCCGTCAGTGTTGCCACTATGATTTTGAGCTTGTCGCCAAATAGTTATGAAACAAAGTCGCCGGTTTTGATTGAATTATTAAGGGAATAACAGTCTGGAAGAATACATAAGCTTTTTCCTTCTCCAACCTTCTACACTACACTAGTATATTCCCTTTTGTCGGTAACACGTCGTCTAAATCCGCTAAAAGGTTTTAAAAATTCGCCAGTTTCAGCGACAAAGTCGCTAAAGTGTCAACACTGGTAACCGGTAGCGAGCAGCGAGAGAGAGAGAGAGTATCTATTGTCCCATGTCCTCCTCTAACAATTATCTTTCTCGGTCTGGCACGTTTGTTGACCACATTATCTTTCTCGCTCTAGCATCCCGAGCTTACCCGAAATTTCTTATCATATCCGAGCGTGATGATCACGTGATCATAAATCCATTTCACAGCCCACGAAAATTCTGTCCATAGCACGCCTAAAGAAGTTTTCACTTCAAAAATTCAGATCCTCTAGCGGCTCTAAAATTCTTCATACGAATGTCATGTTTACGCGCTTACGCGTATCGTTTACGGTAGAACGCGTATAGTTTTCGACAAAACTTGCACTCATCATATTGAAGAGTGAAGACCAATTGGCAGAGTCGAAATCGGGTAAGAGATCGGTCCCCCGACTCTACTCGGAGGCATCCAAGCTACACCGGAAAAATCTGTGGTTTTAAGATCTGCACCCACTTAGGTCCATAAATTACGTGGGGCGTTTTTTTTAAATTTTCAGACCCTCTCTCCCCCTCTGGTGAGATGTCGTGAGATTTTATTCAACCCCCTCCCCCATCCCCCAATCCCACGTGAGATTTTTCAAAATGTGGGTTTCTTACGTAAATGCGTTGGATTATTATTTTAAAAAGAAAAAAAATTGCTTCGTGCTTTTATTTACGACTAGTTAAGACTAGTAATCAATATTGCCGAGAGTTTAATAATTATAAGTGTAATAAAAATTTATTCGACGAGGATCGACGGCGTCGATCCAGCCCGAGGGGCGTTCGTATTACGATTACGCTCAAGATTAAATCTTAATTAAGCATGTACAATCTGGATTAAATGGACCAATATAGTACTTTTTTTGTTTCAATCAGAAAAAAATTGCGTGATATTTGTCGAAACCCTCCAACTCTCTCCAACGTAAGATTAGATGAGATTTGACTCGATTTGACTCGACCTCCTCCCCCCCCTTAAACACCTCACGTAATTTATGGACGCCCCCTTACTTATAATACGACTCCGCTCCCACCCGACAAATAAAATACACTCAAATACGGGCCTTATGTCACGCCCGTTAAGATATAGATTACATTGGCAACACAAATTAGCAGATGGCTGTCAGCGAGCGGTCTGCTAATTTGTGTTGCCAATATAATCTATATCTTAACTACCATAGCATAAAACCTATATTTGACTGTATTGCCTATAAACCCATATACGTCTGTGAGCGACGAGCTTGAGTCGGTAGAGGCACTAGACTGTAAGTGGTGGCGAGCCCGACATACCATAGATTATTTATTTATTAGTGTAAGGACACGGCGAACGATGCCTAAATATATTTCATCCACACAAAAAAAAAATTATGAGACCTCCGAAATCTTATAAAATTAGATTTCTTTTGTTATTTTCATGTTTGTTACTGACCATGGAAAAAGGTCGATGACACTTTAAATGGTGGGAGTTGAATAAACTTATGCCAATAATCTACATAATAACTGTATATCTAGTTAATAATACGTAATACTGATTACTGATACGTAATGCTGATTTTATTTTTATGTATCTACTTTATTTGCGTTAATCTGTCCTATTTGAAATTAAAATCGACAATGAACCGTTATAAATAATAGGACAAAATGATTTAAAAAAAACAGATCACGCTTTTCTGATATCTGACATGATTTTAACATTCTTTATCCCAATCTAAGACTTCAGTTTGTTAGAGAAATCACAAGTAGTAGAGATAAATCTGGGTGACGAGCGCAGTGTCAATAACTGCGCGACACTGGACAGGTATGTTGCTTACCATCAGGTACATGTCTTGTTCGTCCCGTCCCTCTATAGTATATACCTACTATAAATAAAGTAGCCAAGTGCGAGTTGGACTCGCCCATGAAGGGTTCCGTTCCAGCAAGTAACATAATTCTTGTACATACATAGTACACATAGTTCTTGTAGTTCGTTGTAACTTTGATCGAAGTTTTAATAATAGTGTATTTATGACGTACTAAAAAAAAACTACTCATCAGATCGAGTTCAAACTAATTTTCGTTGGTAGTTTTCATGGTAATGTACATCATATATTTTTTTTAGTTTTTTCATTCTCTTACTTAAGAAGTTCGAGGGGGGGGACACACATTTTACCACTTCGGAAGCGTCTCTCGCGCAAGTTATTCAGTGTAGACAAAAATTATATTAGAAACCTCAACATCATTTTTTAAGACCTATAGATAGACACCCAACACGTGTAGGTTTGATGAAAAAAAAATTTTTGAGCTTCAGTTCTCAGTATAGGGGGCACCCCTAATTTTTGTTTTTTTTTTTAACTTTTGTAAAAATCTTAATGCGGTTCACAGAATACATCTACTTACCAAGTTTCAACAGTGTAGTTCTCATAGTTTCGGCAAAAAGTGTCTGTGACATACGGACGGACAGACAGACAGACATGACGAATCTATAAGGGTTCCGTTTTTACGTTTTACGGAACCCTAAAAAGAACATAAAACTGGCAAGTTTGTTTGGGTGTGGGGAGCTAAGTTTTAAATTCTCTCTTTACTGTTACGTATCATCGCAGTTAACCACTGGGTGAGGAGCGCAGTGTCAATAACTGCGCGACACTGGACAAGTTTGTGGGTGTGGGGAGCTAAGTTTTAAATTCTCTCTTTACTGTTACGTATCATCGCAGTTAACCACTGGGTGACGAGCGCAGTGTCAATAACTGCGCGACACTGGACAAGTTTGTGGGTGTGGGGAGCTAAGTTTTAAATTCTCTCTTTACTGTTACGTATCATCGCAGTTAACCACTGGGTGACGAGCGCAGTGTCAATAACTGCGCGACACTGGACAAGTTTGTGGGTGTGGGGAGCTAAGTTTTAAATTCTCTCTTTACTGTTACGTATCATCGCAGTTAACCACTGGGTGACGAGCGCAGTGTCAATAACTGCGCGACACTGGACAAGTTTGTGGGTGTGGGGAGCTAAGTTTTAAATTCTCTCTTTACTGTTACGTATCATCGCAGTTAACCACTGGGTGACGAGCGCAGTGTCAATAACTGCGCGACACTGGACAAGTTTGTGGGTGTGGGGAGCTAAGTTTTAAATTCTCTCTTTACTGTTACGTATCATCGCAGTTAACCACTGGGTGACGAGCGCAGTGTCAATAACTGCGCGACACTGGACAAGTTTGTGGGTGTGGGGAGCTAAGTTTTAAATTCTCTCTTTACTGTTACGTATCATCGCAGTTAACCACTGGGTGACGAGCGCAGTGTCAATAACTGCGCGACACTGGACAAGTTTGTGGGTGTGGGGAGCTAAGTTTTAAATTCTCTCTTTACTGTTACGTATCATCGCAGTTAACCACTGGGTGACGAGCGCAGTGTCAATAACTGCGCGACACTGGACAAGTTTGTGGGTGTGGGGAGCTAAGTTTTAAATTCTCTCTTTACTGTTACGTATCATCGCAGTTAACCACTGGGTGACGAGCGCAGTGTCAATAACTGCGCGACACTGGACAAGTTTGTGGGTGTGGGGAGCTAAGTTTTAAATATCATTCATTTTTAGGGTTCCGTAAAACGTAAAAAACGGAACCCTTATAGATTCGTCATGTCTGTCTGTCTGTCCGTCCGTATATCACAGCCACTTTTTGCCGAAACTATGACAACTACACTGTTGAAACTTGGTAAGTAGATGTATTCTGTGAACCGCATTAAGATTTTTACAAAAGTTAAAAAAAAAAAAAAAAATTAGGGGTGCCCCCTATACTGAGAACTGAAGCTCAAAAATTTTTTTTTCATCAAACCTACACGTGTTGGGTGTCTATCTATAGGTCTTAAAAAATGATGTTGAGGTTTCTAATATAATTTTTGTCTAGACTGAATAACTTGCGCGAAAGACGCTTCCAAAGTGGTAAAATGTGTCCCCCCCCCCCCTCTAACTTCTAAAGTAAGAGAATGAAAAAACTAAAAAAAATATATGATGTACATTACCATGAAAACTACTAACGACCATTAGTTTGAACTCGATCTGATGAGTAGTTTTTTTTTAGTACGCCATAAATACACTATTATTAAAACTTCGATCAAAGTTACAACGAACTACAAGAACTATGTGTACTATGTATATTATGTTACTTGCTGGAACGGAACCCTTCATGGGCGAATCCAACTCGCACTTGGCTATTTATTACCATAATACGATTGTGTAGACTTCAACATATCTGATGGTCGTGGATAAAAAGCGTGATAGCCTAGTGACTAGACATCCGGCTTAAAAAAGAAAAGGTATAGTGAGCTGGTGGTTAGCACCCTCGATTTTACAATCGTGAGTAAATCGTAAATAGCCTTGACTCTCTCTATGTTAGAGAAGTAATGGGAGCAAAAGGTAATCATACTTAATATAAGTTAGGTTTTCAAGTAAGATTCGTGGAATTATTCTATTTTGACAGATTTCTAAACATTTTCAATAAGGAGACGCAGTAAACAAGAATATTTTAAATCTACTGTGATTTCGCGATATCACTAGGGATTTCTTATAACCCTTGATATCTTAATTTCCCTGCGACATATTTGTACGTAGCAGCTCTAGCTTATAACAGTTCACATTCAACTGTTATATTGAAGGTTTACGCAATACTCACTATGACGGACGTAACAATAGGGAAACTGTAAAAAGCTGATAACTAATTTTTTGCTTTTATCAAGTACGTTCTAGCAGCTTTGTGTGTAACTAGTTCCGTGAATCAAACGAGCGCTAAAAGCTAAAACTATAACTAATCTTGTACGTCTACTCTCTTTCTATGTAAAACGTAATTTCGAAATTAACTTGCGACTTTCATACTCCGGTTCTACTTAGTTTCATCCGATCGAACATTGTTTGTGTTTAAATGTTCTAAGCCTTAGAGGTCTAACTTAGAGGTCTTACAAGTAGATACTACTTACCTATGTCTACTCGTACATAGTATCTATCTACCAACTAACTTTTTGACTTGACTAGCACCGGCTTCAAATAGACGAGTGAGTAGCGCTTGTAATAAATATATTAACTTATTTTTCGCTTTTCTATTAACTTATTTTTCGCTTTTCAGAGCCTCTTTGTGGTTTTGAAGTCGGTTTATTTTTTTGTATAAAAATAGTTTATTTCATTCATAGTCGCCTGTCTGCCTGCCTATCTTTACATTTGTCTGTCTGTATCTATGTATGTCGTGTATCACATCAAAACTACTAATTATTTACTTAAATGAAACTCGACATGATTTGAGTTGATACTTTGAAGTAATTAACAGGATACTTTTCATCCCAAAATTCAGCATGGATCTTTAGAAGGGGTAAAAATTAAAAGTTTACATTGACACGTAACACGATTTCATTTATACTTTTTTGGTAGCAAGACCGGACACTATTATAAGAATACTAGCGGCCCCTTCCGGCTTCGCTCGGATCATAATCTAGATTTTTGGGGTGAACAACCCTTATCACTTAGGGGTATGAAAAATAGCTAGTAGCCGATTCTCAGACCTACTGAATATGCATTCAAAATTTGGTAAAAATCAGTAGAGCCGTTTCGGAGGAGTAAGGAAACAAACACTGTGACACGAGAATTTTATATATAAGATAACAGAAATTGTGCTATGCAGTAGCCGGTCAGCTGAAAGTGACAGGTCTACATGTGTGACGTATGTTTTGCTATAATACAGACACTGACCACGTGGACGCCGTACTACCTAGGCTCTGTGCAAAGTGAACGATACGAACATTTCAACACAGGACGTCTACTCTAATTCAACGAAAACGTAATTTCGAAAAAAAACTCGCGATTTTCCAACTCCGATTCTACTTCGATCCGTTGTTTTGTCCGTTTAAATATTTTAAGCCTACTCTAATTAGAGTATGCTTAGAACATTTAAACGTCAAATAATGTTGTATCGAAAGAAACGAAGTAGAACGAGAGTATGAAAGTCGCGAGTTTTTGACGAAATTTCGTTTTCGTAGAAACAGAGTAGACGTCCTGTGTTGAAATGTTCGTATACTATACTATACCGAATGATAGACATGATGACTAAAAACAATAATTAGTCCGTCAGTTAGATTATTAAAAATATTATACCTACACATATTCTTTCTTTTGTTTCACAAACAAAAAATTACGAAGATTCAGTGCTTCGATGTTTCGAGTGACGTCACTTCTTTGTACGATTTTTACGTAGATGTGAATCACAACTCCCAATCCGGAAGTTTGATAATCTATATCTATGTCGATTATTCTACTAATATTATAAATGTCAATGTATGGATGTTTGGATCCTACTAATATTATAAATGTCAATGTATGGATGTTTGGATATTTGGATGTTTGTTGCTCAATCACGTCCTAACGTATGAACGGATCGGGCTGAAATTTGAAATACAGATAGATTATAGTCTGGAAAACACATATACTACTAGGCATTTTTATCCCGAAAAAACAACGGGAACAACGCGGGTATCACCACGGGGCGCTGCTAGTTATTTGATAAACCAAAAAATATACAATCTATATTTTTTTGTATATTTTTCCTGCCGGACTAATTGGAGTGGTATAAGTTTGACCTAATCATCATCCCAATTATCAGCTGAAATTATTCGCTGAAGTAAATGTATGCCACTTTGTAAATAAATACACGTAATAGGACATATCCACTTAATTTGATATACACCGGAACAGTAGCCAACAAAGTTGCAGCCTCAACTAATCTATCTATATATACAAAAGCGAAAGGTCACTCATCAAGGAATCTCAGAAACTACAAATGCTAGGAATCTGAAATTTTGCATGGAGGTCCCTTTTAGCACGTAAGCACTCGCTAAGACGGGGTTTTGCGAAATTCAACCCCTAAGAGGGTGAAACAAGGGATGAACGGTTGTATGAAAATTCGTGATTTTCAAAGTTACTAGACACTTGACACCAAGCAATTAAATGTTTGTTCTATCAATTTAGTAATTTCTAACTGTACGGGGATGAAATTGGGGTTGAAATGGGGGATGAATGTCAATATGGAAGTTCCCAACCGTTAAAGACAAAACCATGAAACTCTGTATATAGACACTTGACACGAAGCAAACGAATGTTTGTTCTAGCAGTTTTGTAATTTCGAACTGTACGGGGGTGAAATTGAGGTTGAAAAGGGGGATGAATGTTTGTATGGAAGTTCGGAATAGTTGAAGATAAAATCATGAAACTTCGTATCTAGACACTAAATGGGATACAAATAAAAGTTTGTTTTAGTAATTTTGAAATTCGAACTGTACGAGGGTGAAATGGGGAATGAAAGTTTAAATGGAAGTTCGTCATTGTTGAAGATAAAACCATGAAATTTTGCAACTTGACACTTGATATCCACACCAATAAAGTAACTCTGTCCATTATGCTTTGACGCTTTACGCCTGAACCACTGAAACGATTTTGATGAAATTTGGTGCACAGATAAACTAGACTCAGAAAAGAACAAGGTTGACTTTATATCACAGAAAAAAAAGTTGAAAGGGTGGACATGAGGTTTATGTGGAAGTTTGTCAATGGTAAAGAAACCCGTTAAGTTTTGCAACTAGACATTTGAAATCCATACTATAACCTACATAATGAATGTGAAAGTAACTCTGTCTGTCTGTTGTTTGTTACGATTGAACGCCTAAACCACTAAACCAATTTTGATGAAATTGTTTAAAAATATTTTGTAATAAGCTGTTTTTAGTAAACATACATTTGTATGGGTACAAATGGTGTGGCCTCAGTTACCCTAATATTTATTTCGCGCGGACGAAGTCGCGGGTAAAAGCTAGTATTCATATAAAATTAATACGATTCAGCTACGGGCGTGTTTTCTGAAGAAATTTGTAGCATTTAAAAGCAAATCGGACTTCAAAAAAAGTTTTTACTGGTATAATTACCGTCTTAGAATATATAATATCGTAAAAAAGTGATATTCTATATTATCTCCATTTCCTCCTTACTGAACTAAAAACCTAACTAGCCAGTCTACCTACAGCTTACCTAACTACCTACCTAGATCTAGGCCTACCTACAACAATCTAGGCAGCAGTTACGAATATCTAGTTTACATCAAGAACTTTCAACGTGTAATGAGAAATCAATATATGTGGTCAACGCGTACCGTATCGAGTGAAAGGTTGTCAAACAACAACTTGCATCGCTTTCTATTGAGCCTCCGAATCGTCCTCCACATGAATTTGAATATTTTTCGCCTGGGTATCGATAACTGTTGGAGATATACACATCTTTAGTCCACTCACTTAATCTTTACCCTTTTGTAAGGAACATGAGCAAAAAGAAACGAGAAGTATCGAGTTTTAAAAAAATTGGATGGTTGTTTATTTAATTACTTACATCTTAGAAAAAATTTGAACTGAACCTATTAATAAGGGGTACATTATGTGAACTTCTAAATCAGCCTTTGAAATAATATTCAAATCTTAACTAGCTCTGGCATGAACCGCAACTTGGTCCAGTACCCTGATCCACAATGCAATCGGATTGATCTCGAAACGGGATCAAACCGTCTGGTCGTTGTCTTTCCGTTTAGAATGACAGAAACTAGTATCACAGTCTATTAAATCATACAGTCGTTCGACGAAGCCGTCTAGACGGGGCAATCGTGCGGGGCGTGTGGGGTGAGACGCGGGAAGCGCGCTCCTGCATTGCCTTACATTACAATGTTAGTATTGCAGGAGCGCGGCTCAGGGCCGATATCTTCCGTATGTTTTAACTTAATTTTGGTGCCACGTTTTTAAAAGCATTTTTGTTTGCGACAACCCTACTCGTGTCTCATTATCGACGTTTCTCGCAAGATCAAAGGCCATGAACTACTGGTAGTATTGTACTTTATACTGCGCTAGTACCTATTGATATTCCGGAATCGTTCAGACAGCGTTGCGAATCTGCGCTCTGGACGTCTACTCTCTTTCTAGGAAAACGTAATTTCGAAAAAAAGCTCGCGTCTTTCCTACTCTCTTTCTACTTCGTTTCGTCCGATACAACATTGTTTGACGTTTAAATGTTCTATTAAGTATACTCTAATTAGAGTAGGCTTAGAACATTTAAACGGACAAAACGACGGATAGAAGTAGAATCGGAGTTGGAAAGTCGCGAGTTTATTTCGAAATTACGTTTTCCTAGAAATAGAGTAGACGTCCTGGTTTGATAATTTATCTGCTACTCCAGGGTTTACGTTGAATCCCAGGACAAGACCGCCACCTCCCTATTTACGACCCTAAGAGCAAGTTTACCTTCCAATAGTTTGATCAGATGCTTAGACAGGCCATCAAAATTTTACTGGATACAATATAACGCATTTTACACTCACAGCATTCTACAATTCAAACTACCTAAACATACAGTCATTTGTCTGTGTACTGGCAGGCGTAGCAGCGCCCGCAGTTTTACCGACGTAGTATTCGTTCCCTTAACTTTCCTGGGATAAAAAGTATCCTTGTAATATTCTTTGTTTTTTTTTTGTTTTTTCACACTTGACCGCCATCTCGCCTGATGTTAAGCGACGATGCGGTGTACGGTGGAGCGTGTTTACCTAGAAGATTCACTCTCTCTCCGATTCCAGACTATAATGTAATTATTGTGTTTGAAATGACCACCTGATCCGTTCATGACGACGTATATCCTAAACAGATGTCTTTCTTGGACCACGCCGCGTCGGTGTCTTCACGATGTTTTCCTTCCCCGTTAAAGCCAATGGTGATAACAAACTTGCACATCATATGCATTTATAAGAATATTCTTAGGTGAAGGCAAGATGCGAACCGACGCGACGACCCGATTGCGCGATAGTAAAATCGAAGATTCTCGCCACTAGGTCACAGCTTTATAGATCCAAGATCATCCACAGCAAAATATTGGATCAAATACAATTTTGAGTGTCTGTGCATACAAGCACTGAACAAAACGTGTTAATACAAATTGAACTGAATGTGGATCACAAGGTCTACAAATTCAAAAAAATTCATTGTGTTCAAATTCATACATGATCCGGAGCAAGGTAACATGACTATTTAATTTTCTCTAAGCCTTACACAATGAAAACAAATAATATATTGATCTAGTTATCTAAATATAGTGTATTGATTATTCCTCACAGATGCAGTTACAAAGCTTCAAGGCTCAAGGCAAGGAGGTTAAGGTCGACACTATGTTAAGGTCAGATGCTACGAGAATTCTGTTGAAAGTTTGTTAGTAAACATTGTGACGAAATTGTCTATTTAAATATTTATGTATCTAGATATACATATTATGTAGATGATATTCATAATAGGACATTTCACCGTAAAATTACAAACACCATCAGTTTACGATGAAACATGTGATATTACAACGTACGTGTGTGTACGTCGGAAAGGGGCCCCTTAAACCTACACCCGTGTCACAAGTCTCGGGATCTACTCGGGATTGCTCTCTCTGCCACACGATGGACCCGGCACCCGCACGGTGAATCCATGGAATGCTAAGAAGTTCGTCTCACTTCAACACTGTAGGACTCTTTGCAGAGTATGCCTGGGGTAGTACCATACCTATGCCAGTGATTCTACCGCCAAGCAGTAATATGAAAATATCACAGTGTTCCGGTTTGAATGAAAATGTAAAATTGTAAAATTGTTGTAAAATATTTTTTTCGTTGTTTTATCACTATACCCTATAGTGATAAAACAACGAAAAATTTATTAAAAATATTGTTAAAGTCCGCGACCATTTCGCTGAATGCAGCAACCTTAGGGTGGAAATCGTTTTTACGAATATTATACTGATGCAGCATCTGCTAAAAACTAAAAAATATAGCTACAAACAAACATAAACATTAGTAGATTTATACTAATATTACAAAGCTGAAGAGTTTGTTTGTTTGAATGCAAGGATCTCGGGAACTACTGGTCCGAATTGAAAGATTTCTTTCTCTGTAGGATGAGGAAGCCTATAGGCTATTTAACATTATCCTACTATCAACAGGAGCGGAGCATGAATGAAAAATGTAACAAAAACGAGAAAAAATATTGCTTTTTGAGAGCTTTCGATGCATGACAGCATGTGTCTATCTTTTAAAGGTTGCGTCATTAGAACCTAAGGTAACCGAATTTGTTCAAAATTAGTATTGGTACTACCAATTTTCGATAGATGGCGTAGCAACGCGCGCACGGTTCACCTAGTTTACTAATATAAATCACATACCAGTACTTCAATAAGAATTAGATTAAGCTTATAAATTTGTGAATATATATGTTAATTCATGTAACAACTGAATGCTTCAGTTCAGTTGTTACATGATTTTTTTTTTATAAAATCCTACATATAGCTTAGCATTTTTCTAAGCCCTGTATAGGCTTATTGTTATCAGCATTGCACTTTGTTGTGAAGGACAACCTACTAATCATAAACGAAAATAGTAAAAAACCTGTTATAGGAGAAAGTTAAGAATTGATACCACACTATTCTAACTTGTTTGAGATGTGGTTCTATATTTTTTTTCATTTTGGCCCACTCACAAATAAAGAATTTAAATATATGGTGATACTATATGTCTTCAATTCTACCTGTGTTATATGTGTAACCACATGTTTACAATTTTTTAAACAATAATAAATATTAATAATTGTTGTAGCTATCGGAATAAATTAAATAAGTTTAAAAGCGGACCTTTTTTTAAGCTGTTTATGCATGTCATATAACTACTCTAAGTAAAACAAAAAACTAATTGGGTCCTACTGACCAGCCAAGCAATCCAGAAAAATATGGCAAAACAAACTCTACACTTTTAAAGAAGTAGATGTTTAGGTGTTTTTTGCTCAATCACGTGAGAATGACAGGTGTACATTTGGAATAAGTACAGTTGGATTATAGTCTGGAATGACACATTGGCTACTTTTTATCCCGAAAAAATAATGGAAACAGGAACTACGCGGGTAAAATGCCACTCCTACTGCATTATTATGTTTTAAGTAACATAATAATGCAAAACCACAGCAATAATAAACTTATTTAGATTATTAATATGTAATTAATATAGTCTCTTGTAAATGTAACTAATTGTATGAGTACGACACTAATTGTATGAGACATAATAAACTTTCATAATTGATGTATTAGATTATATTATGTACTAGCTGATCCGTGCGCGCGTTTCTACGCCATCTAACGAGAAATTGATCGTACCAATTCAAATCTAGAACAAATTAGGTTACCTTAGATTATAATGACGCAACCTTTTAAAAGATAGACAAATGGTGTCACGCAACGAAAGCTCTCAAAAAGCAATATTTTTTACCGTTTTTCTTACATTTTTAATTCCTGCTCCGCTCCTGTTAGTAGCAGCGTAATGTTAAATAGCCTATAGCCTTCCTATATAAATGGACTATCCAACAGAGAAAGAATCTTCAAAATCGGACTTTTAGTTCCCGAGATCCTTGCGTTCAAACAAACAAACTCTTCAGCTTTATAATACTAGTATAGATAATGTGAGTGAAATAGCAGAATACCAACTATCGAATCAAACAAACTTGTAAACATAAAAGTAACACTATTTTAAATTTTTTGTGGAAACTATTTGATCATCACACTATTTTTAGATGATCTAAGGAAAAAATTAATTGCCTGATATAACCGGAGATGCTCAACTGTTTTAGAGGTAAAAACCACAGCTATATTATGTGCATACTGTGATGGGATCAAGTAACTTATGCAATGCAACATGTCGATTCAGCTTCTGTGAAGGTGAAGGAAGTCTTTGAATGTGTATTTTTTTGTTTCTTTAATTTTAAGTTTAAGTTTTGAGGTTGTTTACAAAGTATAAAAAAATTTGTTTACAAGTAGACAAGAAAAATTTTATTTTTTAATTTTTTACTACTATGATGTTTTAGGCCAGGACAGCATAAGACAATATTGTAATTTAACAAGAAATAAATTATTTCTAAAATTTACATACCCAATAGTAGGTAATAATATTTATAATAATCTTACTATTAATTTAATGCTTGTTTGTTATTCATTAATTTGACTTAGTAAATAATTTTTTTTTTTCTTTTATATTAACATCTTTTATTATTTTGAAGAGGAGTCCTGACTCTTACTTCCAGGAACTTAATTCTAAACTATTGAATAATTTATTCCATACTGTGCCATCATTACTAAAACTCTGCATAGCGATACAAAAATGTTGTACAAGTTAAAATAGGTAGGTACCTAGATTTAATCAAATTTTTAATGTAATGGTTTTGTTTGTTATATTTCAGCGAAGGCATAGTCATATATTATTTCCTCTCCAAGCTCCAAAGTTAAGCAAGATAGATTTACTCTCAATGACTCATAAGAGAAATTAACCTTGACAAAACAAGGTCCTTCTAAACCTAATTACTTAACTGGACAGTAGCATTTCAATCCATATCAATACTTTTCACATTAGTCAGATGACTAACTTGCATGATCTGCTGAATCAGTTACCCCAATTGTTTTCCAACTGGTTATTGTGGAGTTTCATTGATACATTTAGTAAATGTCTCAATTGTTACATACATATGAGATTGTAAAAATAGAAAAATATACTATGACTCTGTTCAAATGTTCTATCAAAGTTTAGATGTAGTCTTTAGAAGGTAAGTATCTTGTGTCAGAGTAATTACACTTACCAATTTCTCCTCATCAAATTCACTCTTTCTAGTGGAAGTATGATGGTCACTGGTAGCAGAGGCACCGGAAGCATCACTCTCTGTTTCGGAGCCACTAGTTTCGTCAGGACTGCTCTCATCACTTGATTCGGCATCGTCAAGCATTACAGGACGACTTGGGTCCGAAATTAGCAGTGCAGTCAGCCCATTCTCGAGTCGAATTGTTCTATAGGTGTATAATTATTTTTTTATTATTTTACAAGCCCACGTAGAATACACTCTAAAATTCAATTTGAATTCTGATTTACTTCAGCGTGAATTTGAAAAGTAAGTATATACTTAATAATATATCGTTATCATTGGAGCGTGTAAAGCATAGAAATTTGAGAATATTCATTCATGAAATTAAAAATTCTTCACCTGTATATTTTCTTATCAGCATCCGATTTTATGGGAGATGGGAGAACCTCAACTGTCTCCCTTCTTGGAGACATGGACCTAGCACCCTTTCCAATTTTATTTAACAGTTTCACCTCAGGTTTGAAACGCGGAGTACTACGAAAATGATTTCTTTTAGACATTGCACTTCTAGTGTGTATTGCGTGCAGATAACCAGATGTTTTTGGAATGAAATTGAACAAGAATTTTGACATTTATTTATTGGCGCATGGCGTGGTATTGCCATTTTTGGCTAAAAAAAGCAAAGGAAATAATACATTTTGTACCTGGTAATCATAACTACTTTAGCAAGGGCTTTTTATTCACGGTCCGGTTGTTACCTTTTGTTATTATTTTTCATAAAGGACAATGCCCATTTTTGACCCGCTAAAATAGTTGTCGTGTAGACATACGAGTTATATATTAAAAAATTGGTGAATTTTTGTTGTACTCGTGTGCGAAGTTATATAACTTTCTAACATTCCAAAATAAAATAATTTGCATTTGTTTAAATTAAACCTACCATTTACCAACAAAGCTGACTTGTAAAATATTGCAATAACGAAACGGTACCTGCGTTTCGTTTTAGTGATCCGCGTTAGATTGAAATTGAAAATGGATATTATGTATATCAATTTCTTTCACAATGTCGTTTATTTACTACTTTTACATATTTAAATAACGATATATATAAATACGGCGACAAAGAAACTATCAAAGCTTTTTTTGGTAATGTAAACGAGGAAAAAGGTGGCATGCAATTTTCACCAAATTCAAATTGGTCAAAGATCAATGTCAAATTGACAAATCAAAAAAAAGTAAACAAGCAAAATGCATGGTTTTCTTCATAACTTTGGTTTTCTTCTTGTTTAAATTGGTTTTAACAAAACTGGGAATTATGTGATTCAGTGCTCCTTGTTACTTACATAATTGTGGTAATAATTACATAAAACCATATATTGTTGTGATGGCTTGCTTGTGTTTTCTGATGGAAACCCTCGATTGTTATGAACCTTCTAAGACCACTGTCTCGAATACCAAAATAATGAAATATTTACATCACAATTAAGATATTCCTTTCTGTGACAATATTTCTATGCGAATGAAGTGTTCATACTCTACAAGAAATACGGGGATAGCGCTAAGTTGCTACAAAACCTATGCAATTACCAACCCTGAGTTGCTTTTAGAAGACAGACACAAGCTGAAGCAAATAAAATAGATATCATATGTATATTTTAGTTGAAAATGATAGGGACAACCAGCAGAGGCCATCTTTCAGTACTGCTGTACTTGCATTGCAGAGTTCTTTGTGAGATTTCTAGGATGGCCAGACACCAGGACCACATAAATCCACGAGCAGAGTATTTTGGCTATGAAGTAGTTTTGGGCTATTAAATATATAAAGTTATTTTTTTTTTTTAATAGGGCAGAGCCTTTATTAACAAAACTAAAATACAATGAGAACTACACTACGCTACATACCTAACAACTACTTACACTAAGCACACCTGAATTATCCATAGACCAATGAAGGTCTACAGATAATCAAGATGTTCAAGCCCACTACCAATCGGAAGCGTACCCAGCATGCTGGCGGCATTACCACGCTGAATGGCAATGCTTATGCGTTGGGCCAAATAAACGCCAGCATTTTGGTCACGCGTCGCATCGACCAAGCGTTCGGAAAGGCTTTTGAAGATGAGGTGAGCTCCCGGCCCCCACGGACCCAATGTCTCAACCCCAAAGGGCTCAAATATGTAACCTCTTCCGAGGGTTGCATATTTGCGCCGTTTGAGTCGCTCAGCTGAATTAGCCGCTGCACCAGCCTTACAATGTGTCTCTGGAAGATGTGATGGTGCCAGAGTATCGACGCAAGTTGCGTCCCACACTAGGGGCCGACCCAACTTCCAAGGCACAACAGTCATGCCGTCAGGTCTTTTGCCATCGTCACGCGCAAGCCCACTCGGTTCGAGTATGGCTGGGACATTGGCGGTGGAAAAAGCCCGGCGTATGATGTCGTTCAGGCTGGCGTGGCGGCCAATACGACCTGCGCTTTTCGAGCAAGAGAGACCGTGGTGACCGAGTTGGTCGACGGCAGTACCACAATGGCAGCGATGGGCTTCATAGCACCTCGCACCCAAGCGCAAGCTAACAGCTAGACGAAATGCAGTTGGATCTAATAGGCTACCGGTATTGAAAGATGGCAAAGCTTGTAACCAAAGGCCCGATTCCCACACAGACACAGCAAGGATACGAGCACGATCTGCGATACTAGGACACGTATCGAGAAGAGAGTTCCGTGCTAGATCGCAGATCGGTCGATCCCACTGTCTCTGAGATGACAGACATCTGGGGAAATCGTTGTTTGGACAAGCCAGCCTCCAAGCATTCTTAGCCTCGCACAAATTAGCTACTACTACATCAGAATATTCCGAATGGCCTAAAGAGGGTGCGAGAATTTTGTCTATTAGATTTTGAGTACTATGAACTGAGGACAAGAATGCCGGTAAAGCTACACTTGAAATTTGGCGGACCCCTAGGCCTCCCAACCGTATGGGTAGTGAGGCTTGTGACCAGGCCCTCCCACTCAGATCCACATTCAACACCGATATTAGAGATTCCATTATAAAGTTATTATTAAATGTAAATATAATTATATGATAGCAAACAATATATTTTATTTATCCTCTCTTGCATTGGTTTGAATATAGATTCAGTAGAAAGATATCGGAGAACAGTATTATCTACACTGATTTAAGTATTTTTTCAGGAAACCATGATAGGATGAGCGAAACATGTGCCTGATGGTAAGCAAGAAAACATGCTTGCCTTTAACTAGACACACTGTCTTGTGTCATAAATTATTAGAACATGAAGACAAGTCTACATCATCAGACCTAGCCCTGCACTCAGTTTATGGCTTGTTTACCCTATGATAATTCCATCCGAGAACTATTTTATGGTAATCAGTTGGTAGTGAGAAGGTACTATTATTTCTATTTATTCTGATAAGAAATATGTTTTGAAAGACAATACCATAGTTCTTTCTTTTCTTTTCTGTTCTAATCCAAAAGAAAACATAATTCTAAAATATTTTGACAGTAAACATAACCTTACTTTTGGTTTAACTGTAACTCATTTTTGGTATTTAGGAAATGAAAAACACCAACAGCAGACGTTTATAACATTAGCGCGTTTATAACTTAACGAAGCATTAACAATCCTAATTAGATACTATTCATCTCTATACACTTTCAGTATCACAAAAAGTTGGCGTGGACGTGGGCATTGTCCTTTGTATAAACTCAAAATAAAGGTAACTTAACAATTTACATACATAGGAATGTTATTGTTTTTCATAAATTTGTATAAACTCAAAATAAAGTTAACTTAACAAACTCAAAATAAAGTTAACTTAACAAACTCAAACGTAAAGTGGCAAATACTGCAAAAACACTATTATAAGTAGTGCTGTGACTGAAAAAACGGCTGGTGTACTTTGATAGCCTTACAAATTATTGATGAAATATTGTATATCTCAGACAAAATATTTATAGACGCGCTTAGATCAATGACCGAGTTTATATTATCAGCTTTTGAGCTGTCTTACAGCTAACTCGCCAACTCTGCAGAAACGTTGAACTAAATTTTTTGAAGTGAAAACTTCTTTAGGCGCGCTATAGACAGAATTTTCGTGGGCTGTGAAATGGATTCATCAATCGTCACGCTTGGATATGATAATGGATCGGATCGGATATGAAATCTTCGGGTAAACTCGGTAAAAACGGACAGGTAGGTACCAGGACAACAGAAACAGTAAAGAGTTTCGATTACCTACCTCCAACAGCCCAGCGTTTATCTCCAGATACCAGGACAACAGAAATATAAAAGAGTTGCGTTTGCCCCTAGGTACCAGTACCAGGGCAACAGCAAGTTTTCACTTCTATCGGCAGTTCCTATGACTGCCAATTTTTTTTTTGAAGTGGAAACTTCTTTAGGCGCGGCTAGACAGATTTTCATGGGGTGTTAGTTGATTTCTAGCGTCACGCTATGATAAGAAATCTTCGGGTAAACTCGGGACCTTGGCGATTGGGCCTCTAGAAATTCGTTAGCCAATTGCAATCGGGAAATGCTGAAAAGGCGTGGCCTCGACATCATGGCATGGCCATCTAGAAATTCGTGAGCCAATGGAAAATGCTGACGCATTTCTAGATGGCTATGGCATGATGGCGAGGCCACGCCCTCCGGTTATACCCGTGTAGTTTCCAAATCAAATTCTAAGTTATTTTCACTTCTATCGGCAGTTCCTATCACAGACTAAGTAGAGAGATACGTTCCTTTGACCGCCGATTATTTTTTTTTAATTAAAGAGTGACGAGACGATCACGGTAGCGATTCTGAAACCATTCGGTTGCATCCGACACGGAATCTCATCTCTCGGTCTTTGTCATGCAATGGGAAGCAACACTTGGAAGACTATGCAAAATACAACCAGATGGAACCAGATGGAATAAAAATAAAATAGTTCTATTGGGTGATTTTAATATAGACTTAATAAAAAAGAATAACAAAAGTGAATCATTTGTCAACATATTGCAAAGCTTTAATATCCGTCCGACAATAATCAATGCTACTAGAATAACTAATAAAACCAAAACTTGCATAGACAACATTTTAACCAATCTGAAGCAATATAAGACAAAGATTTTAGATGTGGGTATATCTGACCATACAGTACAGGTACTTAGTGTATTCAGTCATTTAAGTTTCAAAGAAAAATACTGGTTCTCATATAAACGCAGAGTAGAAGCAAATATGGATATTTTCCTGAGATATCTATCTCAAATCAGTTTTTCTAATATTTACAGTCAAAAAACTGCTAACGAAGCTTATAATGAGTTTATTGAACTATATGGTATGATATTTGACTTATGTGTTCCACTGGAGAGAGTGAAAATAACATATAAAAAGAATCCAAATTGGAAATCTCATGGAATCGTCACGGCTAGTAAAAATAAAAGAAAAATGTACCTAGACTGCCGCAACAATCAAAACCCAAACAAAGTGGCTGCATACAAAAAATATTCAACCATATTTAAAAAAATAACTCGTATATCACGTAAAATTGCAAATATGAAATATATACAGAGAAGTACTAATAAAAATAAAGCAACTTGGGGTATCATTAAAGGTCACACATCTCAGACAAATTGTATTAAAACCTCTGTAGAAGCCTTAATGATCGATAACGTGGAAACAATAGACCCCAAAAAAATCGCTTCATCTTTTAACGACTACTTTATTAACAAAGCAAAACAAATTGGCACTGATAAAACTCCACAGCACAAAACAGTCAATATCAGTTCTAAAAGTATATTTCTAAAGCCAGTTACCTGCCATGAAATTAAAAATATTGTAAAACAATTAAAAAATAAGCAGACAGCAGGATATGATGGCATTTCAGTCCAAGTTATAAAAAACAGTATTGATTATATTGTTGAACCATTGACGTTTATCATAAATTTAACTTTTGAAACCGGGTGCTTTCCCGATAACTTAAAGAAAACATTAATCAAACCATTACATAAAAAGGGTTCAAAAGTAGAAATGGAAAATTATAGACCGATTGCTATTTTACCTAGTTTTTCAAAAGTTTTTGAGAAAGTACTCCATAACAGGATAGTTTCATTCTTAGAACTGAACAACATTTTAAACAGTAATCAATTTGGTTTCCGTAAAGGTAAAAATACAACTTCGGCTATTTTCAAAATGCTTAAGCTAGTTTGGGATGAATTAAATAATAAAAGTACTGGGATTGCTCTCTTTTTAGATCTGTCAATGGCATTCGACAGCGTTGTGCACAAAACTCTTCTCACAAAATTAGAATCTGTAGGGATTAGAGGCAAACCTTTATCACTAATTGAATCATATTTAAAAGACAGATGTCAATCGACAGCTATTAATTTTTATAACAAGAATAAAAAAACTATTGAACTAATTAAAACGGATTTCAAATATCTACATCTAGGGGTACCACAAGGCAGTATCCTAGGGCCATTACTGTTTCTCATCTATATAAATGAGCTACCATCTGTCATAGGACACTTATGCGTGATGTATGCTGATGATGCAACAATTTTTATACCCCGAAACAACCTTACTCCAACAGCTTTTGAAACAGAAATTAATGAAACAATAAATAGGACGTCGTACTTTTTAGGTTCTGTCTTTCTAAAATTAAATTCAAATAAAACAAACTATCTGCAATTCCGAACCACCAAAAAAACACCAGTAAATTTAAATATTATTCATAATAATCAAAAAATTAATGAAGTTAATGAGACAAATTTCTTGGGCGTCACTCTAGACTGCCACCTTAACTGGAAGGCACATATCAATAAAATAAGTAACAAGATAAATGGTTCGAGCTATGCCTTATCTATTTTAAGTAGTATCACATCAAAGGAAGTTGCAATAAACGCTTATTATGGCTACGTTTACCCTCAGTTAAGTTATGGTATTATTTTCTGGGGGAACTCAGTTACAGCTCCATCAATTTTTTTACTGCAAAAAAGATGTTTGCGTAATATTTTCAGAATGCAAAGTACTGATAGCTTACGTGAAGTTTTTAAAAACAATAAATTCCTGACTCTCGTAAGCATATATATAATGGAGCTATGTCTGTTTGTCCAGAGCAGTAAACATTTATATTTCTGTGACAAGTCTAGTCGTGTAAATAATTTACGAACGAAATATAAGTATAACTTGTGTGTCCACCAGTGTAATAATGCATTATTTCAAAAAAGCACATTTGCAAGTGCCATCAAAGTTTTTAATCATCTACCTTTGGAATTAAAAACTTTGAGTAGCCCTAAATTTAAACAAGCTCTCAAAAATTGGTTAGTATCTAATACATTTTATGATCTCCAAGAATATTTTAGTAAAGATACAAATTAATACATTCTCTCCATTTTTAATATAGTTCGTTGTGTATCTTAATGTAAGTTTAGTTATTATGTTATTTAATTGTTAACTATTTTAAAGTCTCTATTTTTCATTAAGTAAATGATAAATATATTGTACGTTCGTAATGGACAGAGCTGTTGGAACTACTTCAATTGTATCACCTATGCTATGTACACAGTTTTTTACAATAAATATTATTCTATTCTATTCTATTCTATTCTATAACAAATGAAACTATAAAAAAAACACTCACTTAGGTCAACGTAAGCCGTCGATTTATGTGTAGCTGTCAACGTCAGTCCAAAGTCAAAACAAATAAAAAATTCAAACAGCGGCAGTTTGGTTTGTAATTTTATTGTTTTTGTAATATTGAACTATAATTGAAAGCTAATTCGTTTACTATCCTATCCCATTTTATAATAAAATAATCGAGTATCTAAAAATGGACCAGTCTTATTCAGAAAGTGATGTCTCCATGTCCCCGTCACAAATTTTAGAAAGACTACAAATACTGCGGCAGCTTCAATTATTGCAGCGCGGGAAACTACAGAAACAACGCTTACAATATCAGGAAAGCACAGAAAGCTCCTCATGCATCACAGAAATGGTCAGCCATTTCACTAATAGCACAAATTCGACGAGTTACAACACTTTTCGTAGCTTATTACAAACTTCTCAGAGTATTACTAATGAAGGATCACCGCGCCTTAGTGGCGGTAATAGTTCTCAAAAAGTTGAAGAAAAAGACTTGATCGAGGGTGTTTCAGTTCTAAATTTATCACAGGAGTCTGAATTTATATTAAACACACCCACGTCTGGTAGAAGCAGAACTTCAGGTAATTCAAATAATCAAGCATCAATAGAATGCATTGATAATGCTATTTGTACAGATTCTAATAACAGTAAAAATAAAAAAATATCTCTTGATGAAATGCCAGTGATTACTTCAAAAAAGGACTTTGAATGTTTGGTTGTGGATACTCTTAAAAAAGACACAACCGCTACTAATACTGGCCTCAAAAACTGCAGTAATGGCCCTGTTCAGAAGAAGCCATTCCTGCGCCGTGGTGAAGGTATGGCCAGGTTTGGTGTCAAGAAAAATGACCTGGTAATAATGAATACTGCATCTTTGCCATGGAAAAAAAGAACTACAAAGTATGAGCCCAAATCACTGACAACAACACAAACACAACCTGAAGACAATGGTGAAAAATATGATGCTGACATTAAAGTACCACCTCTGAAATTAACATCAAATCGAAAAAATGAATCTAAAATAATTGAAAATAATAGTAAAACTGAAGAAAACCAAAGTGTTATTAATATTTCTTCAGCTGAAATAAGAAACAACAAGCCATCAGAGGATAATGATACGTCATTTTGTAGTGTGCACACAGAGTTCAAAATCCCTGATCCAAACATTAATAAACCCAAAGGAAAACACCCTGCACTTGCTAAAAAAGGCAAGACGTGGGCATCTATCTTAACAGCTGAGCAAAGTGATTTTTTGATGCAACTCAAGCAAAGTGAATATTATAAAAACTTTGCATCACCAACGAAAAGTACTGTATCAGACATGAGCTGTGATGAACAAAGTTGTAACTTAAGACAACAGAAAGAAGCTGCTGAACAAAATCTGTTTGAACTTCTCGAGAACAAGGTGTCCCATGATAGTTTTACTATGAACTCATCATTTTTCAATCGTTTCTTAGGAAGGACCAATCTAGAGTGTTCTGGAGAAAGTACTCCAATAGTCTTTCAGAAATGTTTGAATCAGAATCCAAATCTCATGCACATATATCCTAATACAAAACATAAACAGGAATCAAACAACAATCCTGAGTCATGTAAGAGTGTTTATACAGAATGCTGCAGCGATGTCTGCTCTTCTGTTTCTAGTTGCTGTTCATGTAACACTGTAGAAGAAACCCCCAAACATCATAAAAAAAATATTAACAAAGCTCCAATCAAAAACGTAAAAGAAGTTCCTATAGAAACTAATCAAGCTGACAATAACTGTCAAGAATTTCACAAAGATCAAGAAGCAATGAAAGCCAATTTGGAAGAAATGAATGCTAAATTAATAACAACAAGTGAACTATTAAAAGAAAGACTGCGTGAACTGGAGGATGAAATTGAAACATTCAGAAAAGAGAACATGAATTTAAACAAAATGAAAGAAGAAGTGGATATTGAAAGACAAAAGTTTTATGAAGAAAAAAATAATTTTGAACAAAAGTTTAATGAAGAGAAAATCCTATCTGAATATTACTTGGCAGAAGAGAAAGACAAGCTTAACAAACAAAAACAAATGTATGAGAGGTATGTTAGAGAAATAAGAGGAAGGTTGAATAAAAAAGAAAAAGATGAAGTAGTAAATCTTAAACAAGAGATACACAATCTCAAAGAAGAAATTAGAACAAAAGATGCAAAGTCCACTTCAACTACTGCACGATTACGCAATCAAATAAAGATAATGGAGAAAGAAAAGACTGACTTACAAAGCGAAGTAGAGAAGCTGAAGAAAGAAAATAGAAGAATACAACACAGCAATGATATAACTAGAAGACTGACTAATATAAAATATTTGGAACAGATTAATAAAAAGTTGTCTAAGATGAATCAGGATCCTGAACCTGAAGTTGAACAAAGTAATGATATCAAATACAAAGCTTTTGAAATTGAAAGGCAAAGTAGAAGTAGAAAACTTCAGCAAAGTGATAAGGGCAAAGTTAGGCCTAGAGCAAAGAGTGTTCCAAACTTGAAGGTTACTTCAAGGTATGCTAAGTATTTCAGTCAAAGAGATGCTCTGACCCCCAAGGATGGACCTTTTAGTACAACTTTAAATGAAGATAAATATGATTCAGATCATAATGATGTAACTAGTGACACAGATATTGAAGACAATGAATTTAAATTTGATGATGTTGAATGTGACGATGATAATAATTTGGAAAGAATTTATATGGAGACATTTAGATCTGGATCCCCAAAAAGCACTAGATCCTCTAAAAGCAATTCAAACCAAAATAACTATTTATCAGAACAGAATACTGCACATAGCACAAATGGTTTCTTCTTACGAAAATCCAATTCTGGTTCATCAACTAGGGATTCTAAATCACCTGTAAATGTTTCTGCATCATCTTATGATAGCACAAACCAAAGACTTGAAAACCGGTCAAAATCTCCAGTATCAATTTTGACTCGTAGATCAAATCAAAAATCACCTGTTGAATCTATAATGACGGCTAATAATTCTGGACACTCTAACCACACTTACACATCTAAATCAGCAGTTTCTCTCAGTAATGCATCATCTCAAAGGTCGGCGACTGTTATACACAAAGATATTTATCAAGACAAGTTGTTGACTATAAGCCCTGAGCCAACAAATAGTAAAACCAGCTTGAATAAAACTAATCTAAACCCAACTGAGTTCAGAAAACCTGATGGTGCTAGAGAACTGAGGTTTCCTAATGGCAATGTAAAGTATATCTCAGCTGATGGTAAATACTGTAAATTCCTATACTACAATGGAGATATCAAAGAGAATTTCTACAATGAGGGTAGAATCAAATACTATTATGCTGAGAATAAAACTTATCATACTACTCATCCTGATGGGCTTGAAGTGTTGGAATTTCCTGAGTAAGTTGAATTTATCAGAGTACATAGTTACTAAATCACCATTCAGCTACTCTAATCCCACTTAGTGTGGTATGATAGAACATCTATCTCCTCATAAAAAATACTAGAATAGTCAGGTTCACTTCAATAAAATACTCATAAATAATTTGATTCCCACCCAGTGCAAATATTTGTGTGTTTGGGTGTTTCTATGTATAATAAGTATGTATTTACAACTATATAAGTATTATGTCATCCTTCTGGCTCCTATAATTACAACCTTTGCTTAGTTTGGGTCAGATGGTCTGGTGTGTGAAATTTCCACCAATATTTGTTTATTAAACATGTTTGTTACTATTTCATGCAGTACACTCCCACTATTTTTTTTATGTCTTAACTTGCTATTTATCCAAATAATGTATCCCTTTGTGCATAATCTATTAATTTTATTATCTGATAATATAGCCTCAAAATTAATCAAATTTTTCACCATTTCCAGTGGCCAAGTAGAAAAGCGCTACAAGGATGGATCATCTGAAGTCCGTCTGCCGAATGGTTGTGTCCGTTACCACGACCCAAAGAATGAGCATGTGAGAGAAGAGTGGCGCTATCCTGACGGCTCGGCGCTCACAGTGGCAGCTAATGGTGAAAAGAGGATTGTGTTCCCCAGTGGACAGATTGAAGTTCATGCTGGTGATCATAAGGTACCTACCACTTATTTAACTTATGCTTGTAGCTCGAAAAAGTGGCATTGTTTCATGGTTGACGTTCCAAAGATTCTTGACTCTATATT
This sequence comes from Ectropis crepuscularia, assembly GCA_963693475.1. Taxonomy (NCBI): domain Eukaryota; kingdom Metazoa; phylum Arthropoda; class Insecta; order Lepidoptera; family Geometridae; genus Ectropis; species Ectropis crepuscularia. The sequence continues at coordinate 14,096,632 of OY856356.1, forward strand.
ATTTGTAATAAGAATGTCTAGACTGTGGAATGCGGTACTCGAGTGTCATTTGAAGTTGACTCCTTTTTAACCCCTAACCAAAAAGAGGGGTGTTTGTCATCGACATCTGCCTGTCTCTGGCATTTTAGCTCTCAATTGGATAGACCGATTTTGATGCAGTTTTTGAAAGCCAATTTCCTTACGGTGGTTCGTAGCTTTGTTTGGTTAATGTTGATTCAAGATTCCCACCTGCACAAAATGGTGGATGAAATGTTTTTTCACAACCTCTTTCAGTATGGGTATCAAATGAAAGGGTTGGACTAGTAGAATACTAAACGCCATATGTAATAAATTTCAAATCCAAGATGGCTGGCACTAGGTACTTAGTTTGGGGTAAATCTTTTTTTTTATATTGTTCTTATTGCGGAGAACAGATACTCTTGCGCCTTTCCCTAATCGTCGTTTGTGTTTAATTCCATTCAAATCCATTAAGCTGTTACAGATGGGTCAAACATACACAATGTACTTATCTCTTACAAACCCGCAAACTTTCGCCTTTATAATATTAGCACAGTATAAAGAAATACTACCAGTAGTTCATCGCCTTTGATCTTGGGAGAAGCGCCGATAATGTCTAGACACGGGTAGGGTTGTCGCAATTTTAAAAACGTGGCACCAAAATAAAATTAAAACATACGGAAGACGTCAGCCCTGAGCCGCGCTCCTGCAATACTAACATTGTAATGTAGGCAATGCACGAGCGCGCTTCCCGCGTCTCATCCCACACGCCCCGCACTATTGCTCCGTCTAGACGGCTTCGTCGAACGACTGTATGATTTAATAGACTGATATTAGTGTGGTATATTTAGTACACATTTAAGGCATTAACATATTTGCTATATTTTTTAAAGTTTAAAATATACCTTTTCAGCGTCGCGAGTTTCCCGATGGCACTGTAAAGCTGGTCTACACTGATGGGACGTCGGAGACTCGGTACGCATCAGGTAGAGTTAGAATCAAAGATAAACATGGGAACCTGATCATGGACTCGACTGCTAGGTGACACTTCATTCTCTTTTGTGATGAGGTTGTTAACCAATTTATGGAAGATATTATTATTTAGACACAGTGTGATTCCAATGTTGGGCAAAGGTTGTGCTATTGGTCTGCCAGTTTCGTAAATGTCTAATAATGTTGTCTCGCCCATCGATATAAATCAAAAGATGTGGTCAAAGCACCTTGAAATTGTTGACAAACCACGTCTCTGTGTGTAGTGTGAGTGGTTTACATCTACCAATCTACTTGAGCCCTAGAATCGCTAGCGGCGAGGTATGTTGCGGTTCTACTTATTATGGTTGTTGACAACTAATAGCGTGAGTTCACTCTTCCCAATGATAACTTAATTCCGTGCGCCTGAAGTTTCATGGTTGATGTTCCAAAAACACGAACGAAGAGATTTGACTCCACGTTTGTGATAAGAACGTCTAGGTTGTGGAATGCGTTGCCTGAGTGGGTTTTTCCCGATAGTTACAATCTTGGTGTCTTCAAATCGAGAGTGAATCGGTTTCTTCTAGGTAAGCACGTTCCATTGTAGATCGCATCGTCGCTTAACATCAGGCGAGAGTGGTCAAGTGCGAACCTATTATAGTTAAAAAAAAAGTTTGGGAGGGCACATCCATTGATTTATATTGATGGTCTCACCATGATAATTAGATTGTGTAAGATATTTATTTCATAGGTTTTAATTATAGAAGTTCTCAATGTAGGCAATATGCAAAAAACGTTTTAGTCTTGCAGGTGTCCACTTACCATCAAGTGGCCTGTTGCTTGTTTGCCTATTGCTTTTTTAATCACTAACGAGATCTATGAAGTAAAATGTAATTTTAATTCCATTCTAAAGCAAATGGAGTTATTTTACTGTCGTGTTAAAAGAGCACAGACTTTTTCTACCAAATTCATTTTTCATTTGATTGATATTCAATTGAATCTCACTATAATTATGATAGAATCAAATGAAAAGAGAGAAATTGATATATTTGTGAGTATGATGACAAAAACGACTGCTATTTTTTATATACTTTGATGTTAAATGTATAAAAGAAATTGTAAATTTATTTCCAATGTTAAATTATTAATTAAAACATAAAGTATTAGATAATTTTGTAAATAATACCCAAACCGAATTTGATAAATATTAAGATAATATAGTTTGATTTACACAATTTTACGCCTATAATTTATTGTGATACACGATACACAAAATAAATAGCTTATAAAAAATAGTCTCATATATTTGTGTATTACATTTGTTGTCAGTCGATACAGGTACCAATATTTGAATGTACAATCAAATTGAGAAATCTTAAATTAATCAGTTCGGTTCAAAGCAATGTTAAATGCCGATGACTCGTGCCAATGTTATTTATAAAGAATTTTATGTAGGTTGCAATTAAATATTTTATAAATAGTGTTTAAATTTTGTAAATAAAGATGCTTTATACATTGAAAACAATTTATTTTATTTGTCAACAAATGTGAGGCACTTACTGCTACTTTTGAGCTAGCCTGTAGAGATGGTCTCTACTGCGTATTAATCTCTGGATGTCTACACCAAATAAAAAAAAACTTTTTTTTAGGGTTCCGTACCCAAAGTGAAAAACGGGACCCTATTACTGAGACTTCTAGACTGCAAAGGTCAAATGAACCACTCGGAGACCTACAAGTAGGATTATATATATAAAGTAATAATATTCGGCACTATGCCGTGACTAATAAGGGGCGGGCGCGGCAGATTTCCATATAAAATTGAATTCAAAACACACGACGCGGTTTACGGCCGCGGCGGCTGCGCGCGATTCTTGCGCAGTAGCTTTCCGGAGCAGAAACCGCGAAAACCTGCGGTCTCGTGAGTATTGAAACAAAAACGTCGCGAGCGCGCGCGGGCTCGGTTTGAAACCGCGTCGTGAAAATTGGGCATAAGCTGGTCCAACTGAGTGCACAGTTGGAGAGGGGGGGTGCTAAACTGAAAAGTTGTACCAGCACTAATATTACACAACACGTCAGATGTATAGCTACAGATTTACTCTATAAAATCGCGTAATCACTAGGCAACATTTGGCGCGCGACACGTGACGCTCAACATGTACGGCAACGCTGCACAACAGCGCGCGAAGTTGCCAATTGGCGCGCAACATGACGTGCGGCGACGTAGTAGTAGATGCGTAGACAGACAACGTTGTTCCACAAAAAGTTGAACATCGTTGCAACTGCTGCATGAAAACATGCAACATGTCGCGCGCCAAATGTTGCCTAGTGGATACGGCGGCTTTACGCACACCGGTGTCGCGAATTCACAAGATTTCACCCATCCGAAAAGCGCACACGTACGCCTCTCGGACATTAGCATGTCGGTAACTCGATCTCATAAGAATTATCCCTAGCAAAAACCATACACAGCGGCTAAAAAAGTTTTCACTTCAAAATTAAACTTTTTTGAAAACTTCTTTTGGCTCACCACAGACAGATTTTTTGTAGGCTGTGAATTGAATTCTAGCGTAACGCTCGGGAATGATAAGAAATCTTCGGGTAAACTCGGGACCATGGCCATGTTCGTGGCCACGCCCTCCGGTTCACCCGCGTTGTTTGCAAAGTAAGCTATCAAATTCTGGTTTATAAATCTTCACTTCTATCGGCAGTTCCTATGCCTGCATTTTTTTTTACTTTTAATAGTTTACACTTGACCGCCATCTCGCCTGATGTTAAGTGACGATGCGGTCTAAGATGGAGCGTGCTAACTATACAATAACATGTGTTAACTTATTAAGATAATAAGGGATGTTATGATATTTGGGGTCTGCATACGGATAAAAGTATCGGTTTCGGATATGTACCTAATTATGTATTTCGGATTATCCGTTGGTTTCAGATATTAGATCGAATATAGTTCTAATAGTCAAAACTGAACAGAGAAAGAGTATATTTAACAAAAGGCTATTTTGCACCCTCATCACCTAAAAGTCGAATGTATTCGAAACTCGGTTACAGTTACGGATAAGTATATTTTTATTTCGGATAACTGATAATGTCGGCACAGTATAAAGAAATACTATATAGCAGTAGTTCATCGCCTTTGATCTTGGGAGAAACCCCGATAATGTCTAGACACGGGTAGGGTTGTCGCAAACAAAAAAAACGTGGCACCAAAATAAAACGTACGGAAGACGTCAAGCCTTGAGCCGCGCTCCTGCACTTACTAACATTGTAATGTAGGCAATGCAGGACCGCGCTTCCCGCGTAACACCCCACACGCCCCGCACGATTGCCCTGTCTAGACGGCTTCGTCTAACGAAAAAATACGTGTACAATATTTTTTTATAATTTAACTTTCAGACTAATTACTTTTTTTTTGTCCCCATGCCTATTACCTACCACTTTACACTTCTGAGTATTTTTCTAAGTGCAAAAGTACAATTTTGTCATCACCAACATTATTTACAGCAAAGAAAAACATCGTGAGAAACCCAGCGTATATCAAGAAAAACATATTTCAAGAATGTGTCATCTGCCAACTTGCATTTGGCCAGCGTAATGGATTATGGCCTTGCCTCGCTCCTTGTGAGGGAAGGCTATGAGTGCTAGCAGTGGGTAGATTAAGTGGGCTCTGGGCTGTTCTTTGAATAGTTATGCCTTATGTGGGTTCACTGCTAATTTGAAATAGCCTGTTATTGTCAATGTAAACAATTACTAGCGTTTACGCGACGTAGAGGATATGCCTGAACTACACGAAGCTAGTTTTTCAAGCTATAGCAAGTACCTACTTCTAGTATCGTGTAGACAACGCTAAGCAACGCTAGTTTTATCTACACGAAATATCATCGTCGAAAAGTGGCTAGTCTGACAGTGTTTTACAGAATGCATTTTGGAGAGTGTGCAGCGGATTTACACGACCTAATATTGCCTTCCCCTTTCCACTACAGGACAAGTCGTAAGTCGGCCCACTACCACCCATACACTGTGGATATTCCCAAAATCCGTACAAAACGGTTTGAATCCACTTTTCTCATACGTACAGCTTTAGAGTGGAATAAGTTGCCGGCCTCCTTGTTCCCTGAGAGATACAATCTAGAACTTTTTAGAGTGAATAGGTACTTTCTAGGTCAACGTGCGTCATCTTCGACCACACCGTCGCTTACCATCAAGCGAGTTGGTGGTCAAACGCGGACCTATACGCGATAAAAAAAAAAAAAAAACGAAGCTAGAAGTACTAGCTTGCTAGCTTACTAACACTAGCTTGCTATCCTAGCTTGAAAAACTAGCTTCGTGTAGCTCGGGCATTAGGGTCGTAGGTCTTACAGCATAAATACAAAAATAATGTTATCATACAATTTAATACCTATACTATAGTACAACAAAGTACATAATTCAACTAGCATTAATTTGGAACCGAGCTTGCGAATTTGATTTAGGGATGCCTTCTAGCTTGAAGTTAATAGGTTTCATGTTATCTTCTGTCCCAAATAGCTTTTTGAGAGCTTCCCTTGCTGCCATCTCTTTTGCAACTGCCACTGATTCTCCAAAACCTGTAAAATAATTTATTAACATATTTAAATAAAAAATTGGCAGCAATTTACAATCACTATCTAGCCCCGAACTAAGCAAAGTTTGCAACCTGGGAGGTACATGCAGATTCTGAAAAGTGGAGGTTTTGTATAAGGATATATCACAGCTATACATCACACCTCCAAAGCCCAGACTAATGTTGTTATAGGCCATTTTAACACCAAAGTAGGAGTACAAAGATGCAGTGAATCAATCCCACATGGTTTAGGACGAAGGAATGACAGGAGGCAAATAAATGTTATTTGTCTTCCTCGAGAAGAGAAGGCTGTTTCTGATGAATACATATTTCAAGAAACAGAGGACTCTGCGAAGGCCTGACTGGTAGACTAAAAATGAGATTGATTTCAACATTGCAGACAAAAGATCAATCCAGGGATGTCGCAGTGATTTGTCAGTTTGCTACCAGAAGGGATCACAGATAGGTTCAAGACACCCTGAATGTCAATTACAAGCTTGAATGATATGAATGATAATCACTGATTATGATGATGAGTGTTTAATCATACAAATAATTTATTTTTACCTGAGGAGAGCATCTCCTTTTCGATATATAGACCAACTCTGTAACAAGCAAGTAGGGTGTTTTTCCCTGTTTCCCCAATCAGCCTGGGTTCAATTTTTGCACCATCCTTCAGAATACTTGATAGTGTTGTCCATGGATCTTCTATTTTCCAATATTCATTCACATCTTGTCCTGAAATGTTTACAGATTTATACATTAAACAGGGTACAGACAATTTAATCCCTAACTAGAAATCAATTGGTATGAGTAAATAAGAATGAAAAATTATCTAGCTAAGCATGCTGCATCATAAACCACATTGTCTCTTAACATCAGGCAAGATGGTGGTCAAGTATAAACTTATAAAACTTAGAACTTACAAGAAAATATATCACTTGGAAGTGCGAACAGTACTCCATACAAGAGCGAATCTGTGCTTTATAGTGTGCTACAAAAGCAATTGTTCAGACTTGAAGTACTTTCGCACCTTTGAGAGGACACCTAGTTTTTTGGCATTACATACCTAACCTGTTGTTCCAACATATCACACTGTAATCTTTTATTAGACACCCCCTCCCCCGAAACTGTGTTGTGTAATACTTGAACAGTACCACAAATGTGATTAACTTAGTCATGATATTGAATGGATAATTTAGTACACACCTTGTAGTTGTGTGATGACAAAATCACGCACAAAGTGTGCAGCCCGCTCTGGTTCACAAGACTCCAGTAATGCAGCCACAATTGCTTTGAAGGCAGTTGCTAAGATGTGCTCATCAACAGGATATTCCTGCAAAGAAAATTGTTTTTTTTGAAGTGAAAACTTCTTTAGGCACGCTATGGACAGAATTTTCGTGGGCTGTGAAATGGATTGATGATCACGTGATCATCACGTACGGATATGATAAGAAATTTCGGGTAAGCTCGGGATGCTAGAGCGAGAAAGATAATGTGGTCAACAAACGTGCCAGACCGAGAAAGATAATTGTTAGAGGAGGACATGGGACAATAGATACTCTCTCTCTCTCTCTCGCTGCTCGCTACCGGTTACCAGTGTTGACACTTTAGCGACTTTGTCGCTGAAACTGGCGAATTTTTAAAACTTTTTTAGCGGATTTAGACGACGTGTTACCGACAAAGGGGAATATACTAGTGTAGTGTAGAAGGTTGGAGAAGGAAAAAGCTTATGTATTCTTCCAGACTGTTATTCCCTTAATAATTCAATTAAAACCGGCGACTTTGTTTCATAACTATTTGGCGACAAGCTCAAAATCATAGTGGCAACACTGACGGCTACCAACTCCAAAAGACTTTTCTTTGGGCGGGAAAACACGACGGGTGCTTTATAATTTTCACAATCAAATTAATTAGTTTTGCTGTGTAAATATTTCGTTTCTTTCGTGTAAATATTTAGTTTTGTATACATATAGTCAATAGTATAAATAAATATGAGCGTCGCTAGCGACGGGGGTGACCCCGTCGAACAGACCAGAAAAAGAAAACTATTGAAGCCAAATCCAAGTGAAAATGTTTCTTACAAACTATTTAGAAAACCCCTTTATAAGAGAAAGAGACTATTCCCAGAAAATCGTAGTGGAGTCTCCAGTGTAGTGTATGTGGAATCGACGGAACAGGAGAAAGTCGGTAACAAAAATCCTATTACACTCACCAACCTTTTTGCGGACAATGTTAGGGGCATCATAGGGGAGCACCGTGTGAATGCATACAAAGTTGGAGTAACTTTTAAAAAGCCGGCCCCGGCCAACAACTTTTTGAACATGGACACTTTTTTTACTAACCATAAATGTGTATACAATCTGGGTATACAAATAAGTACTGCCTGAGTAACCTTAGTATTTATTTCGCGCGGACTAAGTCGCGGGTAACAGCTACTTTGTATATAAATAAAATTTCAATAAATATTTACTTTAATTTCTGGCTTGTTTTACTCGTTTATTCAACTAATACGATCCATAATATTTTATTATAATACAACATACCTACCTAATACAAAAATCAGCTAATTAAGTTTTCACTTCTGCCGTGTGGTCTTAAGCACACACCTTTTTTTTTTATCAGTTATAGAGTTTAACTTAATCTCTATCTCGTCTGATGTTTATTATGATTTTTGCTTTATTTCAATAAAGATATTGGAATAAAATGCTTGCATATGGGATTCTACCAAATACAAGTTGTATCTTTAAACAATTTTTGAAAGTTTAGGATTGACCCCAAAAAAGAAAGTTAATCCTAAAGAATAGAATATGACTTTTTCAGCATGAGTTTTTTTTGTATTCTTTACTAAGATGTAAAGTAATTTTAAATGGGATGAGGTAATTTTAAAGATGTAATTTTATTTTGACATAACAAAACAATTTTTAATGTATTTTTTATAGCTACAGTCTATATATGTCTGAAATAAATAAATAAACAAATAAAAGTTTAGTGTAACAACTATTCTTTATAAACTTACTGCTGCAAGTATTATATCCTTAGTTCCAAGATGTCTAGAAATATTGGCCAATACAGCTGTACTTGTTAAATGTTCTCTTATTCTCTTCACTCCTTCAACGGGGAACTTTGGCAATACATTCTCCAAGTATACTTGTATGTATGCATTTATGAACTTCTCTCCTGAAAACATAATATGGATAAAAAAATATCTTTTATATTCCAACAAGTCAGTTGAACTTAAATCGCTAAACAAATAGTAAACATACCTTCCTCGGCTAATTCTCTATTATCCTTCATTTTAACCTCAAATTCCATTTCTTTCTGTTTCATTTCTTCTTTTATTACATAGGATCTATCTGTGAATGCTTGTAGCAGCAAATCCGTATCGAAATCTTCGTTTAGACGCTTCCCAAAAGCATATAATTCAGCTTCTAAGTTCCATTCCATGTAGGTATTTCTGGGATTAATTTTCTTTCCTCCTAGTTTATTTTCTCGCCGCTTGAATTCCATTAACGTTGGAGCCACCCATCGATGAATTTTCTGGTCTAAATTAACGAAAATATTACTTAAACAAATAAGAAAATCACAAAATTTAAATTTATTAAATTTAGTGAAACTTGTGACTATTTCCACTTACTTTGTGTTGTTATTGAGACTGCTTTTAAAGTCCTTGTGAAAAGAGGTGCGCAACGACGAAGTAAAGCCATCTTTATTATATTATGTCCTAGGTTTATGTTAATTGCTATAATCTATAATCAAAACATTTCAGTAATCAGTATTTCTATTTATCCAAAATATGTATAGTTTTTTTAGGTTATGTTTTATGTTTTTTTATTGTCTATTGCTGTATTGCACAGACTGAGACTAAGTAGAGATGATGACTGTATTGCGATAAGTTCCTGTGTTGCCAGATACAAAAAAATAATAGAAAAAGACACTGCTTGAAAGTGTGTAGAATTTATTTTTTTCTTCTTGTATCTGTTTCCGTATACAATATTTTTTAACCTATGGTAATTGAACGAGATTTGGATAGGTATATCCTAGGTGTATCCTGTTCCGTTTAATTTATGAAGCGCGTAACGCAATAAGCTTTGCTATTTCAAAAAAATATCTGAAGAGTTTAGCTTGTATTAAAAAAGAGTATAATACGGCGAAATCTACGGAAGAGCCAAGAGATAAATAACGAATCTTGGATTCTAAAGAAACAGAGATCGTGCGTGCTTAAATAGACTGAATTTACTATTCTAAATATTAAATCTGACTATTCATTTAGTATTATAGTGGAGGTAGATATATCTCTAATAGTGTCTGTTGTTATACGTCATGTTTTTATAGTACCTACTTCATAAGTACGGACTACGGAATACCGAATGTTTAGGTCAAGGGTTTTTTATAGTACTGCATTTTGACTGCATTTTAATAATAAGTAAAGAGAAAAGACAAGAGTCTCTATGATCATCGCCCCAATAGTTGTGTTGCGGAACGACGTTATAGCAAAAAGCTTCGTCCTACATTTTATGAGATTTTCGCAAAACGTTTCGTTAAAGAGTCCTGATGCAGAAGGCAGTTATCCTCGACATAGTGACTTTGGAGCTTCTTTAAAGAAGAAAAATGTCAGTCATTGGAACTGCCGATAGAAGTGAAAACTTATAACTCAAAATTGGATAGCTAATTTTGGAAACTACGCGGGTGAAACCGCAGGGCGTGGCCATGACCATGGCCATCTAGAAATGATGACGTATTCACGCGAAAAACTCTTATCATTCCCGAGCGTGACGCTATAATTCAATTCACAGCCCACGAAAAATCTGTCTGAGGTGCTCCAAAAGAAGTTTTCACTGCAAATATTTCATCTAAACCACCTTACCTTTTTATGTAGTATAGATTGACGGGACCAGCAGGACATGTACCCAATGGTACCTAATAATATCTCTGCCCATAACAACATGTAGGTAGTTAGCTATCATAGTGATACTTGGACGGAGATGTTTATTATGGAGGCCGAACAAGGGCTATCAAAAGAAATGATGATTATGATATACTTAATATGATTTCATGGCTTGAATACAACTTATATAGGTACTACCTATCCTTAAATGCATTTAAGACGAAATAGTTATCTTTTAGTAAAAGTAATTCGAATAATAGACCGCCTGATAAAGTGACAATGTACAGATCACAGCACATTTGTGTTTCCTTGTAATATTTTAAATGAGCACAATGATTGTAACTGTCATGTTTTGGATATTACACAAAACATTACAGTTTTAGTAGTTGTTGTTGTTGAGACAATTTATGAAAAGTTGAATAAAGCTCAAGGAAGCTCATATTATGTTAGTTGCAAAACGTGTCAGAAAACGGTCAGTATATATTTTCAAAACACTAAAATTTGTTGCAGATGATTTGTTAGGTCCTGATTAGTACCCACAAATCTTTGCCTGAACGTGTTATCGGATATTGCATAAGTTCCCTGGGCAGGCGCCAGACAAATAATAATGTTTTTGCTTACGGCAGAAAGAGCTCAAAGAGCCATATTAAAAGTAGCAATGAACCTAAGCTTTAGATGTCTAAGTACAACATTATATTATGAAAAGTGCAAAGTGTTAACCGTTAGGAAGCTCTTTACTTTTCACTGCATTCTTAGATATCAAATACAGTTCCCAAAAATCTTGAGACTGATAAAAGGAAAATTAGATTTACAATAGTAAAGTGCTATACAATAGCAAGTAGGTATTGTGTACCTAAATAAGTAGAGTATTGTGCTAGTAAGTGCTACATTACTACTACTAGTATTAATGTCCCACATATGTGTTTGAGGTGCCTTGCGGTAGTCGTTGTACGATAGATATTTATGTACAATGTATATATTACTACTCGTTGAGTATTATTTATTTATTGAATAATAATAAGTACGGCTACAATGCCAATTACACTTAAAATTCAGATTAAAAAATAATTAGTTAAAACATTACAAATAACAATCAAAATGTCAAGTTAAATTATGTCACAAGATAATGAAGAATACATTAATTAATTAGTCATTAAACAAGATTGAAAATCAAACGGTATAACTTTCACAAAAATGTTTTAAAAGTGTGCCAACCTGTGCCCCTTTATCACAAAATATATCACATTCTGGGCATTGTTTAAGGAATGCGTTAAGACCACGGACGATGCGGCACATCGGGCTATAGTCTCTGGACTTGGTGCGGCTGCGTTCAATGGCAAAGAGTTCATGCTTACGTTTCGCCCGGCGGGGGCGGTGTACGTAGTTGTCGGGTACATGCAGGGTGCACATAATGTTGTGTAGGCTTGGAGAGTCGATATCACCTCTCAGTATCTTACAGCCAGTTCGGAGCTGCTCAAGTGACCGCCGAACCTTCAACGAGTTAAAACCCAATTGACCAAGTAAGAACTCAGTGGGGTACATATATGGATAGTACCCGTATGTCTTTTTGTAAAGGTTCCGTAAAAACGCTTTCTGGACCTTTTCTAAGGATAAAATGTGTGTATCACAGTGCGGACTCCACACACACGCGCTGGATTCTAGTTTACTTCTTACTAGAGAGGTAAACAAAAGCCGAAGAACATGGGGATCACTAAAATCCTTCGAGTTTCTCAGAACAAACCCGAGTCGTCGGTAGGATTCCCTGGCGGTATTGGCTACATGGTCATTAAAAGTAAGTCCGCGATCAAAGGTCACGCCCAAGTCCTTAATAATTGATACCCGCTTCATGGAATCACCATCAATGAGGTATGCATGCTGAATCGGGTGACACTTTCGATCAAAGGTCATCACGTAACATTTTTCAAGGTTGAAAAACATTTTATTGCGGACACTCCACCGGTAGATAGCGTCGACATCGAGTTGCAACCGTTTACGATCGAAATCAGATCCAATCTCCAAAGCCAGTTTCACATCATCCGCGTAAAGTAAGCATTTTGCAGATTTAAGTTCTTCAGTTAAGTCGTTTATCATTATTAAAAAGAGCAACGGACCCAAAACCGAACCTTGACTCACACCGGATGGGGTGTGGTAGGGCTTAGAAACATATGACCCGTACTTCACGAATTGTCGGCGGTCACGCAAAAAACCTAAGTAACTGCGGTGTGAAACCCATATTGCAAAGCTTCTGAAGTAAAACATCGTTGTCAACTCTATCGAACGCTTTACGGAAATCAAAATATAAAACGTCCACTTGCAAACCACGGTCCATGGCACGAGAAACATAATCCGCAAGACTGATGAGGTTCGTATTTACCGATCTGCCGGGTCGGAAACCGTGCTGGCCGTCATACAAACGCTGAGATACCTGCCGATAGATTTCGTGATGAAGAATATACTCAAACACTTTTGCAGGGGAACACAGTATAGCAATCGGGCGGTATTCCTCTACTACGGTTTTATTACCGGTCTTAGGTATTGGAGTGACCCGGGATAATTTCCATTGGTGTGGGTAAACACCGCCTTCCAGCGACAAATTAAAAATGTGGCTGAGAGGGAGCGTCACAAATTGCCTGTAATTCTTAAGAATAAATGCCGGAAGATTATCTGGTCCCGGACTACTACTAGCTTTGAGCCTACCCAGACCACGGTCTACATCTTCGGGGGATATGTACGGTATACTTACTGTTCCCGTATCAGGTGAATGATCCACGCACTGGTCCGCACATAGAGAAGGCTCATCCTTCTGAAAAACGCTTGAAAAATAGTGTGCAAACGCCTCCGCCGTGGAGACTCCCTCTCGCGCAGTACCCTCGTATTCAATGGTTGGCTCAAAACCCCCCTTAGACCTCAAACTTGCCACATGTCGCCAAAAATGTTGAGGACATTTTTTCAAGTCCCTTTCTATATTGTTGGTGTGCTGATTGTAGGCTTCGGATATGCGGTTTTTGAGATTAGTTCTAAGGACAGAAAACGAGTTATAATCATCCGCACTTTCAGTACGTTTCCAAATTCTATGCAACGATTTCTTCGTACGGATATCCCTAATTATATCGGGGGTGAACCACACTGGGTATCTAGAAGAATTCGATTTTACTCTTTTTTTTAACGGTACGCATTGGTCAAAAATAGCGTACAAATTATCATAAAAGTTATTAGCCGCGATTTGCGCATCGGTACATTCAAAGACATTAGTCCATGAGCATTCACGGAATAAATGGTTCAACTGGGACGTGTCAGCTTTTTTAAAATTCCAGTCACGGGCCGAGTCGACATTACTAGGGGGCAATTTCATGTTAGGTTTGGAACCTCCACGAGAACTAAAACGAACCGTAACCTCGAGCGGGGGGTGATACGCGTCAACCTTAACCGCGCCGCCGGTCGCCGCCCGCACAACATTCGTACGCGTCTCATCGCATTCCCGCGTCAAAATAACATCTAATTTACTACCATGTGAGTTAAATATTTCATTAGAGTCGGTTAAATTACAATATTCTAGAAAATACCCATAGTAGTTATTTACATTTTTCGATGCGCTGTTCAAATTCAGATCGCCAGTTATAACAACCTTCCCTTTCAACGTTCTTATAAAAGATTCAACTTTACAAAACCATGACATGTATTTATCGTCTGTCGCGCTCGGGCTTATATATACAACACATACGTGCACAGCGTGAGAGCCGTGAGTGAAAGAGACCCAGAGATCCTCTCCGGCGTCCGTCTCGAGGTCCCGGCGCCGCCGCAGCGGCAGGCCCGGGCGCGTGGCGAGCAGCACGCCGCCGCCGCGCGCGCCCCGGTCGCGGCGCTGCAGCCCCCAGCCGGCGGGCACCACCTCCGCGTCCTCGACGGAGGTGTCGAGGAAGGTCTCCGAGGCCGCGAACAGCATGCTTTCGCACAACAGTAAACTTTTGTTCAGGTCGAAAAGTTTAGTCTTCAGGCCTCGTACGTTTTGGTAGAAAATACTGATTCCAGATTCGCTATTACGACACGGCGCACCTTCCGCCGACCTTGACCTGAAAGGGCCGATTGTCTAGGGTGTGCTTTGTGTAGTTCACCCACCTTTTCAGCCTCGCATTTTCAGGCCACACGTCGACTGAAAAACATGTTTCAAAACACTCCTCCGGAACTCCGATCTTGTAGGATTTGTAGTTATTTTTAGTCTTTAGCTCTTCGACTATACAGGCCTTCTGTGGACAAAGCTCATTCAGATATAGTTTAATGTCCTCTATGTCGGAGAGCATATTCCACAGGTGGATATATTTACGCGGTTCGGCTGCTTTGAGTGACGTAACAGCCGGCCCGGCCAGGCCGCGCAGCGACATCGAGCGCCGCCCCGCCGGCGCCGCACAGCGTGCCCCGGCGGGCGGCCGAGCAGCCACACGAGGCGGTTCAGCCTCACCACACTTTGAAGATTGACTATAGTCAAGTAGAGGGCTTCTCAGAGGTGTTTCGGCCACCGGTTTGGTGTTAGGTGAATAAATAACAATGTTTCTGCTCTTGCGACGCCGCCGGCGACCGCCATGATGTAGGGCAGAGTTTTCATCACTGGAGGCGGGCATCGGAAGCGGCAATGGGGCGTGCACCAGGAGTGGCATGGCACCGGGCACCGGAAGCAGTAGCGCACCGGGCACCGGCGGCGGCAGCGCATCGGGAACCGCAGGCAGGAGCACACTGGGCCCCGCAAGCGGCGGCGCATCAGACATCGGACGCGGTACCCCACCGGGCACCGGAAATGGCAGCGCATTAGGGACCGGAAGTGACAGGGCCGCAGGTATCGGTAGCCCTGACGGCACCGACCGGCAAGGCGCGCACGCGCCGCCA
This sequence comes from Ectropis crepuscularia, assembly GCA_963693475.1. Taxonomy (NCBI): domain Eukaryota; kingdom Metazoa; phylum Arthropoda; class Insecta; order Lepidoptera; family Geometridae; genus Ectropis; species Ectropis crepuscularia. The sequence goes on from OY856356.1 coordinate 14,111,952, forward strand.
ACTGAATCAGGGGCCGGCGAGGACCGGTCCAGTGCGGCAACATCGCGTGTGAAACCAGCGACAGCGGCACGCAGGTCCAAAGTAGCCCTCTGTAGCTCAACGCACAGTGTTTCATGACAGTGTTTTTCATAGAGGGATCTTTCACTAATATTAGCTTGCAGGGTCTCGATAGATTTTTCCATATTAGATAGCTTTAGGTGAAACACACCGAACTGGCTATTTAACTGCTTATCTAGTTCTTCCCTTATGATATCTCGATATACCCCAGCTGAGACACACGTACAATCTCCAGAATTACGAGGCTTACTACGCAGTGTGACATTATCATACTCAAAATCGGCCGATGTTGAAGCCGGCGCCGGCGTAGCTTCTGTTATTCTTTTAACGGTCGAGTTAGCTGTTGTTCGGATTGGTGTGTTCGAATTATCGCCAAATTTAGGCTCCCTGGAACGACATAGTGGGCAAATCCAACTCTCCTTGAAGTCCCTAGTCAACTCATTAAATGTTTCATCCTTGAAATTGACACAAGCTGCGTGATATTCCTCAGAACAGCGATAACATTTTAAAAAACGAAAATCTTTCAATGGCCCAGTGCAACCGGCGCATAATTCAGTATCCATCGCTGCGTGTATAAGTGATGCAATCAGCCCTCAACGCAAAAGTCACCTGCAAACTCGTCAATGTATAGCGTGCGGCTATCAGCTAACGTTTACCGGTCGCGTCCAAAACGGCGTAAAAGCCACGCGTTAGCCGTCGCTTACGCTTTCTCGTCAGTAAACAAATAAGTATGACTCGTCCTAGGTGATAAAATTGATAATCGTATTTATCACTCAAGTAACAATTGCAGACAAACTTTATTCACTTCACTTTGTTGGTAAACACAAATGCTACTGATTGAAATGTATATTTACGCGCAAAATAACACTTTTTACACTTGTTTTGATTTAATTACGTAAGATTGGTTAAAAGTTAATGTTGTTACTTTGAAGTCGAGGGTAGAACTGAGTATGGTACCTAAGTCAGTTTGATAAGTAAGATGGAATACTCACAGGTATTCTTCGGGAATTGTTGTGCTCTTTGTGTTTGTAGTGAGTTTAGATTAGTACCTACTTACTTAAGGCTTACGATTGCTACGCTCCCTCAAAGTGCTATAGGCAGTGGATGCCATCTAAGGCCAATTGGCTAAGGTCTCTACGAAGTGAAAAAGGTGTAATTACAAAAAATATAGTTTAGGAACTATGCGTGCCTACGATTCATTATAATGTCATTGAATCTGGTACCAATTTTAAACGATAATAATTGGATCTTTTTTGTGGTCCACTATAAAAAGATGGTATACCTATGTTAAAGTTAGTGTTAGCGTGACTTCAAATAGATTATACGGCTAATATAGGTACTCACAATGTTTAGTTATTTGCTATGCTAAGTGTTTTTTTAACTGTCATAGGTTAGCACTTGAGCGCCATCTCGCCTGATGTTAAGCGACAAGGCGTCGTCTACGGTGGATTCACTCTCGATTTGAAGACACCATGATTGTAACCATTGGAATAAACCCACTCAGGCAACATATTCCACGGCCTAGACATACATATCACAAAAGTAGAGACAGTCTCGTCCTTTTCGAGTCTTAGGACCGGCAACCATGAAACGATGTCACTTTTCCGAACGATGAACAGTCCGATAAAAAAGGCAATGTGGAATTAAATCATCAGCATCAAACTGCCGGAGAGTTCCGTCAGTTTGTCTGTTTTGTTTGTTCAGTTTTATATATCAAACATTTTATTAAAATCGTTCTCTTTGAAATAAACCATTAAAGTTTGATTACGGAAGTTACGTACAGATACGAGTAAAACTTCCATACTCAAATGTTAATCAAGTCTCAAATAAATGTCAATGACAACGATTTCTGTAGGATCATCGAGAAAATGGCAAAATGCAACAAATTGTGTTATTTTAATATTTTCTAGTATTTACATCATTATGGATCTCGATTACTACGTTAAGGATTCCAAAATAAAAGGTCACATTGAATTTATTTTATTTTTCTAACTATTATCAATTTCCTTACTGATTTTTTTTTTCTTTATTTTTATAGAAATCCTTGATATTCTGAGACCACCAGCAAAAAGAAACCGAGTGAATTCGTACCAAGATTACCGAGACTGTATTGGGTACGTCATCGGCGACTCAGACGAAATAAATAATAAACAAAAAGATAAATCTGCTAATAATCACTTTTTACAAAAAACAGTGAGATCTTCACTTTCATTGGTCTTACAGAAAACTTGTAAGAAGCAGGTAAAGCTTATGCAATTGTGTTTAAAAAAAATCTAACCTTGCCATCTAATTGAATCTTTAAAAACACAATTTGTTTTTTTTCAGATCTTGAAACGCAATCCATTTCATGCCGAAAACTCGAAACCTAAATTGAGACCTAATGAATCAAAGAGACACAAACCAACGATCAAAGTCACAGTTATACCAAAAACCGATCCTAATTGTGTTTTAGAATATATAGATGGTAAAAATCAGACTATCGGAAACAAAGTAGACACACCTTACAATAACGATAACTCTATTGCAACTAAGAACGTATACTTGGTAATATCAGGAAAAAAGAGAGATAAAATATATGAAATTCAGGCAACTGGGGATAAAAAACTACGAGAGAAATCCAAAAATGTAAGGATCGACAGCAACATTTTTCCTTCAGAAATGGAAAAAAATAGAAATAAGTCTTTTGAAGGACATCCATTTGGATATAAATGCTCAGATCCGAACTGCTTCTGTAGATGTCCGAAAGGTGAACTTAGTTTGGAAGATGAGTGCCCCTCTGGAACTAGTAGAGTTAGGATCGTTGGTCATATAGGACGTGATAAAGAGGACAAATATGTGATGAAATGCGCAGCAACAATTAATGGTCAACCAAGTATGTATAAAATCTCAATCTGAATAGAATAGCACCTCCTGTTAATATTTCAGAACAACCTGTAGTAGCAAGCTGTTATTATGTCGTAGGTTTATTATAAGGTTTTGAAATAAATTTTAAATATTATTATGTTTGTATGCGATATAACTTTTAAATTTAGACATATTTTTTGCTCTCATACTTTTCACTTTACAGTCTATACAAATTACGTTTCGGCTCAGACGGTTCCAGTGACGACTGAGAACGTTCACGAAACAAAACCAGATACGACAAGTGAAAAAAAAACTATCCATATCAGTTTACGCAATGACAATCTTATTGAGGCAGGGTAAGTGCTACCTACATGTGGTTTTTCAAAGAACAAAAATAAATAAGAATCTAAAGAACAGAAATATTCAGTGTCTAATTTAGGCTAGCGTTATTGTTTTGCTACTGGAGTAGTCGGAATTGTAAAGCTGTCACCCATAGTTAGAGACTGATAATAATGGTTGTTGTGATTGATATTTAAGCATTTATATTTGAACAAGATAAATCAATAGCAATGTTTAGGTACATTATATTTTCTAAATTAATCAAATTATGAATATTTTAACAGATCGGCCCCTCGGTACAGTCAGTCTTAAGTTTCAGCTGCGTTTAGTGATCGCTGCCCGTTCGGCACTTAAATTATTTATTAAATATGTGTCAACCACGTTATTTTAATTTTATTTTATAGTTCAACAACATAATTCCGAAATATGTCAAGTTAAATATAATTTTAATTTTGTAGGAGTAAATCTACAATTTCCTGTGCTTCAAGGCAAGCTGATGCGAGTATGCAAATAACAAAATTTTGCTCAACGATCGATAAAAATACTCAATGTAATCTTTGCGAGCTATGTAATAACACAGAAACCAATAATTTCGAACAAGAATCCAAGCCCACTAACATTAATAGATCAACTAGTCCTTTAGTAATCATTTCAGTATATCAAAAACCAGATTTATATGCAATCAAAACTATGGAGGCTACATCGACGACTAGATTCGATGCGCAAACTTATCAATCTCCGCTTAAAACTGAAACTTGTAGAGTTAATAATTACGCTATAAATTCAGAACTTTACAACGTAAGAGATTTCTCACCAAATCGAGTGAATATGCCACGATGTTGTCCATGCGAAGCGGGTACAAAGAATGCCACTACGGCAACAATGGATGATACCATATCTGCCAATGCGAAAACAGTGAAAAATACTAGAGCAAGCCGGTCACCTTCTCCAGCAAAGAAACCAAACAAAAAGAAAACACAAGAACGTAAAAAAGATGCCATGGTTAATACTGTCAACACCACCAGAGCTCCGTCACGAAGTCCTAGCCCTAAGAGGTCTAATACTAAAGAAAAAAACAATCACAGAGATTTAAATGCATCACGGCAAAATAAAAAAGTGACTTCTACAAACACGAAAAAAACAGATGCCAAAAAACAACGAAATGAAACACCCAGGTCCAAATCAAAATCACCTGATAAAAGCAACCAGTCTTTCAAAGAACAACCAGTTAAAAAGGCGAAGAAGACAACCGACCCCAACAAGAATGTAACAAAACGAATAACTATCAAGAACGATAATAATGCTACTCGACATGATACTGTGCTTAGGAAAAACTTGCCTAAAAATGAAATTTCCAAGGTTTCCATAAACATAGACAGCGATAGGGAATACTACGACGTTGTGTTTGAGAATGGAATCACTACTACAGATTTAATCGTCAAAAGGACTGCGAAAGATGGTTCTTCACAAAAATATTTTGGAGAAACGTTTGGAAGCCATTTTGAAAAACATCAGGAGCGCATGTCTGATTCGCTGGAGAATTTTTTCCCTATACCAGGAGTAAATGAACACCGACGATCTGCTTCGCAAGATTTTAACGTGAGTTTCGAGCTATTTCTGGTACTCGTATCTAAAAGCTAATTTTAAGATTTATCTATTCAAGGTCTGCTCTGTACTTAATTTACAGAATGAAAACAATGATGCCTTACCTTTGTCAAGTACGTCAAGATTAAATGTACGAGATAGCTTAGAAATTGGTCACAGGTAGACTTTTTTGTTTATTTTGGAGTTAAAAATCTAAAAATGGGCGACACATTTTCTCTCTTAATTTATTTTTGTTACTTTTTTGTCATTTTGATAATTATCAGACTTGACAATTTGTTAATTATCTAGAAGTTACTTAAAGTGTTTTCTATATTTCAGACGAGATCACACAAGTAAGCATAACGTTGATAACGATACTGACGAAAACATTTTTTTCGGTAAGCTTATATTTTTTAAGTACGTACCTACCTAGTAAATGTTCATAACTACATACATCATTGCGAACTGCGTAGGTAATTTTACTTTATAGCACAAGCGTCTTTGAGCCTACTAAATGTTGATTGTGGCAGAACCAACGAATATTATGTACTAAGGTAGAAGGTAGGTACCTTTTTTATGTGGGGGAAATACATTTATGTATCCCCACCATGCAGGGACATGGTGAGGCATGTCGGTCTCGACACCACGGCGACGACAGACATGGTGCCCCTACCGACTAAAAGCCCCACAAATTTCTCCTGCATCTCACACGACCTCTCACTGTCGAGCACCACGGCCAAGATTATCGGCAGCGAGAGGTCCGTCCTCACCATCGCGGCAAGGGATAGCCGGGATCTGCCTCTACGGCCGCATCTCGGCCCTTGTCCTTCCACTGAACACTCTGCTAATCAGAGTGCTCGTCGAGGACCTTCATCTGAAAGACTTGGGAATTTTACTCGGTCGATATATCAGCCGAGTAACCTTCGCAAGTCTTCCAGTCCGGGTCCCCAACCTCTACACGCACTGCTCAAAGGGGGTGAGGAGCGCGTGTAGAAGTTCCCAGCCCCGGCCGGGATTCACCATCACACAACAAGATGCCACCTTTGTTTGTTGTGTGATGCCCAGGGTGCACCACGTGGAGGTTCCCGAGCCACGCACCCCAAGGTAGAAGGTACCTACTTCAAGGGTAGAGCAACTAAGAACATTTTTTTTACTAAATACTTACTAAAATTAATAATGAATTTTGTGATTTATTTATAACTCAGTTTTTTTAAATTTTGTAACACTTAGGTAATTCTTTATACTAGATTTTTTAAATTAATATTTAAATTATATCCTAATATATGACAAATATTTTACATAAATATTTCAAATAATAAGTGTACAGACAAAATAAAAGTCATTAAATTAGGCTCCGCGATCGTCGAAGTCCGAAAGTGTCCAGCAGACTTGTGGCATTCCTACGCTGTATGGCCAGCAGGCCAGCGCAATATTTTAGACTACATTGCACTTTTTAAGTAGGTTCATAATATAACCCCGTTTACATTATTCCAGTCCAGCGACCGAATCCAGCGCTGGATTGCTTACTGGAATAATGTAAACCGGCACTGGAATGTACTGGCACTGGATTGATGCATTCCAGTGCCGGTTTCCATTATTCCAGTAAGCAATCCAGCGCTGGATTCGGTCGCTGGACTGGAATCATGTAAACGGGGTATATTTCATCCGATAATATAAACTACTAGCTAACCCGGCGAACTTCGTACCGCCATACTTTTTTTTGACAACATGTTCTAAATTTTCTGCTATAGGTACCTACAAACCTTGTCCCGATAATATCGAATACATAAAACAAAGATTTACCCATTTTGGTGCAGTCATTCAAAAGTTAGGAGCGTACATACATTTCGAAGATCCATTTTTATACATAAGATTATTTCAAATTCCACGCAATTTGTATTTCACGGGTAACTCACGTGTGGTATGGTCGCTTCAGTACGACTGTAATCGCCAAACGGGCAGCGACCACGCAGCTTGCACTCTTCTTTAAAAAGACCGCCGGCCGCGGCTGAAACTTAAATCCGATTGGACCGACTATATGATATATACACATCATGTCAGTTACCCGTGAAATAAGTATTTAAAAATGTGTAACAACCATGTTAGCTTTCATACTAAAATTTAGATTTCTTTTAGCTCCAACAAAGCATTATCTTGGTGATGATTGCGATATTAATCCTATCGAGAGAGACAAAGAAATAAGAAAGCTCCTCGGTATCGACAATAAAACAAGGAGCAAACATCATACTGCCGGCAGTTTAGTGGTAAGTACATTGATAATAGGAAGATATCTAACAGTACCTACCTATACATATATTGTATGAAATCTTTTTTATGTGTTGGCAATTTATTTATATGTTAATACTTCTAATTTTTTAGATTTATTTACTAATTCTATTTTTTTCTGTTTGTAGCATCAAATGTACAGAAACAATACAATCTCTCGAAGTTGCCTTTACTATAACGATTACTGGTACCTTATTTTATTTGATTATTTTTTTACCATTTTTAGTTATGTAAGTCAGACAAATGCGCCTAATTTAATTTAAGTAGGTAATATTAATTTGACTCTTAACTTTTAATTTAACTTTGTTCTTGATCTGAACTATAATATAATTAATTTTATCGTAGTAACCCTTTACCAAAAAAGCTGACACACCGTCCCTCATACGAGTATTCTGCTTATCTTGAAGAAAAACAAAACCATATTTTTTTACCTAAGAAAGATGAGGATCGAAGTATAACAGATGATGAGAAGCGTGATCTCGTCAAACTAAACTCTTGCGAAAAGTACAAGAAACGATGCGAGAATCTAAAAAATCGAGTAAGAGTAGCAACTGTCACGAAACAACAATCTACTCAGTACGATGCTCCAAAAATGAATTTACAAGTTCACAGTGAAATACAAAATCGAAAACGTTTGGAAAAACAAAATGTTATTCTACTCACTGATAAACAATACGTAAAAGTAAAGAAATTATTGCGTAAAGTCAACGACGACTGGAAAAAAAGTAGACATATTTATCACACAAGTCTTATGTCTATAGGGAGCGTAAAAACAAAACGCAAGAATCCCTATACGGTAGATTCTAGTAAAACTGTGCAAGCTGATATTAAAGATATCGTGAGAGCAAAATCAAAAAGTATCGCCCAAAAAAGTAACAAGCCCACTGTCGTATTGTTTTTCAAAGAAGAGACAGACAAGAGTAACGAAAGAAACGATGATAAAATAAATGAAGCAAGACGAAAGATGTCATCTATTGAGATGAAATACACGAGTATTGCGTACAACAATGTGGGGGATTATTCCAAAGAGCGCATTCCCTACGGTTTTGATTATAAAACTAACGAATTACGTGTTAGACGTGATTCTATCGAAACTATTTTTAAAGGTATATTTCGCTTGTAAAAACAATCTCAGTTTGAACATACATAAGTTTTCCATTAGAACACATTATACATTTTATTCTAACATAGGAAATGTATATACAGACTAGAGACTAGTGTGAGACTTTTCTGATTTATTTTATCACTCGTTCTTCGTTATGTCGTTTTACCCGTCGGGTCTTAATGTATTTAATTTAACAACGGCTTCAGGTCATAGAAAATCCTTCACTCCAAATCTGGGAACGTCATCCCTGTCTCTTGCATCCGAACTAATGAAGTCAACAGCAGGGTCTCTACCACCTGACCCGAAACCCCGCAAGCCGTTCCTCAGACGGCTGATGTCATGTCTGGTGGTCAGAACGGAGACCACTGATTTCTCTCCTGTGATGAAAAAGCGGACACAAATGCTGGACAGTTCTGTTGATTCGTATAATATTGATACGTCGCTAGGGGTGAGTTTAATTTAAGTCAAAGGTCTTTAATATTTATTCATAAATGTACAATTTGCACGTCTAATAGGAATGAATAGATAATTACTATGTCTGTTTGCTTCATTTTCGACTACATTGTCGTTTAACAACGGTTGACATGGTCATGGTAGTTAAACGAGTTAAAAATCTAGTAATTATCTAGTTTATTATAAGGTGTTTTTAATGCATTTTTGAAGTTCAAACTTATTTAGCCTTGTGAAGCACTTACGCGTTACCGACATGCCAATGTAGCGGCGTAGTGGCGTAACGTTATAGCAACTGCGGAACAGCAACACGATAATAAATGTAGGTACGTTAGACGCTTTTTAAATGGATGAAATGTTGCGAGTTGCGTGTTACGAGTATTGCTATAGCTATAGGTGCAGGTGATGTACTGTGCAATCTATCTATCTATATATATAAAAGCGAAAGGTCACTCATCACGAAATCTCAGAAACTACAAATGCTAGGAATCAGAATTTTTGCATGGAGGTGCCCTTTATCACGTAGGCGCGCGCTAAGACGGGGTTTTGCGAAATTCAATCTCTAAGAGGGTGAAATCGGGGATGAAAGTTTTGCATAAACGCACAGGTCTAGAAACTTAATAATTATGTATTTCACATCCGTGTTCCTCTTATGATGTAGGGATCTACTAAGGAAGAATTTGTGAAAAGTTCATCCCCAAGGGGGTGAGGGGATAAAAAAAATCACAGAAACGTTTAGGCTTTACGCCAACGACTTACAAAACGCGAGCGAAGGCGCGGGTTTTACCCGCGCCTTCGCTAGTACCTATAATATAGTGCAAAAGCACTTACTGCATAGTGATCGTGTATCTTGTGGTAGGACTTTTTAGGCTGAGTCCTGACTTAGTAAGTTCCACACCTTTACTGATGTTAATTGATTGTTCCAACTACCTATATAAAAACAATGAAGTTAAAATTTACTTTTTCAGGGAATGGACATGAGTTCATCGATATACGACACGTCCGCATCCTTTTATAGTGACCACGGCATTGGAGTCATCAATAACAAAATTAAGAGAGGTTTTTTCAACTCAGTTCGAGAGCTCCTCTCTGTTAGGAAAAATTGAAGAACAACGCAGAAAAACTGACGCGATTGGCTGAGAAAAGAGATGTGTGATGTAAATGGTATAAAAGTGATTTAGTTGTATGTATGTACAAAAAATTGAATCGCTTATAAGATGTGAGTTGCTTGAAACCTGATTAAGTTGTATAAACCATAGAAAATCGTGACAGTTGGGTGTAACTCATAGAAAACAAGTTGTTAAGACTACATACATGGAAATGCCCTTATCTATTTAGGGTTATTGCTTGAATGGAGTAACAACTTGAGGGAGTTGTACGCAAATGTGATAAAAATGTTACAAAAAAATAACCACCAAAACGGTGTATGGTGTACTAAAATGTTTCTCTCGTAATCTCTCTATCACTAGTAATATGTTTCTCTCTTTCTCTTTACTAATTTTTTAAAGCCAGCCCTTCTATCGCCTTACTAAATCGGCTTTTGGTTTTGCTATTCCCGTCTCTATAATTTCAAGGAAAAGAAAAGAGAGAGCAATATCTAAGCTAAGACCGATTACCTAAAGCGGTGGAACCCCAGGTCACTATTATGGAATTCGGATGAACGGCATTGAGTACGTTGAGGCAACTTGATTTGTTTTTTTTATATTCTTTTTTTTTGTAGTTTTGTATTTACCTACTTTTATAATTAATTTACATTTATTACAGCGTGTATTTCTAAATTTGGTTTTATTTTGTAAGATAGATAAATTGAAATGTATTAGTAAATTACTCATGACGCTGCTGGCTGGTAGTGCAGAAATATTCTCTACGGTACTACTGGCAAAACGCTTTTGGTACGTACTAGTATCGATGGGAATGAAGATGTTAGGCCCTTTACAAATTCCCCACGACACTACTGGCATAGAATAGATAATACAGAAGGTAAAAAAAACCCATGACACTACCAGTAGTGCAGCTTGGTAGTGCGGTGGGGAATAAGGGCTTTTAGCCCAAGTATAAGTAAGTAAAGCTATTTTCTCATCTGATGCTAGTTAGAAGACATGGGTACTATTTTATCCATCCATTACGATAGTGCCATGTAGTATATTATTAAGGAATAATTACAGATGTGAATGATAAGTGGTTGAAAAAATTATAAAATAAACATTTACGCTACCTTTGGCGTAATTAAGGTTATTTTGTATTCTAAAACTGCCTTACGGTAAGAAAACTGACAACTTAAAAAAATTGTTATCTACTTAATAAAGATGCTAGAAATAATGTTTTTGCGGAAGTTCATAGCAGAAATAGATTCACAATGTCGCAACAAGTAGATAGATCACTTTTATTATGGTAGGCAAATGATTTGCATTTCTTGAACACGTGTACACATCAGTTGTTCGCTTTAGGACAGATTCGCTTTATGACAGATTCGCGTTACGGCAGAATCGCTTTATGACAGATTCGCTTTACGGCAGAAATTGTACAGTTAGGTACAAAATAGTGCCTAAGTATAAAAGGTGTAGGTTCAAACACGAGAGGTATAAACGTTCTTTTAATCTTAGTCCGGTCAATTTAGACATTCGATGTTACCTAAATTCCCACCAAGCTAAAAATCGGTAAGGTTGTTTAAAATATCATTAAAAACAAAATTTGAAAGTTCCCCATCTTTCCCCTGTGAGCAAAAAGTTTTATTCAAGGTCAAAGGTAAAAAAATGAGTTTATCGCGATTTTCAGCAAAACGGTAAGTTTTATCATAAAAATACCACAGACAAAAATTGTAGATCATAAAATTATCTACAAAAAAATGTAAACACTTTTTTTTCTACGAGCCTCCGTTTTTGAGATATAACGATTCAAAAAGTTGTAAAAGTTGTAATCGTCATAATTTGCACACGTTTCCTCGCCACCTGTGATGATTTTTTTTTAACTTCTATAGGTTTACACTTGACCGCCATCTCACCTGATGTTAAGCGACGATGCGGTCTACGATGGAGCGTGTTTACCTTGAAAAAACCGATTCACTCTCGATTTGAAGACACAAAGATTGTAACCATCGGGGAAAACCCACTCAAGCAACGTATTCCACAGCCTAGACGTTCTTATCACAAAAATAGAGCCAAATCTCTTCGTTCGTGTCTTTGGAATATCAACCATGAAACGATGTCGCTTTTTCGAGCTACGAGCATTCCGATAGAAAAAAGGACAAAGTGGTATCAGACCATGCAAATCAGTAGCACACTCTCCGAAGTGTATCCGATAAAAACCGATAGACTAGCAATTTTTCGGCGATGTTCAAGACTTTGAAGTCTTTTTCGCACAAGAGTGTCGTTGTCTATGAGCCTTTTTGCACGTCTCTATCGATTCCAGAGTCTCCAGCTGATACTCAGCCGATCCATCCCAAAAGTGCGAACTGAACAGTACTCCATACAGGAGCGAATCTGTGCTTGATATAATGTAAGCAACTGTTAAGACTTGTAGTACCTTCGCACTTTCGAGAGGAAACCAAGTTTTTTGGCAGCCAGTTTAGCCTTGAACTCGATATACGAGCCAAAGTTCAGCGTAGAGGTCAAAGTAACGCCCAAAATCGCAAGACGGTCAGCCACCGGCACGGATACACCTCTAAAAGTTGGAGTCAGTTGGAAAGGACTCCTTTTAGCGGAGGACAGATACGCCTGCGTCTTACTCTCGTTGAACTTGACCAGATTGGCATCGCCCCATTTGGACAACGCCTCAAGGGTCAAGCTCAAACGTTCGATCAGACTCTCTATCAGTACCTGAGTTTGATGCCCAGTGGCTCTCGCGCTAGATATGTAACTCTCTACAATGGTGCTATCATCTGCGTACCCAAAGATACCGGGCTTCAACATCGTTGAAATGTAGCAGGAAGAGCGTCGCTGAGAGTACCGACCCTTGAGGGACTCCGGTATTGATAGCCATTTGATCCGACGAGCAGCCATCAATGGCGACTCGTATGGATCGATCCCTCAAGAAGTCCGATATCCACGCAATGAACCCAGTAGACAAACCATAACGAAAAAGCTTCCTTGTAAGGCCATCGTGCCAAACCCTGTCATAAGCCTTTGAGATATCCAGGGAGACTGCAAGTGCTTCCCCTGGTTCTCAATAGCTTCACTCCAGATGTGAGTGACGTACGCTAGAATATCCCCGGTGGACCGGTTTCGGCGAAACCCGTATCGCTGGTCACTAAAGAGGTCGTTCGATTCTAGGTACGTTAGGAGCCTGTGGTTTAAGACACGTTCCATAGTCTTGCAGAGTATGGACGTGACCGAGATGGGCCTGTAGTTGACACTACCCTTTTTGGGCACATTGCACATTGGCAAGCTTCCAAGAATTCGGTACTAGCCCAGTTTGGAGAGAGAGTCTAAATAGGCGTGTCAATATCGGTGACAACTCAGGCGCACAAGCCTTCAGTGGCCTGGATACGTTAGGTACGCCACATCCGACGGACAACCTATCTGCGTCTCCGTAAGAAGAACAAGAGTGTCGGCTGCTCAGTCTCGAGGTGATGGTGGACTGCTGAGAGATTGGAGTGCAGACCCCGAATATTAGTGAGGTGCACTTTAACCGACAAGACGTGCAGCCGCTCTTTAAACTTGATTCTGTAATTGACTTGTTTCATATTTGTTTTGAGAGGGGATCGGTGGGAAAAAAGGCAGTAGAACGAGGCCGCACACTTCTGGCCATTGGTCACAACACACAACACGAATACACCAGTGGGGAGATAGCCTGGAGACTGCGGGGACGCCCGAGTCCCCCCGGAGATGTCTACCTGGCATTGTCATCCGGGCCGCCAACTGGCAGGATAGCGCATCTCGGGATTTTTCGCTAGATGGCGAGCCGCCTTTCATGAGGGGCTAGCACACTACTTGGGCCCCCTACTATCTACGGTCGGTCGCGGCAACCGCGCCTCGGATCCCGCTACCCTCCATGACTAGCTTCCCGATGTACAGTATTGGTGTGAGACAGACTGGTCTTGCAGTTGTGCAGCAACTGATCTAACCCGTTTTCCCCTAATGGTGTCACTAGACAACACATCGGAACACGGCTAGGCCGTTTGGCGTTGTGACTTAGTCTAGTGGGTGGTCACCAACCACAGCCGAAGCCTACCACCGGTAATTTGTCACCTGATTAGAACCACCCAGGGACCACGAGTGAGGTTTCAATATATAGGTGCTTCCTCACGAACGTACTCATGCATATTATTATTATGATGATTACAACTTTTTGAATTGTTATATCTCAGAAACGGTGGATCGTAGAAAAAAAATGTGTGCGCTTAAAACCGCACGGCAGAAGTGAAAACTAAAATAAGAAATACTTAACTATAAATATAATGACTACTAAATAATTTTAATTTAAAACTTTTACGGCTGAATGATTAGCATCCATGGCCAAGAATAAATTTAAAAAAAAATACGCGGGTCGAAAATGCCGTTTAAAACTCGCAAGTTTTTAGTGTTTGCTATTTAGTTATGTCATATTTATGTATTTCGCTAAAAATGCATAAATATGTTGTGTTATAGTGTATTTGTGTAAGCACCTTCTTATGAAAATGGGTATCATTTTGTGTGTTTAGGTAGTGTAAGTGCTGTGATAAAATATATCAACCATAACTTTTTTGCAATGGACGTGAAATGCAAATTTAACATTTCGTAACAGGTTCAATTGATGTGGTAAGTACCTAGAAGTTAATGTCGTGATAAAAAAGTTTAAAAATTCGCCAGTTTCAGCGAGAAAGTCGCTAAAGTGTCAACTCTAGTAGTGAGCAGCGAGAGAGAGTAAGAGTATGTATTGTCCCATGTCCTCCTCTAACAATTATCTTTCTCGGTCTGGCACGTTTGTTGACCACATTATCTTTCTCGCTCTAGCATCCCGAGTTTACCCGAAATTTCTTATCATATCCGAGCGTGATGATCACGTGATCATGAGTCCATTTCACAGCCCACGAAAATTCTGTCTATAGCGCGCCTAAAGAAGTTTTCACTTCAAAAAGTATGAAACAATTTTTTGTAGATAATTTTATGGCTTACAACTTTTTTCTGAGGTATTTTTATGATAAAACTTACCGTTTTGCTGAAAATCGCGATAAACTCATTTTTTTTACCTTTGACCTTGAATAAAACTCTTTGCTCACAGGGGAAAGATGGGGAACTTTCAAATTTTATTTTTAATGATATTTTAAACAACCTTACCGATTTTCAGCTTGGTGGGAATTTAGGTAACTTTACTATTATTTTTTGGTTTAATTTGACCGGACTATCTATATAAAACGCAATTTATGGAAACGTTTTAGCAGATTTGATCCTAACATTTCTGTTGCCCTGGTACTTTCTTTTCAATTTATGTTATGATTTTATTTTTCGTTGTTATGTCACTATTGTCACATTTGTCAGAGATACTTCGATGATTTCTTCTTTGATAAAATTCTTGCAAAAAAGCGTAACTGAATTACAATGGATTTGCCTACTCGCAGCATCGAGATTAACTTTATATGAAGCCGAAAAGGTAAGTCTGTCTAACTTAATTCTGGTTTTTGCTATATTTTCGTTAAAAAAATAAAAATGGTCATTCCATTTGGAGATGATTTAATAAAATGGACTGTAACACTTCTGTTACTTTAGATATTGAAAATAAAATAGTAAATAGACAGCCGAATGGACGAGTGTAATAAAAATGCATGTATCAACCTCAAACCCATCCCAAAGTTTTTCGAAAATGTTAATTATAGAAAGTGCCAAATGTGATCTGCCGGAAGACAATTTACCACATTTACAGAAAAAAAGACTCATTGTACAGAGCTAGAAAGGCTTTCTTGAATGTGGGTAGAACTGCTTGTAAAAATCTAAGACTTCAAGTTGCCTGATCATCTAGTGGACAATTTTTTCTTGTTTGATGATGGGACTGTAGAAAAAAAATGTTTTTTGTACACCATTAGCTAAAAGCAAATTAAAAGTATATAAGGGCTATTACGGCGACAACAGCTTCAAAGTTGCTCTTAGACTCTTCTATCAATTACATTCTTAACGCATTAATGCTGCACAAAACGATGACAGCGTAAATTTTGTTCCCTTGATTTATATACTCCTGCCAAACAAAACGCAAGCTACATAGAAAATAGTTTTTACTATATTACGTGATAGATTTTTACTGAATATAGAAGTAGACAAATGCGAAATGCGATTACGAGTTAGCAGTAATTAAATCAGTTAATGTCGTTTGTCCTAATGCCAAAATAACTGGTTGTTACTTCCACTATTGGAAAGCGTTTTCGAAAAAAAGCAAAAATGTGGGTCTCAAGGATATTGATGGTGGAGACCGTATTACGCGGATGTATAAGTATGGAACTGGCATTGTTACCACCAATGATGATTCCCGAAGGCATCTTAATCATTCATGAATTAAATAGCGATTCTGAGGAATGTACTGCGTTCAGGGACTATTTCTCAAAACAATGGGTTGGATTAATTACTACTTACTAATAATAAATTCAGTTGTTACAAAGAAATATTCCGAACGAATAACCCAGTTAAAGGGTGGTATGGCCGCCTCAAAAACAGAATTCCTGTCAAGCCGCCGTTGTATCGATTCACACAGTTACTCAAAAAGGAAGCCCAGTATTAAGACATAAATTTAAAAAGGATAGAAATCTTGTGTAAATGGAAACGGCGTAGTTTAAAATTAAGGGAGAAAGATATTAAAATTGACCTGATTATTACTAGTGCACTTAAAAACGAAATTACCCTGTTAGAACGCTTGTGCAGGGTGAATTTAATACGTTGACATGAACGTACCAAGAAGTATTAAATAAATAAATAATATATTATAATTATTGTCGAGTTGTCTGTACTTTTGCCTTAAAGCGAATCTGTCATAAAGCGATTCTGCCGTAAAGCGAATCTGTCATAAAGCGAATCTGTCCTAAAGCGAACAACTGGTATACATTATTAGCACGTGACATTACCATATTTGCCATGTGCGCTTTATTTATATACTTATTAACGGTCCGCCCCGGCTTTGCTCGTGGTAGGTACTAATACATAATATATAGCCGAGTACACAGATATCACGTAAATATCCAACGGTGAAAGATTTTTTGAAATCGATCCAGTAGGTAGTTAAATAAATAAATATTGGTGGACAATTCACACACAACACCATCCGACCCCGAACTAAGCAAAGCTTGTGCTATGGTGGCCAGAAAGCTGATAGTTCCTGAGATAGCGCGTTAAAGCAACAAACCTCTTCAGCTTGAGACGAACTTCTTAGCATTCCATGGATTCACCGTGCGGGTGCCGGGTCCATCGTGTGACAGAGAGAGAAATCTCAAGTAGACCCCAAGACTTGTGACTTGGGCGTAGGTTTAAAAGGGGCCCCTTAGTGACGTACGTCAACACTCATCTTCACTACTCGTATTTCTCCCTGCCCAGCCAAATCCGATATGATCCTACTAGTGCAGCTTTAGATACTCGTTCTAGTATAGAACTTACTACACTTCTGGACAAGCCAAGGTCTTTAAGCAGGTTATAGAGAGATTTTGCTGGTATACCTCTCGCTCCTACTTCTACAGCGTATACATTAACTACATAGCCATTTTTTGTTAATTCGTTTTGAAGGTCGTAATACTTATTTTGTTTCATCACGTGGTCTTTAGGTATATTAGTTTCCCACGGTACGGTAAGTTCCACAAGGACTACGCGTTTCGTAGCTCTAGAAAAAAGGAAAATGTCCAGTCTGGATGACGAAACACCGACATCCTCTGGGATTTTATAGTGTTTTTCATACGTGTCCATTAAAATAGTCCAATCAGGTGCTGAACCCAGGATTGAGTAAGGCTTGTTCTTGGCAGTTTGAAGTTGAGCCCTCTTTTACAAAATTAATTTGTCTTTTGTTTGTCGTCAATCACTTTTGGGCTCTAACTACCGAAAGGCTTATGGCTTCACGTGTGATTTCAAGTACTCTGTCATGGCGCTGTGAGTAATGACCCTTATTAAAGAGCACCTTGCATCCCACCAATATCGCCTCACCACAAGTATAGCAACATTTTTCAGAGGCTTTTCCCCACCTTACCAAGTTACTCTGGTCAGGGAGGGTCATTTGGAAAACATTTAGATAAAATTGTAATAAGGCAGGAGACCAGTCATGTAGCAAGGTGCACCACTTCAGAGCTAATGGGATAATATTAGTATATGTATAATGTATACATATTACAACTAGTAGTACCCTGACGTTGTACTCGCTTAGTTTCCCTTTGTTTTCTCGCGATTAAGAGCAGCCTATGAACCAGCTTAAATTATCTGTGTTTGAACTCTATCCGTTCCGATGTGATTGACACGAGAACAACAACTATCGAGACTTTCTCATTTGTAATATTAGTAGGATAATGTAGCAGACACTAAATATTGACGTCACCCGGTCAACGTGCAGTTTGCTTGATTAGATAGTAGATAGCTCAAGACTAGTCAACCTTTTTAATCAATCAGGCTAATCTGACGGTTCTTCAAACATCTTTGTGGGTCACTAAATAGCGCAGGAGTCGATTAAATGACTTCCCACACCCTTCAGTGCGCAAGGTTATCTTGATGACATTTTGACATTATCGTCTATACTAATAAGTATATACTAATATAATCTTATATATAAAATTCTCGTGTCACAGTGTTTGTTTCCTTACTCCTCCGAAACGGCTTTACTGATTTTAACCAAATTTTATATGCATATTCTGTAGGTATGAGAATCGGCTACTAGCTATTTTTCATACCCCTAAGTGTTAGGGGTTGTTCACCCCAAACATTTTTTTTTTAATTTTTGTCAAATTTTTTAGTTCTTATTTTTGCGGGGTCAGCTAGTATATAATAAAGCTAAAGAGTTTGTTTGTTTGAACGCAAGAATCTCGGGAATTATTGCTCCAAATTTAAAGATTATTTTCTATTGTATAATCCATTTATCGACGAAGGCTATATAAATCCCACTAATATTATAAATATCAAAGTATGGATGTTTGGATGTTTGTTGCTCAATCACGCCGTAACATATGAACGGATCAGGCTGAAATTTGAAATACAGTTATAGTCTGGAATAACACATAGGCTACTTTTTATCCCGGGAAAATAACGGGAACGGGAAGTACGCGGATAAAACCGCGGGGCATTGCTAGTATAGGCTATATAACATTACGCTAATACTATCAATAGAAACGGAGCATGAATGAAGAATGTAACAAAATCGGGTAAAACATATTCCTTTTTGATAGCTTTCGTACCGTGCGTTGACGTGTCAGCGACGTGTTTACGATTGGGCATTACAAACCTTTGCTAATCAAATTTGTCCAAAGTTTGAGTTCGTACGACCAATTTTCGTCAGGTGGCGTAGCAGGTAACTGAAGAGGTTTTTGTTTGAACGCGATATTCTCAGGCATTACTTTGACAAAGCCTTTTTACAGCTGCATTTAATTGACGAGGCTCCTTTACAGCTTTATTCATTTTGACATTGTTATTTTATCTTATTATGTACACGGATTCTTATGCCTTTTTGTTAATGACGTTACCAAGTGTTCTTATGAATTTATGGTTCGAATAAATGAATTGAATTGAATACTGAACCGATTGCAATAATTATTTTACCTTTGGATATGTACGGGTTGCTAAAGGCTATATTTGTAACACGGGCGAAGCCAGGCGGACGTCTAGTTTATAAATAAAGTGCTTATATACAGTTTAAAAGAAGTTTAATGTTTAAGTTTTTCTGTCTGAATGCTCCATTTTTTGGCTAGGCGGAAATTGTTTAGTATCCTATGCAGGCGAGACATTTAAAATCCGCTTACAAGCGATGTACGTTCGTGAGTGGCGTACGTATGAGGGTCCGTGGACGTGGATTTGAATAGCCTTGAGACAAATTGACATTATAAAGTCTCTAATGTAACACAAATAGTCTACTTATAGAATAATGTAAGTAACATTAGCAAATTTTAGTACATATTTTAATACTAAACGTATTTAACGTGGTTGTTACACATATTTATTGGGTAAAACGGGTAGCTCACGTGTAATATGGTCGGTCAATCCGTATTATCCATATTACACGTGAGTTACCCGTTTTACCCAATAAAAAAAACATTACAAACTCTATACTAAACACATTCATAGGCGAGTACCTAAGTTAACCGACTTTAAAAAGGGATGAGGTTCTCAATACGGTTGTATAGTTTTTTTAAACCCCAACCAAAAAGAGGGGTAGGTATTATAAGTTTGACATCGATGTCTGTATGTCTGTGTGTGGCACTGAAAGGAAAATATCGTGAGGAAATCGGCATGGTTGTAGATTACGCATATTCCTAGAATATTTGACTGGCCTCGTGGCTTAGTGGGTAGTAACTCTGCCTGCGAAACCGAGGGTCGTGGGTTCGATTCCCACCTAGTGCAAATATTTGTGTGATGAACTCAAATGTTTGCACTGTGTCTGGGTGTTTCTATGTATAATACGTATGTATTTAAAGCTATATAAGTATTATATCAGGTATCTGGCCGCCATCACACAAGCATTGCTTAGTTTGGGGTCAGATGGTGTTGTGTGCGAATTGTCCACCAATATGTATTTATTTTATATTTATATTTATTTCGAGATCATGCGTCATCAGTCAACTAGCACAGCCAGCGTCATTGATTATGGCCTTCATTGTAATTATCTTCTTGTGAGAGAACGAATCCTAGCAGTGGTAACATTTAGTGGCCTTATATTTACAAAATTGTATTAATTGAGGCTCAACAAGCAATTTCCAGTAGATGGCTATCAATCGCTTCCAGAAAGTTTAAAAAAATACATAGACCAATCAATAAGTTAAACAATTAGGTACCTAAATTCTTCGTGGGCTTTTTTTAGCCCGTGGGGCACTTTTCCGATTCGTAAATAATGGTCAAATATCTTCATCATCTTTATTGAAAACACAAGCTGTTACCCGCGACTTCGTCCGCGCGAAAGAAATACTAAGATAACTCAAGCAGTACATATTTTTATACCCAGACACATTTACGGTTACTAAAAATAGCAATTTCATCAAAATCGGTTCAGTTGTTAAGGTGTGAAAGCGTAAGAGATATTCGTCCCCCATTTCTACTCCAATTTCATCCCCTAGTGTCAAGTGTCTATATTCAGAGTTTCATGGTTTTATCGTCAACGGTTGGTATTTTCCATGTTGACATCCATCTCCCCATTTCAACCCCAATTTCACCCCCGTACAATTTGAAATTACAAAATTGCTAGAACAAACATTCGTTTGCTTCGTGTCAAGTGTCTATATACAGAGTTTCATGATTTTATCTTCAACGGTTAGGAACTTTCAAATTGACATTCATCCCCGATTTCAACCCCAGTTTCACCCCCGTACAGTTCAAACTACAAAATTGATAGAACAAACATTTAATTGTTTCGTGTTTGTTCAAATCTGTCTAGATACAAAATTTGATAACAAATTTGATTTTCAAAATCACGAATTTTCATACAACCGTTCATCCCTTGTTTTACCCTCTTAGGGGTTGAATTTCGCAAAACCCCGTCTTAGCGAGTGCCTACATGCTAAAAGAAACCTCCATGCAAAATTTCAGATTCCTAGCATTTGCAGTTTCTGAGATTCCTTGATGAGTGACCTTTCGCTTTTATATATATAGACGCTTTTATATATATAGATTAAAAAGTGGGTACATGTTTAAAAGTAAATTTATTCACTTGAAACCATCACATAAACTGAATCTGCGATAAGTTGTAACACCGTTTCGGCATAAATCTCTTAGATACTTATAATACTGAGTAATAGAAATAAGATTGATCATAAATCATATCAATTAGCTGGTAGATTAAAATTAAATAAAAAATATTGAAAAAATATATTGCTTAGCTACTTTTCAGTTTAGTCTTAAAAGAGAGCACTGTCTGCAAAACATATTTCCTGAATAACCAGAAAGCAAAACATAGAACTGCACTTAAAGCTGTAACAATGGTAATAAACAACAAACACAGAACTGCTATTAGCTCTACGTCCAAATACTCAGTCCAGGACATGTTGGCGACTTTGGCTCGGAGGTGCGTGGCTCCACCGTGTCGAATAACGTGCTCCAACCACCATATAGCTCGGTCTAAGGGTTGTTGTGGTTGATCACGCATTATATTGCGAAGTCGCACTATATTCTTGCGATAGCTGAAAAAACAAAACAATGAACAGTTAATATATACAATCGACATGAGTCTACCTTTTCAATCTCTTTGCAGAGTCCGCTGAGGAAAGTAAGTACTACAGCTTTGCCAGATTAATCATATCTGTGTTCCGGATCGAAGAACGATATTTCTGGAGAAATTATAGAGCAAAGAGATATATCATCTTATACATCTTCATGACGTCACTTTATAATAAAAACACTTTTTGAAATAACATATTATTAAGATCTAAAGTGGAGTCTCGCCAATGTAAAGTAGGTATGTATATTGTTAATTGTAGTTATAATTTTGTGGCCAATGTAAATTTAAAGTTGCTCCAAAGCAGGCATCAACAGTTAATATTCTACTAATCTTTGTAAATGCGAAAGATTGAAATTGAATGTTTGTTGCTTAATCACGTCAGAACGAATTGGTTTGAAACTTAGATAAAGTATAAGTAAATAGATCAGGTTTGTCATCGCACGGTTCCCTTGTACCAATCGTAAGCAGGTGAGGTGTAGATATGGCATGTTATCTTATCTTATCTTATGTGCCGCGACAAAAGTATGACACTTCTACAAGAGCGACAAGACAAGAGCGTTCAGATCCGTGATCCGTGTAAAGCGTTTGTTAACTCTATAAGTGGTTTATGTTAACTATTTGGTTTGAAATTTGGAATATATATATGTAGGTGAATTATATAGAGTGGAATAGCACATTGGCATAGCAGTAAAATAACGAGAATCCGTGGGGTGCTACTAGACATTTTTCAACAAACTGACCTAATATCGTTGATGACCGTGTTGATTCCGTCAAGGAAATCATCTTCTGTCAGAGTTTCCAAGTCCAGCCTGATGCCAATCTTGTGGTAGACGTACTGTTCCACGTTGAACCACTGATCTCCGAGCATGGGCATGCCTATGAGAGGCACGCCGGCGGTGATGGCCTCGTCGGTGGACTGCAGACCTCCTTGTGTGATGAAGAGCTTCACATTGGGGTGTTCTGTGGGGAAGGTATAGAATTTTGTGGTCAAAGGATTTCCTCAAGGCTTAAGACAGTCTCCATCTCATCATTTTTTTAAATTTACACACTGAGAAACAACACACTGTAACTATAACACACTGGTTTTCTTTCTGGCGAACATAAGTAAGATTAATTAAGTTAATATTACTAATACACAAGTTAACAATACGTATTATTAACTTAAATAATATTATATTATAAGCTAGCAGCATCCCGCGGTTTTATGGGCGCAGTTCCTGTTCCCGTTATTTTCCTGTGTTATGTGTTATTACAGACTCTAACTGTAAGACATTCCGACGTGATTGAGCAACAAACATCCAAACTATCAAATTTATATTATTAGTAGGAACTAGGAACGTTAAAATTGGAATATTTGGATGTTTGTTGCACAATAACAAATATCGGCAGATGAATCGTGGGGGGCTGCTAGTTAAAAACATTGTTTGAAACTCACTGAGTAAATCCGACTGCGGGAACCATTTAGATATTCGAATATTGTTCGGCCGGCTAGGTAGATCGTCTTGGTTCCATTTCCATAGCACGTCGTAAGGAAGCTTGGCCAAGACTCGGATCAATAGTTGTATCCTTTCTGGAGGTAAATATGCGGGGTCGACATTGGTGCCGAAGCTGATGTAAATGACGCCATGCTTTGAAGAATCCAGATATGTTTTTAATTCCTGTAATTAAAAGTGGTATTTCTTTATGGTTACGTGAAGCCATTATGTTGAATTACGTAGATTATTGTAATTAAGTACATACATGGCTTGGAATACGCATATAGATTGCAAATTGAACACACTATTCATCAACATCATCAACAGCCCACTAAACGTTCCCACTGCTGGGACTCGGGGCCTTCTCTCGCAAGGAGAGAGTTAAGGCCATAATCCACCACGCTGGCCCAGTGCGGGTTGGTGGATGACACATGACTTCGAAAGATTCTAGGTACATGTCGGTTTCCTCACGATGTTTTCCTTCACCGTTTTAAGTTAGCGGCATTACGCACATGACTTCGAAAAGACAGTGGTGCGTGTGGGGTTTGAACCCGGGGTCTCCGGATCGGCAGTCGCCGTTCTCCCGACTAGACCAGCCGTAACTTCTAAACTTGACTTGAACACACTATTATTAGGTCCTAACATAAGTATTGGTGGTCTGTCGTACTGGCCAACTTTGGTCTCAAATATCTCCTCTTTTGTTAGCAATTTAAAATTTATACAGCTATTTGCTCATGCTTTTGTGTTTTGAAAATCGCAATTCATTTGTTTTTCATCTATTGGTTGGTCATCTATAAGTACAAGTTTCAGCGTGGTTCCAGTGCTGCAGAAACGGCTTGAAGGATATTATACGACACGATTTATTTATTGTCGGTTATTTGCTTTCGAAAATACAAATTATGAAAAATTTGATTAAATTATTTAAAACATTTAAACACTTTTCTAAGTTATCGTTGTTCGCGATCATCAACTTCATCGTTATTCTAAATTTTACATTCTCAAAACATATTTAGAGCTATCAAAACTTTGGACGTAATACTTTAGTTTGATTTACATTATTCTTACCTCTGAGAGTTCATTAGAAGGTTTTTGGTGTAATCCTCCCATATAGATTATATTCGGAGGCACTGGCCGGTTCGAATCCCATATGGGGTGAACATTTAACAGCAGCAATTGCACATTATTTTCCAGCTCTGATATGCCTGGTGTCTCAGGACCGAACAGCCTCCTAATCATTTCGTTATCTTCATCTTCAGTATACAAACAGGATAAGTCAAGTAAGTAGTGATTATATAGCTCTACCAGCTTGTCCCAAAGAGACATATTGTAAATTTTTTGCCTCTGCACAGTTGGATAATGTAGCAAAGGACGCATAGGAGCCCCTAATACATGATAGTTTCTCATAACTCCAATGAGAGAGCTCACTTGAACTAACGGAACTTTAAACAAATAAGATAAGGACACGGCAGGTCTTATACAAGCCTCTACCATTATTAGGTCGTAGTGGTTCGTCCTGTTGTTGATTACTCGTTGCACTTCTTCTGTGAGCATCTCTGCCTCGAAGGATTTGGAGAGTAAACGTCTCAATACCATCATTTGTGACCTGATATCACTGCTTTTCCCTGATGTGGTCGCACTGGAAAATATTTCTTCCCTCCAAATGTTATACGATACATTGTGGACGTCTATTTCAACCAGGTTTTCTGGAGCTTTGCCTTTGGGATACGCTGGATCTGCCGTGATGACCACAACTTCGTGACCTCTCTTCGCCAGCTCTTGTGTTAGGGGACGAAACACCACTTGATGACTTATAGATGGAGTTGGGAATACAGCTAAAATTCTTGCTGATTGAGAAGCACTACTTAGCATAATAAAAATAAAAATGTTAGAAATCAAATACATTGTCGTGCTCACAGGTGGTCAGTCATCTGCACATTATGGCCATCGTAATAAATGGTAAATGGAATGCATTTATTGTCTAATGTGATAAATCATTAAGACATTATAGGTGTTTCTTAACTATGTTAATGCACCTTATTTTTAATGGTCCAGATGTTTTTTAAATGGTTTTATAATTCATTTGTTTCAAATTAAAAGTCGTCATCAGGCAATCTGGGTTAATTCACTTCATAATTCTCGCTAGAGATGGTGTTGATAGATAAATAGATAGATAGATTAACGCTTTATTGTACTTAATTTTAAATACACAAAAAATATACAAAATCTAAACGAAACAAAGTCGCACTTCGACGTTATTACTAAAAAAGAGTTCTTCTAAGACCAGGGTTGTATAAACTAATTAATTTAATAGGGTAAACACAATAAAAACGGCCAAGTGCGAGTCGGACTCGCCCATGAAGGGTTCCGTGGCAGCATCTAACATAATACATAAGTTTTTGTAGTTCGTTGCAACTTTGATCGATGTTTTAATCATTTAATGTATATTTGACGTACTAAAAAAACTACTTACTAGATCGAGTTCAAAAAGTTTACATGGTAATAAGGTACATCATTATATTTTTTTTCAGTTTTATCATTCACTTATTTTATTACAGGTAGGGTCCCTTTGGAAGTGTAACACGTATATGGGTTTCATAAAAAAAAAATTGAATTTCAGTTCTAAGTATGGAGCACTCCTTTTTTAAATTTTTGAGTATAAATCTTAGTGCGATTCACAAAAAAGTGGTTGTGAAATACAGACGGACATACAGGCAGACACGACTAATCCATAAGGGTTCCGTTTTTACGTTTTACGGAACCCTAAAAAACATACAACCGAATTGAGTACCTTTTTCTTTTTTTGAAGTCGGTTAAAAATAGAGGTTCTCAAAAGGCAGAACAATTTGGTGGATCTTTCTACTTGCCAGTTGATCTAAACTGAGGGATTTATTTTGCCCCGCTACTCATCAGCCAGGTGTGTACCTCTGTGTTGGGGGACAATAGGAGAGGAATGTGACAACTTTTCAGCTTGACTGAAATAAATACCTACCAAAAATTGGCTACCACCTCTCGGAATTAAAGTAGAGTCATTGCAAAAACTTTTATATCACCATGCTCTTTGGCTACGAGACTAATTTCCAATTGTGTACGTGATCCTGGATTTTACGATGTTATTTATGACGCTGAGTTTCACAGAACTGTCATTACTAAGCTGGAAAGCGTTCTACTTATCATTGTGAATAAACATTACCACGGGACCAGCTCTGAAATTGGGGAAAAAAGAGTTTCATATATACATACATAATATTTATTCGCGATTTAAGGATTTACTCCGTAGCACACTTCGTCAAACACTAAATACAAATAGCGCGTTCGAATAACCTACCTCTGTGATACTAACGCTACTACACAGAATTTGTTACAAATTAGAAAAATAGAAATTGAAACGACATCTCACGTCGTATCTTCACACGTGCGACTTACCTGAAGAAGACTAGTAATCGATCCGAGCAGTCCGATTGGAAAAACAAATTTACTACTTAACATTAATTTATTAGGTACTAGCTTTTACCCGCGACTTCGTCCGCGCAAAATAAATATGCAGGAACTGCGACAGTATTTCATCCCCGTAAAGTTCGAAATTATAAAACTGCTAGAACAAACATTTATTTAATTCGCGTCATGTGTCTAGATACGAAGTTTTATGGTTTTATCTTCACGAATTACAAAATTCCATATAAACTTTCATCCCCCATTTCAACCCCTTCAACCCTATTTTCGTAATAAAAAGTAGCGAATGTCCTTTTTTGGGGTCTAGTATGTCTGTGTACCAAATTTAATGAATATCGGTTCTGTGGATTTCAAGCCTATAACTTTGGAAATGACGGAATTTCATACAACCGTCCATCCCTTGTTTCATCCTCTTAGGGGTTGAATTTCGCAAAATCCCGTCTTAGCGAGGGCCTACGTGCTAAAATACATTTCCATGCAAAATTTCAGACTCCTAGCATTTGTGGTTTCTGAGATTTCGTGATGAGTGACCTTTCGCTTTTATATAGATAGATATTTGCATAAAATAAGCTTTAAAATAGGTCCCAAATTTGAGCAAAAGCCTTTTTTCGCTCCAATCCAAATTGGCTCCAATGGCTATTGTGATCAATCAAAAGCTATTGTGAGTCAATCCCTGAGGACGTTAATTTTTTATTTATACTATTCACTCCACAGACTCTGGGGTCCGTGATCTTTATCAATACATTTTTTTACAGATTTCTTGGATAATAAGAAGAAAAGGAAAATAGGGGGGAGTTGGGCACATTTCAAACCTAATTCTAGAGCTCGTCTGTAGAGCCGATGACTAACGGTTGGGATTCTACCGCTAGTAATCGACTCCACATCGAGTCTTTGCCTAATTGCCATTTGCCTAAGCCGCCTCCTCCCGACCCAGAGCCTCTACTACGACTGCATTTCTGTCCCTGATGGCCATCTGTAGGTTGAACTCTCGGATGGTCTTCGGTGATGCAGCCAACGCTCGCCGCACGAACCGACCGATGGCTTCGTCGGTGTCGTCAGCGTAGTATATGAAGGACGTTAATCTCATCTTTCCACCTCCTTCTGGGCCGCCCTGATAGCCGTTTACCCTTCGGGACTCAGTCAGTTACAGTCAGTGGGTTAAATTTTAACATTTAATCATTAATTATTTTATTCTTGTAACGTTTAAATATACTTACGAAAATAAAATAATCTGATAAGTGTTTCCAACTCCTTGGCACAGTCTCAGAGGCGGAGAAGCCCCAAGTAGGACTCTTTGTAGAGTCCGCCTGGGGAAGTACCACACCTTTGCAAGTTATTCTACCGCCAAGCAGTAACGTGCAAACATTACTGTGTTCCGGTTTGAAGAGTGATGTTCCCAGTGAAATTGCAGGGCATACAGATAAAACAGCTCATCACTGGGGGACGAGGGCAGTGCAGTGCTAGATTATGATTTGGACTCTTCATGTTCCAATAGCTGCGTGTCACTGTGCTGTTATGAGCAGGGATATTGCTTACCATCAGGGCACATGTCCTGCTCGTCAAGTCACTTGATATTATAAAAAATGTAATGTCATCAACGAAACTAAAATAAGTACAATTAAAACTACACTACGCTACATACCTAACTACTTGCACTAAGCACATCTGAGTTATCCATAGACCAATGAATGTCTACAGATGATCAAGATGTTCAAGCCCACTGCCAGTCGGAAGCGTGCCCAGCATGCTGGTGGCATTACCACGCTGAATGGCAATGCTTATATGTTGGACCAAATGAACACCAGCATTTTGGTCACGCGTCGGACTTTCACCTGAATTAGAGTAGGTATAGTTCTCATTGTATTTCAGTTATGTTATCTACTTTATGCAATAGTATTTTTACTTCATGTTGATTAAAACGCGTCTCTTTCAGCTTAGTGTAGTCGATCTGCATAACCCTGACTGAATCATTTTAACCACAAAAATGTTTAAAACCTGTTGGTAAAGTCAACTTTAATGACAATGATCATAAAACTAATTAAGACCCTTGACGAAAAAAACTAGTGCGTTCCAGTAAGGCGTGTAGAAAACCAAAACAAACCAAAAAAAAGGTGATACCATAACTTAAACATCGTTTAATCTTAGTATTTTTATGAAATTGCCTTAAAATATTTTTCACAAATGGGATTCGACTTTATTGCGATCTTAAATACCATATACTTAAATTTGTATGGATCAAATAATTCTATACTATCTTATTTTAAAAGTTATAGAAAGCAATGGTACGATGATAGAAATATGATTTTGAGTACCTACTAGCAATTTGATCTGTGTTTCTCAAACTCTCAATGTTGCATTCAAGACATTTAATACTTCTTTTCATCAAATTATTCTTATTAAGGACGCGCCTATTTTTCTAACACACCCCTCGCATGCCCATATTGTGAAAATGCCCATTTCCATTATATTCAAGTATGGATTTATTTTTGTCATTTATTTGGATTTTTTAATTGTAATGTAATTTGATTTTAACGTAATGTATTATTTGATTTTTATTGTAATGGGGTTTTAAATTGACGTCTGTTTTTTTTTAAATTATTGACTTGTATTGGTAATATTTAAATATCTTGAATATTATATGACATGTAACTACTCGTTATCAATAAAAGAGTATGAGTATGACTAAAGAACTCCGAGAAAAAGGTTTCTTGTGTCGTAACGAGTTGAGAGAAAATCGCAAACCTCTAAATACGTGTTCCAAATTACGCTGCTTACTATCAAAAGCTTGTAAAATTTTCACTCTAAAATGCGATCAATTTTGTGTTATTTTGATCGAAACTTTTGTATGTGTTTCCAGAATATTACATCATAGTATTATGATCAGTTTTAAGTAGTACGAGGACAATTCGAACGAGATTTAATTATTGATAAAAATAAAAGGAATATTTTCATATAAGGAAACATCTAAATTACTTTTCTAAGTCACTGGTTCTAGTGTTACATTCTTCTCCGAACTCAAATGCTTTGCCTTTCCTTTTTTTACGTGGGGGAAATAAATGTCCGTATGCCCGCCATACTCTCATTATGAAATGAGAGGAGATCTCCATCTACCCTCATTTGGGCTTCAAAAATCGTAGGGTGACCAACACTACACACAACACTAACCATATCAGGTTTCTTCAAACTCAGTGCGCTATGCACACATTTATTTATTAGAGGATTCCGCGACGCCGATAACCGTAAACCGGGTAGTTTTCGGTTATTGGCATCGTGGTCATCGCGTCGTAGTTAAAATATATACCAATGTTTTTTATTTTTCAATGCTTCTCGAACCATTCTTGCGTAGTAATGATATTCGGTAGATAGAACCTTCGGGGCGTGGATCTTGATCCAATGACCAGTTTTAACATCAATCAAATGTTCAGCAATTGCAGATTCTTGTGTCTGACGATTTTTTACAGCGGCAATTTGTTGATTGTTTCAAGTCCCAGCAGTGGGAACATTTATTTAGGTGTTTATGATATGCATACATATATATTTAGCCTTGTTTTGCGACGAAAATTTAAAAGGGCAATCAGTGAAAGGTACTACAAACTATCTTGTAAAGCAATGGTTGAGAAATGCTGGACTGTCATATTGAGAGTGACATTGGTTTGTTTACCTTTTATTCACATAGATTTGGTATAGTCAAAGTATTTTAATTTCTAAATTTAAAAACCTAGTTATCGTAATAAAAGTAATATATACTAATATTATAAAGCCAAAGAGATTTTTTGAACGAACGTGCTAATGTCACGAGCTACTGGACCGATTTCAAAAAATCTTTCACCGTTGGATTACCCTTACATTACCCTTAAGTGTATATATACTATATAATATTTTAGCCTTTACCTGCGACTTCGTCCGTGCAAATAAATACTAAGGTATTAAGTGCTAACTGAGGCAGTAGGTACTTGTACACCAATGCAAATTTACGTTTACTAAAAAACATTTCACCAAAATTAGTTCTTCGTTAAAGCGTAACAGACAAACAGAGTTACTTTCACATTTATAGTATAAAATAGTATGGATTTCAAGTGTCTAGTTTCAACGGTTTTATCTTCAGCATTGACAAACTTCCTTGTAAACTTCCATGCGTCATTTCCACCCCTTCAACCCTTTTTCTGTGATAAACAGTCGCTCTTGTCCTTTCTTGACTAGCCAGTCTATATATGTAACAAATTACATCAAAATCGGTTCAGTGGTTTAGACGTCAAGGCGTAGCAGACAGGGAGAATTACTTTCATATTTATAGAGGTAATGTTAGTATGGATATCATGTGCCTAGTTGCAATATTTCATAGTTTTTACCAACAATGACGAACTTCCATATAAACTTCCATCTCCCATTTCAACCCATATTTCTTCCCGAACAGTTCAAAATTACAAAGTTTCTAGAGCCAACATTTATTTGCTTTGCGTCAAGTGTCTAGATACGAAGATTCATGGTTTTATCTTCAAGTCTTCAACAATTGCGAACTTCCATATAAACTGTGATCCCCCATTTCAACCCCTATTTCATCACTGTCCAGTTCGAAATTCTAAAAATTGCTAGATCAATCATCTATTATAGGCCTCGCGTCAAGTGTCTAGATACGAAGTTTCATGGTTTTATCTTCAACAATTACGAACTTCCATAAAAAAATTCATGGGGGCGTTTCAACCCTTCAACTGATTTTCCATAATAAAAAGTAACCTAAGTCCTTTCTTGGGATCTAGTCTATCTGTGTACCAAAGGGGTTTGGGTACTTTTGTATGGGCCCGTGGCGTCGTTTTTTTTTTTTAGCGGCCAGAGATCTGCTATCACTTTCTTGTAACAATAAAATACCCTGATGCTATCTGTGCAATCGGATTTGCTCTAAGTCATATCGGAGCTGAGTTATAGCCTGTCAAAGTTATTTATTTTTTGGATTTTTTGTATGGGCAAGTGGCGTCGTTTTTTTATTTTAGCGGCCATCGATCAGTTATAACTTTCTTGTAACAATAAAATACCCTGATGCTATATGTGCAATCAGATTTGCTGTAAGTAATATCGGAGCTGAGTTATAGCCTGTCAAAGTTATTTATTTTTTGGATTTTTTGTATGGGCAAGTGGCGTCGTTTTTTTATTTTAGCGGCCATCGATCCGTTATAACTTTATTGTAACAATAAAATACCCTGATGCTATATGTGCAATCAGATTTGCTGTAAGTAATATCGGAGCTGAGTTATGGCCTTTCAAAGTTTTTATTTAGGTATTTTAAAATATATTTTATTTATACATGGGCGCCATTTCCGTTAGCGGCCAAAAATCAGTTGTCACTTTTTTGAAACACTAGCTTACGACAGTTGTATTCGCTCAATCAGAATTGCTGTAAGTCATATTGGAGCTGAGTTATGGCCTTTTAAAGTTTTTTTTGGGTTTTTCTTAAATGGACTAGTGGCGCCATTTCCTACAGCGGCCAAACATCCATTAGCACTTTTATGAAACATTATTTTTACCTTAAGGTACCTGTGTAATCAGATTTGTTGCAAACTATATCGGAGCTGAGTTATGGCCACTCAAAGTTTTTTTTTTTGGTTTTCTTTGTATGTACTAGTGGCGCCATTTCCTACAGCGGCCAAACATCCGTTAGCACTTTTATGAAACATTATTTTTACCTTAAGGTACCTGTGTAATCAGATTTGTTGCAAACTATATCGGAGCTGAGTTATGGCCACTCAAAGTTTTTTTTTTGGTTTTCTTTGTATGTACTAGTGGCGCCATTTCCTACAGCGGCCAAACATCCGTTAGCACTTTTATGAAACATTATTTTTACTTAAAGGTACCTGTGTAATCAGATTTGCTGCAAACTATATCGGAGCTGAGTTATGGCCCCTCAAAGTTTTTTTTTTGGTTTTCTTTGTATGTACTAGTGGCGCCATTCCCTATAGCGGCCAAACATCCGTTAGCACTTTTATGAAACATTATTTTTACCTTAAGGTATCTGTGTAATCAGATTTGTTGCAAACTATATCGGAGCTGAGTTATGGCCACTCAAAGTTTTTTCTTTGGTTTTCTTTGTATGTACTAGTGGCGCCATTTCCTACAGCGGCCAAACATCCATTAGCACTTTTATGAAACATTATTTTTACTTTAAGGTACCTGTGTAATCAGATTTGTTGCAAACTATATCGGAGCTGAGTTATGGCCACTCAAAGTTTTTTTTTGGTTTTCTTTGTATGTACTAGTGGCGCCATTTCCTACAGCAGCCAAACATCCGTTAGCACTTTTATGAAACATTATTTTTATCTTAAGGTACCTGTGTAATCAGATTTGTTGCAAACTATATCGGAGCTGAGTTATGGCCACTCAAAGTTTTTTTTTGGTTTTCTTTGTATGTACTAGTGGCGCCATTTCCTACAGCAGCCAAACATCCGTTAGCACTTTTATGAAACATTATTTTTATCTTAAGGTACCTGTGTAATCAGATTTGTTGCAAACTATATCGGAGCTGAGTTATGGCCACTCAAAGTTTTTTTTTTGGTTTTCTTTGTATGTACTAGTGGCGCCATTTCCTACAGCGGCCAAACATCCGTTAGCACTTTTATGAAACATTATTTTTATCTTAAGGTACCTGTGTAATCAGATTTGTTGCAAACTATATCGGAGCTGAGTTATGGCCCCTCAAAGTTTTTTTTCTTGGTTTTCTTTGTATGTACTAGTGGCGCCATTTCCTATAGCGGCCAAACATCCGTTAGCACTTTTGTGAAACATTATTTTTACCCTAAGGTAGCTGTGTAATCAGATTTGTTGCAAACTATATCGGAGCTGAGTTATGGCCACTTAAAGTTTTTTTTTTGGTTTTCTTTGTATGTACTAGTGGCGCCATTTCCTACAGCGGCCAAACATCGATTAGCACTTTTATGAAACATTATTTTTACCTTAAGGTACCTGTGTAATCAGATTTCTTGCAAACTATATCGGAGCTGAGTTATGGCCACTCAAAGTTTTTTCTTTGGTTTTCTTTGTATGTACTAGTGGCGCCATTTCCTACAGCGGCCAAACATCCGTTAGCACTTTTGTGAAACATTATTTTTTACCCTAAGGTACCTCTGTAATCAGATTTGTTGCAAACTATATCGGAGCTGAGTTATGGCCACTCAAAGTTTTTTTTTTGGTTTTCTTTTAGGGCCCATAACTCAGCTCCGATATAGTTTGGAGCAAATCTGATTACACAGGTACCTTAAGGTAAAAATAATGTTTCATAAAAGTGCTAACGGATGTTTGGCCGCTGTAGGAAATGGCGCCACTAGTACATACAAAGAAAACCAAAAATAAACTTTGAGTGGCCATAACTCAGCCCCGATATAGTTTGCAACAAATCTGATTACACAGGTACCTTAAGGTAAAAATAATGTTTCATAAAAGTGCCAATGGATGTTTGGCCGCTGTAGGAAATGGCGCCACTAGTACATACAAAGAATACCAAAAAAAAAACTTTAAGTGGCCATAACTCAGCTCCGATATAGTTTGCAACAAATCTGATTACACTGGTACCTTAAGGTAAAAATAATGTTTCACAAAAGTGCTAACGGATGTTTGGCCGCTATAGGAAATGGCGCCACTAGTACATACAAAGAAAACCAAAAAAAAATTTGAGGGGCCATAACTCAGCTCCGATATTACTTACAGCAAATCTGATTGCACATATAGCATCAGGGTATTTTATTGTTACAAGAAAGTTATAACAGATCGATGGCCGCTAAAATGAAAAAACGACGCCACTTGCCCATACAAAAAATCCAAAAAATAAATAACTTTGACAGGCTATAACTCAGCTCCGATATGACTTAGAGCAAATCCGATTGCACAGATAGCATCAGGGTATTTTATTGTTACAAGAAAGTGATAACAGATCTCTGGCCGCTAAAATGAAAAAACGACGCCACTTGCCCATACAAAAAATCCAAAAAATAAATAACTTTGACAGGCTATAACTCAGCTCCGATATGACTTAGAGCAAATCCGATTGCACAGATAGCATCAGGGTATTTTATTGTTACAAGAAAGTGATAACAGATCTCTGGCCGCTAAAAAAAAAAAACGACGCCAACTTTACCCAAACCCCTTTGATTCAAATCGGTTTTGTTGATTTCATGCTTATAACTTTGAAAATAAAAGAATCTTCATACAACCATCCATCCCTTGTTTTACCCTCTTAGGGATTGAATTTCGCAAAATCCCGTTTTAGCGAGCGTCTACGTGCTAAAAGGCACCTCCAGCAAAATTTCAGATTCCTAGCATTTATAGTTTCTGAGATTTCGTGATTTTCGCTTTTATATATAAGGATTATGTACCACGGGTGAAGACGGGACGGACCGCTAGTATTGAATACAACACAAAATTTAAAAGAAAGAAGGCAGACACGGGGTCAATTGGGGAATAAAGTGGACTTTAGGAAAGGAATTGAGGGTAAACAGATTAACAATGGGTGGCTTTGTGGCTCGAATGTTCGATTTCACAACCTTGAAGCTGTAGGTTTGAATCCCACCTGTGGTGCTGAATGTTTTTGTAAGTACAAACAAAGGTTTGCTATCAAAGCTGGTCTTGATGATGCAGGAAAGGATCGTGAATAAATCGTGTTTTAAGATAAACATCTTTTGAAGGTATGTGGCATCCACTAACCCGCGCTTAGCCAGTATAGGTTATAGCACAGTTTATTAGTAAGTAGTACATATTTATTTATACTATGGTTATAGTGTGGTCTAAGCTCTAAGTCCTAACTATGAGAACATCGTATAGGCTGCTTAAGTAATGTTTAGATGAACAGCTTTTTGAGCTATATAGCTTTTTGTGAATATAAATGACATAGAGGTAAAACATCTTACATCTTTGGGTGACAATCGCAGTGCAGATTTTTCACGTTCTAATGGCTGCATGTCATTGTGCTCTTGTGAGCAAGCATAATGGTTACCATGAGGCACATGTCCTGCTCGTTTCGTCACTCTATACTTATACCATAAAAAATGATCTACTACAAATAAAACGAATAATACAATTTAACTAGGTACTTTTTAATTTAGCACCAACTGTTACATACTGTTTAACTACACCTAAAATTAAATAAATAGCTATACTTAATACTACTAAGGCGGTAATGGAAATTAAAGCTAAAACAGTCAAGAGCTCTACGTCTAAGTATTCGGTCCAGGACATGTTTGCAACTTTAGCGCGGAGGTGTGATGCTCCTCCATGCCTGAGGATGTGTTCCGTCCACCAAATGGCCCGGTCCAGGGGTTGTTGCGGTTGGTCGTGCATTATGCTGCGAAGCCTCGCTATGTTTTTGCGGTAGCTGAAAGAAGAACATCATTTTATGGTAATTTAAACTGGTTTCGTGGCTATCAACTAAAGGTTGCATTGTGGGTTCCATTCCGACCCAGGAGTATATAAGTATTTGTTCTGTTATGTTTAGCTTATGCTGAATGCAAATAAATACCCACCAGCCAAAAATATAGGCCAATAAATTCAAGTTAACACAAGAAGATCCAGACATAGTAAAGATTACTTAATCTATATTTTGTTTGGGTGTTCAGACTTCAACGATGCATTAACCTCATTATCTCAGTTCAAAATTGTTACTACGTCATCTTATATGTAAAATTCTCGTCTTTGTATATAAAATTCTCGTGTCACAATGCTAGTTACCTTACTCCTCCGAAACGCCTTTACTGATTTTTACCAAATTTTATATGCAAATTCAGTAGGTCTGAGAATCGGCTACTAGCTATTTTTCATAACCCTAAGTGATAAGGTTTGTTCACCCCAATTTTTTTGTTGTTTTTTGTAATTTTTTTTTGTTTTTTGTACATTTTTTTTTGTTTAATTTTTTTTATAATGTGGTTTTAAAAAATACATACAACCCTAAGTTGTTTACCTTTTATCACCAACCCCTATTTTTTAATAGCCATTTTAGTAATTTAATCATTTTTCATCCCGCTCGATAACTGATCAATTACAATCTGTGATTACAATCAATTATCGTCTTTTTTGTAAAGAAATCAAACATTTTTTTTCGAGAGATTTAATCAAATAGTATTTATTACCTTTATAGTTTTAATCAAATAGTTCTTACATATAAAATTCTCGTTGATCTATAAACTTATCTAATATACTGACCTATCGTCATTGACGATTGTGTTTATGCCGTTGAGGAAAGCATCTGCCGTCAGAGTTTC
This sequence comes from Ectropis crepuscularia, assembly GCA_963693475.1. NCBI lineage: Eukaryota > Metazoa > Arthropoda > Insecta > Lepidoptera > Geometridae > Ectropis > Ectropis crepuscularia. The sequence continues at coordinate 14,149,064 of OY856356.1, forward strand.
CAAGTCCAGCCTGATGCCAATCTTGTGGTAGACGTACTGTTCCACGTTGTACCACTGGTCTCCCAGCATAGGCATGCCTATGAGCGGCACGCCGGCGGTTATGGCCTCGTCGGTGGACTGGAGACCTCCTTGGGTGATGAAGAGTTTGATCTTAGGATGCTCTGCAAATACATACAAATATCTAATGTAAAACTACTGAAACAAAGTCAAAAATTCTGAAGTATGCGAGAGATGTGTGTGTGGTTGTGAGAGTACGTGTTAGCAGATTAAATTATCTTTTCTGAAATCCAGGTGAAGCCAATTTTAAGGAGCTTAATTTTATATGGGAAGGTAGATGGGGGAAAACAAATTGGTGAGAAAGGAGAGAGGTGCCCACTACAGTAACAAATATATCGTGACCAATACGCTGGCCTTTATTTGGTCCTTCGTTGGCATCGTCATTCACTGGTGGTGGGATTGATTATCTTGAGTATCTCTAGACTTTCTTCGGTCTATGGATAATTCGTAGGTAAGTGCTTAGCATAAGTAGTTATTTGATTGGGATACCTATGTAGTGTACTTTAGTTTTCATTGTAATTTAATTTTGTTTAAAGGCTCTGCCCAAATAATACACAAAGATCAAAATTGAAACTTTTATCACGACTTCTTAGTTTTATTTGAAGATTGGAATCTGTAAAGAACCAGTTCTATTGCATGACACGTGGTTCTGGTGTTCAGTAAAACCATTAGCATTATACATATACCTACGGATATAGCTTATTAGCATTAAAGTTATTTTTACCGTCATGTAGGCTGCAATTTGTTAAGACTAGTATTATGTAATATCAAATATCTAATGGTGAGATAAGGCCTTGACACTCTCCTTGCGAGAGAAAACCCCGAGGCTCGGCAGTGGAGACATTAGTGGGCTGTTTTGTATACATTTTAGCCAGGTAGGTAGGTACTGCTTGTTCCAATTGTATTTATAGGTAGGTAAATATTTCTTTTACATTTGAAAAAAAAAAATTTTTTTTTGAATGCTTCGCTCTATACTACCGAATGATCTCATCAATAATAATACTTTCTGGCCAACGAAGTGGTATGGGTAGTAAATTTAAAACCTTTGGAGACCGTTTTTCTCTATATGCCTATACATACATAATTAATAATTATATACCCCGTGAGAGAACCAAAGGCAAAATTCGATGCTAAAATTTTGTGAAAAGTGTTCTATCTTTGTATGTGTCTAGATTATTTTTTGCAGTAACAAATATATTTTATTCTCGGTTTTAAAGTCAAAGCCCATATTTTTTGCTTATTTATAAAACGACGGCCAAAAAAATAGGTAATTACCTACTTACCTACGGCGGCTGCCGATCCGGAGACCCCGGGTTCAAACCCCACACGCACCACTATCTTTTCGAAGTCATGTGCGTAATGCCGCTAACTTAAAACGGTGAAGGAAAACATCGTGAGGAAACCGACATGTACCTAGAATCTTTCGAAATCATGTGGCATCCGCCAACCTGCACTGGGCCAGCGTGGTGGATTATGGCCTTAACTCTCTCCTTGCGAGAGAAGGCCCCGTGTCCCAGCAGTGGGAACGTTTAGTGGGCTGTTGATGATGATGATAAAAAGCGGCCAAGTGCAAGTCGTACTCACCCTTGAAGGATTCCGAAGCAACAAGTAACATAATACACAAGTTCTTGTAGTTCGTTGTAACTTTGATCGATGTTTTAATAATAGTGTATTAATGACGTATTAAAAAAAAACTAGTTAGGTACTAGATCGAGTGCAAACCAATTTTCGTTGGAGTTTGCATGATAAGTTTGGAAGTGTCTCTCGTGCAAATTATTCAGTGAAGAAAAATAAATAATGATTGTAGAAACCACAACATCATTTTTGAAGACCTATCCATAGTCAACCCGTGTAGGTTTGACGAAAAAAATTTTTTAGAGTCAGTTCGAAGTATGGGGCACCCCTAAATTAAAAAAAAAATTGTGTGAAAATCGTAATGCGGTTCACAGATTACACTACTTACCAAGTTTCAACAATAGTATACAGTATACAGTTCTCATAGTTTCGGCAAAAAGTGGCTGTGACATACGGACGGACAGACAGACAGACATGACGAATCTATAAGGGTTCCGTTTTTACATTTTACGGAACCCTAAAAAGGCATGCAACGGTTTTATAATATCTAAATTATCTAGCAACTGGCAAAAACGAAGAGCTATATTTGAATGTGGATCTACGATTTTGTATAAAAACCGCATTTGACATTCAAATGTCACCTTCACCTCTACAACTAAATACATATGGAAGCCTAGAATTATTCAAGAGTCAAAGTGAATTGGTTTCTTCTAGGTCAGCCTGCATTAGATATCTGCGCAATGCGCATATACCATTATCAATTTACTCTTTATTTGATTACTCCCGTCTTTGTATGGTTTAACTCCTTTTCCAGACCACGGTTGCCTGGGAGAGATCGCTTTTAGCGATAAGGTCGCCATTTGCTACTCTATTTTTAAGATTGTTTGTTTTTTTAAGTGTATTAAAGAGTTTATCTATCTAAATACCATCGGTTACCATCAGGCGAGTAAGTGGGGTCTTTCGAAGTCATGTGTCATCCACCAACCCGCACTGGGCCAGCGTGGTGGATTATGGCCTTAACTCTCTCCTTGCGAGAGAAGACCCCGAGTCTGAGTCCGAGACCAGCAGCGGGAAGATTTAGTGGGCTGTTGATGATTGATAATGAGTAAGTGGACAAACATGGAACTAAGTAGGTACCATGTACAAACTGTCCGGACGAGCAAAGAATGAGCGTAATGATATGCAAGGCGCTGGCTCATAGCAGCTTAGTGCGGCAATTTAATTTACATTTTTTTTTTTTATAGCATAGAGTGACGAGACGAGCAGGTCATGTGCCTGATGGTAAGCAACATGCCTGCCACATAACAGCACAGTAACACGCAGCTATTGGAACATGATAGTCCAAATCATTACCTAGCGCTGCACTGCGCTCGTCACCCAGAGATCTAAGATATTATGTCTCTAAGCCCTGTAATTTCTCTGGAATCATTGCCCTTCAAACCGGAACACAGTAATGTTTGCACATTACTGCTTGGCGGTAGAATATTTGGCAAAGGTGTGGTACTTCCCCAGGCGGACTCTGCTAAGAGTCCTACCACTACATGATAAATAATTAACAGTCTAGCACCGCACTGCGATCATATCCCGGAGATTTAAAATGATTTATCTCGTTAGCCCGTAATTTATCTGGAAACATTGCCCTTCGAACCGCAACACAGTAATATTATTTACCTTACTGGTTGGAGGCATAAATACTGGCATAAGCGTGTGGTACCTCCCTGGTGTGGTGTCAAAGTACATGCAATCAAACTTTTGTATTTATAATATTAAGTAAGACTACCTACATACAACCACAGTCTAAATCATACATCGAGTCGTTCGACAAAGCCGTCTAGACGCGGCAGTCGTGCGGGGCGTGCGGGGTGAGACGCGGGAATCGCGCTCCTGCATTGCCTACATTAAACATTACAATGTTAATATTGCAGGAGTGCGGCTCAGGACTGACGTTTTTCATATGTTTTTGTAAAATATTTTAATAAGCATTTTTGTTTGCGACAACCCCATGATTACCCATGTCTAGACATTATCGGCGTTTCTCCCAAGATCAAAGGCGATGAACTACTGGTAGTATTTCTATACATATACTGTGATACACACTAAGTGTCCAACATCAAACCCACAACTAAGCAAAGATTGTATTATAGTCACTGCGACTGGGATAGATGGTACAATAGGTACATATTTCAATTAAACAATTATCCTAGATGATAATAATTGAACACCCGTTCTGCGGTTTCAAGATTGACCCTATCCACAAACTAAGCCACGAGGCAAGTCGGTAGATGACTAGCAAATTTTGAATAGTGGTATTTTGCACATGTCATCACTATTAAGTATTCCTTTATCATCTTGAATGATATCTATCATTCACTAAGTTAGTGCTACTAACTTCGGATGACTGTTATAAATTTATAATACTGTTATAAATAATGCATAGTAGATATTATATAAATGTTACTAAGTGGCTCAGTTCTACGTCACCGTAAAATTCTAAAAACCACTAAATTACAATCGAACGACGTTACATTATAAATTGACATAACTGACCGAGAGTTTGTAATTACGCGTAACTTTGTAAACTAACGTTGCTTACAATTTAACAGTGACAAACACGTATTTATAATCCACTAGCGGTCTACCCTGGCTTCACCCGTGGTACATAATTTATAGCCTACAGCACTCAGGGATCACGTACATATCCAACGGTGAAAGAAATTTTGAAACCGATCCTGTAGTTCCTGCGATTAGCGCGTCGAAACAAAGAACCTCTTCAGCTTTCTAATATTAGTATAGATATTGTTACCAACTACAATAATCTAACCATCGATTGATAATTCTATTCTAATAAATAATTTTTGAAGTAGTAACTACACTCACAGGCAAAATTACCTAACCCATATATTTTTCGTATATAACTACCTATGTTAAGATCTCTAGCATTTGAGCGTTGATTTTATCTATGCTAGATACACATTGAACTCTTAAAACACTTAGAAACAGGAACCTTTTGAAACAGCTCGAAGAGAGCTTTATGCTTTCAGTATCCCACGTAACCTAACCATATATTTAGTCAATAGAAATGTTCCTGCCAACATTTTTAGGGCTCCGTACCACAAAAGTAAAAAACGGATCCTTTGTCGGTTTTATAAGAGCTATGGGACGAGGAAAACATGCGCCTAATGATATGTGGTATACAAGTACATATTAACCAACCTACTCAAAACAGCATAATTAGGTATTTGAAAACGAAGAGTCATTATTGTTTGGCAGTACAATAACTAATGTGTGTATAGGTACGTCAAGCGAATTCTGCAAAGAGTCCTTATCTGGTCTACATAGTCTCTAGTGGCTTAGTTGGTACTAAATTTGCCCACGGGTTCGGAGGGTTTTATTTTATACTAGCTGAACCCGCTACTTCGTTCGCGTACGTTGATCTTGCGGCCTTATTAGTACATTAGTAGTACTTACCTAAAAATATTTGGATGGGTGGCCATTACACAAACCGAGTGAATTTATTTTTCCACACAAAAATATATTTATTCGAGTTGAGCAACTTCATATTTTATATTTTTAGCAACATCAAACATACTCGTAGTAAGGTTGTGGAGTATCGAACATAGCCGCAGTGTTAAGTTTGTAGGATTTTTATAGGATACATTACGAAGAGTACTATGTAGCTAATGTGCGTGATCTGATACTTACCTAATTGTTTAATAGGCGATAGACTTATTAGCCGATGTGATATTTTAGACTCTAAGCCAGACTCTAAGACCATGTGTGTTTCAAATGTCAATCTAATTGGTAATGTCGTTCTGTCGTTAATATTTGTTTCGTTAGGGTCCATGCTTTTTCCGAGATGATAGGTAGTATATATGAGACTATAAACTATCTGTGTTTCAAATTTCAACCTAGTCATACCTTTACATAATATACATATAATGCTTGTTAAACACTACATTTAGTATTTGGATTGAAATAATATCCGAAGGAACAAAAACTGACTTCAATTATTAAATTATCATTTCACGTCAACTAACTAACTTCTAGTCAAGTAAAAAGTTCACTCGACTAATTTAAGAAGCCAGAACTACGTCGTCCAGATAAATAGATACTGGTGGATAATTCACACCCAAAACTTTGGCTTTTTCCACCGCCATTGTCCCAGCCATAGGTACTCAAACCGGAGTGGTTTTACGCGTGACGATGGCAAAAGACCTGACGGCATGACTTTATTGCCTTGGAAGTTGAGTCCGCCGTCCGCCCCAAGTGTGGGACGCAGCTTGCGTCGATTCTCTGGCACCATCACATCTTCCAGAGATACATAGTAGGGCCAGTTCAGCGACTAATTTAGCTGAGCGTCTCAAACGGCGGAAATATGCAATAATATCTTAGATCTCTGGGTGACGAGCGCAGTGCAGTGCTAGGTAATGATTTGGACTATCATGTTCCAATAGCTGCGTGTTACTTTGCTGTTATGTGGCAGGCATGTTGCTTACCATCAGGCCCATGGCCTGCTCGTCTCGTCACTCTAAGCTATAAAAAAAAAAAATCCTCGGTATTGGATTTATATTTTAGCCATTTGGGGTTGAGACATCGCATCGTGCGTGTGGGGGCCGGGAGCTTACTTCACCTTCAAAAGCCTTTCCGAGCACTTGGCCGACGCAACGCGTGACCAAAATGCTGGTGTTTATTTGGCCCAACGCATAAACATTGCCATTCAGCGTAGTATAAATATATATAGTAAACATCATCTTGTCATCCAGTTTTTGTTAATATTCAAAAAACCGCCTCCCTGTTTTCCATATAATATATTATGTACATGGTAAAAACGGGACCCTATTACTAAGACTTCGCTGTCCGTCCGTCAGTCCGTCTGTCGCCAGACTGTATCTCAAGAACGGTGATAGCTAGACAGTTGTCATATTCACAGATGATGTATTTATATTGCCGGTACAACAACAAATACTAAAAACAACATAAAATAAATATTTAAGGGGGGCTCCCATATAACAAATTTGTTTTTTTACCGTTTCTTGCTCGATGCTAATAATGGTGACAGGTAGACGCTTCAACTGTTCACAGAATATTTCGTTTTATGTTCTCTTTAAATAATTAAATAAAATTAATGATTAAGGAGGCTCCCATACAATAAAAGAAGCTCTCGCCGTTTATTTGGTATTGGTACGGAATCCTTCGTGCGTGAGTCCCACTCGCACTTAGCCGGTTTTAATACCTAACATAGCATTCAGTAACCTAACATACTAAATGCAGAAGCAAGGATTGCATCCACAAACACCAACCGCTTAATTTTTAAATGTAGTTCGACTTTGGTTGATAACATTACATTACATGTATTCCTGTTTCTTTGACATTACACATTTTCTAATAAATCTCAGATCGTGTTTCGTACCATGAGCTCTGCACTCTGTAGGAAAAACATTAGAAAGGCATTGTCATATGACCTGAAGATATATGTCACCGATGGCGGATTTGAGTGCGATGTACCAGGGATGAGCTTTGACTCCGGTAAGTCGGAACTTCCGATTACAATTACACCTTCGGTTCCGATTTTGGCTCCGAATTTTTTAAAACGGAGGTTACAATCAGAGGTAAGTTGTATAAATATTGCAGATAATTCCTTATTGTGGTGGATAGTAAATGGAAATACAAAATCCCAACTTCCTAAATCAATTTCTTGCCAATGTTAACCGTGTCCACGTGTTTGGCAAAAAAAAATTACCCAATAAAAATATTTCTCCTGCCACCACTTCTGATCCTGCCTCCGTCTCCGACTTCGGTTCCGACTCCGATAAGTCAAATTTAAAACCTCCGACCGCGCCTTCGGTTCCGATAAAATGACCTCTGTTACATCTCTAGCTAGTGTTTACAATGCCACAGAATACTTAGAAGTTAGTATGAACCGAACTTATTTTTACCGTTATTATTTAATTTCTATGATACTTCCGAACCACACGACCAATATTGTTAAAAACTTGATGAGACTATATTAAAAATGTGTTCTTTCTAATAAAATAAGAAATAACGAAATTGAACAACGCAAACATGAGTTACAACCAAATACACAATCTGACTTTCACCCCTTTCTGCAAGAAAACCGTGCAGAATTTGGGGATTAAAAGTAGACAGCTACCATCTACTTAGTATGATCTTAAATTATGTCAAGTTTCATTTGAATTGAATCAGTAGTTTCGGCGTGATGAGAGTTCCCTATACAGAAAGACAGACAGACAGACAGACAGACAGACAGACAGACAGACAGACAGACAGACAGACAGACAGACATGAAAGAAAAAAAATGCAGTTTCGCCATCAGTATCGACTAAGGAGTGCCCCCAATTATTTTTTTCAAAATATCTTCAATGTACAGAATTCGACTCCCTACAGTTTTATTATAAGTATAGATATAGATAGATAGAAGATATAGATTTGACTCCCATAATACAAACGTTGCTTAGTTTGAGACTAGTTAATATTGTGTAAGCAATGTTCAACAATATTGTAGTTTTGGATTTTAACAAGACCAAACAACGTCTTAGGCTTAGTTGAAAACTACTGAAACTTACGTATTATTCATGAACTTTTTACCACATTTCTATAGAAACCAGCTCTACTTATTGGCAGCTAATATTATGTCTTCCAAATTTGTTTGTCATCTATCAGTCTATCACTACGTCATTGCATAACATTTAAAAAAACACTTTATCGGTAACCACATTGCCTTCAACTGTTCCTCCTAATCTGACCATGAATCTGAACATGCCAAGCATCGTAATACAGAGGTTTGTTGTTTTTAATTTGAGCTAATGAAACGGATAATGAATCGTCTATTCGGTACAACTACCAGCCACGTGTACAATGGCCTACACCCTACACATACTGGCTGAAACCAGTTTGATGCTTCTAAAATTTGCAAGTCATCTGTCACTACCCATTTTAGTGATCTGTGCACTATACATTTGCATGTAAAACTCCGAAACCTAACTTTTTTTCACAGGGTAAATTCTTTATAAATTTCACTGGTCCCCATTGGGGGGGGGGGGGGGAGCATAGTGGACATGTGGGACTATCCCCATGGTGGCCTACCCACTAAAAATCCTTTTTCATCCATACACCGTCGTGCTGAAGCTACGAGTACACTTTGCGCTCTATCGCGGCTCCGACGGAATTGGTGGTTCTCGTTCTCCTACCCACAACCTAACCTGTTTGCTTGAGCTAATGGAACGTTACAATTAAACGTCTGTTGAGTACAAGTACTAGCCACTTATGCTATGATTTGCACATACTAGTTGTAACCAGTTTGATGTTATTAAAATCTGCAAGTCATCTATCACTATACCTGTGCATGTAAAACTCGGTCTATCATTCCCGGACTTAGTGAAGCACGCGTGTGTTACGTATTTTGAGATTTAACTTATCAACTGATTAGATATTACAGCACCAGACAGACAACAGACAAACCAGATATATATAGGTATATACTAAAATAGTTTAATGACCATTATAAATACTGTTCTATTGCAACTACACAGAAATGTATACAAGCAAATTTCTGTAAGAGTTCAGTTCTTTTTTTTATAATGTAGAATAGAGTAATGGGACGAGCAAGACATGCCCCTGATGGTAAGCAACACGCCTGTCTATGAACTATGCCCCCCACCTATTTCAACTTAAAGAATCCACATCACTACCTAGGACTGCACTGCGTCACTCAGGGAAATAAGATGATTTCTAAGCCTGTAAATTCTTTGGAAAGATTGTTAACTTCCTAACCTGAACAAGTAATAATTTTAGCACATTATTGCTTAATGCTAGAATAACTGGCAAGGGTGTGATGTGGACTCTTAAAAAAGAATAACCTCAAAAATGGCTTTTAAGTAGTAAAATGAAAGAAACTACAATACAAAGAAAAATATGAACATGCAAAAGTAACCTAACCAGCCGAGCTACTTAGTATGCCTTGCTCGGATGCATTCGGGATGCCTCGAACCATGCCTGGTAGGCGAGGCGATAAAAAATACTCACTGAGTAAATCCGACTGTGGCAGCCACTTAGATATCCGAATATTCTTCGACTTTCCAGGCAGCTCGTCTTGGTTCCACTTCCATAGTACATCGTAAGGAAGCTTCGAGAACACTTGGATCAACATCTGGATCCTTTCTGGAGGCAAACTCGCTGGATCAACGTTCGTACCGAAGCTGATGTAAATGACACCGTGCTTTGAAGAATCTAAGTATGATTTTAAATCCTGAAACGTAAAAAAATATGTATAATAAAAACATCTAAGTATTTTAAATCAGAAAATTACGTACTTAAAATTCTACGTATTGCACAACTTTTTTGAAACGAAGTTCTTTACAGTAGGCTTAGAGAAGATAGGGATTTTGCTGAACGACCGAACTGAAAAAAAATGTGATACTAAACCGTAAGAAAAATATAATCGTAAAAACTGCTAATTTTAAAGAAATAAAACTAATTGTTGGAGTGCTTTGCCAAGTGGTCGCTCAACTGATATTTATAAAGCGGAGTAAAAAAACATCATATATTTAAATATAAATTAAAATAAATATACTTTGAATTATAGGTTACCAACGACTTCAGATAGATAAACAAGTAGCCGAATGAAATATTAATAAACTTAATTTCGGAAACCTATGTGATCCATAAATGTATAAAGAAACAAGACTAAAATACTAAAAATACAATCATAATTTAAAAAAAAACTGTTAGTATCTTTGCCGCAGACCAAAAAATAAATAAAAAATGAATTTATAATCGTACAACCTAATAAGTAAAAGATTTTAAATGTAATGAGAGATCACTCGGAGGTATTTATTATATTTTGTTTCATCCATTGTTTGAAATTGGGACAGCCGAATTTTTTAAAATATTATTATATTTTATTATTTTCTTAGTTTTAGTGTTTTTAGTTTCTACGCTGTTGTTTTAGTGCCTATTAATTTTAAAGACCTGTTCCATAAAAAAAAAAGTATTTTGGTGTTATTTGATACTAAAATGTACCTTGCGAATTGCGAATTTGAAATCATTCTTAGGCTCTCTACATAAACTACATAAAATTAAAACTACAATCATAACTGGTTTCATACAAAATTAATACTAAGTGAAAATATATCTAACAAAAGATTTTTTAGATATATGAAATTTGTCATAGGAATATTTTTTGTTATCTGCACAATAAACGCTATTTATCATTCTCTTTATTATCAATTATCAATCTATTTATTATTACAAACCTATAGGCTGCGGATTTTTTGTACTGGTTTAAAAATGAATAAATAGTACAGTTACTACAATACTACAGTAAATTTATCAACATACTATGTAATATGTTACTTGTGCCGTTAACATTTTTGAGTGTATCTTGATGACCTACGTAAAGAACAGGTCGCAGTGAAATAGATATCCCTTATATCCCAACAATACGATACTCCTATAGGAATGCAGAGTTAGTACATTCAGAAACTATATCCTAATTTTTTTTAAATAAGTACATTTGAGAATCAGGAAATATATATTTACCAAGATGCCTACCAAAATGTGGCCGCTAATTTGTTTAATTAAATTATTTTAATTGATTTTTCTAGATAAAAAATCACCTGTTTTACGTAAAATACGTCACGTAAATACAGCTACTTCACAGCACTATATGATTTAAAAAACACGGTTGTCGCTGGGCATTTAGACGCATCTCTTCGCAGGCTATAGTATAGTTTTTATTAGATTTTTTTTTATGTTCACAATTTACGTCATTGTTTATACATCAAATTGAAGGGGTTTCCCCCACGAGGTGTTATACAGTTTTGTGTTATAAGTAAATCTAGCCGAGTTGTTGGCTACTAAAGATGTTATATATTAAAAATAAAGGTAGATAGAGTTAGGCCATATTCGATAAACGTACTAATGCTGCAGCCGAATCTTACTCTACAGTTTTTTCTCCAGTGTCTCTCGCTCGAATCTTTGTTAGATTAGTTATTTGAACCTTTTTTGTATGACCCTGTATACTTATTACAACAACTTGTTTTTCTAACATAAAGACGTTCTATTAAAAAGACGTAGACACGTTCTATTAAAAAGTAGAAAGGAAAGAAAGAAGAAGATAAAGGAAATTACAACTGATTTGTAAGTTTTGTTAATTATAATATGTGTTTAAAAAATTAGGATTAAATATTTTTTTATCTGGGGGCACGGGAGTGTCTGGGCCAAGTCGAGCGCGAAGCAAACACTGCCGTACCATCCTTTACTGGAACCATTTCGACGCATTTTCAGGCCCCTATTTGAGAAGAGAAATTAAATTTGGTACAGAGTTAGGTTTAATGGCCACATAAAGGGAAAACTATAAAAATTAGGATAATCGAAGACCTGGGTAGTGATTCTGAAACCATTCGGTTGCATCCGACACGGAATCTCATCTCTCGGTCTTTGTCATGCTAAACAGATAAGACAAAGACCGAGAGATGAGATTCCGTGTCGGATGCAACCGAATGGTTTCAGAATCGCTACCCTGGAGTACCTGGTGACCCTTATTTGAAAACACAAGAGCCCAACCAAACTATTAAAGATCGACATACCGTCTTTACAAAAAAATATTAAATTTTGTTTGCCTATTCATTTGATGTCAAAAATCGAAGGTCTGAGGCATCTGACGAGTCTGAGAACCCTCAGCTTGTTTCAGCTGCATTAGAAATACGGTAATGCCCTCTTCTACCATTGGTACATAAAAAATCGACTGTCATTGCAAAAATCCAGCGTAGTGGGACACATCTTTTAATTTAATCTAGCCTATTGCTTCCCACTGCTGGGCGAATGCCTCCTCTTCTGCTTTTAATACGCATATAAATGAAAGGAAAACTCTAGATAAGAATAGACTGGCTTTTATTTATTTGCAGTCTTGTTCGAATCTTCTAAAGTTCTTTGCCTATTATGAAGAGTCTACTTAAATAATGAACGCGAATGGGCAATACGAAAAACTGTTGCTATTGTACAAGAATCAGAACCGGAAAAAAGAAGAAAGATTTGTAATACTAAAAAACTACTCCTAAAAAGAAAAAATGTGTCAAATAAGAAAATCTAATCAAATAAACAAATATCCTTACTGCGATTTCTTTATTATTATAATTAATGTTGTGTGACGTGACCGTTGAACATTCTTTGTACGTTAGTGGGTACAAGTCAATTTTGTTCACACGTAATGTTATATCTGTTGTAACTACCTATGTTTATTTAGCGAGATAATACCCCGTACTGGTATTGATAATTGGACGCCAATGTCTCATTTTAGGCTGTTGTTGATTGTGCAACACATGCATTCAGCATTGAATGCTGACTTCTGCTCTCTTCTTTGTAATCTCTAAATCTACATTTCATTACTTTTTAGAGATAAATATGCAGCTCCATCGAGACTTGGCTAGTTCTTGACAGAATGTTTTTGGTGGGATTAAAATTTACCTTTTAGGGATATTTTTTCTAGAAGTTAAAATGGGACTAATTTGACATTGAAATCGATTCTGAACACAAAAATACTAAGTGAGATTCATACTACTAAGACTCGGGGCCTTCTCTTGTAGGAAGATAATAATCAACTACGTTAACCAAGAGCGGTAGTGACATACTTTTACATTTGAAAAAAAATCTGAGAACTAAATTTCCTACCACAGCCAAATAAATTATAATAAGGATACATGATCTCATCCAAACCAATTTTAACGAATTTTACTATAGGTATTGATGCACGGACATGCAACGGATTACCGATGCAAAATATCGTTTTGTTCTAGTTTAGTGTGAAATTTTGGATACAGACAGCTATTTTAAGTAATTGCAGCACCATTGACTCCACATAATATAATGAAATTGAATTTTACATAGAAAAATTGCCTTTCCAGTTAAAGGCCACTTACCTTCGGAAGTTCCTTAGAAGGTTTCTGATGCATGCCTCCCATATACACGACACTCGGAGGCACAGGGCGATTTGCATCCCAAATAGGATGAGCATTTAGCAGCATCAGATGAACGTTATTCTCCAACTCTGACACGGTCGGAGTATCAGGGCCAAAAAGTCCCTTGATTATTTCATTATCACGAACTTCAATTGATGATAATAAATTTTCAAACAAGTAGTGATGATAGAGTTCAATAATTTTGTCCCAAAGAGATAAATTGTAAACTTTTTGCCTTAAAACCGTCGGGTAATGAAGTGGTGGTCGCATAGGAGCTCCCATTACGTCGTAGTTTCTGAACACTCCAAGAAACGAACTCACTAGTACCACTGGAACTTTGAACAGGTGAGATATGGAGACTGATAGTCTCACACAAGCTTCTACCATTATGAGATCAAAATGATTCGTTCTGTTATTGATTATTTGCTGCACTTCATCTGTGCGTATCTGCATCTCGAAAATTTTGGACTGTAATGGCAACATTGTTTCCATTTGTGTGATTAAGTCGTCGCTCTTCCCTGAAGTGGTCGCACTGGATAATACTTGTTCTCGCCATATCCTGTACGATATATCGTGCACATCTATTTCCGTGAGATTTTCTGGAGTTTCTCCTTTTGGGAATGCTGGATCCGTCGTGATGACGACGACTTCATGACCCCTTTTTGCTAGCTCTTGAGTCAAGGGACGGAACACCACTTGATGACTGATAGAAGGAGTTGGGAATACTGCTAGTATTCTAGCAGCTTCATTGACCCTTAAAGCAACCAAAACTAAAATACTAAATATCGTATACATGATTGATTTGTGTGTTGTGCTCAAGTCTCTCGAATGCTATGACTTGATATAATGGTCCTCGTTAAAATATATATACAAAGCCTTGAATAGTTGTTATCACATGACAGTTGTCATTGAGTCATGATCATCATATAGGTTGTTATTTAAGTCATTCTGAAATGTAGGTAACCATAATGATGGCATAATGTTGTGCAATTAAATCTATACTAAGATATAAAGCTGAAAATAGTTTTGTTAAACAATAATAAAGTAGCCAAGTGCGAGTTGGAGTGGCCCATGAAGGGTTCCGTTGCAGCAAGTAACATAATATACATAGTACACATAGTTCCTATAGTTCGTTGTAACTTTGATCGAAATTTTAATAACAGTGTATTTATGACGTAGTAAAAAAAACTACTCATCAGATCGAGTTCAAACCAATTTTCGTTGGTAGTTTGCATGGTAATGTACATCATATATTTTTTTTAGTTTTTTCATTCTCTTATTTTAGAAGTTAGAGGGGGGGGGGGACACATTTTACCACTTTGGAAGTGTCTCTCGCGCAAATTATTCAGTGTAGACAAAAATTATGTTGGAAACTTTAATATCATTTTTGAAGACCTAACGATAGACACCCCACACATGTAGGATTGATGAAAAAAAAATGTTGAGTTTCAGTTCTCAGTGTGGGGGGCAGCCCTAATTTTTCTTTTTTTTGATTTTTTTTGTACAAATCTTAATGCGGTTCACAGAATACATTACCAAGTTTCAACAGTGTAGTTCTCATAGTTTCGGCAAAAAGTGGCATATAGTGTGACATACGGACGGACAGACAAACAAACAGACAGACAGACAGACAAGACGAATCTATAAGGGTTCCGTTTTTACGTTTTACGGAACCCTAAAAATGGAGATACCTATAAATTGAAACCAAATTTTTTGGAATTATCGTATAAAAACATAGTCGTGATAGCTCGAGTCAATTCCAATATATTTTTTAGGTAATGTAATCATAAAAAAACTATGGTGGTCGAAATGATAACCTTCTTTTTGGAAGTCGGTTAACAAAACGAAACTCATTGTTTCGATAGAGTAATTTTAAAACACTGAATTTGTAATTTGAATTGAATTGAGTAAGTTGCTGATGGACATTCCCCACACAACATTATCTTCTTAAATTTGTTTAGTTTGGAGCTGTCAAACCGAGCAAAACTTTTCGGTACCATAGAAAACAAATAATTAAAATAAAACACACCTACTTAGTTGTAAATATATAATTATGAATTATAAAAACATCTACACGAAATAAACATCAGTATGCATGAAAACTAACGTGGTTGTTATACATATTTAATCATGTTACGGGTAATTCGCATGTCACCTAGGTCTATTGGTAATTTGAAACTTTATTTAAAAAAATGTATTATTTATAGTCCGGTCAAATTAGACCAAATAATAAGAGTAAAGTTACCTAAATTCCCACCAAGCTGAAAATCGGTAAGATTGTTTAAAATATCATTAAAAACAAAATTTGAAAGTTCCCCATCTTTCCCCTGTGAGCAAAAAGTTTTATTCAAGGTCAAAGGTAAAAAAAATGAGTTTATCGCGATTATCAGCAAAACGGTAAGTTTTATCATAAAAATACCGCAGACAAAAATTGTAGATCATAAAATTATCTACAAAAAATTGCTTACTACTTTTTTTCTACGAGCCACCGTTTTTGAGATATAACGATTCAAAAAGTTGTAATCGTCATAATATGCATGAGTACGTCCGTGAGGAAACACCTATATTGAAACCTCACACGTGGTCCCTGGGTGGTTCTAATCAGGTGACAAATTACCGGTGGTAGGCTTCGGCCGTGGTTGGTTGGCCCACTAGACTAAGTCACGACGCCAAGCGGCCTAGCCGTGTTCCGACGTGTTGTCTAGTGACACCATTAGGGGAAAACGGGTAAGAACAGTTGCTGCACAACTGCAAGACCGGTCTGTCACACCAATACTGTACATCGGGAAGCTAGTCATGGAGGGTAGCGGGATCCGAAGCGCGGTTGCCGCGACCGACCGCAGATAGTTAGGGTCCCAAGTAGTGAGCTAGCCGCCACTCATGAAAGTCTGCCCCGCCATCTAGCGAAAACTCCCGGGATGCGCTATCCTGCCGGTTGGCGACCGGATGACAAGGCCAGATAGACATCCCCGGGGGGGCTCGGGCGTCCCCGCAGTCTCCAGGCTAGCTCCCCACTGGTGTATTCGTGTTGTGTGTTGTGACCAACGCACAGAGGGGTATTTGAGACATCTAGCTGGCCAAAATTATTTATCGCTCTTAATCAATTAGAAATGGTTCAGTATCTCATAAAACCTTAAATACAAGTGTATAATTTTCAAATAGATCACTTTTATATTTTGCTGCTACCCATCGATGCTTCATTTCTGATTTCATGCGTGCAAAATTACGACTTATGTGAAATCAAATAATTTTCAACATATTCTAATTGGTCGTTAAAATTGAGATCATTTTGTGATCTCATTAGACCAAATATCTCCTTGCGAGTCATTAAAGTACTTCCAGATGGTCCTGAAATAATAAAAACTAAATTAAATCAAAATTTCATATTTTTTTTTACATTTTTAAGTACGATATCTAAAATCGCTCCAGATGACGGAGTAGGAATTAGTAGGAACCAATTTTTTCTTTTTTTAAAAGTAGAAAGTCTATATATTACGAATATATAAAAATTATAGCCGGGTAATGCCGGGCACTAAAACAAAAAGCCTCGTAAAACTAAATTTTCTTGAAAATATTAGGGAATTAAACAGGTATTTTTTCAAATGACGAAAAATAATATAATCCCGTCACAAAATTAAATATTTTAAATATGTAAAATAAGTCACTTACTAGCAGTTTCAGAATCCATAGCCAATTTTGGATTATTCACAACACAACATAAAATAAAAAATAGTTAAAATTGAGTTTTAAAGCACGAATATTGAAAATAAACAACCGCTTCGAGCAATGTCTCAATTTCAACTGACTATATCTTGTTAAATTTGGGGTGGGTAAAAAAAACAACAATATGGTTGGGTCGCCCAACTACCTGGCTCTTCTAGGAATGCATTTTTTTTTACCTGAGCGTAATTCTGAGAAATGTAATTTTGGCCGGCTAGATCATGTAAATACTCCTATGTGCAACGGTCAGTAGTGTGCGGCCTTGTTCTACTGCCGTTTTTCCCACCGATCCCCTCTCAAAACAAATATGAAACAAGTCAATTTCAGAATCAAGTTTAAAGAGCGGCTGCACGCCTTGTCGGTTAAAGTGCACCTCACTAATATTCGGGGTCTGCACTCCAATCTCTCAGCAGTCCACCATCACCTCGAGACTGAGCAGCCGACACTCTTGTTTCTTGCGGAGACGCAGATAGGTTGTCCGTCGGACGTGGCGTACCTAACGTATCCAGGCCATACTCTGGAGCACAAATTCCGGCCTCGTGCTGGTGTGTGTATCGGTCGCACAGCGGAGATCTGGAGACGACTAGGCTCACCGAGTATTTAAGTGAGGCGGCGGACGCGGCTCAACAGAAGTACCCTTCGGCTCAATTCGTGTTCCTGGGGAATTTCAACGGCCAACATAAGGAATGGCTGTACCCATACCGGGACACTGATCACGCTGGGCAGGAAACGAGAAAGCTAGCTTTATCGTTAGACTTAACCCAGCTGGTTCAAGAGGCCACAAGAGTACCCGACGTTTAAACACCTTATTGCTTAGACCTTTTGCTGACAACTGATCCAGACCGTTATTTGGTGACTGTATCGTCGCCGTTAGGCAGCTCCGACCACTGTCTGGTGAAATCTGTATCTGTCTGTCATCCGCCTGACACCAGCCCTAGAGGCAACCGGCGGTTGTGGCGATACAAGTCAGCAGATTGGGATGAGATGCGCTCTTTCTTTGCGTCTTACCCATGGCAGTCATTGTGCTTCGCTTCTGACTAATGTAATACGAACGGCTATGGAATATTTCATTCCATACTCCGACGTCCCATTATCCCAAAGCAAAGCTCGCCCTTGGTTTGGTTCTCAATGTAAAAGTGCTGAAGCATTTAAACATGAGACCTACCTACCTAGCTACTAGCTAGCTACCTACCTAGCCTGGGTTGATGCTCGACAGCGTAAGGCAAGGGACATACACCAGAAGAAGAAAGCGTTCAACAAGGCTGCTACGGCATGCAAAAAGGTTCTTCAGAGGGCTCGGTTTGACCACATTAGTCGAATAAGGAACAAACTAGCTTCGTACCCAGCGGGCAGCAAAGCGTTTTAGTCCTTAGGTAAATCGGTCGAATCGAACTTCTGCCGCTCCTCACTACCTCCATTGCTGAAACCTGATGAGACACTGGCTCACACTGCAACGGAGAAAGCAAACTTGTTTGCAACTCAGTTTGCGGAATCTTCGCGTCTAGATGCTGGTAGCGCGACACCTCCTACTCCATCTGGCTGTTCGACTTTTATGTCAGAGATACGCATTTGCCAATAGGAGGTTCGCAAAGTGCTACGCAATCTGGACGTGAATAAAGCCAGTAGCCCAGATGGCATTCCTGCTCTAGTAGATCAGGAATGCCATCTGGGCCACTGAAGGCTTGTGCGCCTGAGTTGTCACCGATATTGACACGCCTATTTAGACTATTTCTCCAAACTGGGCTAGTACCGAATTCTTGGAAGCTTGCCAATGTGCAACCTGTGCCCAAAAAGGGTAGTCGTGCTGACCCTGTCAACTCCAGGCCCATTTCGGTCACGTCCATACTCTGCAAGACTATGGAACGTGTCTTAAGCCACAGGCTCCTGACGTACCTAAAATCGAACAACCTCCTCATTGACCAGCAATACGGGTTTCGCCGAAACCGGTCCACCGGGGATATTCTAGCTACGTCACTCACATCTGGAGTGAAGCTATTGAGAACCAGGGGAAGCACTTGCAGTCTCCCTGGATATCTCGAAGGCTTATGACAGGGTTTGCATGATGGCCTTACAAGGAAGCTTTCTAGTTAAGGTTTGTCTACTGGGTCCATTGCGTGGATATCGGACTTCTTGAGGGATCGATCCATACGAGTCGCCATTGATGGCTGCTCGTCGGATCAAATGGCTATCAATGCCGGTGTCCCTCAAGGGTCTGTACTCTCAGCGACGCTCTTCCTGCTACATATCAACGATCTGTTGAAGCCCGGTATCTTTGGGTACGCAGATGATAGCACCGTTGTAGAGAGTTACATATCTAGCGCGAGAGCCACTGGGCATCAAACTCAGGTACTGATAGAGAGTCTGATCGAACGTTTGAGCTTGACCCTTGAGGCGGTGTCCAAATGGGGCGATGCCAATCTAATCAAGTTCAACGAGAGTAAGACGCAGGCGTGTTTGTTCTCCGTTAAAAGGAGTTCTTTTCAACTGACTCCAACTTTTAGAGGTGTATCCGTGCCGGTGTCTGACCGTCTTTAGCTTTCGGGCGTTACTTTGACCTATACGCTCAACTTTGGCTCGTATATCGAGTTCAAGCCTAAACTGGCTGCCAAAAAACTTGGTTTCCTCTCAAAGGTGCGAAGGTACTTCAAGTCTAAACAGTTGCTTACATTATATTATTACTTTACATTACTTTACTTACATTATTTTTGTAGTGGTAGGACTCTTGGCAGAGTCCGCCTGGGGAAGTACCTTTGCCAGCTATTCTACCGCCAAGCAGTAATGCGCAAACATTACTGTGTTCCGGTTTGAAGGGCAATGTTTCCAGAGAAATTACAGGGCTTAGAGATATAACATCTTAGATCTCTGGGTGACGAGCGCAGTGCAGTGCTAGGTAATGATTTGGACTCTTCATGTTCCAATAGCTGCGTGTCACTGTGCTGTTATGTGGCAGGCATGTTGCTTACCATCAGGCACATGTCCTGCTCGTCTCATCACTTTTTATTTAAAAAAAATAAAAAATATCAAGCACAGATTCGCTCCTGTATGGAGTACTATTCGCACTTTTGGGATGAATCGGCTACGTATCAGCTGGAGGCTCTGGAATCGATAGAGAGACGTGCAAAAAGGCTCATAGGCAACGACACTCTTGTGCGAAAAAAACTTCAAAGTCGTGAACATCGCCGAAAAATTGCTAGCCTATCGGTTTTTTATCGGATACACTTCGGAGAGTGTGCGACTGATTTGCATGATCTGATACCACTTTGTCCTTTTTTCTATCGGAATGCTCGTAGCTCGAAAAAGCGACATCGTTTCATGGTTGATGTTCCAAAGACACGAACGAAGAGATTTGGCTCTACTTTTGTGATAAGAACATCTAGGCTGTGGAATACGTTGCCTGAGTGGGTGTTCCCAGATGGTTACAATCTTTGTGCCTTCAAATCGAGAGTGAATCGGTTTTTTTAGGTAAACACGCTCCATTGTAGACCGCATCGGCACTTAACATCAGGTGAGATGGCGGTCAAGTGTAAACCCACAGAAGTTAAAAAAAAATCCTCATAGGTGGCGAGGATACGTGTGCATATTATGACGATTACAACTTTTATAACTTTTTGAATCGTTATATCTCAAAAACGGTGGCTCATAGAAAAAAAGTATTAAGCTTTTTTTTGTAGATAATTTTATGATCTACAATTTTTGTCTGCGGTATTTTTATGATAAAACTTACCGTTTTGCTGATAATCGCGATAAACTCATTTTTTTTACCTTTGACCTTGAATAAAACTTTTTGCTCACAGGGGAAAGATGGGGAACTTTCAAATTTTGTTTTTAATGATATTTTAAACAATCTTACCGATTTTCAGCTTGGTGGGAATTTAGGTAACTTCGAATGTTTAAATTGACCGGACCTTGTTGTAATTTATTTTTTTTGTAATATATTTTAATTTTAAAGACACAGATTACAGAAATTTCTGTAATCTGTGTTTAAAGATATCTATCTACTATCTATCTATCTACCTCTATAAGTGTTTATGTACCTAACAATTTATAATTATGTCGTCGCTCTGTCGTATAATTGTGATAAGATGACTTATATTATTTATAAGCATGTGTAAATAATAGTGATGATTGTAACGCATTGGTGAAAACTGTAGTTACTTTTATATGGAATAAATAAATAAATACCTAATACCAAACGGCCAGCGATCACGCGTGTGCCCCCCTCTCCTTGAAAAAGGCCGCCGAATGCGGCCGAAACTTGAGTACGACTGACTATAGTGACCACATCAAGCGTGAGTTACCCGTAGCTTGATTAAATATTAGTATGAGTCAGACAAATTTATGGCATAACTAACAGCTAAGAACTAAAACTACAAAACAATAATATAAATGCATGCCACAGTCATAATGATCAAATAGTTATTCTACATAATTGCTGGTCATTATGTATATAAGATGACTAAATTATTTAGACAATGCGATAGATTACTTTATCCGGAGGTTTTAAATAATAGCAGGTTGAAGTGAGTCAGAGTAATAATTATATGGTCTGGATGTCAATCGAACCCACGGCTTTGTGAGTAGACTTATTTCCATCTGAGCGACAAGACCAATCAATAAGGGGTATAGAAATGCATCCACCGTATTTCTAACATTATGCTTACTATGTGAGTCAAAAATCTGTCATATTTTTGAGTTTTTCAAATTGATAAATATGCTCGTGGCTTAGTGGGTAGTAACTCTGCCTGCGAAAACCGAGGGTCGTGGGTTCGATTCCCACCCAGTGCAAATATTTGTGTGATGAGTTCAAATATTTGTACTGTGTCTGGGTGTTTCTATGTACATACCTATAACAAGTATGTATTTACAACTTTATCTTATGCCTTTAAACGAGCAATTCTTATATATAGATATGTATGTATATATATACATAGCTGGGCACCGTTAATAAAATAGTTAACTTCGTTAATCCGTTACTAAAAAAGTTAACTTCGTTAAACGTTAAAGCGTTAGATTTCGTAAGAATTAACGGAAGTTAACGTTAATCGTTAATCCGTTAATATGCATATTGGATTTTTATATCGTTGCGTTAGTAAGTGAACTTATAAAATCTGTTGGTTTAGGTTCTGGAAGTTAACAGGTTAGGAAAAAACCAAATACTTGTAGAGTTTAATTTTATTATTGAAGTGAAAACTTCTTTAGGCGCGCCGAGACAGATTTTTCGTGGGCTGTGAATTGAATTCATTCGTCACGCTTGGGTATGATAAGAAAGCTTCGGGTAAACTCGGGACCGTGGCTATTGGCCATCTAGAAATACGTCAGCCAATGGGAAATGCTGAAAGGGCGTGGCCTGACCATCATGGCATGGCCATCTAGAAATGCATCAGTCAATAGGAAATGCTGCTGCTTTTCTAGATGGCCATGCCATGATGACCAGGCCACACCCTCCGGTTACACCCGTGTAGTTTCCAAGGTAAGCTATCAAATACTGAGTTATAAGTTTTCACTTCTATCGGCAGTTTCTATGGCTGCCATTTTTTTTGACGTGATAACGTCTTATAATTCGATGAAGCCGGCTGCACGCCCGCAAAACATGACGTCATGTGCCGTTACCGCCGTTACCTCGCTGGATGACGTCATCAGTACCATTCCATCAGTATTTTCTTAAGACGTTGTCACGTTCAACTATCGTCAGTAAACCGACTTTACAGACAACCATTTTTTTATTTAATTTAATTTAATTTGTAATTTAATCGTCGGGCATAATGCGCATAGGTATCTATTTCCCCTCATGAACATTAACACGTCGAAGTTCTCGTCTGAAAGCGAGGCTCGCTTTGGTGTTAAAATATCTTTACCCGTGGATAGCAGACGTTCAACTGCAGCGTTTGAGGGCTGTTTTCCAAATTTCAACCCAATCCTTTCCCGTTCCCAGACGTTCTGACGTGATGAAACAACAAACATTACAACATCCAAGAATTGCCATTTATAATATTAGTAAGATGTTAAACACTGGAATTTTCATTGTATACCTCCATTTTTTCATTCTTATACATTGATTTGTTCATTTTATTTAACTTTTCTTTGGTTAGTTGAAATGAACTACCACCGATTTTATTAAAAGAAAGTTACAATACAGATAAACGATCGAAAAAGTATGATTGAATTTATCGGGGAGTTCCCCACTAGCTATGGATAACTATAATCTACTTGGTTTACTAGGGATGTGTGAAATATTCAACTAAATTGTAAACGTCAGTCAAATTCGAGTATGTCTATATTGTCTATGCTCAAATTTTCAGCCAAAAAGAACTCGAGATTATCGGAAATATGACTTATGATAACAAAATTATATTTGTTTTCTTATAACGTCAACCGATCATGCCACAGGCTAAAATGACGCCTCAATCCTGCCAAAATTGCAGGAACCCGCCACATATGGTCACACTGCGCCCAGCACTTTTCGTTTCATACTTGTCTGAACCTGTTTTTTGCGCCACGCCGAGGTGCTGTACGGTAAATAGTAAGCATTGGATTAACGATTAACGGACTTCTGCATAATTAACGGAAGTTAAGTTAACTTAAAAGTTAATCCGTTAATCAAAATGTTAACTTCGTTAATTAACAATTAACGGATTAACGAGTTAATGCCCAGCTATGTACCTATATATATAATCTGAATCTCGGAAACGGCTCGACCGGTTTACATGAAATTTTGTATGCAGGGGGTTTCGGGAACGATAAATCAATCTAGCTAGGTTTTATTTAAAGAAAACGTTATTTTATGGGCTTTTTCAGGCAATTAAAAACTCATACAATGTCATTAGAATACGATAACAAATTTCACCAGCGTGAACAATGGCTGTTTAGCGCAAGCGGGAGGGGGTCGCCTATGAAATTAGGAAGCCCCGGTTCGAATCCTGACGATAGTTACTCTCAGCTCTCTTTTTGTTCTTTTTTTTCCTGAGAATAATAGTTTTTAAAAGGGCTCCCTCTTTATCAACGCATTTAATTTGTATCTAAGTGTTTTCTAACAAAAAAAAACGAAAAAAAAATCCCATTGGCGGTTTATCTGCACAAACTGACTGTTGTACTTAAAATAAAATTAGATGGCGTTGCACAACTAAGCCTATGAGTATTTGGTTTGATTTATTATCAATTATTCGCTTATATGGCAATATATTTAACTTTTAACCGACGTTAAAATAGGAGGAGGTTTTCAATTCCGTTCTTTAATTTGGTACGTTTACGTTATCGTGATACGTATCTTACGCGATAACTCCGTTAATTGAGAATCGATTTTGATGATTTTTTTTTCATTTGTTTGGTACAAAATATTTGAGATATTTCCAAATTTCCATATATTTACCTATATTTTTATATTATTTACATAATTATTTATATTTCCATATTAATAATTTATGAATAAAAAAGTAATATTTACCGCATGTACTATTTATTTATCGATATATTAACAATTTCATCGATATATTTGGCTAAGGAAATTTGGCTGTCACAGCGCTAACTCACGACTGCTACCTGCGGGCGTACCACTAACACCACAATATCGTAAATTTTACATTGCATTGCTGTTTATGCTTGTACCACTCTAGATGTTAGTTAACATATGCAGCCATGGTGTGCAAAATGATGATAAAACCCATAATGTATAATTTATCATAGTGAATCATTGGACTCCGTTAATTTTATCAAAAAAACACAATTAGGATAAAAATACTTATTGGTAAAATGTAAGCCTTAATGGTATAATTTCAAGTTGTGGAAGAAACTTCCACAATTGGTTATGCTGCAAAACACCATTTTTAAAGCTGATTCACGTCTGGCGGTTCGAAGAAGACTAAACTACAACTCGGGCACTGGTGGCCTAAAAGTCACCTGTGCGGTGACAAAGTCACGCAGTTATGCGACTTCTATTATTTTTTAAACGTCGGGGAGGGTTGTTGGAAGTATAAATCTCGATTTTCTAACTAATCCCGGTAGAGGGTTCGCCGCCATCTTGTTTAAAAGTTTTTTGTAAAATAACTCGTTAATTTTTAACTTTAGAGCAAAAATGATGGTAACCAAAGTTGTTGAAAATTTAATTTCTTTCAAGTTTGGTTATTAATTTTCACAGATGATGTATTTCTATTCCCGCTATAACAACAAATACTAAAAATAAAATAACGTAAATATTTCTTGAGGGCTCTCAACATCCCATCCCATCCCATCCCAATACAACAAACTTGATTGTTTACCGTTTCTTGCTCGATTCGTCAAGAAAATTTGAAGAAGATAAAATTCCACCCATTACGATTTTTTTGGTGAACTTGATAGTATAACTCTGCAAATATTGATCCTAGCGTAAAAATTCTTATGACCAAACTTGTGAGAAATTAAATTTCCAACAACTTTGGTTACCATAATTTTTGCTCTAAAGTTGAAAATTAACGAGCTATTTCACAAAAACTTTAAAACAAGATGGCGGCGAACCCTCTACCGGGATTAGTTAGAAAATCGAGATTTATACTTACAACAACTCCCCCGACGTTTAAAAAAAATCGCTCCCCGGATTTTTTTCTATTTCAGGCTAGTTTTATGTCTGCCCCGACTGGACTACTAGCGTACTTGATAGCTTGAAACGGGCTGAGGGGGAGGAAGCTTGAAATTGGCGGGGGGTGGGGAGTGTCCGTTCTATCTATATTATCTATTTTACGCTTTTGTTAGGGAGTGACCAATCTATTACGAAGTTACTATTTTCTTATCTGTGCCGTTTTTTTTATATATTTTCATCCCACCACCTCGGAAATATCAGGGCGCAAAAGTTGTTTTTACCCTCTGGAGGGTAAAGTAAATTTGAATTTAGAACACCGCGTGTACTGAGGTTTTAAATCGAAAACTTAAATTAACCTTTTTATTTCTACCTCCTTGGTGTACTTTTTTTGAAATCCTTTGCACGCAATTCTCTTTTCACGTATGGAGGATAGGAGGTAAGGAATGTTATTTCAAATGGCAGAACATTTTAAAATGCTATAAGTAAATTAATCAATTGTAATCAAATTGAAGTAGGTAGGTACTTACTTATGCCGATTTAATAATTAAATATTATTGACGACTAAAATATTAACTAATAGATAATTTCAACTACACAAGTAGTAGCAGTACAAAATGATGTAGTAAATATAACATCAAATAAATAATTACTATTTTGAGAAAACATGTAGCTACAATAAATTTTGAAGTGAAAACTTCTGTTGGCGCGCCAAAGACAGATTTTTCGTAGGCTGTCAGTTGAATTCTAGCATCACGCTCCGGGACGATAAGAAATCTTCGGGTAAACGTGGGACCATGGCCATTGGCCATCTAGAAATGCGTCAACCTTTCCCATTAGCTTTATCAGAAATGCTGAAGCATTTCTAAATGTCCATGCTCATAGCCACGCCTTTCTGTTTCACCCGCGTAGTTTCCAAAGTAAGCAATCAAATTTTGAGTTATAAGTTATCACTTCTATCGGCAGTACCTACCTATGACTGCCAAAAAAAAATGAATTCTGAATGGTAATGTTTATTTATTTCCTTTAAGATATACCCTGAACTAATTTAGCGCTACTATAATTTAATGCATTTGTCCGCCCGGACACTTTTCCATGTACACAGATGAAAATCCTTACCTCAATCGCTCAACTCTCCATATTTTCACGTCATATTTTTATTGTTAAACCATGGTTAAATTAACCATGGTTTTAAAAATAAAAATATGACGTTTAAATAAGCTCAGAGTTAAAAACTTAGGTGAAAAACAGGAAAACAGATTAACAACGGGTGGCTTTGTGGCTAGAATGTTCGATTTCACAACCTTGGAGCTGTAGGTTCGAATCCCACCTGTGCTTCTGAATGTTTTTGCAAGTACAAACAAAGGCTTGCTATCAAAACTGGTCTAGATGATGCAGAAAAGTATCGTGAATAAACTGTGTTTTAAGATAAACATCTTTCAAAGGTATGTGGCAACCGCTAACCAGTGCACTTAGCCAGTGCGGTGCTAGTGTGATCAGTAAGCTTTGACTGTCTGTGCCAGAAAACTTTGAGTCCCATATGGGAACATCATATAGGCCGTTTCTGCAATAAAGCTTTTAATCACATCACTGTGTTCCGGTTTGAAGAGCAATGTTTCCTGTGAATATACATGGCATAGAGGTAAAACATCTTTGGGTGACAATCGCAGTCCAGATTTTTCATGTTCCAATACCTGCATTGTGCTCTTGTGAGGAAGCATGCACATGGCACATGTCCTGCTCGTCTCGTCACTCTTTACCATAAAAAAATGATCTACTACAAATAAAACGAATAATACAATTTAACTACTTTTTAATTTAGCACCAACTGTTACATACTGTTTAACTACACCTAAAATTAAATAAATAGCTATACTTAATACTACTAAGGCGGTAATGGAAATTAAAGCTAAAACTGTCAAGAGCTCTACGTCTAAGTATTCGGTCCAGGACATGTTTGCAACTTTAGCGCGGAGGTGTGATGCTCCTCCATGCCTGAGGATGTGTTCCGTCCACCAAATGGCCCGGTCCAGGGGTTGTTGCGGTTGGTCGTGCATTATGCTGCGAAGCCTCGCTATGTTTTTGCGGTAGCTGAAAGAAGAACATCATTTTAAGTAAGTATGTACCTATATTAAACTGAAACTGGTCTCGTGCATTTCCACTAAGGGTTCCATTCCGATCAGGAACAGTATTTGTGTTATGAAAATAAGCATTTGTTCTGTGTCTGGGTGTTTCTATATTCAGAAAAGTATGTTTTTATAATCATACAAAAATACCGTACAAATGATTCGTTTCATTGGTTTCAATATCAAACAGTCATAATTATTTTTAAAACTTAGATAAAATAGCAATGTCCTGTAAATGTTGTTATGTGCAGGTTCGAATTTCTCAGTGTTTTTCAAGTACAGTTGTACAAGTTGTCACTTTTATTGGCACTGGCTTTAACGGGAATGAAAAACATCGCAAAAAAAACTTGCGACTCTTTCTTGAAAAATGGCTTTGAGCCTCAACATTGTAAACAATAAGGGACTGTTATGCAAATAATCACCCACCATGCAAAAAGTATTGGCCAATAAAATCAAGTTAACACAAGAAGACCCAGACAAAGCAAGGATTACTTAATCTATATTTTGTTTGGGTGTTCGGACTTCAACGATGCATTAACCTCATTATCTCAGTTTGAAATTTTATTGTTACTAAGTGATTGACCTATAAACTTACCTATCGTCTTTGACGATTGTGTTTATGCCGTTAAAGAAAGCATCTGCCGTCAGAGTTTCCAAGTCCAGCCTGATGCCAATTTTGTGGTAGACGTACTGTTCCACGTTGTACCACTGGTCTCCCAGCATGGGCATACCAATGAGCGGCACGCCGGCGGTGATGGCCTCGTCGGTGGACTGCAGACCTCCTTGGGTGATGAAGAGTTTGATCTTAGGATGCTCTGCAAATACATACAAATATCTAATGTAAAACTACTGAAACAAAGTCAAAAGTTCTGAAGTATGAGAGAGATGTGTGTGTGGTTGTGAGAGTACGTGTTAGCAGATTAAATTATCTTTTCTGAAATCCAGATGAAACCAATTTTAAGGAGCTTAATTTAATATGGGAGATAAATCATTTTTCATCCCACCACCTCGGAAAGAATACCTACTTTTGCTCCTCGATATCAGGGCGCAAAAGGCGTTTTTACCCTCTAGAGGGTAAAGTAAATTTGAATTTAGAACATCGCGTGTACTGAGGTTTTAAATCGAAAACATAATTTAACCTTTTTATTTCTACCGCCTTGGTGCCGAATTCATCATATTTTTTTAATTCGTTAAAAACTCAGACTCGAAACCTCCTTGGTGTACTTTTTTTTATAAACCCTTTCCGCGCAATTTTCTTTTCTCGTATGGAGGATAGAGGTAAGGAATGTTTTTTCAAATAGCAGAACATTTTAAAATACTAGGAATTAATCAATCGTAATCAAATTGAAATATGCCGATTTATTAAATATTGTTGACGACTAAAATATTAACTAATAGATAATTTCAACTACATGTGCAGTACAAAATAATGTAGTAAATATAACATCAAATAAATAAATACTATTTTGAGAAAACATGTAGCTAAAATATATTTTGAAGTGAAAACTTCTTTTGGCGCGCCAAACACAGATTTTTCGTGGGCTGTCAAATGAATTCTAACGTCACGCTCGGGAACTATAATAAATCTTAATAAAAACGCGGGACCATGGCCATTGGCCATCTAGAAACACGTCAACCTTTCCCATTGGCCAGCATTACTAAATGACCATGCTCAAAGCCACGCCTTCTGGTATCATCAGCGTAGTTTCCAAAATAAGCAATCAAATTCTGAGTTATAAGTTTTCACTTCTATAGGCAATGCCTATGACTGCTAGTTTCTTTTTTTTCATGAATTTTAAATGGTAATGTTTATTTATATTATTTTAAATATACCCTGATGCCAACTTAGCGCTACTATAATGTAATGCATTTGTGCGCCCGGACACTTTTTCCTACTTAGTTCCATGTTGGTCCACTTACTCGCCTTATGGTAACCGATGGTATTTAGATAGATAAACTCTTTATTGCACTTAACAAAACAAACAATCTTAAAAATAGAGTTGCCAAATGGCGACCTTATCGCTAAAAGCGATCTCCTCTAGGTATGGAAAAAGAGTTAAACCATAGAAATAAGGGAGTAAAGTAAATAAATAAGCAAATAAAGAGTAAATTTATAATGGTATATGCGCATTGCGCAGATAATGCAGACAGACCCAAAAGAAACCAATTCACTATGGCTTTTGAATAATTTTAGGCTTCCACATTTAGTAAAGTTGTAAAGGTGAAGTCAAATGTCAAAGTCGGTTTTTTTGTACAAAATCGTAAATCCATTTTCAAATATGTAGCTCTACGTTTTTGCTAGGTAATTTAGATATTATAAAATCGTTGCATGCCTTTTTTTACACTTAAAGTAATTACCTATTTGTTTTTGTGCGTCGTTTTATAAATAAGCAAAAAATATGGGCTTTATGACTTTAAAACTGAGAATAATATTTTATATTTGTTAGTGACAAAAATAATCTGTCTAGATTACAGACAAAAACAGACGTACAAAGATAAAACAATTTTTACAAAGTTTTAGCATCGAATTTAGCCTTTGGTTCTCTCACGGGGTATATAATTATTTATGTATAGGCATACAGAGAAAAGCGGTCTCTAAGGGTTTTAAATTTATTACCCATACCACTTCGTAGGCCAGAAAATGCTATTATTGATGAGATCGGCGGTGCATTAAAAAAATAAAAATGTATATAAAACAGCCCACTAATGTTTCCACTGCCGAGCCTCGGGGTCTTCTCTCGCAAGGAGAGTGTCAAGGCCATAACTCACCAGGCTGGCCCAGTGCGGATTGGTGGATGTTTGATATTACATGATACTAGTCTCGAATTGCATTCTACATGACGGTAAAAATAACTTTAATGCTAATAAGCTATATCCGTATATGTATAATGCTAATGGTTATTTACTTACTGAATACCAGAACCACGTGTCATGCAATAGAACTGGTTCTTTACAGATTCCAATCTTCAAATAAAACTAAGAAGTCGTGATAAAAATTACAATTTTGATCTTTAGGTACCATTTGGGCAGAGCCTTTAAACAACGTTAAATTACAATGAAAACTAAACTACACTACATGACCAAATCAAATAACTACTTATGCACATAGGAATTATCCATAGACCGAAGAAAGTCTAAAGATACTCAAAATAATCAATCCCACCACCAGTGAATGACGATGCCAACGAAGGACCAAATTAAGGCCAGCGTATTGGTCACGATATATTGTATTCATTTATTACTGTAGTAGGCATGTCTCTTCTTTCTCACCATTTTGTTCTCCCCCATCTACCCACTAATTTAAAAGGGAAAGGGTTTATAAAAAAAAAGTACACCAAGGAGGTTTCGAGTCTGAGTTTTTAACGAATTAAAAAAAAAAGATGAATTCGGCACCAAGGCGGTAGAAATAAAAAGGTTAAATTATGTTTTTGATTTAAAACCTCAGTACACGCGGTGTTCTAAATTCAAATTTACTTTACCCTCTGCTCTAGAGGGTAAAAACGACTTTTGCGCCCTGATATCGAGGAGCAAAAGTACTCTTTCCGCGGTGGTGGGATGAAAAATTATTTATCTCGCTAGCCCGTATTTTTTCTTCAAACATTCCCCTTCAAACCGTAACATAGTAATATTTGCACTTTACTGGTTGGAGGCAGAAATACTGACATAAGTGTGTGGTACCTCCCCAAAGTATATGCATACAAACTTTTGCATTTATAAGTAAGTATATAATATTAAGTAAGACTACCTACATACAACACTGTCTAAGTGTCCAACTTCTGACCCCAAACTAAGCAAAACTTGTATTATAGTCACTACAACCGGGATGGATGGTACATTATTCCATTGATTGTGCAAATATCCAGATGGAACTGTCTGTATTCACTGAACATTTAAAGAAAAATATTAAATTTAAACATTTATCCTAGATGATAGTAATTGAACACCCGTTCTGCGGTTTCAGTGTTGACCCTAACCACAAACTAAGCCACGAGGCAAGTCGGTAGATGACTACCAAATTTTGAATAGTGATATTTGCACATTTCATCATTATTAAGTATTCCTTTATCATTCTGAATGATATCTATCATTCACTAAGTTAGTGCTACTAACTTAGGATGACTGTTATAAATCTGTACTTAATACTGTTATAAATAATTCTTATAGTAGGTATTATATAAATGTCACTAAGTGCTAAGTGGCTCAGTTCTAAAAACCGTAAAATTAAAAAAAACCGTTAAATTACAATCGAACGACGTTACCTTATAAATTGACATGACTGACCGAGGGTTTGTAATCTTACGCGTAACATTGTAAACTGACGGTGCTTGTAATTTTACAGTGACATACTGACAAACACGTATTTAAAATACACAAGTGGTCCATCCCGGCTTTGCCCGTGGTACACAATATAATTATATCCTATAGCACTCAGGGATCACGTAAGGTGAAAGAATAAATCCAACGGTGAAAGAATTTTTGAAACCGAGCCTGTAGTTCCTGAGATTAGCGCGTTGACACAAATAACCTCTTCAGCTTGATAATATTACTAGCTGAACGCGCGCGCGTTGCTACGCCATCTATCGAAAATTGGTCGTACCAATTCAAATTTTGAACGAACTCGGTTACTTTAGGTTCTAATGACGTAACCTTTAACATATTTATGACATAATTATGCTGTCACGCAACGAAAGCTCTCAAAACGCAATATTTTTTCCCGTTTTTGTTACATTTTTCACTCATGCTCGGCTCCTGTTGGTAGTAGCGTAATGTTAAATAGCCTATAGCCTTCCCCGATAAATTGACTATCCTACAAAGAAAGAATCTTTCAATTCGGACCAGTAGTTCCAGAGATCCTTGCGTTCAAACAAACATACAAACAAACAAACTCTTCAGATTTATAATATTAGTATAGTATATACTATAGATAGTGTTACCAACTACAATAATCTAACCATTGATTGATAATTATATTCTAATAAATAATTTTTAAAGTAATAACCACACTCACAGACAAAATAAACCCACATATTTTTCGTACATTACTACCTACCTATTATGATCTCTAGCATTTGAGCGTTGAATTTATCTATGCTAGAAACAGGAACCTTTTGAAACAGCGCGACGAGAGCTTCATGCTTTCAGTATCCCACGTAACCTAACCATATTAGTAAATGGAAATGTTCTTTTCATCATTTTTAGGGCTCCGTAGTTCAAAAGTAAAAAACGGATTCCTTGTAGGTTTTATAATATAGAGATATGGGACGAGGAAAACATGCGCCTAATGTCTACTCAAAACAGCACAATTAGGTATTTGAAAATAAAGAGCCATTATTGCTTGACGGTACAATAACTAATGTATGTACTTATAGGTACGTCAAGGGAATAATCTTGGGTCTACATAGTTTCTAGTGGCTTAGTTGGTACTAAATTTGCCCGCGGGTTCGGAGGGTTCTATTTCCAGGGGTTTATTTTATATTATATTTGTTTGAAGAATACAACTGTTTAATAGTGTTTATTATACGTATCCTAACTATACATGTATTTCCTATTTCAAGTATTATATTAACTATTTGACTCCCATTATACAAACGTTGCTTAGTTTGAGACTAGTGAATATTATGTAAGCAATGTTCAACAATATTGTAGTTATAGATTTTAACAATACCAAACAACGCTAATGTCTTAGTTAAAAACTACTGAACCTTAGGTATTATTTGTGAATTTTTTACCACATTAATAAGGAAACCAGCCAATTATTGGCAGCTGATATTATGTCTTCCAAATTTGTTTGTCATCTGCCACTAGGTCAGTGCATGATATTAAAAAAACACTATATCGGTAACCACGTTGCCTTCAACTGTTCCTCCTAATCTGACCATGACTCGAGAGAACACGCCAAACATCTTATGACAGAGGTTGTTGTTTTTTTATTTGAGCTAATGAAACGTATAATGAATCGTCTGTTCGGTACAACTACCAGCCACGTGTACAATGGCCTACACATACCACATGTATACTGGCTGAAACCAGTTTGATGCTTCTAAAATTTGCAAGTCATCTGTCACTAGCCATATTAGTAATCTGTGCACTATACTCGTGCATGTAAAATGTCTAACCTAACTTTTTTTTCACAGGGTAAATTCTTTATGGATTCCACTGGCCCCGGGGGGAGCATAGTGGATATTTGGGACTTTCCCCATGGTGGCATACCCACTGAAACCCTGTTTCATCCATACACCGTCGTGCTGAAGTTACGAGTAGGTACCTATACACTTTGCGCTCTATCGCGGCTCCGGCGGTGCTTATCCCTTAGGATCCGTTCTTTTACGAGGATGCAGTGGGTGGATCAACCTAACCTAATAACATAAGTACCTAACATAACCAGTAGCGAGACTGTTCCGCACGTGCACATAGACTACAACTTCCAGATAGCCACAATAGATCGAAACGGGCCAGAGGGAAGCTTTTGAAAAAAAAAGTATATAAATAGGGTCACGTATACTTCGTTTTCAAAAACAGATAATATTCAAGTCACGTGATTTTCCAATGAAAATCAGCGTGTACTATAAAAAAGGCATGGCCGCACGAGTCCGTGGAGATATATAAATATGTATGTATCCATACAAAAAACATACACAGCATCTTATTACAGACTTGTTTGTTTGAACTAATGGAACGTTACAATTAAACGTCTATTGAGTACAAGTACTAGCCACTTATACTATGATTTGCACATACTAGTTGTAACCAGTTGAATGTTATTAAAATCTGCAAGTCATCTATCACTATACCTGTGCGTGTAAAACTCGGTCTATCATTCTCGGACTTAGTGAAGCGCGCGTGTATTACGTATTCTGAGATTTAACTTATCAATTGATTAGATATTACAGCACCAGACAGACAACAGACAAACCAGATAGACACCAAAATATGTTTCACGACTATTATTATACACATGTATGTTCTATTGATACTTCACAGAACTTTTAGTTTCTATGAGACGGCTTGTGCTAAGTTTAAGGATCCCAAAGCTATACCGAAGAGTTATTCTACTTTTTTTCGAATTCTAAAGACAGTTCTGCGTCTGATACAAGCAAATTTCTGAAAGAGTTCAGTTCTTTTTTTATATAATGTAGAATAGAGTAATGGGACGAGCAATACATGCGCCTGATGGTAAGCAACACTATGCCGGTCTATGCACTATGCCACCCAGCTATTTGAACTTAAAGGGTCCAAATTACTATCTAGCACTGCACTGCGCACACAGAGAAGCAGATGAATTGAAGATGATTATGTCTTAGCCTGTAATATCTCTGGAAAGATTGACTTTCAACCCTAAATAAAGTCGTGACGGACCCACCATACCACTAGCCCTACCCCTGGTGGTAGGGTGGGTCCGAAACCATACCACCATAAGTAATAGTAAGCTCTATGCTGCTTGATGCTAGAATAACTGGCAAAGGTATGATGTGAACTCTGCAAAGAGTCTTATCACTACAAAATCAGATGCGTAGTGTGTCTATGGTGGTAATAAAGTGTGCAGTGCAACGAAACAGTCGTGGCAACAATTTTTACATTATTGAAAGGACTTACTGGTTCATCCTCAATAAAAAAGTGTGTGTGTACTTATGTACACACGCAAAATATAATATCTTCAATGCAAGCTGTATTAAACTATAATGTATATGTTAAAGTTACAATGTTTACAAAAATGTTGACTTGCTAACTTTAGGGTGGCGGTCTTTCGTGAAGTTCGTGCGCGCGCAACGTATCAATTTACTCATCATTGTTTCCTAACACGCCAAAAGAAGAATAACTTCAAAAATGGTTGTTATAGAGATAAAAAATACTCACTGAGTAAATCCGACTGTGGCAGCCACTTAGATATCCGAATATTCTTCGACTTTCCAGGCAGCTCGTCTTGGTTCCACTTCCATAGTACATCGTAAGGAAGCTTCGAGAACACTTGGATCAACATCTGGATCCTTTCTGGAGGCAAACTCGCTGGATCAACGTTCGTACCGAAGCTGATGTAAATGACACCGTGCTTTGA
This sequence comes from Ectropis crepuscularia, assembly GCA_963693475.1. Classification (NCBI taxonomy): domain Eukaryota; kingdom Metazoa; phylum Arthropoda; class Insecta; order Lepidoptera; family Geometridae; genus Ectropis; species Ectropis crepuscularia. The sequence continues at coordinate 14,185,115 of OY856356.1, forward strand.
AGAATCTAAGTATGATTTTAGTTCCTGAAACATAAAACGAATTCTACGTATTGCACATTTTTTTTGGAACGAAGTTCCCTGGGATTTTGCTGAGCGACGGAACTGAAAAAAAATGTGAAACTAAACCGTAAGAAAAATATAACGGATGTGATCAGTAAAAAATGATAATTTTAAGGAAATAAAACTATGTAATTGTTGGAGTCATTTGCCAAGTGGTCGCTCAACCGATATCTATATAATACATAATATATTTGTCTAAAGCGGAGTAAGAAATCCATATGCAAATATAACTTTCAGATACTTTGAATTAGAGGTTACCAACGACTTCAAAAACATGAGCAAGTAACCAAATTAAATACCTAATAATAAACTTAATTTCGGAAACCTATAATATGATCTATATTTCTATATATAAAAAAAAACAAAACTTATGATCATAATAAAATAAAACTTTTTAAAACAAATACACGGGTAACTCACGTATAAAATAGTCGGAACAGTCCGACTCGAGTTTCGATCGCGTCCGGCGATCTTCTTTAAGACATACACACTCGGACTGTTCTGACTATTTTATACGTCAGTTACCCGTGTATTTGTTTTTAAAATGTGTAATAACCACGTTAGTTTTCATACTAAAATAAACCTGTAAGTAACTTTGCCGCAGTCCAAAAAATTAATAATATAAAATTAAATGATTGTACATATTATAAATAAATTAAAAATGGTCTTTGCGCAGAAATCATTGTCATGGTCTACATAAACTGCAGTGCTCTGTTCTATAGCAGAATTTTAAAACTACAATCATAACTCGTTTCATACAAAATTAATAATATCTATCCAATAATGACATATGGCTGCAGATAATCCAGAGATAGTACATTCAGACACTATATCATTAGAAAAAAACGATAACATTTGTGAATCAGGAAATATATATTTACCAAGACGCCTATCAAGATGTGGGTTTAAATAAATTATTTTAATTGATTTCTCTGGACAAAAAAAAACTTGTTTTGTATTAAATATCAGCCACTCGCAGCACTTTATGACTTAAAAAACGTGGTTGTCGCTGGGTACTTCGACGTATCTCTTTGCAGGCCGTAGAGTTTTATGATATTATGTTTACAATTTACGTCATTATTTATACATCAAATTAAAGGGGTTTTCCTCACGAGGTGTTAAACAGTTTTGTGTTATAAGTAAATCTAGCCGAGTTGTTGGCTGCTAAAGATGTTAAATATTAAAAATATAGGTAGATAGAGTTAGGCCATATTCGATAAACGTACTAATGCTGCAGCCGGATCTTATACCCCGTTTACATTATTCCAGTCCAGCGACCGAATCCAGCGCTGGATTGGTTACTGGAATAATGTAAACCGGCACTGGAATGCACTGGCACTGGATTGATGCATTCCAGTGCCGGTCTCCATTATTCCAGTAAGCAATCCAGCGCTGGATTCGGTCGCTGGACTGGAATCATGTAAACGGGGTATTACTCTACAGTTTTTTCTCTAGTATCTCTGGCTCGCATCCTTATTAGATTAGTTATTTGAATTTGTTTTGTATGACCCTGATACACTAATAAAACATATAGTCTTTATAACAACTTGTTTTTCTAACATAAATACTGAAACGTAGACACGTTCTATTAAAAAGTAGAAAGGAAAGAAAGAAGAAGATAAAGGTAACTACAACTGATTTGCAAGTTTTGTTAATTATAATAACTATGAGTTTAAAAAAATAGGATTAAATATATTTTGGCCAATTGGGCCAATTTGATATTGAAATCGATTCTGAACACACAAATACTAAGTGAGATTCCTACTACTAAGACTCGGGGCCTTCTCTTGTAGGAAGATAAAAAAAATTGGCAGTCATAGGAACTGCCGATAGAAGTGAAAACTTATTAACTCAGAATTTGATAGCTTACTTTGGAAACTACACGGGTGTAACCGGAGTGCGTGGCCTCGCCATCTTGGCATGGCCATCTAGAAATGCGTCAGCATTTCCCATTGGTTGATGCGTTTCTAGATGGCCATGCCATGACGGCCTGTCCACGCCCTTTCAGCATTTCCCATTGGCTGACGTATTTCTAGATGGCCAATAGCCATGATCCCGAGTTTACCCGAAGCTTTCTTATCACACCCGAGCGTGATGAATGAATTCAATTCACAGCCCACGAAAAATCTGTCTAGGCGCGCCTAAAGAAGTTTTCACTTCAATAATCGACTACGTTAATAACCAAGAGCGGTAGTGACATACTTTTACGTTTGAAAAAAATTCTGTCAACTAAATTTCCTACCACAGCCAAAAAAATATTAAGGATACATACTCGTAATCTCATCCAAAAATGTTGCGTCGATGTACCTATTTCTACTCGGTCGGCTTAACGACAGAAAAATAATATGATAAATGTCATCCGACCTTTATCTTTGGCCTTTTAATAAAGAAATTTAATTCTAGATCGGGAAACGAGATAATTTGATCTCTTCTATTTAGTTTTAGAGAAAAATGTGTCTGATGCAACTCGTTATCAAAACTTTGGTCTCTTAATTTCTAACATAACATTAGCATTGCATGTGGATAGCATACAAGTGGAAGGTCTTAATGAAACTAGGTTTAAAATTGAAATAAAAAACTACCTAATGAGCAAAGCATATTACACTGTAGATGCTTTTGTAAAGGACAGCAATGTTTGGAAAAGGAATATGTCAAAACTAGAACCATTGAGTAAGGTAAAATGATACTAAACATTAATAGTAAATTTGTTTATGTACTGTATGTATTCATTATTTGGATAATTTGATTTTTCACAATGACAAAGCATTTTTACAGCTGCACCTAAATGACAAGGCCCTATTACAGCTGATTATTTTTTATTTGACATTATTCTTTGGTATTATTTTATCATGTACACAGATTATTTATGTATAATTTTATTGTAAGTGACGTTACCAAGTGTTATCTTGAATTAATGGATCGAATAAATAAATTGAAATTGAAAATTGCCATTCGACGTGGCAAAGGGGTCATTGCATTTGCATGCATTTGCATTTACAGCATGGTTCTCAGAGGAACCGCGCTTCTACCGCCTAACTAAATCGGCTATCGCTTTGCTAATGCCGTCTCTATCATTTCAAGCGAAAAGAAAAGAGAGAGAAACATCAAAGCTATGACATTTTTCGTTCGGCGGTAGACCCCCCGGTCTCTTAAAATAAGCAAGAAAAAGTAAACTAAGTTATTATCTTAAGTAGTTTCTGTGTCATTTATAATATCTATTTGCATTAATAACATAAAATTAGCTGCTATGCGATAAAATAAACATTGACAGATTTAGTTTCGATTAACGAATTTTACTATAGGTATTGATAAATGCAACAGATTACCGATACGAAATATCGTTTTGTTCTAGTTTGGTGTGAAATTTTGGATACAGCTATTTTAAGTAATTGCAGCACCATTGACTCCACATAATATAATGAAATTAAAATTAACATAAAAAAATGTCTTTCCAGTTAAAGGCCACTTACCTTCGGAAGTTCCTTAGAAGGTTTCTGATGCATGCCTCCCATATACACGACACTCGGAGGCACAGGGCGATTTGCATCCCAAATAGGATGAGAATTTAGCAGCATCATCTGAACGTTATTTTCCAACTCTGACACGGTCGGAGTATCTGGACCAAAAAGTCCCTTGATTATTTCATTATCACGAACTTCAACTGACGATAATAAATTTTCAAACAGGTAGTGATGATAGAGTTCAATCATTTTGTCCCAAAGAGATAAATTGTAAATTTTTTGTCGTAAAACCGTCGGGTAATGAAGTGGTGGTCGCATAGGAGCTCCCATTACGTCGTAGTTTCTGAACACTCCAAGAAACGAGCTCACTAGTACCACTGGAACTTTGAACAGGTGAGATATTGAGACAGCTGGTCTCACACAAGCTTCTACCATGATAAGATCAAAATGATTCGTTCTGTTATTGATTAATTGCTGCACTTCATCTGTGCGTATCTGTATCTCGAAAATTTTGGACAGTAATGGCAATATCGTTTCCATTTGTGTGATCAAGTCGTCACTCTTCCCTGAAGTGGTCGCACTGGATAATACTTGTTCTCGCCATATCCTGTACGATATATCGTGCACATCTATTTCCGTGAGATTTTCTGGAGTTTCTCCTCTTGGGAATGCTGGATCCGTCGTCATGACGACGACTTCATGACCCCTTTTCGCTAGCTCTTGTGTCAAGGGACGGAACACCACTTGATGACTGATAGATGGAGTTGGGAATACTGCTAGAATTCTCGCAGCTTCATTGCCGTTTAAAAAAACTAAAATTAAAATACTAAATATTGTATACATGATTGATTTGTGTGTTGTGCTCAAGTCTCTCAAATGCTATGACTTGATATAATGGACCTCGTTAAAATATATACAAAGCCTTGAATAGTTGTTATCACATGCAAGTTTTCATTGAGTCATGATCATCATACAGAGTGTTGTTTAAAAGTCATTATGAAATGTAACTAACTAATATGATGACATAATGTTATGTAATTAAATCTACTCTATGATTTAAAGCTGAAAACAGTTTTGTCAGAAAATAAAAATAGAGGTGAATAAATTGAAACCTGATTCTTTGGAGGTATCTCATAAAACATAGTTGTGATAGCTCGAGTTAATTCCTATATACATTTTTGCGTGATTTTCTTTCGGAATTTAAGGTAAGGTTAATTCCTATAATTAACTAAGGTTAATAAATAAAACGAAACTCATTTTTTAGATAGAGTAGCTAGAGATTACTGAATTCGTAATTTGAACATTTTATTGAATTGAGTAAGTTATGGATGGACATTCCCCACACAACGTTATCTTTTTGTTAGCAAGTTTGCTTAGTTTGGAGCTACCAAACCAAGCAAAACATTTCGGTACTATAGAAAACAAATAACTAAAAAAAAAACTTTGTTGTAAATATATTATAATTATGATTTGTAAAACATTTAAACAACTGACTTGATTAAATGTGGTTGTCACACATATTTAATCAAGTTACGGGTAATTCACGTATGGTAACTATAATATCAAACTCTCCTTGAGAAAGGCCGCCGAACACGGTTGAAACTTGAGTACGACCACATCACACGTGAGTTACCCGTAACTTGATTAAATATTAGTATGGGTCACACAAATATACAGCATAACTAAGAACTAAAAGACTACAAAACAAAAATACAGCAATAGTGATCAAATAGTTATTTTACATAATTACTGGTCATTATCTATAATGACTAAATTGTTTAGACAATGTGATAAATTAATGACTATCCGGAGATTTTAGATAAAAGCAGGTTGAAGTTATTCAAAGTAATAATTACTCGTATATGGCTTGGATGGCAATCGAACCCACGACCCACGGCTTTATAAGTAGACTCATTTTAACCACCTGAGCGACAAGGCCAATCTATAAGGGGTATAGAAATGCATCCACCTAGTTTAAAAAATTATGCTTACCTACCTACCTATGTAATTAAAAATTCTGTCATATATTTGAGTCTTCCGAATTTGCATCTAATAACTAAATTTGCAATGTTTGTGTTGTAAAAATAATTTTCAATACAGCGCCTATGTGATATAATAGAATACGACGGCAACATGACAACATCCTATATAAGAAATCAAAAGATGCTTCCTTCACTAGCGCGCGTGATCGACGATAGGTTGATTCGCTCATTTAATAGCTAGTTTTCCAAGGTTCCAGGCAACATTATATGACAGTTTTATTTAAAACAAAAATTTTTGGATTGGATTTTTTGTGTAATTCTGCGATTGAGTAACGAAAATAAACCAGTTAAGTACAAGTCGGACTCCTACTCCGTGGGTTTCATACCACTGCTCCAATACTCCTGCTCATATTTAAAATGCGAAAGTTTGTACGTATGTATTGAGGCTTATTACTCTTTTAGGCAAATACTACTGAAGGAATCTGGATGAAGTTTGGTACGCAGATGAATGGACAGATTCTTGAATAAGCCATAGACAATTTTTTATCCCGGAAAAATAACAGAATCGGGAACTATGTGTGTGAAACTGCAGGATGCTACTAGTGAATTAGTGATAGTTAAATATGAATTTCACTTTATTCTGTCAAGACCCAATGCCCGTTAAGTGCGCACTTAAATAATTGTTATTGCTATACACATGGACATATAAAAAAAGTCGGACGTAGTCTCGCTAGAACAAAAACTATGTCTATAGAGTCGGCCACATAATATGCACGTGTGAGCTGTCACATACATGCTGACACGCACACATACACACATCAGTGGATCATTACACGCGCAAACTTGAGTGCATGTGTGTCAGCCTATCAGTGACAACGCACACGTGTCTACATAAATATGTGGCCGACTCTATTGACACAGTTTTTGTTTTAGTGAGACTACGTCCAACTTTTTTTAACGTCCATGGTAGTAGGGTTTGGGTTATTCATTTAGTTTGCAAAAAATAGTTATAACATTTTTCGGTGAAATATTTTTTTTTCTTTTAAATTACAACATCTTACTCCCACACAATAGACGCACACACAAATAGACACGTCGTCGTTTTTGCGTCGAGGATTAAAACTCGTCATCATAAGCCCAACTCTGACATCGTGAAATAAAGAAAATGATCGAAGAGAAAGCAATATTAAGCTCACAATATAAGCCGAGACATTGGTGGCGCTATGTGGACGATGTGTTTGCCATTGTACACAGGGACCAGATTGACCCATTGTTGTCACATCTGAATAGTATTCACCCGAATATTGCCGTAACGGTGGAACGTGAACGGAATAAAGCTCTGCCTTTTCTGGATATGTTAGTGATGCGAGAAACTACTGGACGATTATCACACACGATCTACCGTAAGCTGACACACAAAGACAGATATCTAAATGCTGATTCACACCACCATCCAGCACACCTAGCTTCGGTAGGTACCACGCACGCAGATCAACAGGGCGTTGAGACTATGTGACCAACAATATCTATACACTGAACTAGACCATTTACTGGCCTCGTGGCTTAGTGGGTAGTGGGGCTCTGCCTGCGAAGCCGAGGGTCGTGGGTTCGATTCCCACCAAGTGCAAATATTTGTTATTTATTGTTATTATTTATTTATTGTGTGATGAATTCAATTGTTTGCATTGTGTCTGGGTGCTTCTATGTATAATAAGTGTGTATTTACAACTATATAAGTATTATATCAGCTATTTGGCCGCCATATTACAAGTTTTGCTTAGTTTGGGGTCAGATGGTATTGTGTGGGAATTGTCCACCAATATTTGTTTATTTATTAAAAAAAAAAAAGTTAAAAGGGGTGCTCAAAAGCAAAGGGTTTAACTGGAAACAAGGGTGGCGTGCGGCGTATACATCGTCCAGGACGCGTCCAGCTTTGGTGGAGAGGTCACCCACATACCTGCCATATAACAAAGGAGGACGGACAATATTGGAAACTTGTTACGCCGTAGATATTGCATCAAGACAATTTTTCGTCCGCTCACGCAGTTAGGGCAATGGTACGTTCTCCAAAAGACAGAGACCCTTTTGGTGTACCGGTAGTGTACATGATTCCTTGCGACTGCGGCATAAGTTACGTAGGAGAAACACGGAGAAATGTGTCCACAAGACTCGCCAAGCACATATGCGCAATGAAAAATGTACCTACTAGGTACCTACATGTTAACGGCTCTGCGGTGGTGGAGCATGCTCTCAGGTCGGACGCCCAACATTTTATTCGTTTCGATATCAGTGTTATCAGTGTGTCTTCACTCATATCACGAACACAATGCCGAGTACTATGATGTAGGCACGGCTTCCAAGCGGGCGGCACATGCCATCCTCCATCTCTATTACAGGTAGGACGCTTATCGATTTCGATGGCCTCCCTGACCTTACGGGGTACAAAGAACTTCTCCCGTGCCAGGACCTCTGCCTCATCGAAACGAATAAAATGTTGGGCGTCCGACCTGAGAGCATGCTCCGCCACCGCAGAGCCGTTAACATGTACATTTTTCATTGTGCATATGTGCTCGACGAGTCTTGTGGACACATTGTACACCTGCACCCCCGCAACAGCCGTTGCGCGCCGCGCGGAAACGCGCAGTGCCAAACTGCCAAACAGGCAGCCATCGTGCTCGTACACTCTCCTTGATAAATGCCGCCGGATGCGGCCGAAACTCGAGTCGGATTGACCGACCTTATTACACGTGAGTTACCCGTTTACCCAATAAAAAATATGAGAAAATAATCGGTGTTCCACTAATGTCGTTTACGTTCAAAGGTTAAGTTTTACATAGATGATTTGATTTTTATTAATTATTTTTGTGAATTATGAATGATGATATTTATTATTTTTATTCTAGAATGCGAGCGACCCTTTCTGTTCGCAAATGCGACCGTTTTAGTGAATCGGTGAACGATAGTAAGTACATATAATAACTTCCAAAAGAACTGAATTTCTGCGTTACCAGATATAATTATAGCGCCTCTCTTTACGTGCAGTACCCACTTACTTACCTACTGAAATACTTATTGATTAGTATCGTATGTATAGGTACCTATAGGTACGAAGTTTATCTAAGGTCTAGAAATAAGGATTTATTTCTAGGCACCTATTTTGTTACACTTGACAGAATATCAAACTAGAAAACATAAAAAATACGAGTACTGGTTGATAACGTTTTTATAGGATAAAAAGTAGTATTTGTGATTACCCCGGTAACGTGCTTGCTACGTAAGGTATTTAATTCGTTTATATTTTAAATCTATACGTATAAAAATTAATCGTGTTTGTTTGTCTGGATTAAGCTCGTTCAGGGAAAGTGCCCGTGATGGTAGGGAAGCCCACGGTGCTAAATGAGGATTTACTCGAGCGTCATTTGCTTTTATTTGGTTGCAAATCTTGTAGAGCGAGAGCTCGTGAACCGCGTCAGCGCGTGCTCGCAACACAGGTAAAAACGATGGGCCATTATGAAGTTTGGGTCATCCTGGTTTCAGGAGATAAACGGTAGTAAAGATATATAATCTTATGAAATTCCGATCTAAATTTGTCAAATTATAAAGCCAGATATTTTGGTATGACTTTTAGAATATTATTTTATTTCTTACTTAGTCTGCGGTCAATACGCGAGAACTTTATTTATTGTAATTGTTGTAATACTAATATGCCAAGAAGAGGATGACCTGACATAGGTCGTCGAAGTCAATGAAGTCAATCAAATGTGCAACGAGCGACAACACGTGAAAACCCCACCGACCCGACGACGGCCAGCGAGAGACAGGCGTACGTACTATTGGTGACAGAATTTATTGTGTTCCAGAGTGAATGGTAATGTGTGGATAATGATAATGCAGTGGATAGATTTAGAATGGAACAAGTAAGTTCGGGCACACCAAACACTTGTGTGGTGGTAGGACTCTTGGCAGCTCCGCCAATTGTGAATCTTTAGATGGTTCCTTTGTAGTTTAGTAGGTTCTTATACATTTTATCGAAATTGGTGTGGCAGTTTTATAAATATGAGCAAAAACTAAAATTTACATTGAGGTATCTGGATGACATTGTGATAGCTTCATGTGAATTTGTTCGAATGCCTGAATTTAATTTTCAATTGAAGTCGATTTTGGTTTTTTCAGAGAAAATAAATTGTTATGATATTAAGTAAGTAGTCAGAATGTGAGATAGATTAAGGTCATATGAAGTTCACCGGGTCAGCTAGTCTATTCACAAATACATGGAACCAACTACACACTACACACACACAGACACAAATTTTCGCCCAATACTAGTAGGTATACCATACTAGTATGGTAATATCTTGTATTAGTTTCTTTGCGTTCAATCACAATCAAGGTCAGTCGATGATAGTGTGTGCGGTAAAAATACTAATGAAACGTTACAGGTGTAGTGATCTTTTTTTTTGAGAGTGAAATGAAACGCCTTGTTTATTTTGGTGAATCGTACAGTATGCCTGGTTGAAAGGGCGTGTATTTGTATCGATTAGGGTGGTAGAAATTATTTGCATATTTATGCCAAAAACACTTTATTTTTTAACCCTATCTAGCGTATAAAGATTAAACTAATGTGTGTCCAAATCATTACCTAGCACTGCACTGCACTCGTCACCCAGAGGTCTAAGATATCTCTAAGCCCTGTAATTTCTCTGGAAACATTGCCCTTCGAACCGGAACACAGTAATGTTTGCACATTACTGCTTGACAGTAGAATACCTGGCAAAGTTGTGCTACTTCCCCAGGCGGCAGGAGGACTCTGCCACGAGTCCTAGTCCTACCACTACCAAACTATCACTACTAATTATAAAAAAGAAGTAGTTTTGCAAGGCAGGCGCCCGGTTGTCGTAAGTGAGAGATGCAAATAGCTGTGCAAAAGAAAATACTACGACGTAATTTTTCATTAATAATGACGTCAACTAGTCACAGATATTCTTTAATATTGAGTTTAAAAGGAAACTTATTGCAGTTACAATGTGCTATGTTGTCTACATAGCCTGTTAAAATTTTGCTAATTCAAGAAAAATAACGGTGTACACCTACATAATATACATATAGGTACCTATTATGAATAAAGACACATTTTTTAAATATTCAAGTAGTACGTATCTACAATAGGTCTACAATAGATAATATCTCATTTGATCTATAAATAGATCAAATGAGATAATATATAGTGTAGATCAAATGATTTAGTAGATCAATGCATAGAAGAATTGAATATCAGAATAAAATGTCGTACCGCGCCTGAGATTATTTCAAAGCAAAGCTGCGTCAATAATTGCTCAGAAATATTTTGTGCACAGCCGGATCGATTTATTTCCTGCATTTTTAGGGTTCCGTAAAATGTAAAAACCCCTTAAGATTCGTCATGTCTGTCTGTCTGTCCGTCCGTGTGTCACAGCCACTTTTTGCCGAAACTATGAGAACTACATTGTTGAAACTTGGTAAGTAGATGTAATCTGTGAACCGCATTAAGATTTCAACAGAAAAATTAAAAAAAAAGAAAAATTAGGGTGGCCCCCCATACTGAGAACTGAAACTCAAAAATTTTTTTTTCATCAATCCTGCACGTGTGGGGTGTCTATCGATAGGTCTTCGAAAATAATGTTGAGGTTTCTAAAATCATTTTCGTCTACACTGAATAATTTGCGCGAGACACACTCCCAAAGTGGTAAAATGTGTGTCCCCCCCCCCTCTAACTTCTAAAGTAAGAGAATGAAAAATCTAAAAAAAATATATGATGTATATTACCATGTAAACTACCAACGAAAATTAGTTTGAACTTGATCTGATGAGTACTTTTTTTTTAGTACGTCATAAATACACTATTATTGAAACTTCGATCAGTTACAATGAAATACAAGAATTATGTGTACTATGTATATTATGTTACTTGCTGAAACGGAACCCTTCATGGGCGAGTCCGACTCGCACTTGGCCACTTTATTTAGTTTATGACTCTTTCTAGTGCCTATAATTCTTTCAAGTATCAAGTATGAATTTAATTTATTTCTGGCATGAATTGACTCTAGTGACAAATTAATAAAGCAGCCAAGTGCGAGTTGGACTCGCCCATGAAGGGTTCCGTTCCAGCAAGTAACATAATATACATAGTACACATAGTTCTTGTAGTTCGTTGTAACTTTGATCGAAGTTTTAATAATAGTGTATTTATGACGTACTAAAAAAAACTACTCATCAGATCGAGTTCAAACTAATTTTCGTTGGTAGTTTTCATGGTAATGTACATCATATATTTTTTTTAGATTTTTCATTCTCTTACTTTAGAAGTTAGAGGGGGGGGGGACACACATTTTACCACTTTGGAAGCGTCTCTCGCGCAAGTTATTCAGTGTAGACAAAAATTATCTTAGAAACCTTAACATCATTTTTTAAGACCTATCGATAAACACCCCACACGTGTAGGTTTGATGAAAAAAATTTTTGAGCTTCAGTTCTCAGTATGGGGGGCACCCCTAACTTTTTTTTTTTTTTAACTTTTGTAAAAATCTTAATGCGATTCACAGAATACATCTACTTACCAAGTTTCAACAGTGTAGTTCTCATAGTTTCGGCAAAAAGTGGCTGTGACATACGGACGGACAGACAGACAGACAGACATGACGAATCTATAAGGGTTCCGTTTTTACGTTTTACGGAACCCTAAAAATCACTATTAGTCTAGTTAACAAGTGCTATTTAGGTCATTTTTTTTCTCCTAATATTATGATTGACGTGTCATTCGATTCAATTTGTGGCATCTAGATAGTTTCTGAGAAAATGCTAAGCTCACTCGCAAAAAATTTAATAGTTACAAACAATTAAGTAAAAAGAAAAAGGGGATTTCGTTATTTGTCAATATTTAAAAAAAAAAATTGAAAAAAAAATCACAATGAGGAGATTGTTAATAAATTCAGTTTTCGGGCGATTTTCAGACCTCTGGGAAACTTGTAAATATTGGTCCTACAGTTATTTATGTGTGATGAGCACTTGTTGACTAGACTAAATAGTCTAGTCAACAAGTTTGTTACATTATACACAAATGTGTAAACCTGTTTTTTAACAAAAAAATCTGACTAGAGACGGGAAGGAAAGGGCGGAGGACAGAAAGAGAAGGCATAGGCCTTGTGTATCTGTCCTGCTACCCATAAAATACACGTCAACGAATATCAAAAAAAATAAAAATAATAGTAAGTAATATTCTTAATATAATCTTCCTGGAAATAAAGGCTCCTTTTCATCTATATTTTAATTTGTGAATAAAAACCTGTAGTAGAAAAAGAAACATATAGGTACGTAACACTTTTTTACGAAGAATGCGCGGACAAATTGTATACTTACTCCCCAATTTCGCACACATATAGTTTAAATAGAGGAGTGCAGAGTGCATTTTTTTTATTATGCTTCAAAACACATTCAACGAAAAAAACACTACTCACACTATCAAGTATTTGAATTAGTAGTTGCATGTTTTTCCACAAATTGAGTACCTAACTACCTTATCTGTGTTCTTTTTTTGACGTGATAACGTCTTATAATTCGATGAAGCCGGCTGCACGCCCACAAAACATGACGTCATGTAGCGTTACCGTCGGTCGTTATCGTCGGTCGTTACCTCGCCGCATGTTTGTTACAGTTGTATTAATTATTTCGACCAGTAGTTCAAGCGGGGATGTAGCTCAGTGGTAGAGCGTTCGCTTTGCATGTGAAATGCCCCGGTTTCGAACCCCGGCATCTAAAAGCTCTTTTGCATTGTTTTGATTGAAAATGACTAAATTCTACTGATTACTTTTTACATACAAATCTATTAAACAAATGAAATTAAAATTTTCTTTTGAAAAATGCTACCAGTCCATCAGTATTTTCTTAAGACGTTGTCACGTTCTATCGTCAGTAAACCGACTTTACAGACAAACATTTTTTTTTATTTCATAACCGACTTCAAAAAGGCTACATTCGACTGTTTTTTTTTTTAGTCTGTGGTCAAATTGAAAGTAAATATAGAATATAGTAAACTAGTGGCCCGCTCCGGCTTCGCTCGAATAATAACCTAGATATCAACTGCAGCGCCATCTGCCGGGCTGATTTGTGAATCTAAACCTTCCAGGGCCCTACCCAAACGTATACAAAAAAATCATTCAAATCGGTCCGTTTTGGAGGAGTTTAATAACAACGAAAAGTGGCATTGATTTTTATATATATAGAAGACTAGCTGTTACCCGCGACTTCGTCCGCGCGAAATAAATACTGAGGTAACTCGGGCAATAACTAATTTTACACCCAGACACATTTACTAAAACCAGCTTATAATAAAACAATTTCATCAAAATCGGTTCAGTTGTTTAGGTGTGAAGGTGGAAGAGACATTCGTCCCCCATTTCAACTTCAATTTCATCCCCGTACAATTCGAAATTACAAAATTGCTAGAACAAACATTTATTGGCTTCGTGCCAAGTGCCTTATAAAGAGTTTCATAGTTGTATCTTCAACGAATGGAAGCTTCTATGTAGTATACATAGAAGCTTCCATTCGTCCCCCATTTCAATCCCAATTTCATCCCTATATAGTTCGAAATCACAAAATTGCTAGAAAAAATATTCGTTTGCGTCAAGTGTCTATATTCAGAGTTTCATGGTATTATCTTCAACAGTTGGGATCTTCCATGTTGACATTCATCCCCATTTCAACCCAAATTTCACCCCCGTACAGTTCGAAATTACAAAATTGCTAGAACAAACATTCGTGTCAAGTGTCTATTTACAGAGTTTCATGGTTTTATCTTCAACGGTTGGGAATGTCCATATTGACATTCATCCCTCATTTCAACCCCAATTTCACCCCCGTACAGTTCGAAATTACGAAATTGATGGCACAAACATTCGTTTGCTTCATGTCAAGTGTCTATATACAGAGTTTCATGGGTTTATCTTCAACGGTTGGGAATTTCCATATTGACATTCATCCCTCATTTCAACCCCAGTTTTACCCCCGTACAGTTCGAAATTACGAAATTGATGGAACAAACATTCGTTTGCTCCGTGTCAAGTGTCTATATATAGAGTTTCATGGTTTTGTCTCCAACGGTTGGGAATTTCCATATTGACATTCATCCCTCATTTCAACCCCAATTTCACCCCGTACAGTTCGTAATTACAAAATTGATAGAACATGCATTTAATTGCTTCGTGTCAAGTGTCTAGATACAAAATTGGATAACTTTGAAAATCACGTTTCATACAAAATTTTCATACAACCGTTCATCCCTTGTTTCACCCTCGTAGGGGTTGAATATCGCAAAACCCCGTCGTAGCGAGCGCCTACGTGCTAAAAGGGACCTCCATGCAAAATTTTAGATTCCTAGCATTTGTAGTTTCTGAGATTCCTTGATGAGTGACCTTTCGCTTTTATATATATAGATAATGGTAACGAAACTAGATGTAAAACATTTTGTTTAGATCTAGTTTCGTTACCATGAATATGTAGCATGCAAGCAATGCTAAAAGCGGGACCTGGAGAACTGTTTACATTTATTTATATACCACCATTGTAACCCAGGACCACAAGCTGAATAAATTGATTTGATTTGAAATTAATATTAAATATATATATAAATATTGGTGGACAATTCACACACAACACCATCTGACCCCAAACTAAGCAAAGCTTGTATGATGGCGGCCAGATAGCTGATATAATACTTATATAGTTTTAAATACATACTTATTATACATAGAAACCCCCAGACACAATGCAAACATTTGAATTCATCACACAAATATTTGCACTGGGTGGGGATCGAACCCACGACCCTCGGTTTCGCAGGCAGAGCTACTACCCATTAACCCACGAGGGCAGTCAAATATTGCGTTATAGCTCAGGCGTTATGGTCTAATTTCAATCACTAGTTTTAACAACCTAAATGTAGTGACTTTCACACTTTTTTGCCTTAAGGCGCTATTTACCGAACACTACAAAAACCAAGTTCATCTTTTTTTTAAAACCTCTCGTTGACCAGACGCGACCTTCAGCTGAAGGAAGACGCAGCTGGTAATATCTGTACGTTAGAGATCATAATCTTGCCTTCGTAATTTATTAACCTTCGCAGTTGTCTGAATACCAATTTTTTCAGGCGTGAAGGTATTCAATTGTGAAATTTTTATGAATCTATGTGCATGTAATTTGGTATCTTTGTTCGTTTTATAGGTCACTGGTGTCATGAGAAGAACTGAGGACCACACAAAGACGATGGACAGGAGAGCAAAATGGTTGCAAAGGTAAATTTGTAGTGGCAGTGGTAGGACTCTTTTTGCACAGTCCTTTACCACACTTGTGCCAGTTGTTCTACCGCCAAGCAGTAATGTACAAACATTACTGTGTTCCGGTTCGAAGGGCAATGTTTCCAGAGACATTACAGGGCTTAGAGTTATAATATCTTAGATCTCTGGGTGACGAGCACAGTGCAGTGCTAGGTTATGATTTGGACTCTTCGTGTTCCAATAGCTGCGTGTCACTGTGCTATTATGTGGTGGGGATGTTGCTTACCATCAGGCACATGACCTGCTCGTCTCGTTACTCTTTATTTAAAAACAAAAAACATTTGCCATGATTGTGGCAAATAAGTTTTGTATTTAGTGTTCCAAGTGTGTGATAAGTGCGGAAATATATTTGTCTTACGTTTTTAGAAAATCGCAAAATTAAAGTTAAATATATTAAATCGATTTTGGTTAAAAGAATTGTACAAAGCCATAAAAGTGCCTTTAAAACTTTAATATACTGCTTCGCGATAGAATAACTGGCAAAGGTGTGGTACTTCCCCAGGCGGACTCTGCCAAGAGTCCTACCACTACAATGTACACTTTCATTCAAAGTAAGGTACAGATGGTTTAAGTAATAGTCTCAAATCATCACTACTTTATCAACGTCAATTTTTATCTGACAGCAATCATGTCACTAATGTTTATATATCAAACCATCTGGCGTAGGTTAGGTAAAATTTAAAGTATTACACATTTATTTCATGTAATGTAACCGAGAATATTAAAATGTCTAAACACAACCCACCACCAGACAGCCAAAGGTCTGCTATGATAATCCCGTCTTCTAAGCAGACGTACTTCAATACCAATTGGGTTCCGAAGGAGAGCCCTCTCTGCCCCTACGACATGCTCTATCACCCTCCAGATTACAATCCAAAGTCCCCGAGGTCCGATCGACAAGAAATTCAGATCATACGAAAGAATATTTGGGATCAGGTAAGGTCGTGTGATTTCTATTTTGGGGACTTTGGAAGACAATTGCGTTTCTATTTCCGATTTAATCCATACAAGTATTACATATCACGAAGATATTTAACGTAGTTGTGTGTGTTTTACTGTTTACCCTTGAATATGGTGCGTGGACCTGCATCAAAATATCAGGAACTTGCTCTGCCAAGCCATGTGCCATATAACCATGGTAAATGCCCGTAACCAATAATCCTACCGCTTAAAACAATTTACGACCTAAGTCAGTAAAGTATATGAGGTCTTTATTCAACCAGGCAGTAATATGCATCTATCCTTTGTCGACTTACAAATCGGTGCCAGATGTATCCGGGTATAACATGCAGATTCTGAATGAGCGAAAAAAGGATCATGGTGAAACTAAACTTACTTTCCTTCAGTAAGCGCAGTTCTGATTGAAATAGCCACGTCATTGGTTGAAACTTATATCTAACCTTACCTATATCTAACTGGGGGTAACCTACAGAATTCTATTGATAGTTTTAAGTAATTTGTTTCAAATTTTCTGTTCTAGGATTATCACAAGGGAATAGCGTCAACGGCACACTTTCAAATGGGCAGACCTAAGTGGAAACCTCTGGATCTACCAACCAAGGAATACGTCAGAGCACAAGGTATGCTGATGTTCAATCTTCGTAATATAATTAGGATGTCTCGTAACACTAAGGCCTACTGTC
The DNA here is from genome assembly GCA_963693475.1 of Ectropis crepuscularia. Taxonomy (NCBI): domain Eukaryota; kingdom Metazoa; phylum Arthropoda; class Insecta; order Lepidoptera; family Geometridae; genus Ectropis; species Ectropis crepuscularia. The sequence continues at coordinate 14,202,628 of OY856356.1, forward strand.
CACGCACGCGTCTTTTGTCGAATGCATGCATCCTACGAACAAACGCAAGACGTGCGGCTGTCGTGTCGTTGTCGTTTCGTGGACACAGACTTCATTATTTGTACGCAAGATGCAAGCATTCGTCTTGCGTCCGACAATTGTCGAAATCGTGCGGATGTCGTGCAGCTACGTGGACAATTGGCCTAAGTGTTACGAGAAACCCTATTTTTTTTGTAAGTACTAAATTTCTCCATTAGGTATCACTTCACGGATTAGGTTGAAAATAACCGTTTATTTGTTATCTGTCGTAGAAGATTTCAGGGTCCTGGCGTATCAAAATGACAACTGAAATGAATGCACGTTCTCAGTGCGTTTTTCATACGGGAAAATTGAGGACCTCACACTCGCACCTCTTCCAAAATTTCTTCCTACTAAATTTTTTTCCTACAGTAAGTTCGAATTTTATAGTGTGTTGGCATGTACACTTTACACTTAATTTCGGATTTATTTTCGTGGACGGACATTGAGTCAATGTTTGGTAAATAGGTATTCATTGTGATATTACAATGAATACCAAGTTCCCATCAAAAAAATCTAAAAATTGCCACCACATTTTCCCGTAAACAAAAAGAAAAAGACGCTAAATATTCTTTTGCTGTATTATTCCACTGGCATAAGTGTGAAAAGTTTAACGTTTAAATGGTATGGTTGTTCAATCTTATTAGCAAAAATGAACGGATCAGGCCGAAATTTGGAAAATTGACAGATTTTATTTTGATTTTATTTTACGTTGGTTCAGACAGGAGTATGGGGCATAATCTATTTTTCATCCCTAAAAATGGGATGCAATAGTCCTCTTTCAAAATATTTACGGACAAAATTGCGGGCTAGTAGTACCATAGGTGAGTTTTGTATCCTATTAGCTCGAAATTGGCGCACCTTGCTCTACGACTGGTCTCCTGCCTTATTAAAATTGTGTCTAAATGCTTTCCAAATGACCCTCCCTGACCAGAGTAACTTGGTAAGGTGCGGAAAAGCCTCTGAAAAATGTTGCTATACTTGTGGAGAGGCGATATGTACAGCAAGGCACATATTGGTGGGATGCAAGGTGCTCCTTAATAGGGGTCATTACTCACAGCGCCATGACAGAGTACTTGAAATCATACGTGAAGCCATAAGCCTTTCAGTAGCTAGAGCCCAAAAAGGATTGACGACAAACAAAAGACAAATTAACTTTGTAAAAGAAGGCTCAACTTCAAACTCCAAGAACAAGCCTTACTCAATTCTGGATACAGCACCTGATTGGACTATTTTAATGGACACGTATGAAAAGCACTATAAAATCCCAGAGGATGTGGGTGTTTCGTCATCCAGACCGGACATTTTCCTTTTTTCTAGAGCTACGAAACGCGTAGTCCTCGTGGAACTTACCGTACCGTGGGAAACTAATATACCTAAAGACCACGTGATGAAACAAAATAAGTATTACGACCTTCAAAACGAATTAACAAAAAATGGCTATGTAGTTAATTTATACGCTGTAAAAGTAGGAGCTCTAGGAGTAAGTTCTAGGTATACTAGAACGAGTATCTAAAGCTGCACTAGTAGGATCATATCGGATTTGGCTGGGCAGGGAGAGAAATACGAGTAGTGAAGATGAGTGTTGACTCGTAGTATGTATAGTTTTAAAACATCGCCCAAAAACCTGTCAAATGTTTGAGCAAGGCAAATCGCTACAGAAATATATTTTATGGTGTTTGTGTCGTCATACGAACTCAAAGAAAAATCTTCAGTTTATTTTAAGTTTTGCATTGCCTTATTTGTCTACGTAATATAGTAATAAGTAATTTAAGCTTTGCTAAATATGTGACAATATGATGGCGAAGAAAAAATAGCAACGACAACTTATTTATTGTCTTTGTTTCAGTGAAAAACGAGAATCCTCATATGCGGATTTACAACTTACTGGAGTGGGCCGTGCTAGTCACTGATGAAAAGAACTTATGCACAAGCTAGACTCCATTTTTCCCGACCTTACTGAATAAAAACAGCTGGTAATATTTTTTTTTGAGTTTTCCTTTTTTACATCACCGGTTTAAACAATATTTTGTGATCATAGATATCTAGTACACTAATTACACAAATATTATAAAGGAGAAATTTTTTATTGTTTGTTTGCGTTTAATAAGCGCTAAAACTATTCAACCGATTGGAAAAAATCTTTAAATCTTAATAGAATTCGACATCTTATTTTCCTAACAGGAAATTTTAAGGTACATTTCTGGTATAACACGTATGTAATAAACAATGTGAATATATAAGGCGAACAAAATATTCTATTCATGCCTGTTTTGCTGCTCGAGGAGTGTGTGCTGCTCAATTACGTTTTATATATTTACATTGGAAAATAATTAAATTAAGCAGGTTTGACTAACAATTTAAATTATATTCTCAGTGCTCACTGAAACGTTTTACTTAAAAGTTAAAGTTTAGATGGTCAGATGGTTTGTCTGTCGGAAAAACTGAGCGGCTTTGGACGCTCGATAAAATTAGAATCAGGAATTACACAAATGCTACATCTATCTACCTAATCCCGTAAAAAAATCTTTAGAAAAACTTATTTCCTAAATTCTATGCGACCGAGGCTCAGGGTTAGTCACTAGTTTGAAAGTAAACCTAATAAATGTTGAACCATTTGCCAACGCTATTTCCCTGTTTTATTTTGCTATTTTTTTTTATAAAATATAATTAATTTCAAGTTTGATTTTTTCCTGTTAATCAATATTTTCTGTGTTCAATTAGGTAAGTTTAAGATATTATAAAAGATTCACTACTACGCCTCTTGTGTTTAATTAGTCGTAACTATACTCTTCAGAAGGTTTGCGGCTTGTAAAAATGAATTACCTAAATAGTTGAAAATGTGTTATTTTTAAACAATTACGTGAATCGTGAGTTCTGAGGCTGTCGCGTATGCATAATGCAAAGTTTATGTGAATTTACATAGTTGAATGAAAACAAAGTGACCAAAACGAACTTTCTAGGTATTCAATTCAGCGAAATGTTTTTGTTGTAAAACGTGAAATTATCATTAATTTTTGTTTCTAAATTGTGTTAATTCGTGATTATCTATTGTATTGAATTCGATCAAATAAATTAAGTGAATAGCGTCCCACATTGAAGGAAGCAGTGACCGTAGCAAATTAAAATTAACCGAAACAAAAAGACAAGGTGTCTTTGAATGATCTAACAATTTATATTTCCTTGCAAAAACAGTGTGTTTAAGTTATTATACCTACATGAGGTAAGTATTCTCAATATGATACTTCCATTTTAGAAAATTAAACATCTATATCGTTGTTAAAATTAAATAGTATAAGTAGATACTTATAAATATCCTTTACCTAGGTAGTATATGGTAGATACCGGCAGTCCGTCTTCTGTAGGTACGGCTTGATCACAAATATAAAAACGAATGTTTGTCTGTGTGTCCTTTTAACTATGCAGATCATGTAATGATCTTTGGCAAAGTTGTTATGCATGAACCAAATAAGGTTTCCGACTTGGTACGACCAATTTTCTACAGGTGCGCGTAGCAACACGCGCGAGGTACAGCTTAATCCAGTAACTTTGTCGCCTGAAAGTATGGAGTAGGATGCGTTAAATCCGGTAGATCTGATTTTTTGCAGACTTCTTTATGATGTTGGCCTAATGATTATCCCAAGTTTGTGACCTCGAGCGACGAACGCAACTTTGTCAAAAATCGAAAAAATCATATATTTTTCAAATTTTGGCGATTATAACCCCAAACGATTAGTTTTGTAAAAACTTTCTTAAAGCGTTTATAAAGTAGACTATTTTTGCTACAATATGATACTAGAATTGTCTCTGTACACCCAATAGTTTCTCAGAATACCTAAGTCTTTCAAAGTTTATAATTTTTTTCGAACTTCGCAATTTTTTGCAATATTTTATCTCCTACTTGACCAATTTATGGCACAGTTACTGCGGTTTTTAGCCCCCGACCAAAAAAAGAGGTGTTATAAATTTGACGTCGAAGTCTGTCTGTTTATCAGACAGACACACATACAGGTCTGTCTCTATGTGTATCTGCCTGTGTGTATCTGTCTATGGCTCCGTAGACAGACTTCGACGTCAAATTAATAACACCTCCTTTTTTGGTCGGGGGTTAAAAACCGCAGTAACTGTGGCATAAAGTGGTCAAGTAGGAGTAAAAAAATTGCGGAGTTCGAAAAAAATTATAAACTTTAAAAGACTTATTCTCAGAAACTATTGGGTGTACAGAGGCAATTCTAGTATCATATTGTAGCAAATTTAGTCTACTTTATAAACGCTATAAGAAAGTTTTCACAAAAACTATTCGTTTAGGGTCATAATCGCCAAAATTTGAAAAATAAACGATTTTTTCGCGGTTTTTTTCGATTTTAGACAAAGTTGCGTTCGTCGCTCGAGGTCACAAACTTAGGACAATCATTAGGCCAACATCATAAACAAGTCTGCAAAAAATCAGATCTACCGGATTTAACGCATACTGTAATGTATAAAGTTACTGGAGTAGCTAGTTAGCTATAAAAATAAATGGTAATAAACGGAGGATGCAAAATTGCGTTGAAGGTTTATTATATTTTATTATATTAAATAGTGAGGAGACGAGCAGGACATGTGCCTGATAGTTAGCAGTAAGCAACACTCCAACCCATACATTGTCCCGCAGCTATTTATTTATTTAAGATCACAACGCTTTACAATGAATCCACATAGTGTATGAATCCTAAAAAAAAAAGAGTCCAAATCATTATCTAGCATTGCGCTCGTCATCTATGGATACAATATGCTTCATCTTCATCCCCTGTAATTTTTCTGGAAACATTTTCTTGCAAACCGTAATAATATTTTACTATACTAGCTACTCATCTTCGGATTGAGCAGAAGGCGCCTACCCGTATCTACTCAAATTTACGCATAGATATTTATAGATTGTACCTATAGACACACGAAGGATACCTACTGTACATTTAAAAAGTAATGATCACTATGTTCTTAGTTGATGAGTAATACACTTGAACGAAAGTGATTGATAAGTGACTGTTGAGTTATGAAGTAGGTGACATAGCGAAATCATGTGAAATTTCGAGATATGACGAACTTGCTGCGTCCTGCGGAGTTTCCCGCGAATTAGGTACCTACCTCTTTTTCATGGTAATTTATTTAATATAATTTTTTACAAGCTTAACATTCCACGTTTATTTTTATTAGTTTCTAAACAAAAGAAAAATAGATTAAAGTAGATTCATTGTACAAAATTTAATTCCCTTCCAACACTTTTTTCGCATTGAAGAATATCTACTATATTTTTAAGAAAAACCTAATTTCGATATAAACTCGCGACTTTCCTACTCCGGTTCTATTTCGATAAATTACGTTTTTCGTAGAAAGAGAGTAGACGTCCTGGACTATAAATATCTGTCTCAAATGGTATCCGTTCTTTTAATAAACTTGTTTTCACAAATCGATATGTTATAACCAACGATAGACAAACTCACGGGTAGTGAAATGTAGGTTATATCTCAAAGTAATTATTTGGCAAACATTCATTCTATAACGTTCATTATTTGTCAAATGATTGTTTTAATAGTTTTGTTAACTACCAAATGCTTAAAAACAAAACAAAATTTTCATTTTTAATGAGTTGTTTGGCAAGCAACTCAATTTATAAAACAAACATTTATTAAATTACATAAAAAACTTGATTGTATTTTTTGAATATGTAAGTAACCACATCGGAACGATTAGGTTACTCAGGACCCAAATCCGACTCGGAGCACCCCGACTCCACCTAGATTTGTCGCTACTAGGCTACTACCCCTAGAGTGTATATAAAATGCGGGAGCCAGAGGCTCAAGGGAGGTCCTGAGTGAAGCGAACGAAGATGGAGAAGCGACACTCAGGGCTGACCGCAGAGCTTCTGGCAGGAGCCCACCTAGAGTCAAATCTCAGTGATAGACCCTAATCGGAACGGTGGTCAAAAGTCAATGGCAGAACCAAATTAGAATTGATAGCTTACACAGACAATTTATTGGGTATTTCTAAAATATTTGTTGCAAATTCCATTTTGGTAAATGCTAAATTTGTAAAAAGAATAATTTCTGAAATGGAAAATGTACAAAAGACAAAATGTCATTCGATATAAATATTGTCTAAGTGAAACGTTTGCCATGTAAAATTATGGTTTGTTAAACTAAACATTTGTTGATATAAGATATTTTTGAAATAAATATCATTCGAAACGTTATTTCTAAAATTAAATATTTTTATATTGTAGGTAAAGTTTTTGCTATGAATTATATTTTAATTATTATTAGAGTTTTAAAGTGATGATTTGGTCAAAAAATGTTTGTGAAACATTAGTGAACCGTCTCAAATTTAATATTTAAGTCGGTTGAGTAGTTTAGGCGTGTGAAAGCGTAACATAAACATATATATCATACACTAGTACTGCACATGTGCGGTTCGAGAGGGGGACATCAGCATATACCCACCCATTTTCCAGCAACGAGACTTTTTGTTAATAGATGATAACGTCTGATGTTTATGTTGTATGCAAAAATCTTAAAATTTAATTTATAAAATGTAACGTTATAAATAAGTAATATAGGCTGAGTAACTCTTAACAAAGATAAGGAACTCTACGAAAACTCCAATAATGTAACTTTAGGTAATATTGATGAAATTCCCTACGTCACGTACCTATGTTGTCATCAATATTGATAATAAAATAAATAGATTGACAGCAAATTGACAGTTTCTTTGAACATATCTTTTAATGTCACGATTGACTATGTGACGTGAACATACAAATGGAAGAATCCTACTAACTAATATTATAAATACCAATGTATGAGTGTCAATGTATCACGTCATAATGTATGAACGTATCGGACTGACATTTGGAATACATAGGCTACTTTTTACCCCGGCTACTTTTTATAATTATTAAAAATGTTACTCTAGTAGGTATTTGCCTGCTACTTTATTGGCATAAAAACTATGTACCTACCTATTCCCTAATGACTTCTGGATTTTTAGGGTTCCGTAAAACGTAAAAACGGAACCCTTATAGATTCGTCATGTCTGTCTGTCTGCCTTTCCGTCCGTATGTCACAGCCACTTTTTGCCGAAACTATGAGAACTACACTGTGAAACTTGGTAAGTAGATGTATTCTGTGAACCGCATTAAGATTTTTACAAAAAAATTAGGGGTGCCCCATACTGAAACTCAACATTTTTTTTTCATCAAACCTATTCTTAGGTTAGGTTGTCTATCGATTAGTCGTCAAAATGATGTTGAGGTTTTAAATTCTTTTTTTTCTACACTGAATAATTTGCGCGAGAGACACTTTCAAAGTGGTAAAATGTGTGCCCCCCCCCCCCCCCTAACTTCTAAAATAAGATAATGATAAAACAAAAAAAAATATGTAATATGATGTAGGTACATTACCATGCAAACTTCCAACGAAAATTAGTTTGAACTCGATCTGATGAGTAGTTTCTTTTAGTAAGTACCTACGTCATAAATACACTTATTAAACCATCGATCAAAGTAACACCGAACTACAAGAAGTTATTTATTATATTACTGGCTGCTACGGAATCCTTCATGGGCGAGTCCGATTCGCAGTTGGACACTTTTATCTCGGGATTTACAGTGGCTTACGTGCTATTCCAAGTTAAGATCGGTGAATTTCACATTTCAACAGGCACTTTGACCGCTTAACTGAAATAGGTAGTTATAGCTTTTCGACTCTATAATTTCTAGCAAAAACAAAGAGATATGCCAAAGTCAAAAGCAATTTATTTAGGCGCTAGCTAGACCTCTTGTTGAATGAGCTATAAACGTCCAATGTTTTACTTTTTTGATATTAGCAGAATATGAACATTATGTGAATTGTCTTAAATCGACTTCAAATCATGTGGCTTTTTTTACCTTCTAAACTGTTTACTGTTTATACTTCCCATGTATTCAGACGTTTCAAATTCAAATACAGTCCCTTTAAAATTGTATGGGATTCGGTGAAGTGATTTATCAAATATCAGCTAAAAACTAAGAATAAAACGATGATATATTTTGGTTTTTGCTAAACCTTTGCTGTCTCGATTGGTCTGTCTATGTTATTTGATTTAGCAAATTTATTGAAAATATTTGAATGTGTGAGTTTAGTTTTAAAAGTTGATAGTTTCAGAGAAATACAGTTTTATCAATAAAATTCTGTATCTGTGACTGTGATCGGTATGCCGTGGTGGCTTTAGTGACGAGAACGTCCGGTTCACAATCGGAAGGTCATAGGTTCGAATCCATTTTCCAAAAGCATATAAGTAAAATCTCACGTGAGATTGGGGGATGGGGGAGGGGGTTGAATAAAATCTCACGACATCTCACCAGAGGGGGAGGGAGGGACAGAAAATTTAAAAAAAGACCTCACGTAATTTATGGACACCCCCTTAGTGACGAGAACGTCCGGTTCACAATCGGAAGGTCATAGGTTCGAATCCATTTTCCAAAAGCATACAAGTCTGTCATCACCACTGGCTTTCACGGTTAAGGAATTCATCGTAAGAAAACCTGCATGCTCCAAGAATCCATCTTACAAAGACATACGTTATTCGACAACCCGCACTTGGTTAGATGAATTATGGGCTTTACTCTCTCTTTGTGAGAGAAATGTACTCTCACTTGTAGTGGGGTTTCCACCACTGGAGAAATCGTAAGTCCACACACTATCTTGCATTATACGGCGCACTACTACATTGTAGATATTCCCAAAATTCGTACCTAACGGTTTGGGCCCATCATACGTTCAACCGTAAGTGGAGTAAGTTGCCGGCCTCTTTTTCCCTGAGAGGTACAACAGATAAATTTCAAGGTCAGAGAGAATAGGTATTTTCTAGGTCAGCGAGCGTCATCTTCGACCACACCGTCGCTTACCATCAGCCGAATGGAATGGAGAGCGTTATTACGTTTCAAACGTTTAGTTTTTAATAGAAAAGATATTTATTTTAAATGAAGAGTGACAAGACAAGCAAGACTTGTGCCTGATGGTAAGCAACATGCCTGCCACATAACAGCACAGTGACACGCAGCTATTGGAACATGAAGAGTCCAAATCATCACTTAGCACTGCACTGCGCTCGTCACCTAGAAGTCACATTCTAATTTGTTATTATTATAGTAAAATTCAATCTCAAGGGTTTTTTTTTGTGGGGGTCTAAATTGTATTATTTTAGTTTTTGCAAAATTTAAGTCAAGACAGTGGTCGGTCATATAATAGGGTACAATCCTCAAAAAAACTAAGTAGCCCGTTAGTTAGATTGCCAAAAAATATTGTACATGTATTTTTTTTTTGTTTCACAAACAAAAAATGACGAAGATACAGCGCTTCGAAGTTTCGTGTGAGTACGATTTTTACTCATGAGTGACGTCGCGACCCCCCACTCTCGAAGTTTGATGGTCTATATCTTTGACGATTTTTAATATTATGAAAAAACAAGAAATACGTGTCCAATATTTTTCTACGATCTAGCTGACGGACTAATTAGGATGGTATATTTTTGACCCAGTCCGGTACCCTATTATTTATACCATTAAATATGTCAGTTAATATTTTATTAAGATAAGAATTACTTTTACATGATGTCAAAATTGAAATGCCATCTGCGAAAAGAACGCAAAATTCTGTCAAAATTTTTGGTAGTGTGTTAATGTAAACAATTAAATTAAAATAGTTAAAACAATAGAACAAAATTCTACATTTGTAAATTTAATCTTTGACTGTGATCACAATGACCCCCTTCCGCCTAGCATATCCTTTCTTAGGTTAGTGGGTAATTTATGAATATACCATTCGTGGGTCTTGTAGGAGAATGTAAAATTATCATAACGAGGTGCTGAAGCATCTTGGGAGTTCATTTTCATAATTATATTGGTGTAGGTGAAATGTATTGAAATGTAACCGTGTTAACATGCGACGGAAATAACGGAGCAGGATAAGAGCCGATTTCACCGTTCTATGCAGAAAAAATGTTTTTTTTTTTTTAATAAGGAGTTATGAGACGAGCAGGACATGTACCTGATAGTAAGCAACAGGACTGCCACATAACAGCACAGTGACACGCAGCTATTAGAACATGAGTAGAGTAGAGAATAGAGTCCAAATCATTACCTAGCACTGCACTGCGCCCGTCACCCAGAGATATTAGATCTTTTATCTCTATGCCCTGTAATTTCACTGGATACATTGCCCTTCAAACCGGAACACAGTAGTAGTGTTTGCCCATTACTGCTTGGCGGTAGAATAACTGGCAAAAGGTGGGGTAGACGTTTCCCCAGACGGACTCTGCAAGGAGTCCTACCACTACTACTACCTATTGTTTTTTTAATAGCTAACGCTACGACGTCAAAGCTGAAGAAGATTAAGAAGCTAAGTTAAAAATAAATTACAAAATCTTTTTTTTATTTAGAGAGACGGGACGAGCTAGGCATGCTCCTGACGATAAACAACACGGTTGTCCATAATAACCATCGATATAAATCATAACTTGTATCGATGATAATAATACAATCCCACGCAGCTAATTGATTACTTTTGTGATAAGAACGTCTAGGCTGTGGAATGAGTTGCCAGAGTGGGTTTTCCCTGATAGTTATAACCTTGGTGTCTTCAAATCGAGAGTGAATCGGTTTCTTCTAAGTAAACACGCTCCATCGTAGACCGCATCGTCGCTTAACATCAGGTGAGATGGCGGTCAAGTATAAACATATAAACGTTTAAAAAAATTTAAGAATCCATATCCCTTTCTAGCCCTCCACTACGTAACGCTCGTCAACCAGATATACCCATAAGATTATTAGTTCTATGTACCATAAGTATCTGTCTATTTACAAGTATGTAAGTATTTTACCAACTATTTGGTTCTCATAATACATACCTTGCTTAGTTTGAGACTAGTGTGTTAGGAACGTTCACCAGAATGCTAGAGCGGTCCCGCGTTCTCGCCGTAAACGTCAGCGTGGAACCTCATGGAGGTTTTATTAGTCGGTGGAGGCACCATGTCTGTCTGAGAATGGACCGTATTATCGAGTCTGACATAAGCCGACTGTCTTCTCCAGACGGATGGGTACAGAGTATCTCTCTACTTAGTCTGTGATGGGTACGCGTAAATCCATTTCCTCAAAGTAAGTGAGGAATTCCGAAGAACATCCATTTGTTTATTTTATATTTATTTTTGCCCTATAATTTCTCTGGAAACATTGCCCTTAAGATATGTTAGGATATTACTGCTTCCGCAGTAGAATACCCGACAAGATGGGACATAGAGGCGGACTCTGCAAAGAGTCAGAGTATCTCTCTACTTAGTCTGTGAAAGAGTCCACCAATAGGAACCTAAGTACAAACCGTAGACAAAACTAATTGCTTACACATAACACAGCTGGGTTATCCATAGACCAATTTTAAGGTCTAGATAAAATCAAGCATAGTTAACTTGAGGTCTAATAAACTATTTTATGTTTTAGGTATTACTTTGAATCCATAAATGTATTATTCGCAATGCAAAATACTTCATCAGAGACTGTTTTCCGATATAATACTATCTCGATGTCTCAATAACGGGTAGCGATAAGGTCGCCAATTAAAATGTTTAGATAATATTACGTTTTCTTTTGTAATTTATATTCTGATCTTGTTGTACTGGACCGAGCATTACTCTATAAAAAAAAATGAATAGTTTACCTAATGTGTAGAATATGTAATGTAAAATATAATATAATGTTAAATGTAATGTGCTTTTAATCCTGGTCCACCAAATTGTAATGAACCGGAGTGTAAACCTGGATTATAAAGTTTTACTGGAGAATGAACTCAGGATTTATATATAGGTTTTTTCATCCTGGTCACCTCACCAAATTGTACTGGCTGAAGGCCGTACAAAGCTGCAAAATATGAGCTGAAGGCTTTAAACAAAAAAAGTATTGAATATAAATTGAATATAATTAATGATAGTTAAGGATCCTAACTAAAGAGAAGATAATTAGATTGTTAAATTGGCCAAGTGAACGTCTAGTGGAATGTATAGGACTCTACGTTGTTTCCGCAATACCCGAGATTCTACGAAAAGACCGGTTTACCTATATGTTCCTAAGAAATAAATAAATGACACAGATCTTATAGTTTACTAAAACGCAGTTAGAGATAATTTTGATAAATACCTAGGATGCTGAAAAGAAAGTGATAATTCTATCTACAAAGAGAGTTTATGGAGTATTGTTATTTTAATATTATAGATCAAATTCACAAAACAAGAGATTTGAGATTAATAGGTATTTGAAAATGAAAATCACCGTTTACTATAAATACATTTTGATTAGTTTTAATTAGCCTGCCTGCCTATAGAATTAAATAGTGAACTTCTTTCTACTACAAACGAATAGCATGTTTATGAATTTTAGTTTAGATTATTATTTTTCTTAAACCGTGTTAGTCGGGACCCTACGAGGATGCCCTCGCTTCAAGACTATTCCGCAATCCTAGCCGCGAGAAGAGAGACATATCTTAACACTCTATGGATTCACCGAGCGGGAGCCTGGTGTCCATCGTGCAACAGAGAGAGAAAAACAGAAAACTGGAGTAGACCCCAAGACTTGTGACTTGGGCGTAGGTTTAAGGGATCCCTTTGTGAAGCACTTCCACACTCACCTTAACTACTGTCAGACCTCCCATCTGTTCAGCTAAATCTAACATAAACCCGCCAGTACAGTTTTAGATACTCGTTCTAGCATAGAACGTACTGCATTTCTGGACAAACCCAATTCTTTCAGCAGGTTATAGAGAGATTTTGCTGGTATACCTCTCACTCCTACTTCTACAGCAACTTTCTATGTAGAAATTAACTACATTGCCGTTCTTGTTAATTTGTTTAGAAGATTAAAATACTTATTTTGTTTTATAGCATTTTCTTTAGAGATTTTATGAAGTCTAAATCTACGTTAATTTGTTTAGAAGGTTATAATACTTATTATGTCGCTGCGCGTATCCTTTAGAGATTACAGTCTGAATCTACGTTAATTTGTTTAGAAGGTTGTTGAACTTATTCCGTCTCTTCGCGTATGCTTTAGAGATTATGAACTAAATCTGTGATAATTCAGACAGTAATAAAATTAGTATTTTACTCTGCAAGTCCAGAAGAGCAGTCTAATTGTCAAATTCTTGCTCTGTATTAGTAACAGGAATTCGACGAGCTTTATTTTATCTAGCCCAAGGACTGACTTCGAAGCCTTGCAGCTCAAAACACTCATCCCATTAGAGCCTAAGTATTATTAGTACTGATAACCATGTACTCGAAGTTATTAATTTACTTTAATGTCTCTATAGGACAAAAATTTTATAAGTTGTCGAAAGTTTGTTATTATGCACATATTGCAAAATAAGGATCCTCGCTTTGAGGGTTTCTCGAAAACTATATGTTTGTTACAGATATCTATCTTCATAAAATCATAAAATTACGTGTATTAACCTTGTTTCTCTCGAATCCAGCGCGTCTAGTCTCGGAACTAGAGCTCCGAATCAAAGATAATAGTTGCAACAAATTAAACTTACAGTTGAGTGTAACCCTTTTAAGTACCTAGGTTTCTCCAAATATGGTCATCTATGAGGTAATAAATTGAGTATTCCTCTATTTTCAGTTTCCTCGAAAGATAGGCCTGGAATCATTCAACTTTTAGATTCGAATTACGCTAATTACGTATAATGCAATTTTTATATTTGTATGTACTTACAATTGATGGGTTGTGTTTTTATTTGATCCTTCTTTTTACATTTCTTTATTTAATTTTATCAAAGAAAGTATAATTTTTTCACATAGAAAATTTGCATGTTTGAGTGACGTTTCTCGTCAAACAAAAAAGAACTCAAAAAATGCCAATATTTAAAACTGAAAATTTTCAAAGAAGTTTTTACTTTGCTCTCTGTCAACGAGGTCTTACTGTCTCGTTACAGTCAACCCCCAAAAAATTACGTAGATTTAAAAATTTACACGGAGTAATTTTTTCCCAAGAAAAATGAACTATCAAAAGAATCAAATAATCTAAGTTTCAACTAAATTTATCAAAATTCTAGTTGTAGCTTCAATCTATGTGTCATGAATGAATATATGTATCCCTACAACAATATGATTGTGTCTTTAAACCACCCAAGAACTATTGTCATGTCATCTCAAACCCGTGATTTGATAGTGAGTAGCTATAAAAACATTTTTAACCTCGTCGTTGCCTAGATACCACCGCTAACAAAAAGAGTTTGTGAGGCTCTTCAATCCTAGTGATACAAATTAGTGATTTCCACGCAAAACTCTTGTTTACATTAGAATCCACTAATCCATTGTCGCAGATTACCAGAGCAACTCTTGCGAACAGATAAAAGGATTTTAAATAACTGCTCTCCCTACCAAGACTTTAAGACTCCAATCCAATAGTCCAAAGTTGGAACCTGTGAAGTGTGCGTAAAGGTATTAGCCGCGTGTAAGCAACGAATTCAAGGGGCCTGCAATTGCAGTGACTCATACCAACAAAGGTATTTAATCCTAACTCCAAAGTCAATCTCCCTTGAAAACGTTTTGAAAAGTGTTAAGCTACTTTTAGAACTTGGAGAAATCCGTCTCATATTCTAACAGTGCTAATGGCCCAAGCCCCTCGCAAATTCTAAAATAATTTCATAAATATAACGCCCTTCGCCTTTCGAATTCATTTAAACTTTAATTAAATCTCTCAAAAATGTATTCAATCCCCTCTTTTCATCGAAACACGCTGACTCATTCCATCAGCAACTGTTGTCTAGGATATGAGACTACGTTGAATTGTTTTATTTTATTTCGCTCATATAATTTAAATTATTGTTTAATCGAACCCCATTAAACCTTTTATATCAATCAACATTTGATAAAATATTTACTATTATTTTCCAAAATTATTTTTTTATAAGCTACCAGTATGACCACGTTCTTATAAAAGTCAAAGCCAAAGTTCTTTACCAATAAAGATAATTATTATTAAAAATGAATATAATTATTTATTTTGTTTTAAAATCAGTTAGGTATTATTACTTCAAAAAGGTTGAGACAATCCTGTAATTTATTTAATTTAAATTTTATATTTTTAGTGTAATGTATAACTATTTTTTTTTTATGTAATGTAGGTATAATTTTTTTTTAATGTATGAATTTATTTTTCTCCCTTTCTTTGATAATTTTAAAACATTTATAATAACAAAAAAACTGATCATGATCTAAATAACTCAAGATGCATCCTATTAGAACATTCGTTACTAAAGTATGTTTTTTTTATTTTTATTGTTAAGGGTAAATTATTTTCCTCCATATGGTAACCTTATTCTTGATTTGTTATATTAAAAATATATGTTACATATTATTAACCTAATCCAAGTGAACCCCTAACAAAAATTATGTTTACTTAAACTTAAATATTTAATCCGTACACGCCTATGAAACGTTAAACTTGAATAATAATGTTTGGTTCGAGATAAGTTTGTAATTATAAAATAAATCTGCAAATAAAAACTTATGAAAACCGGTATCTAATATTGAACTTTTATTGATAACCGTATCTATTTATTTACCTATTTCCAAAAACAAGTGTTATTTTTTTATGATTACATTCACAAATTATATCATCAATGAAAGTTATTCATAAATTTACAATCTACTAGCGGTCCGTTCCGTTTCCGCTCGGATATTTTCATACAAACTATCGAAATAAACTATCCTATATATCGAGTTGGTTTAATCTATCGGTGTTAAAATTTGTTTGAAATCGGTTAATTGATTTAAGAATCATAGTGAACAACCAACATGATCGTATATTGAATTACTATTAGTTATACTTAGGTAGTTATACTTCGCAATCAAGTTTCGCAAATATTTATTATTAAACCCCTGATTTGACAATAATCGACACAAATCTATTTTACTCTTAAATAGCCTCAAACTGTCAAAATTTCCGCGCGAAACTATAATACAATTAATACTTGTACTCATCTTAAACGTAACTTTACTTGTAACCTGATAGGTGGAATTACATATTATAAATGAAAAGCTACAAGGTGCAATTGATTATAAGTTTGAGTAAATTGCCAGTGAAATTAGCCCACTTTCAAAACAAATTCAACCCCCAGTTTGTTAAACCCGTTTTAATTTCCTGAACTATGTATCCATAACTTATGAACCATGAAAGAAATTCCAAATAAATTGATAAGATCACCAAACAACAAAGACAAAAATAAAGTCCTAAGTATGTAACATGAACTAATATTTATATGAACCCACACGTATTACTTAGTCAAAGTTTCCAAATAAATAGATAACACAAACTATAAAACTCGATAACTGAAATATTACGTATATAATTGCTACTACATACATACTTATGTCTACATATAGATACTCAGATAGAAAATCTTCCAACTTCATACAAACTTTTTTTTATCTAGCTGGAAATCGAACCCAAGCTACTGAACCACAAGGACAATTATTTTATTCTATTACTGTTATGAACCCTAATATAAATATTAGAAACTATGTACTGATACTTTTTACTATTAGTTGCTATGGTAACTTTGTTTACAAACAGTCTTGTCATTTTATTAGAAATTACATACTGTCATAACAAAGGTTCGAGATGAACAAATTAAATTTCAATTACTAAAGAAACACAATTATAAATTAAGCAGAATCTCGTCTTTAAGTAACCTTTACTCAACTGCAAAAATAGAAGCTAAATTACAGATTCAATAAAAATTTACGCAAAGCGAAAGGTGATTTGCAAGTAAGTCTCACTAAATTTATCCTATAATCTACTATGTTTCCACCGCTAATACTTACGAAGTATATTCCGTTTAAGATAATCATGATCCAAGACTACTTTACTCTTTACTGATTTTGGTTTAGCAATAGACCAGATTACAAGATTTTATTGCTTTGCAGTTTCCTCACGACGCTTTCCTTCACCGCTAGTGACATGAGCTATATATATAAAGAAAATATGATATCATGATATTAACTCCCGTTTCCTCGTATTGTTTTCCTACACCGCCAGTGAATGACCTATACCTAAAAAATGATTGATGGAACTCGCCTATTTCTTCGCTTTATTTTCCTTCACCACTAGAGAATGACCTATAGCTAAAGATTTCAACCTGTCGTTTCTTCACGATGCTTTCCTTCACTATATCTATTATAGCCAACAGTTTAAAACTGTCAGTTCCTTTAAAATGTTTTCCTTCACTGGAAGCAAAAGGTCAATAACTACAAAATACATTATTTGCTCATACCAGACTCCTTATAATGTTTTTCATCACCGCTAAACTTGGTAGAATGAGCTTTCTAGTTTTAATAAATCTTGTTGGCTGACGTTATATCATTATTTTCAGATTAATCCTGTTTAAGGAATTCCACACAGTACATATACTCCTGCACTAGACGAAATCTAAGGAACCCTAAAAATGAAATATTTTAATAAACCAACCAAAACAAATGTCTATAATTTTTTTATAAGATGTTTATTCTCTAACTACTTTTATAAAACCACTAATTTACCCGACTACATGAAAAGCTATGTCACCAAACTGAAAACAAATTACATAGGTATATTATGCTAAATAGATCTAATATATATTGGATACTCATATTTATTGTTGCCTAATGTCTGGTAAAAGAGTTTACTTACATACTTTTATAAAGTGACTGATGAGCAAGACAAGTGCCTGATGTTAAGCTACTTGCCTGGCTAAAACAGTGTAACACAATATGAAACGTGAGTTTATAAAAGAAAATCTTTACCTTGCATTGCAATATGCTCGTCAATCCAAAAATTAGATTTTACCCGATTACAAAAGGAAATGAAAGTTAAGCGAATTATATCTGTGATTACCTTAGGCATGTTAGTTATAAATTGTATGCATTATCACAGATTGTACTGAATGACATTTTAACCAACTGAATAAAACTAATATGTTATTAAGTAAAGTTTGAAATATTTGTTTGTTTCACATTTTAATACCTTATACGTTTCCTAAATGTTTCTAGATGAATTTATTTTTAGTTTAACTTAGCAGGTAAGTAATACAACCCCCAATGTTTTCACATTTAATTTTTTTAGTTTTTTAACCGACTTCAAAAGAAATGTGTCTATATCCTAAACCGGTCTTCCGCATCCATTTCACGTCAACAAATTGGTCCATTGGACCTTGTGTTTGATTCTAACCTATGAGCAAAATGTGTTATTAACCTAATATTACTGAAGAAAAATGTGTGAGTTTGTTTGGTTTTACAAATTACTTGAGAACAATTTTAAAAAACCTACTGAGTAAGTGAAGTTATATGGTATTTCGTATCCTGGCACGGCTTTCAAATTGTAATGAACCGAGCCTGGACCTTGTGTGTATGACTCTAACATTATTAAAGAAAAACGTGTAAGTTTGATTTTACAAATGACTCGAATGAAATGATTTGAATGATAAAAGAGATCCTACTGAATAAATGAAGTGTTATGAAGTGGTTCTGATCCTGGTCGTAGGCGCCAAATTGTGATGAATCAGCCTACCTATATATGAAATATATGACTAAGATCCTAGTGATGGCGCTAAACTGTGGACTGGAGAGTGTCCTTAAGAATTATAAAGTTTTAGTTTAGAATGAACTCAGGATTTATATATAGGTTTTTTCATCCTGGTCACCTCACCAAATTGTACTGGCTGAAGGCCGTACAAAGCTGCAAAATATGAGCTGAAGGCTTTAAACAAAAAAAGTATTGAATATAAATTGAATATAATTAATGATAGTTAAGGATCCTAACTAAAGAGAAGATAATTAGATTGTTAAATTGGCCAAGTGAACGTCTAGTGGAATGTATAGGACTCTACGTTGTTTCCGCAATACCCGAGATTCTACGAAAAGACCGGTTTACCTATATGTTCCTAAGAAATAAATAAATGACACAGATCTTATAGTTTACTAAAACGCAGTTAGAGATAATTTTGATAAATACCTAGGATGCTGAAAAGAAAGTGATAATTCTATCTACAAAGAGAGTTTATGGAGTATTGTTATTTTAATATTATAGATCAAATTCACAAAACAAGAGATTTGAGATTAATAGGTATTTGAAAATGAAAATCACCGTTTACTATAAATACATTTTGATTAGTTTTAATTAGCCTGCCTGCCTATAGAATTAAATAGTGAACTTCTTTCTACTACAAACGAATAGCATGTTTATGAATTTTAGTTTAGATTATTATTTTTCTTAAACCGTGTTAGTCGGGACCCTACGAGGATGCCCTCGCTTCAAGACTATTCCGCAATCCTAGCCGCGAGAAGAGAGACATATCTTAACACTCTATGGATTCACCGAGCGGGAGCCTGGTGTCCATCGTGCAACAGAGAGAGAAAAACAGAAAACTGGAGTAGACCCCAAGACTTGTGACTTGGGCGTAGGTTTAAGGGATCCCTTTGTGAAGCACTTCCACACTCACCTTAACTACTGTCAGACCTCCCATCTGTTCAGCTAAATCTAACATAAACCCGCCAGTACAGTTTTAGATACTCGTTCTAGCATAGAACGTACTGCATTTCTGGACAAGCCCAATTCTTTCAGCAGGTTATAGAGAGATTTTGCTGGTATACCTCTCACTCCTACTTCTACAGCAACTTTCTATGTAGAAATTAACTACATTGCCGTTCTTGTTAATTTGTTTAGAAGATTAAAATACTTATTTTGTTTTATAGCATTTTCTTTAGAGATTTTATGAAGTCTAAATCTACGTTAATTTGTTTAGAAGGTTATAATACTTATTATGTCGCTGCGCGTATCCTTTAGAGATTACAG
Organism: Ectropis crepuscularia; assembly: GCA_963693475.1. Lineage (NCBI taxonomy): Eukaryota > Metazoa > Arthropoda > Insecta > Lepidoptera > Geometridae > Ectropis > Ectropis crepuscularia. The sequence goes on from OY856356.1 coordinate 14,222,573, forward strand.
TCTGAATCTACGTTAATTTGTTTAGAAGGTTGTTGAACTTATTCCGTCTCTTCGCGTATGCTTTAGAGATTATGAACTAAATCTGTGATAATTCAGACAGTAATAAAATTAGTATTTTACTCTGCAAGTCCAGAAGAGCAGTCTAATTGTCAAATTCTTGCTCTGTATTAGTAACAGGAATTCGACGAGCTTTATTTTATCTAGCCCAAGGACTGACTTCGAAGCCTTGCAGCTCAAAACACTCATCCCATTAGAGCCTAAGTATTATTAGTACTGATAACCATGTACTCGAAGTTATTAATTTACTTTAATGTCTCTATAGGACAAAAATTTTATAAGTTGTCGAAAGTTTGTTATTATGCACATATTGCAAAATAAGGATCCTCGCTTTGAGGGTTTCTCGAAAACTATATGTTTGTTACATATATCTATCTTCATAAAATCATAAAATTACGTGTATTAACCTTGTTTCTCTCGAATCCAGCGCGTCTAGTCTCGGAACTAGAGCTCCGAATCAAAGATAATAGTTGCAACAAATTAAACTTACAGTTGAGTGTAACCCTTTTAAGTACCTAGGTTTCTCCAAATATGGTCATCTATGAGGTAATAAATTGAGTATTCCTCTATTTTCAGTTTCCTCGAAAGATAGGCCTGGAATCATTCAACTTTTAGATTCGAATTACGCTAATTACGTATAATGCAATTTTTATATTTGTATGTACTTACAATTGATGGGTTGTGTTTTTATTTGATCCTTCTTTTTACATTTCTTTATTTAATTTTATCAAAGAAAGTATAATTTTTTCACATAGAAAATTTGCATGTTTGAGTGACGTTTCTCGTCAAACAAAAAAGAACTCAAAAAATGCCAATATTTAAAACTGAAAATTTTCAAAGAAGTTTTTACTTTGCTCTCTGTCAACGAGGTCTTACTGTCTCGTTACATTGTGTCTTTTAAGCCCAGGTTGTAGTCGGGGAAAACCAACTTGTGTAGGGTGTTCCACTCTTTTGCAGTGAGTACGATAAACGTGGATTTAAAACGCTTGGTAAGTATCTTGGGAATATCTACCATGTGCCGATGACGCTTGGTTCCAATTTACCTGGCCGTCTGATAGTAGAAAAGGGTTAATTTAACATTTCTGAATGTCCGTCACTCCATACCAATGAGGAGAATCTTTTTTTTTAATCCTCAAGCTATAAACACACTATTTCAGACAATTTCGGAACATTTAAACGGTACAGTGTCCATACAGTAAAGTCTAGCTAAGTAGTTTATTAAAATACCTCCGTCACAAAAAAAATCTTCTTACTTTTTAAAGGAATTCAAAAAGAGAAAGGAGGCTCTGAATTCATCGTAATATGTTTTATGCTTATTTAATCCACTTACCATCAGGTGAGTTGGTGATCAAATGAAGTCCACTGTGGGATAAAAAGTCAGTCGTATCCACAGATTTCAATTTTTTTTGCTACGCAAAAAGATCAACAAAGCGAGGGAGCGAGAAAACATCCCGAAGTTGAAATTGCCCGAGAGAAAAAGAGAAAGTGAAAGAAGTAACGTCATTACAATATTTTCTCGAGTAAGAAACCATAGCGTACCAATCTGTTTTCGTCGTGGGGAAAATTGTGTATTTTTATACTAATCCTTCGATTGCAGCTGATTACATACAATTCTTAAATGATGGTAGCATGTTTTATGCGTGAATGTGACGTTACGAGACGAAATAATCCGAATCAATACCTACACTTTTCACGGGTACATAAAGTTTTGTGATTGTGATTTATCGAATCAATTATTGTCAAATTTCTGCTAGTTATCGGCTCAGAAAACATTTTTTACAATTGTATATTGATTTCTATTGTTGTATTTACGTATAATTCTTGATTAAATAGAGAATTTGTGATAAAAATGTGTAGAATATTAAATTGTTTGTATACGCTAGTCCGTGATAGAGCGGTGACGTCACGTATCGATAAAACAATCGTTTATAGTGACATCATGACATGAATAAAAGGTATTTAGCCAAGTTACGTTGAAATCGAATTGCCATCCACATTTACATCAGTAATAAGTTATTTACCTCTAAGAACTCTAAATCGGTAATGAAGAAACTTTTTTTTTTTTAATTTCCAAGCAATGCACCATTATATTATAAATTGATGCGGACTATAAATAGACCAAATTGGATTCATCTCTGGATGAACTCTACTATCTACACCAAACATTTTGACGACGGAGGAAACACTGCCGTCCGCCGTGTACTAATGCAGAATTCTGAGGCAACGCAACGGTGCGGTTTCTTTACAATGTAAAATATATTTTGCATAAAGTATGATGCATTTTCAGATAAACGTACCAAAAATATTAAAATAGGAATGTTACCACTAATCACATATTAATGTTTAGAGTTAATTTTATGATATAAACTGTATTAAAAGAATATCGAAAATTACATTTTTGTAATTAAATATTTTAAATGTATTTATCTGTGGTCACGTGGCTGCACACCAATATGGCTATTAAATCACTGCCCGCAAAACAAGCTGTCAAAAACTGACTAGACTGTTTCCTTCTCTGCATTTTTATTACAGTTTGCGATCGACGACGAATTTGATTGTTTGCAATGAAATAAAACAATAAACAATAAACCGGACATACAGTCATGAATCGCGACCAATGTTTTGCGGTTAGTGATGTTATGTCAGTCGTTATTGTTTTAGCGAAAAAAATAATTTAAAAAAACACTTTTTTATGGTTAACCAACGTCAATCTTTAATATAAAAAAAAGTAATTCCGAAAAACTGTTAACATCCCTATTAGGCATTTTTTTGCCAATTGGTATCTGTATTAAATTTAATTGAAAGAACTTCGTTTCTACCTGGTGTCCCATGACACCACATCTTATTTTAACTTTTATAGAATACACATGCCTGCTATCCCGCCTGATGTTTAAGCGACAATTTAGTCTATAATGATGGTGCATTTTGAATCAGGGGGCTCAATTCTCATCTCCAAACTGTTTTTGACTTCTTAAGTTTAAGCTTATTTAAGCGTACCAAAAGAGAAAACACATCGTAAATGGTATTTGAAAAGTAACTAATCAAGGATTTTGATCGAAGTCCAAATCTTTAATTCCTAAATCGATGAATGACAATGGAAACAATATCGATCTCTAAAAAGTAATACAATCAATTTTTTTTACTAAATTTGCCGCCCCCTATAAACTGCCGCCCTAGGTTTCAGCCTATTTTGACTATGCATTTTTGCAGTCCCATCCACCCCATCACTAAATACATTTTTTGTGTTACGTTGTACGCATAAAATTTCGTCTATTTTTATTTCAATTTTATTTTATTTGTGGGTTAGAATATTCTAGTTAAGTCTCATTTAATTTATTGATAATAGCTATTAATGATTCAAAATATTACAAATGTGGAGCAGCTGTAATACTAAGTAACAAAATTGTAAATAACGCCAATTTTCATAAAACGTTTCGTGTTACGAAACTAGTCGGAACTGTTATAGGACTCATGCTACAGCGCTTAGAGTATAGAGCCCTGTGGTTGTGCAAAGTTGCCGTTCCCCTAAATTTTACGCGATAGTAGCCTATTTGGTATTTATTTGCACACTATGTTTTGTTCCGGATTACAACTCGATTCGTTCATTTCTTCTGACGTATTTGAGCAACAAACATCCAAACTTTCGTATTTATATTTTAGTAAGATTCACGAAAGAACCGAATGTGTTCTAGTTGTTACGACTTTTTTTATAATCTTATTAAAAGCATTTTATACAGTAACACATGGAAAAAAACTGGAGCGACTATTCCAAAATGTCATTGTTTGTATAGTGTGTATTGTGCGTAGAGTGACGAGACGAGCATGCAGCAATATGTCTGCCCATAACAGCACAGTGTCACACAGCTATAGGAATATAAAGTCCAAATCACAACATGACACTGCACTGCGCTGGTCACGCAGAGGTATAAGATGATTTGTCTTTAAGAGCGCGCCTAAAGCCAGAAAACGCAAAAAAGGTCATTTTCGACGCCACTCACCGTCGTTAAGAAAGATAAAACTATAACAATAAAAATATTGACGTGTGGGTACAACCAAGGAGAAGCACAATGACTGGATAGAATTTTAAAAATAGATCAGATTTTTTTACAATAAAAAAATTAAAATTACACCGAAAAAACCCATTTTAATTCGAGTACTCGAAATTATCAGCGATGACCCCACATTATTTTTCGCTAATAAAATGTCTAATTTTACGCTCTATTTAAGTAACCGAATAGTTTTTTGAATTTATGTTCAATTTTTGCGTAATTAAATAAAACTTGGTCAAAAACTGACTCCCGAATTCAAATTAATTTCCACTCTAAACTGTGTCATGCTATTCTCGACTTTATGCGTACCAGGTTAGATATTAAATAGACCTTTGGGTCCTGGTCAGTTGTCGGGCAACGCTCGATGTGGAAGGTTGTTTACGGACGCTCTGTCAGGCAAATGCGTGCGTGAATTAAAAAATGGGATGAAAGGATAATAAGTTTTCTGCGAAAAAAGAGAACTAAACGTAAACATTTTGGAATTTTAGTCCGGTACTTAATGTATGTTTTAGTTAGGTAAGTCAAATTTTGTTTTGGAATAGGTTCGTAGTATGTACAATAATAGGTAAAAAAGTAGGTAGGTATCTATTATTGTTAAAAAGATAAGTTTACCAACATTGTTTTTAATAAATTTAATACTAGGCTAGTACCAACATTATAACGTGTTAAAACGTACCTATACATGTCACAATCCGTCTTCCAATAGAGAGCTTTGCTTACGCAACTATGCTTTGATTGCTTTGCGTAAAGCACGTGAAGGGCTAATGGTGCTACGGTAATTAAGAATAAGGTAGTAATATAATGAAGAAAAGAAATAAGTCCAGTAGTTTTGAAGGTAGGTAGGAAGGTTTTTCCTTACAAACAATGTGATCTTTCTTGTTTATAAAATTGTTGGTTTAAAATTTATTATAAATAATACAAGCAAGCAAGCAAGCTGTTGCCTGTGAATTTGTTCACTTTCTGATTGGTTTTATTTTCTCTTAGACATATTTATATTTTTCGATATCAACAATGGGTAGTTAAGTTATACGTAACATTAGCTATCTGGAAATTAAAATCATGTTAAGAATCCTTTCCTAAATCGAGATTGTTTGAAAAGTGTTTTCTGACACGTGACGTTTATACTTTTACAGATGTTTTCTATTTACATGTATAATGTTATCACTATAGTGGGCGGGTGGGCTTCAAGTTTTACTTATTTTTGATGACATGGGGTTCAGTGTGTCTAGATGGTAATTACTTCAGCAATACTTTTTTAGGGTTCCGTAAAACGTAAAAACGGAACCCATATAGATTCGTCATGTCTGTCTGTCTGTCCGTCCGTATGTCACAGCCACTTTTTGCCGAAACTATGGGAACTACACTGTTGAAACTTGGTAAGTAGATGTATTCTGTAAACTGCATTAAGATTTGAACAAAAAAATTAAAAAAAAAAAAATTAGGGTTGCCCCCATGGGAATTGCCCCATACTGAGAATTGAAACTCAACAATTTTTTTTTCATCCGACCTACACTTGTGGTGTGTCTATCGATAGGTCTTCAAAAATGATGTTGAGGTTTTAAAACTCATTTTCGTCTACACTGAATAATTTGCGCGAGATACACTTCCAAAGTGGTAAAATGTGTGTGTGTCCCCCTCTAACTTCTAAAGAGAATGAAAACTCAAAAAAAATATATGATGTAAATTACCATGTAAACTACCAACGAAAATTAGTTTGAACTCGATCTGATGAGTAGTTTTTTTTTAGTACGTCATAAATACAATATTATTGAAATTTCGATCAAAGTTACAACGAACTACAAGAACTATATGTACTATGTATATTATGTTACTTGCTGCAACGGAACCCTTCATGGGCGAGTCCAACTCGCACTTGGCCACTTTATTTTATTTTTTACACAGATGGAAACCGACACAACCACACATTGTCTATACTTGAAAACGAAACGTATTTTCGGGTAAATAGATTGGTAAATAATCTACATGTTTGTGCTTTTAAAAAACAAGAAAATATTATGTACAATGATTACAAATACTAATACCTACCTAGTTTAAATATATTTAAACCAATAACAACAACATTAAGTGAAACAACCATTAGGTAATTTGATTTCTGGTATTTTGAACTGAGGTGTTTGTTTGTTTGGCGGTTGTTAAATAGAAAAATATTACTTACATATTTATGTAAATTTCATTATTATTTAATATTTATCTACCTAATCATTATTAGTTCTAGCATCCACATACAATGTTACCTGAATTATCCAAAAATAAATGCAGAGTACAGGTTAATCAGAAACCTAGTATACATATTTATCTAAACTCATCAATATCAGTCCACCTCTTTCTTTCTTTCAACATCTTTCGTTCTTTGTTCTCAATTTAGATACTATGTAAAAATAGAAACTTAATAATTTTACCTACACACGCATTCATTAGTAACTCTTACAGTATCTGTGATTTATCGTAATGTTACGTGTACTTACTGTACTTAGTTATATTATGACCTAAGGTGAGCTTAGCTCGTATCTTTCTATTAGCGCTAACGCGGCGGAAGAAGAGTGACGTGGGGATGAAATCTATTCCTTGTTTCGGAATGAAAACTACTTTTGGTGGTGCGCCAGATTTTTTTCCGGGAGCTGTAAGTGAAGCTGATCTGTTGCGATCCAAGATGAAAAGCTCCATCGGGTGAACTAGGGACCGCCAAGGGTACCTGAATGAAAAAGATAAAGCTGCTCTTCACTGCAGTGTCGCTGTGCTATTTTGATTTATATTTAATTTTAAAAATACAAAGTTTGATTAATGTCTTTTATCTATTTATCCTACTAACATGGTCATGCTATTTAGTATTACAAAATATATCAAAGTTGCGGTTACATATTATATTATTACAGAATAAATAAATAAAACTCCTAATAAAGTGTTCACTTCTACTGTGCGGTCTAAGTGCACACATTTTTTTAAGCAATAGACTGATGCCCTTTTTATATATGATATCGTAAAACACGCATTTATTTAATTATAAAACACGACTTCATATTAAATAAATAAATGACTAAATCTTGTGATTCAGTCATATTTAGTTTTCATTTCTTTCATTCGACTGTTTTTCAATAAATGGTTTATTGTGTGTTTATAGACAATAAAAAACAAATTGATGTATTTTTTTAAAAACATCTATGATTAATCTGAATGTTTTCATATACTGGATTTCGGGGAACGATGACCTTGAGTGATCGTAGCTTCTATCTTACTCGCGGCGATGCGGCGTATTGGAGAGGGGAAGGGCGACGCGCGGGTGAAATTTGATTTTTTCCTGGCACTAGGCCCGCTCTTAAGCCCAGTAATCTCCAGAGTAATTACCTACTGGGCTTAAAGACAAATTCAATGTTCAAATTGTTGTTCTAATTGTAACAATGTTTTAGAACATTGCCAGGAACATTGCTCGTCCTGTCACTCTATAAAATAACAAAAAAACACAAATAAAAATAATACAGTAAGACACTTATGAACCAGCTCCACAAGTGACAGCCGTAATGCTGAGTGTAATCTTATAAGCAACCAGCCACCCATAATAAAACGTCTACTTCAACAAATACTGCTTAAATTTGTTGTCAATCAGCTGTGTACAGCTATATCCTCCTGATCCACAACATTTTATTTCTAATCAATGAGTACCTCTACCGGGTCGTACAAGGTAAACCTACACTTAGGTACTAACAAAAAACACATCCTCAATTACCTACGTACATCTCACTATCAAGCCATCGACATCCTCAAAACATCTAATCTACGTGTTAAGCGTAGTTTTTCTGTCTGTCATTGTAATCTACTAATTACATTGACAACAGAAAATGTTCGTAAAATGGCGTACAAAATACGGCAAACTTGTTTGTTCCCTTGAAAGGAGTGCCTCACTCGGTTAGGGAGTTTCAATACAGAGGTCGATATCCTAAAAACCTCTTTACCAAAACTCGAATGTCCCGCTGTTCACTGGCAAAAATTTATTTTACATCTCGAGCTGCAGTCGCGGAATTCCACATCAATGTGAGTAAATTAAAATTAGCGTTGCGATCGACAGCAACATTTCATTTTATTAACTAAATAAATATTATTACAATTGGGATGATAACTGGGCATATCCATTCTAATTACTCCGTCAGGTAGATTATGAAAATATAAGGGACACGTATTCTTTGTTTTACTTATATTAATTACCGACAAAGATCACCAAACTTCCGGAGTGGGGGGATTGTGACATCATGTCATCGTAAAAAAAATTACAATGGAGTGACGTCACGCGAAACTTCTAAGCACTGTATCTTCGTCATTTTTTGTTTGTGGATACATTTTTTTAATAGTAATCTTGGGTAGATTATTGTACAGATATTTTTTTAGCCATTATGCCTGTTAAATGCAGTTGGGATCATAATATACATCCTGGTAACACAGTATACACAAATATATAAAAATCTAAATTCAAGTCTACTTACAATAAAATAGAAATAAGACCGCGGGATTAACAATACGCGCTTGTTAATAAATTGCTTGCATGTTTTTTTTATATATAGGAAATTAAGAATAATAGTAAGTAAATAACATGTAGGATCGCTTTTGTTGTGGTAGGAAACTTTAGAGTCCGCTCGGGGCAGTATACCAAACCTTTTCCAATAATTCTACCGCCAAGCAGTGATGCGTAAACATTACTGTGTTCTATTTCGAAGGCCAATTTTGTACTTAAAGTGCATGTCAGAATTATAAATTATCATATATTATTTTGGTGATGAGCGCAGTGCAGTGCTAGGCAGTTTTTGAACTCTTCATGTTCAAATTGCTGAGTGGCGCTGTGTTGTTATGCGCAGGTACGTTGCTTACCATCAAACGCGTAGATATAGCTCGTCCTTATTTGAACTCTTCATGTTCAGACTGCTGAGTGGCGCTGTGCGCTGTGTTATGGGCAGGTATGTTGCTTACCGTCAAACGTGTATCTAACTCGTCTCTCTATTAAAAAAACTTTTTTTTTTAACCGACTTTAAAAAAAAAAGTAGAGTAGTAAAGTAGAACCGATTTGGATGATTATTTTTTTGTTGGATAGGAGACATTCCAAGGGTGGTACCATGATAAGGAAACCAGGATCTGATGATGGAATCCTGCAGAAATTGAAGAGAACTTGCAAAAATTGTAGGGGCGACAAGCGCGATTGTTAATTTTTCCATTAAGTATTTACAAGCACTACAATTTATTTTGGTTTGGCACTACGAAGATTTGGAAGCGATCTGATGATGGAGCCAAAATACTGTCGAGGGAACTCCTCAAAGATTTACAGCAGTTATCTTGTGTTTGGGCTTGATTAATTTGTATTGATGAGCACTTTACGTCTAGATGTTTTAGGACTGTCTTTCATCATCATTATAAATGTCTATGTTTGGATGTTTGTTGCTCAATCGCGTTGTAACTAATTAATTAATCGTTAGACCTTTAAAAACTGCAAGGGTAGACTAGTGCGTTTGAAAATGTTTCAATTAAGTATTTTAAAGCACTACAATTGAATGAATGTCTGGAGTCGATCCGATGAAGGAGCCGAAAGACAGTCGAGGCTACTCCTCAACGATCTACAGCAGTTACCTTGTGTATAGGCTTGATAAAGCTGTATCGATGAGCACTTTACACATACCTAGGTGGGATGTGACTGTTATTAGGGGTCTGACGATGAAGACAAAGGACAGTTATGTGAACTGTTTAACGGTTTACAGTAGCTAGTGGTTGTGCTTGATTCATGTACTCTTAAATATTGATGAGAACTTGGCACCCACTTGGGTACTGAGGACCATTTTACAGGTCTGAGTACACCGACCATCCTAGATTTGAACACTTTATCATAGCGAATATTATTCTACTAGTCAAGATTGCAAGAAAAATAACGCTTTATCTTCTCACCTAATTCAAGAATTATTCATCTAACCATCACTTAAAATCGTAAAATAAAATAATTTTAACAAAAAAAAGAACCGACTTCAAACAGTAAACTAAAAAGTAAAAAATAAATCTCTTTACCACAAAGTAGAACGTACTTTGATTAATTTGAACAGACATGATAAAATAAGTATTTAACAATTCTGAAGTCGGTGCCTTGCTCGGAACTTACATTTTTATGCATCACTTTATAAAATAACTTTTTTTACATAAAACATTATTAAAACATATTTAATGAATTCCAATAACGTATATTTTACAAAGATGTAAGTATTATATTTTCTCATGTTCGCGGTTTAAACTCATAGTGAAAACATTTATCGCCGAATAACAAAACTTGACTAAAACTTAATTTTGTCACTTTGAGGACAGTTTACGTCACAAACATTTTTACAATTACAGGCAGCTTGGCCGATTTTTGTGTTTTTTTGCATAAATTTGGTAGGTCTGAGCCTTAGCTAGAGACGATATGAAAAATAAATAGCCATAGTTTTACAACCTTAGTTGTAAACTATGGCTATTTATTTTTCATATCGCGAAACGATAAGGGTGGCAGAAATTAAACATTTTTTTTATTATTTTGTATGATATTTAATTAAATTATATGTAACCCTTATTTGTGCCTCTTCTCCTTATTTGTACCACCTACTCGAAAATTAAAAATGTTTAATAACGTTATTATTACTCGTAGATACCATAAATCCATAATATACGACATACGAACGATACCCGGTCACCTATTTGTAATATATACCTATTACTAAATATAACTTCGGCGTTTACTTACTTGCTGCAAATTATCTTTAAGTCAAACCAGCGCAAGCGATTTCGCGTGAATGGTAAACCTCCAGGGATTTTTTTTTTACAAAAGTAACGGTTAAACAATTTAGTAGGATTATTTACACCGACATACCAAAGTACGTTTTACTTCACGCCTGTTATTTTGGTTTATCGTCAGTAAAATTGCGGGGCGCTGCTAGAGTATTAATTATCGAATCGAATTAAGTATCGATTTATACGTGGGACACTCAGAAAGTTTTGAGAAATCAAAAAACTAACTTCTATGAAAAAAATATTTTTACTAAATCTTTTCAAATAACTCTCCACCAGCCTCTATACAAAGTTTCATGCGTCTGAACCAATTTTCAAAACATTTTTTCCAGTTCTCCGCATACACTTCTTTCACGGCCTTTTCAAACGCTGCTAGCGCGTCTTCCGGCGATGAAAACTGTATTCCTTTGAGCTGATTTTTAATTTTAGGGAATAAAAATAAGTCACACGGAGCCAAATCAGGACAGGACAGTAATCAGGACCGGGTGTTCCAAGGCTCTGACCGGTGTGGAGTCCAGCCAGTCCCTCGTTTTGATCGCAGAGGGCGCGGGCGCGTTGTCGTGGTGAAGGACCCCGCGGAGCCCGGTGTTCGGTCGTTTGTTGCTCATTGCAGAAAAAACTTCCGGCAGGCATTTTATGCTGTACCATTCGGCGTTGATGCTGCTTTGGTCTCGAGTCTCGAAGTAGAGTTGAAATTAGGTACCCCATCTGAGTGAAGAAACTAGCGATCAAAATTTTCACTGCGCTCCTCGGTCGCTTCACTTTCGTAGGCGTTGGTTCATTTTGAAACAGCCAAACTGTATTTTGTAGTGGTAGGACTCTTAGCAGAGTCCGCCTGGGGAAGTACCACACCTTTACCAGTTATTCTACCGCCAAGCAGTAATGTGCAAACATTACTGTGTTCCGGTTTGAAGAGCAATGTTTCCAGAGAAATTACAGGGGCTATAACAGATATAAGATATAACATCTTAGATCTCTGGGTGACGAGCGCAGTGCAGTGCTAGGTGATGATTTGGACTCCTCATGTTCCTATAGCTGCGTGTCACTGTGCTGTCAAGTGGCAGGCATGTTGCTTACCATCAGGCACATGTCCTGCTCGTCTCGTCACTATTTAATTTTTTTTTTAAACTGTCGACAGACGCTTTGTTTCTGGATCGTATTAATAAATCCAGGTTTCGTCACCTGTCACAATGTCGTAAACGCGCCGTGACGAGCCTGCATCAAATTTTTGTTTCATAACACGGCACCAATCCATACGGGCCTACTTCTCACAGAGTAAGTAATCACTACTACTTCTGAGCTTCGGTGAGGTTGTGCGGCACCCAGCGGGAAACTATCCTCCTTACGCGAAGGTGCAAGTGCAAAATCTTATAAACACTTCCTGATCCAATCTGCAGAGTATGCTGAATCTTTTCATACGTAATGCGTCGGTTTTCTTGAATTTTTTTTTTTACTGCCAACGCACTTTCTTCGGTGACAGCCGTCGTAGGACGACCATTGTTCATCCCCCAAAGTCAAACGATCGCGTTTGAACTCGCTATACTAGCGGTAGATGGTTGTTTTTGAAGGTTTTTCATACATAAAAGCAATTCAAAGTCGATCAAATGACTCATCAGGTTTTAAGCCACATTTGAAATCGTAAAAATTTAAAAATTTAAAATTTGTTCACGACGCAGATCCATTTTTTAGTGAAACAAAAAAATTTGAATAGGCTCTCAAAAAAATACGGAGGGAAATTCGAAAATCGAACAAAGGTATTTTTACTTTTAAATAATCGAAGTTTTCAAAATAATTACAAATTGGCCAGTGTCTTTTACAAAAAAAAAAACTATTTTTGCTAAACTTTCTGAGTGACTTGGTATACAATCTGAATCCCGGAAATGGCTTCAACAATTATTTTTCAATTTTAATTAAATTTAGTATATAGGGGGTTTTAAAGGTGAAAAATCGATCCACGAGTAGACAATTAAAATGTCGTTTTATCCGTATTTTTTAGCGATAAAACCGAACAAAGTTTGATCAAATCAGGTAGGTAATAACTATAACGTGTCAAATGAGATGGTGTCAAAGTGTGAACACGTTGCGTATTTCCAAACTATACAACGCCAGAACGCAGCCATAGAAAACTGCTAAAGTATATATTGTAATGTTGTTTTAAAATCTGTTATTACAAACCATACAAGAGTTTTGCGTACTGATGGTGTATAGTTTGTAACGTGGATGCTCGCGTCGCGTCTTTCCATTCTATACAACGCCAGAACGCAGCCATAGGAAACGCGTTCGCGTACGAGTATATTATATTGTAATGTTGTTATAAATCTGTTATTACGATGCATACAATAATTTTTCGTACTGATTGTCTATGTTGTCGATCCGATGCTGAGATTTGACTCTGGGTGGGCTCCCTCGCTCGCCACCTCCCCCCTGCGTTTCGCTAGGCCTCGTATGGCTCGCTCCACTCAGGACCTCCCTTGAGCTTCTGGCTCCCGCATTTTTTATATACACTCTAGGGGTAGTAGCGACAAGACTAGGTGGAGTCGGGGTGCTCCGAGTCGGATCTGGGAAACCAACATCTACAATAAAGCTTCGCGCGCTTGTTCCAAAACATACACGATTAGTCCGTATGCGTACTAGCGCTGTATATTTTGTAACAGCATAATACTTATACGTTACTACAAAGTATACGCGAGTATTTGCGTACTGGCCTTGTATGGTTTGGAAGATCTTAGTAAAAAAACTTATTTACAATCTATACGTGATTAGTTTCATACCCTTGCGTTCTGGCCTTGCATAGATTGGAAATACGCGAACACGTTAGGTACTATTATAAGACTACTATTATAAGAGCCAAACTCATTTCCAAGCCACAAGTCCGTCAGGTCTTATGCAGTGGTCATGAGTACCAGTAAGACTTAATATGTATCTGTTGTAGTTGTCTTGGTTCTAGCTCATTTAAAGTGACCTTAAATACCCTATGACGGCGTGTCGCGACTCATCGATTAAAACCTAGGTTATCAAATTGCGATATAAGTTAATAAAATATGATAACATAAATGCAACTACTGCTGTAAAATAATCCACGTACATTCGAAGAGAACTTGCCGTGGTTATATGTATGTTGGAATGGCTCACTGATATTTTGATGCAACTTCATCAACGTATTGACGGGTTGACTGAGGAATACTGAGAGTGCCGGCGGGACCAAAAACCTGAGCCACCGCGATGATCAGACGTGGGGATATCTGGCACCCACTTACTGGTTGGTTCCGGTTGGTCGGTGGAGACAGAGATTAAGCGACGAAAGTAGTCGTCATGTTTCGTTTAAGCTCACGGATTTCTTCTCACGGAGCACTACTCAGGGCAGGATTCTTTGCATATTCCGCCTTACCACACCTTTCTCAGATACTCTACCCTCTACCTCTAAGTAGTAAAATGCAGATACTATATTTCCATTTTAAAGAGCACTGTTTTCAGAGCAGAAAGTGCTAAGATGTAATTAATTCATTTAATATCTCCCGGTAACGAGCGCAATACTAGCCGGTGAATTTGAACTCTTCATGTTCAAAATTTAAAAGTCTTTATTGTGACACAAACAAACAGAAATGCCACAGTAAAATACTAATAACAAGGATTGACCTTATTGCCGATAGCAATCTCTTCCAGGCAATCAGGAGTTTATGCTTCGTTAATGATAGGATTCGCAATTCATCTTTAGGTTACTTAATTAGTAGGTACTTATGTACTTAGGTACTTAAGTCCCGGTAGACGCTAATTAAGTTATCTTGCGTTTATATCTAATAATCACCTACCGATAGCTACAATTAAAACTGTTATTGTTTGATAGGCATTAAATAACACTTATCATTAGCAAAAGAGGAAATAAGTTTTGCACTCGATTTTGTAGACGGCTCTGATTTTATCGCGGAAATATTGATATATGCAGAAAGAGTTTAGTAATCAGAAAGGACGTGTTTTTATGAATTAGAATCCCACCAATTTCGTCTAGGGTTTAACAAATGAGACCGAAAAATTTAAAAACACGAAAAAACGTTTTTTTTTTACTTTTTCTATTATTGCAGTAGGTATATCTCGTAAAAAATCCCGAAAAGTGCCGTTAAATCAAATAAAAGTGGCCAAGTGCGATTGGGCCTCCCGCACGAAGGGTTCCTTCCGTACCACTGACAAATAAACGGCCAAAACCTCTGGCTTTATTTGAATTCCGTACCTATACATAAACCATCGCAGTTTCCACAGACCAGCTTTTATCTAAAAAGTTTTATTATCGTTTTGATTTTGGCGCGTTTTAGTGTACTAGTGGCGCCATCTAGTTTACTTGGAACGGACTAATCGAGCAAGAAACGGTAATAAATCAAGTATGTTGTATGGGAGTCCCCGTTAAATATTTAATTTATATTGTTTTTAGTATTTGTTGTTAAAACAGTAATAGAAATACATCATCTGTGAAAAATTCAACTGTCTAGCTATCACCGTTCTTGAGATATAGCCTGGTGACAGACGGACGGACGGACGGACAGCCAAGTCCCAGTAATAGGGTCCCGTTTTTACCCTTTGGGGACGGAACCCTAAAAACGAGCAATATCAACGCCAATACCATTTTAGTTAGTCGATAGAGTTCGGGTTCGAGGCTCACCGCTCCTCTCCCTCAAACGGTGTTCCAGATCCCAGAGTACATCGCATTAAACTCAGTGTTACCGCAATCTTTTCTGTGTAGCCCCGTGTATATAAAACGATGTTCTTCAGCTTGAGTTTGAGTTTTTATCAAATTAAAAAATGTTTGTCTGTAAAGTCGGTTTACTGACGATAGAACGTGACAACGTCTTAAGAAAATACTGATGGAATGGTAGCATTTTTCAAAAGAAAATTTTAATTTCATTTGTATATAAAAAGTAATCAGTAGAATTTAGTCATTTTCAATCAAAACAATGCAAAAAAGCTTTTAGATGCCGGGGATCGAACCCGGGGCATTTCACATGCAAAGCGAACGCTCTACCACTGAGCTACATCCCCGCTTGAACTACTGGTCGAAATAATTAATACAACTGTAACAAACATGCGGCGAGGTAACGACCGACGGTAACGCGGTAACGGTACATGACGTCATGTTTTGTGGGCGTGCAGCCAGCTTCATCGAATTATAAGACGTTATCACGTCAAAAAGTTGTATGATAAATTGGGCAACATGGAGGTAGAAGTTCAATGATGTTTTGAATTCACAAACTTAGTGCAGACGATGTTTTAAATTCAATTTTACTTTATTCTCTAGAGAATTTTGTAGTGGTAAAGTGGTATTATAGTCCATTGAATAGTTACATTTGGGGTTGCGTTTTATTTTTAACGAGGACGCAGTTTTATTTTTTTGATGTGTAAGGGGGGTCAGTGTAAAGTTATAACCAAGTTTGTGGGGTCGCCACCCTTGTCCCACGGCCGCCATCTTGAAAATAAGGGTTGTAATGGTTTTTACAATAAATAGTTTTTGCTCGATATTACCTAACTACGGCAATAGGTAGACGCCTGAAATATTAACAGATTATTTAATTATAAATTCACTTTATAAATTAGTAATAAAATTAAAATAAAACGAAAATTGAAGGTTGAGTCTCAAGAGTTTTGTAGAAAATGCTACACAACACACGACCATTCGTGCGCGAGTCCAGCAGGTCTACTAAGAAAACAAACTCCGAATGATCGGCTCCGACCGACAGCTGAATCGGATCTGTAGCCTACCGCGAAAAACATTCGGATCGATACATCTCGGTTGGAAGTTATAGACTTAGGTCAGATGAGGGTCGGATCGAACGAAACGGCCGATTCGATCAACTGACCGATTGTCTATCGAGGTAGGAAACTTCCATAAGTTCGGCCGATATATCGTTTATCGGACTTCGTAGTAGACCTGCTGTTGTTCAATGAAAACCGGAAGGAATCGCATCTTCGCATCATTCCACCGAAAGAGCCGTCGCAATGGCTGTTTTTTTTTGGGAAAATTTCCAAACTTTATCTTTTGAACCAAATTATTTAGATCCTGTTTCTGATAAATTGGTTTGTCTTACATACCTATTATTGAAATGAATTCAAATTTATTTATCTCATATTTAAAAATGGATCCTCGAAATGTATGTACCTACATACCTAACTTTTGAACGACGGCAATTGGATAATTCTTTGTTAAATGTATTCGTTTTTGTCGGGACAATGTTTGTATGTATAGCAGAAAATTAAGTTTTCTTTACGAATAAAAGGTGGTACGAAGTTCGGTATTCTTATATTTTATGTACTCTCAAATAAAAATGAATCTTCGAAATGTATGTACCTACGCTCATAACTTTTAAATGACTGAAACAAATTGGATTCAATGTACTTATTCGTTATTGTTGGGACAATGTTTCTATAGCAGAATTTTTTTTTTTTTAAATATGGTATGACGTAGTTCGCCGGGTCAGCTAGTTTCTCACACAAAAAAGTTGCAATTAACTTTACTGTTTTTAAATCCAGTTTCAAAAATACCCAAGTACCGAAAAACGACAAGTAGAAGTATTTTTTAATTACTTTAACCCACCGTATGACTTTTTATACGCAAGCTACAGAATTTTTAAATTGATACAGATACAACTTAGCTAAATTAATAGAGTAGGTACCTACAGATGGCGGCGTTACCGCCGCAAATACTTTTCCAAATTGATCACAAAACAAGAAGTGTACGTAAATTTCACCTTTCTTGGATAAAGTTTCATTAAGAGGACTTTAAAAAAAAATAGGCAGTCGATAGTGATCAGATACTAGATCGACTCGATATAAAAAAATAAAGTGGCCAAGTGCGAGTTGGACTCGCCCATGAAGGGTTCCGTTGCAGCAAGTAACATTATATACATAGTACACATAGTTCTTGAAGTTCGTTGTAACTTTGATCGAAGTTTCAATAATAGTGTATATATGACGTACTAAAAAAAACTACTCATTAGATCGAGTTCAAACTAATTTTCGTTGGTAGTTTACATGGTAATGTACATCATATATTTTTTTTAGATTTTTCATTCTCTTACTTTAGAAGTTAGAGGGGGGGGGGACACACTTTTTACCACTTTGGAAGTGTCTCTTGCGCAAATTATTCAGTGTAGACGAAAATTATTTTAGAAACCTCAACATTATTTTTGAAGACCTATCGATAGACACCACACACGTGTAGGTTTGATGAAAAAAAAAATTTTAAGTTTCAGTTCTCAGTATGGGGGGCAACCCTAATTTTTCTTTTTTTTTAATTTTTCTGTTGAAATCTTAATGCGGTTCACAGAATACATCTACTTACCAAGTTTCAACAGTGTAGTTCTCATAGTTTCGGCAAAAAGTGGCTGTGACATACGGACGGACAGACAGACAGACAGACAGACAGACATGACGAATCTATAAGGGTTCCGTTTTTACGTTTTACGGAACCCTAAAAATGCACTCCATACAAAAAGTTGTTTTTACAATTTTATTTTGGGTGTAGGTAGAGTACATACTCTAGGTGGATCATTAAATGAATTGTGGAATCGCAGTAACATTTTAAAACGTGACATAAATTCAGGAAATGAGTGGTGAAGTTGATAATGATTGCACAATTTTAATTCTCATGGTGAAATGTTTTCTTTACTCACAACATTTACTTTTGTTGTTATCAATGGACTATTAATAGAGTGTTCTATCTAGTCATGCATGATGCATCCTATCTGTAAATTGAACTGAATTTGGATTACTTTGAGGACATGCGCCGAGGGGTAGGTACGGACCGAAATCTGAAATTATTTGGTTACATTGTTCCGTACCCGTACTTACGGAGAAAGAACTCTTAGATGGGTCTGTTATTTTTGTTTGTCTATGTGTTATAATTTATAACGTTGAAAAATTATAGGAAGTTTTCCGAAGAACAATGTCCACCGATTTTTTTTTAAATTTATAAGTTCTTCCATACCTGATTCTGATGAACAAATGACAAATTTACAAGTAGCATAGCATATATAAGGACCGAAACCGTAACACCTTCGCTGCGTAACTGCGTAACTGCTTTCGAGCCTTAGCCGCACTTTTTGTTCCCACTTCTAAAGCTCAGAGCCTTCTTTCACAAGGAGGAAATAAGGTCGTAATAAAAAATAGAAGAAAAGTGCGGATCGATAGATGACACAAATGTCCTCAAAATATCTGTTGTTGCAATACGCCAATTTCTTCCCGATGATGAAACTTCCGTTAAAGCAAGTGGAGAAAAATTGGTACATCTGCGCTTGAAAAAATATTTAAAGTTGCAGGTGGAATACAAACCCACGACCCGCGATTCTTAAATCGGACTTCATAGCCACTAGACCACCAGAGTTTAAAGAAAACAGTAAACGGCTGAATGTACCTACTTGATTGAAATTAAATAAGTCTTAAGTTGTTTAGGTATCATCTAAGTAGGTATATTTCTGTTTATTTTGTTGCATTTACATATTTTAGTATTAAATACATATTTATTTACTTTTGAATTCAGTCTTTCGCATTTTTATTGTCAAATGAGTATGTTTATGTAGTTGATTATTTTTATGAATTAGTGTATTTTTGTACAGTTAAAGTTGATTTTTTCTATGTACCTAATAGCTACTGTTAGAATTACATGTTTATCACATAATCTTATTGTATCGATAGCCATTGCTGCCCACCGCGTTATGAGTTTTTCCTAGACTTTTATCTACATCCCAAGATTGTCTGGCTGAAACCACTTTCAGCGATAGAACCGGTTGTTTTACTAATCCCACTGTTTTCCTTTATTTTAATTATAATATAAATAATGAAAACAATGAAGAATTTTCATTCATTCATTCATTACCTAGATTAACACGGAGGCTACTTTTTACCCGACTGCACGACGCAAAGGAGTGGTAATGTGTTTAACAGTCTATGTATGTATGTATGTTTGTATGTATGTATGTTTGTATGTTCCTTTGAAGCACTATACAGACCAAACGCCGGGGCCGATTTTTATGATTCACACGTCAATCGATTCCTCTTAATCTGGCGAGTGACACTAAAGACATGACATTAGTGTAAGTTCAATATGGCGGATTCAGGACGCCATATTGTCCAAATAAAAAAAATCGAAATCACCAAAATATGTCAAGAGGGGTATCGTTGAATAGGTATTTAAAAATAATGTTTAGCTTTCTCTCAATGTTTTTCGATTTGACTGACCGTTTAGGATGTATATCGATTTAAAGTTGAGTAACAACCATTCTCACATTTATAGGTTTTTAGGTGGCAGAAAACTTCGTATAACTAACTGTACTTGTGAATGTGAATGGACATTATACACTAATATATCTAGTAGGCATCGATATAAATCAATAGATGTGCCCTGAGCACCTTGAAATTGGTAATAAACTGCGTCTCTGTATGTATCGTAAGTGGTTTACAAACAACCAATCTACTTGACCCCTATAATCGCTAGCGGCGAGATTTGCTGTGGTTCTACTTATTTTGGTTGTTGACACCGAATAATGATAGGTAAAAAAGTCCGGCGTCCACCGCGTCCTGCAACCGACTAGAACGAAAAGAGTGAGCTCACTCTTCCCAACGTTGACATGATTGCGTGCGCCGTGAAGTTTGGGATGGGGCCCATCTTGGGTTCTACGATCTATGCTAGTAGGTAAATTGGACTACCTTTTTTTCGTACGTACAGGAAATGTATTTACGCATACCCTACTGCCCCGCCCGGGAAACACAGCCGGGTTATGTTGCACTCTATATCATGTATGGATATGGTGCCCCTATCTACTAATAAACCTCCATGGGGTTTCAACTCTGCCGCTGATAGTGGGAACACGGAACCGCTCTCGGATTGCTCCGCCTCGGTCGCCCATCTCCAACTTCCAGCGACTGATTAAGAGTTCTGACCACCCTAGGCTAATTGTGACGATGCGCCCCCATCATCATCGTCAAAGCATCATCATCATCAGCCTGTATTCGTCCACTGCTAGACATAGGCCTTTCCCATAATACGCCACTCAGCTCGATCCTCGGTCTTACGCCTCCAACCGCCACTAGCTGTCTTTCGGATATCGTCACTCCATCTAGATGGTAGACTAGTCTCAGAGCGTACTACATTATGTTTACCGATTCGCGGTCTCCATTATAGAACCCGTCTACTCCAACGGTTATCGGGTCTGCGATAGATGTGATTGGCTCACTGTCACTTCAGTTTGCTAATACGCTGAGTTATGTCGGTGATTTTAGTCCTCTAACAAATGACTTCATTGCGGATGCAATCCCTCAGAGAAACCCTAAACATAGCCCTTTCCATATCTCGCTAAGCGACTTTGAGCTTACGGGCCATTTTTACTTTCAGTGCCCACGTTTCAGCATCGTAGGTCATAACGGATAGGACGCACTGATTGTGCATTTTTGTCATGAGACTTTGTGGGATGGATGACGAGAAGACTTGATGACGTTTTACAAATGCTGCCCAACCCAACGAGATCCGTTGGGTTGTCCGAACTCGTTGCACATGTCTTTGGTTGACATTTAAGCCACGTCCAACCCAATCCAGCATCTTAAACATATCTATCCAGTGTGTTTGAGAACAGTCTCGGGGAAATTACATTCCCTTGTCCTCACGCCTCGAAGCAGAGGAATATGTTTCGTCTGCTGGACCGCCATCGTAGTGGCGTCGTACAAACACCTCATCATCTTGATGTATCGCCAATCGACTTGACATCGCTGTGAGGACGCCAAAACAGTCCAGGTTTCGACTTATCAAAGGTCTTTTCATAGTCCACAAACGCTAAGCAAAGGGGCCGATTGTACTCCTTTGTCTTCTGTACAATCTGCTGCACCGTGTGAATGTGGTCTATGGTGCTGTACCCACTTCGAAACCCGACCTGTCCAGGACGTGGAATCGAATAACGAACGACGTCGAGTCTTCGGGCGTGACGATTATTATTTATTTATTTCTTTAAAAGGGTGTTGTCTCCCTTATCAAAGAAAAGGATAACAACATTTTTGTTCCATGTCTGTGGAGTTCTCCTGGTAAAGAGGACGGCACGACAACAGTTCACGGAGCTCTCTTATAAGTGGGGCTCTACCAGCCTTTAAGAGCTCTGTTGTAATCACGTCCTCGCCCGCGGCTTTTCCATTTTTATGTTGCCCAAGAGCCATCACAATTTCGTATAGACTTATCTTAGGCAGGTCTTCTGTGTAGTGGCGTGTCAATGGCTCTTTTGTCCTCGTTTGGTGGGAGATGAGGAGCATGCGATGCGTAGAGCTGGGTGTAAAAGTTTTCCCCTTCCGAGAGAATATCCGCTTGGGATGCAACGCCTGTCCCTGCCGAGGTAGTTAACTTCGTCAGGTGGTTTCTAACTAGTATCTTGACGAACAATTTTGACCCCCGATTTTGCTCAATTGATATTTTAATTAAGTGTGTGATGTCTGTTAGCTAATCGGAGGTCACGTCGGTCATGTTTGGTAATTTTCCTATTTAGAGCCACTTGTTCTGTCGAAGTTAATTTGGGTTTGCGTCGTTCCTCCATGAGTTGCAGAGTTTCAGTGGAAAGATCATCAGTTCATCAGGGGCTCCAAAGCTTTTTTAGTTCACAAGGCGTTTAATAGTAGAAAAGATTTAGTAAACATTTTTGTGATTTGTCTCGGTCTAGTTGAAAATGTGGGGTAAATGCAATGATGCTAGATTAATAGTGCATGAGAAGACAGGGTTTCAGCGCGCCCCCCGCCCTTCTCGCGCCCTAGGCTGCAGCCTAATTAGCCTAAGGGTTAATCAGGCCCTGCCAACTTCAAACGATTTAGTAGGTAGGTACCTACTCAACGTCAATCGAAAACCTATACTAACACAAAACTATAAATATGAATTACATGCAGTAGAAAATACTTCATATTATATCAGTAGAAACGAAGACATTTGGTCAACAACCAAAAGATGCATATTATTATGTTGAGCATATTAACATTCACAACATTGTTCATAACTAAAAAGTATAAAATAAAAAAATATAATTTAAAAACTCAAAAACCCGACTGCGTAAAATGTGAACCAAACTACGTACTCGCATACTAAAAAAAACTGAAAAGAATAAAACAAGCATTTAGATTTATGGTGGTCTAGAATTCTATAATATGTTATTGTATTAATACTATTGAAATATATACAATATTTTCTAATAAAAGAACATTACAACTGAACAGTCGGGATCCATTGATCACATTGTATGTCGAATAATAATATCGAATCCATTGAACAATTAGATTGTATGTCGAATAATAATGGATCCCAACTCTTCAGTTGTAATACTTTTCCATGTTACATTAAACAGGCATATGTCCTATCCCTGATAATAATAATTATTTACGTACTTATTAGATTGTACCTATATTATATATATTCTATGAGTGTACTCAGTTAGACAGCTTACAAGTGACAGCATAGTACTGAATCTTATTACTTTTATACTCTTCTATCATCCTACATAGTCTCCTGGTGGATCATTTACTACGTAAATTTTGTTCACGGGCCTGTAGTCTAGCTTCTAACGGTATCGTTTGTTTATAATTATTGTACTTCAAATGTAAACTAACAGGTTCGACACATGAACTGATTTGAGTACGATATACCTAATAAACACGAAATACCCAAAAAACTGTATTCAACAGCGTAAATTGATTTATTTTAAATTTATAAATTTCAAATTTGTTTTTTTTTTTATTTACGATTTTTCTACTTTAAGGAACTTTAATCGAAATGTGTTTTTTATAAAAAATAAATACTCATTCAAGGACACGCAATTAAACATAAGTTTATGGGCATACCTGCCCAAATAAAAAAAAAACAATTCTGCCAAAAACTCGACCGCAAAGCACAAAGTAGAGTTTGTTGGTATTGAATTAATGGTACCCAAAGGGACCAGTATGATTCGAACGTGTAGGCACATACGTAGGTATGTAGTTAGAACGTAAATAAATCTTACACTTTTCATTTCATTTTTTTTTCATACATTTCAACGCTGAATATGCAGACGACACATTATACATGTAAAACTTATAACACTCCTAATTTTATGTCGGGCCTTAAGGAAACCGATATGGCATAGAGAGCTATGCTCGGAGTCTCTTTGCGCGACCGAATCCGTAACGAGGATATTCTATTCGCAAAAGATCCAAAGTGGCCGACATAGCTCAAAGAGTAAGTAAGCTGAAGTGGCAATGGGCAGGCCACATCGCTCGCAGAACTGACAACCGATGGGGAAGAAAGGTTCTCGAGTGGCGACCACGAACCAGAAGACGCAGTGTTGGACGGCCTCCCACTAGATGGACAGATGACCTCACAAAGGTCGCCGGAAACCGCTGGTTGTGGGTTGCGCGGGACCGTTCGTTGTGGAAATCTAGGGGGGCCTATGTTCAGCAGTGGACGTCTTGCGGCTGATGATGACAAAAATCAGCGTAATTTGTGAATTTCGTCGTCACCAAATGGCGAACCAAATATTTCATCACAATCTACCTCAATATGGGTATCAAATGAAAGGACTTGACTAGTAGAGTACTATACAGTATAACAAATTTCAAATCACAAAATGGCGAATCACATAATTTCTTTTCACTAATGCCTTAATATGGGTATCAAATGAAAGGGCTCGACTAGTGGACTACTATACACACAGAGACAGGCCTGTATGTGTGTCTGTCTGATAGACAGACAGACTTCGACGTCAAACTTATAACACCTCTTTTTTTGGTCGGTGGTTAAAAACCGCAGTAACTGTGGCATAAAGTGGTCAAGTAGGAGTTAAAATATTACAAAAAATTGTGAAGTTCGAAAAAATTTTAAAATTTGAAAGACTTATTCTCAGAAACTATTGGGTGTACAGAGACAATTCTAGTAGCATATTGTAGCAAATTTAGTCTACTTTATAAACGCCATACCTAAGAGGTTTTTTCAAAAACTAGTCGTTTAGGGTTATAATCGCCAAAATTTGAAAAATAAACGATTTTTTCGTGGTTTTTTCGATTTTTTACAAAGTTGCGTTCGCCGCTCGAGGTCTCAAACTTGGATGAATCATTAGGCCAACATCATAAACAAGTCTGCAAAAAATCAGATCTACCGGATTTAATGCATACTACTCCATACTTTCAGGCGAGAACTTAGACGTATTTTTAAACGCCTTCAAAAAAGGAGGAGATTCACAATTTGGTTGTATGTTTTTTGTGTGTATGTTATAGCTCCGCAAATTGTAGATTGATTTTTATGGGTCTTTTTTTGTTGGGTAGATCATAGCTCAGAGGTGGTCCCCTATCAATTTTAATGAAGCGGTGGTTTTTGAAATATCAACAAATACCTATCCTTTTTAAATCATCTGTATGACGCAACGTTGGATTTAATTTTAAATTGAAGCCTGTTTTTGTTTTTTTCGGTTATAATAAATTATGTTGGATAATACACAGGGTAATTTTATTCTAAAAAAATGCGGAATAATCCTTTTCCAAACTCTATGCAATGTTTCACCTGCGTAGTTCCCGATCACGTTATTTTCCCGGGATAATAATAACCCTATCTGTTTCCTAAATTTCATCCAAATCTTCTCGGTAGTTTTTACGTGAAAAAGTAACAAACATAGATCCATGGTGTTTTACAAACTTTCGCGTTTATGATACAAGTAGAGACGACGCGACGTTCAGTAAGTACTTCCTTATTTTTTTATAACCGGGGACTTCAAAACAATGTATGATGTTTTGTTATGAATTATTATTTATGACCTCATTTTTATTGATAAAAATTAATGATACATGTGTGTCACGCTTAGGTATAAACATAGCCAAATAACAAATTTTATAATTGTCACCAACAGGTACGGTTAGCACAACAAGTACGTTGAAAATCCCTAATTTTTTTATAAGCATACGCGTTGTTCACAACTCTATCATCATAATTATTATTAATTACCATTATTTACAGGGTATTAAAAGTGCATGTTACAAATATCATTACAATTAATTGGGTTATGCGTAGATAAATAAAACGGATATATTCAAATATCTATATCTAGTAGAAACACGATCATATATTTTTATACAAAAAATGTACCTACTTCAAAAACACTCAAAAAAGAAAAATAAATTCTAAACGCGAAATTTTGTGATAATGCATGTTTGTTACTCTTTCACGTAAAAACTACAAAACGGGCTGAAATATGAAACATAGATAGATTGTAGTATGAAAAAACACAGGCTACTTATAATCCCGAAAAAAAAAAACGGGTACGGGAACTAAGCGGGCATACCGCAGGCACTTCTTGTAATTAATAAAAGCGCTACCCACTCATCTATTTGAAGTCGGTGCCAGCCAAGCAGACAGATAGAGGAGATATAGGTATATATCTACTACTCTACTACTACTTACTGTAGATGTAAATAATAATTAATAATAAAAAATAAAAGTTAAAGATGTAAATAACAAAATGAATAACAAATGATAATGAATAACAAATGATAATGTAATTACAAATGATAATCGACGAGTCGATGTTTAGTAAGTATACAGGGTTATTGGTAATCAGCATGCATCCTTTAAGAGCATGTTAAGTACATTCAATATGTCAACTTTTATTGTTCAGTTTTTTTTTAATTCGTTTTTTTTCCATACAAAAGTAAAACAAGGGTATTTGCACGGTCTAAACACATCGAACTCTTCGTAACAAGAGCGCGCGCTCTTTAACGTTCTATCAATGAAGTACCATGCGCGGCTCCAGGGTGGGAGTCACGGGGGACATGACCCCCCCCCCCAAAATCATATACCAGGCCCAGAAAGTTTTGCAAAAAAAAGTTTTTATGTATAAGACACTTGTAATTATTTTGAAAACTTCGATTATTTAAAAGTATAAATACAACTGTTCGATTTTCAAATTTCCCTCCGCATTTTTTTGAGAGCCAATTTTTTTGTTTTATTAAAAAATGTATCTGCGTCGAGAACATTTTCGTGCTATGATTTTTTACGATTTCAAATGTGGCTTAAAACCTGACGAGTCATTTGATCGACTTCGAATTGCTTTTATGGATGAAGGACCTTCAAAAGCAACCATCTACCGCTGGAATAGCGAGTTCAAACGCGGTCGTTTTGCTTTCGGGGATGAACAAAAGAGTGGTCGTCCTACGACAGCTGTCACCGAAGAAAGTGTGCTGGAAAACAGACGCATTACGTACGAAGAGATTCGGCATACTCTGCAGATTGGTTCAGGAAGTGTTCACAAGATTTTGCACGAGCACCTTCGCGTAAGGAGGATAGTTTCCCGCTGGGTGCCGCACAACCTCACCTAAGATCAGAAGCAGGCCCGTGTGGATTGGTGCCGTAATATGATACAAAAATTTGATGCAGACTCGTCACGATGCATTTACGACATTGTGACAGGTGACGAATCCTGGATTTATCAATAAGAAACAAAGCAGTCGTTTTGATCGCTAGTTTATTCACTTTGACGGGGTACCTAATTTCAATTCCACTTCGAGACCAAAGCAGTATGAACGCCGAATGGTCCAGCATAAAATGCTTGCCAGAATTTTTTTCTGCAATGAGAAATAAGCGACCGAACACCGGGCTCCGCGGGGTCCTTCTTCACCACGACAACGCGCCCGCGCACTCTGCAATCAAAACGAGGGACTTCCTGGAGAGTCTTGGGGCACCCTCCTTACAGTCCTGATTTGGCTCCGTGTGATTTTATTTTTTATTCCCTAAAATAAAAAATCAGCTCAAAGGCAAAGGGATAAAGTTTTCAGCGCCGGTAGACGCGATAACAGCGTTTGAGAAGGCCGTGGAAGAGGGGTCTGCGGAGGACGGGAAAAAATGTTTTGAAAATTGGTTCAGACGCATGAAACTTTGTATAGAGACTGGTGGAGAGTTCTTTAAAAAGTAATTTTTACTTTAACTTTAGTAATTTTTATTTTTTTTCATACAAGTTAGTTTTTTAGTTTCTCAAAACTTTCTGAGTGTCCCATGTACATTAGATTAAAAATCAAAATGTCTAGTAGTACATAAACTATTTTTAAACGCGGGAAAACAGCTGGAGCGTCAACTACGCTGGTAAAATCGTGGGGCGCTACTAGTAAAGTCTTTTTTACTCGATTTATTGTATTTCTACTCGTGACCCCCCCCCCCCAAATCTGAGGCTGCGTACTGGTGACCCCCCCCCAAAATTCGAGGCTGGGACCGCGCCTGTGAAGTACCGCCATAATAGAGCCATATAGCCACCGAATAGAGGTAAACGGTGCTTGATAGGTCAACTAAAAGTAAAAAACAATATTTGGGATAGGTATTAAGTTTTATAAAAGTTGTAGAACAAGTATTGCTTTTTTTAATATACAGAACATGTCTTTAAATGGCATAATACAGACTGATTACCAGTAACCCTGTATTAACATAATCATCATCAGAAACCTTTTTCGAGACCAGATAAACGATTATACTAGTTTCCAGCACACAGGCATTTTTTTAGTGCAGGGACGAGAAAGATGTACGCCCAGTGGTAAACAACATGCCTGCCCTTTATAGCATAGTCATCATCATCATCATCATCAACAGCCCACTAAATGTTCCCACTGCTGGGACTCGGGGCCTTCTCTCGCAAGGAGAGAGTTAAGGCCATAATCCACCACGCTGGCCCAGTGCAGGTTGGTGGATGACACATGATCTCGAAAGATTCTAGGTACATGTCGGTTTCCTCACGATATTTTCCTTCACCATTTTAAGTTAGCGGCGTTACGCACATGACTTCGAAAAGACATTGGTGCGTGTGGGGTTTGAACCCGGGGTCTCCGGATCGGCAGGCGCCGTTCTCCCGACTAGACCAGCCGTAACTTAGCATACTACCTCATAGTACCTCGGAGCTATTTGAATATGAAAAATGCAAATTACTGTTCTGTACTGCATTTTATACTCTGTTCTATACCTGTATTTTATACATATATTTTTGTATTTTATAGTATTTCTAAATTACGAGAGCAAGCTCGCTCATAATAAATATTAATCTCTTGACCCTGTATTTTGTCTAAGCGGTAGAATAATTGAGTATATATTGAATAAATTTTGGTCTAATAAAGTTGATACTAGTTCTATGGTTGTAACTCAATTTAATCAATGATGTCTCGTTCAGACTTAAAAGGTTCTAAATCCTCAGTACATACATATATATTTATATTGACGATTCATCTGTCCCTGATAAAAAACGATGAAGATTAATAAAACTGTGATATCATGATTCAATTACATCAGATTCTCCAGTCTATTGTGACTAGCCAAAATTAATCCAACTTTATCATCTCCTTATCATTGATTCTCAATGGAAGCTTGTATAAATATAGGGTTGAAATGATAACCATCGATATTGGTGTATTGTACGCAAAACAAAGCCGTCTTCTGTCTTGTATTAAAAAATATTTGGTAATATTTTTTTTTCCAAAAACTTAACAAAAAACTGTTTAGTAAACAAATTGCATAGCAATATATATAAATTTCAGTAACAAAAAAAATAAAAAATCCCGTCGTCTTTGAAAAATTCAGTACCTACTAACTAAGTACCTACGTATTTTTTTATAATTCACTGAGAACCTCATCCTTTTTGAAGTCCACGTAGAAAATGTATTACTCGTATTTTGGGAATAGTACATATTTACTAAATTACCGTAAAAAATTAGCTTTTCGAAGTTTTGGTAACGTAGTTTCTGCAAGCAGGTAGGCGAAATTATTTCAATTAACATGAAGGAACATAATTATAGATATTGTATGGTTGCCTTAAAATCAGCGCACTCGTAAGATCGTTTTTTTCAACTTTCCGATTTAAGTACCTGTACGTTTAAGGAGTAACCCGCGGCATGTAACCCGAATTTAAATTCATTTCCTCCACGTAAAATAAAAATCTTTTTATTCCACCACGAGTCCCTACCCTCCAAACCCTACCGACCAAAACCTCCACGAGATTCCGTCTTTGCGGCGAGATCGTTGGGACGCTCACACAGTATTCCGCAAACCTTGCTTGTTTCCAGGCCCTCGTCTAGGGCTTGCCTCCGTCACCGGTGTATTTGAATCCAAAATACGCCGTGACCACTTCGGGGATCACCCAGTAAATGGGTGCCAGTCGCGCCCGCTTCTGGAAACCCTTGTTCCCCTGTAACTGGTCAGGTTTGTGGTCCCGTAGCCTACCACTTTGGGGGTCACGGGGGACATGTCCTCCCAAAATCATCAAAAAGTACAGTACAGTATAGGATATTTTTACCGCAGGAAAAAAACAACTGCATTTGCAAACTACGCGGGGGGACATACTGTATTATAATTGGTGACCCCCCCCCTGTTTTCCAGCGACTGAGCCCCCCTCCCTCCACCCCATCAAAACGCGAACCCCTCGGAGAGGGAACCTGCGTCTTAACTATACAAACATCATTTTGTATCATCATTTGTTACAGAATTACTTTTGATATTGTTTTTTTTGTAATTCGTTCTAAGGTGACAAATTAGACGATAACTAAGTAATTTAAAACTGTCTTAAAAACTATTGGTTGACATCTATTTTTGACCGACTCTAAAAAATTAGGAGGTTCTCAATGAGGTTAATTTTTTATGTACCTATGTTATGCGATAGCTCCGCCAATTGTGAATGATTTTAATAGTTATTTTTGGGTTTGGTAGATCGTGGTTCAGAGGTGGGACCATAATATATAAATTTTATCGAAATCGGTGCTGCGGTTTTTGGAATATCAACAAAAATGAAAATTTGCTTTCGTTTGTCTAGACGACGTAGTGATAGCTTCTTATGAAATGTGGTCATCTGTCTGAATATTTTAAATTAAGTCGGTTTTTGTTTTTTCGAAGAACATAAATTAAGTAGGTATTACGGGTAATAATTATTTATAAACTATTTTATCCAGATACGGTCACCGAATACAATTAAACTAATTTGGTTCGCTACAAAAATAGTATTTTTTTTTCATTCTTTCGCCATTTTTTTTTATAATCACTAATTTTATATGAAGAATGTCAGAAAATATAAAATAATGTCTACAATAAAGATTGGCGTCCAACAGCCAAAGTAGACCTTTGTCCAATATTGGGATTGTATAATTTTAAAAGAAAAGTATACCGACATATCGCCTTAAAATTGCTAACACGGTGACATACAATTTAAATATATGCGTGCGCGCCTTGACAACGCAGGAAAACCAGCACAAAACAGCAGTATTGCGTCTTAATAAAAGTTTTATTAATTTTTAGGGAGATTGGCGTTTTCATCAGATAACGACCGACCAAAATGATTTTATCAGCTGAGGTGAGTACCTACTGCACATGTAAAAATAGCATTATCGGCGGCTTGTAAATTAACATTTTAAGTATCTTCATTATTTCATTTATTCAGTTATTAATTTCTATTTTAAAGACTAAGTGTTAAAAAAATAATGAAATATGTAAAAACTTAGATCGCTGTTGGCAGTGGGGCATTGCCCAAACTATCGGTGATCAAGGTTACAGAGTGAGGAACCTCCTGACGATGCCTCCGGACTCATAGGAGCTAAGTAAAAACTCAGCTCGAGGAAATAATAAAATAGCCCATCTCGGTCTAAAAAGGAAACTTCTGTGCCTTTTAGACCTCCTCTACTTCATCCGTAGATAACTTTCAGCCCGAAATAATATTTCTCCTTGACATTTTCAAATCTCTGTATAGTTCGATTAATCCGTCAGAAATTGTTGTAAAAATGTATCAGCGACATTACTAATTGTCTTCTGTCCTATACAGGATTGTGGCTGCCCAATATCTGAAGAAGGTATATCCATTGTCAATTCCCCGATATGCAGTGGAGCTATGCTTTTCATGCTGGTGTTGGAGGGGTTCCTCCGCGGGCGCTGCGATATATCTTCTCCTTGCCAAAGGGTCAGCTCGAAAAAGGACCCAGATGATGAATACGACTTCATAGTGGTGGGATCTGGCGCGGCCGGACCGATCGTCGCGTCGAGGCTGACGGAAGATACGTCGTTTAAGGTTAATAAAACTTGATTGTAACAATGAAACCTACACTACCGTTTATACCCAACTAAGCACATCTGAATTTTCCGTAGAATATACCCAATGTCTAGTAGAATCTAGCCACTACTAAACGCAAGAACTACGAAGAGAGCTCAGCATACTGACTGCATTATCACGATTAAATGGATGCTTGAAATGTATTCACCGCTCAGCGGAAGTTACTCCCCTACTTTGATCTCACTGCCACTGTAATGACAAAGACTTGGATCAAATAAGTCAGAATCCAAATGTAAACTAACCCCGATCTAATTTCAAAAATATTCGTGATTAGGACATATAAACTTTGTGTTACACTCATCTTTTAACGCATTTTAATTTTCCTTAGGTGCTGCTATTAGAAGCTGGGCCTGAAGATCCACTCGCCTCCCGTGTCCCTTCGTTCTACAGAGGCTTTTGGTCAAACGGAGAGGTGGACTGGAGATACCGCACCGTGGTAGGGGACTACTGCCTCGACCAGGGCTCGCTGGGGTGCAACTGGCCTAGAGGAAAGGTGCTTGGTAAGTCGTGCTCTTTTAATACAAACATCTAAGGATAAGTGCGAAAAGGATGTGTGTTTTAGATGTTTGTTAAATAGTGTGTATAAATGTTTTCCAAGAATAGGCAAACCATATTTATGTCACCGTGAATTTATGAATACCGTCAGTTTACAATCTAGCGACGTCTGTTTATAAACAGACTTTTTTATACGTGGAAGAAATGCATTTACACATATCCTTCCACCTGGGGGAGACGGTCGGATTATATAACACTTAAAAATATCGAACTCGATACCACGGGCGGACATGGTGACTGACTAAAACCTCCACGGGGTTCCAACTTTGGCGCTTATGGCGGGAACGCTCAGGTATTCTTCTGCGAAATTATAAACTAACCTAAGCTACCGTAGGATTATAATCTCACATCTTTTACCATAAACTGACGGTGTTTCCAGTTTTACGGAGACATAATATATTAATAAGGATATTTATTTCTGTGATCAATAATAAGTGATCTGTATACGGTGTTTTGTTTTTTGAATGTTTTCACTTCAAAACAATGTAGAGTATAGTGTCACCGAAAAATTTTAAAAACCGTGAGTTTTTACAAACTAACTGGTTAGGTTAGTTTTTAAACGGTATGCGTAGTTTACAAATTAGCCTCCTTCACATCGCGTAGTCGGGCAAACGTGGCTACATGATATCGTTATCAAAGCGGAAAAGTTGCTGTTAAAATAGGCGACTTAGGGGGCTTAGCGACAGATTAAACATAATTATTTATTCAAACCGTATTGATGTTTTATTCCGATAGCACTATGATGATGGCGATAAAACGTTGATAACCACAACGCTGTCCATGATAACATAGTTCAGTACCTACCTATAAATAATTAATCGATTATACCGTGGGCTAGAGTACGCCCGTGGCTTTACCTGTACCTACCTACTTATGGCGCCCGTGTATTACTTAGTGTTACCCGGGACTCATTTTGCTATTCACTCATTTCAATTTAATACATGCTAACAGCACATTGTTAAAATATGAATTAAAGCTAAACGGTACTCACTATAAATATAACTATGTGTATAATAATAAAATTAACCCCTATTTTTCTGATCATGCTCTAAGTAACTCGAGAACGGCTTTACCTATTGAATTCGTATTTTGTATGTATTCTAGTACTTCGTAGATAGTTCGTCCATCTATAAGTAGGTACCTACTTAATATTATAAAGCTGGCGATGTTATTCATATGACCTATCTGAGGAACTACTGGACTAGCTTTCATGTAAACTTTCATACCCGGTTTTAAACCATTAAAACTATTTTCTCGCACTAAAAAGTAGCCTAAGTATCTATAAAATACGTACAAATTTAATGTCATTCGGTTCAGTAATACAGACGTGAAAACGTAACAAACGGACAGGCAGACAGAGGTACGTTCGCTTTTATATATATAGATACCTAGTAGGTAGTAGGAATATTATAGATATAGATAGATTGATGTAGGTATACCTACGTAATTTTATGCCCAGAGATAAGTACCTACCTATAGATTTTTAATTTGGCGAATGGCTTGTTCAAAACCTTTGTTGGAAAATGTAGGAGCAGGACTTCTTTCAAAGTTCACCAGGGGAAGTACATAGGTACTACAGCTTTGACAGTTATTCTACCGCTTAACGGTAATGTGCTAATAATAGTGTGTTCCGCTGCAAAGGGCAATGTTTCTTATATATCTGGGTGACGAGTGAGTGAGTATTAGTACTGTGTTGTTATGAGCAACACGTCACAAATCATTCAGATTGCGAACATTCGCTTGTAATGTTAGTCCCGCCATGCTATATTATACAAAGGAAAGGTATTGTAAAAGACAGAGGGTCCAGAGATGAACACATAGATATGGTATGATGGCATATGGTTCGATTCACACCCGGTGCAAATATTTGTGTGATAAATACTAATATTTGTTCTTTGTCTGGGTGTCTCTATGTACAATAAGTACCTATGTAATTACAACTATACAGGTACCTATGTAACTACCTATTATATCAGCTATCTGGCACCCATAGTAGGTACCTACAAGCTTTGCTTTAGGTAATTTTGCTAGAGTTAGAAGGAGTTGTATGTGAAATGTCCACCAATTTTTTTTATAAGGTCAGTTTACTTCAAATTTATTACTGTATCACCAGGCGGCAGTACCTTGCTGAACGGCATGATGTACCACCGCGGCCATGCCGCTGACTACGAGGACTGGGTGAACGCCGGTGCCGAGGGCTGGTCCTGGGAAGACAACCTACCGTTCTTCGATCGCACGGAGGGCAACAAGCAGATCGGAACTCTTGTTAGCGAGAAATACCACTCGGATAAGGGACCCTTGCCTGTTCAACAGGTTCGTTGTAAAAGTTATACTTCATTTGGCACGTTAAGAAAAAAATAATGAGAGTAAATACCTACTTACGATCCGTGCGCACACCGTTACGATAAACCGACACCACCGACACTGACGAAATGTGTAGACTTAAAATTTTCATTGGGCCCAAGGCTTAACAAGATATGGGAAGAGTTTTAAGGTGCAGTTACGGCCGGTATAGTAAAAAGAACGGCGACTGCCGAAGCCCCTGCTTCGTATTCCACGCGCACCACTGTCTATTCGTAGTTTCGTACTCATGTGTGTAATGTAACTTAAGAAACGGCGACAGAAAACACCATGTGGAAACTGACACTTTCCTAGAATACTTTGAGGGCAAGGTGCGCGTCGTCCCCCCGAGTCCCAGAGAACATTAATTATTAAATTAAAAGAGAACATTAATTGGGCTGCTTATATATGTTATATGCTGTTGAGTTGACTCACCAATGTCGTTTTCTTTCCAGTTTAATCACCAGCCCGCTGCGTTGTACCAGCTCCTGAACGCCATCAACGAGACCGGGATCCCCGTGATCGCGGACATGAACGACCCCAACACACCCGTAGG
This sequence comes from Ectropis crepuscularia, assembly GCA_963693475.1. Lineage (NCBI taxonomy): Eukaryota > Metazoa > Arthropoda > Insecta > Lepidoptera > Geometridae > Ectropis > Ectropis crepuscularia. The sequence continues at coordinate 14,258,017 of OY856356.1, forward strand.
ATTCTGCGTCGCTCAAACATTCAACGCGTAAGTGGCTTTTATTTCTGAACGAGTTTCCAGCTTTCATGGGGAAGTGACGCGTAAAAATCGTCCGTGATTTCTTTTTGAGATCATCGTGCCTTCTTACCATAAATCATAAATCAAGCAATATTTTATTTTGCAAAATGTGTTCTTGTATACCTACCTAAAATCTGAAGAAACATCGATCCTACCTGTCCCGCGACACCACGTCTTAATTTCATTATTAAAAGCCGGGTCACACAGAGGCGATCCGATAGCGATCCGAGACGGGATTTTTGTAATGTTCGAATTTGTATGCAACCTGACACACAGCAAGCGGGCGCGATCCCATACTCGGATACGATCCGGATCGCTATCGGATCGCTATCGGATGGCCTCTGTGTGACCCGGGCTTAAAATATGTATAGATTATGTAAAAAAATAATACTTATGTACGCACACAAGACGCTTCTTTTTATTCCTCGAGCTAAGTAACTTCAACGTGCGCGTTAGACGCTTTTTGGATGAGTGAAATCTTGAGAGTCGGTGTCACCGACATGCGTACCAGTCTAGCAGTATAAAGGTATGTAGCTAGTACTAAAATTCTAAGCTACAAGTTTTCACTTCTATCGCAAGTTCTCTTATGTTCGTTACGCGTTTCGGCGCCATTCTGTCTGGCTTCCCTTTATCTCACTTCTGGCGGGCGTCCCGAGACACACGTTTTTTTTACACATAAATATTTGTATTCTATAGAGACGGACAACGCTACACAGTCGCCAGAGCATACTTGAAGCCAGAGTCTGAGCGACCCAACCTCCAGGTGAAGCTGAACGCACACGTCTCCCGAGTCATCTTCGAGGGCAAACGCGCCGTGGGCGTGGAGTACATTGACAAGGATGGACAGACCAGGGTCGTTCGCGCTTCTAAAGAGGTGAGATATTTTAAATTCTTGAATGTAGTGCCTCCTGTTCGCACCTTTGGGATGAACAGACTAAGCATCAGCTGGTGGCTCTGGAATCGATCGAGACGTGTCAAAAGGCTCATAGGCATATATTTTTGTAGTAGTAGGACTCTTGGCAAAGTCCGCCTGGGGTAGTACCACACCTTTGCTAGTTCTTCTACCGCCAAGCAGTAACGCGTAAACATTACTGTATTCTGGTTTTAAGGGCAATGTTTCCAGAGAAATCACAAGGCTGACAGGGCAGATGTATAATATCTTAGATCTCTGGGTGACGAGCGCAGTGCAGTGTTAATGATTTGGACTCTTCATGTTCCAAAAGCTGCATGTTACTGTGCTGTTATATGGCAGGCACATATCCTGCTCGTCTCGTCCCTCTTTAGGTGCGTTAAAAAAGGCAATGATGATGTGCGTAAAAGTCTTCAACATTGCCGCAAAATTGCTAGTTTATCGGTTTTTTTATCGGATACACTTCGGAGAGTGTGCAATTGATCTGGATAATCTGATACCACCTTGCCCTTTTTTTTATCCAACTGGTCGTAGCTCGAAAAAACGACATCGTTTAATGGTTGATGTTCCAAAGACACACACGAAGAGGTTTGACTCTACGTTTCTGATAAGAACATCTAGATTTTGGAATGTGTTGCGTTCAAAATCGTTACATTGAAATATCTAAAAATTCACAAAATTTTGACTAATAGGTACATATCATACTCGTATACAGATCATGCAATCCACGAAGACGCGCCCCACTATTCCTCCTAACCGTTTATAGTATATGTGTGCAATCTTTCGTCAATGTTTGAGTATTGTCGGTACACACTAATTACCTATGAATGCACACGCACACTACAATGACTGGTGAATGGTTCGCGACTGACGCTCGGAGGAAACGCGATTGGTGGAAACGAAAATTGGTGGGGCGCGTCTTCGTGGATTGCACTATCTATATCAGGATCGAGTTGTTGAGCTCCGGTAAAATCGCGGGGCGCTGCTAGTGTTTACCTACTGTTTGTGAGAAAAATTGCATGTTTGTGTGTAATTTGTTTCTAAAAACTCACTAATGCCATCTAGTAATAGGCACGTAGTTATCAGCCACTTTTTTGTAGCAAGATCATAGATCATATGGATCAATGTAGGATAATTTAAAATCAATTTAATATCAAAACAATAGAATTTGTCATAATCATAGAGCTGCTCGATTTTTTTTGTCTTATTGTAAAAGTTCTAACCAACAATGTATACCGTTCTACAGGTGATATTAAGTGCAGGTGCACTCAACTCGCCTCACATCCTGCTGCTATCGGGCGTCGGTCCCCGCAAAACGCTCGAAAAGTTCAACATCCCTGTTGTAGCTGACTTGCCAGAAGTCGGAAAGAACTTAAAGAACCACGTGGGCGTCACTCTGAACTTTTTCTTGACCGAATTGACCGACAAGCGGACTTTGGACTGGGCTACAGCAATGAGCTACATGCTCCAGAGGGATGGCCCTATGAGCAGCACTGGAATTACTCAGGTAAGCCAAGAAGCAGAGGAAACGTCTGTGGATTTTTGAGGCTAAGTTGATGAGAACGTGATAAACCCAATATCAAAAATGTTTCATAAGAATTTAGGTAGGTACTAAAACTACTAAATGCTGCTTTGATCTATTTTTAAATCTTTGATCTCTCAAACCACTTTGTTAACACCAGGACCGTTCGATGTTCGATCTAAATATACCATCGTTATCAACCCTTACAAGATCGTATCCATATACATAAATCTTTTTTCTTTTAGAAGGAAAAGATAAGTATCAAGAAACAATCGTGTTAGTGGTGGTGGCAGTGGTATAACGTGCCTTGGACGGGCCCGGGCCTCTACCGCCTAACGAAAAACGCTTTGACGCTTTGACACTTTGACCTTGCTGTCTCTTTTCTTCTCGCTTGAAATGAAAGAGACGGCAATGCCAAAGCATCAAAGCGTCAAAGCGTTTTTCGTTAGGCGGTAGAGGCCCCGGTCGCAAAATTAGTTGGTTGGGGCGCAAATGAAGGGGCTAGGGGGTCTATCGCTTAACTCGATCGCTTGTGTCTTGCTTCTTGCTCTTTTTCATTTCAACTCGAAATTCAAGAGAGATCAATAGCAATGACATACCCAGGACGTCTACTCTCTTTCTACAAAAAACGTAATTTAGAAATAAACTCCCGACTTTCCAACTCCGGCTCTACTTCGTTTCGTCGATCGAACATTATCGACGGATCGGAGTAGGTAGAGAACAGGAGTTTGAAAGTCGCGAGTTTATTTTTTGATTTAAGTAGGTACAGATCTTTTTTACGGGAACACGTAGTGCCCTCAACGCACTGGTGGCACACCCAGTTCTTTGTTGGAACAAAGAATTAGCCCCTAAAAAAGAATTGATAAAAAAAGGCCTGGACATAGGTAACTAATGTGTTAATATGTTACCGAGTTGAGGCTAGTATGTGTTGAAGAAGGCATTGTTCTTATCGCAATTCTTCATATCGTATTAAACAATCGTAATGTTAGTTGATAGTGATTCAACGTCATGGTGTTAAAATAAAGATAGGTAGGTACTTACTTATAGATTGTCTATTTCTATGTAGGGTGACAAAAATATTTTTATTTTAATAGCATTTTTTTGTCTACCACTTTGACGCAATGACCGTTCTTAGGTACATGTATATTATTCGATTCTTTTTTGAACGAAATTTATTAAAATAAAAATGTTAATATGTTATTTAAGATAATACAAAATCATTCTATGAATGAGTCGTTTTTAGAATGTTTTAGAATACCGAGTCTTTGAACTAGTTGAAATTAAAACATTAATTCATTTATTGATATAGGTAGTGTGGCGCTAATATCAAGATCGTAATAGAAATACCTACGTACCTATGTTAAAAAAAATAGAAATTAGGTCACGAAAGTACGAAAGTCAAAGAAATGTATATGCGTACCTAAGTTTGCAGATAAAACCGGTACCTACCTACCTATATAAGGCAGTTTTTGGTTCGTCATACTCATGACAATCACGAATCAAATTACGAGATATCATTACACTGCGTAGATAGGTAGGTAGTAGGTGCCTATTATCTTAAAGATGACAACGTAAATTGATAGGAAATGATTTCGCTAAATACATCGTCAATCTTGTTCTAAAGCACTAGATTAGGTATCAAATAGTTAGATGTGGTCATATCTAACATGTCAATTTAGTATCGATCTTATTAGTCACACTCTAAGACGATAATGCTTTGGTAGTGAAAAATGCTGCGCTATAATGTAGCCACCGTTATACCTTCACATTTATAAAATTTCTTTTATAATGTGCACGGACTGCCCTATGGTGAACGTTACTGCGTTTATTTATTCTACCGTGCGGTCAAATAAATGCAGTGAAGCGTTCGCGGACTGCCGCGAAGAAAACGCATCTTATTTGTCATTGTAACTCCAACTATCGGGCCCCCATGTTAATCATTACGCAAAAAAGCATACCCAAACGGTACGCAATAACGCTCCTACATCTCTTGACGCCCGCAAATTTGCAATGGGAGGACACGATGATTTTACCGCATGCGTGTATTTCACCGCAATGCGTGCACATCTATGACAGTTCATACTTCACAGATTAGGTTTGCGTTAAGGCAGGTTTGCATTTTGATTATTGCGAGTGTGAGTGCGAGTGCGAGTGCGAGTGACTGATTACTATGCACTCGCAATAATCAATCGGTGTCCACACGTGTTTGCTACCAATCACTCAACACCTGCACTACTCACTCGCACGCGTACTAATCAAAATGAAAACAGGCCTTTAAACGCAAGGCAGAGCGCTGGGCCTAAATAATTTTCTGTAGTTATTTTGTTTTTAATTATTTCGTTGTCTGCAGCTAACAGGTCTCCTGTACTCGAGCCTAGCAGACCGGGAGCGCGAGCAACCCGACCTGCAGTTCTTCTTCAACGGCTTCTACGCCGAGTGCTCCAGGACCGGGGAGATCGGCGAGCCGGGCCCGTGTGAGCAAGGGGTTAACGTCTCGTAAGTGGCTTGAGTAATAAAACAGCAAAAATATGTTGGATGACGTTTCTCACACAACATCTCTGTGTCTTCAAACCGAGAGTGAATTGGCTTCTTGTAAGTAAGCACTTTCTATCGTAGACCGCGTCGTTTAACAATAAATTAACATTAGCTTATTCTCCTCTAATTAGCCTCTGGTGATTAATTCCGGCCGCTTTCTCTCAACTTCTTGCTTTAATCTCATCAGTTGTTCGCAGTAGAGTTCAGAATCGATGGTCCTGCCTGTTGGTAACAGCTCATAATGAATAATGCCTTTCCAATCCCACCACACACACAGCATCACCTCGTTGCGAGTTAACCCGGGTTTCGCCAGTCTGTGAAGCCTGACCTTTGGCCACGATCTTTTTCGCACGTTCTTGTCGTACGTGATCCACTTTTCATCACCTGTTATCAACTTCTTCAAAAATAGTTCGGTTTCATTACGTCGTAATAAATAATCACAAATGAGTACACGGTTCAATAGGTTTATTTCAGTGAGCTCGTGAGGTAGGTACCTACCCAAATATCGAGGATTTTTGTGTAGGTACCCAGTTTTTTTCAAATACGCCCAAACTGTTTTGTGGACAATTTCCAGTTCGTCAGCTACGTCGTAACTACTGATATGCCAGTCTTGCTCCACTTTTTCAAAAATGGCATCCATTTTATCCGAAATAGGGTGACCAGAGCGACGTGCATCCTTAACCCTAGAAGCCCAATGTACGTCATTTTGACGTACACTCCGACAAAAAATCGTTATATTTTCTGGACGCATGGTTGAATCATCACGACTTCTCGAACCAACTTAGTATCTGTCAAGACCTAACAGGAGACGGTTGTGTCGCTTCGCTAAGTTCCGTCACTTTGTTGTAATCACAATGATGCACGTCAATCTGACGTATGTTTGGGCTTTGTGTAAGTTTCGCAATTATTATTAATTTGTAAAATTATTGTTTTTTTGCTTATCGCTATGTTTTCTTTAATGCGACATATCAAATATTGTTATTTGTTGGAAATAAAATGCAATGGCGTCCTCTAGATACGTAAATTCGGACAAAGTTACGTCACTTTTGAAAAATGAAGATTATTTTTTCCCCGCTAACAGTGAGTCTGAAAAAATATACTTTGTTACTCGAGATGATTTCAGGAGTGATATTGAGGATGGTATGATGAACTTTATTGGCAATGCAAGTCCAGCAACTAGACAGAAAGTCCCTAAAAGCCCGGTTCCGTCTCAGCAGATTTTGAGGAATCACTATCAATTTCAGGCTTCTATTCAAGGGTTAAATAACCACAAGTAGCTACTAAAAAGGACAGTTCAGTAGTGGGACTTCTGTTGTCAGTATAGCATGTATGAATCGAGGATCAATAGTAATGTCATTCATGAAAAAACTGAACATAGAATTGACGTAACCCTTGATAAAAAAAAACGTCTGGAAATACCAACTTTGAAGATGATTTTACATGAAAATATAACATATGTGTTGAAAACGGTGTCAAAAATCAACGTGAGTTACATGTGATAATCCAGAATATATAAAAAACAATGCTATTCAGGGTATTGTTCTTATAAAAAAGATGGATTACCAAAAAACTGTGCTTGGAATGCAAAAAAACAATATGCAGAGAACACAATATTGACATATGTCATAACCATATATAATTACTGAATAATTGTTTCTAACTATTTTTGTGTTAATGATAGTTGATTTGTTTTCTAAAAATTGTGTAAATGAAGTTGGTATTTGAATTAATTTTATTAGTATAGCAAAATAACTAAGAGGATCAGATTTTTTGTGAAATTTTGCTTGAGTTCCTAACATATGATTAAAAAGGTATAAATATGTAACTATTTCAATACAAATTTATGTTTTTTTATTTAATTAAACTATATTTAAGCTAAATAATTTATAACTTTGATAAATATCATATAAAACATTGTAATATAAGCACTTTAAATATAACACGTCAATTTTACGTATGATTGGGCTTTATGGGTATAAAAATATGATTGGGCTTCTAGGGTTAACATCAAAATTCCCGGATTGAAAACGCTTAAACGCTAAGACGCTTGGTCGTTCATGTAATTGTGTATGAAGGAATCACTGAAAAAGAGTTTTTTTACGTGTGAGAGTGAAAGAGAGAGAATTGTAATGACTAACTAGATTTTATACTTCGGCATATTTCTGTACCTATCACCATTGATAGTATGAGATAAAAAAAAAGTAGGTAGGTACTTATATACGTATGTCTGTGGGACAACAGGTGTTACTGTTAGATTAAGTAGCAGTAGTTAGTAACTATTATCTACGAGTAGTCATGGCGGCAAATGAATAGATAGGTATCTATTACGATTATTCAACTTTATCACCATTGTTGGCCCTTTATCGCATGCTACGTACGGGACATTGACCTATCTTCGTGTCACTCGTTATTTTTTTTTTAGTTTTATCGCATTTAAACGCAATCAGGTTTACAGAATGCAAATATATCTGTCAAATATAGTTCTCAATTTCGTCAAAGATGGCGCCAATGTTTCATTTTGTAAATATTTAAACCAATAAGAATCTTTGGCGTAATTTAAAATTATCTTCTACAGTTATATTTACATCTTCAAAAAACGCCTCATTGTGTTTGGAATCGTTTGTGGAGAAGTCTATCGTTTGTGTGAGTCTAGGAGCATATTTTTCAAATGAAATTCACACCTGCGATTCACTTCCATTGCTGTCGCACAAAGCAATAGGCGCGAGTGTCGAGGAATGCTTGACATACCTGCGCTGGGAGAATGGTCCCAAAAGCGAACGCAAGCTCACGTCAAATGACTTGTGGGACTAGATTAGATCTTCTTTTTCGTTCAGTCATAAAAAAATAATTTTAGTGGATACTTCTCACACGTCACCAACAGACTATCTTAATCCACTGCTGGATATAAGTCTCTCCCAAGGCTCGCCACTCAGCCCTATCCTTAGCTTTCCGTGTCCATCCACTGCCTGCTGTCTTCCGTATCTATATCATCGCGACATCTAGTCTTAAGGTGTACCTACTTAATGTGTCCTATACCATGTTTTCACACAGCATTATCGTAATTCAAGATGTATACTTTGTAGAGCGAACGCAGTGGCCTTGCTACCGCGTTCAGTGGGCTACCTGACCCTCAACTCCTCGGACCCACTGGACCAGCCAATCTTCGACCCCCAGTTCTTCGAGCATCCCGACGATATGGTTATGGTCAAAGACGGCATCCGGGTGTTGAAGAGAATCTTTGAAAGCGAGGTAATTGTTAAACGTTGAAGCGGAATTAACTGATCTAATTTAGAGGTCTAAAAAGGCCTCTTTTTAAGATGTTTTCCAATGAATCATCTAGGTATTTTGACTGCCGATAAAAGTGTAAACTATAACTTAATTGGCATAGTAGGTACTAAACAACACTGTTATTGCACAATCCGTCACCCAATCAAAACACGTCTATAGGTGCAGGTTCGCGCAGAGACCGTGACACGAGACCACGACAGGCACTTGACATTATGGCTTTATATGGGCGCTAGTTCGCGCCGTGACCGCGACACGTGTCTCGGTCTCCTGTCGCGGTCTCTGCACGTAGGTACTAGCACCTACCTACTACTAGGTACCGTTCCGCTGCTCCATTGCAGCACCCACGCTGCCTCTACGCTGGCGCCGCTAAATTGGAATATCATTGACATGAACCCATAAGAATTTCCTCCACCAAACAGTGATCAACGCAGCTAAAGCAGTTTTCTCTTCAAAACTTCCCTTCCAGACACTTCAAGACAAGTACGGCATAACGCTGGACAAAGAGACGACGAGCCAGTGCGACGCGGCCGCCGACCAGTGGACGGACGAGTGGATGGAGTGCATCGTGCGGTACAGCACCGACCCCCAGAACCACCAGCTCGGCACCGCCGCCATCGGCAGCGTCATCGACACGCAACTCAGGGTCTACAACGTCAAAGGTCAGTAGCGAAATCTTCACTCTATAGCTATCTATAATTTAGAAATCATCTAGGTAGGTAGGCTATGAAAAAATATTGCTTCATTTTATTATTTATGGTAGGTACGATCACCAGAAAAATAAAATTGGCAACACTGGTCACGGGCAGTTTTTACGCATCACTTCCGTTACATATTTTTCTTACGGTTTTAGTTTCACATTTTTTTCTCTTTATAACAATAGAGTTAGAAACCGCTTCATTACGCTGATAATAATATGGGGCTGCGTACAAAATTGATGGGTCTTTTGAAATTTGAACCACCAGGAGACCTATCTACCTCTATATGCTTTTTTAATCCATTATTCCGCAACGCCGCGCCGTAAAAAAATCATGCGACTAGGAGAAAAGATGGTTGGGGGTGCACCCCCTGCATAGAATAGATAATAATAGAAAATATTCAAATAGTCACTAAATGTGTACCTACCTACTAAAAACCAATAGGTAGGTAATACTTTTTTGGTTTGAATTTTCTCCCTTCTGATTTAAAAAGTTATATTTGCATTAAAGATCTAACACTCGGTAAGATTGTAGGCCACTTAACACTGGCAGGTGAACTCACGGGTCACATCTAACTATTCCATAAAATAATTCAGTAAATAATTCAGTAATTCGGCTAGGCAGCCGACACGCACACATGCGTAAATACGTGCGAACAACATCTGCGTTGTTGTGTGGAGAGTAGGTAAGTCGACTGCCCCGTTTGTATGGAGTTTAGGCCGAGTGTCCGGGGTGTGCCTGCACTCAGTTGCGACAGCTTACAAATGACGGTATAGTGCTGAATCTTATTATTTTATACCCTTTCAACTATATTTCTCATAAATCTACTGGTGGTTCAAATGACCCATCAATTGTGTACACCGGCCTGTAACTTGTAGTCTATGAAACTTCTTTGTCCGATCTAGATAGATGATAATAGGGCGTTTTCAAGATGCAAAAAAAACTGTCAAAGACAGTTCCCAATTTCACCATAGGAGGCGTCAATGTTTTATTTTGTTAGAAAATTTTCACAAAAACAAACAGTGGCGCTTAATTTATAACTGTCTTTGACAAGTCATCATCATCAATCATCAACAGCCCACTAAACGTTCCCACTGCTGGGACTCGGGGCCTTCTCTCGCAAGGAGAGAGTTAAGGCCATAATCCACCACGCTGGCCCAGTGCGGGTTGGCGGATGACACATGACTTCGAAAGATTCTAGGTACATGTCGGTTTCCTCACGATGTTTTCCTTCACCGTTTTAAGTTAGCGGCATTACGCACATGACTTCGAAAAGACAGTGGTGCGTGTGGGGTTTGAACCCGGGGTATCCGGATCGGCAGCCGCCGTTCTCCCGACTAGACCACCGTAACTTGACAAGTCAAGTAAGAAGAATTTTTAGATCCCTAGAGTAAACTGTAGTTATCCCACAGGTTTGCGAGTCATCGACGCCTCGTCGATGCCGACGCAGCCGACCGGCAACCCTCAAGCCGCCATCATGATGGTAGCCGAGCGAGGAACGCAATTCATTCTCGACGAATACAGCCAACGTTAATGGAAACGGATCTTAATTCCTAGCTAGCTAATTTTTGATACCAGGGCATTTACAAATAGGAGTACTTTTTATATTTTCGTTATTGTTTTAACAATATTTTTTGTTATTTATATACACGTTTTTTTACAATTTGAGTTCTACATATTTTTATATTCATTCACTCGCACTGATATGTTAGGCATGTTGAAAGTAGAAGTGATGGTAACTATTGAAAATATAATTTGCAAGTCTTAGGTACAGTATCTCGTTATAGTAAAACCAGTAGGTACCTACAGCGAGACAAGCTACTAAGGAGGCTGTTTGGACAGTTCATTAAATAATATGGCTACTAAATCTAATAAATGAACCTAAAATACATAGCCCAATGTTAGACTAAAAAACTAATGATTAATGTACATACCACACCAAAATATTATACGTTTTTAATTGAGACTGAATTACCACATCTTCCACTTTTTCCCCAGTTTTACGCGTTAGTTAATGAGATACACCAAAAAGTGCCTGAATGGTGACAGAAGAAAATAATACTATTGTTTTAATACGAGGCATTTGTATATTTATAGACTGTATAAAATTGTTAAATTGTGATAGGTAATTAAGTTATATTGTTTTATAAAATATAATTTTAACGGCAAGAACCGCAATCATATTCCTGTCTTTTATTTATTTTTTAATAATTCCATCATTCGATTTCATCTGTGCTTCCCACATTAATTACTAGGGAAATGGTACTGATTTTAACCATCGACGCAATAACAACGGGGACGGGGACTTTTAAGTTCGACTTGTCTCACTCTCTGTGCGTATAACTATCTATGGCTCTATGGCATCATGTCGGCACCCGAACGGCTGAACCGATTTTTTTTTTTTTTTTGTTGAAAGGTGAATTTCTCCAGAGTGTTCTTAGTTATAAAAATCGGACTAAGGTAGCCGCCACTACAAAATGGTGGATTATATAGTTTTACATCCTCAATATGAGTGGGCTAAGTAGAAGAATACACAAACACAAATCTAAGATGGACCCTGAATTCGCAACCATAAAATGACGGCGTTTTTTTTTTTTTATTTAATATTTATTTTACTTTGTTTAAGAATCAAAGAAAATGTATTGCATTTCACTGTCTAAAACAGCTTTCCAGGTGATTCGATCATTGTTCACATATTATTTATATTACTGAAGTATGGAAGAATTAAAAAATAACTAGCAATATTAAGAACTATATTTTGATTTTAGACATTTCGGTGAAACACGTAATTTACATACACGCGCCATACGTCTTCAGGATTGTCAGCGCACGGAGCCTATTTTAGTTATTTATGTATTTAATGCATTGGAACCACCGCGACCGGGTGGATTCGAATAACATAAAACACCAACACAACTCAAACTTCGGACCTTTTCATTTACAATCCTCACCAATAACGAGCTATCGAAACATTTGGTCCTTCAAGCAAAAGCGAAACAGACATTTCATTCGGTTGATATAATAAGTTTCGACATACTTTATATTGTTGGCAAAATTTGTTTTGTCATATTGAACATTGAACATTGAAACATTGAATATTGAACATTGACAGAACAAAGTTTGCGGGGCTGTATTCAATAAATAAAATCCATTTTTACTTTATAAAATTTAATAAGTACATAAGTGAAAAATACATACATGATTGATTACATAATACACACAAACCTACATCTATAGTTATATTAGTTAAATCCTATGCTAAATAATTCATAATTTAAAATATCATGGTGTCAGTTTAAATAAAATTCATTTTCTAAAAACACCTGTGGCAAATAATAGGTAATAGTTGACGGAATGATTGTATTAATACTTTGCCAATTGCTACTTGTAACATATCATATCTAGTAATTGAGGGAAATGTCTTGAAAGATCTGTTAGTTACTGTTATATACTGTAGATCTGTTAGTTAGTTACTGATAGTGTTTAAGTAAAGGAAAATGTCTTCAATAGACTAGACACTGGTCTGATAGTGTCAATCGGAATCTAGAGATTTTTTTTTTCGCATGAGTCATTTGTTGTAATAACAAAAAAAAGTATAACTTTATCCTTCTGTATTTTTTTTACACATTATTAGAATAATTATTGAACTTATAGTCTTACAAACTCATCATAAAATTACTCCGTTGTTAACCATAGAGAAAAAACATTTATAATAAATGAATATATAAATTCAACGCGAAAACAAAGTATTAATAAATAAAAAAGAAACTATAATTTGGGAGAAATCTATAGAGCCAAACTTAAGAGTACTGTGGTCCAATCAAAATGGAATAGTTTAAAAATGCAAGAAAATATCTTCAAGGATCTAAATGAATATATATATTATATAATCAATTCAGTGTCCTGGTATATTTGTCTCTTTGTAACATAAAAGAGAAAATAGTACAGCAGAAAACAGTTTAGGTCCATTTCTATTATATTTAGTTAGATCCTTGAAGGGACGCATTCAGGATGCAGCCAATAATAGAAAAAATGCAATTTTATTCGATAGCACCTCGTCTATCCTAAAGATTAAGTTAATCCATACTAATACTTACTAAACTAAGCAGATTTTATCTTATACCAATTTATTACGTTTGGCAATACGAAAAATGGCGAGGACAAGGCAGGATACACAGAGTAGTAAATGTTTATGCGTAAATTCGTTATTTTACCGTAAATTTTGGTAACAAATTTTATCGTCTGCCGTATTTTATTGATGTCCTTTGTAGAAATAAGTGTTTGACAGACTTACAAGATATTAAAGTGACTGTCTAACCAGATATAGTTTAGGCACACTGTTTTATTGCCTTAACCAAACCTACAAGTTGAAATTCGCTGTAGAAGTTACGGTGTTACCCACTCACACAACGATCGGGCTAAAATTCACAATCAACCATCAGATTAACACAACTAAAAGATGCTATAAAAATATTTGTTATTCTGTCGGGCTACATTTAGAGGATGCAAGAAACAGTTGCTATTGACCACTTGAAGTATGACCATATTAGCACAAGTAGTGTTCAGATAAGTTGAAAAAAGTGACTATATCAGCTATGGTAATAGTGGCAGCTTAATATGCTTATTTCAGAAGCAGTGACGCTCAAAGACAGACGAAATTTGCCACTATGGACACAACGATCCAACAGTTACGTTTAGTCACCGTTCCAAGTAACAAGTATGGGGGCGTTCAAGCATTCCGTAACGCAATTATTGAAGAGTTTAGACTCTCCCTTGCGCGTTTTAAACGATTTTGTGCACCCCTCTCTCTTCTTACACCTTAAACGTTATATAAGACTCAAGTGACTATCTCTAACTATCACCAACCACAAAAGTTGTCAACTATATGTGCGAAATAACAAAGAAAGAACGATTTATCTTCACAGAAAAATAAAACGTATCATTGGAAAAGGAATAAAACTGTGTGTACGATTGTGAACTCTGTCCCGATGTGAATAGAGGCGATCTTACTGCTCGTCCTTGTCCTTGGCGCCGTGTTTGAGTATGCGCGTGAACTCGACGTAGTCGAAGCGTCCGTCGCGGATGGGCGCCTCGCGCAACATCTCGTCGACGTCGTCGTCGGTGAAGCGGTCGCCCATGGTGGTGAGAAGCTCACGCAGCCGCTCCTCGTTGATCACGCCCAGATTCTCCTCGTCGAAGCATCTGGAACGGTCGAATGTTTCACAGTCAGCGTTACGTGCATTTGGTATTATAGGTACGAGTAGATTTTGTGTTATTGTGATTGTGTGTTTGAAGGTAGCGGTCCGCGCGGAGACCGCGGCAGGTACTTGATATTTTGGAATTGTATGGGGGTCAGTTTGCACCGAGACCGCGACAGGAGACCAAGATACGTGTCTCGGTATCGACGCGGCGTCTTTCCATTCTATACAAGGCCAGAACGCAAGGGCATGAAACTAATCACGTATAGATTGGAAGGAAATACGTTTTTTACTAAATTCTTCCAAACCATACAAGACCAGTACGCAAATACTCGCGTATACCTTGTAGTAACGTAGAAGTATTATGTTGTTCCAAAATATACAGCGCCAGTACGCATACGGACTAATCGTGTATGTTTTGGAATAGGCGCGCAAAACTCTAAAATTACAATTTGTACGTGAGCAGTTGCCTGCTCGCCATTTTGATTTATTGACCTAGCTCTTAATTGATTTATTGTAGATGTTGGTTTCCCAGATCCGACTCGGAGCACCCCGACTCCACCTAGTCTTGTCGCTACTACACCTAGAGTGTATATAAAAAATGCGGGAGCCAGAATATAATATAATAATAATATGGAGAAGCGACACTCAGGGCTGACCGCAGAGCTTCTGGCGGGAGCCTACCCAGAGTCAAATCTCAGTGATAGCCCCTCATCGGATCGACAACATACACAATCGGTACGGAAAAATCTTGTATGCATTGTAATAACAGATTTAAAACAACATTACAATATAATATACTCGAACGCGAACAGTTTCCTATGGCTGCGTTCTGGCGTTGTATAGAATGGAAAGATGCGACGCGAGCATCCACGTTACAAACTATACACGATCAGTACGCAAAACTCTTGTATGGTTTGTAATAACAGATTTTAAAACGACATTACAATATATACGCCAGCAGTTTCCTATGGCTGCGTTCTGGCGTTGTATAGAATGGAAATACGCATCGACGCGAACTGGCGGCCATACAATTCCACAATGTCAAGTACTTGTCGCGGTCTCATGTCGCGATCTCGTGTCACGGTCTCAGCGCAAACCAGTACCTTTAGATTTAATATGTAGTAATACTCTTTGCAGAGTCCGCCAGGTGAAGAACCACACCTTTGCCAGTTACTCTACCGCCAAACAGTAATTTGCAAACGTCACCGTGTTCTGGTTTGAAGGGCAATGTTTCCAGACAAATTACAGGGCAAAAGGAAAATTCGAGTGCCGTGCTCAGTAATGATTTGGACTCTTCACGTTACAATAGCTGAGTAACACTGTGCTGCTATGGGTACTCGTGGTACCATCAGGCACATGTCCTGCTTGTCTTGTAACTCAGTAATGTAAAAAAAATGGTTAAGGGAGCAGCTGTAAAGTTTTTCGCCTAGAAGTATAATCAGAATTTGGCTGTTTGTGAGGCCTCGAATCTCAAGAATCTAAATTTGGCTGTTGGCATATTATCTATGTCTTTTTTATCAGGATAATAAAATCGTTTCCTTAACTCTTGTACAAAACAGCAAACTCAAATATACAGTGAGTCTATTGTTAGGTTTTCCTCATTTATTTATTTACTCTCCCACTAGTTACACTTGAATGGACATTACAATTTACGACACAGTAACGTACGACGCCCACCAAAATTTGTTACGAAAATAAAGCGTGAAAGAGTAACAAAACTTCCATCTGAGTCCCTCAGATGTGTGACGTCATATCATGCGCGGTCCGAAGGGGGGGGGGGGGGGTCACAGGGGACATGACCCCCCCCCCCCCAATTGTATCCGTTATATTAAAAATCTAAAAAATCGTGGAGCGTTACTGGTAAAGTATTTTTTTTACCCAATTTATTGTATTTCTACTCGTGACCCCCGGTGGGGGGGGGGGGCAAAATCCGAGGCTGTGTACTGGTGACCCCCTCCAATATTCGAGGCTGGGACCGCGCCTGCGTCATATTGTGTAAATATGACGAGCCCTTTCGTATTATAGGTGTACCGAGTAATCCTGTTTTCAAGGATTCATTCAGTATATTCATAAAATTCGTTTAAATATTAGCAAGCTGCCTGCCTGTTGACCTGGATGTACAAAATTAATATCGAAAATATGACGCACCGTTTCGCGGCGAGTTGAATGAGCTGTTATTCACATAATGGCTACTCATCACTCAGATTTGTGAAAGGGATTTGGACAATATTTATGAATGCTCATAAAAAGCAGTGATAAAAAACCTTAGCGGGAGACGCCGCCTTTTACTCGGGAGTTCGCTTAATCACCAGTCGAGGCAAGGGTTGGGTGAGTTGGGTCACACTTATCGACGGTTTGCTTACAAAACGCACACAAAGTACGGAAATCTTTTCGCAAGGTTGTCGATTAATGTGGGCTAACCCTAACAAAGTTTTTAATGCACTTAGGTCCGCGTTTGATAACCACATCGCGTGAATGTGCGGCGAGGTGGTCCAAGGTGTTCAATGCTAACTTATAAGATTCATTTTTAAACTAATTTTTAAAAACTAATTAAGAATAATTTTCAAAGTTCCAGATTATTTCTCACAGGAAATAACATAGCCGGCAGTTTATTCCACTCTTCGGCTGTACAAATAAGGAAGGATGACTCAAACCGTTTCGTACGAATATAGTAACAAAATATTTCACTGTAATTTTAGTAACAAAAAGTTGAGGTGGAAATAACATCTAGTTGATAACAAAAACTTTTGATTTTAACAACATTTTGAGTAAATAGATGTCTTCTTGCATCTGTCTTATTCATTGTTTTGCTCAAAAAATTTGCCTCTCAATAGCACAAAATGCCGTGCTTATGTGATAATTTATAAGCATTTGTCCTTTAAGAGTGCGCCTAAAGCCAGAAAAAAAACAGATTTCACCCGCGCGACGCGTTTCTTAATGTGATGTACAGAAAGTCGAGAATAGCATTGTTGCTTACCATCAGGCACATGACCTGCTCGTCTCGTCACTCTACGCTATAAAAAAAAAAAATAGCATGACACAGTTTGGAGGAAAAATCAATATTTAATCAGGAGTCCATTTTTGACCAAGTTTTATTTAATTACTCAATAACTAAACATACATTTAAAAAAGGGTTCGGTTACTTTACTAGAAAGTACAAATAGGAATTTTATTACCAAAAAATAATGTGGGGTCATCGCTGATAATTTCGAGTACTCGAATTAAAACGGGTTTTTTCGGTGTCGTTTTTATTTTTTTAATGTAATAAACTCTGATCTATTTTTTAAATTCTATTCGGTTATTGTGCTTCTTCTTGATTGTACCCACACGTCAATATTTTTTTTGTCATAGTTTTTAGTTTCTTAAGTTCAGTGAGCGGCGTCGAAAATGTTCTTTTTTCGTTTTCTGGCTTTAGGCGCCCCCTTAAGTTTATTTTATTTTTTATTATCCATCTGTGCAGTTGTGGCATCTGTTTGTAAAATATTTTACTGACATAAATACAATATTAAAAACTCTAGTAAATGAATGGTATGTGTAGAACTTGTTGCTTACCCGAATGCGTTCTTGATGACATCCTCTGGGTCGGTGCCCTGTAGGCGCTCTCCGAACAGTGTCAGGAACATGGTGAAGTTGATGGGACCAGGTGCCTCATTCATCATGTTCTCCAGGTAGTCTTCCGTGGGGTTCTTGCCTACAACACATAACAAATTATACACAGGGTGATAAGGTCCTCAATTGTCACTTTCTTTTTGATCTTTAATTATTTTTATTTTTAAATTAACAAGTAATAAAAAGAAAATACAATAAAAATCTATCTATACAAGGGGAACATTTTTTGATGTTGAGAATCTAGAAGTTGATGGTATCCTACTAAATTATAAATGCCTAAGTTTGTTTGTATGTTTGATACTCATTCAATCAAAAACTATTGAAGGGAGCTGGATGAAATTTGGTACACATTGATAATGGTTTGGAATAATACATACGAGTATTTTTTATCCTGAAACACGGGTGAACTCACGGGGCTCTGTTAGTACTCTATATATTCTAAATAAAACATGACGACATTTTACGCAATATATTTGTCAAACCCATGTTGACGTACGTCAATATAAGGGGCCCCTTTTAAACCTACGTCCGAGTCACAAGTCTTGGGGTCTATTCGAGATTTCTCTCTCTGCCACACGATGGACCCGGCACCCGCACGGTGAATCCATGGAATGCAAAGAAGTACGTCTCTACTATTCTGTAAATTATCCTTCTAATATTATTAACGCGAAAGTTTGTAAGTATGGACGGATTTTTGTTACTCTTTCACGTAAAAACTACTAATAAACGGATTGAGCTGAAATTTGGAATATAGATAGATTATAGTCTGGAAGAACACATAGGCTACTTTTTATCCCGAAAAAAGGGTAAGACGGGAACGGGAACTTCGCGGGTAAAACCGCGGGGCACTGCTTGTGATTAAATATTTATCATCGGGCATTGAAATTGAACCTACAACCTATGGGTCAACAGGTAAACTCACTACAAATTAAAACTACACTACCAATAAAAGCTAATGAAATGACTACCAACATTATTTTATTATCTTTGTTTTCTTTGTAGTATTTTACCTTAACTATGTATTACATATATATACATTTTACATTTGTATCATTCAAAAATAAATGCTTCATAATAAATGAATAAGCTTGAATCTTTTATAGCTATACTTCATTTTTAAGTTATTTTTGCAAAATCTGCACAACAATAAAGGGAAAGCCAGTATATTGAGCCAGTCTAGCGATGATAAATGATAAGGACAAGTCAATTAATTTTTTTTTTTTAAATAAATTATTTATACTTTTTTTAATCATTGATAGGACTTGACTGCAATGCCACCTGATGTTAAGCAACTATGTGGTCTATAAGAGAGACTGTTTAAAACTATGTTCTATTAAAAGGAGCTTTTACAATCAGGTCTTGAACACATTAACATTGTATCCATCGGGAAAACCTACTCAGGCAAAGATTCTAGTCTACCTATTACATAAATGAAATCGTTATCAAATCTCTTTGTTCTAGTATTGACAACATCAGCCATGAAATCATGTCTCTTTTTGGAGCTCCAAGCAGAAAAAACCAGTAGCCACACAGTTGTTTATCCTACTAATATTATAAATGTCAATGTATGGATGTTTGTTGCTCAATCACGTCCTAACGTATGAACGGATCAGGCTGAAATTCGGAACATAGATAGATTATAGTCTGGAAGAACACATAGGCTACTTTTTATCCCGAAAAAACAACGGGAACAACGGGAACGGGAACTACGCGGGTAACACCGTGGGGGGCTGCTAGTACTTTATATACTAAACTGTGGTATCAACACTTGTATTCACCTATCAGTGAATGCAATAAAATTACCATTTCCTTTTTCTTGTTTGTTAGATAGTAATTATATTAGTGGTATGTGAAAGGCACATCCATGTATCATGATGATTGTTATGTTTTGCAATGTTTTTTTTTTACTTGAATGTTATAAATCAATCAGATGGCAATAGGGTACCGGACTGGGTCAAAAATACACCATCCTAATTAGTCCGTCAGCTAGATCATGGAAAAATATTGGACACGTATTTTTAGTTTTTTCATAATATTAAAAATCGTCAAAGATATAGACCATCAAACTTCGAGAGTGGGGAGTCGCGACGTCACTCGTGAGCAAAAATCACTCACTCACTCACAACTGACGTCACACGAAACTTCGAAGCGCTGTATTTTCGTCATTTTTTGTTTGTGAAACAAAAGAAAAAATACAGGTACAATATTTTTTGGCAATCTAACTAACGGGCTACTTAGTTTTTTTGAGGATTGTACTCTATTGTGTAATAAAATATTTATTATAAATCTGATACTACTATTTGGCTTTTAATCTTTTGCAATTTGAACTCGTCTCGTGACCACAGCCAATTGAAACATCACAAGGTTAATCATAGATTTTTGATATTATAGACAGTGATTAAGTCGTGTTAAAATTTAATTATGAGAACTATAATTAATGAATAAGAAATATGGCAGATTCCTTTTGTAACTCTTATTCAACATTGGGGACTATGACTTCTGCAGTGTGAACACCTAAGTGTTTTGTGCTTATTGGCACATTGTATTGCTATTGGCATTGTTTCTTACTAAAAAAATGTTACATATTAAAGAAACATTGTAGAGCATTAAAGACTAACCTAAAGAAGCCAGCATATCATGAAGATCATCCTTGTCAACAAATCCATCTCTGTTCTGGTCAATCATATTAAAGGCCTCTTTGAACTCGGCAATCTGTGCCTGGTCGAACATGGCAAACACATTGGAAGTGGCGCGCTGGGCACGCTTCTTGGTCGTGCCACGGCGGCCGGCAGTTTTGCGGGAAGACATCTTGTTTATCTGAAACCAAATTCAAATTAATAACTTATAATTTAAGCCATGCAGAGTGCTGAGAAGGTCCAATTGCAGAAAGAAACTGTTGGACATTTCACACACAGCACCATTTAATCCAAAACTAAGGAAAGCTGGGAGATAACTGATATAATACTTCTATAGTTGTAAATACATACTTATTTTACATAGAAACACCCAGAACAAATATTTGTATTCATCGCACAAATGTTTGCACTGGGTGGGAAACGAACCCACAACCCACGGCTTCATAGGCAGACTTACTACCAACTAAGCCATGAGGCTAGTTGAGTGTGAGGTTGTTGCTTCAAAACCCTACCTGTCAGTTTGAGTATTATCTATGTATATTATCTGGCTTCTGACACAAAGTACACTTTTGTAACAATGTGCATAGTTTTACAAATCAATCTGTGTTTTTTTTTTACATAGGGTCAGTTAGCCTCAGGTGGTGGTAGGTGTAGGTAGTACTAACCTTATCTTACTAGCTATACTTAAGCACCACTATAATATACGTTTTTTTCACTAAAATACTTCAACCAATTTAGTGATTATGGTCTGTGGTGTCCCAATATTGAACCTCTCATTTTCCCATTCCTCTTTCCACTGTTCTCAGTTTATATCTATATTACATGCCCTTATTGCTGTAGATGTTTGACTATTACTCGATAATATCGAAGTTATTGAATGTTACAAAATGAGTTGAGAATAATCTAACAAAACAGAAATTGAAAAAGAAAATTCACCCATGGGTTTTTTTCGCATTTGGTATATGACTTGTTTTTATTTAAGTTGAAGTTTAAAAGTTCAGGTAAATTATTTTCATCATATTAGGATATAGGTACAGAGATAAGAAACTCTTCTCTATAAAGTTAACAAGAAGAATATATAACAATAAAAGATAAAAGTGAGTGATTTAATATAAAAAAAATTGCTAATAATAGTGCCATAACCATATGCAAGAAACTGAACCAACAAACATTGGACTTTAGGGCCAATATAAGTTGATTGATTTTCAGCTTATTGCTTCAATTCAATGAAGATCAACTTATACCAGACAATACAACAGCTGACTAAGCAGTCAGTACATACCAGGAAATGTAAATAAGATAAAGAATGACTGTAGAATATTAAATTTCAAGGAATTTGATTAAACATAAATATAAATGGTCTGTTATAGTAATGAATTAATATAAGGTACAAAATCGTATAATATACTTAGCACCATAGACCTTACCGAATTCTTCCTGAACCTCTAAACGATACACAAAGTAACTGACTAATCTTGTATGTAGGCAACAAGAGTACCAAGACTAACCTGACTTTATCAACCTTCTTCGTAGCAAAATTTATTAATAAACTTCTAATGAACCACGTCTTTCAACAAATCGTTGTTGGCGTTTACTAACGAGAGTATGAGTCATTACCAAAACACCTTTTTAACGTTACTAAAGTTAAACTGGGACAGGCGTTGTCACCAACCGAGTTTACCTTATATGGTAACAATTTTTCAACATCCAAACACCTGGTGGAACCACTGCTACTTTCGAAGTACTAATAATTATAATTTTACTTACACGTAAATATTGGGTCACCGAAAAACGAAAAAACAGAAGGATATGTGAAATTTAACGAAATTATAAACAAAGCCCGTTTTGCCGTTTTCCAATAAAGTGACTAACCCACCAAATGACGTCACTACGTCGCTAGCAAAAATTCGTGCATTGTGTCATTTATTTTAAAATGTCATCATCAAAAACCACTCGCACACTGACAGCTATAATCACAAGTATTATTCTGTGTCGCTAGAGGGCTCTCTCTCTGTAGCATTATTGTAAAAACAGCTGATTTCATACAAAAAGATTGGATTGGGTAATATTTGGTTGTTATTTTGACAGTTGTGAAACTTGTGAAGTTTTGTGAATGCATTTCTTGTTTTGAAAAAAATATTCATTAACAAATTAACATGTCATGAAATTAATCGAGTAAATACAAAAAAGCATCGGAAATTATTGATTTCCGAAAAGGTATGTAGTCATATTATTTGTCTTGTTGTTATTGTGAAGGTCTGGTCCATTTGTAAACGATTTGAGTACTATTTTACATTTGCGATGAAAAAACTTGGTACCTATAATGTGAAAAAAATCTTTCGATGTCTCATATAAAGGTTTTTCAGATGCTCAGCTCCAGTAAACAGCGGCTGTATGGAGCAATTCGGGGTTTTAGGACGTGTACTCGGGCCTATGCCAGCCATTACGATGTCTTGGGCCTCACACCGAAAGCTACACAACATGATATAAAATCTGCATACTATAGACTATCTAAATTGTATCACCCTGACAAATCAGACGTAAGCTAAATTGTTTCTATCCAATGTTTTTCTAAATATAACAGTATAAACATAACCTCTAATGCAAATGACCTTGATTGTTATGTAAATTTATAACTAGACACATTTCTTTGTAATTTTCCATATTTACCACTGGTCTAATGAATTTCATTCAGCACCAGGGTTCTTCAAATTTGTTTTGATTGTTTTCTTACAAATATAATATTAGTAATATTTGCTACTGAACTACTTTTAACAAAACATACCTTTGTTTCAGAGTGATGAAGCAACTAAAAAATTTCGATCAATCAAGGAAGCTTACGAGGTGCTAGGAAACATAAATTTGAAAAAAATGTATGACAAAGGTATATGCTAATACACATCCCATTACTGGCCTTGGATTATCTAACTAAAGATTTAATGAATGCATTTCTCAATTGCGGGTTATTTTAGACTATATAAATAGGTACATCACATAACTGGCAGTGGGCCATTATACTAGAAATTGTGTGAATCCATCACTCAAATATGTGTTGTATATTAAAATCTGTCTCTAATAAGAATATACGTCTCTAATATGAATTACTGAATTAGCTGGCCTAGTGGTATACTTCACTTAACTAGCCACATGACTTTTAAGCTGAGCACTAAATTTATTCATGTGATATAAAACCTTGGACACACGCAAATTTGAACTCGCTAAAAATATCCAACAAACTAAAAAAGTAAACATAATCTTATGACAATAATTAAACTACTAACAAAATATCTTGTGTTAAAAAACATCGACATTTTAGGGTTCATGTTATTAGTACCAAAGGTCTGACTTCACTGATAAGATAACTATGTGTGATAACTGGAATAGTAACATTAATGCTGCTATTATAAATATAATATTTTTTTACTAGAAATAATAGCAAATAGATTGTTAACAAATTTCTTTTGAAAATATTTTAGTTTTCAGTTTGTCCTTTCAATAAATTTGAGACAGAAAAATGCTATGAGCAAAAATGCAATTAGCATAAACAGGTAAATAATAAGGACTTAAGGGGATAATTTGCACTAACCTCATGATCCCACTGTGGTACACAGGCATTGGGGTATCGAGAGATTTTGCTTAAGAAGTGAACCTGAACTAACCACCTATTGATTATTGACCTATTGACCCAACAAAGAAAAAAACCTATGTTTTTTCCAGTCAAATATATTGTGAGGGAAAGCTCTACTCTGACTTTCCCTACTTAACTAACCCTATGCTTATAGGTAATCAAAACACCAAAGGCTCTCTGTAATCAAAACACCAAAATTTTGAGAAAATTTAAAATTAGGCTCAAAAATCAAGGAGCGATTTTCATCCGCGCCCGCCGCGGACCCGGCGCTTCTACCGCCTAACGAAAAACGCTTTGATGCTTTGACATCGCTGTCTCTTTTCTTCTCGCTTGAAATGACGGCAGACGGATGAGACGGCAATGCCAAAGCGTCGAAGCGTTTTTCGTTAGGCGGTAGACCCCCGGGACCGCATCTTCCATCTTCTGTAGAATGCAGATATATGTAAATGTAAAAATTTTAAGCACAACTCACGACGCGTTTTACGCCCGCAGCGCGCCCGATCGCCCGCACGCTCTGGGGTTGGTTAACGTTGGTTGGACCTCAAGTAATCGTTATCCGTCCTTCGCCCGCCACGATATCGCGGGCGATAATATCAACCGCGGCGGCTGAAAACCCTCGAAAATCAACGGTCTCGTGAGTTTTAAAATAAAACTGTAGTTCCGCAACGGCGGCAGGTGCGGGTGAAAATCGCTCCATAAGTTCTTAGCCTACGAAAGTAAACTAATTTTTAGAAACGTTTCATTTCCTTATTAGATTTCTATACATCATTAATTAAAAATAAAACAATTACAAAACAGCAATTAATTGTTCCAGGATTACTAGTAGGTCATGAGAACACTTCTCGAATGGACTACCGACCTGAACCTGAGCCTACAGATCCCGTTCTGAAGTTTTATAAATCAAGACTAAAACGAACTATCACACCAACCATGGATGGCAAAACTCCAATATACAACTTTGATGCATGGTAATGAAATACAACATTATTTTATTTCATCTAACTCATCCTCACAAGAAATGAATAACACAGGATAAAATCAAATGGAAGGAGTGTAGGGGGCAGTACAGCCCCTAATAAAAAATAACCCACCTCAGGCTCAATGCACAACCACAAGTACGTAAAAAGAATATGTACTTTTATTTAAATTACTAACTTTCACCTGAGACTTGCAAAAGATACACATACAAATTTATAAGTGTTTCCCCTACCAAAAAGTGCTCAATGTGATTAGAAGAAAATTTCACTTTAAAAATGTAATTTACATTATTTTTTCAGGTCAAAGAATCACTATGGAGATTTATTGAAAAAAAATCAATACAACAAAGAATTTGTTAGAAGAAAGCGGGAAAGTGATCTAGATATGATGCAAAGTAATCGTCAAGAAGTACTTCTTTATATGATGTTTGCACTTGGTGGATTATTTGTATTCTGTGTTATAAACGGCACATCTGATTATGATGATGTCAAAATTAAAAATAGACAAGATATGCGCGATACCAATAATAAATGAATAAATAGCACATCCTAGAAAAAAATATGATATGTACTCAAAATTAGGTTGTTGGTTGTGTACATTCAAAATGTACTAATTAAAATCTAATTTCAGTCATTATATTATTTATTATCTTCATATGCTTCACACTGTACATAGATGTTATTTATACCTCATTATTTTAGAAAAATTGTGATAATTCAATAAAATGCATTGTACATTACATGTTGTTACCTCAATTGAATAAGGCTCCTTTAAGAATGAAGATATCTCAATAACCAATACATATGTTCTTTCATAATAGTTTAATTATGAAATACACAAATTAATATTCTAAGGGTTTTCTCACCATCACGTTGAAAAACACCTGTGCTACAATATACAGAAGTCATATGTATACTATTTTACAGTATTTATGTTATTCACTCTTCTATTACAAGTACACAATGATCTTTGATCATAATGACACATTTGAATAACTTCCTTGAAACCCACTATTATTTCTTTTATGCTGTGAAGTTCTTATAATCATATATGGTCTACAACTAACTTTGTGTTCCTCTTATACTTCTATCACATTTTTATTTTATCTACAAAGCACCAAAGAATAGCGGATTGTTTTAAAATGTTCAATAAAATCTACAATTGACAAATTGAAAATCCCTTTTCTGATCAATACCATAATGGATGAGCAAAAAGCCTTATGTGTGATACAATAAATACTCTTGTTAGGCTTTGTTCCAATATCAATAAATTAATTATTTTAGCTGTTTAGGCTTGTGTATTTATAAACAGAGAAGATGTACATACATCGAGGATTACGGAGTGCCTTTAATAGCCATTCTTCATTTGAAACAGGTTCAGTATAAAATTTATTTCATTTTAACAAAGATAAACATACAATACTCAATACAATCATCATTCAATCTATAAAAAAATGTATTATGAACACATGGCAACTTAAAAATGGTTTCCATACATATTAGGCATGGGCATATTTAGTGGTCCAATGGGATATGGCACATTCGGTATCTGAGAGTTTCTGAAATTGGGGTATGGTAGTGGGTATGGCTGAGCTATGCCATTGCCATAACTCTGGCTGCCAGACCTAAGCAACTCTGTCATTTTCTCTGCTTTATATTTACGTAAGTGCATTTTTTTACGTATTGATTCAAAATCTTCAAGGAATTTATCAACTCCAATAGTTCCTGATGAGAAATCTTGGGCGATTTGTTCCGATTGTTCTTCGGCTTCAGCTGCAGCTGTTTCTAGTAAAGCTTGTGTGGTATCTGGAGATATTCCAGCTGATTTTGTTTCTGAAATCAAATAAATTAAACTATAGAACCGTTTATGTGAATTTATCATCAAAAGTGAAGTTAATGAGACCAAACAATGCTAGTGGATTGAACAAATCATTTTATAACTGCATGTGGTGTTGGCAACAGTTAGGTATGTTAATGCAACAGATAATGTTGTTTTAGCCAAACTGGAAAAACAGCAACCATCAGCTGCTTGTCTACTAATTCATGGCATAATGGGTTTATATATAAAGCACAGGTGAAGCTATTAGTAAAGAGTAATCTTACTGTATTCCCCCAGCAGTTCCTGTATCCGAGAGCACAATTCTTCTCCCATTTCTGATTTCCTCTGCACTTCCGCCTTCAATTCTTCAAGCTCGGGTTCTTTACTCAAGTTGTACTCTGCAAGGGATCTGTTGCTTGCGATTGTCATCTCTTTTTCTGTCTCCCAATCTTTGACCTGAAGGTAAAGTTATCTTTCATTAGTTACATAATATTTATATCATACCTTAGGAAAGTATTGCTTTTGACTATCATTTTACGTTAGATTATACGTGACGCGACTTATAATACAATAACAAGGCGTATACGTTTCAACTAAAATGAGTCATTCTGTAGACTTGTTGGAAACAATAGAACCTGCATTTTCAACGCTAATTTATATGATTGCTAAAATATTAGATCGTGTTTTTATTATCAATATGCAATAGCTGTCTGTAATAACGTATTACACTGTAATTGTCCGTTGACTAAGTATACTCCTACCTGTTTAACATCTTTCAAAACAGTTTCATCAAATTTGGCGTCATCATTGAGCATTTCCTTGAGCTCGTCCACATTTAGATGCGACAGCAATCCTAAGGCAGAGGGATAGTCTGGTTGTATCATTGTAATGGTGTTTTGGACACTTATGATGAATTTAGAATAGGCTTTTTATTACATAGGTGGAAGAAACTAAATAAACATCGAAGATCCAGATCGATCAAATTGGAGATTCGAGATCACAGACTGTTGACAATTTGGGAATTTGACACAACAATGACAAGATGTGTATGTAGATTGTTTTATCTATGGAAAAAGCAAAACATTCACTTTGCAGGTTGTTGGTTGTTTTTAGTTTAATACTCAAGGCACATCACAATGACCCATGAATATCCCTTTAACTAATCTTATGATAAAAACACATGTTTTCCTTCCTAAATATTTATACTTCCACTGTGTTGTGATTGTCATTCCCTCATTCCTACGCAGATCTTGGTCCTTATTTCTGCCGTTAGGTGGAAAATGAGCCTTCCATCACCAAGAAGCGCGGTGAAACAATTTCGAAATTGTCACTGTCAAATATTTTTTTAAGTCAGCAAATTCTGAAAAGTGTAATCAAAAATCTGGGCTTGACGCTTGACGATATCAAGAAGTACAAAACGTTTTACTATTTTGAAATTATTTTTTAAATTAAATCTATCCTATTAGCACTTCCAAAGTAAGCTTAAAGCTTCATGTCCCCATTGAACTAGATATTACTCTACGTTCTAGTCAGAAATGTTGTTAAATCAGTCTTCTTACGACTCGGATAGTTTCTCTAACTTTTACGTGAAATTTCTGGCTGATACTTTGGTGTACATCAGAAATTTTGCACTATATATTAGCCTATGGATTGTTGGATATTTAGTGGTGTGTTGTATAGTGTATCGTCGATATGCTCGACGCTTACCGACACGGACTCGAGGGGCTCTCGGAGCAAAAAGAGTGTTAGTAGTAGTGGCCCACCCAGATGACGAATGTATGTTTTTTGGGCCCACAATATTCAGATTGTGCGAACAAGGAGCAGATGTTTATTTACTGTGTCTTTCAAACGGTATGTCTCATAAATATTACTATAATTAGAAATTTTAATGCACCTTGAACCTTGACATTTCCTAGTGTTTAAAGTTCTTACCAAAATAAATTGGCATGTGCAAAATCCGGTTTGAAACCTGTTATGTATGCACTTTCCAATAGCTAGAATCTAGATTAATTCAGCTTCACCTCTATTCAACCATAGTTAAATTATTTTGAGTGTGTAGTAGTCTGTTTATTTGTTTTCATGGCAGATGTAAACTTTGTATCTAAAATTTGGAAATATGAATATGGCATTTAGTAATATAAATCTGTTCACATTATAACAATGTAATATATTTTTTTAGTTATCTGTACAATGTTATTGAGCAACATTTATTTCAAATTACCTCTTTTATAAATGAAAGCATGGGTTATTTCAATCAACACTTGAAACATTGAACATACCATAATTAATTTGCATGTTATTATAATTGGCTGATTAGGCTCGACTTGATTTTCATAAGCAGCCCACTAAATGTTCCCATTGCTGGACCTTCTCTCAGAGAGAGAGTCAAGGCCATAGTCTACCACGCTGGCCCAGGGTAGGTTGGTGGATGCCAGTAAAAGTAGACTTGAGTTACAAGTATGTGACATAAATGTCATTACTTAATAGGGTACAATCCTCAAAAAAACTAAGTAACCCGTTAGTTAGATTGCCAAAAAATATTGTACACATATTTTTTCTTTTGTTTCACTAACAAAAAAGTTTTGTGTGACGTCACTTGTGAGTACGATTTTTACTCACGAGTGACGTCGCGACCCCCCACTCTTGAAGTTTGATGGTCTATATCTTTGACGATTTTTAATATTATGAAAAAACAAAAAATATGTGTCCAATATTTGTCATGATCTAGCTGACGGACTAATTAGGATGATGTATTGTTGACCCAGTCCGGTACCCTATTGATTAAAAATGTGCTACAACCACCATTACTTGGTTGATTATTATTTGTCAATTGAAACTAAAACAGTTTTCACTTTAATTGTGTTTCTTTACTTCACAGGGAACTTTGAAGGCAAGGGACCTATTAGAAGGAAAGAATTATGGAGTGCCTGTCAAGAGCTTGGTGTCCCAGACCAAAATATATGCTTAATCACAGACACAAGGCTACCAGATGACCCTAAAACCCAGTGGCCCGTCCCGGTAGTTGCTAAACTGATTCACCAACAGTTAGAAGCCCTGGAAATAGATACACTAGTTACCTTTGATAGAGGAGGCGTATCTTCGCATGCTAATCATTCTGCAGTTTTTTATGCTGTAGCATATATTTTTGTTGAAAAAATTATGCCTAAGAGTAAGTATCACAATCTTTTATGCACTTAGGTGGCATCCATTAATTACAACACGTAATTTGTCATGTCAATCCGAAGTCTTTTATAATGGTAGGACTCTTTAGAAAGTCCTCCTGGGAAACTACCACACCTTTTCCAGTTAATCTACCGTCAAGCAGTAATGTGCAAACATTACTGTGTTCCGGTTTAAAGGGCAATGTTTCCAGTAAAATTACAGGGCATAGAGATAATATCTTATAATATCTGGGTGACGAGCGCAGTGCAATGCTAGGTAATGATTTGAACTCTTCATGTTCCAATGGCTGCGTGTCACTATGCTGTTATGTGGCTGTCATATTGCTTACCATCAGGCACATGTCCTGCTCGTATCGTAACTATATACCATAAAAAAAGTTTATATTTCGATTTTACTAAAGTTTTACAGTACACATAATTTTTAATATATAATTTCTTTATTTAATATATAAATGTATTATTATTTCCAGGATGTACAGTTTATACACTAGATTCAGTCAATATATTAAGAAAATATTTGGGATTTCTGGACCTGCCACTTAGTTTCGTATTATCTTCCAAAAGGTGAGTTAATTATCCAAAGAGGCTTCAAAATTTCAGATGAATAAAAAACCTGTTAGTGTGTAATGATAGTACTCAAATCGTTATTAGGGCACATTCAGAATGAGAGACAGATGAATGAAAATGAATGAGAAAAAATTACAAATGATTAAATTTTTTTGTAATAGTTTCACAGAGCGTTTTCAGAACCCAAATAAATATATAGAAATAGTCAAATTCGCCAACAATGAAGTGAAATTTCTCTAACAGAAACAGTGGCGCCAACTTTGGTGAAATTAAAAAAAACCTGTATTGTTTGTCAAATTTATACTTACTTACTGAGGTCAGGTATTTGTATTTTATATGGAATAGCTGATTTATTTCACTACACTAGGGTTTCGTCACGAAAACTGGCGTTTATTTACATATGTTTAGTAGGTATATGTAAAACCAAGTAAATGTCATTGTTTATGTCTGGGTAGACGAAATACCAAATATACTTCTTACGATCCGGGACTCTCCATAAGTGGCCAAAGAGTTGCCACAATTGCAGAGGCAGTGCCTTTCAAATTTCTTGGTAGAAAGATAGACTACAAAGGACGTACACCATCATTAGAGGTAGTTGTTGGAAATTTCATGAATGACCTCAATAAGGTAGACCAACAGCCTATCAGCAATATCAAAAAAGCATGGATATATGACAACTATCTCACATCACGTCTCACTTGGCCTTTCCTAGTATATGACATCGGTAAAACCCTCCTCGCAAAACTAGATGCTAATGTCATAAAGATATTGAAGTCATGGTTTGGATTGGCACATCCGGCTGATCCCTCTACTCTATTTAGGGATCACAATAGTTTTGGCCTGAAACTAAAAAAACCATCCGAACTCTACAAACACCTAAGAGTTACAAAAACGCATGTTTTGGGAAAGTCGAAAGACGAATTAATCGCATCTCTCCCAAAAGACAAAAGCGCTTCGGACCTTGAATCTAGACTTCAATTCCACAAACAATTTATGGCAGGCGCGCAAGTAAATACAGCTGGGTTGGGTGCGAGAAAGAAAAGGGAAGACCGAGACATGGTAAAAACCTTTCTACAACAAGACGAAAATGATAGTTACAAAGTGCACGCTATGAATTTAGAAATGCAAAGTGAGTGGTTAACCATAGGTGAGTTTTGTATCCCATTAGCTCTAAAGTGGCGCACCTTGCTATATGACTGGTCTCCTGCCTTATTAAAATTTTATCTGAACGCTTTCCAAATGACCCTCCCTGACCAGAGTAACTTGGTAAGGTGGGGAAAAGCCTCTGAAAAATGTTGCTATACTTGTAGTGAGGCGATATGTACAGCAAGGCACATATTGGTGGGATGCAAGGTTCTCCTTAATAGGGGTCATTACTCACAGCGCCATGACAGAGTACTTGAAATCATACGTGAAGCCGTAAGCCTTTCGGTAGCTAGAGCCCAAAAGGGATTGACGATAAACAAAAGACAAATTAACTTTGTAAAAGAGGGCTCAACTTCAAACTCCAAGAACAAGCCTTACTCAATCCTGGGTTCAGCACCTGATTGGACTATTTTAATGGACACGTATGAAAAGCACTACAAAATCCCAGAGGATGTGGGTGTTTCATCATCCAGACCGGACATTTTCCTTTTTTCTAGGGCTACGAAACGCATAGTCCTGGTAGAACTTACCGTACCGTGGGAAACTAATATACCTAAAGACCACGCGATGAAACAAAATAAGTATTACGACCTACAAAATGAATTAACAAAAAATGGCTATGTAGTTAATTTATACGCTGTAGAAGTAGGAGCGAGAGGTATACCAGCAAAATCTCTCTATAACCTGCTTAAAGACCTTGGATTGTCCAGAAGTGCAGTAAGTTCTATACTAGAACGAGTATCTAAAGCTGCACTAGTAGGATCATATCGGATTTGGCTGGGCAGGGAGAGAAATACGAGTAGTGAAGGTGAGTGTTGACGTACGTCAATATAAGGGGCCCCTTTTAAACCTACGCCCGAGTCACAAGTCTCGGGGTCTACTCGAGATTTCTCTCTCTGCCACACGATGGACCCGGCACCCGCACGGTGAATCCATGGAATGCTAAGAAGTACGTCTCTCTTATTAGTATCATACAAATTAAATTTCAGTCGCATTCGGCGGTCTTTTTACGTAAGGTGACATGGACCATATCCTAATCAATTAACCCATTTCTATAAATATAAAAAGGAATGTTTGTCTGTATGTCCTTTATAGAATCGTAAACTATGCATTTGATCATGATGTGTTGATCTTTAGCAAAGTTGTTGTGCGTGAACCAAATAGGGTTTCTGAGTTGGTACAACCAATTTTCGACAGGTGGTGCAGCAACGCGCGCATGATAACTTTTAATATTGTACACATGGACGTTGGACGTATAAAAAAGTCGGACGTAGTCTAG
This sequence comes from Ectropis crepuscularia, assembly GCA_963693475.1. Lineage (NCBI taxonomy): Eukaryota > Metazoa > Arthropoda > Insecta > Lepidoptera > Geometridae > Ectropis > Ectropis crepuscularia. The sequence goes on from OY856356.1 coordinate 14,291,068, forward strand.
CTAAAACAAAAACTGTGTCACTAGCTGTTGACAGCTGTCAAAACGTAAAGAAGTAGCTCCGTATTTTTAATTACTAAATATTAATAAAACAGTTATAAACGTGACCAAAACGCTGAAGAAATCACTTACATATGTTACAATCAACAAAGTGATAATTGGAAGGCACCCGTCGATCGTTGTTATATGATAAACACGAACCACTGCGATATCTATATTGGATGTCTAAAGGCCATCTTTATCTCTGATCACACACGAAAACACAGAAAGAAGCACTTAATTTACATCCCATATTAACCTGATAAACTGTAAGTACATCATTGTTTGCAATTATTTCCATAATACTAAAAAAATAAAAAACGAATTCGCAAAGATAAACATTGATGATTCATGCTACAGATACAAAGTTGAAAAGTCGTTAAGTCAAAAAATAACAATCATACAGTGTTGCTAGGTGTATTAAAAGAGCTTTATTAAATTGGTTGAAAAATGCGACATCTACCAAAACCCGATGCAAAAACTAGCTGTTGAAAATAGCGCCATCTATCCGATTTTATCGAAAGCTGAAACAAATCATCAATAGGCTCAAAGTTTGACTTCCGTAGAAAACTGAAGCGACATTGGGTCATTTAATGCACTACCTATATTGAATAAGAATTATTATATACTAAAAAAGTTCTCGACAAGTAAATAGCGTGTACACCTGTGAATTTTCAAGTTTTACTTTATTATAACTAGAAAAAGGTAATTTTGTTAAACATGAACTTCCTGGACAATATTACTTTTAGACGTGCTAGAACAACATCTGATACCAATACAAATTGTGAAACAGAAATGTTGTCTCAAACTTTAAATGCAACTGTCAATAGCTTACCTGACATATCCGATGACGAAGACACCGACTTGACTAGGGAATTAAGAGATACAATAGAAACATTGACGGTCCAACTAAGCAGTGCTCATCTGGAGATTGAAACACTTTTACTTGAAAATAGTACACTTAAGAGAACAAATGATGAATTGACAAAGAAAAACAAATTATATAAAAAAATTACACAAAGCCCTGCAAAACAAAAAAATTTGACACCAAAAAAGACATGTAGAAAAAATGATTCGATAGGAACACACATCCAAAATAGAGTATTCCAAAGTAAAGGAATCCAGACTGATATGATTTTAGAGGTTGAAAGTAATAATTGCCAAAATAAAAAGACAAAAACTAGTAAAAAGAACCCTACACACACCGAAGATAAAATTGGAAATCAAACTTATTTGAATAAAATACCAGTACACATAACACACAGAACAGAAACGGCACAAAATCCCAGTAATATCGTTATAGTTAGCTCGAACAACAGAAATAACGTATTACAAATTACAGAAAATGTTCTAGACGGTTCAAATGGGAATATTTTTCAGCGACATTATCTGTCATCTAACGGAGGCATAAGGGCAATGTTCCAGGGACTTGACAAAAAAGTAAATAACTTGACAATCGACGATTACTGTGTTATACTGATTGGAGAGGAGGACTTTAATGCAAGCGATGACTACATTGAACTTACCTGTCTAATTAGGAGTGTTTTGTCTAGTATAAAACATACAAACTTCCTTGTATGTCTTCCTACATTTAGGTACTCTACAGAAAATAAAATAATGACTAGTCTGAACTGTTGTAATAGTAGAATTGACAATTTTAATAAATTACTGTATATGGATAACTTAACATATAATTATGCGAGCGTTTTTGACTCAAATTTGAACTTGTTGTGTGATGGTAGACATTATAATATGCGATCTGGAAGTATAAATAACGCTGGTCTGCGTACCATAATAAGTAGCGTGACATGTGGAATAACCTTTTTAAAATCACAGTCAAAGGTGAAGTCTAAAGTGAGTGATGAGTCTGAATATTGCTACACAAACAATAAACAGTCCAATATGGACTTTTTTCGTGAGTAGATATACATGTATAATGCACCAAAATATTTCAGGGTTATTTAGAAAGGTTGATGAACTTTCAGTTTGCCTAGATGAATTATTTACTACTAAAAAGCTTAATGTTGATGTATTGTGCATAACAGAACATAACATGAAATTGGGCTATGAAAGCAATCTTTTTCTACCTAACTACCAGTTGGCCTCTTGTTTCTGCAGGACAACTTCCAAAGGTGGAGCATGTATCCTAGTAAGAGATGGACTACAATATGCAGAACTTCCAGACATAAAAGCTCTATCCATAGTTAGCGTTTTTGAGTGTTGTGCTATAGAGCTCACCCATTATAGAATAGTTGTGGTATGCATTTACAGAGTACCTTTGCAAAAGAAAAGAGCATATCATATGGAAATGTTCCTTATACAATTAGATAAAATACTTACAAAATTATCCAAAAAACGATATAATCACCTAATAGTTGCCGGGGACTATAATATCAATGTATTAAAACCAGATAACAATTCGCGAAAATTAGAGCGTTTGTTAATGTGCTATAATTTAAAGCTGGGCATTAAACAAGCGACAAGGTTAAGCAGTAAAACATGTATTGACAATATTGCACATGATTTTAAGAAAAAAGTAAAAACCGAAGTTGTTGAATTTGCTCTGTCGGACCATACATCTCAACTGTTGGTATGTCCAGTGGATAAGAAAACCGTTATTGACAGCTGGTCAGCCAGACGACGTGATTTTAGTCATGAAAATATCTCGAAATTTGTAATGTAAGTATATTAAGGACCTATCTTTTTCGGACATTTATAAAATTGACAACCCTGACGAAGCATATAATTATTTCATTGACATTTTTAAATTGATTTTTGATCTTTGTTTTCCTTTTGTAAACAGAATGATAAAACTTTGTAGAAAGCCTAAGTGGATATCTCGTGGTATCAAGCTCTGTAGTAAAAAGAAGCGAAAACATCTATGGCACTACAGAAGGTATCCTACTGCTGCAAATAAGAATATGTTAATAAATTATTCCAAGCTGTTCAAAAAAATAATTAAGTTGACACAAAAGGCCCAAAATGACTACGCTATCAAAATGGCAACAAATAAATCAAAATGTACATGGAACATTATTAAAAATTCAAAATTTAGAATACCCAATGAATACTCGTGGCGATTGAAAATAAATAATAATACTATCACTGACCCTGGGAAAATATGCAATTTGTTCAATGACTATTTTATTAATAAAATTAAACCTATTGACTCTAGAAGAAATAGTAAACCAAACTCTTCGATAATTACCAAATTAAATTCAATGTTTATGCAACCTTGTACTCCGTATGACATGTTTAAGATTATTAATTCACTAAAAAATACGCATAGTGTAGGATACGATGGAATTTCTACTAATGTAATTAAACACGTAGCTAAATATATTTGCGGACATTTAAGCCACATAATGAATCTATGTATTAATACCGGTACCTATCCAAAGGCACTAAAAATATCTATAATAAAGCCTATATTTAAAAGAAATAGTAAAGAGTGTATAGACAACTACAGACCAATATCTTTGATACCTACCTATCTTTTCCAAAATTCTAGAAAAGTATATTCACTCGCAGCTCTATAACTATATGGAAAAGAAAAATATATTTTGTGAGGAACAGAAGGGGTTCAGAGAAAATAAAACTATAAATATAGCAATATACGATTTTTTACACAAGGTAATGACCAATGTCGATGCAAGGAAACCGGTTTGCGCAATATTTTGCGATATGACTCAAGCTTTTGACTATGTCCGACATGAAACATTATTAAGAAAATTAGAGGCATACGGAATAAGAGGAAATGCACTAAACCTTATAAGATCGTATCTAACGGATAGACAAAATTATACAGAAATAGTAGAGATAAATATACCAAAGAAACGCGAAATTATTTATCGATCTAAAGCTCGCTCTCCAAACTTTGGTGTACCACAAGGTAGCGTCGTCGGCCCTCTCTTTTTTGTCGCATATATAAATGATTTACCTAGAGCACTAAGTCACCCAATAACATTGTTTGCGGACGATAGTACAGCAATCATAAGTTGTGAAGACACTGACACCTACGATTCGGAAATAAATAGATGCCTACAATCGATGATTGCTTGGATGAGTGATAACAATCTTAAAATTAATCTGGAAAAGACATTTATAATGCATTTCAAACAACGCACAAATATGAAAAACCCAGTTTTACAATATAATGGCTCAGTTGTGAAAGAAGTTTATGTCACGAAGTTCTTAGGTTTGAATATTGATCATAAACTCACTTGGAAGGCACATATTGACACATTAACAAAAAGAATGAATTCTGCGTCCTATGCATTATTCAAACTTTCATCAGTAATCAACATGGATGGTCTTGTGACTGCATATTATGGAATGGTAGAGTCAATTATGCGGTACGGTATAATATTCTGGGGTAACTCTGTCGATAAAGAGATTGCTTTCAAAGCCCAAAAGCGGTGCATCCGGGCAATGTTCCATCTGCATAAATCTGATAGCTGCAAACCTTATTTTTTGGATAAGGGCATTCTAACGTTGCCGTCTCTATACATCCTGGAAGTAGCAATATTTGTTAAAACCAACCCACAACTTTTCTGTGACTGGACTAGTGACGGTATTAGAACTCGGAGACAGGAAGAAATACGACTTCGCCTACCTAAACCGAGATCAGCACTCATGCGTAAGAGCATATTTTGTATGGCTCCCATCATATTCAGCAAAATACCCAAAGAGGTCAGAGACTTAAATGTTGACATATTTAAATATAAACTAAAAAAGTTGTTAAAGAAAAAATGTTACTATGAGATAGCTGAATTTCTTAGCGACAAAATACACAGTATTACTGATAATTAGCATATATTTTATAATTTACTATAATTAAGACATTACTCACTGCTCGGCCTTTTAGATTTTAGATTTCATGACATTGAACGATATATTAAAATAACTAATATTTATTAATTTATATTGACATTCACTATATTTTTAATTTGACATTGCTACTATTTGTTATATTATGGAATTTATGTGTTTTATCAATTACGAGTATAACACAAGATGACCCAAATGTGTGTACCTATTGTCACGGGTAGATATTTGAATGACTTTGTTAATCAAAAAATATTTATTTCTATGCATGAAATTAAACATTCCTGTAACAACATTTGTACGTCGAAACAGGCAAGAACATGTGAAACAAAATGTGAATTACATCTGTACACGTCAGTCAATGTATGTGTTACGACCATGTTTCTAACAAATAAACGATTTGATTTGATTTGATTTGACTAGAGTCGGCCACATTTGCACGTGTGCGTTGTCAGGTTGCCACTGATAGGCTGACAGGCACACATATACACAAGTTGCGCGTGTAATGACCCACTGATGTGTGCGTGTCAGCCTGTATGTGACAGCGCACACGTGCATATTATGTGGCCGACTCGATGGACACATTTTTTGTTATAGCGAGACTACGTCCGACTTTTTTTATACGTCCATGATTGTACATATCATGTGACAACCATGGACGTATAAAAGAAGGTGAACGTAGTCTTGCTAAAACAAAAACTGTGTCTATAGAGTTGACCAGTGTGCTGTGTATGTGTGCGTGTCAACCTGTCTGTAACAGCGCACACGTGCATATATGTGGCCGAGTCTATAGACACAGTTTTTGTTTAGCGAGACTACGTCCGACTTTTTTTTAAGTGAAAACTTCTTTTGGCGCGCCTAGACAGATTTTTTCGTTGGGTGTGAATTGAATTCTAGCGTCACGCGTTTACCCGAAGATTTCTTATCATAATAAGAAATCTTCGGGTAAACTCGGGACCATGGCTATTGGCCATCTAGAAATGCTTCAGCCAATGGGAAATGCCGCGTCACCATTTCCCATTGGCTCACACATTTCTAGATGGCCATGCCATGATGGCCAGGCCACGCCCTCCGCTTTCACCCGCGTAGTTTCCAAAGTGAGCTATCAAATTCTGAGTTATAAGTTTTCATTTCTGTCGGCAGTTCCTATGACTGCCAATTTTTATACGTCCATGGTGACCAAAAGTTATATGTAGCTTGTAAGTATCTATATCTATATTCTATATAATTATATGAAAATCAATGCCACTTTTCGTTGTTAATAAACTCCTCCTAAACGGCTGGGCCGATTTGAATGATTTTTTTTGTACACGTTTAAGTAGGGCCCTGGATAGTTTAGATTCACAAATCAGCCCGGCAGATGGCGCTTTAGTTGGTATCTAGGTTATTATCCGAGCGAAGCCCACACGGGCCGCTAGTAAGTATATAAATTAAATGTAGTTGTTTGTCATTAGATATTTCCTCCGTTGGACCGAGAGCCGGCGCATAGTGCGCGCGATGAAGCGGCACAAGTCCCAGATGGTGTGGTTCAGGCATCTCTACGTCGCGTTCTCGCGTTACATCCTCGTCAACACGCTTCGCCGGATCAGCTTGGCTGACATCGAACTCGAGCTGGAAGTGGACGACTAAAATTATCACCTGACCAAGCTTTGTGTGACTTAAAGAAAACGTGAAAGAAGTGTGTAACTTTTTCACACACATAGGTCTGTGTTTGACCATTAATTCGTCTGATGGTGATTGAAGTCGGTAGACGAATTGAGTACCTACGTAAGGGGCTGCCCATTAATCACGTGAGGTTCAAAAGGGAAGGGGTTCGGCAAAAATCACGAAATATCACAAGGGTAGAGGGGGGGGGGGTATAGTAAGATATCACGTGTATTTATTTTTTCGTCAAACGCGTGGTTTTTAAATCGAAAATCGACGTGTAGTGTAAACCTTGACTCCCCGTTAAGGTAACGAACGAAGTCCTCGTGCGCTAGAATAGGATTAGATTATACTTTATACAGGTATTTAAAAAAAAATTGTACAAAAATTAAGATTAATTGTAGGTACTAAAAATACACGTGATTTTGTTGGGGGGAGGGGCGGTTAGTTTTAAACCTCACCACGTATCACCAAGGAGGAGGGAGGGGTTAAAAATGTAAAAAAAAACATCACGTGATTAATGGACAGCCCCTAACGTGTATGTTACCGTTGCGTAACGGTCGTAAATCCTACTAATGTTATAAATGCGAAAGTTAGGATGGTTTGTTGTTCAATCCCGTCTCAATTAGAGCTAAACGGATCGGGTTGAAATTTGTAACACATTATCGCGGGAATATAAAAGGAACGGAAACAGCTGGGAGAAAATCGCGAGGCGTTGCTTGTTGCTTATTTCAATGGGGCGATTTCCAGATGAAGATAGACTTGTCAAAGACAGTTCCCAATTTCACCATACGTGGCGCCAATGTTTCATTTTCTTAGAGAAATTTCACAAAAACAAACAGTGGTGCCACACTTGGCAAAATTTAGAACTATTTTTGACAAGTCTATCTTCATCTGGAAAACGCCCCATTACATTTTTTTTTTTTCGAAGATACTGATGATAGTTATTTAGCCTGTGTTGGCTACAGAGTTTTAATTTGGTAACGATTAATTATCTAGCGTAACGAAACAACAACATAGAAACAACTAGCTCTAGGTTTTTTTGCGTGGGATGGCGTTTATCCTTACATATAGTACTTACTTACATAGTGAAACAAAGTAATCATTTTCCAAACAGTCGTAATGATTGTCGTGCCCTTCAAGCTAAGAGCTTTGTAAATAGTTCACTGAAACACATTCCGAACCCAAGGTTGACCGGAAACCTTGAGTTGATTGTAATTACAATGTTAAATCACAAACGCAGTTATGTTTTAACTGGTACACATATGAGAGAAATAACATGTTGATCTTGGAATGTCGGAGACCTTGCCGAAATTACGTTGTGATTTATTATAAAACATGTATAAGTAATATAAAATTGTTTTGAGGAATCACTACAAAACTATATATTTAGTCGCATCGACTTTTAATTATTATTATCCTAGTCGTTATTGTAAGTTGAATTTGTCAAAAATTATTAATATAATTGATTGCTGGTGCAGCTTACTCATGATTTTTATTTCTAAAACCCACCTAAATTCCTATGTTGGCCAAAGTCTCGCTACCTAGCATCACGAAGTTTTAATTATGATAGAGTTGGATATCGTAAAGTCTGTGTACTTTTTTTTACAGTATTACTCTATACTGTAAAAATGCGATATATCGTATACGAGACGAGCAGGACATGTGCCTGCTGGTAAGCAACATACTTGCCAAATACACGGGTAACTCACGTATAAAATAGTCAGAAAAGTCCTTGAAGACAGTCACTCGCCTTGAAGAAGATCGCCGGACGCGATCGAAACTAGAGTCGGACTTTTCTGACTATTTTATACGTGAGTTACCCGTGTATTTGTTTTAAAATGTGTGATAACCACGTTAGTTTTCATACTAAAATATACTTGCCCATAACAGCGTAGTGACACGCAGCTATTGGAACAAAAAGACTACAAGGTAGGTAGGAACCTACCTTGTAACGTAGGTAGGTGCCTACTTCTCCATACAGGCTCAAATGCGCTCTCATGGGTCCTACTATTTAGAGAAAAAGTGTAAAGAAAACATCCAGAACAAATTATTTTAAAAGGTATTAACAAAACTGTGACTTTTTTAAATTTATTTATTCATATTGGCCTCATAATATCAATAAATTATTTTACAACAATCATTAGGTACTTAGTTATTTTAAACTTACTAATTATGCAATGAATTTCTGAACATTTTAATTTGCTAAATATTTATAAATTGACAAATTTAGCTTTCACGTTGTTTCTGGCGGATTGTCGTATAAAAACAATGTGTTATAAACGTGATGAGTACTATGAATTTAATATGAGCTATCCTTGAGACAGCGTATACAATATAGCACAAGCAATCCACTAAATGCTGGGACTCGGAGGCCTTCTCTCGCAAGGAGACATTCAATGCTCTAATCCAACACGCTGGCCCAGTGCGGGTTGACGGATGTCACATGACCTCAAAGATTCTGGAAAGAAAAATGCTCAAGAAGAACAGGCGGAATTGGAACCTACGACCTCACGAATGTGAATCGCACGCTCTACCCCTTAGATAAAGTACCTATGCCTCTTTGCTCTATCCACTAGGCCACCACGACATAGGTACAGACAGTGTATGCATGGTAGTTATTTGTTATACAAGAGCAGAGTGCAATTGCTTTTAACCGCGTAGGATTCTAAAATTAGAATCCTGAGCGTTAGTGAGGGAATCACAAGAGCACGGGATGAAAAATCATTGCACTCGAGTGCAACACATATCTTTTCATACCCCCATTTAGGAAAAAGTATTATTTTTGCTCTTCGATATCTGAGTGCAAAAGTCGTTTTTATCCGCTAGACAATAAAGTTAGAACATCCTGTGCACTAAGTTTGTGAATTCAAAACTTATTTACTTCTACCTCCATGGTATTGATAGGAGGTAGCTATTATTTGATAGCTCACATTGGAGACTACGCGGGTGAAACAGGAGGGCATTTCTATATAGCCATGGTCACGAGTTTACCCGAAGATTTCTTTCATTTACGAACGTGACGCTTGAGCTCAATTCACACCCCACGAATAAACTGTGTAAGGTGCGCCAAAAGAACCGTTCACTTCAAAAATTAACATTTATGGTGTAGGTGTATAAAGTATGTAGTTAGTGTCCCACAATTTCAGCCATAAATGTAGAATGTGCGATTTCACAAACGCAGATACTTGTACAAGATTGCAATCACCACAGGATGAAGGAAAACATGAGGAAGCCGGCAAGTTCCAATAAAGACTTCTTTCGAGAGCAAGCGTCATCCGCCAACCCGCACTTGGCTAACGCGGTGGATTAAGGCTTTGAGTCTCTCCTTGTTATAAAATACCCCAAATTCCAGTGCGAACATAGTGACGCTGGAGCTACATAAATTAAAACAATTTACCAAAATCCATATTTCATACAAATAAGGATGTTTACTTTTATGAATACAACGCATCACTTTCGGCGTAACCCTGTCCAGTAGAGTAACGTTTTTCATCTGACTACGAAGGAACAAGGAACCTATTTAATTTCGAATCTAATACACCTAGGTACCTAAAAAGGTTCCCGTTCATTTAGTTTCCATTAGGTTCGGTTATCGTTATATTCCGGGAGCAGGCACTTCTGAGAATAGAAATTCTGAGTATCTATTATGAAGCAAGCTGAAAATATCTCCCGTAACTCTCCTATTATATACATTATACCGTAGCTGCAGACCTGGCTGGTGAGTAGCGGGGCAAAAAGAATCCCTCAATTTAGATCACCCCGTAGGTAGAAAGTCCCACCAAAATTATCTCTCTTTTTGAGAATCTCAAGTATTAATCATAAGTAAAAACCAATTAAAATTTCAAATTGCTTCGATTGTACCTACTTTTTATAATTTTGTCAAAATATTTTTGCACACGTCTGTCAATGTTAAGCCCCGACTAAATCGTCTGGTATATTATTGTATTTTTATTCTTTATGCATTAGACTACCACAAACGAAACTTGCATTTTGCTTCGTCATCTATACTTATCTATACTAATATTATAAAGCTGAAGAGTTTGTTTGTTTGTTTGTATGTTTGTTTGTTTGAACGCAAGGATCTCTGGAACTACTGGGCCGAATTGAAAGATTATTTTTTTGTAGGATAGTCCATTTATCGAGGAAGGCTATAGGGTATTTAACATTACGCTACTATCAACAGGAGCCGAGCATGAATGAAAAATGTAACAAAAACGGGGAAAAAATATTGCTTTTAGAGAGTTTTCGTTGCGTGACAGCATTTGTCATGTGTTAAAGGTTGCGTCATTAGAACCTAAAGTAACCGAATTTGAACAAAATTTGAATTGGTACGACCAATTTTCGATAGATGGCGTAGCAACGCGCGCGCGTTCAGCTAGTTACTTATATACTTGTAATATTATAAAGCTGAAGAGTTTGTTTGTTTGAACGCAAGGATCTCTGGAACTACTGGGCCGAATTGAAAGATTCTTTCTTTGTAGGATAGTCCATTTATCGAGGAAGGCTATAGGCTATTTAACATTACGCTACTATCAACAGAAGCCGAGCATAAATGAAAAATGTAACGAAAACGGGGGAAAAATATTGCTTTTTGAGAGCTTTCGTTGCGTGACAGCATAATTTGTCATATTTTAAATGTTGCGTCATTAGAATCTAAAGTAATTTGTTCAAAATCTGAATTGGTACGCCCAATTTTCGATAGATGGCGTAGCAACGCGCGCGCTTTCAGCTAGTTTCATTGATAAAAAAATTAAATAAAAATTTGAAAAATTTATGAATTCGTTTTCCCCGCGACTCACCAGCCGGTCTACATCTCCGTGTTGGGATATAAGTAATAGGACAGATATGTGACAAGTTTTCAGCTTGCCTAAAATAGCTACCTAAAAATGTGGTGCCAGCTCTCTTGATACGAAATCTATCTATCAATAGGGTTTTTGAAAAAGTGGTCGCGACTACAGATGCGCAATGAATTACGACTCTGCGCCAATAATAATAATTATTTAGATAATACGTTAGTGGCGCCACACAGTCCATGAATAACGCGAGGATTCTGCATGTTAGATGCAATAGCACTGTTGTGTAATTTCATAGACATAATTTTAAGCGCAACATAAAACAAACTCCTTAGGCCCCTACCTGTTCAAAAACATGCACGTTGAAGTTTACCAATTAGGCGTTTTCAGAATGCTTAAGTCCTCATTTATTTAATTAGTGGCAAAGATGTAAATTACATTTTTTGATGTTTCATTTTGTTAGAATTTCCCAAGCATACGCCAATATATAATAATAATTTGTTTTTTTTAGTTATACTTATTTTGTCGCGTTAGGGAACAATAATTAAACATTTTTACGATGCGCACACACACCGTCAAGAAAACCGACACTCTAAAGTGAGCTAGTCAACATTTTAGGAAATAATTGCAACTAGCTTCAGGTTAATACTTGCCTTGAAAATATTGATCTATTATATTGATAATAAATTAATGGTTAAAGTTAGACTTCTTAGCACGAGGAATAAAAAGAAGTAATAACTTCTTGCGGGCACACGTACACGCCCACTTTTTTCGGTATTTATTAGTATTATGTCATTCTGAAAGCGCCTTATTCGTCTTATAGAATACAGAATGAATTTCTGCGTTCAGCGCTCACGCACAAACATGTAGCGATAGAATTTGCGTGACGCTTGTAAGATGCAAAGAAAATAGGTTTCCTTTCAAGACCGCTAGCAGCACTGTTCTATTTTCTATAAATATTACGAGATTCACGTAACGAACACTTTATCTGGACTTCTCGACGTAATCATGCATGGGCACTGACATGTTCTCGTCCTAAGGTCATCAAATGAATAAAAACATTTCAAGTGTGTACTTAATTTATTTGGTAACTGCAACAAATAAGCATTAACAACATCAAAGCAAAAGCTCCTATTTATATACAGTTTTACAACCGGACTTTAGGATCTAGGAACCAAAATAACTTAAAAGTATATCGGCAGATGTTATAGATTTTTTCATACTGTGAAAAAAATCATATTGTGCTCTTTCCAAATTTAAATACGGCATTAAGTACTATGTTCCTTTTTATGGAAAAAAATATAAAAAAAAGTTGAACACACAAAGCACTAAACGATGCTAAAAGCGGGTTGCGCACAAAACGAAATATGGCATTAAAAAAACAAGACTACAGAAATATAATCACGCTGTATTTGATGTAAACTTTATTACAACAAGTAAAAAAAACTTATAAACAAAAGTGCAATATGAAGCGAATACATACTTTAAAAAATAAGCTAGGACAAGATCAGAGCTCTCGAATTTAATAAATGAATTTTGGAAGTTGCTAAATTATAATATATGTCAAATGTTGAGGCTCCCATCGAAGTAGTATTAAATTAAAAAGATTTAAGGCTAACAACAGCGTTTGATGGTCATAGTAAAAGAACGCAAACATTATGGCATATTCTGAAGGCGCATTCTAAAATTAAATTAACACTACCTTTTTTTATTACTGTACCAGTGATAAGGACAGCAATATTTTAATTTTAGAATGCTGAATTGTCCGTATTGCATTGTTAGTGCTCAGATACAGGTGTATGAGAATCCGCAACCCGCAAATTGCAGAGTTAGCTGTCGCGATCCCTGTGTTTTTGTAGAACTATCCAGTTTAAAAATACCCACCCCGACCTACCGAGTACCATTGTTGCAAAACGCATTGAAACTTACCGCAATAAGGTACAGATTAGATTGTATAATTATGTCATATAGTCATTCCGAAACTGGAATATCCCTACTTAGTAAAATTATTCAATTGTTTTTGGTGGTCGTATGCAAGCTACGCAAACACTAGGTAACGTAAAATCGAGTACTGTATAACCCTACGATATAGTGCCATTTTTCAAACAATAATTCAAGCCTGAATTTTGGAACTGTCATTTTACATCAAACTGATAAAACAGAAAAGGTATCCGATGCCAGATACTGCCTACAGTACAAGAAAAAAAGAGAAGTCTGATCCCTTATCTAGTTCATTAGACAGTGACATGAGCTCGCAACTCTCACCACGTTTCAGATATAACATCTCTAAACGAAATTTTTCAACGAATTGTACACAGTAGGTATTTACATATTGTGATTATAATTCACTTTGGGAAATCCAAAACAGCCTGTATATAACACTATACAAATAAAAAATCCTTCACATTGTACTAACACACCACAAACAGGTTTGAATTTGTAATGCAATGGTTTTAATGTGTATGAAATGAGAGAGCTTTTAAAACAAAGGTAGCAAATCAAATAAAAATGTTCATAATGTTACCATCGGTATAGAGTCTAGGGCCCAATTCAGTAGATTGTCAGAAGATATTAAAATGACTCTTAAATTTTACAAGGAACCAGTTTAATATCTGTCTGACATCATTTGAAGGCAAAATTGGCCGCCTGGAATGTCACACAATCATTAAAAATACTGATTTGTTAATCAACAAACTTATTATTATGTACATACATGAAATCACTATATTTCATATTATCCAGGTGTTGCAATATGAACCCGATTCCACAAAATAAATTATTGAACCATAATAATATCCCAAATATCACCGACAACCAACATAAATAAGTTAGTAGGTAAACATTCACCTTGCAACACCAAACTACTACCGTTACAATAATTCCCGGTTGCCATTGATAAAAAATACTATTGCACTGATCATTTTTTTCATCTAGTAACATCTGTGCCAGAGATAATAAATGTAACTGACAGATAAAAATAGTAGAGACACTGGTTGCTTGACTAAAATGGAGAAACCTCAAAATCTTTGTTTTCATTTGTTTTTTTTTATTGATACCTTAGATTTACAAATTTAAGTATCTCTACTACTGTTCCTACACTGTACATGCTCTGAGTAAAATTATGTGTGTTTATTTATCATATAAATACACAACAGCCAAACATCCGCACTAACGCGGACAACTAAATTAGATTATTACATTAAAAACAGTGAAATGTTTAAACTGTCGGCCTTTATAACGCCTCGAACTCGATGCTATTTAATTATTGATAATCGTCAAATTTTTTGTATCGAATTATTCAATTGGGTAACGACAACACTACCTGTTAACCACTGACTACATCGACTTAATAGTTATCTCAATTAAATATTATCTATATATTTTTTCTAATGGTATATCGACGCCCCGTGAAAATACTGAGACCACATTATGTATTGCTTTCGATTACTACAATATCTTATTTATATTGGGGCCCCAGACAGCACAGATACTAAATGTTATATTTATAATCTATGGCTAGAAGAGTGGAAACAACTGCCAGCAGCTGTCTCTTTCTAACACCGATCAATGACACTGATATATAAGAAACTTTTCTATAGAGAAATATAAATAGAAATGGTCAAACATAATGTAATCTCAGACTACTATTTCGGGCACAAAGTGAGCGCGAGAGATAGAATCGAACACGGCATGTCTCAATCGTAGACATAAACCTGAGCTTGAAAAGATAGAATGCACAATACTATATGGCCAATGAGATAATTCTCAAGAAAAGTTGACAGGTTAGCTCAGATTTAAAAAAAATGCATATAGGTCTATGTCAATACTGAATGGGCGATACTGCTAGACCATTCCGAACAGACTTTTTTAAGCTTTAACATAATTCTGGCTAAATTTAAAGTTACTATCATAGATTACTATACTCAGATATAACCAGTATCTTTTAAAGGAACCTTTTGTTTCCATCCATGGGTGATGAAATATGGCTGTAAGAAAGAGTTTTACGTTACAAATTGTGAAATAGTAATGTAAAATGGTGTAACTAGGAATTACATGCCAATTCTCAAAAACATTGGGCATCATTTACGTAGTAATTCTAAATCGAATATCGTACTATAAAATAGATGTGGATTTAATATGATACTTGTACTCTGTTACGGTTCTGGTAACCCATGATACGTAACTATGACTATACCATTAATATGTTCACTGGTACGTGGTTCCAACGATGTGAATTAAGACCACGATTGGAGAAGCAAAACTCAATCCGCCAGTATAGCTTGGCCTCGGACTGTGTTGAATAACAGGCGCGTCTTGAGAGCAAGGTATAGTGGCGTCTGGTCATTGGGTATGTTTGAATGGTAGCAGTATCGGTAAGTATTGCGACCGGTGCCCGCGCCCCCGTATCCGCGGGGTCTCTATTCGTTCTCGGCGCGCATGCCCCGGACTTCGCCCTCGCGGCGAAGCTTCTCCAGTTCCTCCTTGGTGCGGTCCTCGATGGCGCGGATGTCCGCCATCGTCATGCCGTACCAGTCGTCCATTGAGCAGAACACTTGTCTGTAACAATTCAAACGAAAGAACTTTTAAAATGTGTGCGTTACGGGACGCCCGACAGAAGTGATAACTTAATCTAATTACAACTATTTAATATTTAAGTTGTTTCTCTTGAGAAAAGCTTAGGTTATTATTTCAATCTCATAAGAAGGTTACGACACGTATACGAGAGGAGGAAGCGTCTGGCGGAAATACGGCTAGCACTGGGTTATCATCACACAAATATTTGCACTGGGTGGGAATCGAACCCACGACCCTCGGCTTCGCAGGCAGAGCTACTACCCACTAAGCCACGAGGCGAGTTCTTGTAGTTCGTTGTAACTTTGATCGATGTTTTAATAGTAGTGTATTTATGACGTACTAAAAAAAAACTACTCATCAGATCGAGTTCAAACCAATTTTCGTTGGTAGTTTGCATGGTAATGTACATCATATATTTTTTTTAGTTTTTTAATTCTCTTACTTTAGAAGTTAGAGCGGGGGGGGGGGTGGAGGCACACATTTTATTACCACTTTGGAAGTGTCACTCGCGCAAATTATTCAGTGTAGACAAAAATTATATTAGAAACCTCAACATCATTTTTGAAGACCTATCGATAGACACCCCACACGTGTAGGTTTGATGAAAAAAAATTTTTGAGTTTCAGTTCTCAGTAAGGGGGCCACCCTAAATTTGTTTTTTTTTTTAAATCATAATGCGGTTCACAGAATACATCTACTTACCAAGTTTCAACAGTAAAGTTCTCATAGTTTCGGCAAAAAGTGACTGTGACATACGGACGGACAGACAGACATGACGAATCTATAAGGGTTCCGTTTTTACGTTTTAAGGAACCCTAAAAATTGATTCATTAGTTTAGGAACTATGATGTCACAACATTACTAATAATACAATACGAAAATAACGAATAGACACGTCAAATTCTCAAACATGTCTTCTTGCGTCCGGCAGGTCTACCGCCAAACTAATATTAAAGACTTGATATTAAATAGAGCAAAAGTATAACCATTTTAATTATGCAGTTGAATTGCGCAATTAAAAACCACTATTGTACCACAAGATAGTGCGAAGTTTACTAGAGAGATGAGTTAGTTGAATGTCGTAGGCGATGATTCTCCACTAAAATTTTTGCTGTCAAGCAGAAATTGCAAATAATAGTGTATTCCGGTTTGTGGTGTTATCCAGAGCAGAAGGTAAGACAAACATAGGCTTATGTCTATACGGTAAGGTTAAATAATGGGTTTAATGCCTTTCTTAATCTACCCGTATAGTTGAATTAATTAATCAAGTAGAATTAATTTCATGGACACCGGTGGGTCTACCGCCGAACGAAAAATGTCATAGCTGTGATGTTTCTCTCTTTTGTTTTCGCTTGAAACGATAAGAGACAGCATTAGCAAAGCGATAACCGATTTAGTTAGGCGGTAGAAGCACGGGGTTCGTGGTTCAAAATGGGACGTCTGATAACGTTACGCCACAAAAATAGGCGTAAACGGTAAGCCCATTCGTGGCGAATCAATTCAATAGGTAACACTCATAATCCTAGGTTACAAATACCGTAAGTATATCTTCTGGATATCAGTTGCAAATTTTCACATACCTGTGGAATATGGTGAACAACCGCCGTTCTGATTTCTGGATCACATTTTCTACTTTGCTCTGGAAATAAAAATACATCCTATATTAGTGTTACGAAGAAAATAACAATAATATGAGTGGGCTTTATTAAAACATATTTAAATGAAAAAGAAGAAATCTTCTTTTTCTGTTGTGGTTAGATCCATTGTAAAATAAATTAAGAACGTCCAGGAGTCTAGGGCATGCATTGTGTCTAAGTGAGTTATTAAAGTGAAAACTTCTTTTGGCGCGCCACAAGACTGATTTTTCGTGGGCTCTGAATTGAATTCTAGCGTCACGCTCGGGAATGATAAGAAATCATCGGGTAAACTCGGAACCTTGGCGACGAACTCCGATTTCATCCGCGTAGTTTCCAAAATAAGCTATCAAATTCTGAGTTATAAGTTTTCACTTCTATCGGCCGTTGACTGCCAATTTTTTTTCTGATGGTTAGGTACACAATCTTAGTGTCTTCAAATCGAGAGTGAATTGGTTTCTTCTGGGTAATCACGCTTTATCGTAAACCACATTGTCGTTACCTACAGGCGAGATGGCGACCATGTGTAAACGTTTGCTTACAATTTTACGGTGACCTGTGCAAGCACGGTGGAACTAGGGTTGCCATCTCTAAAGTTTGGTAACCAAAACAAGACTCGTGAAAGTCCCGGAAGTTAGAGTCCGGACCCGGACATGTTAAAGGAGGTTTATCAACTGAAAACTTCTTTTGGCGCGCCACAGACATTCGTGGGCTGTGAATTGAATTCTAGCGTCTAAATTCTAATGCTAAGAAATCTTCGGATAAACTCGGGACGACCATGGCCATTGGCCATATAGAAATGCTTTCAGCCTTTCCGATTTGCCATCTAGAAATGCATCAGCAATTCTAGACGGCCAATGGTAATGGCCTTGCTCATGGATACGCCCTCGGGTTTCACCCGCGTATTTTCCAAAGTAGGCTATCAAGTTCTGAGTTATAAGTCTTCACTTATACCTACCTATATCATTGAGTTCTAAAGGCCGGTTTGCATTTTGACTAGTGCGAGTGCGACTGCGAGTGAGTAATCGCGACTGGTTACTATGCACTCGCAATAATCAATCGGTGTCCACACGTGTTTGCTACTAGTCACTCAACATCTGCACTGCTCACTCGCACTAATCAAAATGAAAACAGGCCTTTAGCCTAAACGCTATAATGGGTTTGTATTTACAGTTTTACGATGATACACAAAGCTGTTGTACTCTGTTACGGTTCTGGTAACCCATGATACGTAACTATGACTATACCATTAATATGTTCACTGGTACGTGGTTCCAACGATGTGAATTAAGACCACGATTGGAGAACAAAACTCAATCCGCCAGTATAGCTTGGCCTGGGACTGTGTTGAATAACAGGCGCGTCTTGAGAGCAAGGTATAGTGGCGTCTGATCAATGGGTATGTTTGAATGGTAGCAGTATCGGTAAGTATTGCGACCGGTGCCCGCGCCCCCGTATCCGCGGGGTCTCTATTCGTTCTCGGCGCGCATGCCCCGGACTTCGCCCTCGCGGCGAAGCTTCTCCAGTTCCTCCGGTTCAGCTGCCGGTTGTACTAACCTGCAGTCCGAACCACTTGAACTCGGCCGTGACGAGCTTGTAGCACGTCATGACCGGCTTGACGTTGTTCTTCCACGCGGGCCCGGCGAGCGGGCCGCGGCCCGTCTTCACCGACTTGAACTTGCTCGGGTCCGTCTCCGGCTTGTAGTCGGCCGACGGCAGCGGGTCGTTGGCGATGTCGATGTGGACCACCTCGCGGTTCTTTAGCTTCTCGGGCGGCAGCTCGTGTACCTGATCCGAAACAAACAAATAAATAAAATATTACTTTTATTAAATACTAGCCTCCCCGCTCCGGCTTTGGGCCCGTGGTACATAATAATATATAGCCTATAGCACTCAGGGATCACGTACATATCGAACGGTGAAAGAATCTTTGAAATGGTAGTGGTAGGACTCTTAGCAGAGTCCGCCTGGGGAAGTACCACACCTTTGCCAAATATTCTACCGCCAAGCAGTGGTGTGCAAACATTATTGTGTTCCGGTTTGAAGGGCAATGATTCCAGAGAAATTACAGGGCTTAGAGACATAATATCTTAGATCTCTGGGTGACGAGCGCAGTGCAGTGCTAGGTAATGATTTGGACTATCATGTTCCAATAGCTGCGTGTCACTGTGCTGTTATGTGGCAGGCATGTTGCTTACCATCAGGCACATGGCCTGCTCGTCTCGTCACTCTATGCTATAAAAAAAAAAAAATCGGTCCAGTAGATAAGCGCGTTCAAACAAATAAACTACACTTATAGATTCCTCTACAATTTGAAAGCAGTAAGTAGGTTATCGTGGTTTGGGCGTGTTATGCGTAGGGATAAAGACCACAAACATGATTAAAAAGTTTTTAATGTGATTGTAGATGGAAATAATGGTAGAGGGCGACCAAAAGAAAACCGTGAATGGATTGTGTGAAAGAGGACGTGAACAGCAAAGGAATAAACTCAGATTTTTCAAATGATAGAGACGAATGGAGGAAACGGATATGTTGTAGGTACCGACCCCACATAGTGTGGAAGAAGGGTAAGTGAATGATGATGATTCACCACACAACACTACCTAGCTCTTACTTGGCAAAGCTTGTATTATGAATGCCCGATAGCTAAAATATATACAATTGTAAACACATAATCATTAGTCATGATACACAGAAACACTCACAAAACAAATATGATCACACAAATATTTGTCCTGGATGAGAAAAGAACCCAGAACCTCCGGCTCCACAGACATAATTAATACCAACTAACCCCAAACCCGGGTTCAAACCCCAGACGCACCATTGTCTTTTCGAAGTCATGTGCGTAATGCCGCTAACTTAAAAAACGGTGAAGGAAAACATCGTGAGGAAACCGACATGTACCTAGAATCTTTCGAAGTCATGTGTCATCCACCAACCCGCACTGGGCCAGCGTGGTGGATTATGGTCTGAACTCTCTCCTTGCGAGAGAAGGCCCCGAGCACAGTAAATACATAACAGTAGGTTATCTAAGGCCGCCCGCCGAGTTTTTAGCCTACTCTTGCGTTCATCCCCAGGGTTGTCACTTTTACTTTTAGTTAATATTTTCGAACAAGCAGCACTTGATCTAAATTTATGCAACAAAAAGCATATTATGATTGAATATTTTACCAATTTATACATTTAGTAAAAATAAAAAGCCTTTATTCACGTAACATTTATTAGAGAGACGAACTTCTTAGCATTCCATGGATTCACCGTGCGGGTGCCGGGTCAGAATCGGATACAAAACTCACCTATGGTTAACCTATGGTCACTCACTTTGTAACTATCATTTTCGTCTTGTTGTAGAAAATTCCGTCTTGTTTCAGTAGGAACCATGAAGAATGATAAATCCGGGTTTGCGAAATCGTTATTAAGGCACCCGAAAACACCACAATATCTTTTTCCCCTTTTTGAAGTCATGATACTCGTTATAATTATTAATATTATGGTAAGTGGCCGGCGAGAGTTGACGAACGCGAGCGGTCATGCTCACAGTCGCGCTGCACGGCCCCTACTGTCGCCGCCATAGCGCGCCATATATTATGCTAGCGTGTGCGTGAAATCGCGTGCCGACACGGCGCGCGGCGCGCACGCACACATTCAAGCCGAGAGCGGCACGTTTGTATGAAGATGTTTTACTGTTCTTTACTGTGCCCCGAGTCCCAGCAGTGGGAACGTTTAGTGGGCTGTTGATTGAACCACAAGGTTAGTCTATGAGCTATATAATTCCCGTAACACAGGCATTGCTACGTTGAGGGCTACATAGCGTGTGAATAACGTCCACGAATATTTATTTATTTACATGCGTTTTGCTTCGAGTGTGATCCTGGGTTAAAAAAAACTGTAAAGGATGCCATCCTCTGTAGGTTCTTTGAATTGACGATGAAGTACCAAAAAAGCAAGTGTTTAATCAAAATTTACCAAGCTTAAATAGACTAAAGGGCTACGGTCTGTCAGTATGATAAATTATCAAAGAAATGAAGTGTTCTCATTTTATCATGAAATTTTTATTCATCGTTGAATTATTTGGCCAATGTACTGTTCATTGTTATTCATTGACTGGCCTCATGGCTTAGTTGGTAGTAGTTCTGCCTCCGAAGCCGAGGGTTGTGGGTACGCTTCCCACTCAGTGCAAATATTTGTATGATGAATTCAAATGTTTGCACTGTGTCTGGGTGTTTCTATGTATAATAAGTATGAATATAAAACTATATAATTATTATATCAGCTATCTGGCCGCCATCATACAAGCTTTGCTTAGTTTGGGGTCATATGGTGTCGTGTGTGAATTGTCCACCAATATAATATTTATCATTATATATATTTAATGTGATAAGTTAGATAGATTTGCTTCGTTAAGATAGATAGCAAGCCTCGCTTAGTTTGGGGTTAGATGGTGCAACAGTGGTCAACTCTTTCACTATTGGCTATTGCTCGTTGAAAAATCAGGATAAAAAAATAAGTGGGGACAGGAGAATGAACTCATATCTACGAAATATCTATACAAATCGGTCGAGCCGTTTCGGAAGAGTATGAACATAAACGTCGTACCGCGACATTTTATTTTATTAATTCATAAAACTAGCAACACTCGCGTCAGCATAGTTTCCGTTCCGGTTATTTTCCCGTGATAAAAGATATCCTATGTGCTATTGCAGACTATACTGTGTCACGAATTTCAACCCGATTCATTCAGCCGTTTCGACGTGATGGAGCAACAAACATTTGTTCTTTCATTGTTTTTTCCAAAAACCAACAGCGCGATTTTTGAGAGACACGTCTGTTTGTTTACACACCACAATGGCGTGTTTAACGATAGATTTCAAAGATTCGGCATCAGCATCTTATCTACCGCAATGCAGAATTGAAGATAGAGAAAAGCCGTGTAGGAAGATAAGCAATAATATAATAAAAAACAATATTTAAAAAAATTGGCAGTCATAGGAACTGCCGATAGAAGTAAACTTATAACTCAGAATTTGATAGCTTACTTTGGAAACTACACGTGTGTAACAGGAGGGCGTGGCCTGGGCATCATGGCATGGCCATCTAGAAATGCGTCAGCATTTCTCATTGGCTGATGCGTTTCTAGATGGCCATGTCATGATGGCCTATCAGCATTTCCCATTGGCTGACGTATTTCTAGATGGCCAATAGCCATGGTCCCGAGTTTACCCGAAGCTTTCTTATCATACCCAAGCGTGACGAATGAATTCAATTCACAGCCCACGAAAAATCTGTCTAGGCGCGACTAAAGAAGTTTTCACTTCAAAAAACATTTCGAAAAAAGGTTATCTTCATGTTTCTAACTAACTAGCAAAAATAAGTGCGTATGCACGCAAGAAGTTGATTTTTTTTATTTTTTAAGAAGTTTTAAGTACCTACCTAACGCGCAACTACCGCTCGTTCTGCGGTAGCCATAGAGGTCACTTGACCACATTCCATAGGTCCCACAAAAAAAAAACGCACAACTTCAGTGTATCGAATTTGAGTGGCTGTGTGCGCGCATCGTAAAAATTCACCCTGAAGAGACATTTGGCTGGCAACTTCATCATGTTGTTTTTTGGCTGTCGCTATATCTCTATCTATTAGCTATTCACACATGTATATATTTTCCAAACGACAAAAGAAATACAATTTCAAAAACTACCTTATACCATTACTGTAAATGTAAAGTGTAAACAGTTCCGATTTTGTATATTTGTTTGAGGCAGTCTAAGTTGTGGTAGATACTTCCCCGGCGGCCTTAGCAAAGAGTCCAACCACTACAGATAAAGTGGTAACATAAAGTAAAGTAGTACCCTAGTAATAGCAGTAATTTATAATCTGAACAAATAAAACTACTCAAAAACAGTTCATTAGCCAATTGTCACTTCTAGGAAATTGTTAAGGATACCTTTTTATCAAACGATTATTGAGTTGATTATGAGTACAACGTGTTTGAAATTTCGCGATAAACACAACTCAGCATGATTCGTTATCGGTGAATATGCCTATAGACCCAGCAGTGGGATAACAAAGGCTGGGGATGATGATGATGATAATGAAATAGATTTGAAGTTGTATGAATGTATTGACTATCCTAGTGGCTTAGTTGGTAGTAAGTCAACATGGGGAGCCATAGGTCGTGGGTTCGATACACACCCAGGGCAAATATTTGTGTGATGAATACAAATATGTGTTCTTTGTCCTATGTAAGTAATAAGTACCTATGTATTTACAGTTATGTAAGTAGTGTTTCAGTTATCTAGCCCCCATAGTACAAGCTTTGCCTTTAGTTTAAGGCTAGACAATGTTGTGTGAGAAATTTTCAATATTTATTGAAGTGAAAACTTCAATTTCAGATTTTTCGTGGGCTGTGAATTGAATTCTAACGTCATGCTCGGGAATGATAAACTCGGGACCATGGCTATTGGCCACGCCCTCCGGTTTCACCCGCGTAGTTTCCAAAGTTAGCTATCAAAATCTGAGTTACAAGTTTTCACTTCTATCGGCAGTTTCGATAATGACTGCCATTTATTTTTATTTGAAGAGTACATATTATAAGTTTTAAGGAGTATATATTTAAATAGAATTCAAAGAGTCAAATACCGTCACTCTATATTATAGAAAAACAATAAAGTAGCCAAGTGCGAGTTGGACTCCCCCATGAAGGGTTCCGTTCCAGCAAGTAACATAATATACATAGTACACATAGTTCTTGTAGTTAGTTGTAACTTTGATCGAAGTTTTAATAATAGTGTATTTATGACGTACTAAAAAAAAACTACTCATCAGATCGAGTTCAAACTAATTTTCGTTGGTAGTTTTTATGGTAATGTACATCATATATTTTTTTTAGTTTTTTCATTCTCTTACTTTAGAAGTTAGACCACTTTGGAAGCGTCTCTCGCGTAAGTTATTCAGTGTAGACAAAAAATATATTAGAAACCTCAACATCATTTTTTAAGACCTATCGATAGACACCCCACACGTGTAGGTTTGATGAAAAAAAAATTTTTGAGCTTCAGTTCTCAGTATGGGGGCACCCCTAATTTTAGTTTTTTTTTTAAACTTTCGTAAAAATCTTAATGCGGTTCACAGAATACATCTACTTACCAAGTTTCAACAGTGTAGTTCTCATAGTTTCGGCAAAAAGTGGCTGTGACATACGGACGGACAGACAGACAGACAGACATGACGAATCTATAAGGGTTCCGTTTTTACGTTTTACGGAACCCTAAAAACAAGGCCGCTACCAAGCTCGGCATAGTGTTTGCCGTTTCAGAATATACGGGCAGGTATAGGTGCCGGCAAACAAGTTGACCCAATGAAGTTAGTTGCGCATGGCTGCGCAGAAACGTTAAGGTCTCTTTGGTGGAAGTGTACATGCGCGAACTTTCCCCTTCCACGTAAATTTTGGGTCAACTTGTTTGCCAGCCACTATATGATGGTGATAAAACATACGACACACGCCTTGTCTACTAATAACAACTCCTAGGAACTATTAGACGGGTACGTAGCATTTTTTCACACACATTTTGTTCGGCCTTTCAATGTAATCAATTAGAACTTGTCCAAATATTTTGCTACAGGGCTACGTGTTCGTTTATTTTCCCCTTATCTGATAAAACCAGTCACTATGAGTTCCAAAAAATATATCTTGTAAGTAATAACAGTTTATCAAAATATATTGTTGTGGTAAAAGTGACAATTCGTTCAATAATGGACATAAAAGGCAACGTTTAAAGACAAAATTTAGGTTTTTTTTTCAATAATTATAATTTCAGTTAATCTTTAATGCGAGATTTATAAATATGTATGTCACCGTAAAATTTTAAAAACCGTCACATTGTTATCTAACTTCAGATTATAAACTAACCTACAGTAGGATTATATTCCACGCGTTAGATTATAATCTGACAGTGTTTTCAATTTTACGCACACAAACATGTGTAATGTGTATCTGTACTCATACTCATACTGATGAGTATGAGTACAGATACACAGTATGAAGAAAAGCAATTTAAATGAGTTAACGATTGATAGAAATTACAATTAACGTATTTAAAAAGAAATAGAATCCAATTACGTCCCCATCCATCAACCCCCACTTGATAAGCGTGGTGCATTAAGTCCTTGATTATATCCTTGCGAAAGAAGGCCACTATAGCTTCAGTAATGAGAACATGAAGTGGACTGTTTATCGACAACCCCATCATAGGAACTCTTATGTATACGTATTACTCTATATTATTATTAGTATTGCTCTCTTAATCCTCGGATACACTAAACACAGATAGAAAAGAGAAAAAAAAAGGAAATCCTAATAGAGAATCGTAAAGACGTCGGAATTCAGAGGCTGTTCCGGCCATTGCCTGAGCATGGTTTACATTAGGCACTTTTTTGCGCATGAGAAGTGGTAAATAAAATTCCCCAATATGGTTTTACTACTACAACTTAATTGCTGCCCCGATTTATGGAAACTTAACACAACAGGTTAAATCTACGTAGAATATAGTGATAGTTTAGTTCTGGGCATAGTACCTATAGCTTAATTTGAGGGAGTTACATTCGAATTAAAAATGACACACCTCTTTTGTTATTTCAGCCACAAGTAGAAAAAAAAAACAAAACGCGCTTGTCGTGCCATCAGCACAGAATTTAAAGGGGTGTGGGACACTTCGAGTTTTTTTTACGAAATAGTTTTATGCGTGGCGATCCCGACGGCTACTTGTCGATGATAAATGGTAGCCTTGACACTGCGGAACTGATGTCAGAACGCGAGAGAAGCAATCAGACAATCATAGGCAATTACAATAGATAATTATATGAAATTACACGACATTACAGTGACGATGTTTTTTTTTAAATAGTATAGAATAAGGTAAAAATACGGTTATCCATGCAAAGTCTGTCTGTCTGTGATAGAGCGTATTCACCTAGCAGATATCGATTTACTTTTCATTTGAGAGTTATAGAGATTAGTATTAAATCCCTCCGTTCGATTTTTTTTTCAATAATATAGTTTTAAGAGTACGAGCAAGACATGCGCTTGCCCATAACACAGTGCCACGTAGCTGTTTGACCATGAAGAGTCTAAATCACTAGCTAGCACTGCACTGCGTTCGTCGCCCACAAAACATAAGTTTTACCCGCGTTGTTCCCGTTCCTTTATTGTTATTCCTGACTACAATTTAACTATGCTCCTAATATCAACCCGATCCGATCAACTTGTTTTCGACGTGATTAATTTATACAAAGCAGTTTGATCAAAATCAGACACAAACTTTAAAGAAGTTGAAACAAGCAAAAAGAAAGCATAGGATTATTAGTCTCACCAATGCCGAACAAAAAGCAAGTCAACCTTATACTATTTACGTGTTTAAGTTTGACAATAATCAGCAAATCTTTGGGTAGAATATTTATAATAATTATAATCCTAGTAATCTCATAAATGCGAAATTTTATATGTATGGATCGATGTTTGTTACTGTTTTAAGCAAAAAGCACTGAAAGGACCTGTATGAAATTTGGTACATTATATAAACTATGGAAACTATGGAATAATACACAAGCTACTTTTTATCCCGAGAAAAATAATCGGCACTACGCGAGTGAAACGGTGAGATACCACTAGATATCAATATTTGTGAAATGGACCATACCCGACGTGGTTGTCCTCATAATATACACATTTGAATTTTGAACACAAAATGATTATCAAAAATCAACACAATCTTCAAATATAACCTTAAATTCTTAGATTATAAAATGTATTATTATCTGCATACCACTATGAATGATAATTACGCCAGACGCAAGGCCGGCCCTGTAATAAGTTATTTTCTACGCTGATAACGCACCTTTATGTATACAAGTATTTTATCTAAAGTATTACGAACGGCATAGCTTTGTATACAATAGAAAAATAAATAATAATGTATAGTGTATAGAATTTACGATAAATAGGTTTTCGAGTCACGCGACGCAGGTTATTGTTTTGTTATCTATGTAGTGAAATAAGTTACCTGTTTTCGATATTAGCTAGGTAAGTACACGATTTTTGGCCGATTGCACACCTGATAGATAAATACTTAGATTAAGTAACTATTTACTGCACTTAATTTGAAAACAAAACTTCAAAATATTACAAGCAATTTAGTAATTGACAATCGTATCACTAAAGGCTTGTTCGCATTAGGCTAGTAATTTAGTCTAGTATCGAGTAATTTAGCAACTAAACGTGTATGAACAGTAAAAATTTAGTCGAGTAGTCTAGTGAATAATTTAGTCGAGTCAATCCATTTTGTTCTATTTTCAACGGGCGAGCGGCGAGTAGCATCCCCACCACGCGTCTGTGCTCTCTGGTTCATCGGCTAAACGAGTGCGAACCTGTCAAATTAGTCGAGTTCATTAGTTGCCGCATCTCTTTACTAACTAGTCTGTGGTTGCCGCCAAAATGTCGTTTCGCTGGAGTGAAGATACTAGGTACATTAAAATTTGTTTCTTTATATGTGGAACATGAATGTTTGTGGAATGTTAAGTCCCCGCTCTATAAAAACAAGCAAATAAAACAATCTGCATACCTGAATATGGAAAATTCAATGAATATACAAGGATTTGGTGAAAAGGAAATTAAACTAAAAATTTTCGCCTAGATTATCTCTTCTGTCGATCTATTTTCGTACCCACAGCTTCTTTTTTTTAATCACACAAAGTTCCTCCTCCACCTGTTCTAAAATGGCCATTACAATTAGCGTAATCAGCTTATTTATTTTATTGCGTTGTAGACGCTTCATGTTGCAAAACGCTACTCACTTGTGAACTGTACTAAAGCACGGTGCGAACGATTTTTGAATAGTAGCAAGTATTTTAGCTACTAAATTACTCTCTACTAGACTAATACACTAGCTTAATGCGAACAAGCCTTAAGAGCGATCTTTCCCTATTTTCCTCTTCTTCTCCTAATCCAAGACATATGTAAAAAAAAGAATTGAAATGGCAAAGATCACGGACCACGGTGTCTGTGGAGTGGCTAATTTAAATTAAAAAAAAAGAGATCTCTCCCAGACAAGATAGCCGCAGGGTATATGAAAAACAGGAAGACGAGAAAATACAATTACTTAAGGAAGATATTTCCAACTATATTTCTAAAATTTGAAAAATGAACTTGTATAATACTTAAAGTATATAAATACATTATTTGACCAGTAACATCATTTATTTTGTTATGTGTTTTTGTATTTTTTTTTGTTGACCTATTTAATTATAAATATATTTTTTGATGGTTCAAAGAAACATCCAGACACAGAAAAAACTACACTATTATTAAAGCGTACTACATTTACCAACATTATAAGTTTATAGGTATAGTATATGTGAGGCAAAATAAATTGAAACTCGTTTCAGAAACGTGATATGATATTTTTTGTCTTTTTCTAACAACGTGACTTTACAAACGTATGATCTAAGTCGATCCTTAAAGTGTACCTTTTAGACGAAATATTCATCAAAATCTGAAGCAGTGATGCCTTATGCTACTTTATTATAAGTTTTATTTCTGTATTTTTTTTGTTATGTAAGTGCAATAAAGAGTTTATGTATCTACATATCTATGTAGGGTACAGAATGGTAATTTTAGTGTCCTGAGTCAGATACAAGCTTGATGAATATTATTTACTATACGCCACAAGCGTAAACGTTTTGTATCCGTTTTACTGGACACAAAAAAATACTCATTGACGATCAAAAAGTTTTCGCGGAGTGGGTAACTAGAAACTAAATGTGTCCTACACAGTCTACATCTACAAGTGTGCACGGTGCCTACGTGAAGAGAACGTCCGATTTCACAAATGTAAGAAGTGAAAAAAGTTATACAAATAATTGTATAACTATAGTACGTTGGCATTGCCATGGTTATCGACTATATCTGTACTACATTTTGGCTTAACCTCATTGATGTGTACCTTTACCGGTTATTAAATTAAAAAATAATAATAACCCCAACGCAATTGTTTCCAATTTTATTTAAACCATATAAATTAATGTTTCCAGCATTTTTTTAGATAGAGTGATGAGTAACATATATTCCATTAATACTCCAAGCCTCGCAGCTATTTGAATATAAGGGATTCAATTTACTGCTTATCTTTGCAATGCTCTCGTCACCATCTCGGCCCTGTAATTTCTTTGACAACATTGCCCTTCAAACTGTTAGTTTTTAGCACATTACATTTTGTCGTTAGAATGACTAGGAAAGGCGCGATTTTTCCCAAGCCGACTCTGCTTATAGCTCTAACACTACAACTACTACTCTAGCTCTAACTCTACATGAAATAATAATACAATTGCAGTTGACTAGTGACTAGCCCTGTCACTAAATGATAAACGTCTTTTTTTAAATATAAATCAAGTTGATCATCGTAAAAACTAACTTTGTAACTAAAAATACATGTTTTACGACGAGGGCAAACTTTCATTTAAACTGTGAGTAGTCGACCCTGTAATTTCTTTGACAACATTGCCCTTCAAACTGATAGTTTTTGCACATCACATTTTGTCGTTAGAATGACTAGGAAAGGCGCGATTTTTCCCAAGCTGACTCTGCTTATAGCTCTAACACTACAACTACTACTCTAGCTCTAACTCTACATGAAATAATAATACAATTGCAGTTGACTAGTGACTAGCCCTGTCACTAAATGATAAACGTCTTTTTTTAAATATAAATCAAGTCGATGATCGTAAAAACTCACTTTGTAACTAAAAATACTTGTTTTACGACGAGGGCAAACTATCATTTAAACTGTGAGTCGTCTCTAACGTCATCGTTGATACTAGTTTTAATTTTGTTTACGTACGTGTAAACATTGTAGTACATTGTGTTTGGTTTTGTTCAGGTGATAATTTGATTAATACTGTTTTACTGTTGGTATCCGGCATTGGATGAGGCTAGTTGCGCACGCGTGTTTCACTTGACCGGTTTTTTTATATATATTATGGAATGACGGGAATAGCCGGGCATTTGCCTGATAGTAAGCAACACGCCGGTCCTTAACCTTTTGATCGCCAGGACAAAATTGTATTTCCGTGGCCTGGACGCCAAGCGTACGACATAGCACAAAATAAAAAATAGCACTATCTTAAGTGATATATCTAACACACATTTTTTTTGGTATAGTGCTTTTTTTTAGTCAACTATAGACGTCGTTGGCGCACAGGGCTTGCTAGTGCTTGATAGGTGACTTTGGCAGTCAAAAGGTTAACAGCATAGTATCAAATAGCTATTGGAGCCAGAAGAAAAATGACTTTGCGATCGTCACCCAGAGATATAAGATAATTTATCTCCATGCTCTGTTATTTTTCTGGAAACACTGGCCTTTAAACCGGAACACAGTGAAGTTTGCACATTCGGGATTACAGGAGTCAAAGAATTATCTTCTTATCACATTATTATCTCGTGAGTAGAGCCTATTGCAAGTCCTAAGTAGTGATTTGGACTTTTATTGTTAAATACTAACATTGTAATGTAATAATGATTAATGTAATTTAATTTTAAATTAATTACATAATTGATTTAATAGAGCCCAAACGAAGCAATTTTGTACAAATATTCTCTGAACGGAATAATTTTTACCAAATATCTCAAACCAGATACCACAAAAGTTCAATAAAAACGTAGACTCACATTGTATTGGTCACCGGCATCTGGCACGTGCAAGGACTCTATGCATATCACGAAGTTTTCCTTCATGTAGCCAGGATTCTGAAAACAAACAAGTAATCGTATTAGATACACAACACATCATACAGTGGTTATGAGAAAATAGCTGGTGGAGACTGTACTTATAACTCGCAGGAATGCTAAGAAAATTTAATAAAAAAACACACGTATACATTTAAGCGTATTCCCCACCATTAGTAATAAACAAACTACTCCCCCCGTTTTCCTTTTCTTCTCCTATTCCAAGACACATATAAAAAATAAACCAAAAAGAAAAAAAAAAGAAAATAGAAGAAGAAATGATAAAGGTTACGGAACCCGGAGTCCATGGAGTAGGTAGTAAAAAAAAGTTTTCCCTGGCTATGCTTGTATGTAGGCGATTCTCCTTTATTAACCGACTTTTAAAAAAAAGTAGGTTTCTCAATTCGTCTCTCAATTTTTTTTATGCTAGTTTCCTGGAAGCGATTGCTCTCAACAATAAAGCCGCCTTCACTAGTGGATACCACTTACTTCAGTGTTTTACCGTAAAAATTATATTCGTTCATATCACAATACAGATTTATACACATCATTTTACCTCAAGGACCTTTACATGACACAAGTTTGCATGCAAACAGCATTGTCTATTTTAGGACAGCTCATGCTGAAAGAAGAAATGCGTGAAGAAGAAACGTTAAGGCCTACTGTCCACGCACGCGTCTTTTGTCGAATGCATGCATCCTACGAACAAACGCAAGACGTGCTGTCGTGTCGTTGTCGTTTCGTGGACACAGACTTCATTATTTGTACGCAAGATGCAAGCATTCGTCTTGCATCCGACAAATGTCGAAATCGTGCAGTTACGTGGATAATTGGCCTAAAGCGTGTTAAAAACAAATAGTTCATACCAAAAGTTATAAATTTAAATAGCTTCATATAGTTGAGTGCAAATATGTCACGTGTACAAGGTCACAAAAGGATATACACAAGTAAATCTTAAAGGTACTGACACACGTGCTCATTACTAGCACGAAAGCATGCTTTTATTGAGCAAGTGCTCATTAGTAGCACGTGTGTCATGTAATGAGCATGCTTATTTATAGCATGCTCAAAAATCAAACGACGTTTGATTTTCGAGCATGCTACCTGAGGCGGGGGTAGGGGGATGGCGTGATCCGAGCACGTCTGAACATATTTGCTTATTAGCATGCTATTATCCATTTTGCGTTTTGTTTTAATCTGCAGCGGACGACTGTTTTATGCAATTAATGGATGTAATTAATTAAAATAATTACATCCATCGTCGCGTTGGGGAGAAGAAAAAACTTTGCTTTTTCTGTCACATTATAGAAGTTACGAATGTCTGTGGAACACACATTCTCCTTTATATAAAAATAAAAATGAGGCTTTATTAAAGGACATGAATGATGCAAGTTTATCAATAAAAATAATAATTAAAGTTCTGTACGGATAGCACTGTTACTATATACTTGAATATCCATTTTGGCCGAGAGCCTGGCACCAAATAGCACGTCTGTCCGTACGTTTGCTTTGAGCATGCCTATTTAGGAGCATGCTTAAAACAAGCATGCTTATTGCTGGCAAATGTGAACAGTTTGCAGAGCATGCTAATTTTAAGCAAGCTTATTAGCATGCTTTTTTTAAGCACGTGTGTCAGTACCTTAACTGCTCTTTTTTTTCATTGCGGTCTAACGAGGTAATACAGCGGTATTACAAAACCTGACTAGGTATATTGCATTTTGAATTTTATCTCTATTCTACAATGAGACTTTCCAATAACACCATGGTTTCGTGCTGGCAACGAGATGTCGGTCGGACCTTTATTATTAATAAATCCAGGTTTGACCTTCCTTCCTTCCTTACGTAAGCCGAACGTCAATTTCGGGAGTTAAATAAGACTGTAAGTGCTAATCACGTCTGTCGTAGACCCGATAACCGTTAGGGTAGACTGGTTTTGGAGTAGAGACCGCGAATCGGTAAAAGTAGTGTAACGGTACAAGTTCGCGCTGAGACCGCGACCGGAGACCGCGACAGGCACTTGACACTATAGAATTGTATGGACGCCAGTTCGCGCCGCGACCGCGACAGGAGACCGAGACAGGTCGCGGTCGCGAACTGGCGCCCATACAATTCCATAGTGTCAAGTGCCTGTCTTGGTCTCCGGTCACGGTCTCGCGTCGCGGTCGCGGCGCGAACCGCTACCTTAAAGGTACAAGTTCGCGCTGAGACCGCGACAGGCACTTGACACTATAGAATTGTATGGACGCCAGTTCGCGCCGAGACTGCGACAGGAGACCGAGACTGGTCGCGGTCGCGGCGCGAACTGGCGCCCATACAATTCCATAGTGTCAAGTGCCTGTCGCGGTCTCGCGTCGCAGTCTCAGCGCGAACTTGTACCTTAAGACGCCCTTTGACTAGATGGAGTAACGATATACGAAATATAGCGGTTGGAAACGTAAGAGCAAGGATCGGCCTGAGTGGTGTATTATAGGACAGGCCTATGTCCAGCAGTGGACGAACACAGGCTGATGATGATGATGAGTGCTAACCACCTTATCTGTAGAACAGTCTAAAGCGGAACTACTGACCACAGAATCCAGACACAGAAGTTGTCTAATTTTGTAATAGGTGGCAACACTTTTCGATCGTAGCGCCATCGCTATATTCTACAGATAAGTTGGTCGCACTGTAAAGGTTTGCGCCGACTAATACGACTCCGCTCCCACCCGACAAATAAAATACATTCAAATATGGGCTTTATGCCATGCAATTTAAGATACAGATTAAATTGGCAACACAAATTAGCAGACCGCTCGCTGACAACCGTCTGCTAATTTATGTTGCCAATGTAATCTATATCTTAAAATGCATGGCATAAAGCCCATATTTGAATGTATTTTATTTGTCGGGTGGGAGCGGAGTCGTATAAGTGGGCGCAGAGTTTTAGACTTCAACGTACCGTGAGCACAGTCCTGCAGTAAGGGTAAGCGTTCCACGCCTCTTCATGGACCTCGAGAGATCCTTTGGGCGCCAGAAGTCTGATGAAGGCGGGTACTTTCGACGCCAAATGGTATATCTTGTACGTGTACTGACCCGATGAATATTTGCCTCCTGGTAACGATAAAATATAAATTTAATACACATGTTAAATTATATTTCATTTACTAGCTTTATTTACATACTGTGAACTAGTATACAATGATTCAACCAGTACCTAACTACGTACACTAGAGTTTACATTGTGTCACCGTAAAATTATAAAAGCTGTCAGTTTATAATAAAACAAGAGAGATTATAAATATTAGAAATAATAAAAAATTGGAAATACAATAAATTGAGTAAAAACTACTTTACTAGTAGCGTAGTAGCGCCCCACGATTTTAGCTGCGTATTCGCCGTTCCGGTTGTTTTCTCGCGTTAAAAAATAGTCTATGTATTACTATTAAATACTTTGTTTTTTTTTTTAATGTAACGTATAAGATGCGCCTGGTTCGGTTAGTTTATAATCTAACATCATTGGGTATAAACTGACGGATTTACAGTTTTACGGTGACATATACATTATACGTACGAAAAGATGTCATAGTAGGCAGAAAAATAATAAATATACATAGTTTGCCTGTCCCATGGGCGTGGTACAACTATATATAGACGCAAATACATGACTAACGCAAAATTGGCAGTTAGTTAAAATTTAAAAAATAATCTAATACTTAAAAATCCCGTGTCACGAGGTTTATGTTTGTACTCACAGAACAGAAATCAAGAAGAAGTAGCAAGTAGGCGGGGCAATCGTAGTACTAAGTAAGCGCAATCTCCGCATACTTTGAGAGTACGCCCACTTCCGAATACTTAGTCGTGCTCTGCCACTACTGTAGTACTCCTGAATCCGCGATTTTGAATAAAAAGTAAGCAGTCATGCCATATTGTGCAGTTATTGAGTGTAAAAACGATAGCCCTGCCGAAACTTTATCCAAAGGAGGCATATCGTACCATCGGTAAGTCCTATTTTATTTAATTTTGATTTTATTGTGAAAATAAATTAATATTAGCTTAAAGAGAGAAATGATTTAAATGAAGTCAACTTTAAAGGCATTGAAATAAGGTCCATTTTCATTCAAACTATATGTGATATTCTCGATCATTCTATGCATGCGAGTAGCGCTACTCAGTAGCGCTACTCAGTGAATGATGGGATGCAAGCTGTTGAAATTGCTAATATCGATATTTCTAACTTGTATAGTTGTGTGAATAAAATATATTTTCTTTTATTATTTAGTATTTGAATAATTTAACGTTTTATTTGAAAAAAAGTACATTTTATCATTTCAGTTTTCCTAAAAGTCCCGTTGTTAAGGAGAAATGGATAGAAGCTACAGGAAGGCAAAATTGGTTTCCTGCCAAAACAAGCACGATTTGCTCTGAGCACTTTTTAGACAGCGATTTTATAATAAAAAAAAAGGAAATAGGTACATAGACGAAACAGCAATACCGACAAAAATAATTATATGTTTTCGTGTATGCGTGTTTATTTCTTACATTAAACCCCCATTTTGGCTATGGTTCATTTTATAAAAACCTAAAATCCTGTAATCATACCTTTAACCTCATATCATAGTTGTTTCCACACAAAATGTTATGATAATTTCCACATAAATTCAGCGGCTTCTACTCCTCGAAAAAAGGTTCTATTCATGGTTATAAAAATATCTTGAATTTTTACTGACAACAACATAAATGACAAGGTCGTCCTTCAAAGAAAATAACTATTTTCTTACATTGTGTAACAGCTATCTGGCCGCCATATTACAAGCTTAGCTTAGTTTAGCGTCAGATGATGTTGTGTGTAAATGTTTCACCTATATTTATTTATCTTTACCTCACTCAAGAAAAATATCATTCGACTAAAATACAAATTTTAGTGCTGCTTGCCAAGACCAATTTCATAATTACTTTATTTACTTAAGATATTTATTTAGTTTCCTCCGAGTATTTTTGTAGTTTCTTCCTAGTAATTACTTTCTTTTACAAAACTCTGTTACGCTACACTCTATAGTTAATAAAATTAAGATGGTACATGAACAAATTTAATCATAATATTATGATTAAATTATACGATAGGGACGTAAACTGAATAACGTAATATCGATAATTTAATGAAAATGTAACAGCAGTGTCTTATCACTATTAGCACAACCGGCTTATATTTACGAATCCCTTATTTTAAAGAAGGTAGCGTTCATAGTTGCATAAATTACATAAAGTGCCATCTAGTATGAAGTAGCAGAACTAGTGAGCACTAGATGTCACTAATCTTACAATTAGTGACATCTAGTGCGCACTAGTGAAAACAACTTACATTTTTGAAAGATGATAATAGTTACCACCTTATTGTATTCTACTAAGGTTGAGTTTAGAAAGTTCGTAGCACTGATGTATTCGATACGCCCTAAAAGTCCTGATAATGGTACAAAATAAGCGACTTAGTCACATTCAGGATACGGTACTTTTTTCTGTAATTAGATATCCTATATATATGTAATCCTAAATAGTTTTTACCATTCTGTCTCTATCATACTTTTTTCATTTCGATATTTATGCCATTTGTCTGGTCAGCTAGTACGTCTATATAAATAAAACCTTTCAACTTGAATCTATTTGCTTTGGATTGAGAAGACTTTGAATCTAATTGCTATATAACAGGTGGGTTTACTGCAACGATATATTATTAACTAATATTTCATTTTCCTTTAACGATAATTAAGACCTAGCATATTTATTTGTATAATTAGTAAAGTTTTTGAGTAGGTAGAACTCCGTAGAGATACCTCGTGATTGTATCAGTATGTATTTTGTAACCCTAGCAAGTATAATAAACGAAAGAAAGAAAAAAGAAAAATTATCCGGCAAAACGTTGCCAACCCTAGTGACATTTTTTTAAGATAAACAAACAATCTACTCCTAATTAAAAACTGTATTATTTCATGTAATTATACGTAGCTCTCAGCAGAGTCAAAACCTAAGAAGGAATAGCTCTATCTGATTTAGAACTCTCTAAACTATTATGTATTATACTAGCGGCCCGTTCCGGCTTCGCTCGGACATAACCTAGACACTGTCTGCAGCGCCATCTGCCGGGCTTATTTGTGAATTTAAACCATCTTCGAATACACACACAAAAAAAAAAATCTAATCGGTCCCGTCGTTTAGGAGTTCACTGTCAAATGATTAAATTACTAAAATGGCTATAAAAAAACAGGGGTTGGTGATAAAAGGGTAAAAATTTAGGGTTGTATGTATTTTTTAACCCCACATTAAAAAAAAAAAATTTACCAAAAATTAAAAAAAACTGTTTGGGGTGAACAACCCCTAACACTTAAGGGTATGAAAAATAGCTAGTAGCCGATTCTCAGACCTACTGAATATGCATATAAAATTTGGTAAAAATCAGTAAAGCCGTTTCGGAGGAGTAAGGAAACAAACACTGTGACACGAGAATTTTATATATAAGATAATAGTATGTATGTTTACCACATAGTATGTTTGAGTACTTAGTACTTGCTTCAAAACACTTCAAATGATAGAAATGATACACTAAAGCTAAAGGAGCATTCTTAGACCCTCTGTTATACTGACGGTGATTTACGAGAATTATTATTCTCTGGAAAAGCAAGCAACCGACTTCAATTTAGTAATATTCAATTTGGTAAACTATCCAACTAAACACTACAATAACAGCCCTCTGTTAACGAAGATGTCATCGATAGGTACAATTTTCAGATTTTAGTTGATTTTTCAAAAAGTTCCATAAATGTTGGTATGGTTTGGTAAGTATATATTTATTTGTATACCCCTTGAAATAAAGAATTTATCAAATCGGTCTTTGAGTAACCGGTTAACATAAAAAAATCAGTGGAATTGAGAGCCTTTTTTTTGCAGTCGATTAAAACGGTGCATATAATCATAGCTAGGAATCTTAATAGGGATATTAGGATTCTCAACAGGGGACCTCGGTACACATATAAAAACATTTCGCAATTGCCGTCTGATTAGCTTTTTTACATGGTTTAATAGAGTGATGAGACGAGCAGGTCCTGTGACTGATCGTAAGCAACATAAGTAAGCCAGTCCATAACACGCAGCTAAGGGATCAAATGGCTAAAATAAATATTTATCTTAAAATCCCGCATAGGAACTGATAAATCGAAACAAAATGAGCAGATAGTAAGTAACACAGTTTTGGCAATACATTTTGCAAGCATTGCGGATGACGGTATCAAAATCTCACAATGGCCGACGAGAGAAAGGACAAAAAACCGGCTCGGGCCGTGATTGATTAATCGCTAGTCTTTCGAACATAATGCGAAAGCCCCATTAAACCAAATGTCCTTCAAGGTAACGAGACGCTATAAACGGGGAAGATGTTGATACCTAGTTTTAATCAATTACGGATATCTAATTCCCTAAAATCTAGTTGAAGATTGTAATTTAAATGAATGTTTTTCATTGGTTAAATTTGCAATTGTGACCTCCCAAAAGGTATCTATATCTACCTCTATAATATAACTGAGAAAATACTTACTTACTTATTAATAAACTAATAAAATCATCTTAGTTATTACAATTGTCAGGAGAGACTGCGATGACTCTGCCGTGCCTCGTGTTCGACCACAACGTCGCTAACCATCAGGCGAGTTGGTGGACAAACGCGGAAATATATTCTACAAAAAAGGTTGCTGATGTATAAGGGGAAGCATACAAAACATTATTTTATATCTATACTAAATATTATTAAACTGAATAGTTTTTTGTTTGATGGCTCTAATCTCAGGAACTACTGGACCGATTTCAAAAATTCTTTCATCAGTTGGATATGTACGTAAACGTGAACCCTGATTTGCTATATACCTATTATGTTCCACGGGCACAGTTCGCACGGACCGCTAGTTACTAGAGCAATGACAACCCCAATTATTTTAAAACCACATACATAATATGATGTTTTTACTGTAAAAATCTGAACGACGTTCACTTTCAACCTTGAACTCTGTAATAAATCCAAACCAGAGCTAATTATGAGTGGTTTATTGCTCAGCCAATAACAAATATGAACACCTCATGACGTCACACGTAAGGCCTATGACGGCTACATGATGCCATACAAGCAGTTAATATTTTTAGGTTTGTTCAAGTATACTTTTGAGCTTACGTCAATCGTTATTTTTAACTATTATATCCTTAAAACATAAATGTGAAAGTTTTTGTTTCGCTCAATCACACACCTAGTTAAAATAAAAAGGATGACTATCACTTTACAAACTGGGCCACAGAGAGTAAGAGTAAGTATACATACACAAATACACCCTCATAAGAATCAATGTTATGTAAATATTTAGTAATTCTAGAATAGAAAATAGCCTGTTTTTTATCCTGAAAATATACAGAAAACCCTAGGTAATTCTTATACAAATAACCCCTTCCCAGTTCCCCGTCCCCATCGTTCCCCAGTAATAGGAGGAGCTACAAAGTTACTGCAAAAAATAAACTACACGCCAGATATACATAAAGTTTGGACGTATCGCGTAAAACAATCCACAAACTGTGAACGCTTCGAGCATTTCGCTAAAACTCGGGATGGCTAACAAACGTGATATTTTTAGAAGCAAAGTAGGCGTCCGCGGAGTTTTGGACCTTGGGCGGAAAAGTTGCGAGGGTCGCCGAACAACGACACTCTCAGGCATGACATCAGTATATATGAAAAGATTAGAATATGCTGGCATATTCGTTCCGCGTAGAATTCAGAGGAACTCAGCGTTTTTAGGGTTCCGTAAAACGTAAAAACGGAACCCTTATAGATTCGTCATGTCTGTCTGTCTGTCTGTCTGTGTGTGAAACTCAAAATTTTTTTTTTCATCAAACCTACACGTGTGGGGTGTCTATCGATAGGTCTTCAAAAATGATGTTGAGGTTTCTAAAATCATTTTCGTCTACACTAAATAATTTGCGTGAGAGACACTTCCAAAGTGGTAAAATGTGTCCCCCCCCCCTCTAACTTCTAAAGTAAGGGAATGAAAAATCTAAAAAAAATATATGATGTACATTACCATGTAAACTACCAACGAAAATTAGTTTGAACTCGATCTGATGAGTAGTTTTTTTTTGTACGTCATAAATGCACTATTATTAAAACTTCGATCAAAGTTACAACGAACTACAAGAACTATGTGTACTATGTATATTATGTTACTTTCTGCAACGGAACCCTTCATGGGCGAGTCCAACTTGCACTTGACTACTTTATTTTAAATAGCTTATATGAGTAGTATTATTACACTGTTTTCAAGTATTATTATGGACATGAATAGCGTAGCTCTTTTTGGGTTCAACAATTTTGGGCTAAGGCCAAGCATATCTGACCGTAGAACCATCGGCACCGATCGGATTACCTATCCGGTTACATTTCTGAAACTTTCATCTTAACATGATCGTTAGATTCGGTAAGTAACCAGATTTATTCCAGTAATTTCGGTTAATAATGTCATCATCATAATTCCTGACCTTCCTGATCCTACTGCTAAGTACAGGTATTTTTATTTTAGTACCTACACATGTCATTTGCTTCCATCCTGTGCCAATCGAGTCAGTTTTTCAGTACTTGACCACAGTCCTGCTTCTTACTTACCGTAGTAAAAAAAAATGTTTTACATAATAAATGGATTAGCATTTTGTTGTGATTAAATGGCTTTATAGAATGTTGTCGTGATGATACGGGTCCTAGGCTGATTTCCCAGTATAAAAAAAAGACAAAAAGCTTATCTATCAAAACTGCTACAATTACGTTTCACATTTATTAATGTGAGTTTTGTAAAACAGATTCATTTCATTCAGACATTCTTTGATTCGCTCTGAAGCGGATTTTTATACCTTGTGTGCATATCGTTGAATACAGCGCCGCTTTTGGTTGACTACCTTTTCTGTGTGACTATAATAAAGTATAAACATTTATACAATAAGACAAAAACTCGCCGATTATGAAAAATTGCGCACAGGGTGCATTGCGTCTTGAATACGACGGCAGCTAAACAAATAAGACAACATCTGTGTAAACTTACAATACGCGTCATGATCAAAAACAGTGGCGTTTTTCCTTCGTGTTACCAACAGAGTTACCGCCAACAAATCACTACCTATTACCCATATCCTTATGCGTGAATGACATAGCTAAATGTATACCGATATATTTATTTTGCTAGAAAATACTAATTACAAAAATATTTTCATTACATCATGTAGCCTATTCCTATTGCGTACCATCAGGATGTGAAACAGGCTTATTGCCTGAAACATTCCCTTGGAATTATGAATAGGGATGACTTCAAACGAAAGGTGCTTAGAACGTTTAGATTCTTCCTTGGAACGTAACGTACTGCAAATCCGTTTGGTATCGCTGATGTACAAAGGAAGCGGTGCCCAGTTACCATCAGGATGCTCATTGGTTTATACTATGAAACAAAAAAAAACTCAAATGTCTCACTGCTAGAATACCCCTCCGCCGATCTACTTTTTAATTCCTAATTCCTACTGTTTCCGTTCCGGGCAACTTATTGAAAAATCTTTTTAAAATACTTCGAAGTCCACCATCCAGCGAGTGCTAGGACGATCCAGGATTAGATGGTAGATGGTAGCCACTATATACGGCTCACGTGGTCTGCTCTTCCTATTTCCAATTACTCCTTAACCCATTAAGCCCGACTCGCGACGCGGCCGGCGTCGTGACGTCACACAAAAAATCATTACTAAAAAATGAAACCAAACTTTGTGTGTCTGTAAACGACAATGAATTAATTAATATTATCGCCTATCTCTTAGGCATCAAAATAAACTAATATTCAAGTATGTATATAATGAAAAAATAAGGTTTTTAATTCTCAAAACCGGTTTTGCCCAAATCTGGCCTCCCGGGGCTAGACAGCTTAAAACTACATTTTGCAGAGACTTCAGTCAAACCTAAGCATTGACTAACCACTTGCCCTTTCATTCGTAAACACATAAACATTCAAAACAGGTTTTTGAACTTGAACTTTGTCTTTGAGCTACTTATTCCGAGGTCGCTCTAACCGCAGTTAAGGAACATAATAATAACTTCCACGTGAGATTCTGCAAAGTTGAATATGGCTAAGAGATTACTAATACCGCTATACAACGACCTTCACCAAGCTGGTTATTGGATAAAAAGTATTTTATATTCAACATGTCTACAAATATATTGCAAATGGTTGTCTAAAAATTTCAGGCCAGAATATGATTAATAACAATGTTTGTTTTTTAGATTTCACCTAAAATGACTGTATTTTTTAAAAAACTATAACTTATTATTATGACTTTACTCAATGCTTACGAAATCTCATTACGAAATTAAACCCCTAAGGGTATGAAATAGGGAATGGAAGTTTGTATGAAACTTTTTATTCCTTAAACATATTTGCATAAAATTTTAGACTACAGGCCCGTGAACAAAATGTACGTAGTAAAAGCCTGGTCACACAGAGGCGATCCGATAGCGACAGCGATCCGATAGCGATAGCGATCCGATACCGAGTTTGGGATCGCGCCCGCTTCCTGTGTGTCAGGTTGCATACAAATTCGAACATTATAAAAAATCTCGGATCGCCTCTGTGTGACCCGGCCTTAAATGTAAAATCTCATTACGAAATTAAACCCCTAAGGGTATGAAATAGGGAATGGAAGTTTGTATGATTTTTTTAATTCCTTAAACATATTTGCATAAAATTTTAGACTACAGGCCCGTGAACAAAATGCACGTAGTTAATGTACCACCAGGAGACCTATGTAGGATAATAGAAGGGTATAGGGGGGGGGGATTCATCTAGTCTTGAAAGCGGACTTTCAAAGACTAG
Organism: Ectropis crepuscularia; assembly: GCA_963693475.1. Taxonomy (NCBI): domain Eukaryota; kingdom Metazoa; phylum Arthropoda; class Insecta; order Lepidoptera; family Geometridae; genus Ectropis; species Ectropis crepuscularia. The sequence continues at coordinate 14,334,251 of OY856356.1, forward strand.
ATGATTCTTCCCGTCTAGAGTTGTACGCATAATTTTCGAGGTCTTATTCAAAGAGAGAGAGTATCTAGTCGCCGGTCGAATCGTTTCGACACCTACGCTCACCTCGAAACGTATCCTCCGAGTCTCGAGTAAAAGTATCCTCGTTGTGACTGTTCTCATGACAACACAATACAAGAGCAATCATTTAATTAGACATTGACCTACATGCATTTTTCCACACGTGAGTTATTACGTCATTGAGATGAACTCGCTCGTGCGGACCGGTTAAACGACTTCGCTTTTTGCAAAGTTATCGAAATCGTACGACACTGTTACCACTGAGTACGGATGAATCTCGATTTTAAATTATAAGTATTTTATACTGTTGACTCTTTAGACATCAGTTAAAAAAAAACGATTGAACTGCGGCAATCTACACAACTTCTATATTGGATGCTTGCTTGGTGAAAATATTTTTTCGTGCATATTTTCTTTTCTGAAAAACCTTCCTTCCTTTGAAGAAAAATAATTGCTAAATTGTTAAAGGCAATCTCGACGTTTACGCTTAGCAACACATGTAAGCGATTCATTTTTAATTCGAAATATTTTCCGCACATGGTGCGTTACCAATTACCAATACGAAACAAAGTATTTAAACAATATTTTACTTTGCGCTTTTGGTATTACCATAGAAAGATTTACATACGCATTCAAATGATACTCATAATGTCTACAGTTATCTGGGCATAATTCCAATTGTGTAGGAACACCAACACACATAAACAGCCCACTAAATTTTCCCACTGTTGGGACTCGGGGCCTTCTCTCGCAAGGAGAGAGTCAAGGCCATTATCCACCACGCTGGCCCAGTGCGGGTTGGTGGATACACTGATCCAACCCAAAACCCTCAAATTCTGTCTACTATCACTAGTAAAATGGTTTTAACCTACAGTAAAATACTTAGTTATTGAATTTGCAGCTGTTTATGGACAATACGTATTATTTATTTATTTATGGTTACACAAGTAGCATCTACAATTCATTGTCAATGTCACGTATAGCAATCTACTAGCAACTAGCGCTAACTAGTAACAAGACCCTCAAAGATAACTGTATCAGTTATATACTACTATAGATACCTTTAGTTTAATACCAATCGAAAAATATTAATAATGGAACCTGATGAAAATTGACAGTATGAAAATTTGAAATTATGTATGAAATTTTCTAACGTAGGTATTCGTAAGTTTTAATCGATACTCCATTATCGTATCAGTAAGTTTTTTAAATCGATACTTTACTAACTTACTCATAAGTTTCACGCTCGATTACGTTAATTGTATTTAAGATTTAATTTTCCTTTTTTTTGTGAATTCGAATTAACGCATAACAATATTCGTACTACGCCCATGGATACACAAGCCATAAAGTTATGAATACAAACATGACGTGTTTACGATAAGATTATCTTTTCAATAAATAAGTCAATACAGCTGGTAGAATACATTTCCCTGTATTATTAGTCAGTTCGTTTCAAGAACTGCTTGTTAGAACTACTAAAACAATTTACAGTGAAATCGCACTAATTTTAATCGAATCAGATCAGATGCGATGGATTATTATCATCATATTTAGCAACATTCATGTTTACCATCAACATAATTGTTTACATAAATCACCTACTACGGGAAATAATGATTATGATACCGAGCCTAAAGAAGATATTTGAAGATTTCGCTAGTAAAAGCTACGGAAATTCAATTTCAACTTCTGGCTTTAACCCAGCGTTCAAGGATTAGAAGAGGTAAGTGGATACATCGGGAATACGCCGTCTGCAAGTACCCACTCTTAGGACTTTTGACTTCCCATGATCCCCATCTCGATTTTTCATTACAATGATATAACACTATCGTCTAGCGTTCAACAACGCTCTTTTGAAATTGTCACAATATTGTTAGCGTTTACAGAAATCATCTACAATGGTGACGAGTCTGCTGTACTACTAAACTGGCAAAACTAAAACTATCCTCTCTTTCAATGAGCAAAAAGATAGCAACAATTCTAGCTAACAGAAAGTGTGTACCGGGTTCCAAGCAAGGGCCGCATGTCCCACAGTTGTCCTTCGAACTGGAAGGACTCGACGCGTCAGCTACAAATTAGTTTTCGGTTACTTAACAACAATAACAGCAAAATAAGAACAGAACAAACTAGGGAAATCTGACTGCTGTACTGACGCACAACGTTTAGTCTGAACAGCTGGATTAAAATTGTATGTTGTATCTTTTTCGGTCCGTAATTAACTATTCGATAGTCTACTTTGCGATAGTTGAAATGAGGAGGTTCGTATTTTTTATATTTCAATACGTAATCCACGCAGGGTAAACCGGGTAAACCGCGCTCACAGTATTGGTTGCTGCCTCGTACATATCTGGTAAAACAAGCGGTAAATCTACCTGGGGAAATACCATGAGCTCTCATTGTTATTATTTTTCGATTGATTTGACGTACAGCTCTTCGTCCACCGCGACTATGAACTGTTAACCCTTGGCAATAAGGTTTGTGGTTGCAGTACACAAAATATAGAGCGCTATTTGTCTTACAAAAATAGGACAATAACAGCCCATGGTACAGGGCCTGGTAAGAATATTCTAACATTTAAAAACTAAACTATATTTTCATCGAACCAAATCGAACAACCGATTTGATCCTGATTACGTAGTACGGATGACTTAGTTTACCGCGGTGAAATAAAACTACACTGGTACAACAACTTACTCTACACTAATTTCATTAGAAACATTACGGTAAATGAACTAAATTCACGCTACTTATTTTTTTAAATCATTTTATTGTTGTTGCATAAAAGAAACGGCGAAATTAGCGATCTATCCCTGTTGCACGTAGCGCGAGCGCGAGAAATGCTCGCAAAAGTGTATGTAGGTACTATGTACACGAGTACAGTTGCAAGCGAACAAAAATCACAAGAATCATAATGGAGACAATTTCCAATGAGACCTCAGGACCCATTATAAGCTTTTATTACGATTATTTTTCTCATTAGGAGTTTTATGCAACGAATAACAAATAAATTTCAAAGAATATAATAGTACATTGATCACAACCAGAGCTTTCACATTCAGGTTCGGATTGTACGTTAGCAAACTGAGCAAATGGCTCTATTTGTGATATAAGTGTCTTGACATATCCTGGACAAAGATATGCATCGAAATAATAAGTGGTAGAACTAGTATTTGCTAAAAATAACTTTTAAATTTACGTGATTTGAACTATGTAACATTAACATCTAGATAGCGATTAAGTTCTGAATAATGTAATGTATACACTATACAAGTTTGTAACTGTGACTGGCGTGTTTGTTGGTTTGTTTTCAGAGAAATAAATGATAATAGGCCAATGAGGTATATCATCTTACATCTCTGGGTGATGACGGAATACACTGCTAGGCAGTGATTTGGGCTCATCATGTTCAAATAGCTGGGTGACACTCTGACTCTGTTCTAGGCAGACGCGTTGCTCAAAATCAGGTGCATTTCATGCTCATACCGTCACTCTCTATTAAATAAAAGAAGTCTGGCGATAAGATAATAATGACCATCGCAGAAATTGCTTAATCCTGATGCTTTCTGACTTTACATGCAATATTTATAGTTCCAGATTTATACTTCCGAAGTTACGTACGTAGTATTAAGACTGCATTTTATTGTGAGTATATCGGGGGAAGTCTGGAGGTCAATAAATTGATTGCCTGATGTTTATTTTATTGATAGTCGTGGGAAGACATTGATTGAGAGTGTATACAGAGTGCAGAGTCAAGAAACGATGGGTATTCGGATACGTATCCGAATACGTATTCATCGTACTACGGACTACTTATACACATATCTATCAAGGAACTCTGGGATTTCTAAAAACGTTTGCGACTGTTTTACTCAAGTTATACCATTGAACACATTGCAAGCATTCTGTGTCGATTTTTATGCAATGCCAACGCTCGTATCTTCCGGGAATGGCTAGATATATTTATGAACCCCCGATTGTTGTTTCATTAATATCTAATCAGACAATAGTCGCAGAACTATTCATGATATAAAGTTTATTTTCGATTTTTTGAACTGCCGTCGCTTTCAATCGATTTTATGCTAGACTTGGTTTGAAAAATGATCCAATTTCGTAAAAAAAATTCACACGCGCTGTAAATGTAAAAGTTATTTCAAACGAAATCGGGTTAAAGGGCGACATTAATTTTGGCTCATTAACTAGGCCATGGTAAAGGGCACGATGAATGTGGCAAATAAGAGCAAGGGCTGTGACTTACATATTTTTAGGCAAAGACCTTTTAAATTTCAACAACAATCAAAGCTTTCTTTTAAAGATTGAATTTATTGGTAAAGAAAACGGGAGCGACTTTTATGAGCGTCTCTATAACATGTCTGGTGAATTAATTCGTGCAAAATTTTATGAGCAATCTGGATAATAAATTATGGAATCTCAAGTTTAGTGTCATAAGCACGTGGAAATGCACAAAATAAACAGTAACACTCCCATATCGCAACAGATCCTCGTTCGCGCCTTTAGCAAAAGTATTATATTTTATCTTAGTGTATGTTAGGACACACAAGTATATGAAAGCTCATAGAATTTTGAGTTAACTTTACTGTGTAAAATAAACTACATAAATATATGAAGCAGTATGTGTTACTTCTAATGAGGATTAAGGCGTCATGCGTTCACAGTCATTCAAACATATTAATATTTTTGTAGATATCAAAGTCCGTAAATGACTACTGATTCGAAATAATGTCAATATAGTAAACCTTACATTTTCATCATGACAATATTATTTTTAATTCAATGTTACAGAATACGACAAACTTTAAAACCAAAATTCAAGTTTGAATATGTTTATCAAGTGGAAACAAATATGGAGTTAATTAAAGTTAGAGTATAAAAATATTACAATTCATATTTTGTACGAAAAACTTTTTAGGTTTCAACAGTGTTAAGTTAATATTTCAAAGTGAAACCTTTGTTCAATGGTTGTGGTATTCTCCAGCCTCTTAAAACAAAGAAGGGGAGCCAATACTCCAAAAAAAATTTTTTTCTGGACTAAGTACAACAGATATTGGACTCCCATTTAAATCTTAAATTACTTATAGTAAGTATTTGATATGAACTTTTATTCAGTGATGAAATCAGTATCTCAAAATGATAGATTTTGTAACAGTAGACTGTGAAAACATAACATCAAATAAATCTTCATTTAAAAGCTTTCATACAAACTTTTATACAAATAGTATAGGAACATTTTTTTTTTGTATTACTTACCAAGCAAAGGGTGATCTTTGAATGGTTCATTCTTTAGGACTTCTATTCCTTCACCGCCACCCGTTTCATTTTTGGATACTTCGGCCACACAGTATAGTTGAGCAACTTGGTACTGTCATGGAAATAAGACAGAGACAGGATTAGCTAGATAAAACAATAAAATATGGACATAATCAAACGTTTAAATTAGTTATAGCTTAGACCATACACAAATTATAGCTCAGAACAGTCTTGATCATGTCAGCTTTCAAATATAAAACATATCAAAAACAGTCTATGATGCCACAGACAGATAAATATCGCTAGAATTAAAATGTGAACCCTATAACATGGACTACAAAGCACAATTTCCAATGATGTCTTAAATATAGTGTGATTCAAATGATAAGGTAGTGGTAGGTAGTTACAATATAAAACAATACAATATTGCCATTACAACTTGTGCACAAAGACCTGTTCAATAGAGTTTTAATTTCAATGGTTTGTATGAATGGTGGATTGTATATTTATGTTATGGTAAGGATGACCCCTGATATTTGTAGGATCTTTGAAACAGCAGTACTTCTTCACTTTCGTTCACATTTACGTTTCACTTGAATTTTCACTGTGAGGCTGAATTTACAGAGCAAACATTATTCTACAGTAGCATAAATAGTGAATGATCATATCACAACATTTAAAATTTCGAAAATATGGGTGCCCCAGGAAAACAACAAATATATTTTATTTTATTTAAAGAACTTACAAAAAATTCTGTCTCACAGTAGTTGTTTTGTAATACGTTATTAAACCGTTTCCCCCTTTCAGATGAATACAGATGTTTTGTGATACCCTAAATCACTTTGTTCATAATCATTTGTGAAACAATAAGTCTGACAAGGTCAGGTTGAATGATTACCTACCAAGTATTTGAATACTAATTAAGTTTACAAAAAAATATACATTTCATTATATAATTTAATATTTTAACAATTATTAAATAGAAGAATTTTATACCGCGTTTACATTATTCCAGTCCAGCGATCAAATCCAGCGCTGGATTCGGGTATTACATTAAAACATGTACGTGTATTCATAAGCTTCTTAAAGAGGAACTTTTTCATTGTGGACTCACATCGGACTCGTCAAAATAGACACTGGTGGTGAAGATTTCCACATAACCTAATTGTCACACTCTGATGGTAGGTATATGTAATTTGGGTTTTTGTAGTGGTAGGAATCTTGGCAGAGTTCGTCTGGGGAAGTACCACACCTTTGCCAGTTATTCTACCGCCAAGCAGTAATGTGCAAACATTACTGTGTTCCGGTTTGAAGGGCAATGTTTCCAGAGAAATTACAGGGCTTAGAGATATAACATCTTAGATCTCTGGGTGACAAGTGCAGTGCAGTGCTAGGTAATGATTTGGACTCTTCATGTTCCAATAGCTGCGTGTCACTGTGCTGTTATAGAGCAGGCATGTTGCTTTCCATCAGGTACATGACCTGCTCATCTCGTCACTCATTATTAAAAAAAAAAATTAAATGCATTTTCTCCTCTCATTAAATATAAGCACCATGTAGACATTCCTTTAAAACTATAAGACTCTTAAAGTGATAACTACTTTTCTGACATGTCTGATGTAAAGACTATTCTATATCATTCCTTAAATTATAAATGTTTATGATCGACATTATTATACAGGCCAAGACAAAAACACTTACACAATAGAAGATAAACAATAAAAGCTTGTGTTGCAACTCCTTAGGTAGGTGGCCTTAAAACGGGTAAATAAAATCTCATCGGACAACCTTAGTATTGAAATAGTTTATGAAAAAAGTTCAAAAACAGGTTTGTATAAAATATCCCATGCCTTGTAGAGCTAAGTTTATATTCAATCAACAATGGGTTCTACATATACTATATCATGTTATGCATGTTACCAACAAATGGCAATTTAGAATTCTGTATTTATGTTAAATTTATAAATTTAAAAGTGTACCTACATCTCCTTATAGCCTTGGGATGACATAAAGCTCTTTTTTTAAATGATACTGTACAGATACATTTACATAAAATTTTACTTAGCAATCTGGTTACAATTCAAATTTTTAAAGACACATTTATGTTATACTCATATACTAATCAGGTCTTAACTTTAAAACCAACATGGAAAGAATTTATATTTATCTGTTTCGATAAAATTGTCTAGCTGATGAGGAAAGTAGAACTATCCAAACTTTTCAAAACAAATTATATTTTCTGCAAAGATTGACTAGACCGCAATACAATCAATATCCGCTCAACACATCTGCTAAAGGTTTACAACCAATTGCAAGAAAACTGATAAAAAAAAAAAAAAAAAGATTGACTAGACAGTATCTTGTTATATATTATAGCTACCAGCTTTACAGCTACACTAGTTTTTACTCAGTTATTATATTTCCAAATGTGAAAACTAGCAATTGGTGTGTTGCATATCCATCAAAATAAAATAGTCCCCAGCAATTCCGATGATAATATTGGCTGCACATTAGTACTTAAAAATCACCTCTACAATTTACTGATATGTTGCACAGCATTTTATTGTTTCTGATCTACTGTCCACTAAGTGTCCTTGGCAGTAACTTTTTGCATATTTCTTACCTCTTCTACTGTTAAAGGTAGTGTTACACGACTGAAAAGAAAGAAAACATAGTTAGGTACATACTGAAACATGAATAAGAGTAGTAGAGAAACGAGTATTCATGACTATAACATCTGTTCAAAATCGCGGAAACCAACAGAGTCACTTCAATGACCAAACCTTGACCTGATGAAGGCACTGTCAGTGTCAATATGTAGGTTCACTATCGGCACACCAAAGATACAGCAGTAAGATAAACCTTACCACCAAATTATGACTAATATCTGCTGATAACACCAAATTACAGACCCGTGGCAATTTGAAGTGGATTTGACAAAAATCGATTTATTTTTGCGAAGTGATACCTAACCATAGGGTTGTTACTTACTATTCTTTGATGAGCATGTTGTTTAATTATTTTATTTCACTTATATGCACATCAGACAGTCCCACTACCACTGTAAAATAGACTTATCACAGAAAAAGACTTGAGCGATGGCCCGATTATTGGTTTTGTAATTTTAATCTATGACCAACTAATGAAAATGACAAGGCGCATGCTTCGCAGCCGTGACGCAACGGATATTACGTCAATATTCCCCGTTCCATTACACGAACTTCGTCATTCATTGAAATTGATCCGAATTACCTTACCTATTCGTAATAATGGCAAAGGAAGTATTTTCCCAACTGCAATATAATAAAACTATTAAAATCAATAAAAAACAATATTTAAGATTTTTTTTACAAATCAAACATTATTTCACCTATGCAATAATATGGCAAAAAACATTGTTAAATCCCAAGACAACCTGGGTAGCGATTCTGAAACCATTCGGTTGCATCCGACACGGAATCTCATCTCTCGGTCTTTGTCTTATCTGTTTAGCAAGACAAAGACCGAGAGATGAGATTCCGTGTCGGATGCAACCGAGTGGTTTCAGAATCGCTACCCTAGTTTTTCCATAATTTTTTTTTTAACAAATGACGTAATTATTTTTTTGAAGTGAAAACTTCTTTGGGCGCTCCTAGACAGATTTTTCGTGGACTATAAATTTAATTCATTTGTCACGCTCGGGTATGATAAGAAAGCTTCGGGTAAACTCGGGACCATGGCTATTGGCCATCTAGAAATACGTCAGCCAATGGGAAATGCTGAACGGGCGTGGACAGGCCATCATAATCATTATATCATAAATCATTTTAGTAGTGGTAGGACTCTTAGCAGAGTCCGCCTGGAGAAGAACCACACCTTTGCCAAATATTCTACCGCCAAGCAGTAATGTTAAACATTACTGTGTTCCGGTTTGAAGGGCAATGATTCCAGAGAAATTACAGGGCTTAGAGACATAATATCTTAGATCTCTGGGTGACGAGCGCAGTGCAGTGCTAGGTAATGATTTGGACTATCATGTTCCAATAGCTGCGTGTTACTGTGCTGTTATGTGGCAGGCATGTTACCATCAGGCACATGACCTGCTCGTCTCGTCACTCTATGCTATAAAAAAAACATGGGATGGCCATCTAGAAACGCATCCGCCAATGGGAAATGCTGACGCATTTCTAGATGGCCATGCCAAGATGGCGAGGCCACGCCCTCCGGTTACACCCGTGTAGTTTCCAAGGTAAGCTATTAAATTCTGAGATATAAGTTTTCATTTCTATCGGCAGTTCCTATGACTGCCAATTTTTTTTTTCTAGTAATGTTATTTTTTAATTATTTTGTAATATTTTGACGTGACAACGTCTTATAAATTGGTTTGCCGGGTGACACTTCAAGAAACTGCGTTACGCTCCGCTCACGTTATGCGCTCACAATGAGAGCGAGTGAGAGGGACGCGTGCCTTTCACTTTTTATGTCTGTCTCTCTCGCTCTTAGGCGGGCTAACCACTCAAAGTCGTTGTCACGTAAAACTTTCGCCCGTATACCGACTTTACAGGCAACCAATTTTTTTTTTATTAATACCTATATTAGATACAAAAACAGCAATAGTAAGATATTACTGAAAACATATTTTTTGATACAAATTTTTATAAAATTTCATTTTTGTTGATATACAACGAATCATAACTACCAAAATAATTAACTTAAATGTGTTTTTTTTGGATCATTTTATGAAGTACTTACTTAAATGAGAAGAGCTCTACGAAGCGCAAAAATGTATAGACCAACTATTTGAACTTTTAAGCTTTTTTAATGTATAAAAACAGGTACTGGAAAAAGATTAGTTAAATAATATTGGAATAACTTTACGAAAAATCGACATATTTTATTTCTTTTACCAAGGTTTTGTACGTTGAAGTATCTAGATTACGCAATTTTTGAAGTGAAAACTTCTTTAGGCGCGCTATAGACAGAATTTTTGTGAGCTGTGAAATGGATTCATCATTGTCACGCTTGGATATGATAATGGATCGGATCGGATCGGATCGGATATGAAATATTCGGGTAAACTCGGTAAAAACGGCCAGGTAAGCACCAGGGTAACAGAAACAGTAAAGAGTTTCGATTACCTACCTCCAACAGCCCAGCGTTTATCTCCAGATACCAGGACAACAGAAATATAAAAGAGTTGCGTTTGCCCCTAGGTACCAGTACCAGGGCAACGGAAACAGTAAAGAGTTGCAATATTCTGTATAATTACGTTGATATAAAACTAGATGGCGCAACCATCGATTTAGCTGGCGGTGTTGAAATTATGCGAATGTACATAGACCTACGATGGTTTAATAAATAATTTGTCTACTGACAAGGTGATAAATAAATTAGACAATCCAATTTAAAAGTGAAAACATTTGAGTCAAAAGTTTTCACTTCTATCAGCAGTTCCTATGACTGCCAATATTTATTTATTTTTTAAATTTAAACAAATTTTTTAATTGATATTTAAAACTGTAAAATCAATATTTTAGATGATATGCTGGTTTTTTACACGCCGCGTCTATGCCGTAGTGGCCTCGCGGAGCTCTACTTTCAGCGTTAAAAAAATTGGCAGTCATAGGAACTGCCGATAGAAGTGAAAACGTAAAACTCAGAATTTGAGAGCTTACCTTGGAAACTACACGGGTGTAACCGGAGGGCGTGGCTTGGGCTTCATCCCATGGCCATCTAGAAATGCGTCAGCATTTCCCATTGGCTGATGCATTTATAGATGGCCATCCTATGATGGACAGACCACGCCCTTTCAGCATTTCCCAACTATCGCAGTTTTTTAAATGCTAAAAACCCTGAAAATCATTTTTTCTAAACGTCATTCCGAATCGAATGAGTTATCACACACATGTTTCTAGGGGCTTTATGTCTATTTCGCACGTTTTTGAACTGGTTGATTAAACTACAAAGGATCCGAGTATGAATGGGATTTTTAGAGGATTTAAAAAAAATCTTGTATTGAGCTAGCTCTGTATAAAGGAACGTTAAGGCCTTGAAACTGACAGAGGCGCAAGTTTGGATACATTTGCGTAAAGATGTAATATGGAATATAAAATATATAAACCACAGGAGCGATTACAAATGTTGTCACCTGTATTTCACTATATATTCACTATAGTATTATATTTAATACTGGGATTTGAGTCTAAATATGTGTCATATAAAAGAACAAGTATCTGATTATTTAAAGACATAGGTATGACTGATTTAGTGTACACGGCACCGGTGGGATACCATTCACTTCTACCCGCCATCTCAAAAGAGTTTTAGAGGGGTTGGCGCTATAAGTAGATGGACCTAAGCCGTTGAAGAGTGAAGAGCATTCCTTTGTGAAATTTTATATGGGAAAGATCGAACGGTTGTCAATATAAATTCTTACATTTATTTAATTGGTTTACTTTTACTCAATTTATAACACAAAGGTATTTGAATCGTGTGTACAATAAGGGGCGGCGCACACCTCATTTTCACAAACCTCTTAGGTCTTAGGGGTCGCAAGCTTATTTTGTCTGTTGCCCACTTTGAAAATAAATATTTTTGAAGTGGAAACTTCTTTGCCTAGACAGATTTTTGTGGGCTGTGAATGGAATTGTACCGTCACGCTCGGGTATGATATAAAATCTTCGGGTAAACTCGGGACCATGCCCATTGGCCATCTAGAAATGCGTCAGCCAACGGGAAATGCTGAAAGGGCGTGGCTTTGGCATCATGGCATGGCAATCTAGAAATGCGTCAGCCAATGGGAAAAGCTGACGCATTTCTAGATGGCCATGCCATGATGGCTACGCTACGCCCTCCGGTTACACCCGTCACCCGTGTAGTTTCCAAAGTAAGCTGTCAAATTCTAAGTTATAAATTTTCACTTCTACCGGCAGTTCCTATGACTGCCAATTTTAGCACTCCCATTTTGTCTTGCACTTAAAAACCACTATAACTTCAAATGAGATTAATCAATTATTATGCGCTATATTAGCGGAGATTAACCAATCAATCTAAATCAGACTTTAATTATAACCCGCAAGATTTAACTCTCCTTTAGGCTTGCAGCGCCTACTAGGTCTAGAGTGATAGGGGTCCGAGGCGTGAGGAACGTTGTGAGAGGCCTAGTATGAACGTCTAAACCGCGTAAACTAATAATATTAAATGAGAAGGTAAATAATTATTCAAGCAATTAAAAATACAGACAGACAAAAACACTTTATTTTGCACACCAGTAAATTACAAAAAATAAAACAATACAAATTAACTTAAAATCTAATGCCATAAATGGCGGCCTTATCGCTAAAATAATGAGCATAGAAAAATATTTTCATTTACTTTCCCAACGTAGCGTCGTGAAAAAATTGGAGGTGAAAAATCTTGATCACGACAACAAGCGGGACATTTGGACATATCCGATTTTAAATCTTTTTTGACATTTTCGGAAACGTAAAAAAAGCTAGGAATAGGAAAATGTTCCCATTATTGGCAGATTCAGATTGTCAGTGTCACGTTTGTTGAATCGTAGAGGTCGTTTTCGATTTCCATCGTAATTTGCGTCTTGCGAATGGGTTTTTTATTCGAAAACCCTATCAGAAATAAACTGAACATGATTTGATACACACTCAGAATACATAACTTACTAATTGTGCCTATATTTTAGGGAATAACAACTTTTACTTGTAAGTAAACATCACTGCCCTCGATAACAAAATGAGTTTAGTTGGGAAAAAGTGCGAATCAATATCTCTACATGAAAGTAATAAGGACAACCTAATTTCTTGTGATATAACACCAGATGAGGTTTTAAGGCTCGACAGAATAACGGATACTTATATGTGCAGTCCTGAAGCAAATGTATACGACATAGATTTCACTAGGTTCAAAATCAGAGACCTTGAAACAGGTACCGTTCTATTTGAAATTGCGAAGCCTCCTACAGATTTTGGAGTTGACAATGAAGGGAACGAAGATGCTCCTGAGGAACCCTTGGATCCCAATGCTGGAAGATTTGTCCGATACCAGTTTACTCCTCAATTCTTAAAATTAAAAACAGTGGGGGCTACGTAAGTTAAAATAATTATTATGTGGTAATTAGTAGATACTGTTACGAAATTCTCCACATTTTAATCAAGACATTTAAATTCTATGATATTGCATTCTCTATGTAACACTTTATGAAACTTCAGCATCATGCTCAAAATATTTCAATTATAGCAGGATCTCTTTGACATGAACTCCGTAAAGTTTATCCATTCAAAATCGTGGAGCATTCATATTACAGTACAGTTAAAATCAATAGGGTATATCTAAGAAATAAAAGAAATAGAACCTAATAAAATTGTAAAATCACCAAGGAACTGGTTGTTAGAGACAGCAGGTATACAAATGTTCACAGGAAACACTATAATTCAAACACTCGGAAGTGTTTGAATACATATCATAATTCAAGTATAGTGTAGGACTCTTGGCAGAGTCCACCTGGGGAAGAACCACACCTTTGCCAGTTATTCTACCACCAAGCAGTAATGTGCAAACATAACTGTGTTCCGGGTTGAAGGGCAATGTTTCTAGAGAAATTACAGGGCTTAGAGATAGAACAACTTAGATCTCTGGGTGACGAGCGCAGTGCACTGCTAGGTAATGATTTGTACTTGTTCATGTTCCAATAGCTGCGTGTCACTGTGCTGTTATGTGGCAGGCATGTTGCTTACCATCAGGCACATGTCCTGCTCGTCTCGTCACTCTGTATTTAAACAAAAAAAAAAACACTTTGAGTGTTTGAATTATGATATTATGTATTTTGAGCTCATAGGTTTACCTGCACCTCCATTAGTAGAGTATTTTTCCATGTTTAGTCTTGAATATATTTTAATATCTCCACTGGCTTTAATAGTGAAGTTGTGGAATCTGGAATGTTCCAATCATCAATGACAACTTTTCAGGATATCATCCTCCAACATTGTGGCCAGTGTGGTGGCTTACAGCTACTCTTCTTTTGAAGGAAGGCACAGAGTTACACCAGTATAAAGTAGGCTTTTACTTATGCTGCTGCAGATCGAAAAGGGTCCTGTTTTACTGGAATAGGGATGTTAACAATTTTTTGGAATTGCTTTTATTTTGAAGATTGACACTTGTTTACCATTAAAAAAAAATGTTTTGAAAATACATATTCATATAAGTACATATTTTCGATGGGTAAAAATACAATACTAGAGTAATTTTGGAATTTCCCGCTAAAACACTAACGACAGACATGACATCACTACCCGCGAAACATTGGTTGTGATTCATGACTGTATATGTCCAATTTATGTGTTTTCTTATTTTTACTTCATTACAAACAATAAAAATAGTTCTGACTATATTATATGTGAGTTACGCGTGTATTTGTTTTAAAAATAAAAATAGTTGTTGCTAAGATTGCAAACTATATTAAAAATGCAGAGAAATAAACAATTTAGTCAGTCTTTGACAGCTTGTTTTGCAGTTAGTGATGATACCCATATTGCTGTTTGCAGCCATGCGACAACAGATTATAAATATACAATTTGAAAATCATTTATAATAAATTTACTGAGTAACATAAAATAATAAAAATGTGATTTTCGATATTCTATTAATACAAACTATCATAAAATTACCATTAAACATTAATTTGTGATTAGTGTGAACATCCTTATTGTTTTTTTTTTTCAGTGTGGAATTTACTGTTGGTCAGCGGCCAGTGAACCACTTCAGAATGATAGAGAAGCATTTCTTCAGAGATACTCTCCTCAAGACCTTCGACTTTGAGTTTGGGTTCTGCATACCGTTTTCGAGAAACACTTGCGAGCATATTTATGAATTCCCCACTCTGCCGCCTGACCTTGGTATGTGGAAACTTTTATCATATAATATTTTTAAGTATAAAGTGATGGGACGAGCAGGTCATGTGACTGATAGTTTTAAAAACACGCCTGTCCATAACAGTAGTTTCACTCACCTTTCATATCACCTTATATTGCACTGTACTTGTCACCCAAGGATATAAAATCATTTACTTTTACAACAGTAAGTTGTTGCAGTTTTTTATGGCAACATGACCCTGCAAACACAGTAATGTTTGAACATTACTGCTTGGTGGCAGAATAAAACTGTCAAAAGTACTAGGAGAATTCTGTGAAGAATCCTACCAATACAGCTCTGAACAAGTTATCAAGGCACATCTCTGGATTATTTTCAGGTTTTTATGTTTGTCCTTAAAATAATTCACTAACCTTAGTATTTTTTTTTTTCAGTGGAGGACATGATAGCTGCGCCCTTCGAGACATGTTCTGACAGCTTCTACTTTGTGGACAACCATCTCGTGATGCACAACAAGGCCGATTATGCTTACAATGGTGGTATAAACAATTGAAACTGCATATTACCGATCACAACACCGCAAATGCCTCGAATATCTTTAAGTGCATTGAAATAAAGTTCTCAATCTCATAAAATAACACCTAGTTCAAATCCAAATCAGAGTTTTATAATCTGTCCATTTAACCATTTATATTTATGAATATCCACATAATAATGGAAGTAATATTAATCAGGATAAATCATATCCATTATTTTATTTGGACAATCAAAATGTCTAAAAGTTACAAACAGTGCTGAGGCAAAAAGGTAATATGTATTTAAAAAGGAAATTTTTAATTGTAACTGGCTTGACAAAGAAACAACTGTTGTTGTTTCTTTGTCGATTAACAAATTCAACGATTTTTTTCGACAAAACCTTTATGAAAACTTCGATTGTGACTTCATTTCTCAATCAGGCGATAACATCAACATTTTATGGCCATGTATAAACGTACTTTGTTAGGTTTCATTTAATTTTAAACTTTATTTCAAGGTGTGATAAGGTTTGACAACGGCAACTGTATGTTGTGCAGTTATTGGTGATTAGTAACACAAAAAAAAATGTTTTTCTTAAAAGTTTTGAAAATTAACATTTTGCATGTAATACCCCGTTTACATTATTCCAGTCCAGTGACCGAATCCAGCGCTGGATTGCTTACTGGAGTAATGTAAACCGGCACTGGAATGCATTAGCACTGGATTGATGCTTTCCAGTGCCAGTTTCCATTATTCCAGTAAGCAATCCAGCGCTGGATTTAGTCGCTGGACTGGCATAATGTAAACGGGGTATAAGAGCTGGTTAAGGGTTGGACCACATTG
Organism: Ectropis crepuscularia; assembly: GCA_963693475.1. NCBI lineage: Eukaryota > Metazoa > Arthropoda > Insecta > Lepidoptera > Geometridae > Ectropis > Ectropis crepuscularia. The sequence goes on from OY856356.1 coordinate 14,350,796, forward strand.
TTTAAAATCTTGAATGTTTTTTGTTTATTGAAATGCTTCACAGCACAGGCTGTGAAGTTTCGTGACGTCATATTTCAAAATATTTTCATCCATCAAGCTTCGTTAAGAAATGGTAATCAAACTAATGCCACAACAACAATTTAATGATGTCTCGATGTAAAAATTGCAAAATAAATGACGGCATACTAGGGAGGGGTTCGCACAAAAGCGACTAACTGTGACATGGATGGGGGAGGAGTAAAAAAAACACGATAGTGTGAAGTACTTTATGGATGATGTATCAAAAATAATTTGACATCTTTTTTCATCCATTTATCACTCAGATTCATTTAGAAAACATTTAATTTGTTCCTTGTGTTTGATCTGATTGTTCTATTTGACAGGAAAAATATGTGATAAAATTACACATTCCAAAAATGTTTGTGATGTGTATAGATTTAATTTAATTTTATATTATTTATTTTAGTTATAAACGACACTGTAGTTTTACAAGTCTGTAGGTATAATTAATGTATCATGTTCTTTTGTGTTTGTGGCACATTAAATATTTTGTAATGTCACATTTTAGATCGTCACATTCGCTGAGCTGTGGAAACGTTTAATATTCAAGATTTATCACATCTTTACACAGGCTTCATAAGATGTCTTTTACTGTAAACTACATACGTGTACCGACCGATTACTTGTCTCTAACCTTACGTGAGTTTCGAAATAACTTTCGAACACTACTCCGATGTTACTCGATTCGGATTCATGGTTAGAGACATCATGAAAAAAGGGCAATTACATTTCACCCTTTTACGAAAACTTTCACAATACCCCACTGGGAACACTGATATATTTATGTAAATGTGTTCCAAGCAACAACAAATTCATATAAGCGGGGAACTATGACTATATTAAATGTAAGAGACATGCTTGTCGAATGTGCAGAGACTAGTTATTTAACATTGTGATTCACTATTTATCACTTACTTTTACGAACACAGTGCACCTATTGTGTGGCTATTGTTAAAAGGACATTTTTAGATAATAATGAAAGTGTGGAAAATGTTATAGGATATATAATTTACCTATAGTATAATGTTAGTTAAATTTTGTGTGCGATGCAGTGGCATAGAAGCGTTTTAAGTTGCAAACCCAATTTGAATAGTTGTTGTCGCGACGATACTGTTCCTGATTTTAACATTGTATTGTATGATTTAAAGAAAGTGTTATCTATACATAATGAGGCGTTATTAGAAGAAAATGATAATAGTGTCGTGTTAATTACTAGATGGCTGTAGTGGGCTCGAAACAATACAATCAATTAGAACTAAATCATCAAATCATGCTTCGTGCTTCATTATTACACTCGCGAAGATTATAAAACAATAACTCCAGTAAGTACAAATGCTTACCGCATTTAAATCAAATAAAAGTAGGCAATGGTTTTCACAATGATGTCGTATAATTAATTATGAAAATTAATGGACAGGCGCGCGCGTGTGTGTGAGTGTGTGTAAAAGTATGTCTCATTATTTGTACACAACATTTAAACGTGTGCGTTCGTGAGACACACCCACATACGAAAGAAAATAAGAGAGTTTTGTGTATGTAGGTGAAGCATGTGATGCAGTATAAGTGCGAAAGTGAAAGAAGACGGAGGCTAATCGTAGTCTGTTTCAAACATAAAGTGTGATAAGTGAACATTTATTTATTTAATATTTATTGCACAATAACAAAATTAATGTACAAACGGAAAGCTTAATGCTCGGGTGCATTTTCTACCAGCTACCCGCTGAGTAGGACATAATTGTAATGTAGGCAAATTTAAGCAGTAAAAACTAAAATCATTTTGAAACACACAATGTGGGAAATGTTTTAAAATAATAATAAATGTATATGTATGTATACTTACCTATACACATAAATATTATGAATACGTAATACAAAGAAATATTGAAAAAAACAATATGGTATATATTATAAAAAAACATATAAATATAAATAAATTCACATACTAAAAAAAAGAACATAGGTATCGATAAATACTAAGATGATGGTTCCTTCAAATAGTGCTCACGCACATGCCTTTTGAAAGTTGAGAACATTGTGAAGTTCATGACAAATGCACAATTTAATTTTTTTTAGTGACAAATCTAACGTATTTGGATAAATTTGGACTAATTGTTATAATTTTAATTGATAAGTTCATCTTTATAGGGTTATTAGACTGTCTATTCGATTCCCAATTAGTGTACAGATGTGGTGTGATGTTTCCTGTACTTATATGGTAGCATGACTTACATTCATACATTTTTCCTAAAAAATAAAAGTAAAGGCGGTATCTAAGCGCCATCTATCATATTTTTTTAATATAATATACTATAATATACTATAACTTTTTCTGTCTAAAGCGCCTCATTGTTTTAGAAGTCATCGTTTTTAAAAACTCTTTGGAATAATCATATCCGAGTCACTCGCACGCACTGATCTGGTTGAAAGATCTATGGGTTTTTTATTTTTTTTCTTGATCTCAGACGTGTTAGTTCAAATTAACACCAGTTTGTAAATGGTTCGAAAATAACTACAGGGATGTGAATTTCTATTGTGTATGAATAGCACGCGGGTTTGGTAAACACAATTATAAATTAGTCATTAAGTACACACTCTTTTTGGCACTTAATAATTAATTAATTCAATTGATGTACCTAAGAAGCAATGACGGCAAATTAGGGTAAACCTCAATAAATAAATACTACTACGAATTAATTCGATGGATCCTTTTGAATCTCGTGAACCGTCCAAAGATATATGTATATGAAGTGCCCTAAAATTTAATATTCGAAATTGATGTGTTCATTGGATGTTTTAATGACAGGCAGATAAACAGAGTGAAGATACTGGCGGGTACTTGGGCACAGGGCCGGATTTAGGGAAGAGCAACCGGGGCATATGCCCCGGGGCCTCTACAACAGAGACTTCGGGAAAATCGAAATTCCGACTAGTAAACATCTTTTACGTTAACTTTAAACCATTTGAAGTCCGGGGCCTCTACCGCCTAACGAAAAACGCTTTGACGTTGCTGTCTCTTTTCTTCTCGCTTGAAATGAAAGAGACGGCAATGGCAAAGCATCAAAGCGCCAAAGCGTTTTTCGTTAGGCGGTAGACCCCCGGGTTTTTGCTTGAGAAATCTTAAACCTAGGGGAGAGGGGGTGTATTTCGACGTCCCCAACAAAGCCCCAGCCCCGGGCCTTCCACATCTCTAACTCCGGCCCTGCTTGGGCATACCAGTACCAGTGTTGGACATTCCTCACAAATAAATTATTATGTAAGTAGGTACAACAGACACAATTCTGAAGGCACATGCATGTATGTATGTAGGTACAATAAAAAAATAAATTGTCATTGTATTTTGTATTACAATCGTCGTGGCACGGAGATATTCATTTTAATTAAACTTTTTTGCTTGCAAGCTGTGCTTTCAGAAATGATCTCATTACCTCCTTAAGCAACTAGGTAATTAATTATGTTTCCGATTTTGGAGCCCAAAATGTGACCGCATCTGTGATGGCATGGGCTTGATTAAATGCAATGCACGCAGTTGTTATGAAATTGGACGCTATAAATCATGTCTTGTAGATATAAATTGGCTAACGATGATGTGGATTTCAATTGTTTTAAATACTGTTAGTATCAAAAGTTACTGAAATAGTGAAATAGAAACATTCATTATGCTGCAACAGACCCGGAACTATCTTTATAGGAGTTTGGCTTTCATTTCACGATTTCTTGATAAATTGATGATAGTATTAAATCGTACAACTCCTTATACTCACTCGCCACAGTGTAGTCTATAAAAAAACCGGCCAAGTGAGTGGGACTCCCGCACGAAGGGTTCCGTACCATTAGCAAATAAACGGCGAAACCATCTTTGGCTTTATTCGAAATTCCGTTTGCATCGCAATTTCCGCAGACAGGCAAAAAGTTTTGTTAAAATTTTGATTTTTACCTCATGATTCTGACGACGAATTCGATATCGGGTTTTATTTTTACTAGTGGCACCACCTAATTGCTAATGCTTGAGACAGACTAATCGACCAAGAAACGGATAAAAATCAAGTTTGTTGTATGGGAGCCTCCCTTAAATATTATTTTAGTATTTGTTATAGCGGCAATAGAAATACTTCATCTGTGAAAATTTCAACTGTCTAGCTATCACCGTTCTTGAGATACAGCCTGGTGACAGACGGACGGACATCCAAGTCTCAGTAATAGGGTTCCGTTTTTACCTTTGGGTATGGAACCCTAAAAACAACAGACAAGCAACGTGTTGCCTATATTCCAGCTTTGCAATTTCCTACCATCTAACGCTTGAGTTGGGAACATAACGCGTCGCGTTTGTCTCAATGCACATTTTTTACGTACCTAATTCTGTAACTACAATATAAAAGTGAGAACTATATTACGACATTAAAAATACCATTTAAAATTGTCTATTTCGAAGACATTTGTGTGGAGTTCAAATCTAAATTACAAGCGTACCTAGTAGAAATAGAATAGGTATTTAAGTTGTTGATTAGACTGATTCTGGGTAGCGATTCTGAAACAATTCGGTTGCACCCGACACGGAATCTCATCTCTCAGTCTTTGTCATGCTAAACAGATAAGACAAAGACCGAGAGATGAGATTCCGTGTCGGATGCAACCGCATGGTTTCAGAATCGCTACCCTGATCTCATAACCAGATGTTAAAAAACGATACTGCATGTTCTGCGTTCCCATACTCGTATTCATATTGTCGTGTTGTTTAATAGAAAATATATGCAATAACTATTTATTTAAATGTCTACTAAATAGTTAGACTACAGTTATTTTTTATCGTGTGTACCTTCTTTATTAGTAATTTAAATAACACTCACTAATCACGTCACTAGTTTGTCGAAATAAAAATTTAAATTAAAATTACATGTTTTATTTCAAAACTCATTTATTTTTCTAAGAAGGCTGGATGACAATAACTCAAGATAGAAGAATAAAATGGAGGGTAGGGAGGCACACTGCAGGTAACAGTACCTGCAGTGAGACAGCAATATTTTATAATAAGTGCATACTTATTATTTAATTTTTCGATCAGCTAATATTAAAAGATTGAACGTTTTAATCGTTATGCCTCATACAGATGCCGAGAGTGTGATAACAGCTTACTGAGGGTCCCGCTTCCTTTTTATTCATTCTTTACAAATAAAGTCTTGCTTATTTATTAGATTTAGATACAGAATTTCAACAAAAAAAAAACGACATTATCGTCGCACATAATATGCTTGGCCTATGTAGAATTATTTCAATTGACCTTAAAGTTCCAACATAGCAACATACCTACAGTTTCGAATCGTCTGTATTAGACGTCTAAGGTCGCATAAACAAGTCGTCCATATACGAAAGTTTTCGGTTAATTGTTCGCCATTAAATGTGAGGCGTTAACGTTATGAACGAAATATGAAATAAAAATAACAACTAGCTTAAACAACAATAGCTTGGCAAAAAAGATTGGAAACTAGTTAACACAGCAGCAAAAGCAGTTTTGTCGATGGCGCGAAAACTGCTCGCTTCATCCCCATTTAATTTCTAGACTTCTTTGCCAAGTTGTAAGTAAATGTTAAAAATTATAACTAGGTATAGGTATATTGTCAACAGTACATATTTTGACAACAGTATCTTTCATATACAACAAGGGTTACGTAGAATTCAGATGGACGCATCATAACGCAACTTTCAATATGGTATTAAGTAAGTATTAAAAAATGTTCTATCCATAAACTGATATGGCCTCAGCAAAATGTATGCAAACATTGGGCGTGTTGCTTAGTAGGTATAGGTGTTCTTAGTAACCCTGTAGACCTGAATATTACTTACGTGCTAAAATAAAAAATATATTTGCCTCTTTCATTACAATCAATACGCAAGAACAGCGATATTTTAATTTCCACCTCTAGGAAATGCCACTGAAGCGATTCAGAACAGCCAGTGGTAGACCCAATTCTGGCTACATTTGCATTATACAAATGTTTCCTTTTTCCTATACCTATTAGAAATAATCAGTAGGTGGTACATTTATTCTTGTCTTGGGCATAGTAGTTGTTCGTTTTTGTAAACGCTCAGGACAGTGCTACTTTTTGTTTTTATTTTTGGTAGACAGATAAAATAAAAAAGAAAATATTTATTTATGAATGTCACTAATTGTGTTTATTCTTTAATCATACTACAGCGGACGCCGGAAATACAATTAAAGTACCTATAATGAGCGGAACGATATCATCGACGAACTAGTTCACCTAAAGAAGCGATCTATCAATTTAGGCCGCTCGCAAACTAGCCACCCAAGACTAGTACCTATCGTCCATTACCATCAAGTACTTACTAATGTTTTATAACTATCTTTAAGCACCTGCATCAAACTTCACCAATTGTAGGACTTTCCAAAATTCCGTTAAGTATACGGATGGTTTATCGAAAATAGATTTAGAAATTCCAACTTTATATTAATTAATGGAGATAAAGATAGATCCTTTAGGTCACCTAAAATGGCTTTTAGGCACCCAAGTTAATTAAATTGCCAATACAACTTTAGAATATTCTTAGTTGTAACACAAGTATATTCCACGAAAATATTATGTTATTAGCATTTTTTGCAAAATAACTATTAGCATTTTATTTGAAAAGTAATCTCAAAAGGAGGTTGTATTTTTTTTGTATCCCCCACACAGTCTTTGCGTATTTATCCCAATATTTGTAAGGAGAATTGAAACAAATTTACATTCTAGTGCAATATTGTACTATACTTACCTACGGGGTTTAAGCATGTTTATGCGAATATTTTCATATCTTTGCCTTCTTAACGTCGCCATCGTCGACAAACTTTAAGTAGACTTTACTCAAAAACTCAAAAGACAGCTTGGCACGAGTAGCCGTGAATAAGTATTTGGAATACTGCGGTCACTTAAAATTACCCTATTCTTATTCCTACTTAAAATTATTTCTTTTACATGTCTATAAGATTTCGATACAACGACATAATAATTTCCTTGAATGTTTTATTTATAATACATCCTATTACAATACATACTTATATTTAACTAGCGGCCCGCTCCGGCTTCGCTCGAATAATAACCTAGATATCAACTGCAGCGCCATCTGCCGTAGCCCATGTTACTCGGGAATAATGTAGCTTTCCAAAGGTGAAAGAATTTTTGAAATCGGTCCAGTAGTTTCGGAGCCTATTCATTACAAACAAACAAACAAATCTTTCCTCTTTATAATATTAGTATAGATATGGAATCACAATACAGACAGAAGTTCTCATCACTAGCACGAAAGCAATACCTACGCAACATTTCTAGTACATAATGATCATGCTTATTTTGAGCGTTCTAAAATACCAATCGACGTGACGTCTCATTTTCGAGCGTGTAGCACATAGCACTGATAGTCCATTGAAAAGTTACATTTGGGGTTGCGTTTTTTAGAGGACGCAATTTTATTTTTTTGATGTGTAGGGGGGTTCAGTGGAAAGCTATAAACAAGTTTGTGGGGTCGCAACCCTTGTCCCACGGGCGCCATCTTGAAAATAGGGGTTGAAATGGTTTCTACGGTATATATCTATGAGAATTTAATTTGCAACAAAAAATGTCAACAATTTTTTTTTATCAAATAAATAGTTTAAGAGATATACCGTAGAAACCATTTCAACCCCTATTTTCAATATTATGGCGGCCGTGGGACAAGGGTTGCGACCCCACAAACTTGTTTTTAGCTTTACACTGACCCCCCTACACATCAAATAAATAAAATTGCCTCTAAAAAACGCAAGGTAAGGCCTAAAAAATTTAACATTTCAATGGACTATGAGGCGCTAATATAAAGAGACGTCCTCCGAGCCTCGTCCCAAATAGCACGTATGCTTAATTTTTGCTTGCGTGCTTATATTTATGCTTAAAACAAGCATGCTTATTGCTGGAAAATGAACAATCGCAGAGCTGATTTAAAGCAAGCTTTTTTAGAGCACTTCAGTACCTTTAATGCTTTTTCACATACTTTTTGAAATTATTACGACGCGGTGGGCCGCGGCGAACTGCTTTCTGCTCTCCTTCGTCTTCTGTTGCATTGCTAACTTCATTTGGTTTGTCGTCGCGTTTTATATAAAACTTGTAAGCTAATGTTCCTCCACAAATAAACGTCTTAGCGTATTCGTGTGGAATCACAGCGCATTTTGTACTGTCAACAATATCTTGAAACGGTTCGGTGGCTGAAGAGCATGTATCCGAGTATTGATACTTCCTTCGCGGTTCGCTTTTGTTGTAAATATGAATTTCGTAGTTCCATTTAGCGGCGCTGTGCTTAGTTCCAATCAGTTGTGTTGCCATGTAGATCCTAGCGTCCCGTTCAGACACCTTCACGTGGAATAAGAAGTTGAAGTTGCCGATGCGGATGTAGTGCATGGTATGACTGTTGATAGTGATGTTTCTCAGGAACATCTCTTTGTCGACATCGCCTTGATTGTGCAAGAGGTGCATTCCATCGAAATGTGCCGGTAACTGCGACAACTTGCCTGAAAACCATGAAAAAAATATTTTATCATAACGAAAATACTACTGTAGGGTAAATTACGCAGACCAGCCTAAGAATCCGCCGCGATCTGGTCTGTAATGGTTAACTCAACGTGAACACACTAAAACTAAAGAATCTCTGCTACCACCCAATATAAAAACGATTGGGACGTTACTGGGTACCGTACCGTACCGTAACCGGGTTACACGTACATAAAGTGTATACCTAAACTTCCCCAAAGAACTACTTATCCCTGTTGCCAGTGGTTAGAAACTTTTAATAAATAAATACGAGTACAATACTTGCCGACCGGTCGGCCTCCTTCCACAAGTCACTGAAATCCTGTATTTCTCAAACACAAGTTCGTTCTCGCGACCGCGCGTGTAAAACGAAGATCGTCCGTCCAGGACCACTTATTTGAACACCGAATGATAACGCGATCCTCGCGTACAAACAAATCAATTCGCGGCGCACTCCATGAGACGGCGTTGAATTAACAAATTATTATATTATATATAACGGTATTACAAAATCAACGCTCGGCGTCCATTCATCTCGACCGCGATGACGATTGACGAAAGTTTATTTTAATCAAAAGATAACGCGACCGCGCGTGTGCATTGGCGGCAACGTCTCGTTCAACCGAATGTGAGGTTAGACTGCAAAGTGTTGCCACACCTCAGTTTAATAATTACCATTACCTTTTTCTACAAGTTAGCTAAAATATGTTGTTACGTCATTCTATTCTAAGCAACTACTTTGTAATTGTATAAGTCACAACTGTCCAAATTCGGCTTTTTATTACGGACGGTATTATTATTTTTTATATCTTGTGTGACAAAGCAGCTTTGTAAAGTATTATTATAGTATAGTCCACCTCATCCAATACGATGACGGTGGCCTAAGTATAGGTAAATCTATTAATCCTAGCATTAACTCTTGAAGTGGATCTCCAGACTGAACTTGATTTTGAAGATTCGATCGCAAGTATGTATTGCAATAAGGTAATAAGGTTAGTCCTATGCGTTACATACAGCTTTAGGAATGTAAAAAAAACTCATCCCTGGACTGGACGTACTTATTACAAAGGAGGAGTCAAACCTTCTCGTTGGAACGATGTCGCTTTTTCAAGCTACGAACAGTCCGATAGAAATAAAGTCAAGATAGTATTCAATCGTGCAGGTCAGCTGCACAATTTCCGAAATGTATCCGACAAAACACCGATAGGATAAATTATTTGCGGTGATATTCAATACCTACTTTGAAGTATTGTACATTGTTTAGGATAAAACAGCTACCTTTGGCATTTATAAAATAGTAAGTAATATAAAATCGGGATTTTATTGTAATCAACTGAACGTTGTAATTATCTGGACCCGAGGGTACTCACACCCCTAGTCGGAAATCGATCTCGACTTTTTTGGTTAAATGCATTTTTGCTTGTCACTTGTCAAATAACACTGCTACGAGGCGTGCGTGTTTTTCAGGACGTCTACTCTCTTTCTACGAAAACGTAATTTCGAAATAAACTCGCGACTTTCCAATGCCGATTCTACTTCGATCCGTCGTTTTGCCCGTTTAAATTTTCGAAGTCTATTCTAATTATAGTGCTCGCAATATAACTCTGCGCGTAGCAAAATATGGAACTAATTGACAGGCCGTCAACTTCTTATTTACGTCAGTTGACAAAAGTTTGTTTACGTTTGGTGTATTTATTAATTTCCAAAATAATTAATAGCTTTTATTATGCCGAAAGTGATTAAAAGTGCTGGCCGTGGCTGGTTCTTCGTCGTGGTTGTGAAGAAGAACGACACATTAACGGGCCAAAAGTGCAGTTTTCCAAACGCAGAGCTATTTGACAACTAACATGTAGGGATACCATAGCAATCAAATCTCCACCTATTATCGGCATATTTTAAAGCTGAGGCTTTAGGTTGACGTGCGGCTTTGGGTTTGATTGTTTCATCGCCAATTTACCCGTGGGAAAAAATGTGTGCTTAAGACCGAATGTGAGAAACTAGTTATAAATGTTTTTTTTCATAATATACAAATCAAAATAGAAAACACAGTGACACAGCAGTGAAGATCAGCTGATTGTATCTTTCTCGCTCGGGTACACTCGGCGGTTCCATGTTCACCCGATCGACCCTTTCACCTAACAGCGGTGCGCCAAAAGAAATTTTACTAAAATTTTTTTTCAACGTTAGCTTGGATGCTCTTTGATCCTTAACTCTGTATTCATTACTGTATTTTTATTGTACCTAGGCGTTTCAGAACGTACTGTCACGTGGTAATGGACAACGCATTATATCACTGCACTCAGATAAATAAAGCGGCTACAATGGGCAAAGTAAAAGAAGAAAGCCAAAAGTGGCTTAAGAAAAATGAAATAGATTTCAACGATTGTAGGACAAATCCGCAGTTACTCGAATAAAGAGGCACAAAGGAGACCCACAATACCAAGTAGAATAACTATTAAAGGAACATGGACAGGAACTTTTGCGGTTACCGCCGTGATTCATCGTGATTTTAACCCTATTGAAAAAAGAAGATGATTCTATGGAAGCCAATGGACTCATTAAAATAACGTTTATGCGTTTTATTACCAAATTTTCAAATAGTGTTATTTATGGTCTCAATAAAAGATTTACAAGTTTAAATTAAATTCTTGTTATTTCGATGTTGGTGTAGGTTGAAAATGACAGATTTTTTATAATGTAATAAACTATAATAAAGTTTTCCTGGTGGTTAAGAGTTAAGAGACTCAGACAGCCTGTACCAATTACCAATGATACTTGGTCATACTGAACCAAACCAGCACTGCAAAGGCGTTCATTACTTCGAGACATTCGTTCTTGAGTCTCAGTTGTCGTGTAGTTACTTAAATTGCTTCCCTGAAAAATCCCTTTCCGTACCTGTTTTATGAAGTTTTTTGTACTGTTTAGCGACTTTTTAGTGTTTATTCACTTCGGTACATCATTTTTTGCGCGTTTAAAGAGCGTACGCGCTCTCGTTACGAATTGTTACGAAGAGTTCGATACTTTTAGACCGTGCAAATGCACTTTTTATTTATTTTGTAAAAGAAAAAGAAAACATTTTTTTAAAACTGTAGAACAAAAGTTGACGTATTGAATGTACCTAACATCCCCTTAAAAGGATGCAGGCTGATTACATGAAATGAAAAAGGGAGGGTAGGATACACAATAACTACGCGTTTCGAGGACGAAGACCAGCAGGTCTACTACGAAAACAAACTCCGAATGATCGGATCCGAGCGACAGCTGAATCGGATCTGTAGCTTACCACGAAAAACATTTGGATCGGATACATCTCGGTCGGAAGTTATAGACTTAGGCCGGGTGAGAGTCGGATCGAACGAAACGGCCGATTCGATCAAACGACCGATTGTCTATCGAGGTAGGAAAAGTCCATAAGTTCGGCCGATATATCGTTTATCGGACTTCGTAGTTGACCTGCAGGTTAACCAGGTGAGTAGTTTCTCTTTTTTATGTGAGTAGGTTTTTTGTATTTGGTATAATTGGGAATTATACGGGGAACAAACATTCGCCTATTGTGCCGGTGCCTTCATCTCAATGCAGATATTTTCCTTCTTAGATAGATAGAGAACTCTTTATTGTGATACAACAAATAAAAAAAATTACAGTGAAAAACTTATAAACTAGCACCACAAGTGACGGCCTTTTTAATTGTATTTTGGCTTAATTTTAATAACCGGGGCAAAGACAATTCCGGAACGCTAATTTGGAAAAAGCCGACCGGGACGAAGCGCTTTGTCCCGAACATACATCTTAATTTCTGAATTAATTTAAAGGGACTTACCTCGCCAGGCACAGTAACCCAAGCTTGGACACTGCAGTTCATTGAATGGACACTCCTTCTCATGAATGGCCATGTTAGCCATTTTGACATACAGACGGCAGCCCTCCGTTGAGTTTGGACATGGCACTTTTTTCTACAACACGAATATCAATTAAGTAACTAATTAATTATAAACAAGCACAAAAGAAACAAGATACTATGTAAGCTGCTGCATGCTGTCTCATATTAAATTATATCAAAATAGGTGGAGCGAAGTTTACCTATTATTAATTCTATAGAAAGAAGTGAACTGTGAGTTTAATTTTTAATTTGTAGTTTTGAAAAGCGAAATAATTAAGTATTCGATTTTTCCGAATACTGACCTCCATGATGTATTTCTCCAAATCGTAATTCCTCCGGTCTGTTAGCTGACGTCTGCACTGACCGCATGGCACTTGACGCGTCTTGCACAGATCACAGGAGCTATGGCCTTGGTTGCATTGATATATTCTCTCGCCATACATTTTCCCGCATGTGGGGCAGTTAACATCGTTGTCTCCACCTCTTTGACGAGACTGGGACCGGGACCTTGAACTAAAATAAAATAGGTATATTAAATTAAAAATTTGAACACCCCTAAAACTATTGCTGCTAATTGTAGGTCAGAAATATGTTAGCAAGTAAACCAAAAACCATTATGCGTCTATACGTCCCATTATACGTCTCACATAGCGATTCAGTTCAGCTGCCCATGCAGAATTCGACAAATTAAGAAGATATTAGACGTAGCAACGGTCCGATTTGTTTATTTTGGATACTTTCTAAATATTGTGTCCTACGGGATCTTATTATGGGGATCTGCTGCGGATATAAATTCCATTTGCATATTACTGTGCTCTGTACAATTTGTCAACTAGAGACTCATTACGGGAGATTTGTCAGAAAAGTGGTCAACCTTTTATGAATAAAATTAAGTTTGAGAGATAAAATATAATAATTAATTATTTAATTCGTTAATTTAATAAATTTTGAGCATACATTACAACAACTTATCAGTAATAAAACACAAAAATATTAATTTACTTTATTACTAATGTCATACTGGCGAAACTGGCTAGTTATGTGCCTTTGCTTTAAAAAAAAACGCTGATGCCCGCGCATAGCTTATCTGTAAACAAGTAAAAAATATTCCGCGCACTTTTTTTTTGCTGTCAGTGATGTTTTTATTTGAAAATGTCGTCAGAGTTTTGTTTATTTCTTCGCAAATATGTTATAAAACGTCGTATGACATACGTGCGCTTTGATAATTACAGCCTCTGCTAATTATAGCTCTCGCCTACGGCTCGAGCTAGCAATATCGCATCAGCTGTAATTATTAACTTAGCGCACTTACTTAAATCATAATGTACTAAACAGTCCCGTCGTGTGCAGTACTAAACAGTGCAGAAAATGGCTTCGTGACACTGAACGAGATAGAGACAGAGCGCGCGGGAGTGCCTGTTTATGCGACACCACAAAACTACCCAATTGTAGTTACTGCCCGTTGCACCAAGATTATGCTGGACGATAAGATCCTAGAGATGACCAAGACCATCGAAAAGAACTCAAACGTCAAAGCTGGTTGGGAAAACTGGGAGGTACCGAGAATACAGTGGGTCAGCGGAGTTTCAGGATGTGGAAAGATAACATGGGTGATTAGACACTTTGATGTGGACAAGAACGCCATCATCACCACAACAACTGAGGCAGCAAAAGATCTAAGAGAAAAGCTATCGCACCGTATCGGAAACCTGGTGAAAACCATGGCTTCTGCTCTGGTAAATGGTTTCGGAAGAGAAAGTTTCAGTCGCCTCATGGTGGACGAAGCTCTCATGAACCATTTTGGAGCCACTGTGATGGCTTCAAGGCTGTCTGGTGTTGGTGAAATTGTCCTCATCGGAGACGTCAATCAGTTGCCTTACATCGACAGGGAAAATCTCTTCGAAATGAGGTATCACCGCCAAACCTGTTAACAAAGATCAGCCAGGAGTTGCTCTGCACACATCGCACCCCGATGGATGTCGCATATGCGCTGAGGGAAATATACTCCGGTATGTACTCATCAGCGTCCCGTATAAAGTCGCTAGAGCAGAGAAGGTATAAGGGAGCGCAAATACCCAACACCCTACCAAACACCCTCTTTTTAGTTCACACTCAAGAAGAGAAGGAGACCCTGACAAACCAGGGTTATGGGCCAGGCACCGGGTCACGCATCCTTACCATCCATGAAGCTCAGGGACTAACATACGAGTCGGTAATCGCAATCAAAACCAAGGCAAACATGAAGCTGCATGAGAGCGTGCCCCATGCGGTTGTTGCAATTTCACGGCACACGGGGACCTTCACATACTACGCTGACGACACCGACGACGCCATCGGCCGGTTCGTGCGGCGAGCGTTGGCTGCATCACCGAAGACCATCCGAGACTTCAACCTGCAGATGGCCATCAGGGACAGAAATGCGGCCGTTGTGGAGGCTTAATAGAAGGAGATCCCGCTATACAACGACCTGCACCGATATGCTTATTTGATGAAACGTATTTTATAGGTCAATAGATATATATAGCATTTGGGTTGCCTAACAAATTTTAGTCCAGAATATGATTAATTAATAAACAAAAAAAAACACCGTTATTATTAGACAAATTCTATACCAATCGAAAGTATGAAGCCCATAGAATATGCAAACGATAGGTTGCCTATTCTTTTCCGGTCACAACTCTCGGGTTTCCAGGTTCTCATCTCTCGGTCTTTGTCATGCTAAACAGATAAGACAAAGACCGAAAGATGAGATTCCGTGTCGGATGCAACCGAATGGTTTCAGAATCGCTACCCTAAGCAAATGTCCTTGAGTAATGAGTATTTCCTGTATTTCTTACCTTATCGGATACCCCAAGAGAAGCAAGAGAGAAACATTTGATGATTTGTTACTGTTTTACGTTCAGATTTTAGAATAAACTCTTGATAAAACCAGATTTTTGCCCTAAAGTGTATAGTTTCCGAGATACTGGCCAAGCTCGCAGCAATATTTTATTTTAAAAAATTCGGCAACCGGAAATCTCGACCAATGTTTCGCAGGCATCCCTATACCACCGTGTGCATAATAAAATAATCTTTAATTTCAATTCAATAATCAGACCGTTGCAAAATGTCGATAGTATCGATGTACCTGTTTATACCTGGAAACCCGAGAGTTGTGACCGGAAAAGAATAGGCAACCTATCGTTTGCATATTCTATGGGCTTCATACTTTCGATTGGTATAGAATTTGTCTAATAATAACGGTGTTTTTTTTTGTTTATTAATTAATCATATTCTGGACTAAAATTTGTTCAAAATTGTTAAAATTTCAAATGCTAGTCTTGTTATGGTGCAAACTATGGAACACCTGATGTTCTACCTAGAATGCGCACACACATATTTATATATTATTATACTAGCGAGTAGTGACCCGCCCCGGCTTCGCACGGCTGCAATGCTGATACAGTCCGCGAGGTATAAGCTGAGCTTTGCATTAGTGTGAGTGATCACCAAAAGTACAGTCAGACGCAGGACGCTGTGACCATGTTCTCTTAATAAGGTGTCAATTTTATATTCAATAAATCGTTGTTTATTATGCAGTATCAATTGTATATTGGTATAAACGATAGGCCTGCCCTGAATACGGTATTCGGAAATTTTAAGTAAATAAGTTATACGTAGGTGACGGATCTCATGCTTTTCCATTAAAAATTTTCTGTTATTCTCTGTCCTTGACCATTTGAATCCTAAAAGAGATACTTCTTTTCGCAATGACCATATTGATCCTGGATAGTTAATGTCAGCTTGTTGTTTAAGAGTTTGTTGTCTGACTGTACTTTTGGTAATAGATGCGTATGCATGTGATCACTCACACTAATGCAAAGCTCAGCTTATACCTCGCGGACTGTACTAAATATACTAATAAAAATGGTTATTGTGGGTTATCCCTAAGAGATAGACATAATATACCATTTTTTATATACTATTTTTTGTAGACCTTTTTAAGGTGTACAATACTGCAGCGTTTATTCCCACCTGTTCTGTTGAGCCGTTAGTAGGTACATTACTTTGTGCCATCTCGCAGGGTTCAGCCAGCGTTTGCAATTTATGCGCAAAAATTGTGTTTATTTATGACATCGTTTTAGAAATCTTTAAAATTATCAGTGTCTCTCTACTGTACTATGCATGTATTCTACATAAAAACCTTGTTTTTGAATCACTCTATCTATTAAAAAACCCGCATCAAAATCTGTTTGGGAGTTTTAAAGATCTAAGCATACATAGGGACAGAGGGACGCGGGAAGTGACTTTGTTAGGGTTCCGTACCGAAAGGGTAAAAACGGAACCCTATTACTGAGACGTGGCTGTCCGTCCGTGTCTGTCACCAGGCTGTATCTCAAAAACGGTGATAGCTAGACACTAGTTGACATTTTCACAGAAGATGTACTTCTATTGCCGCTATAACTACAAATACTAATAATAAAATAAAATTCATATTTAAGGGGTCTCCCACACAACAAACTTGATTTTTACCGTTTCTTCCTCGATTACTCCGGCCCAAGCAAACTAGATGGCGCGTTGTTACAAGCATAAGGTAAAATCAAAATTGTAAAAAGCTTTTCGGGTGAATGCCTGACTGCGGAAACTGCGATAGTCTACGAGTATGTATACGGAATTCGGAATAAATTCAAAAAGGGTTTCGACGTTTATTTGCTAATGGTACGGAACCCTTCGTGTGGGAGGCCCACTCGCACTTGGCCACTTTTATTTTATACTATGTAGTGATAAAAACTGACCTATTATAGTAACTGGCTTCGAAGGCCCCTACTAAGTAACTATCGGACAATTGGGTTAGCGCTTAAAGCGCAGAGCGAAGGACCCAAAAACTCACACATATTATATTCGTTAAATGATGTTATGGCGGCTTCCCATAGGTAATAGGTAGTTAGTTGTCGCCAGTCACTGGTCCGGCTGTGTATATTTTAGTAGGTATAGATCGATATATTAAAGGTATTTTTCTTGTCGTTTCGTGTACCTACTCATTATAAAATGTACTTACTTTGTCATCGTATAATCTCTAGGTGGGGCCGAAGGCTGTACCAACGTGTTTCTGAAAATTACCAGCTTTTATATATTTGAAAAATTATTAAAAGTTTACAATAATGTATTAGGTCAAGTTTACAATAATATATTTGGGGTCAGATGGTGTTCTGTGAATTGTCCACCAATATTTATTTATTTATATTGGTGGACAATTTTGCAGCAAGTAACATAATATACATAGTACACATAGTTCGTCGTAACTTTGGTAGAAGTTTCAATAATAGTGTATTTATGACGTACTAAAAAAAAACTACTCATCAGATCGAGTTCAAACCAATTTTCGTTGGTAGTTTACATGGTAACGTACATCATATATTTTTTTTAGATTTTTCATTCTCTTACTTTAGAAGTTAGAGGGGGGGGGGGGGGACACTTTTTACCACTTTGGAAGTGTCTCTTGCGCAAATTATTCAGTGTAGACGAAAATGATTTCAGAAACCTCAACATCATTTTTGAAGACCTATCGATAGATATCCCACACGTGTAGGTTTGATGAAAAAAAAAATTTGGAGTTTCAGTTCGCAGTATGGGGGGCAACCCTAATTTATCTTTTTTTTTTAATTTTTTTGTAAAAATCCTAATGCGGTTCACAGAATACATCTACTTACCAAGTTTCAACAGTGTAGTTCTCATAGTTTCGGCAAAAAATGGCTGTGACATACGGACGGACAGACAGACAGACAGACATGACGAATCTATAAGGGTTCCGTTTTTACGTTTTACGGAACCCTAAAAATGTACCTTTGTGTATACTGCTGTGGTGTGGCTTTCCCTGGTTGGTACAGATGAGGGCTGTTGGCATTTCCACTTTCATAAACCATTGAAGGGCTGTAATTTTGAGATCCAGTCGGAGAACAAGTTTGATTTAATGTCGGATACAGGGAAGTGCTACCCTGAGAGAGACTTTGAAGGTTGTTCTGGTTATAGCTGTAAGAATTACGTTGGCGTTCAGAGCTGAAACAAAACCATAAAAATAATCATAGATATCTCGCCCAAACTTCGTTCGGGTTGAATGTTTTTATTATCCTACTAACATTACAAACTAGTAGTCTGCCCCGGTTTTGACCGTAGTACACAATAAACAGCCTATCAGCAGCTTATAGCATATAGGTAGCACTCAGGGATCATGCAAATACCCAACGGTGAAATAATTTTTGAAATGTACTCTTGTAGCTACTGATATTTTATCGCATTTATACAAACAAACTGAAAGTTTAGCTGTTTGTTGATCAGTCACGTAGGCAAGGGCGGATCCAGCTTTGGCTCGAGGGGGCCCTGGGTAGCGATTCTGAAACCATTCGGTTGCATCCGACACGGAATCTCATCGCTCGGTCTTTGTCATGCTAAACAGATAAGACAAAGACCGAGAGATGAGATTCCGTGTCGGATGCAACCGAATGGTTTCAGAATCGCTACCCTGATCTACCTCCAAATGTACCACGGTTACATAGTGATAGAGTGTACAAGGTACCTATCACTCATCACTCTGATGGCAGAGCTACACGTAGTACTTACAGCTTAGTGTAGACAACGCTACTTTTGTCTACACGAAGCTAGAAGTACTGGCTTGCTAGCTTACTAACACTCAAAAACTATCCTCGTGTAACTCGGGCATAAGCGATAATGCTAACAATAATTAAATGCTTAAATAATAGCTTTTTTATAATTTATCTACTGTTTTGTGGCCTTTTAACAAAGAGTCACGAGCGTATATAATGCCGCTAACTTAAAAACGGCAAAGGAAAATATCGTGAGGAAACCAACATGTTCCTAGAATCTTTCAAGGTCTTGTGTTATCCACCAACCCATATTGGGCCAGCGTGGTGGATTGCGAGAGAAGGTCCCGAGTCCCAGCATGGGAAAATTTAGTGGACTGATTATGCAAAGAACAAAGATATATTGTAATCTTATACATATGTCGGAATCGAATCGCAATCGAGTTACAATCGAGTCGTGTCCGGGACGCAAGCGCCACCTGTCGGCGTTTGCTGAGTCAACATTCCCCCGGCCGAGCGGAGCACACGAGACTTCTTGTGCGGTGGTCGGCCAGAGCGGTTGAGCTTGAACTATCGCGCGTTCTACGATACGTACTTTGTTAAACTACCTGTGATACCTACTTTGTTACCTGTACTTAATAAATCCTATTGTGTTTGCGAGTTTTCATCTAACACTACCCATCGGCTACGCCCACAGCAGAAGAATGCGATTACTGATGATGACGGCTGTCCGCCGACACATATATAAAATTCTCGTCTTATACGTATATAAAATTCTTGTGTCCCAATGTTAGTTACCTTACCTTACTCCTCCGAAACGGCTTTACTGATTTTTACCAAATTTTATATGCATATTCAGTATGTAGGTCTGAGAATCAGCTACTATCTATTTTTCATACCCCTAAGGGTTGGTCAACCCAAAAATTTGTTTTTTAATTTTTGGACAAAAATTGTTGTTTTTGTTTTTTTATAATGTGGCATTACCTAAAATATACATACAACCCAAAATTTTTACCCTTTTATCACCAACCCCTATTTTTAATAGCTAGTAATTTAATAATTTTTCATCCCGCTCGATAACTGATCAATTATCGTCTTTTTTGTAAATGTTTTTCACTCTATTTCGATTAAAACTACCCGGAGCTTATGGCAAATCTAAAATT
The DNA here is from genome assembly GCA_963693475.1 of Ectropis crepuscularia. NCBI lineage: Eukaryota > Metazoa > Arthropoda > Insecta > Lepidoptera > Geometridae > Ectropis > Ectropis crepuscularia. Next base: position 14,371,026 of record OY856356.1, read on the forward strand.
GATTTTTTAAAATAAACATTTATTTTTATTATTTAAGTTTAGGGTTACCAATGTTAGATTATTAAAATTTGTATGAATAGTTTATATGGCAAAACAACGTTTGCCGGGTCAACTAATGTAAATATAGAATTAATTTCACATCAGTGATACAGGATACAGCTGACAGTGCAATACTTGATGTACTTACTCGTATCTAAGTAGGTACCTACTGGGAATAAATAAATGTTGTTTTATATATCTATATTTAAACACTAGCAGCACTTCGTGGTTTTACCCACGTAGTTCTTGATTTCTCGTGATAAAAAGTACCCTACGTGCTATTTCCGTCCAGCCATTCCGACGTGATTGAGCAACAAACATATAAACATTAAAATTTCCGCATTTATGATATTAGTAGGATTCTAAGAATTAGTTTCAAGTCTATCTAAGTCTGCTTCTACTGCTCTGTTCGGCAGACGCCAAATAAAGTAACCGGCATCTGAATGGGTGTGGAACATTTGATCGCCGTGTTTAGCGTCTAAAAAGCCACTGATTGTCTTGATGCTAAAAGTAGCTAGTATGCTGTGGTGGTCCTTAGTCACTTTTTGATTATTTTTTTTTACTTTTATTGGTTTACACTTGAGCGCCATCTCGCATGATATTAAGCGACGATGCAGTCTACGATAGAGCGTGTTTACCTAGACGAAACCGATTCGCTCTCGATTTGAAGACACCAAGATTGTCAGGATTCAGATATCAGGATTATAAATACAGCGATCAAGCATCCCACTAACACTAAAAAATGCTAAACGCGGTGATTGAGTCGCTTTTCAGGACCACGATACAACGAATGAACGCTACACTCACTCTGCACACTGCTACCATTCAGATGCATTATTTGGCTGCCGATTAGTGCAGTCTGCAGTGTTACGCAAAAGGTAAAGTTTTCATTTTTTTTTTAAATAAAGAGTGACGAGACGAGCAGGACATGTGTCTGATAGTAAGCAACATGCCTGCCACATAACAGCACATGCATACAACACGCAGCTATTGAAACATGAAGAGTTCAAATCATTACCTAGCACTGTACTGCGCTTGTCACCCTGAGATCTAAGTTGTTATATATCTAAGCCCTGTAATTTCTCTGGAAACATTGCCCTTCAAACCGGAATATAGTGTTTGTTCATTACTGCTTGGCGGTAGAATAACTGGCAAAGGTGTGGTACTTCCCCAGGCGGACTCTACCAAGAGTCCTACCACTACTAAAAGTTTAGAAGCTTCCAGGAACGCACTGCAAGACTGCAACCTGGTATAATCAGGTTTAACGTCATTTAATGGCTGATGTTCTAAGGACTCGAACGAAAATCCGACCTGATCCAAAATCGCAGCAGTTGCTGAAACATACGATTTTCATACCGCGTCCGAACACAGGCAGTCGTGAAATCGAGATGCTGCATTGATACAATACAATCGCTAAAACGCGCGTTTTCGATACTGCGACTATACGCAAAAGAGGCGCAAAAAGACGATGCAACATCGATGTAATCCCAAAGTCGTCAATTACGGATGCTAAAAGTAGGATGTCTGCTGTGGCGTGGTCGTTTCATTTACAAGTCATTTCATTATGTCGAAAAGAACATAAGTATTATTTAAGTGGCTTACAGAAAATAAAAAAGTTATAGCTAAAATATTCGAATTAAATCAGCAAATTCCGATAAAATATACCTGTCTGATTTAATTAAAATAACATAACGACCAGACATCATTAACTTCATTACACAAAAGGGGCCCCAAATTCTTGTGTGGCCCCGGGGCATAACTATAGACGGCCCTGCCTGGACTACACGAAGCTAGCAGTACCTACTAGCTTGCTAGCTTACTAACACTAGCTTACTACCCTACCTTGGAAAACTAGCCTCGTGTAGCTGGGGCATTAGTTCTAAATTTGCAGTATTTGCAAAGTTTAAAAACGTTTTGTTTTGAAATAAGTTTCGAAATAACTTACAATTCATTAGGGACCTGTTGCTGTAACGCCGCGGTAGCCATGGGCCGGTAGCTGGCCTGCTGAGGAGGCGATGTATTAGCCGTTCGTTTCATCTCCTCAAGAAGCTTATTCATTTTGTCGTCGTACATTTTTCTCTGCTCCTCCAACGCCTTTTCAACGTCTTTATGCGTAGCAGCTGATGCTTCTCTGCAACAAGTGTATACAAAATTATAATCCCCCAACTTTTAAGTCACATGTACATAGATATGCTTGACAGCAAAGCAAACGCGGTTTTATCGCGTAGTTGCCGTTTCCGTTATTTTCCCGGGATAAAAAGTAGTCTTCCAGGTTATAACCTGGACTTCCTTCCTTCCTTATAACCATAAGACTACTTTTTAACTGGGTTCCAAATTTCAGCCCGATTCGTTCATATATTACGACATGATTGAGCAAATAACATCAAAACATGGCCATTTATAAAATTAGTAGGATTCTAGTGACCATGCGCCATGAGTTTCAGGAATGAGAGACCAGTTGGAGAGAGTAATGGGGCGTCCATTAAATATCATTTTGTAGTGGTAGGACTCTTTGCAGAGTCCGCCTGGGGAAGTACCGCACCTTTGCCAGTTCTACCGCCAAGCAGTAATGTGCAAACATTACTGTGTTCCGGTTTGAAGGGCAATGTTTCCAGAGAAATTACAGAGCTTAGAGATATAACATCTTAGATCTCTGGGTGACGAGCACAGTGCAGTGCTAGGTAATGATTTGGACTCTTCATGTGCCAATAGCTGCGTGTCACTATGCTGTTATGTGGCAGGCATGTTGCTTAGCATCTGGCAAATGTCGTGCTCGCCTCGTCACTCTTCATTAAAAAAAAAAAAAAACGTAAGGTGGGAGGGGAGGGGGTCGAGTCAAATCACACACAATTTTTTTTTCGCAAAAAAATGTGTTAATTCTGTGCGAAAATTGGGAGAGTAAAAATTGTATAAAAATTTTTGAATTTGAACAATTTTTTTTTTTTTCGCAATATCTCATCAAGAGGTATCGAGAAATCGTAAAAACAGATTGTCCTTACTTAGCAACGCTTATACGGATGCTGCTTAGCGATGGCGAAGGCGAAGGAGTCGCCCCGCGATTAGCTTCTAGAAGCTTCTGCATTTTGAGCTCGTACATTCGCCGCTGCTGCTCCAGTGCTCTTTCAACATCTTTTGCAGTCGCCCCGGCTTCTCTGTAAAACCACCAAATAACTATGAACACAAAGAGAGAAGACATCGCGTTTATATGTATAATAAAATGAATAAAAAATATTATAATGAAAGCATGAATTTTTCCAATTTATAAAGTACGGGCTCGTTTAGTCCTGAAAAAATAACACATGTTTCGTCATGAAGTGCTTAACACAAAAGATGGCTAATTATTCAACACTTGATCATTTTTGCATTTTTTGATTTATGCCACTACAATTCTAAAGGTGCGATATGTTACCTACGGAGCTTCGACTCCGGTTCTATGAGCCATGAGGTCAAACTTTACTATTGATTTTAAATCTCTGATTTTATTTCCAACTAGCAGCGTCCTACGATTTTACCCGCGTTGTTGTAGTTCCCGCAATTTTCCGCGCAGAAAAGTAGCCTCTATAATATGCTATGCCAGACCACAAACTATCTGAGTAAGTCCGAACAACACGATCCGTTCAGAGACCTTGCCACGTGATTTAGCGACACACATTCAAAGTTTCGCATCTTAATATTAGTAGGATGACTTAACTAGAAATTACTTAAGAAGACACAAATGTAGCACAATACAGTTACAGACAGTAGCGGATTTACCAATAGGCTAAGTAGGCTGGAGCCTAAAACGGCAGGGCGGCAAATTTTGACAAAAAAATTGTATGATTTTATAAGCGCAGACGGAATTCTTTTTTTTTTGCCAATATGACTGTTGGACTGTTGGAAGATTTGAAAATAAAAGGATCAGGGAGTATCAGTTGGAGTGCGTGGCTCGGGAACCTCCACATGGTGCGACCTGGGCATCACACAACAACTTGCCTCGGTGGCATCTTGTTGTTTGATGGCGAATCCCGGCCGGAGCTGGGAACTTCTACACGCGCTCCTCACCCCCTTGAGCAGTACGTGTAGAGGTTGGGGAGGGGGACTGGAAGACTTATCAGATAGAAATCAGTCGCACACTCTCCGAAGTGTATAGGATAAAAAACCGATAGACCGACCAAGACTAAAGTCTTTTTCTCACAAGAGTGTCGTTGCCTATGAGCCTTTTGGCACGTCTCTCGATCGATTCCATAGCTCCCATCTGATACTTAGCCGAACCATCCCAAAGGCGCGAACAGTACTCCATACAGGAGCGAATCTGTGCTTGATATAATGTAAGCAACTGTAAGCAGACTTGAAGTACCTTCGCACCTTTGAGAGGACACCTAGTTTTAGTTTTGATAACTGTTGGGGTAGACGGGTCTGGAGCGGAGACCGTGAATCGGCAAACGTAGTAGATGCCGTGAGACTAGATGGAGTGACAATATGTATATTTATGATGTATATCAAGAACGGTAGTAGCGGTTAGAAACGTAATACCGAGGCTCGATCTGCGTGGCATATCGTGGGAGAGGCAGCAGTGGACCAATACAGACTGATGATGATTATAGAAAAAATTGTTTTTTTGTAAGATCAACACAACACGGGCAAAAACTAAAGAGTGAGATTGGGAAAGGTAAAAGGCATAGCAAATATAGGCGGCAAAATTTGAATAGCCTATGGGCGGCAAATGCGTAAATCCACCACTGGCTACAGATTAATATACTGATACTATATATATATATATATAGCCGTTACCCGCGACTTCGTCCGCGCGAAATAAATACTAAGGTAACTCAGGCAGTACCTATCTGTATACCCAGACACATTTATGGTTACTAACACCAACAAAAACATTTTTTTACAATTTCATATAAATCGATTCAGTTGTTTAGGTGTGCAAGGGTAAGAAACAGTCGTCCCCCATTTTAACTCCAATTTTATCCCCATACAGTTCGAAATTACAAAATCGCTAGAACAAACATTTATTTGCTTCGTGTCAAGTGCCTATATACAGAGTTACATGGTTTTATCTTCAACAGTTGGGTACTTTCATATTGACATTCATGCCCCATTCCAACCCCGATTTCACCCCCGTACAGTTCGAAATTACGAAATTCAAAGAACAAACATTCGTTTGCTTTGTGTCAAGTGCCTATATACAGAGTTTCATGGTCTTATCTTCAACGGTTGGGAACTTCCACATTGACATTCATCCCCCATTTCAACCCCAATTTCACCCTCGTACAGTTTTCATACAACCGTTCATCCCTTGTTTCACCCTCTTAGGGGTTGAATTTCGCAAAACCCCGTCTTAGCGAGCGCCTACGTGCTAAAAGGGACCTCCATGCAAAATTTCTGATTCCTACCATTTGTACCTAGTTTCTGAAATTCCTCGATGACCTGACCTTTCGGTTTTATATATAATATAGATTGGGCATTTTATACATAGGTGACGCGTAGGTAGGTACTCAGTAGATTTAACCACCGTACCGCGTTTAGTACCGCTGCTCCGCCGCCCGATATTAGCATGTCGGTGATGCGAACTCATAAGATTTTCCGCTAGGTCATGGACGTATAAAAAAGTCGGACGTATTACGTTGGACGTACGTGTCCATAGATTCGGCCACATAACATGCACGTGTGCGCTGTCACATACAGGCTGACACACACACACAAACACACATCACCACATCAGCGAGTTATTACATGCGCAAATTTGTATGTGTGTGTTGTGAAGGTGCATGTCGTGTCAGCGTGTCAGCCTATCAGTGACAACGCAAACGTGCATATGTGGCCGACTCTAATGACACAGTTTTTGTTTTAGCGAGACTACATCCGACTTTCATGACCGCAACATACCTACCTCGCCGCTAGCGATTCTAGGAGTCAAGTAGATTGATTGTTGTAAACCACTCACGCTACACACAAGACGCAGTTTGTTAACAATTTAAAAGGTACTCCGGGCACATCTTTTGATTTATATCGATGCTAAAAACATTACGCCAACTGTCGATATAAAACAATGGATGTGCCCTGAGCACCTTGAAATTGGTAACAAACTGCGTCTCTGTGTGTATCGTAAGTGACTTACACACAACCAATCTACTTGACCCCTTAGAATTGCTAGCTATGCTGTGGTTCTGCTTATTTTGGTTGTTGACAACGAATGGTATAAAAGTCGCCGTTCACCGTTTCCTGCAACCGACTAGAACGGGACGAGTGAGCTCACTCTTCACACCCAACGATGACATAATTCCGTGCACCTGAAGTTTGGGAGGGCACATCTTAGGTATTAATCGATGACGCCAACATGTTGGCAAAAAATGGAAAACAGATCTCGACTCAGCGTAATAAGTATAGGACTCAATAGAAGACAGCACCGGAATAATTAAAATACGTAATAATCACATGAATGTGATTTTGTATTTATTGTTCACGTATTTATTTCAATTTATGTTGCTATTGAAACTTGAAACACTTACCTATCACGCCTACCAGAAGACTGTTCCGACCCCATTTTGAAAATTTCTTAACACTGTCCACTTCACTGAAGTAACAATAAAATAAGTTTTTATTAACTTGCACACCAATAACAAATGCAAAATTGAGCTAAAATTCAATTACTGTGAACTTTACGCAGCAGCTCCAATATTGCTTTTAAATGCTCCCAAGCTCACAACACGACTTTTGTCTACAGTGAACTCAACGTTATCAACAATCCCCGATCCCCGGTTTGAATGTTTTACTTTTAGTGATGTGTGGCAAAATTGGTTTAAAACTATCGATACATTAATTACGACGCATTAAGATAATAAAACTCTTCATTAGAAGCCACGACAATGTTGATGATGATGTTGATAGTTTAGACATTTTAATTGGCAGCCTTATCGCATGGAATGAATGAATCGCATGATATGAATCACATCTTCAGAATTAACAAAATTATCATCATCGTGTAGGTGGTTAGACGCCGGTAGGTAGTAAAGACCATTTTTTGACGCTTTCTGTCATAGGGCCAAATTTATTCTGACATGCAAATATTTCTAAAAGAAAAATAAAAATTGGCAGTCATAGGAACTGCCGATAGAAGATAGAAAACTTATAACTCAGAATTTGATAGCTTACTTTGGCAACTACACGGGTGTAACCGGAGGGCGTGACCTAGCCATCATGGCATGGCTATCTAGAAATGCGTCAGCATTTCCCATTGGCTTACGCATTTCTAGATGACCATAACATGATGGCCAGGCCACGCCCTTTCAGCATTTCCGATTGACTGACGCATTTCTAGATGGCCAATGGCCATGGTCCCGAGTTTACCCGAAGATTTCTTATCATACCCGAGCGTGATGCTAGAATTCAATTCACACCCTACGAGAAATCTGTCTAGGCGTGCCAAAAGAAGTTTTCACTTCAAAAATGGCAGTCATAGGGGCTGCCGATATAAGTGAAAATCTATTAATCGGAATTGGTTGGCTCACTTTAGAAACTACGCGGATGAAACTGGAAGGTGCAGCTAGCCTGCAGTAAATCTTCAAAGCATTATTGTCTAAATAAGTCTCCTAAGCTCTTCTGAAATAGTAATGGAAAAGAAATCATCTCTTCTATCTATCTGCCATGGTTATAGGCTCGGAGCCATGGCCATAGCGGCAGGCGTTAAGCGTTCTTTCTCGTTTCCGCATGTTTTCTTATAATCTCACACCTTATAATAATCCAAGGATCCTAATACGAGTATCTATTCGGATGTCTAATAATGGGACTCCTTGCAGCTTGCAGGGCCTCCAAGGGCCCGGGGTACACCACTCCACGTATGCCTTAGACATCTCATACCTTTGCTTGTTATTCTAACCACGTAATCAAGACTGTGAATTAGATTAGTAAGTAAGAAATAGCTACATTATTTTAGTTAGAAAGGTAGTTTTTGCCAAATAAATTTTGAATCATTTTAAATCAGCACCTTGCATTGCTAGGCTGAGATATAAATCTTCACGTTCAAAAAGCTGCGTAGCGCTGCGCTGTTAAAGGTATGCGTTATATGCGTATAATTTACTTCTTTCTATTAGGCGATCGTATTACTCGTCACGTCACTCTAATAAAATGAAACATAAGTTTAATGCACTATAAGAATAGGATATGAAATTATGAAACAATTTAAAGGTAGAAGCAATGTAAAAAAAAAACAATTGCAGTCGGCAGGTCCTATGGCCGATAGAAGTGAAAACTTGTAACTCAGAATTTGATACCTTACTTTGGAAACTACACGAGTGTAACCGGAGGGCGTGGCCTGGCCATCATGGCATGGCCATCTAAAAATGCGTCAGCATTTCCCATTGGCTCACGCATTTCTAGATGGCCATGCCATGATGGCTAGGCCACGCCCTTTCACTATTTTTCATTGGCTGACGCATGTCTAGAAGGCCAATAGCCATGGTCCCGAGTTTACCCGAATATTTCTTATCATACCCGAGCGTGACGCTAGAATTCAATTCATACCCCACGAAAAATCTGTCTAGGCGCGCCAAAAGAAGTTTTCACTTCAAAAATAAATTCAGCTACTACTATTTATTAAACAAAGTTATCCAAATGTTCATGGATTAGCGGTTAAGTTAATCATTACTATTGAAATACCTATAAATATAATGTAGGTATCCTGCACATGGAGTGTATGTTGGGCAATTAATTGTTTTTTATCGATATGGATGGACCATGTCGATACTGTCGCCGCCAACGTCCAACACTAAAACAAAAGTAGGTACATTAAAAATCCCGGTCCATAGAGCAAAACATAACATGATGAATCATCTCTTTGAAAATTACCCTCCAAAGACAATATTTCAAAGAAACAGAGTAACCAGCAAGCTAAAATAAAATGTACTTAGAAACAGCTAAACGATCGTGGTTCCACAGTCGGTGATAATATTTGCGGAAACCTTAGATAATAAACACAGAATTGGATAGAATTTTTTGTGAACCTAGAGACTCCAAAAGGAAAGACTCGCTTTTTTAGAAGTAAAAACACAGATTTTGCCTTTTCAGGGTAGCGATTCTGAAACCATTTGGTTGCATCCGACACGGAATCTCATCTCTCGGTCTTTGTCATGCTAAACAGATAAGACAAAGACCGAGAGATGAAATTCCGTGTCGGATGCAACCGAATGGTTTCAGAATCGCTACCCAGGATACAAAGAGACCTGTCAAAGACAGTTCTCATTTTCGCCATAGGTGACGCCAATGTTTTATTTTGTTAAGCTGCCTATACAATACACACTGGCCACACTGGGCCAGTGCAGGCCAACGTCAGTGTGTGGAGGGTCGTTTTGTGATGACTCGCGTCGCTCGCTTCGCTGGCCGAGTGACGGCAAGTGTATAGGGCTGTTTTGTCTCGACTCGTCTCTCGTGACCGGTGTCGGTTTTTGTGCACAAAACAAAGGCGCTCGGCGAGTAGCGTCCTGTTCTCCTATTGGCCTACCGCGCTTTTGCCAGCGCTGGGCCAGTGTGTGGATGCTACGTTTTGTCTCGTGCCGTTTTGTCGGAGCTCGCGTTGGCTTGTTCTGGGCCAGTGTGTGGATGCTACGTTTTGTCTCGTGCCGTTTTGTTGACACTCGCGTTGGCCTCCACTGGCCCAGTGTGTATAGGCAGCTTTAGAGAAACTTCACAAAACAAACCGTGGTGCCACATTTGGCAAATAAAATTACTATCTTCGACAAGTCAATTTGCATCTTGAAAATGCCTCATTGGGCTTGTGCGTCACGCTCGTTAATGAAAGAAATCTTCAGGTAAATTTGGATTTGGGGACTATGGCCATCTAGAAATGCATCAGCATTTTTTTGTCGTTTGTAAGCTCTTTGAGTCTTCAAACAATGACCTGCGTCGCGTCGTATATTACAACGGAGTCTTTTTTTAGGCTTGAAGGTTGAAGGTGAACCCTAAAAAGACAGCTTATTGTTATACCTAGTTCTCATTTTATTAATTACAGTGATTGGAATTCGCTTCCACGAGTGATGTTTGATATAATAACTTTCAGTAGCATTGTTCATTGCTTGGGTGTAAAATTTGACTAAAGTCTTGGTCATCAGAGTGCAGAAACACGCCGAAGATTATTTTCGCCTGGAGGATCTTTTCGTAGGTTGCGTAATTTTTCTTATATATATCGTTTACTTTCTTATATTTATCGGACTTCGTAGTAGACCAGCAGGTTTTTTCAAATTTGGCTTGCGCATTTATGATCATATTTCAGGCTACCGATTGCAACGAGCTCAAGTGGCTATCCGTTCGCCGCCTCCGGGATGCACACAGTATACCTTCTCTCCTGTAAAATATTTTGGCATACAGGAGAGAAAGTATGGATCCTGAAATCTACTATTGAAATAGCGTTAAAATGTGATATGAATACATAAATAAATTATAACATTACAAATAATATATTGTGGATTTTTTCTTCTAAAAACCTGTTTTTGGGGTGATTTTATAGTTTTTGTGGTTTCGGGGTGAAATTGTAACGGTAATCTAGCAGCATTGGTAATCGCAATGCTGCATTGCGATTGAGATATTCTCATGCTCAGCAGGTCTACTACGAAGTCCGATAAACGATATATCGGCCGAACTTATGGAAGTTTCCAACCACGAAAGACAATCGGTCGGTTGATGAGATCGGCCGTTTCGTTCGATCCGACCCTCATAACTTCCGACCCGAAATGTATCGATCCGAATGTTTTCGCGGTAGGGCTACAATCCGATTCAGCTGTCGATGTCGGTCGGATCCGATCATTCGGAGTTTGTTTTCGTAGTAGACCTGCTGACCGCGAAGTCGAACACAAAATATACGATCTTTTGAATGGAATCTTACAAAATGAAAAATCACCTTTTTTTTGTGTAAAAAACAAAACAAGTTGAAGAGTTGATCGAACTGAATTTCTTATTTCTTCTGGGTAGCGATTCTGGGTAGCGATTCTGAAACCATTCGGTTGCATCCGACACGGAATCTCATCTCTCGGTCTTTGTCATGCTAAACAGATAAGACAAAGACCGAGAGATGAGATTCCGTGTCGGATGCAACCGAATGGTTTCAGAATCGCTACCCTGATGAACTTCTTATTTCTTCTTTCTTATGATTTCTTGGCAAATTTCTATCATTTTAAGCTAATGGTACGATTATCTGAAAAATAAAGTTGGCAACATTGCACCTATCCATCGAGATTTGCACAGATCACTAACATAAATATAAATATATAGTTAGATAATTTGTTTTGTTTTTTGTTATCACTTATCACCTTATCAGTACAATCCTACAATCAGTAAATCAGTATCACCGACTTTCATATTTCGTTAGTACTTATAATAGTACTGTTGTAACATTGGAACTTTGGATTAATTTTGGGAAAAGATAAAATGCCGCATTTTCGTATTGAAACCAATGTTCCGCGAAATCAAATTCCAGCGGATTTTGTCTCTAAAGCTGTGCCGGTGTTAGCCAAGGCCTTGGGAAAGCCGGAGCAAGTATGTTATGATTTTAGAATATATTGTAACCTGTACATAAAATAACTATCTCTCTTCATGTTCGGTAGACAGTGGGCGGAACTAAAAAGCTAAAAACAATCAATTACCTGCTGAGTGCTGACCACTGTATAATGTTGTTCGTTGCCTAGGTACACAAAAGTTCAGATTTGACTTATCTTCTTAAGTACCTACCTATTTTGATTGATTGATTATTTTGGATATTTAAATTTTGTCCGATTTTAAATCCACTGTATGAATAATTCTGGTCCTTGAATTATTGTGTAGTAGGTACCTACTCATTGTATCTTGATATTTTGCCTTCCTATTGTATGACCTTCATCAATAACACTAAATCAAACCATGGATGCCATGGATGTCAAATAAAAATTTCTCAACTTATATAATATTTCTCAAAAGCCAAGAGCTGCATGTGAATGAACAATTTATAACTGTAAATTGTCAATTTTGTTTAATTTCAGTATTGTGTAGTATCTGTGATCCCCGATGTGCCAATGAGTTTTGGAGGCACAACAGATCCATGTGCCATTGCCAATCTTATATCTATTGGAGCCCTTGGAGTGGAACAGAACAAGAAGCATGCTAAAGTACTGTTTGAATTTGTTGAAAAAGAACTTGGGGTTAAAAATGACAGGTAACACAAATCACTCATTCCATTTATTGCTTTACTTTATCCCTTCACATTCTTCAGTTTTGAACACCAGACAAGCTGAGTTTGGGTTCTGCAGAAATTGTTAATCTTTCTAGTATTACTAAGTCCAAAGTTTTGGATGACATTGGGTGGTCTGAATGGATTGGACTGAAATTTGGAATACTTACTAGGCTAGAATATCTGAAATAACACAATGGAAACTATGCTTTTGAAATGCAAGGCAATGCTATAATTTTATAAATCCTACTAATATTATAAATGTGCATGGATATTTGGATGTTTGTTGCTCAATCACATCATAATGTCTGAATCGATTAGGTCGAAATTTAGAGCATAGATTATAGTCTGTAAGGCTCCTTATAATCCAAGATAAATAACAGGAACGGGAACTATGCGGGTGAAACCACGGGTCTCTACTAGTAAATCATAATTTTAACAAATACAAAGAGAGAGAGAGTGACAGACACATCTCTTGCTAACTGGTAATGGACCAATGTCCATTTATGTTAAGACACCCTTGCTCTGTCCATCCTGATTTATCAGGTGGCAGTATACATCAGGATAAACCTACCCACCCGTAACAGACACAAATTAAAAGCCACCCCGTGGTCCCTCACCAAATCCGACAGGATAACTCACGTCATGGGCCCGACAGTGTAAAACAACCTACCCGATGACGTCACCGCAGTGGTTAGTCTTCAGTCGTTTAAAATAAGACAAAAAAAATGGCTGATAGAGAAGTCCTTTTATGATTTTGACGAATTCTATTCTTGTGACATTTAATTGATTAATTATTATTGTTTATTTAGTATGTAATTGATTAATTATTATTGTTTATTTAGTATGTAATTGATTAATTATTATTGTTTATTTATATGTAATTGATTGTTTATTATTTAATTGTTTTTTTTTGTATTTAATTGTTTATTTAGTATTTAGTTGACAATTTATTATTTGATTGATTATTGCTTATGGCTGTACGATTATTTATTAGCATTGACCTTGGATTGTCCAGAAGTGCAGTAAGTTCTATACTAGAACGAGTATCTAAAGCTGCACTAGTAGGATCATATCGGATTTGGCTGGGCAGGGAGAGAAATACGAGTAGTGAAGGTGAGTGTTGACGTACGTCAATATAAGGGGCCCCTTTTAAACCTACGCCCGAGTCACAAGTCTTGGGGTCTATTCGAGATTTCTCTCTCTGCCACACGATGGACCCGGCACCCGCACGGTGAATCCATGAAATGCTAAGAAGTACGTCTCTCTCTTAATTTAATAACATTTAATTCATTTTAAAACAACATTTTTTAGTTACATTATACATGTAATTTGTATTGTTTATTTAAGTTGACGTGTAAAATGATATTTTATAAATAAAGAATATGAATACTATATTTTGGTTCCCTGGCTTTCACAACAGTGGCCAAAAAGTTCCTAGCCAAAAGCTAAATCTAGAAATATAATGTTTTGTGTTGTGTAAATAATATTATTGAAAGTATTTCTGTAATCAGGTTCTAATAAAGATTTGTATTAACATGTTAGCTTGTGAACACATGTTTGATCTAACACTGGCATAATTATACAAAAATTACATCATAACTAATCAGATTACTTATCAACTTTGCTTCTCATTACAGATAACATTGATTGTTTGTTATAATTGAATCATGATTATTTCTTTTCAGAATGTACATCACTTTCCAAGATGAACCAACAGGGAATGTTGGATTTAAGGGCACAACGTTCCATGATATTTTCGGATAAAAAAATACTCATATTTGTTACTGCTGTACTTTTCTATTTGGAAGTGTATTTAGTTTTGTTGATATTTTGACTTTTATTTATGCAAAGCACTGAATTAAGCCATGTATGGGTAGTTTCTAAGGATATCCAAGAATAAATTATACAACAAATGATTTTGGTTTCATTTTTAGATTTTTTTTAGCAGGTACCTATTTAAAGCATAGATTGTTTAAAGATTATAATATATTTATGGTAGTTAGATTTTTTGTTCTATGTACCTACCTATAAGTATACAACGAGAAAAAAAAAGCTAGTAATTCACACAAGTATTAGTGAAGCTTTTTAGTAAAAACATCGCTCATTTACTAGAAAGATTTTGTTGTATTACACTTTTAACAGACTTCAAAAAAGGAGGATGTTCTCAATTCGGCTGTATTTTCCGAATAATTTTTTTGTATGGATGTTCCACTGCTTGGCTTTATGATAGTTTTAGATTATGCTGCCTAGTGTCAGTAGTAGACAAGGACCAGCCTTGTTAGTTTGGTTGACTGAAATACTGCAACTTTTAAGTCGCAGTGGTTTTTTTTTGTTTTTAGGTCACCAAACTGTTGCTACACCTCGAGTAGCAATAGTCTGGTTGACCAAACTTACTAGATCTCATTCAAACCAATTTTCAAAAATTTATTTTACCACTTTGGAAGAGTCTCTCCCTCAAACAAAACTATTTAGAAAAAAAATGTTGGAAACCACATTTTTCCACAGTTGGAAATCATTTTTGAAGACCTATCCATACATAATCCATAGGTACGTTATTTATGGTATTGGTGTAAAACATTTTTTTGAGTTTCAGTTCTAACGTTCTAAGCATGGGGCACCCCCAAAAATTTTTTTTGTTTGAAAATCTTAATGCGGTTCGCAGAATACATCTACTTACCACGTTTCAATAGTATAGTTCTTATAGTTCAGTTCTTGGTTTTCTGGCTTGTACGACTTTGTCGTTAATTCTGCCATATAGTTCTTATTTAAGAGAAAAGTGGCTGTGACATACGGATGAGCAGACAGACAGACATGACGAATCTATAAAGATTCCGTTTTTTGCCATTTGGCTACGAAACCCTAAAAACAATAATTAATTTTTGGGGTTCCCCATACTAAGAACTAAAACTCAATTTTTTTCCATCAAAATCATCCGTATGGGAGTATCTATCTTTTTTCTTCTCTTCTTTAAAAAATTAGGTTTCTCATATTTTTTTTCTAAACTAAATAGCGACAAAGTCA
The DNA here is from genome assembly GCA_963693475.1 of Ectropis crepuscularia. Classification (NCBI taxonomy): domain Eukaryota; kingdom Metazoa; phylum Arthropoda; class Insecta; order Lepidoptera; family Geometridae; genus Ectropis; species Ectropis crepuscularia. The sequence continues at coordinate 14,386,267 of OY856356.1, forward strand.
CTAAAACGGCAATACTGAACGTGGCTGGCTATTTGCATCATTTGCATCTTCGAGCAATGACAAGCAAATCTTGTGAAAAAATGCTTGTCATTGCTCGAAGATTTGCATCATGCATTTTTTTTTTTTTTTTTTTTTTTTAATGCAGCAGTGTGGACATAGCAAAGATGCAAAAATCGCCTACCGACATTAAATTTGTAGGATGCATACATTCGACAAAAGACGCGTGCGTGGACAGTAGGCCTAATAGTTTCAATACTATCGATAGTATCTAAGTATCGAAGCGAATTGTTGCGATACTTTTATTGGTTTACACTTGACCGCCATCTTGCCTGATGTCAAGCGACGATGCGGTCTACGATGGAGAGTGTTTACCTAGATAAAAAAACCGATTCACTCCCGATTTGCAGACACAAAGATTGTAACCATCGGGGAAAACTCAGGCAACGTACACAGCCTAGACGTTCTTATCACAAAAGTAGAGTCAAATCTCTGCGTTCGTGTCTTTAGAACATCAACCATTTTCCGAGCCTTATATTGATACCTTTTTCGAGCTTAGAGCATTCCGATATAAAAAAAGGTGGTACTAGATTATGCAAATCAGACGCACACTCTCCCAAGTGTATACGATAAAAAACCGATAGACCAGCAATTTTTTGGAGATGTTCAAGACTTAGAAGTCCTTTTCGCACAAGAGTGTCGTTGCCTATGAGCCTTTTGGCACGTCTCTCGATCGATTCCAGAGCTTCCAGCTGATACTTAGCTGACCGTCTTGAGCTTTTGGGCGTTACTTTGACCTCTACGCTCAACTTTGGCTCGTATATCGAGTCCAAGGCCAAACTTGCTGCCAAAAAACTAGGTGTCCTCTCAAAGGTGCGAAGGTACTTCAAGTCTGAACAGTTGCTTACATTATATCAAGCACAGATTCGCTCCTGTATGGAGTACTGTTCGCACCTTTGGGATGGATCGGCTAAGTATCAGCTGGAGGCTCTGGAATCGATCGAGAGACGTGCCAAAAGGCTCATAGGTAACGACACTCTTGTGCGAAAAAGACTTCAAAGTCTTGAACATCGCCGAAAAATTGCTAGCCTATCGGTTTTTTATCGGATACACTTCGGAGAGTGTGCGACTGATTTGCATGATCTGATACCACCTTGTCCTTTTTTCTATCGGAATGCTCGTAGCTCGAAAAAGCGACATCGTTTCATGGTTGATGTTCCAAAGACACGAACGAAGAGATTTGACTCTACTTTTGTGATAAGAACGTCTAGGCTGTGGAATACGTTGCCTGAGTGGGTTTTCCCCGATGGTTACAATCTTTGTGTCTTCAAATCGAGAGTGAATCGGTTATTTCTAGGTAAACACGTTCCATCGTAGACCGCATCGTCGCTTAACATCAGGCGAGATGGCGGTCAAGTGTAAACCTATAGAAGTTAAAAAAAAACCATTCCAAAATGCGAACAGTACTCCATACAGGAGCGAATCTGTTCTTGATATAATGTAAGCAACTGTTCAGACTTGAAGTACCTTGGCACCTTTGAGAGGACACCTAGTTTTTTGGCAGCTAGTATACTATCGATACTATCGCTGTTTATCAATACCAGGTAACTCAGAAAGTTTTGGGAAAAAAAAAATGTATGTATAAGACACAGGCCGCTTGTTATTATTTTGAAAACTTCGATTATTTAAAAGTAAAACTACATCTGTTCGATTTTCGAATTTCCCTCCGCATTTTTTTGAGAGCCAATTTTTTTTTTGTTTCATTAAAAATTGATCTGCGTCGAGAACATTTTCGTGCTATGATCTTTTACGATTTAAAATGTGGAAATGTTTCAAAAAAACCTGACGAGTCATTTAATCGACTTCGAATTGGTTTTATGGATGAAGGACCTTCAAAAGCAACCATCTACCGCTGGTATAGCGAATTCAAACGCGGTCGTTTTACTTTGGGGGATGAACAAAGGAGTGGTCGTTCTACGACGGCTATCACCGAAGAAAGTAGCAGTAAAAAAATTAATTCAAGAAAACAGCCGCATTATGAGATTCAGCATACTCTGCAGATTGGTTCAGGAAGTGTTCACAAGATTTTGCACGAGCACCTTCGCGTAAGGAGGATAGTTTCACGCTGGGTGCCGCACAACCTCACCGAAGCTCAGAAGCAGGCCGGTGTGGATTGGTGCCGCGATATGATACAAAAATTTCATGCAGGCTCGTCACGGCGCGTTTATGACATTGTGACAGGTGACGAATCCTGGATTTATCAATACGATCCAGAAACAAAGCGTCAGTCGACAGTTTGGCTGTTTCAAAATGAATCAACACCTACGAAAGTGAAGCGATCGAGGAGCGCAAGGAAAGTTTTGATCGCTATTTTCGTCACTTTGACGGGGGTACTTAATTTCATTTCCACTTCGAGACCAAAGCAGTATCTTGGGGGCACTCCATAGTCGATACTGATGGCGAAACTGTTTTTTTTTCTGTCATGTTTGTCTGTCTGTCTGTATAGGGAACTCTCATCACGCCGAAACTACTGATTCAATTCAAATGAAACTTAACATGATTTAAGATCATACTAAGTAGATGGTAGCTGTCTACTTTTAATTTCCAATATTCTGCACGGTTTTCTTGCAGAAAGGGGTGAAAGTCAGAACGTGTATTTGGTTGTTACTCATGTTTGCGTTGTTCAATTTCGTTAATTCTTATTTTGTTAGAAAGAACACATTTTTAATAAAGTCTCATCAATTTTTAACAATATTGGTCGTGTGGTTCGGAAGTTACATAGAAATTAAATAATAACGGTAATAATAAGTTCGGTACAAACTATAACTTCTAAGTATTCTGTGGCATTGTAAACACTAGGGATGTAACGGAGGTCATTTTATCGGAACGGCGCTTCTACCGCCTAACGAAAAACGCTTCGACGCTTTGATGCTTTGATATTGCTGTCTCTTTTCTTCTCGCTTGAATGAAAGAGACGGCAATGCCAAAGCATCAAAGCGTCAAAGCGTTTTTCATTAGGCGGTAGACCCCCCGAAGGCGCGATCGGAGTTTTGAAATTTGATTTATCGGAGTCGGAACCGAAGTCGGACACATAGGCAGGATCAGAATTGGTGGCAGGAGACACAACTTTATTGTGTAAATATTTTTTTTGCCAAACACTTGAACACGGTAAACATTGACGAGCAATTGATTTAGGAAGTTGGGATTTTGTATTTCCATTTACTATAAGGGATTATCTGCCGTATACAACGTGTGGCGGAAATGTCCAACAATATTTATGGTACTTCATCTAAACTAAGTATCAAAATCACATATGTGAATATTAGACACGAAAGCACATTTTTTTCCATATAAAGTTAAAAATTTGTTGATACATTATTTTTTTGACAACCCTAACTCAAGTCAACCCTGGTGGTCAGTGACCGCGCCGCGCCGTCTTCAGACGCCGCGCCGCCGTTCTCTGAATTCCGCCGCCGTTCTATCAGCTGTTTGAAAAACCTACCTAAATAGCATACAAATCGAACAGATGAAAAATATTAGGTGTGGAAGCTATTGCATAAGCAACCCACTAAATGTTCCCACTGCTGGGACTCGGGGTCTTCTCTCGCAAGCAGAGAGTCTAGGCCATAATCCACCACGCTGGGCCAGTGCGTGTTGGCGGATGATACATGCCCTCGAAATATTCTAGGTACGTGTCGATTTCTTCACGATGTTTTCCTTCATCGTGTTAAGTTAGCGGCGTTACGCACATGACTTCGAAAAGACAATGGTGCGCGTGGGATTCGAACCCGGGGCTTTCGGATCGGCAGGCGCTGCCCGTTCTCCCGACTAAACCAGCCGTAATTTAAAGCGTGGAAGCTATTAAACTGGTAGGTATAGGTACCTATTGGATAAACCCAGACAGAATGAAAAGAGATGTTTTTTATTAGCACCAACCAAAAGACTTACCTAATAAACTTTGCTAAATTTAGTCGACTGAATTTAGTAAAATGTAACATTCAGTCCTAGTAAATTCAGAAATGAGGATTGCTTGTTTCTAACTTGTTCTGAATTCAGTCGACTAAATTTAGTCAAGCGTATTAGATAAGAATTAATGTTGAATGAAATAGGTAGGTACAAGGGTACAACTAAGTAGGTACACGTTTGAATCAAACTCAAATAAAAAGTAGGAATTATTAATTTAATAATTTAAACCCTGTATGACTATTGAAGATAGGTAATAGGTAGGTAAGGTGTATAAATATTGCAGATAATCCTTTATTGTGGTGGATAGTAAATTAAAATACAAAATCCCAACTTCCTAAATCAATTGCTCGTCAATGTTTATCGTGTCCACGTGTTTGGCAAAAAAAAAAATACCCAATAAAAATGTATCTCCTGCCACTACTTCTAATCCTGCCTATGCCTCCGACTTCGGTTCCGACTCCGATAAATCAAATTTTAAAACTCCGACTCCGCCTTCGAATCCGATAAAATGACCTCCGTTACATCCCAGCAGGTCTACTACGAAAACAAACTCCGAATGATCGCATCCGACCGACAGCTGAATCGGATTTTAGCCTACCACGAAAAACATTCGGATCGATACATTTCGGGTCGGAAGTTATAGACTTAGGTCGGATGAAGGTCGGATCGAACGAAACGGCCGATCTGATCAACCGACCGATTGTCTTTCGTGGTCTGAAACTTCATAAGTTCGGCCGATATATCGTTTATCGGACTTCGTAGTAGACCTGCTGTTGTTTACATTGTCACAGAATACTTAGAAGTTAGTCTGTACCGAACTTATTAATTCCGTTAATATTTAATTTCTATGTTATTTCCGAACCACACTACCAATAATGCAAAAATTTTAATAAGACTATATTAAAAATGTGTTCTTTCTAACAAAATAAGAATTAACGAAATTGAACAACGCAAACATGAGTTACAACCAAAAACACATTCTGACTTTAACCCCTTTCTGCAAGAAAACCGTGCAGAATTTGGTGATGTGAGTTCCCTATACACACAGACAGACAGACAGACAGACGTGAAAGAAAAAAAAATGCAGTTTCGCCATCAGTACCGACTATGGAGCACAAACAAATTTGGGGGCACTCCATAGTCGGTCATCATTGATGATGACCGACTATGGAGTGCCCCCAAATTTTTTTTCAAAATATCTTCAATGTACAGAATTCGACCCGCTACAGTTTTATTATAAGTATAGATATAGATAGATAGATAAGTATATAGACTTAGGTCGGATGAGGGTCGGATCCAACGAAACGGCCGATCTGATCAACCGACCGATTGTCTTTCGTGGTCGGAAACTTCATAAGTTCGGCCGATATATCGTTTATCGGACTTCGTAGTAGACCTGCTGCTGTTTACATTGTCACAGAATACTTAGAAGTTAACCGAATTATTAATTCCGTTATTATTTAATTTCTATGTTATTTCCGAACCACACGACCAATAATGCTAAAAATTTGATGAGACTATATTAGAAATGTGTTCTTTCTAACAAAATAAGAATTAACGAAATTGAACAATGCAAAATAAATAAATACGTTTTTGAAAAACTATCGACCGATATCCTTGCTAAGCCATGTCTACAAGCTGTTTTCAAGGGTTATCACAAACCGTCTGGTGCGAAGACTCGACGAGTTCCAACCCCCTGAACAGGCCGGGTTTCGAAGCGGGTACAGTACCGTAGATCACATTCACACAGTGCGGCAGATTATACAGAAGACCAAAGAGTATAATCGGCCCCTATGCTTAGCGTTTGTGGACTACGAGAAAGCATTCGACTCGATCGAAACCTGGGCTGTTCTGGAGTCCTTGCAACGGTGTCAAGTCGACTGGCGATACATCGAGGTGCTGAGATGTCTATATAACGCCGCAACGATGACAGTCCAAGTCCAAAACCAGCAGACGAACCATATCCATCTTCGTCGAGGAGTGAGACAAGGGGACGTGATTTCCCCCAAATTGTTTTCTAACGCTCTCGAAGATATGTTTAAGACGCTGGATTGGGCTGGGCGTGGCATAAATATAAATGGCGAGTACATCTCTCACCTACGATTTGCTGACGACATCGTCATAATGGCTGAATCGTTGGAGGACTTACAGTCGATGCTGAATGGCCTAGTTGATGCTTCTCAACGCATAGGTCTCCGGATGAACGTGGATAAAACCAAGATCATGGTTAACGAACGTATAACTCCGGGACCGGTTGCTATAAATGGCGTCCCTCTAGAAATTGTTCAGAAATATGTGTACCTAGGGCTGACGCTCGAACTAGGCAAGCACAATTTCGAGAGTGAGGCCAGGAGAAGGATTCAGCTGGGCTGGGCAGCATTTGGTAAACTACGTCGTGTCTTCTCGTCGTCTATACCACAATGTCTAAAGACAAAAGTCTTTAATCAGTGTGTCCTACCTGTCATGACCTACGGTGCCGAAACTTGGACACTGACAGTTAAAGCGGTCCACAAATTTAAAGTCGCTCAGCGAGCTATGGAGAGAGCTATGCTTGGAGTTTCTCTGAGAGATCGTATTCGGAACGAAGTGATCCGTCAGAGAACCAAGGTAACCGACATAGCTCAACGCATTAGCAAACTGAAGTGGCAATGGGCCGGCCATATCTGTCGAAGAACCGATAACCGTTGGAGTAGACGTGTTCTTGAGTGGAGACCACGAATCGGTAAACGTAGTGTAGGACACCCTGAGACTAGATGGAGTGACGATATACGGAAGACAGCAGGCAGTGGCTGGAGACGTATAGCCGAGGATAGGGCTGAGTAGCGAGCCATGGGAGAGGCCTATGTCCAGCAGTGGACTAAGATAGGCTGATGATGATGATGATGAACAATGCAAACATGAGTTACAACCAAAAACACATTCTGACTTTAACCCCTTTCTGCACGAAAACCGTGCAGAATTTGGGGATTAAAAGTAGACAGCTACCATCTACTTAGTATGATCTTACATCATGTCAAGTTTCATTTGAATTGAATCAGTAGGTAGTTTCGGCGTGATGTGAGTTCCCTATACACACAGACAGACAGACAGACAGACATGAAAGAAAAAAAAATGCAGTTTCGCCATCAGTATCGACTATGGAGTGCCCCCAAAATTTTTTTTTCACAATATCTTCAATGTACAGAATTCAAGCCGCTACAGTTTTATTATAAGTATAGAAGATAGATTCTATGTCGTCAGTCCACAGCACCATTTTTGAAAAAGATGGCTCAGCGGAAAGTTTTCCCTCCAACCACTGACAAAATTCAACACGAGCTCTGTAATCTGACGGAATCAGCTCTTGAGTACGTCGAAAATGGTAGGGATGTTGGCCATCATTATGGAGGGTTCTCCATATCACACTGTGGTTTACTTGGAATGTTGAACCCGCACGACGAGTACTTGTGCGCGGATCATCAGCAAAATGTTGCAGGATTTGGGTTTCCAGCTTAGATCCTACGTGTGTACTTGGACGTCCTTCGTTTGGTGGCGGGTGAAAGCTTCCCGTGCTGTGCAGACGTAGACAAAGCCCTCGAAAACAGGAATATGAAGGCAGCCTGCGTTGTTCCGCGAGCGGTCTTCCGTCAAGGTAACGTTGACGGTAAATTTCTCGTGCACCATGGCAACTGCCACCTGTAGCGCCAACGCACAAAATCATGTCGTAGTACTCGGAATTCGTATACTGGGACATCGTGGATCGTAGATAGAAATAAGTAGAACAAACAACGTAACACCGGCAAAGCGAGCGAACGAGTGAAATTTGAACTCAAATTTTACAATTATTTCCAAGATTTCAAAACGACAATATTAGGGTTCCGTACTTGAGAAACCCCATAGTAGGTACGTGAGTTCGTGTAAAATCGCGCATATTTTATTAATATTACTGATGTGTGCCAATGTTATCAACTTCAATCGTTCTTAGAATCACTATTTACTGTGCATTTATCAATAAAACGAAAAAACTACTCTTAAACATTATTATTCGAGTCTAATTATTATTTCATACTACCGGAATTCCGCGGTACCCGCGTTTTTCAGAAGCAGTACATTTATCGTATGCGCTATTGCAGGCTATAATCTATCTGTGCCAAATATCGTCTAGGTCCGTTCAAGTGTCCTGGCGTGATTGAGTAACAAACGTCCATTCGTCTGTCCAAACTTCCATATTATTTTTATACTAGCAGAACCCGCAGTTTTACCTGCGTAATTCCCGTTCCCGTGGTTCTTGTTATTTTTAGAATAAAAGTAACCTATGTCTCTTATCCAGGCTGACTCCATAGGTACCAAAATTTACTAAAATCGCTTCAGCCGTTTAGACGTGAAGATGAAACAAACGTACACACTCACAAACTTTTGCCTTTATAATATTATTGTAATAGTGTGATTAATATTATAAATGTCTAATGTTTATTGCTCAATCATGTCGTGACGTCTGAACAGATCGGTCACAAATTTGGAATAAGATGATAAATAGGAGAAAAATAACGAGAACCACGAGCCACGCGGGAAAAACCGTGGGGCGCTGCTAGTTTATAATATTTCATTCATTCATTCATTCATCAGCCGCAAGACGTCCACTGTTGGACATAGGCCTCCCCCCTAGATTTCCACAACGAACGGTCCTGCGCAACCTGCAACCAGCGGTTTCCAGCGACCTTTGTGAGGTCATCTGTCCATCTAGTGGGAGGCCGTCCAACACTGCGTCTTCCGGTTCGTGGTCGCCACTCGAGAACCTTTCTTCCCCATCGGTTGTCAGTTCTGCGAGCGATGTGGCCTGCCCATTGCCACTTCAGCTTAGCTACTCTTCGAGCTATGTCGGCTACTTTCGTTCTTTTGCGAATATCCTCATTCCGGATTCTGTCGCGCAAAGAGACTCCGAGCATCGCTCTCTCCATAGCTCGCTGTGTGACTTTGAGCTTTGTTATGAGGCCCACAGTTAAGTTTATAATATTAGTAGGATGTAATTGGAATGACTGTGCCTTGAAAATTCAAAGGAGTTTTTTTGTCGTGAGCACTTCGGCCGATAACTCTTCGACGTCAGTGTTGGAAATATCCATAGACGGCTGTTGTACCTACTACTTTCAATCTCATCTTGTTTGCCTCTTTATCAACAAGAACAAAATTAAAAATTTTGATTTTAACCAAACATAGCTAAGAACATAGATCGTAGAACCCAAACTTCCCAAACTCCCAAACTTCAGGGCGCACGCAATCATGTCAACGTTGGGAAAAGTGAGCTCACTCTTTCCGTTCTAGTCGGTTGCAGGAAGCGGTGGACGCCGGACGATTTTACCTATGGTTATTCGTTGTCAACAACTAAAATAAGTAGAACCACAGCAAATCTCGCCGCTAGCGATTAAAGGGGTCAAGTAGATTGGTTGTTTGTAAACCAGAGACCTTACGATACACAGAGAGACGCAGTTTATTACCAATTTCAAGGTGCTTAGGGTACATCTATTGATTTATATCGATGGCTAAGAACAAAGAACCACCGCACGAAAACTACCTTTAAAAAAACGCATTTTAATCGGTCCATTCGTTTGAGATCTACGGTGCCACAGATAGACACACACACACACAGAGAGAGAGACAGTAATCGACGTCAAACTTATAACATGACTCTTTTTGGTCGGGGGTTAAAAAAATGATTACACAATCGCACTGAAAAACATAAACTTTTAGGAAAAAAATAAATGAAAACTCTTCACAATCATAGCTTCCCAGTAGGACTCGGATAACCCCAACCCGGAATCAAACCTGGGAATTCGATCTCCTGTGCCCAGCCTTACCTCTGTTTACCTCTTGGCTGTTTCAAAATGAACCAACGCCTACGAAAGTGAAGCGACCGAGGAGCGCAGGGAAAATTTTGATCGCTAGTTTCTTCACTCAGACGGGATACCTAGTTTCAATTCTACTTCGAGACCAAAGCAGCATCAACGCCGAATGGTACAGCATAAAATGCCTACCAGAAATTTTTTCTGCAATGAGCAACAAGCGACCGAACGCTGGGCTCCGCGGGGTCCTTCTTCACCACGACAACGACCCGCGCACTCTGTGATCAAAACGAGGGACTTCCTGTACTCCACACCGGTCAGAGTCTTGGAACACCCTCCTTACTGTCCTGATTTGGGTCCGTGTGACTTCTTTTTAACTGACTCGGGAGTAACGGGAGAACGGAAATAAGATCGATGGCCGACCCTACTGTCAACCTCACCACTCACTGCCCGTGGTACCCCCTGCTAGATAACAAACGAGGCTCTGGCGACCGAGCAATGGCGGTATAACCATACACCCGACTGGGCAACCGGTAGGAAGAGGCTACAGTGACCTTGGGGTATAAATAACCCCTGAAATATCTGGTGCAGAAGGCAAGGGGAAACCACTGCACTATTTTCCCAAGAAAGTCGTCATGAAAATACAAACTAAGATAATGAGATGGCCATGCGATCCGCTTAGCAACCGGCGCCGTACCACTATTTTCTGATCTGTGGCCGTACTGTGTCCGGGACAGACGGTGGGAAATTGGATACCGGCCGTGCGGATGTGGAAGACCGGGCAACGCACGGTAACCATACTACTGGAATCTCCGTTAAGATGCGACAAATTCAGAAGATAGGAACGTGGAATGTGCGCGGCTTACTACAGCCGGGGAAACTTAAAATCTTGGAAAAAGAGATAACCAGATGTGAATCGAACATCTGTGGCCTCAGTGAAACTCATTGGAGAGGCAACGGTCATTTCCTCACCGACACACGCCATTTACTTTTCTGGCAATGACACCAGCAGCAGCAATGGCGTAGCCTTCCTTCTTCCAAAACACATGAGGAACTGCGTGAAGGGGTATGAGCCAGTCAGCGATCGAGTGATGAGTATCAAGCTCAAGGCGACGCCCGTAAATCTCAACATAATACAGGTTTATGCCCCCACTACCAGTGCAAAGGATGAGGACGTGGAAAGTTTCTACCTGGAACTGGAAATTACAGTAAGAAAGGTCTCAAGTAGAGAAATCCTCCTGATTTTGGGTGATTTTAATGCAAAGATTGGGACAGACTCCTACCAACTGAGTCACGGCGTGGGGAAGTTTGGATTGGGTCAGCGCAATAAATACCGCATAAATACCGCGCGGGTTTCGCGCGGTATTTTGTACGTACCGCCTGGGTACGCGGTATTTTTTAGTGTAAACATAAATATTACCGCGTACCCGTTCGGATTTCGCTACCGCAGGCGGCAGCGAATAGATACCGCTCCGGTGTGAACAGGCGTTAAGGAGTTGACGGAGTTGTACGATTTAATACTATCATATTTTTTTCGAGAAATCAGGAAATAAAGGCCAAACTCCTATGAAGATAGTTCCGCGTCTGTTTCAGCGCAATTAATGTTCTATTTCAATAACTTTTGATAACAGTATTTAAAATAATTGGAATCAACGTCATCGTTAGCCAATTTACATCTAACACATGCGTTCTTATTTAATCAAACCCATATGCGGATTACACAACAGTTCCGATCACATTTTGGGCACCACAATCGGAAACAGACAATTAGTTGTGTAAGGAGGTAATAAGATCATTTCTGAAAGCACAACTTGTAGTCTAAGATACCGCTATACAAGGACCTTCACCGAGCTGTTTATTTGATGAAACGTATTTTATATTTAATTTAATAGGTCAATAAATACATTGCATATGGGTCGCCTAACAAATTTTAGTCCAGAGTATTAATTAATAAATACATTTTTTTTTACCGTATTGATTATTAGAACGGATTATTAGAACTGGTCTTTAATTCAGAATTGCTACCCTGGTGCGTTTTATTGATTAATCTAATATTTCAAGAGTTATCGGCTGCAATAGAAAACCCATAAACGGTTCATTAAATGGGCCATAAATCGTAGGTAAACGGTAAATGTCATAGAAAAGTTTCCATGCCACAAAAGATGCAAAATTGTATTTTCTACAATAACGACCTCAATGTTTGCCCTAAGCTTATAGTTTCCGAGATATTGGCCAAGGTTGTAGCAATATTTTACTAGGTATAAAAAATTAGGCAACCGGACTTCCGGACTGATTTTTCAAAGGCAACCCTATACCACCGTGTTCATAATAAAACAATCTTTCATTTTATTTAATTTCAGTTCATTAATCAGACCGTTGCAAAATGCAGTATCGATGTACCTGTTTATACCTGGCAACCCGAGAGTTGTGACAGGAAAAGACCAGGCAACCTAACGTTTGCATAAAATATTCTATGGGCTTCATACTTTCGATTGGTATAGAAAATTCTATAGGTACCTATTAATCAAAACAGTGAAAAATTTTATTTTTTATTAATCATACTCTGGACTAAAATTTGACTAGGCAACCCATGTGCAATAGATTTATTGACCTATTAAATTAAATATAAAATACGTTTTATCAAATAAGCAGCTCGGTGAAGGTCGTTGTATAGCGGGATCGCGTATTTCCATTCTATACAACGCCAGAACGCAGCCATAGGAAACTGCTGGCGTATATATTGTTATGTCGTTTTAAAATTTAAAATCTGTTATTACAAACCATACAAGAGTTTTGCGTACTGATCGTTGATCGTGTATAGTTTGTAACGGGGATGCTCGCGTCGCATCTTTCCATTCTATACAACGCCAGAACGCAGCCATAGGAAACTGTTCGCGTTCGAGTATATTATATTGTAATGTTGTTTTAAATCTGTTATTACAATGCATACAAGATTTTTCCGTACCGATTGTGTATGTTGTCGATCCGATGAGGGGCTATCACTGAGATTTGACGCTGGGTAGGCTCCCGCCAGAAGCTCTGCGGTCAGCCCTGAGTGTCGCTTCTCTATACTCGGCCTGTGCTCCACTCAGGACCTCCCTTGAGCTTCTGGCTCCCGCATTTTTTATATAGGTACACTAGGGGTAGTAGCGACAAGACTAGGTGGAATCGGGGTGCTCCGAGTCGGATCTGGGAAACCAACATCTACAATAAATCAATTAAGAGCTAGGTCAATAAATCAAAATGGCAACCATGCAACTGCTCACGTACAAATTGTAATTTTAGAGTTTTGCGCGCCTATTCCAAAACATACACGATTAGTCCGTATACGTACTGGCGCTGTATATTTTGGAACAACATAATACTTCTACGTTACTACAAAGTATACGCGAGTATTTGCGTACTGGTCTTGTATGGTTTGGAAGGATTTAGTAAAAAAACGTATTTCCAATCTATAGGTACGTGATTAGTTTCATACCTACCCTTGCGTTCTGGCCTTGTATAGAATGGAAAGACTCAGCGGGATCTCCAACTATTGCAAATGAATCTGTCCGTGTCACGTGGATTGTAAAACAAAAGACAACGACAATTCAATTTTCTTTAATTGTAAATACATGCATGAGCCTTCACTCTGTTGTCTGTTGTACCTACTTACTTAATTAACAGTAATCCATGAGGAAAATATATTCGATATAGCGCGGCTGTCCCAAAAATAAACACAGTAAACGACATTGTTCTCAAAATTGAGATTTTGGCACTACGCTACTAACAAAGCAATTCCCTACAATTTACAAAGACCCTTTTTTAAAAAGAGGCCATAGTTTCCGAAATGAAAAAGAAAATACAAAACACAGTAAGTGCACGAGCTTACACACAATCCTCAACAGAAAAGCACAGCAAATACCAGTAACCGATATAGAAAAACAGCAAGTCGCATTTACTTACTGTGTTTCTTGTTGGTAATTAAGACTTGCTAGGTTTTCATTTTGGGTGTAATGGTGAAAAATGAATAGCTTTGACTATATAATATACCTACAGTATCGCACACGTTCTTCAACATTTTATACGTTCTTAAAACTAAAATTTTGGCGGGAAACTGCAGAGGCAGTGTGATTTTTAGAGAAGAATACAGGGATGATGAGGGGTGAGGTAGCCGTAGTGTCTGCCGTTCATCACATTGCTGCAGCGGCGGAACTCGTCCTGTGATTTCAACTCCAGGGCGCATATTTCTATCTTTGAATTAACATTGTTTTATTATAAATCAAAGTAAAAAGATTTTGAACAACGGCGTTGGCCGTAGAAGTTGACCAGAATACAGAGAAACAATATTTTCAGTCCGAGTGAAATAACTAACACTATTAACTTTACCGATCCCGTAGAATAAGACAGAGAGGATTGATTGAAGTGGAAAGTAATTATGACGGCTCTGCATGAGTTGTCATTGACATTCTTTGACATTGCACACACGGATCAACTCCAAGGTCTGCTACTGCAAGACCTGGTTTCAAACAGCATACTGATCATACCCCAAAACAACATCTTGCTGAAACACAAGACGTTGGTGTAGTTGTGCTCACCGAACATATCTCACTTATATAGCACAACCGAATAGAAGCTAGAAATCTATAGAATATAAAGAAAGAGATGACATACTTGTAATACAACACAACCGATTAAAAGCTAGAGATTAAAAGAAGAAGAAGAAGAAGACTTTTATCAGTTGACTAGGTATACATATTTATATCATTGTATAAATTCAGACCAATGTAAAAAATTGTTTTGCCAGTCAATTTGCATTGTATGGGTAAATTTTTAAATGTTTTGTTATATCGTATCTTAAGCGCAAACAGCAATAAAGATTTTTGAAATTATTTGTATTTGTTGATCTACATTTATACATTATTACTGGACTCTGCCGATGATAAATTTCAAAGTTTTAATTTAAGTAAGCTACTATTCGTCCAACGAAAACTTTTAGCTGCAAAAAATGCGTCAACTTTTCAAGCAGATACATGAAGTATCTCCAACACTTCTGACTTTATTGCCAATGTTGAAGGCCATTAATGATGTTTACTAAGTTTTTACACTATATATGAAAAGATCCGTCCCATTATATATGCAAAAATCGTTTTGAAAACCTAATTCAAAAACCTGAGAAGGGCCAAAATTGTGTTTATTTTTGGTAGAGGGGTTAGATAGGTAAAAATAACCATGTGAAAGTTAGTAAGTCTCATAAAAAATGTACAGATACATTAAAATGATCTTTAAATATAAAAACATACAGGCAATCATCTTATCTATAACATACAATAATTACTTTTGCAGAATACCATGTAATCTCGAACGGCATGTTGAATATGTGTTTTTTCGTTCTACTTACTTTAAAAAAATGTTTTTGGCATTTACTGTGTTTATTTCTGGGACAGCCGAGCGACTCTATTGGTACTAGGGCTTTTAAATATTCGATAATTTCGAATTTAAAGTCGCATACTATTCGAATTATTCGAATAGTGTTCATTTTTTTTTTAAAAGTGTTTACGTTTCTGAATGCAACGGTTTGTCGTTCATATAGTTACCGCATTAATTTGTATTAGTGCGTTATAATTTTATCAGCTGAATGACGGCCTCTGCTGGGCGAAGGGCTTTCCCAAAAATCATTTGAAGTTCGGATTTGTGCCACTTGCGTCCAACGATTTCCGGCAACCTCCACCAATTCACCGGTCCATCTTGTCGGATGAGCAGATGCAACATAATTTTCCGAACACTGCCCAACCAAGTTGGAATCGACAGGCTGTTTCTCGAAATTGGAGCTACGTAGCTGTTTGTCCTAGGTAGACTTACTCGTGTGTGGAGTGTAGACTAGTCTTCTTTCTACATTTAGATGAGTGGGTTTAACATGATTGATCAGCGTGGTGACACTCGAATATTCGAATGTCTAGTTTTTGATATTCGAATATTCGTACTGATTTATTGTTCGAATAATTCGAATATTCGACTATTCGAATGCAAGCCCTAGTAAGTACCTAAGCGTTTGGAATACAGCGGTCACTTAAAATTACCCTATTCTTATTCATACTTAAAATTATTTCTTTACAAATGTCCATAAAATTTCGATACAATGACATAATAATTTCCTTGAATGTTTTATTTATCATTATATCCTATTATATTTCATGTGGAATCACAATACATATAGAAGTTCTTATCACTAGCACGAAAGCATACCTACCTACGCAACATTTCTAGTAGTACATACTTACATAATGATCATGCTTTTTTTTAGCGTTCTAAAATACCAATCGACGCGACGTGACGTTTCATTTTCGAGCGTGTAGCACTGAGGCGCTAGTACCTATAAAGAGACGTCCTCCGAGCCTCGTCCCAAATAGCACGTATGCTTAATTTTTGCTTGCGTGCTTATATTTAAGCTTAAAACAAGCATGCTTATTGCTGGAAAATGAACAATCGCAGAGCTGATTTAAAGCAAGCTTTTTTAGAGCACTTCAGTACTTTTAATGCTTTTTCTCATACTTTTTGAAATTATTGCGGCGCGGTGGGCCGCGGCGAACTGCTTTCTGCTCTCCTTCGTCTTCTGTAGCATTGCTAACTTCTTTTGGTTTATCGTCGCGTTTTATATAAAACTTGTAAGCTAATGTTCCTCCACAAATAAACGTCTTAGCGTATTCGTGTGGAATCACAGCGCATTTTGTACTGTCAACAATATCTTGAAACGGTTCGTTGGCTGAAGAGCATGTATCTGAGCATTGATAATTCCTTCGCGGTTCGCTTTTGTTGTAAATATGAATTTCGTATTTCCATTTAGCGGCGCCGTGCTTAGTTCCAATTAGCTGTGTTGCCATGTAGATCCTAGCGTCGCGTTCAGACACCTTCACGTGGAATAAAAAGTTGTAGTTGCCGATTCGGATGTAGTGCATGGTATGACTGTTGTTAGTGATGTTTCTCAGGAACATCTCTTTGTCGACATCGCCTTGATTGTGCAAGCGGTGCATTCCGTCGAAATGTGCCGGTAACTGCGACAACTTGCCTGAAAACCAAATTATGTTATCATAACGAAAAAACTACTTCCTATGTAATTGCATAAGTCACAACTGTCCAAATTGGTCTTTTTATTACGGACGGTATTATTATTGAAGTGAAAACTTCTTTAGGCGCGCCTAGACAGATTTTTCGTGGGCTGTGAAATGAATTCTATCGTCACGCTCGCATATGATAAGAAATCTTCAGGTAAACTCAGGACCATAGCCATTGGCTATCTAGAAATGCGTCATCCAATGGGAAATGCTAAAAGGGCGTGGCCTACCCATCATGGCATGACCATCTAGAAATGCGTCAGCCAATGGGAAATGCTGACGCATTTCTAGATACCCATGCCAAGATGGCGAGGCCACACCCTCCGGTTCCACCCGTGTAGTTTCCAAAGTAAGCTATCAAATTCTGAGTTATAAGTTTTCACTTCTATCGGCAGTTCCTGTGACTGCCAAGTTTTTTTTTATATCTTAGTATGTTTAGCTATAAAAAGTTTATATTTTTGTGAGATAAAGCAGCTTTGTAAAATATTATTATAGTAGGTATAGTCCACCTCATCAAATTCGATGACGGTGGCCTATGTATAGGTATATCTTTTAATCCTAGCATTAACTCTTGAAGTGGATCGCCAGACTGAACTTGATTTTGAAGATTCGATCGCAAGTATTGCAATAAGGTAATAAGGTTAGTCCGATGCGTTACAGACAGCTTTAGAAATGTAGTACCTGGCAGGCGCGGTCCCAGCCTCGAATTTTGGGGGGGGGGTCACCAGTACGCAGCCTCAGATTCGGGGGGGGGGGGGGGGGGTCACGAGTAGAAATACAATAAATCAAGTAAAAAAGACTTTACTAGTAGCGCCCCACGATTTTACCCGCGTAGTTGACGCTCCAGTTGTTTTCCCGCGTTTAATAGTACATTATGATATAAGTGCGGTAAGTTGATAATTACAGCCGAGGCTTTATTGCTAGCTCGAGCCGAAGGCGAGAGCTATAATTAGCAGAGGCTGTAATTATCAAAGCGCACGTATGTCATACGACGTTTTATAACATATTTGCGAGGAAATAAACAAAACTCTGACGACATTTTCAAATAAAAACAATACAGCGAAAAAAAACGCGCGGAATAATATTTACCTACTTGATCACAGATCACAGCACAGAGTAAGTAATCACTATGGATCACAGATTAGCAATGCGCGCGCATCGGCGCCTTTTTTTTAAGCAACGGCACAGAACCAGCCGGTATGCCATTAATAATAAAGTAAATATTTTTGTGTTTTGTTACAGAAAAATTAAAGTAGTTTATGGTCTAAATTAATTAAATTAACGAATTTAATAATTCTTTATTATATTTTACCTCTCAAAGTTAATTTTATTCATAAAATGTTGACCACACTTTTCTGACATAAAAACTCTTTACTAAGATTTAAAAAGGTACCGTTCGTTTTAGACGGAGCATATCTCTCTACCTAGTCTGTGGACGGAGCATTTGAAACCGTGCGTTTTACATTACACATTACAGCACTAGTGCGTAATAAGATACATTACGATACAGAAATTGGTCCAGTAAGAGACCCTTTACGAGCAAATATGTTATAAAAATAGTTTATGTACTGCTACACATTTTGTTTTTTTTTAATCTAATGTACATGGGACACTCTGAAAGTTTTGAGAAACTAAAAAACTAACTTGTATGAAAAAAAAATTTTTGCTAAATATTTTCAAAGAACTCTCCACCAGCCTCTATACGAGTACAAAGTTTTTTCCATTTTTTCCAGTCCTCCGCAGACACCTCTTCCACGGCCTTCTCAAACGCTGTTAGCGCGTCTATCGGCGATGAAAACGGTATTCCTTTGAGCTGATTTTTAATTTTAGGGAATAAAAAAAATCACACAGAGCCAAATCAGGACTGTGCCCCAAGACTCTGACCGGTGTGGAATCCAGGAAGTCCCTCGTTTTGATCGCTGAGTGCGCGGGCGCGTTGTCGTGGTGAAGAAGGACCCCGCGGAGCCCGGTGTTCGGTCGCTTGTTTCTCATTGCAGAAAAAACTTCTGGCAAGCATTTTATGCTGGACCATTCGGCGTTGATACTGCTTTGGTCTCGAAGTGGAATTGAAATTAGGTACCCCGTCAAAGTGAAGAAACTAGCGATCAAAATTTTCCTTGCACTCGTCGATCGCTTCACTTTCGTAGGTGTTGGTTCATTTTGAAACAGCCAAACTGTCGACTGCTTTGTTTCTGGATCGTATTGATAAATCCAGGATTCGTCACCTGTCACAAAGTGGTAAACGCGCCGTGACGAGCCTGCATCCAATTTTTGTATCATATCACGGCACCAATCCACACCGGCCTGCTTCTGAGCTTAGGTGAGGTTGTGCGGCACCCAGCGGGAAACTATCCTCCTTACGCGAAGGTGCTCGTGATAAATCTTGTGAACACTTCCTGAACCAATCTGCAGAGTATGCTGAATCTCTTCGTACGTAATGCGTCTGTTTTCTTGAATTAAATTTGTACTGCCCACTTTCTTCGGTGACAGCCGTCGTAGGACGACCACTCTTTTGTTCATCCCCCAAAGTAAAACGACCGCGTTTGAAGTCGCTATACCAGCGGTAGATGGTTGCTTTTGAAGGTCCTTCATACTCATACTCATACTCTTTTATTGATAACGTGTAGTTACATGTCATATTAAAGATATTCAAATTAATACATGTATATGTCAATAGGAAATACAAGTTACTTATAAATATGTCAATTTAAAATTCCACAACAATACTTAAAATCATTCACTAAAAATCAAATTACACTAAATTAAATTCGTACAATACAAACCAAATCACGTTAAATGCAATTAATCATACATTTAAAATCAAATTATATTAAACTAAAATCACACAGTGAAAATCAAATTACAACAACCTAAAATCATACAATAAGAATCAAATTATACGAAACGAGTCATACGATAAACACAATTACATTAAATAAAAATCAAATAATATTACAATTACAATTCTAAAACTAGTCGATGCTGCGATAGTAAGTAGGTATATTATTTTACATTATCTGGGTATCAGTTCACCAATGCTGTAAAAACTTTTCTCCACGAGCCACTTTTTCATTCGTATTTTGAAAGATGCCCGAGACGGGGCATCTTTTATGTCGTCTGGAGTGCGGTTGTAAACCTCCGTTGCCAGTATGTGCACCTGTCTGGACTCCTTCGTGAGGCGACGCGCGGGCGCGCACAGCACGCGCGCGTGCCGCGCGGTGCGCAGGCGCGGGTACTCGTCCAGGTGGTCCCAGGCGTACAGCGCCGCCTGCAGGATCACCATGCACGGCACGGTCAATATGTGCATCTCACGGAACAGCGGCAGTGCTGATTGGTCTTGCCGCACTCTCGCTATGGCTCGCAATGCTCTTTTTTGAATCCTGAAAGCGCGCTCCCAATCCGCAGAGCACCCCCAGAACTCTATGCCATATTGTAAGAGAGAGTGCACGGAAGCAAAATAACAATTGCGCACCATGCTCCGCGGTAAAATGGCTGACAAGCGCCATAGAGCGAAACACGCACGCCCGATTTTTTGACACAGTGTGTCAACATGAGTGGTCCACGTAAGGGCACTGTCAATTTGGAAACCCAAAAAAGCCATGACTTTCATATGCTTCATTGCCTCGTTTTGCACTCTCACATTCAGTGGGTCGCTCTCATGCCCCGATAAATCGAATCTGGTAAAGAACGTCTTCTGCACATTCAAGATCATTCCGTTGATGTTGAACCATCTATGCAAGCCGTTCGATACCTCGTTCAATTTATTTTCAAGCTCCGCAGAAGTCCGCGCAGTGACTATCGCTGCCACATCATCGGCAAACATCAGTACGTGTCCGTCGCTGATGCTGTCAGGCAAGTCGTTGAGGAGAAGGGAGAACATAATATTAGAGAGCGACGATCCCTGTGCTACTCCAATCACAGTTGTGAGCGGCTGCGATTTTATAGAGCCTCCCTCACCCACAACCACCTGGCTACGATCAGCCATAAATTCCCTAAGAAGGCGGAGTGAGTTACCGTCAACACCATAGTGTTTCAACTTAGCGGCGAGTGTTTCGTGATCAGCCACGTCGAACGCCTTGGAGAGATCACAAAAAACCACTGCAACTTGCTCGCGGTTGGCACGCGCCTCCAAGATCCGGCGAAGCAGCTCCCGCACGAGAGTCGTGGTAGACCTGCCACTGCGATAGGCAAATTGTCTGTCAGATAAGATTGCACAATCTGACAAGTACTTCGTTAGTCGCGAGCTCAAACCGTGCTCAAATACTTTCGCAACAGCCGGTATAATTGAGACAGGTCTGTAACTGTTGATCTCATCTTCTTTGCCTTTTCCCTTATACAAAGGAGACACCTTGACATATTTCAGAGACGCGGGATACACACCTTCACGGATCACGGATACATCTATTATACAGCAATGCTAGTATACCCGCCATGGGTCCGGCAACACTGTAGAGCATCGTGATCATCCATAAAACCAATTCGAAGTCGATCAAATGACTCGTCAGGTTTTAAGCCACATTTGAAATCGTAAAAAATCATAGCACGAAAATGTTCTCGACGCAGATCCATTGTTTAATAAAACAAAAAAAAATATTGGCTCTCTAAAAATGCGGAGGGAAATTTTAAAATCGAACAGTTGTATTTGTAAAGTTGTACTTTTAAATAATCGAAGTTTTCAAAATAATTACAAGTGTCTTCTTATACATAGAAACTTTTTTTTGCAAATTTTTCTAAGTGACCTGGTATATGATTTTGGGGGGGGGTCATGTCCCCCGTGACCCCCCCCCCCCCCCCTGGAGCCGCGCATGGTACCTGGGTGACCGAGCTTTGCTCAGTTTAAACACTGAGTATACTTAGATACCTACAGATAAAAAATCTCAAAAGAAAGATATGCTTGAAAAAAAGAGGAGCCGTCTAGATTCGAACCATAATCTACTAATTCGTGATCGCTAGCTTTCCGCCTGAGCTATTTTACTGTCGCGCAACGTTGCGAAATTTAGCGTCGCATTCTAATGTCAATGTAACAACAGTTTTTCATTGTCTAAAAATGCACATGAAATGACGTTTTAAAAAAAATCCTAGCTAGATCGATTATGTCTTCCCGAAACCCCCTGCATACATAATTTCATGAAAATCATGAAAAAACGAGCCGTTTCCGAGATTCATATTATATTTATCTATATATATAAAAGCGAAAGGTCACTCATCAAGGAATCTCAGAAACTACAAATGCTAGGAATCTGAAATTTTGCATGGAGGTCCCTTTTAGCACGTAGGCGCTCGCTAAGACGGGGTTTTGCGAAATTCAACCCCTAAGAGGGTGAAACAAGGGATGAACGGTTGTATGAAAATTTTGTATGAAACGTGATTTTCAAAGTTATCAAATTTTGTATCTAGACACTTGACACGAAGCAATTATTGTTTGTTCTATCAATTTTGCAATTTCAAACTGTACGGGGGTGAAATTGGGGTTGAAATGAGGGATGAATGTCAATATGGAAGTTCCCAACCGTTATAAAACCATGAAACTTTGTATATTATAGACACTTGACACGAAGCAAACGAATGTTTGTTCCACCTATTTCGTAATTTCGAACTAACTGTACGGGGGTGAAATTGGGGTTGAAATGAGGGATAAATGTCAATATGAAAGTTCCCGACCGTTGAAGATAAAACCATGAAACTCTGTAAATAGACACTTGAAACGAAGCTAACGAATGTTTGTTCCATCAATTTCGTAATTTCGAACTGTACGGGGTTGAAATTGGGGTTGAAATGAGGGATGAATGTCAATATGGAAGTTCATAATCATTGAAGATAAAACTATGAAATTCTTTATATAGGCACTTGGCACGAAGTCAATAAATGTTTGTTCTAGCAATTTTGTAATTTCGAACTGTATGGGGATGAAAATAAATTGGAGTTGAAATGGGGACGAATGCCTCTTACGCTTTTACACCTATACCTACAACTGAACCGATTTTGATGAAATGATTTTATTATAAGCTGTTTTAGTAACAGTAAATGTGTCTGGGTGTAAAAATAGTTATTGCCTGAGTCACCTCAGTATTTATTTCGCGCCGACGAAGTCGCGGGTAACAGCTAGTATATTATACAAGAATTGCTCGTAAAGGTATAACATAAAAAGTCACTTAGTCAACGCATTCCACAGCCTGGACTGGACGTAGATACATTCTTATTACAAAAGAGGAGTTAAACCTTCTCGTTAGTCTTTGGAACGATGTCGCTTTTTCGAGCTACGAGCAGTCGGATAGAAATCAAGTCAAGGTAGTATTCAACCGTGCAGGTCGGCTGCACAATTTTCCGAAATGTATCCGACCAAACATCGATGGGCTAAATTATTTGCGGTGATATTCAATATCTACTTTGAAGTATTGCACATCTTAATTTCTGAATTAATAAAGGACATACCTCGCCAAGTACAGTAGCCCAAGCTTGGACACTGCAGTTCATTGAATGGATATTTCTTCTCATGAATGGCCAGCTTAGCCATTTCGACACACAGACGGCAGCCCTCCGTCGAGTTTGGACATGGCACTTTTTTCTACAACACGAAAAACCATTAGATACCTAACTAATTATAAACAAACACAAAAGAAACAAGATTCATAAATATGTAAGACGCAGTTGTTTCGTTTTAAGAGGGCGCCTAGTGCCAGAAAACGAAAAAAGGACATTTTCGACGCCGCTCACTGAAGTAAAGAAACTAAAAACTATGACAAAAAAAAATATTGACGTGTGGGTACAATCAAGAAGAAGCACAATAACCGAATAGAATTTTAAAAATAGATCAGAGTTTTTTACAATAAAAAAATAAAAATGACACCGAAAAAACCCGTTTTAATTCGAGTACTCGAAATTATCAGCGATGACCCCACATTATTTTTTGGTAATAAAATTCCTAATTGTACGTTCTAGTAAAGTAACCGAACACTTTTTTAAATGTATGTTTAATTATTGAGTAATTTAATAAAACTTGGTCAAAAATGGACTCCTGATTAAATATTGATTTTTCCTCCAAACTGTGTCATGCTATTCTCGACTTTATGTATATCGCATTAAGAAACGCGTCGCGCGGGTGATAACTGTTTTTTCCCTGGCATTAGGCGCACTCTTAACCGAATTCAAAAAAGAAGGTTATCAAATCAATCACCATTTTTTTTGTATGTTCCTCGATTTCTCGAGAACGCCTGAATGAACTCTATAAACCCAAAGGGTCTCGTTTAAATTATAGCAAAATCGGTGGATCGAAGTTTATTATTAATTCCATAGAAAGAAGTGAACCGTGTTTAATTTTTAAATCGTAGTCGGCTGTTTCGTTTTTAAAAGCGAAATAATTAGGGTAATTCCGGGGAGATGGCCGTACGGGAGAGATGGCCAATTGAAAAAAGTTCAGGATAGAATTAATGGATGACGCCATTTTTTATTTAGTTCGCTTCGTTTCATTAAAAGCGAAACGTAGCAGTGGAATTTTGTTCAAAAAAATATGGAAAGGTGAGTAATTTGACTTTGTTTTTTCATGACATGTTTGATCTAAGTTAAAGGGTTGACATATTATGTGGTCACAAAAAGGTTTAGAAAGTTTTGTCCATTTTCATGATTTCTTTCTGGAGTAAAAACCTCGCACATGTTCTAACTTTAAATTAAAGATAAAATCTAATAATTTTAATTAGTTCTACCTGATATGGCCATCTCACCCGGACATTTGGGAACGATGGCCATAGTAATTATTGGGAGAGATAGCAATAACATTGAGTCTCCTATTAAAGTAATGTTTTTTTCTTAAATATTTTCTACAGATGCTTAACAAAATGTGGCTGCTGGTCGAGGTGCCTGGAGCAAACAAGATTTGAAAAAGGCCATGGATGAAGTTAAAGAGCGAGGGTTGTCTGTTTATATAGCGTCCATTATTCATAATATTCCACGGAAAATATTAGAAAGAAGGTTAAAACTAAACAATGCCACAAAGGGACCTATGGGACCATCTTCCTTCACCTCAAATCACCTTCGGTGCATACAACGATAGTACCTAATAATAATTTATATTCTCCAAAAAAATAAAAACTGACTTCAGAACTCGACCAAAGTTCTTAAGAATCTATCACTATATCGTCTAAGTACATGAAATCAAATTTTAGTTTTTTTTATTCATATTTCCAAAACCGCCATACCGATTTCTAAACCCAACTATTATAACCAATTATTATACGACACAACTAGTCGAAGACTGGATGCAATGTAGCATTAGCATGCATTGGGTACATGACAATTGCACAGAATTCGAAGAAATGTGCTCATACTGCGGCAATAACAAAAAAAAGTACTCGAAAGATCTTTAGGGGAAAAAAGTGCAACCACTTAAAAAAGAAGCACTGGCCGTCACTCCCGTGCCACTATGGCTATCACTCCCGGACAACCCGGGAGAGATGGCCAATCCTCATTTTTTTTAAAGCATAAAATTGCTTTGTTTTTCTTCTTTAAATTTGTTTTATTGTTTATTTACGAAAAGAGCAATAATTAAAGTTTAGTATTTCAATTAATATAAAGTTTTATTTCTTATGGTTTTTTCACAACAGGCTATCAAAGTTACTAAGGCCATCTCCTCCATCGGAATTATCCTATTCGAATTTTCCGAATACTGACCGC
This sequence comes from Ectropis crepuscularia, assembly GCA_963693475.1. Classification (NCBI taxonomy): domain Eukaryota; kingdom Metazoa; phylum Arthropoda; class Insecta; order Lepidoptera; family Geometridae; genus Ectropis; species Ectropis crepuscularia. Next base: position 14,411,801 of record OY856356.1, read on the forward strand.
CATGATATATTTCTCCAAATCGTAATTCCTCCGGTCTGTTAGCTGACGTCTGCACTGGCCGCATGGCACTTGACGCGTCTTGCACAGGTCGCAGGAGCTATGTCCTTGGTTGCATTGATATATTCTCTCGCCATACCTTTTCCCGCATGTGGGACAGTTAACATCGTTGTCTCTACCTCTTTGACGAGACTGGGACCGGGACCTTGAACTAAAATAAAATAGGTACATTAAATTAAAAATTTGAACAGCCCTAAAGCTATTGCTTCTAATTGTAGGTCAGAAATACGTTAGCAAGTAAACCAAACACCCATTATGCGTCTATACGTCCCATTATATCGTAATGTATCTCAATACTCAATACTCAATTATTTATTGCGTCATTATGTTACAGATAAGTAATTACAACGAAACAAGTAGGTAATCAGATTTAGGACAAAGCTTAGTCGTAACACAACGTACCCCAACCGGGCATTGCAATTTATGTGACATTATGGAGCGAAGCGTTTTATTTCACAGTCAGATAGGTATTTAATTTTCATCCTCGGAGATTTTTAGGTCATCGGTAAAAAACTCGGATAGACTATAATAGGCTTTTGACAACAGAAGATCCCTCAAAGTCCTGACAAACCTACGCTCATCCTCAATTTCCTTAAGATTATTGGGAAGTTTATTATAAATTTTTGTAGCCATCGCATGCGGACCGGTACTATGTAAAGTTAGTTTTGATGTCGGTACGTTTAAGTTGTGCTTGTATAATGTCCTAATAGGGTAGCGCCAGTTGTCAGCTACTTTTTCAAATAAATTTGGATATTTTTTTAACAAATTTGCAGTTTTCTAATATATAAAGTGATGTCAAGGCATGTCAAGGTTAAGATTTTGTAGTCAATGAAATATGGTTTGTGAAAATGTGTTTTACTTATGTCGGGGAGTTTAACATTGGCGAGGATACGCACGCATTTTTTTTGTAGGATGAAGAGGTCAGCTGCATCAACACTTCCACCCCAAAGGAGAATCCCGTAGGTCAGCCTGGAGTAAGCGTATGCGTAATAGGCCGATAAGGATGTATCCAGATCGGTGCCTCGTCGCAACTCTCTTAGGGCGTAAATGAAGCTGGACAATTTTGATTTTAGTTTCTTTACGTGAGATTTCCAATTTACGTGTGTGTCAATGTCTATGCCTAATAGTGTGGCTGCGTCAACAAATTCTAGAATATTATTATTATATATAAAATTAATGTCAAGAGGGGTCTCATTACATACTTGTGCGGTAATGTAATGTAAAACGCACGGTTTCAAAATGCTCCGTCTGAAACGAACGGTATCACTACCTGCACAATTAGGTTTGCTGTAATAGACTAGTGCAGAAGCGTTTGAAATTGGCAATAAACAAAAATAATTTATAATAGGATGAAATCCATTGTAAATGGAAGAGAATATGACAAAAGTGAAAGGAAAAATAATTTACGGGCGATCTGAGGTCGGGAAGAGGAAGTCGGGGGTTCGTTTTAAGCGTAAAAATGGTTTATCTCGATTTCCGGCAAAACTACAATCCTATGGAAATAAGTTGTGGGGCAAAGTTGTAGGGTTTAAAAAGATCTACAGCTTTTGTATTGACACTTTTTTCACATAACCGCAAAATTTATGAGAAAAATTCAAATAAGTGAGTTTTTGTTTTTTAATTTTTTTCTCATGTAAACACACAAAAATTACTTTAAAAATTTGGTCAAAACTTGCCTTTTTATATCTTAAATACACTGTATTTTTTTTTACTGAAAATAATATTTTTTTCATCCCACCAGCTCGGAAAGAGTACTTTTGCTCCTCGATATCAGGGCGCAAAAGTCGTTTTTACCCTCTAGAGGTTAAAGTAAATTTGAATTTAGAACATCGTGTGTACTGAGGTTTTGAATTCAAAACATAATTTAACCTATTTATTTCTACCTCCTTGGTGCCGAGTTCATCATACATTTATTTTTAATTTGTTAAAAACTCATACTCGGAACCTCTTTGGTGTACTTTTTTTTAAATGCTTTGCGCGCAATTTTCTTTTCACGTATGGAGGATAGAGGTAAAGAATGTTATTTCAAATGGCAAAACATTTTGAAATGCTATGAATGAATCAATTGTAATCGAATTTCTATTATTGACTACTAAAATAGTAACTAATAGATAATTTCAACTACTTGTACAGTACAAAATAATGTAGTAAATTTAACATCAAATAAATAATTACTATTTTGAGAAAACATGTAGGTACAATATATTTTCAAGTAAACTTCTTTTGGCGCGCCAAAGACAGATTTTTCGTGGGCTGTCAATTTAATTCTAGCGTCACGCTCGGGAACGATAAGAAATCTTCGGGTAAACTCGTGACCATAGCCAATGGCCATCTAAATGGCCATGCTCATAGCCACGCCCTCTGGTTTCACACGCGTAGTTTCCAAAGTTAAAATCAAATTCTGAGTTATAAGTTACCACTTCTATCGGCAGTGCCTATGACTACCAATATTTTTCTTTCATGAATTCTGAATAGTACGTTTATTAATTTCCTTTAAAATGTACCTTGCTGCAAATTTATCGCTACTATAATTTAATGCATTTGGGCGGACACTTTTTCATGTACACATGAAACTCCTTACCTCAATCGGTCAACTCTCCATATTTTCACGTCATATTGTTATTGTTAAAACCATGGCTAAATAAACTTAAGTTTAAAACTTATAAAATTGAATACAAGTGAAAAACCGAAATACCATAATAATAAGTGATTCTAGCGACAAAGAAGTTTATTTAACGCCAACAGAATCGACTGAAACTGAAAATGCGCAAAGCGTTTAGTAATTTCCTCGCTAGGGGGGGATGAAAAATTACGTGTTACACTCGAGTGCAAAGATTTTTCACCTTGTGCCCTTTTGATTCCCTTGCTACGCTCAGGATTCTAATTTTTGAATCCCTCGCTACGCTCGTGATTCAACTTTAGAATCCTTCGCTTGCTCGGTCATCAAAATTGAGCACGCGGTTAAAAAGCCACTTTGCACTCTTGTATAACAAATAACTATTTCTGCTTTAAATTAACTTAATATTGAAAAGTACCCTAATTTTCATTCGAAAAATCTCCCGTCAAAATATCAGCTTTTTCAATAAAGTTGGTAAGCTTTTTGTTCTTTAAAATCTATTTTTTCTGATAATGTAAAAAAAGTTATACATTACCATGGCAAATGTTCTCAGAAAACGCTTTGAAAAAAATACCACATAAGTTAGATTTTTTTATTTTGGTATAAAACGCATTTAGATTGAAGTTTTTTTTTCATATAATAAACACTGAACTTCCAATATAAACTAAAAAGTTTAATACTTGAGCATAAGTGTCATTCGGATGCTAAGCGGTTTATGAGATTCTATATCATAAGTTTTAGAAAAACATAGAGATTGTCTGCTATTAATAAATTGTAAACAGTGTAATACCTAATATAGAAACATTGTAAAATAACAAAAAAAAAAATGTTTCGAAATTAAACATTGCAAAAAATGCCCGTCTTCTCCTAAATTTATGATATAGAAGCTCCTAAACCACTTAAAAATCCAATAATACTTATGCTCAAGTATCAAACTTGTGAGTTTATTATTGGAAGCTCAGTATTATATTTAAAAATAACATCAATCTAAATGCGTTTTATGCCAAAATAAAAAAATCGGTCATGTGGTCTTTTTTTTCAAAGCGTTTTCTGAGAACATTTACCATGGTACTGTATACCGGTATAACTTTTTTACATTATCAGAAAGAAGAGATTTTAACGAACAAAAAGCTTACCAACTTTATTGAAAAAAACTGATATTTTTTTGACGGGAGATTTCTCGAATGAAAATTAGGGTACTTTTTCAATATTAAGTTAATTTAAGGTAGAAAAAATATTATTTTCAATAAAAAACAATACAGTGTATAATATAAAAAGGCAAGTTTTGACCAAATTTATAAAGTCATTTTTGTGTGTTTACATGAGAAAAAAATTAAAAACCAAAAAACTCACTTAAGTATTTGAGTTTTTCTCATAAATTTTGCGGTTATGTGAAAAAAGTGTCAATACAAAAGCTGTAGATCTTTTTTAAATCCTACAACTTTGCCGTACAACTTATTTCCATAGGATTTGTAGTTTTGCCAGAAATCGGAATAAACCGTTTTTACGTTTAAAACGGGGGTCCGTTTCCCTTCCACTTCCCGCCCTCAGATCGCCCGTAATAGTACATTATGATATAAGTGCGGTAAGTTGATAATTACAGCCGAGGCTTTATTGCTAGCTCGAGCCGAAGGCGAGAGCTATAATTAGCAGAGGCTGTAATTATCAAAGCGCACGTATGTCATACGACGTTTTATAACATATTTGCGAGAAAATAAACAAAACTCTGACGACATTTTCAAATAAAAACAATACAGCGAAAAAAACGCGCGGAATAATATTTACTTGATCACATATCACAGCACAGAGTAAGTAATCACTATGGATCACAGATTAGCAATGCGCGCGCATCGGCGCCTTTTTTTTTTAAGCAACGGCACAGACTCTCTACTTAGTCTGTGGCACAGATCCAGCCGTTATGCCATTAATAATAAAGTAAATTAATATTTTTGTGTTTTGTTACAGAAAAATTAAAGTAATTTATGGTCTAAATTAATTAAATTAACGAATTTAATAATTCTTTATTATATTTTACCTCTCAAAGTTAATTTTATTCATAAAATGTTGACCACACTTTTCTGACATAAAAACTCTTTACTAAGATTTAAAAAGGTACCGTTCGTTTTAGACGGAGCATATCTCTCTACCTAGTCTGTGGACGGAGCATTTTGAAACCGTGCGTTTTACATTACACATTACAGCACTAGTGCGTAATAAGATACATTACGATACAGAAATTGGTCCAATAAGAGACCCTTTACGAGCAAATATGTTATAAATTATTTTTCCTTTCACTTTTGTCATATTCTCTTCCATTTACAATGGGTTTCATCCTGCTATAAATTATTTTGTTTTCAAAAGCTATCGAGATTGGTCTATAAGTCATATCGGAGCTGAATAATGGCCTTTCAAAGTTTTTTTTGGATTGTTCTTATATGGACTAGTGGCGCCATTTCCTATAGCGGCCAAACATCCGTTATCACTTTTAGGAAACATTATTATACCTACAAGGTACTTGTGCAATTAAATTTGCTGTAAGTCATATCGGAGCTGAATAATGGCCTTGCAATTTTTTTTGCGTTTTTAGGGTTCCGTAAATCGTAAAAACGGAACCGTTATAGATTCGTCATGTCTGTCTGACGGACAGCGTCCGTATGTCACAGCCACTTTTTGCCGAAACTATGAAAACTACACTGTTGAAACTTGGTGAGTAGATGTATTCTGTGAACCGCATTAGGATTTGAACAAAAAAAAATTAGATAAAAGAATAATTAGGGTTGCCCCCAATACTGAGAACTGAAACTCAACAATTTTTTTTCATCAAACCTACACGTGTGGGATGTCTATCGATAGATCTTCAAAAATGATGTTATAGTCCAGTAACTTTGTCGCCTGAATGTATGGAGTAGGATGCGTTAAATCCGGTAGATCTGATTTTTTGCAGACTTGTTTATGATGTTGGCCTAATGATTGTTCCAGGTTTGTGACCTCGAGCGACGAACGCAAGTTTGTCAAAAATCGAAAAAACCGCGAAAAAATCGTTGATTTTTCAAATTTTGGCGATTATAACCCTAAACGACTAGTTTTTGTAAAAACTTTCTTATGGCGTTTATGAAGTAGACTAAATTTGCTACAAAATGATATTAGAATTGTCTCTGTACACTCAATAGTTTCTGAGAATAAGTCTTTCAAAGTTTATAATTATTTCCGTACTTAGAAATTTTTAGCAATATTTTAACTCCTACTTGACCACTTTGTGGCACAGTTACGGCGGTTTTTAACCCCCGACCAAAAAAAGAGGTGTTACAAATTTGACGTCGAAGTCTGTCTGTCTATTAGACAGACACACATACAGGTCTGTCTCTATGTGTATCTGCCTGTGTGTGTACCTGTCTATGGCACCGTAGAGCTCAAACGGATTTGCCAATTTCGATGCGGTTTTTTTTATTTGAAGATACATTTTTGTGTTGATGTTTTGAGCTATTTTTGGTTATTATCGATTCAAGATGGCTGCCTCCCCCAAATGGCAGACCAAATATTTCATCACAATCTACCTCAATATGGGTATCAAATGAAAGGGCTTGACTAGTAGAGTACTATACAGTATAACAAATTTCAAATAAAAAAATGGCGAACTCCATAATTTTTTTTTCACGAATGCCTTTATATGGGTATCAAATGAAAGGGCTTGACTAGTAGACTACTATGCACTATGACAAATTTCAAATCCATGATGGCCGCAACCACAAAATGACGAAATACGTTTCTTTTTTCACAACTACCTCGATATAGTATAAATATGGTAAGTATAAATATAAATTTTTCATAGTGAATAGTAGTCTTCTAGTCAAGTTCTTTCATTTGACACCCATATTAAGGCATTAGTGGAAAAAAAATATGGAGTTCGCCATTTTGTGATTTGAAATTTGTTATACTGTATAGTACTCTACTAGTCAAGCCCTTTCATTTGATACCCATATTGAGGTAGATTGTGATGAAATATTTGGTCTGCCATTTGGTGGAGGCGGCCATCTTGAATCGGTATTAACCAATAATAGCTCAAAAGATCAACACAAAAATGTATCTTCAAATAAAAAAAACCGCATCGAAATCGGCCCATCCGTTTGAGCTCTACGGTGCCATAGACAGATACACACACAGGCAGATACACATAGAGACAGACCAGTATGTGTGTCTGTCTGATAGACAGACAGACTTCGACGTCAAATTTATAACACCTCTTTTTTTGGTCGGGGGTTAAAAACCACCGTAACTGTGCCACAAAGTGGTCTAGTAGGAGTTAACATATTGCTAAAAATTTCGAAGTACGAAAACAATTATATACTTTGAAAGACTTATTCTCAGAAACTATTGAGTGTACAGAGACAATTCTAATATTATATTGTAGCAAATTTAGTCTACTTTATAAACGCTATAAGAAAGTTTTTACAAAAACTAGTCGTTTAGGGTTATAATCGCCAAAATTTGAAAAATAAACTATTTTTTCGCGGTTTTTTCGATTTTTGACAAAGTTGCGTTCGTCGCTCGAGGTCATAAACTTGGGACAATCATTAGGCCAACATCATAAACAAGTCTGCAAAAAATCAGATCTACCGGATTTAACGCATACGGTAATGTATAAAGTTACTGTACTATTAAGGCTTCTAAAATAATTTTCCTCTACACTGAATAATTTGCGCGAGAGACACTTCCAAAGTGGTAAAATGTGTCCCCCCCTAACTTCTAAAGTACGAAAATGAAAAATCAAAAAAAATATATGATGTACATTACCATGTAAACTACCAACGAAAATTAGTTTGAGCTCGATCTGATGAGTACTTTTTTTTTAATACGTCATAAATACACTATTATTGAAACTTCGATCAAAGTTACAACGAACTACAAGAACTATGTGTACCTACTATGTATATTATGTTACTTGCTGCAACGGAACCCTTCATGGGCGACTCCAACTCGCACACAACAACACAAACACTTGGCCACTTTATTCTTAAATGGACTAGTGGTGCCATTTTCTATAGCGGCCAAACATCCGTTATCACTTTTTGAAGTGAAAACTTCTTAAGGCGCGCCTAGACAGATTTTTCGTGGGCTGTGAATTGGTTGTCACGCTCGGGTATGATAAGAAAGCTTCGGGTAAACTCGGGACCATGGCTATTGGCCATCTAGAAATACGTCAGCCAATGGGAAATGCTGAAAGGGCGTGGACAGGTCATCATGGCATAGCCATCTAGAAACGCATCAGCCAATGGGAAATGCAGAGGCAATTCTAGATGGCCATGCCAAAATGGCGAGGCCACGCCCTCCGGTTACACCCGTGTAAATTCTAAGGTAAGCTATCAAATTCTTTTTTTTAGGTTTTCACTTCTATCGGCAGTTCCTATGACTGCCAATTTTTTTGTAACAATAAAATAAAATTAGCTGTTTGTCATATTGGAGCTGACTTACAGCCTTTCAAATTTTTGGAAATGGCGCCACTAGCCCCTATATGAAAAATCAAAAAACGAAACTTTGAAAGGCCATAACACAGCTCCGATATGACTTATGGCAAATCTAATTGCACAAGTAGCTTGTATGTATGGTAATGTTTTATAAAAATGATTACGGATGTTTGGCCACTGTAGGAAATGGCACCACTAGTCCATATAAGAAGAATCCAAAAAAATACTTTGACAGGCCATAATTCAGCTCCGATATGACTTACAGCAAATCTGATTGCACAGATAGCATCAGGTTAGGTTATTGTTACAAGAAAGTGATAACGAATGTTAGGCCGCTATTACTAGTCCATTTAAGAAACACCCAAAAAAAACTTTGAAAGGCCATAACTCAGCTCTAATATGACTTACAGCTAATCTGATTGCACGAATGCCATTGTGGTAAGCTAGTGTTTTCAAAAAATGGCAACAGATCTTTGGCCGCTAACGGAAATGGCGCCACTAGTCCTTATAAATATACCCAAAAAAAAATTTGAAAGGCCATAACTCAGCTCCGATATTACTTACAGCAAATCTGATTGCACAGATAGCATCAAGGTATTTTATTGTTATATGAAAGTGATAACGGATCTTTGGCCGCTAAAAAAAAACATTTTGGCGATCGGAAACGGTTAGACGCATAGTCATGATTTTTTTTATACAGATACAGTAAAGTGCATATTTGTGCCGGAATTTTCATTAACATAAGCAAGGACGTTTAAAAAAAAGTTTTTTTTTACGTCCATGAACATGACGGGCATACTTCAGGAGCTTTTATTTTATTTCCGGGAAAATTGAAAAAGGCTCTGGCTCTCGAACGAACAAGACTAAGAACTTCGGCGTTAGTGCCGACTGGTACCTATCATAATTATACTCACACGATCCTGTAAAGTTTTGCTTTTGCTTAAAAAAAAACAGTTTTGTATATCCGTTAGTTCAGACAATAATGATGATAAATACCCTTTCGGATTATTAGCCGACCTAATTCGAGGGAACACTAAAAGGTGGTCGCACGATACTTCAAGCTAGCCTTCCTCACTTGCTGGCGTTATACTGAAATTGAAATCCCACCAAAAACATTCTGTAAAAAACTTGCTAAGTCTCGATGAAGCTGCATATTTATCTCTAAAAAGTAATGAAATCTAGACAAAGCCGTGCCAAGTCTAAGGTTACTTACTGCGATTTCTTTATTATTATAGTTATTGTTGTGTGAATTGGCCGTTGAAAGGTACACAAGGGTACAAAACCAGGTGCTCCATGACACCATGGCACCAATCTGTCGCCAGAACCGCTACCATTGACGATGGAAAATGGCCACTTGGAAAACGTTGATTCAATAACCAGTCAATTGTTTTTGTCTTACTATTTACCTAAACTGTATGTATCTTATATGGTGTGAACAATAAAGAATTTCAATAATACTTATGTGTAGGCGAGCCGGAAACAAACAGTTAAAAAAATATTTCCAGTTTAGACGGACTTCTATTCATTGATAGAAGTCCGTCTGTACGTCTATTTTATGTCAGATAGGTGGTCGATTAGACGCTCCAAAAAAAAATTGAGCAGAAGTCAGCATTCGATGCTGAATGCAGGTGTTGCTGTTGATTAACAACAGCCTATTATGAGACACTAGCGTCCAATTACCAATACCAGTATAGGGTATTATCTCGCTTAACAAACATAAGTAGTTACAACAGATCAACGAAGTTAATCGAAAAGTTAAGTTAATTAAGTTTAACGAAGGAAAAACACAGGCGTGTTTATTTTCCGCTAAAAGGAGTCCATTCGCACTGGCTCCTACTTTTCGAGGCGTATCCGTGCCGGTTACTGACCATCTCGAGCTTTTGGGCGTTTCTTTGTCATCGACGCTCAACTTTGGCACGTATATTGAGTCTAAGGCTAAATTAGCCGCCAAAAAACTGGGTGTCCTCTCAAAGGTGCGAAGATACTTCAATTCTGAGCAGTTGCTCACGTTGTATAAGGCACACATTCGCTCCTGTATGGAGTACTGTTCGCATCTTTGGGATGGATCGGCTAAGTATCAGCTGGAGACTCTGAAATCGATTGAGAGACGTGCCAAAAGGCTCATAGGCAATGACACTCTTGTGCGTAAAAGACTTCAAAGTCTTGATCATCGCCGCAAGATTGCTAGCTTATCGGTTTTTTATCGGACACACTTCGGAGAGTGTGCAACTGATCTGCATGATCTAATACCACCTTGCCCTTTCTTCTATCGGAATTCTCGTACCTCAAAAAAGCGACATCGTTTCATGGTTGATGTTCCAAAAACACGAACGAAGAGGTTTGACTCCACGTTTGTGATAAGAACGGTTGTGGAATGCGTTGCCTGAGTGGGTTTTTCCCGATGGTTACAATCTGGGTGTCTTCAAATCGAGAGTGAATCGGTTTCTTCTAGGTAAGCACGTTCCATCGTAGATCGCATCGTCGCTTAACATCAGGCGAGATGGTGGTCAAGTGCGAACCTATTACAGTAAAAAAAAAAAGATACAACGTAACGTGTAAACAAAATTGACTTGTATCCACTAACGGACTAACGTATAAAGAATGTTCAACGGCCAAGTCACACAACATTAACTATAATAATAAAGAAATCGCAGTAAGGAACCTTAGACTTGGCACGGCTTTGTCTCATTACTTATTAGTATTTGTTTCATTACTTTTTAGAGATAAATATGCAGCTTCATCGAGACTTGGCTAGTTTTTTACAGAATGTTTTTGGTGGGATTTCACTTCTTTTTGTAGAAACGTGGACTTATTGATTTATTGTATTAGATGTATTATTTGACACATTATTTTTTCCGATTCTGATTCTTGTACAGTAGCAACAGTTTTTCGTATTGCCCATTCGCGTTCATTATTTAAGTGGACTCTCCATAATAGGCAAAGAACTTTAGAAGATTGGAAGAAGACTGCAAATAAATAAAAGCCAGTCTAGCCTTATCCAGAGGTTTCCTTTAATTTTATATGTATGCGTATTAAAAGCAGAAGGGGAGGCATTCGCCCAGTAGTGGGAAGCAATAGGCTAGATTAAATTAGAAGATGTGTCCCACTACGCTGGATTTTTACAATGACAGTCGATTTTTTTATGTACCAATAGTAGAATGGGGCACTACTGTATCTCTTATACAGCTGAGACAAGCTGAGGGTTCTTCATCAGATACTTCAGACCTTCGATTTTTCAAATGAAGACACAAACAAAGTTGAATTTTTTTTGTAAAGGCGTGTTTTAAAATAACCAGGTATACCACCAGGTACTCCAGATTTTTGATATTCCTAGTTTTTATAGTTTTTCCTTTATGTGGCCATTAAACCCCAAGTCTGTACCAAATTTCAGCTCTCTGAGTTTATGGGAAGTACTAGTTCTATTTTGATGATCATGAGTGAGTGAATGAGTGTCGTAAATGCGAAACTTTGCTTTCGCTTAACTTCGGAACTAAATGACGTACAGACTTGAAATTTTGGATTTTAAGTACGTGATTATAGCTTACTAGATGACGAACATTTCAGCGTTCTAGTCTTATCCAGAGGTTCTCAAATAGGGGCCTGAAAATGTGACGAAATGGTTCCAGTAAAGGATGGTACGGCAGTGTTTGCTTCGCGCTCGACTTGGCGGGGGCACTGCCGTGCCCCCAGATAGTACAGATGCGTACAGAGTTGTTAAGTGACAATGTATTTTTGATTACGGACATGAAATAAAATGAGACTTTTAATAATACACAATAATTTATAATGCATCATTAAAAAAATTGGTAGTCTGTAAATTTGGTTTACGGACGATAGCTTAACGTGACAACGTCATTTTGACGATCATGTGTGGTGGCGACTATCTTGGATTTGTAATTTGTCATAGTGTATATGTATAGTATTCTACTAGTCAAGCTTTTTCATATGATACCCATATTGGGGGGTAGTGAAAACAAAAATGTATTTTGCCATTTTGTGATGGCGGCCATCTTGGATGTAAAATTTGTCATAGTGCATAGTATTTTATTAGTCAACCCCTTTTATTTGATACCCATATTGAGGTATTATTGAAAAAGTATTGTAATTCGCCATTTTGTGGAGGCGGCTTCTTTAATCGATATTAACCGAACATTGCTAAAGCGCCTATTAGACTACGCGTTATTCAGCACTCGTTATGCAAACTGTCTTAGAGTCTAACTTGTCAGCTCGCTATTACACCAGTCTGAAAAACGCGCGCTCTAGGACTTTTAATATTACTTATTTTTCTTTACTGCACGCTATTATGATATTTATTAATTTAAATTAAAAAAAATATGGCAGTCATAGGAACTGCCGATAGAAGTGAAAACTTATAACTCAGAATTAGATAGCTCACTTTGGAAACTACGCGGGTGTAACCGGAGGGCGTGGCCTCGCCATCTTGGCATGGCCATCTAGAAATGGCTAATGGAAATAGAATTTCCCATTGGCTGATGCGTTTCTAGATGGCCATGCCATGATGGCCTGCCTATCCACGCCCTTTCAGCATTTCCCATTGGCTGACGTATTTCTAGATAGCCAATAGCCCGAGTTTACCCAAAGCTTTCTTATCATACCCGAGCGTGAGGAATGAATTCAATTCACAGCCCACGAAAAATCTGTTTAGGCGCGCCTAAAGAAGTTTTCGCTTCAAACATTTTAAGCATTTAACATTTAAGATAGGTATAATAATAACGAGATCAAAATTATGACATTCCAACTCCGAATACCCAATCCGCAAAAATATAAATTACCGCGAATATCAATGAACCAATGACAAACCAATGCAATGATATTTTAAGATTATATGTCAATGTCAGTGTCATGTATTTGTGGGTCTAACAGTCTTTGTCTTATTACACTACTCGTTATTCAGACTGTAAGCCAGTAAGACTCGCCGAACCCGATCTTGCTGTCTGAATGCAGAGTCTAACAGTCTGACGCTTATTACACCACGCTTCTTAGACTAAAAAAGTCTGAATAACGAATGGTGTAATAACGCCATAAGAACCACCGTTCAAAAATTAATCTTCAAATGAAATAATTGGGCGAGTCCAACAGAACTAATATAACACAACTTTTAAACAAATATGTAAGTATAGTCTGTAAGTCGTAGTAAAAATAAGGTTTTAAGTCCAATGAAAATTTTACCCAGTTCTGTCTTCCTGTTCCTATGTAGGTTAAATGGAACGCCTCAGAGCGAGGTAACGCCGCATGAGTCATGTTTTTTCGTGCGTGCAGTCGGCTCCATCGAATTATAAGACGTTGTCACGTCAAAATAAATTGTCCGTAGGCAACGGAATATCGGCAGCATTATAAGTCCAAGATCTCAGAGCCACCAGACGTCACGAATTTTCTGATGAACGATGGACGAACGATATTCTGATGGACGAACGAGATGTAAGAACACATGCTAACCCAAGTTACTTGTTTAGACGGCCAATTTTAAGATATGGGGTAATGAAGATACGTAAACACATGACTTACGTAACTTATTTTCTGATGACTGATTTTCACGTATGTTACAGGCAATATCCTTATAAATAAGGCCCCAATACCACAGATCAGAAAATAGTTAACTCCTAGATACTTTTCGTCGGCCGTTTTGCTTAACAGACGCTTTAAAACTCTCAAAATTAATGCCTTTATTAAATTAATTAATGCCAAAATTAAATTAATTAATTATTCTTCACTTATTATATATTAGATCATACTGAACTAGGAGTACCCCGCGGTTTTGCTCACGTATTTCTTGTTGTCCCGTGATAAAAAGTACCCTGCGTGTTATTTCCGTACAGCCGTTCCGACGTGATTGAGCAACAAACATCTGAACATAAATATTGATGCTATTATGCCGCATTTATGATATTAGTAGGATTCTGAGAATTAGCTTGAAGTCTACCAGTCTATTATGCCAGAGCTACAAGACGCTAGTATTTCAAGCTAGGACAGCTAGCGACGCTTTGTCTACACCAGTCTTTCCTAAAGTGGGAGATAATGCCTTCCTGTGGTCGCTGCGGACCTAAAGGGTAAGAGACCCAGAAAAGAATGGGGGCGTTGTGTAGAGGGTTGGAGGGCGATTTGTAATAATCATTTATATACAAATAATCTACTATACTAATATTATAAAGCTAAAGAGTTTGTTTGTTTGTTTGTATGTTTGTTTGTTTGTTTGTTTGAACGCAAGGATCTCTGGAACTACTGGTCCGAATTGAACGATTATTTCTTTGTAGGATAGTCTATTTATCGAGGAAGGCTATAGGCTATTTAACATTACGCTACTATCAACAGGAGCCGAGCAGGAATGAAAAATGTAACAAAAACCGGAAAAAATATTGCTTTTTGAGAGCTTTCGTTGCGTGACAGCATATGTCAAATTTTAAAGGTTGCGTCATTAGAACCTAAAGTAACCGAATTTGTTCAAAATTTGAATTGGTACGATCGATTTTCGGTAGATGGCGTAGCAACGCGCGCGCGTTCAGCTAGTAATCTATATATATAAAAGCGAAAGGTCACTCATCAAGGAATCTCAGAAACTACAAATGCTAGGAACCTGAAATTTTGCATGGAGGTCTCTTTTAGCACGTAGACACTCGCTAAGACGGGATTTTGCGAAATTCAACCCCTAAGGGGGTGAAACAAGGGATGAACGGTTGTATGAAAATTCGTCATTTTCAAAGTTATCAAATTTTGTATCTAGACACTTGACACGAAGCAGTTAAATGTTTGTTCCATCAATTGTGTAATTTTGAACTGTGCGGGGTTGAAATTGGGGTTGAAATTTTGGGTTGAAATAGGGGATGAAGGTCAATATGGAAGTTCCCAACCGTTGAAGATAAAACCATGAAACTCTGTATATAGACACTTGACACGAAGCAAACGAATGTTTGTTCTATCAATTTTGTAATTTCGAACTGTACGGGGGTGAAATTAGGGTTGAAATGGGGGATGAATGTTAATATGGAAGATCCCAACCGTTGAAGATAAAACCATGAAACTCTGAATATAAACACTTAACACGAAGCAATTAAATGTCTGTTCTATCAATTTTATAATTTTGAACTGTACGGGGTTGAAATTTTGGGTTGAAATAGGGGATGAAGGTCAATATGGAAGTTCCCAAGCGTTGAAGATAAACCCATGAAACTATGAATATAGACATTTGACACGAAGCAAACGAATGTTGCGTCTAGCAATTTTGTAATTTCGAACTGTACTGGGTGAATCTGGGGTTGAAATGGGGGATGAATGCCAACATGGAAGTTCCCAAACGTTGAAGATAAAACCATAAAACTCTGTATATAGACACTTGACACGAAGAAAACAAATGTTGGGTCTAGCAATTTTGTAATTTCGAACTGTACGGGGCTGAAATTGGGGGTGAAATGTCAACTTGGATGTTACCAATCGTAGAAGATAAAATTATGAAACTCTGTATATAGGCACTTGGCACGAAGCCAATAAATGTTTGTTGTAGCAATTTTGTAATTTCGAACTGTATGAAAACTGGATGAAATTGGAGTTGAAATAAGGGACGAATGCCTCTTACGCTTTCACACCTAAACAACTGAACCGATTTTGATGAAATTATATGACATTGTTTTATTATAAGCTGTTTTTAGTAACCGTTAATGAGTCTGGGTGGGCATAAAAATAGGTACTGCCTGAGTTACCTTAGTATTTATTTCGCGCGGACGAAGTCGCGGGTAACAGCTAGTAATTTATAAATAATTTCATACAACTAAGAGGACTCTTATACATTGACTGAGTTCTCGACTACAACTAGTGAACATCGTTGTGAATGAATGTTTAATCTCCGCTAATATAGCTCACTATAATTCATTAATTTAATTTGAAGTTAAAGTGGTTTTTAAGTAGGTGAAAAATTTGGGGCGCTAATCAATTTTTTATTCTCAAAGTGGGCAGTAGACAAAATAAGTTTGGGAACCCCTGGTCTACACGAAGCTAGAAGTACTAGATTGTTCGCTTAATAACACAAACTTGCTATCTTAGCTTGGAAAACTAGCCTCGTGTAGCTGGGACATTAGTTCTAAGTTTGCAGTATTTGCAAAGTTTAAAAAACTTTTGTTTTGAAATAAGTTTCGAAATAACTTACAATTCATTAGGGACCTGTTGCTGTAACGCCGCGGTAGCCATGGGCCGGTAGCTGGCCTGCTGAGGAGGCGATGTATTAGCCGTTCGGTGCATCTCCTCAAGAAGCCTATCAATTTTGTCGTCGTACATTTTTCTCTGCTCCTCCAACGCCTTTTCAACGTCTTTATGCGTAGTAGCTAATGCTTCTCTGCAACAAGTGTATACAAAATTAAAATCCCCCAACTTTTAAATTGTAAAATACCGTACCCGTTATTTTCCCGGGATAAAAGTAGTCTTCCAGATTGTAATCTGGGTTCCAAATTTCAGCCAGATTCGTTCATATATTACGACATGATTGAGCAAAAAAAATCCAAACATCGGCATTTATTAAATTAGTGGGATTCTAGTGACCATGCGCCATGGTTCAGGAATGAGAGACCAGTTGGAGAGAGTAAAATCTTACGTGGGGGAAGGGGTGATCTCGGCAAATCTCACGTAATGTGTTAATTCTGTGAGGAAATTGGGAGAAATTGAGTTAAAAAACCTCACGACCCAGAAAAAAATAGGAACTTTGTGTAGAGGTTTAGGGGGTGATTTGTAATAATAATTTTAAATACAAATACATAAAATAATTTATCTAAATACTTATATATATAAAAGCGAAAGGTCACTTATCAAGGTATGTCAGAAACTACAAATGCTGGGAAATGCAAAAGAATGGAAAATACAAAAGAAAAAGGGACCTCCATGCAAAATTTTAGATTCCTAATCTGAAATTTTGCATGGTATCTCCATATAAGTATATAGATAAATTAGCATCTTTTAGCACGTAGGCGCTCGGTAAGACGGGGTTTTGCAAAATTCAACCCTAAGAGGGTAAAACAAGGGATGAACAGTTGTATGAAAATTCGTCATTTTAAAAGTTATCAAATTTTGTATCTAGACACTTGACACGAAGCAATTAAATGTTCTCTCCATCAATTTTGTAATTTAGAACTGTACGGTGTTGATATTGGGGTTAAAATGGGGGATGAATGTCAATATGGAAGTTCTCAACCGTTGCAGATAAAACCATGACACTCTGTATGTAGACACTTGACACGAAGCAAACGAATGTTTGTTCTATCAATTTCGTAATTTAGAACTGTACGGGGGTGAAATTGGGATTGAAATGGGGGATAAATAAATAAATATAAATAAATATTGGTGGACAATTCACACACAACCCCATCTGACCCCAAACTAAGCAAAGCTTGTATGATGGCGGCCAGATAGCTGATATAATACTTATATAGTTTTAAATACATACTTATTATACATAGAAACACCCAAACACAGTGCAAACATTTGAATTCATCACACAAATATTTGCACTGGGTGGGAATCGAACCCACGACCCTCGGCTTCGCAGGCAGAGCTACTGCCAACTAAGCCACGAGGCCAGTCAAATTGAAACAGATGACAGTATATATAGAAGCTCCCAATCGTTAAGGATAAAACCATGAAACTCTGTTTATAGGCACTTGACGCGAAGCAAATAAATGTTTGTTCTAGCAATTTTGTAATTTTGAACTGTATGGGGATGAGATTGGAGTTGAAGTGGGGGACGAATGTGTCTGGCTTTCAAACCTAAGCAACTGAACCGATCGTAATGAAATTGTTTTATTATAGGCCGTTTTTAGTAACCGTAAATGTGTCTGGGTATACAAATAAGTACTGCCTGAGTAACCTTAGTATTTATTTCGTGTGGACGAAGTCGTGGGTAATAGCTAGTAAATCTATATATATATAACATCGAAAGGTCACTCATCACGAAATCTCAGAAACTACAAATGCTAAGAGTCTGAAATTTTGCATGGAGGTTTGTTTTACCACGTTGGCGCTCGCTAAGACGGGATTTTGCGAAATTTAACCCCTAAGTGGGTGGAAACAAGGCATGGACGTTTGTATGAAAATTCTGTAATTTTCAAAGTTATAAGCATGAAATCCACTGATCCAGTTTGAATAAAATTTGGTACACAGATAGACTAGATCCCAAGAAAGGACATAAGTTATTTTTTACTACGGAAAAATAATTGAAGGGGTTGAAATGGCGGACGAAAGTTGATATGGAAGTTCGTAATTGCTGAAGATAAAACCATGAAACTTCGTATAACTAGACACTTGACGTGAAGACAATAAATGTATAAATAAATATTAAATAAATATTGGTGGACAATTCACACACAGCACCATCTGACCCCAAACTAAGCAAAGCTTGTACGATGGCGGCCAGATAGCTGATATAATACTTATATAATTTTAAATACATACTTATTATACATAGAAGCACCCAGACACAGTGCAAACATTTGAATTCATCACACAAATATTTGCATTGGGTGGGGATCGAACCCACAACCCTCGGCTTTACAGGCAGAGTTACTACCCACTAAGCCACGAGGCCAGTCAATGTTTGTTGTCAATGAATGTTTGTTCTAGCAATTTTGTTATTTATAACTGCACGGGGATAAAATAGGGGTTGAAATGGGGGATGACAGTTTACATGGCAGTTTGTGATTGTTGAAGATAAAACCACGAAACTTCGTACCTAGACACTTGACGCGAAGAAAGTAAACGTTTGTTCTAACAATTTTGTAATAACAAACTGTACGGGTATGAAAGTTTTATGTAGAAGTTCGTCATTGTCAAAGATAAAAACCATGAAACTTTGTATTTAGACCCTTGACGCGAAGCAAATAATAGTTTGTTCAAGCAATTTTGTAATTTCTAACTGTACGGGGATGAAATGGGGGATGAAAGTTTATGTGGAAGTTCGTCATTTTTAAATATAAAACCATGAAATTCTGCAACTAGACACTCGATATCTATGCTAATATTATAAATATGAAAGTCTGTCTGTTACGCCATAACATATAAGCAACTGAACCGATTTTGATGCAATTAATAACACATATAGACTAGACTCCGGAAAGGACAAGAGCGACTTCTTATCACAGAAAAAGAGTTGAAGGGGTGGAAATGAGGAATTAAAGTTTACATGGAAGTTCGTCAATGTTGAAGATAAAATCGTTGAAACTAGACACTTTAAATCCGTACAATTTTACAAAATAACTATATAAAAGTGGCTCTGTCTGTCTGTTACGCTTTAACGCTGCACTGATTTTGATGAAATTGTATAAAAATGTTTTTTAGTAAAAGTAAATTTTTATGGGTGTACAAGTACTGTCTCAGTTACCTTAATTATTATTTTGCGCGGACGAAATCGCGGGTAAAAGCTAGTTATTTCATAAAACTAGGAGGACTCGTAGACATCGACTGAGTTCTTGACTACAACTTGTGAACATCCTTGTGAATGAATGTTTAATCTCTGCTAATATAGCTCACTATAATTCATTAATTTGTAATTATAGTGGTTTTTAAGTAAGTGAATAATTGGGGCGCTAAACAATTATTTATTCTCAAAGTGGGCAGTAGACATAATAAGTTTGGCAACCCCTGGTCTACACGAAGCTAGAAGTACTAGCTTGTTAACCTAATAACACAACATTGCTATCTTAGCTTGGAAAACTAGCCTCGTGTAGCTGGGCCATTCGTTCTAATTTTGCAGTATTTGCAAAGTTTTAAAACCTTTTCCTTTGAAATAAAATTCGAAATAACTTACAATTCATTAGGAACCTGTTGCTGTAGCGCCGCGGTAGCCATGGGCCGTTGGCTGGCGTGCTGAGGAGGCGATGTATTAGCCGTTCGTTTCATCTTAAGATGTTTATTAATTTTGTCGTCGTTCATTTTTCTCTGCTCTTCCAACGCCTTTTCAACATCTTTATGCGTAGTAGCTGATGCTTCTCTGCAACAAGTGTATACAAAATTAAAATCCCCAACTTTTAAGTCACATGTACATACTCGTAGATATTGACAGCAAAGCAAATATCCATTATAGCAGCACCCCGCGGTTGTACCGCGTAGTTTCCGTACCCGTTATTTTCCCGGGATAAAAGTAGTCTTCCAGATTGTAATCTAGGTTCCAAATTTCAGCCCAACTCGTTCATATGTTACGACATGATTGAGCAAAAAACATCCAAACATTGGTGTTTTCGATAAGTTCCGATCAGCCAGGGAATCTGCCGCGGATAATCGCGGATAAGGCGCGGGAATCGGCAATGATTATCGGACTAAAACTACTCTGCTACCACCCAATATAAAACGATTGGAACGTTATCTTAGAATCTATATAAGTATGAAACGGTACCTTGTGCAACCAGGCTCCTCTGGTATGTAATGTATAAAGCCTTCACTTATTCCTTCGAACCTAACCCCGGTTTACCGTGTAGCTAAGGTTTGAAATGAATAAATAATATCAGTACGATACTTGTCAGGTTCTCGTCGTGCAGTCGGCCTCCTTCCGACCGCCGAAAATCCGAGGATGTCTTGGGAGCGCCTCGCTCAGTCAAGACCGCATTTACAAAAACAACTTCCCGTCTAGGGCAGAAGTTCGCTTACAACCCCTCGCGTAACTTCAGGATCGACGTCCGCTGTCTTTAATCCCAATTAAAAAACCACAAATATCTCGCGTCTGCGCGGGTCAAAGTTCACGACCGAATGAAATGGACGCTCCCGTCTGGGCGGTCCTAACAAATACCAGGTTGAAACAGAACGCGGATAATCAGCAAAAATAGTGGCTAAATCTCAGTTTTAAATTACCATTACCCTTTTCTACAAGTTAGGTAAAATATATTGTTACGTCATCCTATTCTACGAGTAAGCAATTGGAATTTATAAAATTAGTCGGATTCTAGTGACCATGCGCCATGGTTAAGAAATGAAAGACCAGTTGGAGAGAGTAACGGGGCGTTCATTAATTACGTAAGATGGTAGGGGAGGGGGTCGAGCCAAAATCTCACGAGGGGTAGGGGGTGATCTCGGCAAATCTCGTCATTTTATTTTCGCAAAAAAATGTGTTAAGTCTGTGAAGAAAGGAGACGGCTCTTTTTCCATGGGCATTTGCCCCACAGCAAAAGTGCAGGAGACTCGACCAAAATTAGATCCTTATATAGGATTTTTAATATATATTGAGGAACTGTTAATGTTTTTATTCTGCATAGCGGGGTTTAAAAGATATCAACTAAAACGTTGAAAAAAATAACGCGATGTGTGAGTTTTGAACGAATCGAGCATATTCCGTAAGAATGTAAACATTCTTTTTGAAATCGAGTTTCGAACGAATCGGATGTTGTGTAAATTTTGTTCAATTTTTTTATATTTTGGCGTCGCACGCCTTTTTTGTTTTCCCATATTACGTATTTCAATATTTTCAAGTTTTACTAAAAATCGACAAAGAAGTACGTTCACGAACATCAAATAGTAATTTGTAATAATCCACCATTTATATCGCACATTACCACTCGAAAATACAAAAGTTAAAGAAAATAATATAATGACATGTTTTTTTCACGTTGGCGCCAAAACTACAATGTCGCAATCCGGGCAAAATGACACAAGCACGTTCACTTTACGTAAACGTCAACAGAAGAAAAAATATGGCTGGCTTTAGGTTGACTATCATGTTCCAATAGCTGCGTGTTACTGTGCTGTTATGTGGCAGGCATGTTGCTTACCATCAGGCACATGATCTGCTCGTCTCGTCACTCTATGCTATAAAAAAAAAAAAAAAAAAAAGGTACAGTCATTAAAGTACTTTTAATCACACCAATTTGCAATCCCTGCTTGGCACGTTAGTTTCGAATGTACAGTTTGCATTATTTAATTATATGTTATTTTAATTAAATAACTTTTTTAGGTCTCCGGGAGCAATTAAGTACATAAACTTGAAACGACTTGGGGCAGAAATGAGCCGTCTCTTTTGGAGAAATTGAGTAAAAAATACGTTTATCGAAAAATCGACAAAATTACCTCACTTAATTTATGGATGCCCCCTATGTACCTAGTACAGTCCGCGAGGTATAAGCTGAGCTTTGCATTAGTGTGAGTGATCACATGCATACGCATCTATTACCAAAAGTACAGTCAGACAACAAACTCTTAAACAACAAGCTGACATTAACTATCCAGGATCAATATGGTCATTGCGAAAAGTAGTAGCTCTTTTAGGATTCAAATGGTCAAGGACAGAGAATAACAGAAAAATTTTAATGGAAAAGCATGAGATCCGTCACCTACGTATAACTTATTTACTTAAAATTTCCAAATACCGTATTCAGGGCGGGCCTATCGTTTATACCAATATACAATTGATACTGCATAATAAACAACGATTTATTGAATATAAAATTGACACCTTATTAAGAGAACATAGTCACAGCGTCCTGCGTCTGACTGTACTTTTGGTGATCACTCACACTAATGCAAAGCTCAGCTTATACCTCGCGGACTGTACTCTTCTAGAAAAATCTTTTGCAGTCGCCCCGGCTTCTCTGTAAAACCACCAAATGTCTATGAACACAAAGACAGTAGACGTCGCGTTTATAATAAAATAAATAAAAACACTAACATAAAACATATTTTTTTCCAATTGATAAAGTAATTGACGTGAAGACAATAAATGTTTGTTCTTGCAATTTTGTTATTTATAGCTGTACGGGAAAAAATAGGAGTTGAAATGGGGGATGAAAGTTTATGTGGAACTTCGTCATTGTTCAATATGAAACCATGAAATTCGGCAACTAGACACTTGATATCTATGCTAATATTATAAACATGAAAGTCTGTCTGTTACGCCATAACATATAAACAACTGAACCGAGTTTGATGCAATTAAAAACACATATAGACTAGACTCAGGAAAAGACAAGAGCGACTTCTTATCACAGAAAAAGAGTTGAAGGGGTGGAAATGAGAAATTAAAGTTTACATGGAAGTTCGTCAATGTTGAAGATAAAATCGTTGAAACTAGACACTTTAAATCCGTACCATTTTATATTATAACTGTATAAAAGTGGCTCTGTCAGTCTGTTACGCTTTAACGCTGAACTGATTTTGATGAAATTGTAGAAAAATGTTTTTAGTAAGTAAATTTGTATAGGTGTACACTGTACAAGTACTGTCTCAGTTACCTTAATTATTATTTTGCGCAGACGAAGTCGCGGGTACAGTCCGCGAGGTATAAGCTGAGCTTTGCATTAGTGTGAGTGATCACCAAAAGTACAGTCAGACAACAAACTCTTAAAAATTAATATCATTATATTTTAGGTAGGTACTTAAGGCGTAACATAAGTCGGAGAAGTATTCTAGTATTAAAATAAAATAAAACTAAATTGATAAAATAAAGTCCAGCTGTGTATTTGACTGATGAGTACATATTATTGTGTGATTATTACTAAAAATTCAATTTGAAAGACAAAATAGCTACACATCTTCTACACCAGACATTGCACCTTAGTCACTTTCTTTATCACTCTCGTTATCATTTTCACTCTCGTCTGATGTGTCGTTTGTTTTAATAATGAATCTTTCCGTTATATTGTCAATAACGGCGTCGTATCCATGAAACTTTTTTTCTTCTTTTATTGCATGGTCACAAACATTTTTCCGTTCCTGTACAGTGATACTTTCAATTTTTTCATTTGCTAACCTCATTATTGTATCCATATTCATTGACACGTTTTTTTTCGCGACGTATCCTTTTATCATTGCCCATATATTTTCAATCGGATTGAAATCTGGGTGATAGGGTGGTAGACGAAGGACGCTGTGACCATGTTCTCTTAATAAGGTGTCAATTTTATATTCAATAAATCGTTGTTTATTATGCAGTATCAATTGATAAAGTTGTGGTTTAAGCATGGATATTGAGTGATCGATATTGCGTAACTTGAGCCAGTCAATCATATCTTGTTTGCGACTATTTGAGTTGGGAGCGGGATTTTTTAACGAATTGTGGTAAGATGCGTTGTCAACTACAATAACGCTATTGGGCTTCAAATTGGGAATTAATTGCGTTTGTATCTAAGCATTTTGTATAGTTTTCTGTATTCATATTGTTATGATAATCACCACTTTTTTGATTAGCTTTAAACATCAGCAGCGCATTTGGTATGAAACCGTCCTCGCCGCCGGCATGAACGATTATCAATCGATTTCCTTTAGAAATAGGTTTCTCCAAACTAGAAGTGCTGCCATCTGAATATGATTTTGATGAAGTGTGCGTGGTGTCAATATATGTTTCATCGGTATAAACGATAGGCCTGCCCTGAATACGGTATTCGGAAATTTTAAGTAAATAAGTTATACGTAGGTGAAGGATCTCATGCTTTTCCATTAAAATTTTTCTGTTATTCTCTGTCCTTGACCATTTGAATCCTAAAAGAGATACTTCTTTTCGCAATGACCATATTGATCCTGGATAGTTAATGTCAGCCTTTAATTTTTCATGAATTCTTTTCATTGTTGGCAACTCTTTGTCAGTAATGTGAAAATTATGAATTGTTCTACGGATTACTGCTTTATCAAAATCATCAATGATTATTATATTTTTCCTGCATCTGGTCTTTTTCGGAGATTTGAATTTGGTTCCATCTTTCAAAACACGTTTACCTTCCTCTAAGACTCTTTTAACAGTTGACAGTGGAATTCCTGTCGATGTCGATACCAATTGGGCTGATGTAGTCACACTTGACATGTCTTTATCGTTCATGTCTTTAAAATAGCTATTTAAATTACACAAAATTTCTTTTACTTGGCTATTTAATGGTTTCCGTATTTTGCGCTTATTTGTGTTGGCATCCATTTTACTAACACTTATATCAAACAAAAACAAAATAATATTAAACACGTCACGCTACAGTCTGTACAAGAGGTGAAGTGCGGCAGGAGCGCGGCGAGACAGAATGGCGCCGCGCCTCAGGCCGGTTACCCAAAATCAGTTTAAACCGGTTTTTACCGGGCGAAAATGGCGCCGCGCCTAAGGCCGGTTGTCACACCTACACTATCCATGTAAGTACACTCACACAAATGCAAAGCTCAGCTTATACCTCGCGGACTGTAACAGCTAGTAATTTCATGTAACTGGGAGAACTCTTAGACATCGACTGAGTTCTCGACTACAACTTGTGAAAATCATTGTGAATGAATGTTATATCTCCGCTAATATGGCTCACTATAATTCATTAATTTAATTTGTAGTTATAGTGGGTTTTAAGAAGTTGAAAAAATGGGGGCGCTGAACAATTATTTATTCTCAAAGTAGGCAGTAGACAAAATAAGTTTGGGAGCCCCTGGTCTACACGAAGCTAGAAGTACTAGCTTGTTAGCCTAATAACACAACCTTGCTATCTTAGCTTGGAAAACTAGCCTCGTGTAGCTGGGGCATTAGTTATAAGTTTGCAGTATTTGCAAAGTTTAAAAACCTTTTCTATTGAAATAAAATTCGAAATAACTTACAATTCATTAGGAACCTGTTGCTGTAACGCCGCGGTAGGCATGGGCCGTTGGCTGGCGTGCTGAGGAGGCAATGTATTACCCGTTCGTTTCATCTGCTCAAGAAGCTTATTCATTTTTCTCTGCACTTCCAACGCCTTTTCAAAGTCTTTAAGCGTAGTAGCTGATGCTTCTCTGCAACAAGTGTATACAAAATTAAAATCCCCCAACATTTAAGTCACATGTACATAGATATTGGCAGCAAAGGAAATATCCATCATAGCAGCACTCCGCGGTTTTACCGCGTAGTTGCCATGCCCGTTATTTTCCCGGGAAAAAAGTAGTTTTCCAGATTGTAATTTGGGTCCCAAATTTCAGCCCGATTCGTTCATATATTACGACATGATTGAGCAAAAAAAATCCAAACATCGGCGTTTATTAAATTAGTGGGATTCTAGTGACCATGCGCCATGGTTCAGGAATGAGAGACCAGTTGGAGAGAGTAAGGGGGCGTCCATGAATTACGTGAGGTGGGAGGGGAGGGGGTCGAGTCAAAATCTTACGTGGGGGAAGGGGTGATCTCGGCAAATCTCACGTAATGTGTTAATTCTGTGAGGAAATTGGGAGAAATTGAGTAAAAAAACCTCACGACCCAGAAAAAACTAGGAACGTTGTGTAAAGGTGTAGAGGGTGATTTGTAAAAATCATTTCAAATACAAATACATATAGTAATTTATCTATATATCTTCTTATATATAAAATTCTCGTGTCACAGTGTTTGTTTCCTTACTCCTCCGAAACGGCTTTACTGATTTTAACCAAAATTAATACCTATGCATATTCAGTAGGTCTGAGAATCGGCTACTAGCTATTTTTCATACCTTTATTTATATGGCAAAACAACGTTTGGGGGGTCAGCTAGTCTTACAAATAAAATTATCGTGTCACAGTGTTTGTTTCCTTACTCCTCCGAAACGGCTCGACTGATTTTTACCAAATTTTATATGAATATTCAATAGATCTGAGAATCGGCTACTAGCTATTTTTCATACCCCTAAGTGATAAGGGTTGTTCACCCCAAATTTTTTTTTTTTAATTTTCGGACATTTTTTTTTGTTTTTATTTTTTTATTATGTGGCGTTAACAAATACATATAACCCTAAATTTTTACCCTTTTATCACGAACCCTTATTTTTTAATAGCCATTTTAGTAATTTAATCATTTGACAGTGAACGCCTCCTAAACGGCGGGACTAATTTGAATGATTTTTTGTGTGTGTACATAGATTGTTTGTGTGTGGATTCGAGGATGGTTTAGATTCACAAATAAGCCCGGCAGATGGCGCTGCAGACAGTGTCTAGATTATGATCCGAGCGAAGCCGGAACGGGCCGCTAGTATATATATATTATAAGCGAAAGGTCACTTATCAATGAATCTCAGAAACTACAAATGCTGGGAAATGCAAAAGAATGGAAAATACAAAAGAAATAGGGACCTCCATGCAAAATTTCAGATTAGGAATCTGCATGGAGGTACCTTTTAGCACGTAGGCGCTCGGTAAGACGAGGGTTTGCGAAATTCAACCCCTAAGAGGGTAAAACAAGGAATTAACAGTTTGTATGAAAATTCGTCATTTTAAAAGTTATCAAATTTCTCAACCGTTGCGTTGCAGATAAAACCATGAAACTCTGTATGTAGACACTTGACACGAAGCAAACGAATGTTTGTTCTATCAATTTCGTAATTTAGAACTGTACGGGGGTGAAATTGGGTTTGAAATGGGGAATGACAATATGGAAGTTCCCAACCGTTGAAGATAAAACCATGAAACTTTGTACATAGGCACTTAACACGAAGGAAACAAATGTTTGTTCTGGTAATTTTGTAATTTCGAACTGTACGGGGATAAAATTGGGGTTGAAATTGGGGATGATTGTCAATATGGAACATCCCAACCGTTGAAGATAAAACCATGAAACTTTGTGTGTAGACACTTGACATATAGCAAACGGGTGTTTGTTCTAGCAATTCTGTAATTGGCAATTTGTATAGGGATGAAATTGGGATTGAAATGGGGGATGAAAGTATAAATAAAAGCTCCCAATCGTTGACGATAAAACCATGAAACTCTGTTTATAGGCACTTGACACGAAGCAAATAAATGTTTGTTCTAGCAATTTTGTAATTTTGAACTGTATGGGGATGAGATTGGAGTTGAAGTGGGGGACGAATGTCTCTGGCTTTCAAACCTAAGCAACTGAACTGATCGTGATGAAATTGTTTTATTATCGGCTGTTTTTAGTAGGTAACCGTAAATGTGTCTGGGTATACAAATAAGTATTGCCTGAGTTACCTTAGTATTTATTTCGTGCGGACGAAGTCGTGGGTAATAGCTAGGAAATCTATGTATATAAAAGCGAAAGGTCACTCATAACGAAATCTCAGAAACTACAAATGCTAAGAGTCTGAAATTTTGCATAAATAAATAAATATTGGTGGACAATTCACACACAACACCATCTGACCACAAACTAAGCAAAGCTTGTACTATGGCGGCCAGATAGCTGATATAATACTTATACAGGGTTATTGGTAATCAGCCTGCATCCTTTTAAGGGGATGTTAGGTACATTCAATACGTCAACTTTTGTTCTACAGTTAAAAAAAAAAAGTTTTTTTTTCTTTTACAAAATAAATAAAAAGTGCATTTTCACGGTCTAAAAGTATCGAACTCTTCGTAACAATTCGTAACGAGAGCACGTACGCTCTTTAACGCGCAAAAATGATGTACCGAAGTGAATAAACACTAAAAACTCGCTAAACAGTACAAAAAAGGGCAACAAATACAATTTTTTTTTGGGTTTTCTATTAAGTTTTAACGAAAGTTGTAGAACAAAAGTTGTTTGTTTAAATATACAGAACATGCCCTTAAACGGATGCAGGCTGATTACCAGTAACACTGTATAGTTTTAAATACATACTTATTATACATAGAAACACCCAGACATAGCATGGAGGTTTGTTTTACCACGTTGGCGCTCGCTAAGACGGGATTTTGCGAAATTTAACCCCTCAGTGGGTGGAAACAAGGCGTGGACGTTTGTATGACAATTCTGTAATATTCAAGGTTATAAGCATGAAATCCACTGATCCGGTTTGAATGAAATTTGGTACACAGATAGACTAGATCTCAAGAAAGGACATAAGTTACTTTTTATTACGGAAAAATAATTGAAGCGGTTGAAATGGGGGACGAAAGTTGCTATGGAAGTTCGTAATTGCTGAAGATAAAACCATGAAACTTCGTATAACTAGACACTTGACGTGAAGACAATAAATACATAAATAAATATTAAATAAATATTGGTGGACAATTCACACACAACACCATCTGACCCCAAACTAAGCAAAGCTTGTACGATGGCGGCCAGATAGCTGATATTATACTTATATAATCTTAAATACATACTTATTATACATAGAAACACCCAGACACAGTGCAAACATTTGAATTCATCATACAAATATTTGCATTGGGTGGGGATCGAACCCACAACCCTCGGCTTTACAGGCAGAGTTACTACCCACTAAGCCACGAGGCCAGTCAATGTTTGTTGTCAATGAATGTTTGTTCTAGCAATTTTGTTATTTATAACTGCACGGGGATAAAATAGGGGTTGAAATGGGGGATGACAGTTTACATGGCAGTTTGTGATTGTTGGAGATAAAACCACGAAACTTCGTACCTAGATGCTTGACGCGAAGAAAGTAAACGTTTGTTCTAACAATTTTGTAATAACAAACTGTCCGGGTATGAAAGTTTTATGTAGAAGTTCGTCATTGTCAAAGATAAAAACCATGAAACTTTGTATCTAGACCCTTGACGCGAAGCAAATAAAAGTTTGATCAAGCAATTTTGTAATTTCTTACTGTACGGGGATGAAATAGGGGTTGAAATGGGGGATGAAAGCTTATGTGGAAGTTCGTCATCGTTGAATATAAAACCATGAAATTCTGCAACTAGACACTCGATATCTATGCTAATATTAAAAAATGAAAAAAAATCTATCTGTCTGTTACGCCATTACATATAAACCACTGAACCGATTTTGATGCAATTTATAACAGACTAGACTCAGGAAAGGACAAGAGCGACTTCTTAGAAAAAGAGTTGAAGAGGTGGAAATGAGGAATTAAAGTTTACATGGAAGTTCGTCAATGTTGAAGATAAAATCGTTGAAACTAGACACTTTAAATCCGTACCATTTTATATTATAACTGTATAAAAGTGGCTATATAATGTCTGTCTGTGTGTTACGCTTTAAGCCTGAACTGATTTGGATGAAATTGTATAAAAATGTTTTAGTAAAAGTAAATTTGTATGGGTGTACAAGTACTGTCTCAGTTACCTTAATTATTATTTTGCGCGGACGAAGTCGCGGGTAAAAGCTAGTAATTTCATAAAACTAGGAGGACTCGTAGACATCGACTGAGTTCTTGACTACAACTTGTGAACATCCTTGTGAATGAATGTTTAATCTCCGCTAATATAGCTCACTATAATTCATTAATTTAATTTGTAGTTATAGTGGGTTTTAAGTAGGTGAATAATTGGGGCGCTAAACAATTATTTATTCTCAAAGTGGGCAGTAGACATATAATAAGTTTGGCAACCCCTGGTCTACACGAAGCTAGAAGTACTAGCTTGTTAGCTTAATAACACAACATGGCTATCTTAGCTTGGAAAACTAGTCTCGTGTAGCTGGGGCATTAGTTCTAATTTTGCAGTATTTGCAAAGTTTAAAAACCTTTTCTTTTGTAATCAAATTCGAAATAACTTACAATTCATTAGGAACCTGTTGCTGTAACGCCGCGGTAGCCATGGGCCGTTGGCTGGCGTGCTGAGGAGGCGATGTATTAGCCGTTCGTTTCATCTCCTCAAGAAGCTTATTCATTTCGTCGTTCATTTTTCTCTGCTCTTCCAACGCCTTTTCAAAGTCTTTATGCGTAGTAGCTGATGCTTCTCTGCAACAAGTGTGTACAAAATTAAAATCCCCAACTTTTAAGTCACATGTACATACTCGTAGACATTGACAGCAAAGCAAATATCCATTATAGCAGCATCCCGCGGTTGTACCGCGTAGTTGCCGCACCCGTTATTTTCCCGGGAAAAAAGTAGTCTTCCAGATTGTAATCTAGGTTCCAAATTTCAGCCTAACTCGTTTATATATTACGACATGATTGAGCAAAAAACATCCAAACATTGGTGTTTTCGATAAGTTCCGATCAGCCAGGGAATCTGCCGCGGATAATCGCAGATAAACTGCGGGAATCGGCAATGATTATCGGACGTTTAATGTACTAAAACTACCAAAATAATACGATTGGAACGTTATCTTAGAATCTATTTAAGTATGAAACGGTACCTTGTGCAACCAGGCCCCTCTGGTATGTAATGTATAAAGCCTACACTTATTCCCTCGAACCTAACCTCGGTTTACCGTGTCGCTAAGGTTTATCATGAATAAATAATTTCAGTACGATACTTGTCAGGTTCTCATCGTGCAGGAGGCCGACCTCCTTCCGACCGCCGAAAATCCAAGGATGTCTTGGGAGCGCCTCGCTTAGTCAAGACCGCGTTCACAAAAACAACTTCCCGTCCAGGGTAGAAGTTCGCGTACAACCCCTCGCGTAAGTTCAGGATCGACGCCCGCTGTCTTTAATCCCAATTAAAAAACCACAAATATCTCGCGTCCGCGCGGATCAAAGTTCACGATCGAATGAAATGGATGCTCCCGTCTGAGCGGTCATAACAAATACCAGGTTGAAACAGAACGCGGATAGTCAGCAAAAATAGTGGTTAAATCTCAGTTTTAAATTACCATTACCCTTTTCTACAAGTTAGGTAAAACATGTTGTTATATACGTCATCCTATTCTAAGCAATTGGAATTTATAAAATTAGTAGGATTCTAGTGACCATGCGCCATGGTTAAGGAATTAGAGACCAGTTGGAGAGAGTAACGGGGCGTCCATTCATTACGTAAGATGGTAGGGGTCGAGCCAAAATCTCACGAGGGGTGGGGGGTGATCTCGGCAAATCTCACGTCATTTTATTTTCGCAAAGAAATGTGTTAAGTCTGTGAAGAAATTTGGAGAAATTGAGTAAAAAATCTCACGTTTATCGAAAAATCGACAAAATTACCTCACTTAATTTTTGGATGCCCCCTATGTACCTACTATTTATCGCTACAGGTTATACGATTTTCCTTACATAGCTACGTTTATACGGCTGCTGCTAAGCGATGGTGAAAGCGAAGTAGAAGGCTTCGCCCTGCGAATAGCTTCTTCTTGAAGTCTTCTAGAAAAATCTTTTGCAGTCGCCCCGGCTTCTCTGTAAAACCACCAAATGTCTATGAACATAAAGGCAGTAGACGTCGCGTTTATAATAAAATAAATAAAAACATATTTTTCCCAATTGATAAAGTAATTGACGTGAAGACAATAAATGTTTGTACTTGCAATTTTGTCATTTATAGCTGTACGGGGATAAAATAGGAGTTGAAATGGGGGATGAAAGTTTATGTGGAAGTTCGTCATTGTTGAATATGAAACCATGAAATTCTGGAACTAGACACTTGATATCTATGCTAATATTATAAACATGAAAGTCTGTCTGTTACGCCATAACATATAAACAACTGAACCGATTTTGACAATAAAGACTAGACTCAGGAAAGGACAAGAGCGACTTCTTATCACAGAAAAAGAGTTGAAGAGGTGGAAATGAGAAATTAAAGTTTACATGGAAGTTCGTCAATGTTGAAGATAAAATCGTTGAAACTAGACACTTTAAATCCGTACCATTTTATATTATATCTATCTAAAAGTGGCTCTGTCTGTCTGTTACGCTTTAACGCTGAACTGATTTTCATGAAATTGTATAAAAATGTTTTTGTAAAAGTAAATTTGTATGGGTGTACACTGTACAAGTACTGTCTCAGTTACCTTAATTATTATTTTGCGCGGACGAAGACGCGGGTAACAGCTAGTAATTTCATGTAACTAGGAGGACTCTTAGACATCAACTGAGTTCTCGACTACAACTTGTGAAAATCATTGTGAATGATTTGTATGAATGAATGATTGTTAATCTCCGCTAATATGGCTCACTATAATTCATTAATTTAATTTGTAGTTATAGTGGGTTTTAAGTAGGTGAAAAAATGGGGGCGCTGAACAATTATTTATTCTCAAAGTGGGCAGTAGACAAAATAAGTTAGGGAGCCCCTGGTCTACACGAAGCTAGAAGTACCAGCGTGTTAGCTTAATAACACAACATTGATATCTTAGCTTGGAAAACTAGCCTCGTGTAGCGGGGGCATTAGTTCTAAGTTTGCAGTATTTGCAAAGTTTAAAAACCTTTTCTTTTGAAATAAAATTCGAAATAACTTACAATTCATTAGGAACCTGTTGCTGTAACGCCGCGGTAGCCATGGGTCGTTGGCTGGCGTGCTGAGGAGGCGATGTACTAGCCTTTCGTTTCATCTCCTCAAGAAGCTTATTCATTTTTCTCTGCACTTCCAACGCCTTCTCAAAGTCTTTAAGCGTAGTAGCTGATGCTTCTCTGCAACAAGTGTATACAAAATTAAAATCCCCAACTGTTAAGTCACATGTACATAGATATTGACAGCAAAGAAAATATCCATTATAGCAGCACCCCGCGGTTTCACCACGTAGTTGCCGTACCCGTTATTTTCCCGGGATAAAAGTAGTCTTCCAGATTGTAACCTGGGTCCCAATTTTTGCCAGATTCGTTCATATATTACGACATGATTGAGCAAAAAAAATACAAACATCGGCATTTATTAAATTAGTGAGATTCTAGTGACCATGCGCCATGGTTCAGGAATGAGAGACCAGTTGGAGAGAGTAAGGGGGCGTCCATGAATTACGTGAGGTGGGAGGGGAAGGGGTCGAGTAAAAATCTTACGTGGGGGAAGGGGCGATCTCGGCAAATCTCACGTAATGTTAATTCTGTGAGGAAATTGGGAGAAATTGAGTAAAAAAAACCTCACGACCTAGAAAAAAATAGGAACGTTGTGTTTTTTTTTTTTTTTTTTTAACTTTTATAGGTTTACACTTGACCGCCATCTCACCTGATGTTAAGCGACGATGCGGTCTACGATGGAGCGTGTTTACCTAGAAGAAACCGATTCACTCTCGATTTGAAGACACCAAGGTTATAACTATCAGGGAAAACCCACTCTGGCAACTCATTCCACAGCCTAGACGTTCTTATCACAAAAGTAGAGTCAAACCTCTTCGTCCGTGTCTTTGGAACATCAACCATGAAACGGTGCCGCTTCTTCGAGTTACGAGAAGTCCGATAGAAAAAAGGGCAAGGTGGTATTAGATCATGCAGATCAGTCGCACACTCTCCGAAGTGTATCCGATAAAAAACTGACAAGCTTGCAATCTTGCGGCGATGTTCAAGACTTTGAAGTCTTTTTCGCACTAGAGTGTCTTTGCCTATGAGCCTTTTGGCACGCCTCTCGATCGATTCCAGAGCCTCAAGCTGATACTTAGCCGATCCATCCCAAAGATGCGAACAGTACTCCATACAAGACCGAATCTGTGCTTTGTATAAGAGAAGTAATTGTTCAGATTTGAAGTACTTTCGCACCTTTGAGAGGACACCTAGTTTTTTGCCAGCTAATTTTGCCTTAGACTCGATATACGTGCCAAAGTTGAGCGTAGAGGTCAAGGTAACGCCCAAAAGCTCAAGATGATCAGTAACCGGTACGGACACACCTCGAAAAGTAGGAGTATGTTGAAATGGACTCCTTTTTGCCGAGAACAGACACGCCTGCGTCTTTCCCTCGTTAAACTTGGCCAGATTGGTTTCGCCCCATTCAGAGACTTCCTCAAGGGCCAAGTTCAAACGTTCGATCATACTCTCTCTCAAAACCTTAGTTTGCTGTCCACTGGCTCTCGCGCTCGATATGTAACTCTCTACAACAGTGCTATCATCCGCGTACCCAAAGATACCGGGCTTCAACAGATCGTTTATATGTAGCAGAAAAAGCGTCGCAGAGAGTACCGACCCTTGAGGGACTCCGGCATTGATTGCCATTTGATCCGACGAGCAGCCATCAATGACAACTCGTATGGATCGATCCCTCAAGAAGTCCGATATCCATGCAATAAACCCAGAAGACAAACCATAACTAGAAAGCTTGCTAATAAGGCCATCATGCCAAACCCTGTCGAAAGCCTTCGAGATATCCAGGGAGACTGCAAGTGCTTCCCCGTGTTTCTCGATAGCTTCACTCCAGATGTGAGTGACGTACGCTAGAATATCCCCGGTGGACCGATTTCGGCGGAACCCGTATTGCCGGTCACTGAGGAGGTCGTAAGATTCTAGGTACGTCAGGAGCCTGTGGTTTAAGACACGTTCCATAGTCTTGCAGAGTATGGACGTGACCGAGATGGGCCTGTAGTTGGCAGGGTCAGCACGACTACCTTTTTTGGGCACAGGTTGCACGTTAGCAAGCTTCCATGATTTTGGTACTTGCTCAGTACGGAGAGAGAGCCTAAACAGGCGGGTCAGTACAGGAGACAACTCAGGTGCACAAACCTTCAACACTAGGGCAGGAATTCCGTCCGGACCACTGGCTTTGTTCACATCCAGATTGCGTAGCACTTTACGAACCTCCTTTTGGCGAATATGTATTTCCGGCATCAAGGTCGGACTGCCAGGAGGAGTAGGAGGTGTCGCACTACCAGCATCCAGACGTGAAGATTCCGCAAACTGAGATGCAAACAAGTTTGCTTTCTCCATTGCGGTGTGAGCCAGCGCCCCATCAGGTTTTAGCATTGGAGGGAGTGAGGAGCGGCAGAAGTTCGATTCGACCGATTTAGCTAGGGACCAAAACGCTTTGCTGCCCGCAGGGTACGAAGCTAGTTTGTTCCCTATTCGACTAATGTGGTCAAAACGAGCCCTCTGAAAAACCCTCTTGCATGCCTTGGCAGCCCTGTTAAACGCCTTTTTCTTCCGGTGTGTGTCCCTTGCCTTACGCTGTCGAGCATCAACCCAGGCTAGGTAGGCCTCATGTTTAAATGCTTCAGCACTTTTACATTGAGGACCGAACCATGGGCGAGCTTTGCCGGACAATGGAACGTCAGAGTATGGAATGAAATATTCCATAGCCGTACGTATAGCAACTGTCACAGCATCCGCGCAGGCTGACGGATCACCAGAAGAGAAGCACAGTGACTGCCATGGGTAAGATGCAAAGAAAGAGCGCATCTCGAGTGTAGAGGTTTAGAGGGTGATTTGTAAAAATAAATGCAAATACATATAGTAATTTATCTATATATATATATATAAAAGCGAAAGGTCACTTATCAATGAATCTCAGAAACTATAAATGCTGGGAAATGCAAAAGAATGGAAATACAAAAGAAATAGGGACCTCCTTTTAGGTACCTTTGGTACCTTGAGGGAGGTACCTTTTAGCACGTAGGCGCTCGGTAAGACGGGGTTTTGCGAAATTCAACCCCTAAGAGGGTAAAACAAGGGATTAACAGTTGTATGAAAATTCGTCATTTTAAAAGTTATTAAATTTTGTATCTAGACACTTGACACGAAGCAATTAAATGTTTGCTCCATCAATTTTGTAATTTCGAACTGTACAGGGTTGATATTGGGGTTAAAATGGGGGATGAATGTCTATATCGACGGTGGAAAGGAGAAACACTTGAAGCGACACGTTGTTCGAAAATGAGTTATATACATATTTGAAATCAGCGATTTTTTCTGCGTCGTTTGGGCTTGGTTTTGTAGCGATCTGACCACTTTGATGTCGCTTCAAGTAATAGCCTTTTTAGGCTGAATTTGTTTGGACGCCAAATGAAGTGACATGAAATTACAGAAATTTTGGTTCCTTTACCGCTTGAAGTACCGACTGAATGGTCAGATTGTTGTTTCATGTGTTTTTCCTTTTCTGTTTCGAATAGCATAGGTTCCTTAAATTGTTTTTCTTCGTCACAGGAAATACTAGTGAATACACTTAATGTGTTTTTGCTGACTCCTGTTGCGTGTGTGTCCAGTCGCTACACTCTTTTTTCCTTGCTTACCTTTGAACTATATGATGGAGTTGAGATGTTTTTCCTATTTGCTTCTTATAGGATGTTATGGATTTCAATTGTTTTGACAAACATTGGAAAAAGTAGTGGTGTCGGTTAAAATAAACACGTCCAAAAAACCCACATAAATATTTAAATTAAACGACATTCTTTTTTGTTTCCGAAATGTCGATTCATTTACTTTTGCTTTAGTCGGTTAGAGTAATAATTGTTTATGACATAGTGTATTTAAATTGTTAATTATAAACAAGACTTGACGCTACAAGTAATGATTTTACGTAGTTTTTATGTAAGTGGCGTCACTCATTTAAGGAAATGTAAATGCAAGTGTCGTGGTGCTTCATTCTTCGGTGAACCATCGTTCAGGCACATCAGGTTTCATTGCATTGCAAAATAAGTTATCGGAATTTTACTCCGGTACCTGACATACTTCTTTTTTGTTTATTTATCATTTGGTATGTACAAATTTACTTATTCAACATCAACAGCCCACTAAACGTTCCCACTGCTGGGACTCGGGGCCTTCTCTCGCAAGGAGAGAGTTAAGGCCATAATCCACCACGCTGGCCCAGTGCGGGTTGGCGGATGACACATGACTTCGAAAGATTCTAGGTACATGTCGGTTTCCTCACTATGTTTTCCTTCACCGTTTTAAGTTAGCGGCATTACGCACATGACTTCGAAAAGACAGTGGTGCGTGTGGGGTTTGAACCCGGGGTCTCCGGATCGGCAGGCGCCGTTCTCCCGACTAGACCACCGTAACTTATAATTTATAATTTACTTATTAGGTACAAACAATTAAAATACAATACAATTTGCCTAAGTGCGGGTACCGGTGAACATTTATCTAAATTCCTTTGTGAACATTATGTAGATAATAACCTGGTTTTTTAAGTAATTGTGTTTATGACCCAAATAAATTTCATTTCAAAATGAATTAAAGTAAATAGCCGCATTTTTTTTTACATTTAATATGGAGTAACGGGACGAGTAAGACATGCGTTTGATGATAGACAACACGCTTGGCCACAACAACACAATGCCAACTCGTTACCAGCAACATCATGTTACCTAATTCTGATGAATAAATTATACCGATAAACGGAGCTCTAACGCCACAAATTATAAAACAACTTTACAAGAATTTAGTTTAAATAACCCAGACGAATTACAAAGATTTGACAAAAAATTGTGAGAGTTTTGGTGTATCAAGACTTTCCCACAATGAATATTATGTTACATTACCCCACGTCGTTGGTGTCGATACGTTAGCATAAACAGATATTGAGGATGTTTGAAGCGATTTACTCGTTTAGCACAAGAAGCAACTTCAAATCACCTGAAACTTACGTTTTGATTGTACCTATCTGAGTTTAGTGTTTCTATTAATCATTTAATTATACTTTTGTTTTGAAGATTTCGGTCAAGTGTTTGTCAAGTTGATTAAGTCATAAGACTGAAATGGGTATTCATGATTAGAATTCATATTTCATACAGAATTAATTTATACCTAGTCACGATCTAAATATTTTTTTAATTACTTTGACGTCTCAGCAGTGTCACAACCGTCACGAGAAGACTGAAACAATTGCGGGTAGTCTCATTATGAAATGAGGTGATCTCGATCTACCCTCATTTGGTCTTCAAAAATCGCAGAGTTACTACCACGGCACACAAAACTGATCGTATCACCAGCTTTCTCTAAACTCATTCTGCGATGCATAGATTTATTTATGACAGGACGACGATGCACGACGCCAATAACGGAAAACCATCCTCCCGGTTAAAATTACAATATTTTTTTTTTTTGATTCTTACCAAACTATTCTTGCGTACACGTTCGGTGGAGAGAACTGGTCTAGTCTGGATTTTTTTTACAGCGGCCATTGTCCACTAATATTCATTGATTCTTTCAGCAATTGTACGCTTTGTTTGACCGATACCTATAAGAACAGCTGCAATCTACCTCATACACACCTAGAGTCTGAAATTAATGACGTCTTTCGGCATCAAGATGACGAGACATATGTCTCGTCATCTTGGATAAGGGAGTATACAGGTATACACACTACACAGTTTTAATAGAATACTCATTTAACAATGTCTTCACCTTATCAGTCATAGAGGGTGTTCGTTCTATCCAAAAAGATCTCTACACCGATATGATACCACCACCTTAGTCAATTACGACTGTAATTGACAAAGGTGGTGGTGATGTGACGTAGCGTGCAAATACCGGTCAGTGTGCGTGAGTTTTCTATAGACAGAGTGAGACAACCAACCATCAGATTTAACTGTCACTCTCACATCCAAGAATGGTAGAGATCAATCTACCTCGAAATGAGGTAAATTTGCTCGAAATAAAACGTTAACCTAATGTTGACATCTATCAAGTTGAGATGCTCCAAAAACAAGTTTTTCGTCTGTCTCGTTTTAAGATGCAGAAAACATTGTCCATGTGTCTTATCCACATGTAAACTGCTGCTGAATGAAAGTTTCATTATTTCCCTAGACTCTGTCCAAATGTTGGTTAACACTGGTACCTACCACAGGACTTCCCTAGCTACGCCATCTATTTGTAGGTAAAGCTGCCCAGGGTAAAAAATAGTTTCCATCTAAGCAATTTCTCAACAAAACTTATGTTTTCCGGTAAGTAGGTAGTTGTCCTTCAGAAGCAGCTTTTTGCCGACTTAGAAACATTTGTTTACTGGAACTTTGGTGAAAAGAGATTCCACATCAAAACTCATTTGTACCAGTAAGCTTACAAAACAATAAAACACACTTGTTCCATCTCAAAATTGTTGTTTCTGTTTGGTGTCTTTGAGAAACAAAGCAGGGACTTAACTTAAAAATATAACATTGCATACATCGCTGTCGCTTATTGTGTTCTTCCATTACTTGACATAGCATAGTCTTCTTGTCGTAGTCATCACGAAATCTCAGAAACTACAAATGCTAAGAGTCTGAAATTTTGCATGGAGGTTTGTTATACCAAGTTGGCGCTCGCTAATACGGGATTTTGCGAAATTTAACCCCTCAGTGGGTGGAAACAAGGCATGGACGTTTGTATGACAATTCTGTAATTTTCAAAGTTATAAGCATGAAATCCACTGATCCGGTTTAAATGAAATTTGGTACACAGATAGACTAGATCCCAAGAAAGTACATAAGTTACTTTTTATTACGGAAAAATAATTGAAGGGGTTGAAATGGGGGACGAAAGTTGATATGGAAGTTCGTAATTGCTGAAGATAAAACCATGAAACTTCGTAGAACTAGACACTTGACGTGAAGACATAAATAAATAAATATTCAATAAATATTGGTGGACAATTCACACACAACACCATCTGACCCCAAACTAAGCAAAGCTTGTACGATGGCGGCCAGATAGCTGATATAATACTTATATAATTTTAAATACATACTTATTATACATAGAAACACCCAGACACAGTGCAAACATTTGAATTCATCACACAAATATTTGCATTGGGTGGGGATCGAACCCACAACCCTCGGCTTTACAGGCAGAGTTACTACCCACTAAGCCACGAGGCCAGTCAATGTTTGTTGTCAATGAATGTTTGTTCTAGCAATTTTGTTATTTATAACTGCACGGGGATAAAATAGGGGTTGAAATGGGGGATGACAGTTTACATGGCAGTTTGTGATTGTTGAAGATAAAACCACGAAACTTCGTACCTAGACACTTGACGCGAAGAAAGTCAACGTTTGTTCTAACAATTTTGTAATAACAAACTGTACGGGTATGAAAGTTTTATGTAGAAGTTCGTCATTGTCAAAGATAAAAAACATGAAACTTTGTATCTAGACCCTTGACGCGAAGCAAATAAAAGTTTGTTCAAGCAATTTTGTAATTTCTAACTGTACGGGGATGGAATAGGGGTTGAAATGGGGGATGAAAGTTTATGTGGAAGTTCGTCATTGTTGAATATAAAACCATGAAATTCTGCAACTAGACACTCGATATCTATGCTAATATTAAAAAATGAAAATAATTCTGTCTGTTACGCCATTACATATAAACCACTGAACCGATTTTGATGCAATTTATAACACATATAGACTAGACTCAAGAAAGGACAAGAGCGACTTCTTATCACAGAAAAAGAGTTGAAGGGGTGGAAATGAGAAATTAAAGTTTACATGGAAGTTCGTCAATGTTGAAGATAAAATCGTTGAAACTAGACACTTTAAATCCGCACCATTTTATATTATAACTGTATAAAAGTGGCTCTGTCTGTCTGTTACGCTTTAAGCCTGAACTGATTTGGATGAAATTGTATAAAAATGTTTTAGTAAAAGTAAATTTGTATGGGTGTACATTGTACAAGTACTGTCTCAGTTACCTTAATTATTATTTTGCGCGGACGAAGTCGCGGGTAAAAGCAAGTAATTTCATAAAACTAGGAGGACTCGTAGACATCGACTGAGTTCTTGACTACAACTTGTGAACATCCTTGTGAATGAATGTTTAATCTCCGCTAATATAGCTCACTATTTCATTAATTACTTTAATTTGTATTCATTAATTTAATTTGTAGTTATAGTGGGTTTTAAGTAGGTGAATAATTGGGGCGCTAAACAATTATTTATTCTCAAAGTGGGCAGTAGACAAAATAAGTTTGGCAACCCCTGGTGTACACGAAGCTAGAAGTACTAGCTTGTTAGCTTAATAACACAACGTTGCTATCTTAGCTTGGAAAACTAGTCTCGTGTAGCTGGGGCATTAGTTCTAAGTTTGCAGTATTTGCAAAGTTTAAAAACCTTTTCTTTTGAAATAAAATTCGAAATAACTTACAATTCATTAGGAACCTGTTGCTGTAGC
This sequence comes from Ectropis crepuscularia, assembly GCA_963693475.1. NCBI lineage: Eukaryota > Metazoa > Arthropoda > Insecta > Lepidoptera > Geometridae > Ectropis > Ectropis crepuscularia. The sequence goes on from OY856356.1 coordinate 14,453,446, forward strand.
GCCGCGGTAGCCATGGGCCGTTGGCTGGCGTGCTGAGGAGGCGATGTACTAGACGATCCTTTCATCTCCTCAAGAAGCTTATTCATTTCGTCGTTCATTTTGCTCTGCTCTTCCAACGCCTTTTCAAAGTCTTTAAGCGTAATAGCTGATGCTTCTCTGCAACAAGTGTATAACTTCAGGATCGACGCCCGCTGTCTTTAATCCCAATTAAAAAACCTCAAATATCTCGCGTCCACGCAGATCAATGTTCACGGCCGAATGAAATGGACGCTCCCATCTGAGCGGTCCTAACAAATACCAGGTTGAAACAGAACGCGGATAGTCAGCAAAAATTGTGGCTAAATCTCAGTTTTAAATTACCATTACCCTTTTCTACAAGTTAACACAAAGGCAGTAGACGTCGCGTTTATAAAAAAAAAACACTAAAACAAAAACATATTTTTTTCCAATTGATAAAGTAATTGACGTGAAGACAATAAATGTTTGTTCTAGCAATTTTGTCACTTATATCTGTACGGGGATAAAATAGGGGTTGAAATGTGGGATGAAAGTTTATGTGGAAGTTCGTCATTGTTCGTCATTGTCGAACACATAAACAACTGAACCGATTTTGATGCAATTAATAACACATATAGACTAGACTCGGGAAAGGACAAGAGCGACTTCTTATCACAGAAAAAGAGTTGAACGGGTGGAAATGAGGAATTAAAGTTAACATGGAAGTTCGTCAATATTGAAGATAAAATCGTTGAAATTAGACACATTAAATCCGTACCACTTTATATTATCTATACTAATATTATAAAAGTTACGGCTGGTCTAGTCGGGAGAACGGCGGCTGCCGATCCGGAGACCCCGGGTTCAAACCCCACCCGCGCCACTGTCTTTTCGAAGTCATGTGCGTAATGCCGCTAACTTAAAACGGTGAAGGAAAACATCGTGAGGAAACCGACATGTACCTAGAATCTTTCGAAGTCATGTGTCTTCCGCCAACCCGCACTGGGCCAGCGTGGTGGATTATGGCCTTAACTCTCTCCTTGCGAGAGAAGGCCCCGAGTCCCAGCAGTGGGAACGTTTAGTGGGCTGTTGATGATGATGATGATGATTAATATTATAAAGCTGAATAGTTTGTTTGTTTGTATGTTTGTTTATTTGCTTGAACGCAAGGATCTCTGGAACTACAAGTCCGAATTGAAAGATACTTTCTTTGTAGGATAGTCCATTTATCATGGAAGGCTATAGGCTATTTAACATTACGCTACTATTAACAGGAGCCGAGCATGAATGAAAAATGTAACAAAAACGGGAAAAATATTTCTTTTTGAGAGCTTTCGTTGCGTGACAGCATAATATGTCATATGTTAAAGGTTGCGTCATTAGAACCTAAAGTAACCTAATTAGTTCAAAATTTGAATTGGTATGACCAATTATGACGAAGTCGCGGGTAACAGCTAGTAATTTCATGTAACTAGGAGGACTCTTAGACATCGACTGAGTTCTCGACTACAACTTGTGAAAATCATTGTGAATAAATGTTTAATCTCCGCTAATATAGCTCACTATAATTTATTAATTTAATTTGTAGTTCTAGTGGGTTTTAAGTAGGTGAAAAAATCGGGGCGCTGAACAATTATTTATTCTCAAAGTGGGCAGTAGACAAAATAAGTTAGGGAGCCCCTGGTCTACACGAAGCTAGAAGTACTAGCTTGTTAGCTTAATAACACAACATTGCTATCTTAGCTTGGAAAACTAGTCTCGTGTAGCTGGGGCATTAGTTCTAAGTTTGCAGTATTTGCAAAGTTTAAAAACCTTTTCTTTTGAAATAAAATTCGAAATAACTTACAATTCATTAGGAACCTGTTGCTGTAACGCCGCGGTAGCCATGGGTCGTTGGCTGGCATGCTGAGGAGGCGATGTATTAGCCGTTCGTTTCATCTCCTCAAGAAGCTTATTCATTTTGTCGTCATTCATTTTTCTCTGCAGTTCCAACGCCTTTTCAACGTCTTTAAGCGTAGTAGCTGATGCTTCTCTGCAACAAGTGTATAAATAAATAAATTGGCAGTCATAGTGAGTCATAGGAACTGGCGTTAGAAGTGAAAACTTGTGACACAAATGTTTTCACTTTTAATTGAATTGTCTAATTTATTTATTACCTTGTCACATGACAAATTATTTGTTAAACCATCGTAGGTCTATTGTACATTCGCATAATTTCAACACCGCCAGCTAAATCGATGGTTGCGCCATCTAGTTTTACATCAACGTAATTATACAGAATATTGCAACTCTTTACTGTTTCTGTTGCCCTGGTACTGGTACCTAGGGGCAAACGCATTTCTTTTTATATTTCTGTTGTCCTGGTATATCTGGAAATAAACGCTGGGCTGTTGGAGGTAGGTAATCGAAACGGGAGCCTATTAGAACGCATAACTTTTTGTTCCTAATTTACTTTGTCATAATGAATGTAGCATAATTTATAGTGTCATTATGCAACTTTCGCATAATAATTTTTTGGCGTCATGTGTTTTAAGCATAACAATCTATTGTACTACATTTTATTCGACTATTGATGAGACGCATAATAGTTTTTAAGCATTTTTTTATTTTTTCTATTTTTTTTAAGGTATTTAATCGCATAATTTTTTTTTCCTAATTTACTTTGTCATAATGAATGTAGCATAACATATCATACTGTAACTTTTGCATAATCGTTTTTGGCGTTATGTGTTTTAATCATAAAAATCTATTGTGCAACATTCAATTCGACTGTTGCTCAGACGCATTTAGGCATTTTTTAAATATTTGTTGTGCTACGTAATATATAACCAGGTTATATAGGGTCCAGATCCGACTCGGAGCACCCCGACTCCACCTAGTCTTGTCGCTACTACCCCTAGAGTGTATTATATAAAAAATGCGGGAGCCAGAAGCTCAAGGGAGGTCCTGAGTGGAGCGATCCATGCGAGGCCAAGCGTAGCGAAGGGGGGAGGTAGCGAGCGAAGCGAGCCGGCGACCTCCGTAGTGGAGTGCAGGCCGAGTATGGAGAAGCAATACTCAGGGTTGACCGAAGAGCTTCTGGCGGGAGCCCACCCGGAGTCAAAAAGTGCACCATATGTCTTAGGTGTATGTAGGTTTTTAAGTCCTAAAAACGTTATGTCTACAAATTATACAATATAGTCTATAAATATAGTCTATAAATTGGTACAAAAATTGTTATACTACTGCATAGTCCTGCATAGATATTCCATTAAATTAGTAGATACCTACATTACGAATAATAAATATTGTTGTCGAAGTACCCACCCGCATTTCACACACCCACGTATTTTATTTATGTCCGCTCTTTACACTTGTTTTTTAGTTAGGCGTTTAATGTTTATGCCGTTGATCAGTATGTTTAAGTATTGTTATGCTTTTCTCAATGTGTGCCTTTAACCATTATGCTATTTATAGTTATGCGTCGAAACATTATACTAAGTTATCTGTATGCTATATATGGCTATGCGTTTAAACATTATGCTAAGTTATCGTTATGTTATATATGGTTATGCTAGTTAACATTATGCGAAGACAGTTATGCGTTTAGTTGTTATGGTAAATTATCATTAGTCCTAAAAACGTTATGCCTACCTAAAATAGGACAAAAAATGTTATGCCACCCCATATAGACCCAATCGAAACTCTTTACTGTTTCTGTTACCCTGGTAACCTACCTGGCCGTTTTTACCGAGTTTACCCGAAGATTTCATATCCGATCCGATCCATTATCATATCCAAGCGTGACGAATATTGATGAATCCATTTCACAGCCCACGAAAATTCTGTCTATAGCGCGCCTAAAGAAGTTTTCACTTCAATAAAAAGCCTTTATTGTTGAATTAGTTTCAATTACAAAGTTACCTCTCTTATTTACTGTTATATTATTTTACCATTAACTATTTATCCTATTAACTATTATACTGTATCTATTTATCAATAACTTTATACATCGGCAAACGGTAATTAAGGTGCGTTGGGGTAAGATCGGCGGTGGTTTAAGACCGTATGAATTAAATATCTATCTCATTTGGCAAATTTTTCAAACACTAACAACAGCAGCAGTGCGCCATTTCATTATCCCGCGACCCTCATCTTCGGCTTGTCGCTCCGGCAAAACAGACATGTGCAGTGCGGAATTTACGAAAAAAATGTTTGTCTTTAAAGTCGGTTTACTGACGATAGAACGTGACAACGTCTTAAGAAAATACTGATGGAATGGTAGCATTTTTCAAAAGAAAATTTTAATTTCATTTGTTTAATAGATTTGTATGTAAAAAGTAATCAGTAGAATTTAGTCATTTTCAATCAAAACAATGCAAAAAAGCTTTTAGATGCCGGGGATCGAACCCGGGGCAATTCACATGCAAAGCGAACGCTCTACCACTGAGCTACATCCCCGCTTGAACTACTGGTCGAAATAATTAATACAACTGTAACAAACATGCGGCGAGGTAACGACCGACGGTAACGGTACATGACGTCATGTTTTGTGGGCGTGCAGCCGGCTTCATCGAATTATAAGACGTTATCATGTCAAAAAGATAATTTTCTGTTATTTGTGATATCCGATCTTTCCCCTTGAACTTTAATTTGTATTTTGTATTATACCTATAGTCCAGTAACTTTGTCGCCTGAATGTATGGAGTAGGATGCGTTAAATCCGGTAGATCTGATTTTTTGCAGACTTGTTTATGATGTTGGCCTAATGATTGTCCTAAGTTTGTGACCTCGAGCGACGAACGCAACTTTGTCAAAAATCGAAAAAAACGCGAAAAAATCGTTTATTTTTCAAATTTTGGCGATTATAACCCTAAACGACTAGTTTTTGTAAAAACTTTCTTATGGCGTCTATAAAGTAGATTAAATTTGCTACATTATGGTACTAGAATTGTCTCTGTACACCCAATAGTTTCTGAGAATAAGTCTTTCAAAGTTTATAATTTTTTTCGTACTTCGCAATTTTTAGCAATATTTTAACTCGTACTTGACCACTTTGTGGCACAGTTACGGCGGTTTTTAACCCCCGACCAAAAAAAGAGGTGTTATAAATTTGACGTCGAAGTCTGTCTGTCTATTAGACAGACACACATACAGGTCTGTCTCTATGTGTATCTGTCTGTGTGTGTATCTGTCTATGGCACCGTAGAGCTGAAACGGATGGGCCGATTTCGGTGCGGTTTTTTTTATTTGAAGATACATTTTTGTGTTCCTGTTTTGAGCTATTTTTGGTTAATATCGATTCAAGATGGTCGCCTCCACCAAATGACAGACCAAATATTTCATCACAATCTACCTCAATATGGGTATCAAATGAAAGGGCTTGACTAGTAGAGTACTATACAGTATAACAAATTTCAAATCACAAAATGGCGAACTCCATACATTTTTTTTTCACTAATGCCTTAATATGGGTATCAAATGAAAGGGCTTGACTAGTAGACTACTATGCACTATGACAAATTTCAAATCCATGATGGCCGCAACCACAAAATGACGAAATACGTTTCTTTTTTTACAAATACCTCGATATGGTATAAATATGGTATAAATATAAATTTTTCATAGTGTATAGTAGTCTACTAGTCAAGTTCTTTCATTTGATACCCATATTAAGGCATTAGTGAAAAAAAAATGTATGGAGTTCGCCATTTTGTGATTTGAAATTTGTTATACTGTATAGTACTCTACTAGTCAAGCCCTTTCATTTGATACCCATATTGAGGTAGATTGTGATGAAATATTTGGTCTGTCATTTGGTGGAGGCGACCATTTTGAATCGATATTAACCAAAAATAGCTCAAAACATCAACACAAAAATGTATCTTCAAATAAAAAAAACCGCACCGAAATCGGCCCATCCGTTTCAGCTCTACGGTGCCATAGACAGATACACACACAGACAGATACACATAGAGACAGACCTGTATGTGTGTCTGTCTAATAGACAGACAGACTTCGACGTCAAATTTATAACACCTCTTTTTTTGGTCGGGGGTTAAAAACCGCCGTAACTGTGCCACAAAGTGGTCAAGTACGAGTTAAAATATTGCTAAAAATTGCGAAGTACGAAAAAAATTATAAACTTTGAAAGACTTATTCTCAGAAACTATTGGGTGTACAGAGACAATTCTAATACCATATTGTAGCAAATTTAGTCTACTTTATAGACGCCATAAGAAAGTTTTTACAAAAACTAGTCATTTAGGGTTATAATCGCCAAAATTTGAAAAATTAACTATTTTTTCGCGGTTTTTTTGATTTTTGACAAAGTTGCGTTCGTCGCTAGAGGTCACAAACTTGGGACAATCATTAGGCCAACATCATAAACAAGTCTGCAAAACATCAGATCTACCGGATTTAACGCCTACGGTAATGTATAAAGTTACTGAACTACTATGCTTATTTCGTTATTGATGTTGTCAGAACACTAAGTTGCATGTTATAATACGTAGATTAATGTGATCCTAACCTGCCTAGAGTAATCGTACGCAAATATCCGGTGTTCCCCCTCACAGTCAAGGAACGGATGAATGTTATCCGATCTTGACCCGTGGATAAAATAAAAGTGATTTTCAAACTTTCAAAACCTTTGTAGGTTTTTAGGATTTTCTTATTAAAATTATTTAAGCTATGAACTGCGTATTATATGTTTTACTAGCTTCGTTTCGCGATTCGTCCCACGTAGTCCAAAATGAGACCTTCCTATCATGATGAAAGGTGGTTTTTGCTCATCCCTCTAAGTGTAAGATGACCTAAAAACAAAATTTAATCAAACGGGCTTTTTCTGATGATGAGAAACACGCTTAGAATTACAAAGGTTTTATAATATTGGTATTAATATGAGTATGGCCATAAAAGTAGGGGTGTTCATATCTGTAGGTACATAATTTAGGTGTCACTATTTATCTCGAAAACCAGAATGATAATGCAGGGCACAGCTAGTTTTTCCTAATGATAACTATTTTTATATATTCTCTTACCACTTTTATATTAATTAATGCACTCTTTGTGTACAGGCATTTAATATGTGGTGAAATTAATTGATTAATTTATTTTTTGGCGCTTTGTCGTCTGTCTACAATTGTCTGTCAAAATGCTAATATAATACATATTCTTGCATACAGATGCCTCGGAAGCGCTCTAGAACTTCAACAACAGCTACTACGTACACGAAAGAAGTCTTGGCAACGGCTATTAAAAAAATAATTAGCAAAGAAGTCTCTACGCTAAATCTTAAAAAATCTATGGCGTCCCGACTTCCACGCTCTGTGATGATTCTTATGAAATCCGGGATAATAAACAACACTCTAAGCTCACAGCTATTCCAATAGAAGCAGAAATTAAATTACGAATTGTCTTCGCACGCATTCTTCTTGAAAAATGTGATTGGGGCTTGTCAAGAGAAGAAGTACTCGATATAGCTAAAGACTTCGAAATAATAAATGATATAAAAATACCCTTCAAAAAGGGCAGACCTGGCCCCGATTGGTTTATATCTTTTCATCAACGACACAATTTGTCAATGAAAAATTAAAAAAGTAACAAACATACATCCATACGCTTACACTTTCGCGTAATATTAGTCAGATTTAAATTTAATGTACTATTATTACCACACTTTTTTTCTAAAAAAACATACCCAACCAAATTGTTAAAAGCATCCGATCTTTTCTCTTTAGCATTACAAAGTTTGAGAACCACAAAATCATATGTTTTTTGTATCTGGGGTAACATCGGATGTCTAAAACAGTAAAAATAAAAAATTGCGTAGAATGTTTTGTCTGCTAAGAATTCGTAAATTCCACAAATTATTTAGTTTAGAAAAGGAAAGTCCGGATGGATTCCTTTTATGGCACCTATGAACTAAGCAATAAAAGTCACTATGGATTGCAGTCCGAACTTACCCGTTGTTGGTAAATATCATAACTGAATCATAAAAAATAAAGTTTGTTTTTGAAAACGTATAAAACAAAAACTATGAAGTCTTATAGAACAGACAAAATTCACGCATATACTATGTTTAATTGTTTATCCAATGAGACTTGTAGCTATATTTTGACGATCTGAAATGAATTGATGTCCAGAAAATAAATAAATCGCAAGACTAGGCTAACTAGTCGTAAATCCGTCCGGTCTTACCCCAACGCACCTTACTCTTCAACTTGTCTTTCGACAAAGGCCTCCTCTAAAGATTTCCATTCTGTCCTATTCCTTGCTGTTCGGTCATGCCATTCGGTTACCAGCCAGTCCACTTTTCTTTGTTCTCTCTTGTCATATGCCCTGTCCAACTCCACTTCAATTGTTTGTATATCAAGTATGCATTCTTAAATTTTGTTTTACTTCTTATGTCTTTTCTTCTTCATTTAATTTAATATTAAGAATTGCGATACGTTCTGAGATTCCTGTTATTTCTTTTATGTCCTTTATAAAATTTATTTCAAGAGATCGACAGTTTGTGGTTGCTATGTGGATATCATATGTTTTCTTTTTCCTGTACATTTCGGTGTTACTTTTAACCTTTAGAGGGTCGTGGTCATTTTCCCCCTCGACCAGTCGGCTTGGCAACAAGTGTATACAAAATTAAAATCCCCCAACTTTTAAGTCACATGTACATAGATATTGACAGCAAAGAAAATGTCCATTATAGCAGCACCCCGCGGTTTTACCGCGTAGTTGCCGTACCCGTTATTTTCCCGGGATAAAAGTAGTCTTCCAGATTGTAATCTGGGTCCCAAATTTCAGCCCGATTCGTTCATATATTACGACATGATTGAGCAAAAAAAAATCCAAACATCGGGATTTATTAAATTAGTGGGATTCTAGTGACCATGCGCCATGGTTCAGGAATGAGAGACCAGTTGGAGAGAGTAAGGGGGCGTCCATTAATTACGTGAGGTGGGAGGGGAAGGGGTCGAGTAAAAATCTTACGTGGGGGAAGGGGTGATCTCGGCAAATCTCACGTAATGTGTTAATTCTGTGAGGAAATTGGGAGAAATTGAGTAAAAAAACCTCACGACCCAGAAAAAAATAGGAACGTTGTGTAGAGGTTTAGAGCGTGATTTGTAAAAATCATTTCAAATACAAATACATATTATAATTTATCTATATAAATATAAAAGCGAAAGGTCACTTATCAAGGAATCTCAGAAACTACAAATGCTGGGAAATGCAAAAGAATGGAAAATACAAAAGAAAAAGGGACTTTTCTTGCATGGAGGTTAGCACCTTTTAGCACATAGGCGCTCGGTAAGACGGGGTTTTGCGAAATTCAACCCCTAAGAGGGTAAAACAAGGGATAAACAGTTGTATGAAAATTCGTCATTTTAAAAGTTATCAAAGGAGACGGCCCATTTTCCATGGGCATTTGCCCCACAGAAAAAGTGCAAGAGACTTGACCAAAATTGGATCATTGTATAGGATTATTAATATTATATTGAGGAACCGTTTATGTTTTTATCCTGCATAGCGGGGTTTAAAAGATATCAACTAAAACATTGAAAAAAAAATAACGCCGCAAGTAGGTAATCAAGAACGTGATTATGTACTTACTACTAAAAGAAGGTAGTAAATTCATTACTTTGCGACGTACTGTGCTCAGAATAATGTCGACTCAACACAGAGAAGGACCGGAGATTCGGCCAAACCACAACAAAAATTACAAAACCTTTGGAAAAATAAAGAAATTCCATGTGTTGTGTGCTTGTGTGAGTTTCGAACGAAATTTTACTGTGCGTAAACTTCAACTGAACTAAAATGAGAAAAACATGGCGGATTTTGACTAGTGTCTGTACACATAGGTACGAATGAAAGGAGTGTTCTTCGTAGTACTTATTTATTGGGTACTGACCCGAAGACAAACCACGAAGTTAACCTTAACAGGCTTATTTAAATTCACATAAACTTCGCTAGCGTGTTTTAACGCCGTACAACGCCATCTAGTTTGGTTTTATGGAACAACAGTACCTTAATACAAAATTACTTATATATCGTCATTAAGGTACTTTTTAATCACTAATTTGCAATCCCCGCTTGGCAGGTTAGTATTGAATGTACAGTTTAAATTATTTAATTATATGATATTATAATTAAATAACTTGTTTAGGTCTCCGGGGCTAATTAAGTACCTAAACTTGAAACGACTTGGGGCAGAAATGAGCCGTCCCCTTTGTATCTAGACACTTGTCTTGACACGAAGCAATTAAATGTTTGCCCCATCAATTTTGTAATTTCAAACTGTACAGGGTTGATATTGGGGTTAAAATTGGGGATGAATGTCAATATGGAAGTTCTCAACCGTTGCAGATAAAACCATGAAATTCTGTATGTAGACACTTGACACGAAGCAAAGGAATGTTTGTTCTATTAATTTCGTAATTTATAACTGTACGGGGGTGAAATTGGGGTTGAAATGGGGGATGAATGTCAATATGGAAGTTCCCAACCGTTGAAGATAAAACCATGAAACTTTGTACATAGGCACTTAACACGAAGGAAACAAACGTTTGTTCTAGCAATTTTGTAATTTCGAACTGTACGGGGATAAAATTAGGGTTGAAATTGGGGATGATTGTCAATATGGAACATCCCAACCGTTGAAGATAAAACCAGGAAACTTTGTGTATAGACACTTGATATAAAGCAAACGTATGTTTGTTCTGGCAATTCTGTAATTGGCAATTTGTATAGGGATGAAATTGGGATTGAAATGGGGGATGAAAGTATATATAGAAGCTCCCAATCGTTGAAGATAAAACCATGAAACTCTCGTTATAGGCACTTGACACGAAGCAAATAAATGTTTGTTCTAGCAATTTTGTAATTTTGAACTGTATGGGGATGAGATTGGAGTTGAAGTGGGGGACGAATGTCTCTGGCATTCAAACTTAAGCAACTGAACTGGGTAGCGATTCTGAAACCATTCGGTTGCATCCGACACGGAATCTCATCTTTCGGTCTTTGTCTTTTTTTTTTTTTGACGTGATAACGTCTTATAATTCGATGAAGCCGGCTGCACGCCCACAAAACATGACGTCATGTACCGTTACCGCGTTACCGTCGGTCGTTACCTCGCTGCATGTTTGTTACAGTTGTATTAATTATTTCGACCAGTAGTTCAAGCGGGAATGTAGCTCAGTGGTAGAGCGTTCGCTTTGAATGTGAAATGCCCCGAGTTCGATCCCCGGCATCTAAAAGCTTTTTTGCATTGTTTTGATTGAAAATTACTAAATTCTACTGATTACTTTTTACATACAAATCTATTAATTTTGAAAAATTTTAACAAATGAAATTAAAATTTTCTTTTGAAAAATGCTACCATTCCATCAGTATTTTCTTAAGACGTTGTCACGTTCTATCGTCAGTAAACCGACTTTACAGACAAACATTTTTTTTTAACTTTTATAGGTTTACACTTGACCGCCATCTCACCTGATGTTAAGCGACGATGCGGTCTACGATGGAGCGTGTTTACCTAGAAGAAACCGATTCACTCTCGATTTGAAGACACCAAGGTTATAACTATCAGGGAAAACCCACTCTGGCAACTCATTCCGCAGCCTAGACGTTCTTATCACAAAAGTAGAGTCAAACCTCTTCGTCCGTGTCTTTGGAACATCAACCATGAAACGGTGCCGCTTCTTCGAGTTACGAGAAGTCCGATAGAAAAAAGGGCAAGGTGGTATTAGATCATGCAGATCAGTCGCACACTCTCCGAAGTGTATCCGATAAAAAACGGACAAGCTTGCAATCTTGCGGCGATGTTCAAGACTTTGAAGCCTTTTTCGCACTAGAGTGTCTTTGCCTATGAGTCTTTTGGCACGCCTCTCGATCGATTCCAGAGCCTCAAGCTGATACTTAGCTGATCCATCCCAAAGATGCGAACAGTACTCCATACAAGACCGAATCTGTGCTTTGTATAAGAGAAGTAATTGTTCAGATTTGAAGTACTTTCGCACCTTTGAGAGGACTCCTAGTTTTTTGGCAACTAATTTAGCCTTGGACTCGATATACATGCCAAAGTTGAGCGTAGAGGTCAAGGTAACGCCATGCTAAGGTCATGCTAAACAGATAAGACAAAGACCGAGAGATGAGATTCCGTGTCGGATGCAACCGAATGGTTTCAGAATCGCTACCCTGATCGTGATGAAATTGTTTTATTATAGGCTGTTTTTAGTAGGTAACCGTAAATGTGTCTGGGTATACAAATAAGTACTGCCCGAGTAACCTTAGTATTTATTTCGTGCGGACGAAGTCGTGGGTCATAGCTAGTAAATCTACCTTTTAGCACGTAGGCGCTCGGTAAGACGGGGTTTTTGCGAAATTCAACCCTTAAGAGGGTAAAACAAGGGATGAACAGTTGTATGAAAATTATCATTAATAAATTAAAAGTTATCAAATTTTGTATCTAGACACTTGACACGAAGCAATTAAATGTTTGCTCCATCAATTTTGTAATGTCGAACTGTACGGTGTTGATATTGGGGTTAAAATGGGGGATGAATGTCAATATGGAAGTTCTCAACCGTTGCAGATAAAACCATGAAACTCTGTATGTAGACAGTTGACACGAAGCAAACGAATGTTTGTTCTATCAATTTCGTAATTTAGAACTGTACGGGGGTGAAATTGGGATTGAAATGGGGGATGAAAGTATATATAGAAGCTCCCAATCGTTGAAGATAAAACCACGAAACTCTGTTTATAGGCACTTGACACGAAGCAAATAAATGTTTGTTCTAGCAATTTTGTAATTTTGAACTGTATGGGGATGAGATTGGAGTTGAAGTGGGGGACGAATGTCTCTGGCTTTCAAACCTAAGCAACTGAACCGATCGTGATAAAATTGTTTTATTATAGGCCGTTTTTAGTAACCGTAAATGTGTCTGGGTATACAAATAAGTACTGCCTGAGTAACCTTAGTATTTATTTCGCGCGGACGAAGTCGTGGGTAATAGCTAGTAAATCTATCTATATATATAAAAGCGAAAGGTCACTCATCAAGGAATCTCAGAAACTACAAATACTACGAATCTGAAATTTTGCATGGAGGTCCCTTTTAGCACGTAGGCGCTCGCTAAGACGGGGTTTTGCGAAATTCAACCCCTAAGAGGATGAAACAAGAGATGAACGGTTATATGAAAATTCGTAATTTTTAAAGTTATCAAATTTTATAGAAATTATATATAGACACTTGACACGAAGCAATTAAATATTTCTTCTATCAATTTTATAATTTCAAACTGTACGGGGGTGAAATTGGGGATGAATGTCAATATGGAAGTTCCCAACCGTTGAAGATAAAACCATGAAACTCTGTGTACAGATACTTAACACGAAGCAAACGAATGTTTGTTCTAGCAATTTTGTAATTTCAAACTTTACGGGGGTGAAATTGGGGTTGAAAAGGGGGATGAATGTCAATTTGGAAGTTCCCAACCGTTGAAGATAAAACCATGAAACTCTGTATATAGGCACTTGACAAGAAGCAAACGAATGTATGATGGAGCAATTTTATAAATTAAAATTGTACGGGGGTGAAATTGGGGTTTAAATGGGGGATGAAGGTCAATATGGAAGTTCCCAACCGTTGAAGATAAACCATGAAAATCTGTATATAAACACTTGACACGAAGCAAACAAATGTTTTTTCTAGCAATTTTGTAATTTCAAATTTTGAATGTCTCTTACGCTTTCAGATCTAAACAACTGAACAAGAATTGTTTTATTATTAGCTGTTTTTAGTAACCGTAAAGGTACAAGTTCGCGCCGCGACCGCGACGCGAGACCGCGACTGGAGACCTGACCGGAGAACGCGACAGGCACTTGACACTATGAAATTGTATGGGCGCCAGTTCGCGCCGCGACCGCGACAGGAGACCGAGACCGGTCGCGGTCGCGGTCGCGGCGCGAACTGGCGCCCATACAATTCCATAGTGTCAAGTGCCTGTCGCGGTCTCCGGTCTCGGTCTCCTGTCTCGGTCTCGCGTCGCGGTCGCGGCGCCAACTCGTACCTTAAATGTGTCTGAATATACAAATAGGTATTTCACGCGGACGAAGTCGCGGGTAACAGCTAGTATATATATAAGCGAAAGGTCACTCATCACGAAATCTCAGAAACTACAAATGCTAAGAGTCTGAAATTTTGCATGGAGGTTTGTTTTACCACGTTGGCGCTCGTTAAGACGGGATTTTGCGAAATTGAACCCCTCAGTGGGTGGAAACCAGGCATGGACGTTTGTATGAAAATTCTGTAATTTTCAAAGTTATAAGCATGAAATCCACTGATCCGGTTTGAATGAAATTCGGTACACAGATAGACTAGATCCCAAGAAAGGACATAAGTAACTTTTTATTACGGAAAAATAATTGAAGGGGTTGAAATGGGGGACGAAAGTTGATATGGAAGTTTGTAATTGCTGAAGATAAAACCATGAAACTTCGTATAACTAGACACTTGACGTGAAGACAATAAATAAATTTTAAATAAATATTGGTGGACAATTCACACACAACACCATCTGACCCCAAACTAACCAAAGCTTGTACGATGGCGGCCAGATAGCTGATATAATAGATACTTATATAATTTTAAATACATACTTATTATACATAGAAACACCCAGACACAGTGCAAACATTTGAATTCATCACACAAATATTTGCATTGGGTGGGGATCGAACCCACAACCCTCGGCTTTACAGGCAAAGTTACTACCCACTAAGCCACGAGGCCAGTCAATGTTTGTTGTCAATGTATGTTTGTTCTAGCAATTTTGTTATTTATAACTGCACGGGGATAAAATAGGGGTTGAAATGGGGGATGACAGTTTATATGGAAGTTTGTGATTGTTGAAGATAAAACCACGAAACTTCGTACCTAAACACTTGACGCGAAGAAAGTAAACGTTTGTTTTAGCAATTTTGTAATAACAAACTGTACTGGTATGAAAGTTTTATGTAGAAGTTCGTCATTGTCAAAGATAAAAACCATGAAACTTTGTATCTATACCCTTAAATATTATATTGTAAATAAATAAATATTGTACCCTTGACGCGAAGCAAATAAAAGTTTGTTCAAGCAATTTTGTAATTTCTAACTGTACGGGGATGGAATAGGGGTTGAAATGGGGGATGAAAGTTTATGTGGAAGTTCGTCATTGTTGAATATAAAACCATGAAAGTCTGCAACTAGACACTCGATATCTATGCTAATATTATAAATATCAAGTCTGTCTGTTACGCCATAACATATAAACAACTGAACCGATTTTGATGCAATTAATAACACCTATAGAGGACAAGAGCGACTTCTTATCACAGAAAAAGAGTTGAAGGGGTGGAAATGAGGAATTAAAGTTTACATGGAAGTTCTTCAATGTTGAAGATAAAATAGTTGAAACTAGACACTTTAAATCCGTACAATTTTATAAAATAACTATTTAAAAGTGGCTCTGTCTGTCTGTTACGCTTTAACGCTGCACTGATTTTGATGAAATTGTATAAAAATGTTTTTTAGTAAAAGTAAATTTTTATGGGTGTACAAGTACTGTCTCAGTTACCTTAATTATTATTTTGCGCGGACGAAATCGCGGGTAAAAGCTAGTTATTTCATAAAACTAGGAGGACTCGTAGACATCGACTGAGTTCTTGACTACAACTTGTGAAAATCATTGTAAATGAATGTTTAATCTCCGCTGAAATGGCTCACTATAATTCATTAATCTAATGGGTTTTAAGTAGGTGAAAAAATGGGGGCGCTGAACAATTATTTATTCTCAAAGTGGGCAGTAGACAAAATAAGTTAGGGAGGCCCTGGTCTACACGAAGCTAGAAGTACCAGCTTGTTAGCTTAATAACACAACATTGCTATCTTAGCTTGGAAAACTAGTATCGTGTAGCTGGGGCATTAGTTCTAAGTTTGCAGTATTTGCAAAGTTTAAAAACCTTTTCTTTTGAAATAAAATTCGAAATAACTTACAATTCATTAGGGACCTGTTGCTGTAGCGCCGCGGTAGCCATGGGCCGTTGGCTGGCGTGCTGAGGAGGCGATGTATTAGCCGTTCGTTTCATCTCAAGATGTTTATTAATTTTGTCGTCGTTCATTTTTCTCTGCTCTTCCAACGCATTTTCAACGTCTTTGTGCGTAGTAGCTGATGCTTCTCTGCAACAAATGTATACAAAATTAAAATCCCCCAACTTTTAAGTCACATGTACGTACTCGTAGATATTGACAGCAAAGCAAATATCCATTATAGCAGCACCCCGCGGTTGTACCGCGTAGTTTCCGTACCCGTTATTTTCCTGGGAAAAAAGTAGTCTTCCAGATTGTAATCTGGGTTCCAAATTTCAGCCCGACTCGTTCATATATTACGACATGATTGAGCAAAAAACATCCAAACATTGGTGTTTTCGATAAGTTCCGATCCGCCAGAGAATCCGCCGCCGATAATCGCGGATAAGCCGCAGGAATCGGCAATGATTATCGGACGTTTAATGTACTAAAACTACTCTGCTACCACCCAATATAAAACGATTGGGACGTTATCTTAGAATCTAGGTATATAAGTATGAAACGGTACCTTGTGCAACCATGCTCCTCTGGTATGTAATGTATACAGCCTACACTTATTCCCTCGAACCTAACCCCGGTTTACCGTGTAGCTAAGGTTTATAATGAATAAATAATATCAGTACGATACTTGTCAGGTTCTCGTCGTGCAGTCGGCCTCCTTCCGACCGCCCAAAATCCGAGGATGTCTTGGGAGCGCCTCGCTCATTGAAGACCGCGTTCACAAAAACAACTTCCCGTCTAGGGCAGAAGTTCGCGTACAACCCCTCGCGTAAGTTCAGGATCGAAGCCCGCTGTCTTTAATCCCAATTAAAAAACCACAAATATCTCGCGTCCGCGCGGATCAAAGTTCACGATCGAATGAAATGGATGCTCCCGTCTGAGCGGTCATAACAAATACCAGGTTGAAACAGAACGCGGATAGTCAGCAAAAATAGTGGCTAAATCTCAGTTTTAAATTACCATTACCCTGTTCTACAAGTTAGGTAAAATATATTGTTACGTCATCCTATTCTCAGCAATTGGAATTTATAAAATTAGTAGGATTCTAGTGACCATGCGCCATGGTTAAGGAATGAGAGACCAGTTGGAGAGAGTAACGGGGCGTCCATTAATTACGTAAGATGGTAGGGCAGGGGGGTCGAGCCAAAATCTCACGTCATTTTATTTTCGTAAAAAAAATGTGTTAAGTCTGTGAAGAAATTTGGAGAAATTAATTAAAAAATCTCACGTTTATCGTAAAATCGACAAAATTACCTAACTTAATTTATGGATGCCCCCTATGTGCCTACTATTTATCGCTACTGGTTATTCGATTTTCCTTACATAGCTACGCTTATACGGCTGCTGCTAAGCGATGGTGAAAGCGAAGTAGAAGGCTTCGCCCTGCGAATAGCTTCTTCTTGAAGTCTTCTAGAAAAATCTTTTGCAGTCGCCCCGGCTTCTCTGTAAAACCACCAAATGTCTATGAACATAAAGGCAGTAGACGTCGCGTTTATAATTAAAACATATTTTTTCCAGTTGATAAAGTAATTGGCGTGAAGACAATAAATGTTTGTTCTAGCAATTTTTTCCTTTATAACTGTTCGGGGATAAAATAGGGGTTGAAATGGGGGATGAAATTTTATGTGGAAGTTCGTCATTGTTGAATATAAAACCATGAAATTCTGCAACTAGACACTTGATATCTATGCTAATGTTATAAATATGAAAGTATGAAAGCAATTAATAACACATATAGACTAGACTCCGGAAAGGACAAGAGCGACTTCTTATCACAGAAAAAGAGTTGAACGGGTGGAAATGAGGAATTAAAGTTTACATGGAAGTTCGTCAATATTGAAGATAAAATCGTTGAAACTAGACACTTTAAATCCGTACCATGTTATATTATATCTATCTAAAAGTGGCTCTGTCTGTCTGTTACGCTTTAACGCTGAACTGATTTTGATGAAATTGTAATAAAATGTTTTTAGTAAAAGTAAATTTGAATGGGTGTACACTGTACTAGTACTGTCTCAGTTACCTTAATTATTATTTTGCGCGGACGAAGTCGCGGGTAACAGCTAGTAATTTCATGTAACTAGGAGTAGGACTCTTAGACATCGACTAAGTTCTCGACTACAACTTGTGAAAATCATTGTGAATGATTGTTTAATCTCCGCTAATATAGCTCACTATTATTCATTAATTGATGGGACAGAGAAAAATAAGCGGATATCTAATACTTATAATAAAACTGTAGCGGGTCGAATTCTGTACACTGAAGATATTTTGAAAAAAAAATTTGGGGCCACTCCATAGTCGATACTGATGGCGAAACTGCATTTTTTTTCTTTCATGTCTGTCTGTCTGTGTGTACCTATAGGGAACTCTCATCACGCCGAAACTACTGATTCAATTCGAATGAAACTTGACATGGTTTAAGATCATACTAAGTAGATGGTAGCTGTCTACTTTTAATCCCCAAATTCTGCACGGTTTTCTTGCAGAAAGGGGTGAAAGTCAGAATGTGTATTTGGTTGTAACTCATGTTTGCATGTTACCAATTGGACACGATAATATTGACGGACATTTAAAATATAAGGTGCTGGAATTTTGCGTTTTTCTATGTTGTGCTCATTTAGTACCTATACTTTTCATTACACTCGTGCGCGGGAGAGATTCCCTGCGCGACATGTATGAAACTGTTCGTTACTGTCTGCGCAGGGCGCCGCCCGCCGCTAAGTTATGCTTCGACATCCGATTAAAACTTCCGATTCAAAAGTTTCGGAACCGAAGTCGGAACCGGAGGTGCAATAATAATCGGAAATTCTGACTTAACGGAGTCGGAGTCGAAGCTCCGTAACATCCCTAGAAGACACTAATGTAGCACAATACGTCACCTATCAACTCCTATAATATAGTTACAGATAATATACCTACTGATATTGCGCACATTATGTAATTAAACATAAATGTACATAGGTGACGCGTAAGTCCTCAGTAGATTTAACCACCGGCACCGTACAGCGTACAGCGTTAGTAACACTGCTCCGCCGCCCGATATTACGATATTAGCATGTCGGTGATTTTCCGCTAGGTCATGGACGCAGGGCCGGATTTAGGGGGGTGTATTTCAACGTCCCCAACGAAGCTCTGCCCCGGGGCCTCCACACCTCTAATTCCGGCCCTGCATGTACGTATAAAAAAATCGGACGTAGTCTAGCTTAAACAAAAACTGTGTCACTAGAGTCGGCCACATTTTATTAAAAATAAAGAGTGACGAGACGTGCAGAACATGTGTCTGATGGTAAGCAACATGCCTGCCACATAACAGCACAGTGACACGCAGCTATTGGAACATGAAGAGTCCAAATCATTACCTAGCACTGCACTGCGCTCGTCACCCAGAGATCTAAGTTGTTATATCTCTAAGCCCTGTAATTTCTTTTCCACATTTGCACGTTGCGTTGTCAGGTTGCCACTAATAGGCTTACACATAGGTACATAAGTTTGCGCGTGGACCTAATGACTCAGTGATGAGTGTAATGTGTACGTTGCGTGTCAGCCTGTATGTGACAGCGCACACTTGCATATTATGTGGCCGGCTCTATAGACACAGTTTTTGTGTTAGCGAGACTGTGAGACTACGTCCGACTTTTTTAGGGTTCCGTAAAACGTAAAAACGGAACCCTTATAGATTCGTCTTGTCTGTCTCTCTCTGTCCGTCCATAATTCCATATGGGGGCGTCCATAAATTACGTGAGGTGTTTAAGGGGGGGAGGGGGTCGAGTCAAATCTCATCTAATCTTACGTTGGAGAGAGGGGGGGTCTCGGCAAATATCACGCAATTTATTTTCCTTGAAACAAAAAAAAACTATTTTGGTCCATTTAATCCAGATTGTACATGCTCAAGATTTAATTTTAAACGTAATCGTAATACGAACGCCCCTCGGGCTGAATCGAAGCCGTCGGCGTCGCGACGTCACACAAAAAAAAATCATTACCTACTCAACAACGAAACCATATTTTATATGTCTGTAAATGACAATGTACAAATTGATATATCTCCTATATCTCAGGCATCAAAATAAACTATTTATTGAGTATTATTTGTTTCATATGTTCAGACTTTGAAATCCATTTTGTGGGTCGAGAAACAAAAAAATAAATTAATACTCAAATAAAACACAAATAATAAAACAATCTAACGTGTTTACGTAAGAAACCCACATCTTGAAAAATCTCACGTGAGATTGGGGGATGGGGGAGGGGGTAGAATAAAATCTCACGACATCTCACCAGAGGGGGAGGGAGGGACAGAAAATTTAAAAAAAGACCTCACGTAATTTATGGACGCCCCCTATGTTACAGCCACTTTTCTTCCGAAACTATAAGTACCTACTATACCGTTGAAACTTGGTAAGTAGATGTATTCTGTGTACCGTATTAAGATTTTTACACAAGAATATAAAAAATATTATAAATTTTAGGGGTGCCCCATACTTAGGTAGTTACAACTTAACCTCAAATTTTTTTTTTCACCAAACCCATACGTGTGTGGTATGGGATGGTGTATCTATAGATAAGTCTTCAAAAATGATGTTGAGTTTTCTAAAATAATGATGTAACTTCTAAGCAAAAATAATAATAAAACTAAAATAAATATATGTAGACACGGCATCCTCAAGCACTTAAGTCATTTCGTTCTCAAAATGAATAAAATTCACAGTGCTCTAATTTTTGTGTTATTCTTCGACGGGAATAAGCACCTATCACATTTCCTAAGCAAGGAAACAGGCTTTTAAACAACTTCTGTTTTTGAAACACCTCTAGCGCCCGTTTAGGCACTTATGTCGACTTAGGTACTACAAAGTTTTAACTGCCGTTTGCTCTCAACCCTCTGACTAAAGTTGTTTGGTCCACCAGATTCTAAAGTACCCTATGGTACTTACTTGATAATTTTACTGCTTGTTAAAATGCTTAAAACTAAACTTTTAAGAATTTAAAAACACACAGAAGTGAAATGTCCTCATAAAGATTTGGTTTTGACTTTTGAGCCAGCATCATAATTTTTTGTTAGAAATCATCAAATGAAAGGGCTTGACTAGTAGAATGTTGTACAGATCTACAGATTACAAATCCGAGGTAGTCGGGGGTAGATCAAAATTTTCAATTTTGTTCTTGTATTATGTTGCTATTGAAACTTGAAACACTTACCTATCACGCCTACTAGAAGACTGTCCCGACCCCATTTTGAAAACTTCTTAACACTGTCCACTTCACTGAAGTAACAATAAAATACGTTTAAACTTGCACACCAATAACTACAAATGCAAAATTGAGCTAAAATTCAATTACTGTGAACTTTACGCAGCAGCTCCAATATTGCTTTTAAATGCTCCCAAGCTCACAACACGACTTTTGTCTACATCTCAACGATATCAACAATCCCCGGTTCGAAGTTTGAATGTTTTACTTCTAGTGACGTGTAACAAAATTAGTTTAAAACTATCGATATATTAATTACGACGCATTAAGATAAGAAAACTATTAGAAGCAATTAGAAGAACTATTAGAACTACTAGACTACGAACTATTAGAAGCCACAACATAGGCGAAAGTGTACCTACAACGAATAATTTATAACTATTATAGTTTTGACATTTTAATAGCAGCCTTAGCGCATGGAATTAATAAATCGCATGTTAATTTTATAATGAATATGAATCACATCTTCAGAATTAACAAAGTTATCATAATCGGGTAGGTAGTTAAACTCTGAGTCTAGAACCCAAGATGGGCAACTTCAGGGCGCACGAAATGACGGAATCATGTCAACGTTGGGAAGGGTGAGCTCATTCTTGCCGTTGTAGGAAGTGGGTGGACTGTGGACGCCATCGAGCAACTCGATCTTCCGCGCAGTGTTGCTCGCTGGTGGACGCCGGACGTTTTTACCCATCACAAATTTTGATCATTTTGAACATTATTATTAAGAGATTATGCCTTCCAAAGTGCACTAATAATTCTAGAAACAAACGAATCGAATGGGATTACATTGCGTGCGTAAGTACTGCATTGATGATTATTTCAAATATTTTCTAATTACACAGCCATTAAATTTTTAAAATGGCTAGCCTGATGTGACAGAGAGAGAATAATACCAATTATAACCAGCGAGAGCGAGATAGATGTCTTGTCTCCATCGCTGTCAACAACCAAAATGAATGAACTAACTTTGCGTAGGTAACCGTTGGGAGCGTTAGCAAGACAATAAATCTGCAGGTCTACTACGAAGTCCGATAAACGATATTATCGGCCGAACATATGACGTTTCTTACCACGAAAGACAATCGGTCGGTTGATCGGTTCGGTCGTTTCGGTCTTTCCGACCGACGTTAATTTGACAGTTTTTGTGTCATAAATGTTACTCTGAAAGCACTTTGTCCGACCGAATATTTGAGTTTGACAAGAGATACATCCTTAAAATCCACGATAACAAATTTCTAGTCGTGCGACTATCGTGTAAAGCTTGTATCTTTAAAAAATTACTAATATTGCATAAGCAACCCACTAAATGCTCCTAAAAACTGCTGGGACTCGGGGCCTTCTCTCGCAGGGAGATGATCAAGGCCATAATCCACCACGCTGGCCCAGTGCGGGTTGGTGGATGACAAATAATTTAAAAAGATTCTAGGTACATGTCGGTCTCCTCACGATGTTTTCCATCACCGTTTTAAGTTAGCGGCACTACGCACATGACTTCGAAAAGACAGTGTTGCGGATCCGGAGAGCCCGAGTTTTGAACCCTGGGTCTCCGGATCGGCAATCGCCGTTTTCCCGATTAGACCAGCCGTAACCTGACTAAAATTAATCCATGTAAAATGGTGATGACGTAAGTAATGTTACAACAAAGTATTATTACTCAAATATATTATGTACTTACTGTAAATTTTATTATCAGTTTTTACCATTCATGGTAAAAATGGTCGAAATGTAAATAAAATATAAAATTACATATCCATACATCCAGAGAAATTAAAGGGCTTAGATGTATAATATCTTAGGTCACTGGGTGACAAGCGCAGTGCAGAGCTAGGTAATTTGGAGCTTTGGACTTTTCAAGTTCCAATAGCTGCGTGTCACTGTGCTGTTACGTGGCAGGTATGTTGCTTACCATCAGACACATGTCCTACTCGCCTCGTCACTCTATGCTACAATAAAAAAACATAAATATACTTTTCATCCCACCAGCTCGGAAAGAGTACTTTTGCTCCTCGTTATCAGGGCGCAAAAGTCGTTTTTACCCTCTAGAGGTTAAAGTAAATTTGAATTTAGAACATCGTGTGTACTGAGGTTTTGAATTCAAAACATAATTTAACCTATTTATTTCTACCTCCTTGGTGCCGAATTCATCATACATTTATTTTTAATTTGTTAAAAACTCATACTCGGAACCTCTTTGGTGTACTTTTTTTTAAATGCTTTGCGCGCAATTTTCTTTTCACGTATGGAGGATAGAGGTAAAGAATGTTATTTCAAATGGCAAAACATTTTGAAATGCTATGAATGAATCAATTTGTAATCGAATTGAAGTATGCCGAGTTGCCGAGTTAAATAATTAAATATTATTGACTACTAAAATAGTAACTAATAGATAATTTCAACTACTTGTGCAGTACAAAATAATGTAGTAAATATAACATCAAATAAATAATTACTATTTTGAGAAAACATGTAGATACAATCGTACAATATATGTATTTTGATGTCTAAACTTCTTTTGGCGTGCCAAAGACAGATTTTTCGTGGGCTGTCAATTTAATTCTAGCGTCACGCTCGGGAATGATAAGAAATCTTCGGGTAAATTCGGGACCATAGCCAATGGCCATCTGGAAATGCCTCAGCCTTTCCCATTGGCCATTTAAAAATGTGTCAGCATTTCTAGATGGCCATGCTCATAGCCACGCCCTCCGGTTTCACACGCGTAGTTTCCAAAGTAAAAACCAAATTCTGAGTTATAAGTTACCACTTCTATCGGCAGTGCCTATGACTGCCAATATTTTTCTTTCATGAATTCTGAATAGTACGTTTATTAATTTCCTTTAAAATGTACCCTGATGCAAATTTAGCGCTACTATAGTTTAATGCATTTGGGCGGACACTTTTTCATGTACACATGAAACTCCTTACCTCAATAGGTCAACTCTCCATATTTTCACGTCATATTGTTATTATTAAAACCATGGCTAAATAAACTTAAGTTTAAAACTTATCAAATTGAATACAAGTGAAAAACCGAAATACCATAATAATAAGTGATTCTAGCGACCAAGAAGTTTATTTAACGCCAACAGAATCGACTGAAACTGAAAATGCGCAAAGCGTTTAGTAATTTCCTCGCTAGGGGGGGATGAAAAATTACGTGTTACACTCGAGTGCAAAGATTTTTCACCTTGTGCCCTTTTGATTCCCTTGCTACGCTCAGGATTCTAATTTTTGAATCCCTCGCTACGCTCGTGATTCAACTTTAGAATCCTTCGCTTGCTCGGTCATCAAAATTGAGCACGCGGTTAAAAAGCCACTTTGCACTCTTGTACAACAAATAACTATTTCATCCCACCAGCTCGGAAAGAGTACTTTTGCTCCTCGATATCAGGGCGCAAAAGTCGTTTTTACCCTCTAGAGGGTAAAGTAAATTTCAATTTAGAACATCGTGTGTACTGAGGTTTTGAATTTAAAACATAATTTAACCTATTAATTTCTACCTCCTTGGTGCCGAATTCATCATACATTTATTTTTAATTTGTTAAAAACTCATACTCGGAACCTCCTTGGTGTTCTTTTTTTTTAATACTTTCCGCGCAATTTTTTTTTCACGTATGGAGGATAGAGGTAAAGAATGTTATTTCAAATGGCAAAACATTTTAAAATGCTATGAATGAATCAATTGTAATTGAATTGAAGTATGCCGAGTTGCCGAGTTAAATAATTAAATATTATTGGCTACTAAAATTGTAACTAATAGATAATTTCAGCTACTTGTGCAGTACAAAATTATGTAGTAAATATAACATCAATTAAATAATTACTATTTTGAGAAAACATGTAGGTACATTACATTTTGAAGTCAAAACTTCTTTTGACGCGCCAAAGACAGATTTTTCGTGGGCTGTCAATTTAATTCTAGCGTCACGCTTGGGAATGATAAGAAATCTTCGGGTAAACTCGGACCATAGCCATTGGCCATCTAGAAATGCCTCAGCCTTTCCCATTGGCCTTTTAAAAATGTGTCAGCGTTTCTAGATGGCCATGCTCATAGCCACGCCCTCCGGTTTTACACGCGTAGTTTCCAAAGTAAACAATCAAATTCTGAGTTATAAGTTACCACTTCTGTCGGCAGTGCCTATGACTGCCAATATTTTTCTTTCATGAATTCTGAATAGTACGTTTATTAATTTCCTTTAAAATGTACCCTGATGCAAATTTTGCGCTACTATAATTTAATGCATTTGGGCGGACACTTTTTCATGTACACATTTGAAACTCCTTACCTCAATCGGTCAACTCTCCATATTTTCACGTCATATTGTTAAAACCATGGCTAAATAAACTTAAAGTTTAAAACTTATAAAATTGAATACAAGTGAAAAACCGAAATACCATAATAATAAGTGATTCTAGCGACCAAGAAGTTTATTTGACGCCAACAGAATCGACTGAAACTGAAAATGCGCAAAGCGTTTAGTAATTTCCTCGCTAGGGGGGGATGAAAAATTACGTGTTACACTCGAGTGCAAAGATTTTTCACCTTGTGCCCTTTTGATTCCCTTGCTACGCTCAGGATTCTAATTTTTGAATCCCTCGCTACGCTCGTGATTCAACTTTAGAATCCTTCGCTTGCTCGGTCATCAAAATTGAGCACGCGGTTAAAAAGCCACTTTGCACTCTTTTACAACAAATAACTATTTCATGTTAATGTTATGATTGTCAATAGATTATTTTTTAATTAAAATTTTCTGCCATAAATAAATATTGGTGCACATTATGGCGTGACTGGGCTCGTGGCTTAGTGGGTAGTGGCTCTGCCTGCGAAGCTGAGGGTTGTGGGTTCGATTCCCACCCAGTGCAAAATTTGTGTGAATTCAAATGTTTGCACTGCGTCTGGGTGTTTCCATGTATAACAAGTATGTATTTAAAAACTATAATATAAGTATTATATCAGCTATCTGGCCGCTATCGTACAAGCTTTGCTTAGTTTGGGGTCAGATGGTGTTGTGTGTGAATTGTCTACCACCAATATTATTTAATATTAAAAATAATATTGTCCACACAACACCATCTAGCCTCTAACTAAGTAAAACTTGTATTATATGAGCTGGATACCTGATATAATACTAACATAGTTGTAAATACATACTACATACTTATTGTACATAACGGCTCCCAGACACCTAACACATATTTGTATTCATCACACAAATATACGCTCTGGGTGGGAATCGAACATGACCTACGGCTTCACAGGCAGTTTTACTGCGAACTAAACCACTAGGCTAGTCATATATAAATAAAATAATTAAAATAAACAAATTTATTACTGAATAAAACTATTATAACTTTAATTTCGATTTTATTATTTGGAATGATATAAGTACCTATATAAAGTAAAACAAACAAT
This sequence comes from Ectropis crepuscularia, assembly GCA_963693475.1. NCBI lineage: Eukaryota > Metazoa > Arthropoda > Insecta > Lepidoptera > Geometridae > Ectropis > Ectropis crepuscularia. The sequence goes on from OY856356.1 coordinate 14,480,214, forward strand.
TTTAATCTTAGCCTAATACAATTTTACACAGAACAAGAAATGGCTAATATTTTTCTAGTTTATTATTTTTAAAGATTGCCGAAAAAGCCTACACCATTCATGAAAATCGGTTTGATGCCCGCCAGCTCCTCAATTCTTTGCCGGTGCATTTCTGACAAGCTTGTTCTGAGACCAGATGGAGTGACGATATATTTGATGGCTGGTGGCGGTTGAAAACGTAAGGCCGAGGATCGGGCTGAGTGGCCTATGATAGGAGAGGCCTATGTCCAGCAGTGGACGAACACAGGCTGATGATGATGATGCTGATGAATAGAACAGCCTTTCTGGTACTGAGTCATCAGATAGGCGTGATGGCTGCCACCGATGTTCTTTGGACTGGCGGGACCTATAACAAGACAAAACTATAATTAAATTAGCAGTGCTTTCACCCTACTGAAAGAAGGGTTATGTTTTTCGCGCGTTCCAGTATTTTCCAGCCTGGATAGATTTTGATAATAAATGTAATAATCTCTGGGTGACCAGTGCAGTGCAGTGCTGCAGGTAATGATTTGGACTTTTCATGTTCCAATAGCTGCGTGTCATTGTGCTGTTCTGTGGCATGTATGTTGCTTACCATCAGGCACATGTCCTGCTCATTTCATCACTCTATGCTACAATACAAAACATAAATATATTTTTCATGTGAAAAGTACCTATATTTATGTTTTTTTCAATAGAATATGTTTTAAATTAAATTTTCTGCCATACATAAATATTGGTGGACATTGTGGCGTGACTGGCCTCGTGGCTTAGTGGGTAGTAGCTCTGCCTGCAAAGCCGAGGGTCGTGGGTTCGATTCCCAGTGCAAATATTTGTGTGATGACTTCAAATGATTGCACTGTGTCTGGGTGTCTATCTATAATAAGTATATATTTAAAAACTATATAAGTATTATATCAGCTATCTGCCATCGTACAAGCTTTGCTTAGTTTGGGGTCAGATGGTGTTGTGCGTGAATTGTCCACCACCAATATTTACTAATATTGTCCACACAACACCATCTAGCCTCAAACTAAGTAAAACTTGTATTATATGAGCTAGATACCTGATATAGTACTAACATAGTTGTAAATACATACTTATTGTACATAACAGATCCCAGACACCGAACAAATATTTGTATTCATTACACAAATAACCGCTCTTGGTGGGAATCGAACCCATGACCTACGGCTTCACAGGCAGTCTTACTACCAACTAAACCACTAGGCCAGTCATAAATAAATCTATACTAATATTATAAAGCTGAAGAGTTTGTTTGTTTGAACGCTAGGATCTCGGAAACTACTGGACCGATACGAAGGATTCTTTTTTTGTTGGATACTCCATTTATCGAGGAAGGCTATAGGGTATATAACATTACGCTACTATCAATAGGTATGGAGTATGAGTGAACAATGTAAAGAAAACGGGGAAAAATATTTCTCTTCGAGAGCTTTAGTTCCGTGAATTTAAATTCTCTTTGGTCGCTGAAGTCTGTGACGGCGCGTGTCTACATTTGAAGTTTGTGTCATTTGAAGTAATCAAAGGAGACGGCTCATTTCTGCCCCAAGTCGTTTCAAGTTTAGGTACTTAATTAGCCCCGGAGACCTAAACAAGTTATTTAACTAAAATAACATATAATTAAATAATTCAAACTGTACATTCAATACCAACCTGCCAAGCGGGGATTGCAAATTGGTGATTTAAAAGTACCTGAATGACTATGTATAAGTAATTTTGTATTAAGGTACTGTAGTTTCATAAAACCATACTAGATGGCGTTGTACGGCGCTAAAACACGCTTGCGAAGTTTTTGTGAATTTAAATGAGCCTGTTAAGGTTTAGTTCGTAATTTGTGTTCGGGTCAGTACCTAATATAAACATTCTTAATAATTGTATCTATACCTATGTGTACAGATTATAGTCAAAGTCAGCCATGTTTTTAGTCTTGGGCATAATAGGTCGCAACTGAGATCGGTCATTTTAGTTCACCGCTCTAAAACGAACTAGGTCGTTCTTCTAGTTCGCAGTTCGAATAAGACCGATCAGCCGACACCATCGTTTCAGGTTTACGAATTTGTTTTGAAATTTTGATGTTTTGATATAGTTTTCATTCGAATAAAATGCGTACATGGATAAAGTAGTTTATTATTTATTACTAGAAGTCGTGCTTTCGCGAATTGAATGAATTGAGTCCCATTATGCCTACCGCTTTTGACAACAAACCAAAAGACCTACAAGCGCCTCCTATTATCGTTTTATTAAACCATATCTTTTTGTCTCGTCGGAAAACGGCTCATTACAACAGCTACAACGAAAACAAGCTCCGATTGATCGGGTCCGACCGACAGCTGTCCGATAAATCGAATTGTAGCTTACCACGAAAAACAATCGGATCGATACATCTCGGTCGGAAGTCATAGACTTAGGTCGGCTGAGGGTCGGATCGAATGATTTGAAACATTAGTGATGTCCTAACCAAAAAGGTTTTATCGGTTTTTGATTTTTTCTTATAATTGTAAGATATCTATCGAATTATCAATTATAAACACAATATAAATAAAGAAAAACGTATGTTTACTTTAGTTTTTGTATATTATTTCTGAAAAGTCACTTAACAAGCATGATTTCGATATTTCAACTGTATCGTGACAAATACAAAAAACACTAAGTGCCAATAAGGAAAAAAAAGACGTGCCTAGCTTATGGTCAACCAAAATCCTAAATAAACAATATTCAGTTTGTTTTTAGTTTTTATGTTACTTTCTTAAATAAAGGTAAAAGCGATAACACAATTGAAGTGTTAGAACTATACAAGCACACTTTTACTTTATACTATTATTGCTGTGATACTAGTGTGTATTTTCGACTTGTTGAAAATAACCTACGCGATTACAAATACAAATTGTACGTTGGGTTCAATATTACGATTATAAAAGTGCTTAAGTCCCTTTTGGGTTCACGAGAGCACAATCCAGTATCACGTATCAAGGATCTGTATCAAGCAATACTGAGACATGTACATGAAGGGCATGTGCGTTGCCATCACCTATGAGAAATCGTGTACCACACTCAATAACTTGAGACAGTATACCAAATCAACAAAATGATGACAAAAAGTAAGTAATTAAAGTGAGCCACACTATTGCAGTTATTTGCTTAAAATATATATATACTTCTTACATCTAGTGGTGTCTTTGTACTAATACATAAATACTTATGTAATTTATCAACATTTTGCAAGTCTCAATTTGTTTTATTATTCTAGGTATGCACAGATGAAAGCGGTAAGCAACATGCCAGCCACATAACAGCACAATGACACGCAGCTATTGAAACATGAAAAGTCCAAAATCATTATCTGCAGCACTGCACTGCACTTGTCACCCAGAGATATAAGATGTTTTACCTCTATGTCCTGTAATTTAACTGGAAACATTGCTCTTGAAACCAGAACACAGTAATACATAAATAAAGAAATATTGGTGGATAATTCACACACAACATTTGACCCCAAACTAAGCAAAGTTTGTACTATGGCGGCCAGATAACTAATATAATATGTATGTAGTTTTAAATGCATACTTATTATACATAGAAACACCCAGACAAAGTACAAATATTTGAATTCATCACGCAAATATTTGTATTGGGTGGGAATTGAATCCACGACCTTCGGCTTTTCAGGCAGAGTTACTACCCACTAAGCCACGAGGCCAGTCAATGCAAAGCAAAGCCGCCAGTAATGTTTGCACATTACTGCTTGGCTGTAGAATAACTGGCAAAGGTGTGGTACTGCCCAGGCGGACTCTGCAAAGAGTCCAACCACTAACAACTTTAACTTAAAAAACTGACTGCAAAAAAGCAACTGGTAAAAAACATTAGGTATATGATATCTAAGGACACTTGGGTGATTAAGACAAACCTAACGGTACCTTTATTATCAAAATCTATCCAAGCTTTTGGAAGATACTGGAACGCGCGAAAAACAAAACCCTTCTTTCAGTCGGGTAAAAGCATTACTAATTTCATTATAGTTTTGTCTTGTTATAGGTCCCGCCAGTCCAAAGAACTTCGGCGGCAGCCTGATTATCTGATGGCTCAGTACCGGAAAGGCTGTTCTATTCATCATCATCATCATCAGTCTGTGTTCGTCCACTGCTGGACATAAGCCTCTCCTATCATAGGCCGCTCAGCCCGACCCTCGGCCTTACGTTTTCAACCGCCACCAGCCATCTTTCGTATATCGTCACTCCATATGGTCTCAGAACAAGCTTGGCAGAAATGCACCAGCAAAGAATTGAGGAGCTGGCGGACATCAAAACCGATTTTCATGAATGATGTAGGCTTTTTCGGCAATCTTTAAGAATATTAAACCAGAAAAATATTAGCCATTTTTTGTTCTGTGTAAAATTGTGTTAGGCTAAGATTAGAATTATTTGTTAAACTTTATATAGGTATATCATTCCAAATAAAAAAATCGAAATTAAAGTTCTAAAAGTTTTATTCAGTAATAAATTTGTTTATTTTTATTAATTTATTTATTTATGACTGGCCTAGTGGTTTAGTTGGTAGTAAGACTGTCTGTGAAGCCGTAGGTCATGGGTTCGATTCCCACCAACAGGGTTTATTTGTGTAATTAATACAAATATTTGTTCGGTGTCTGGGAGCCGTTATGTACAATAAGTATGTATTTACAACTATGTTAGTACTATATCAGGTATCTAGCTCATATAATACAAGTTTTACTTAATTTGAGGCTAGATGGTGTTGTGTGGACAATATTAGTAAATATTGGTGGTGGACAATTCACGCACAACACCATCTGACCCCAAACCAAGCAAAGCTTGTACGATGGCAGCCAGATAGCTGATATAATACTTATATAGTTTTTAAATACATACTTATTATAGATAGACACCCAGACACAGTGCAAACATTTGAAACAGTGCAGTCATCACACAAATGTTTGCACTGGGAATCGAACCCACGACTAGAACCCAGAGCTACTACCCACTAAGCCACGAGGCCAGTCACGCCACAATGTCCACCAATATTTATGTATGGCAGAAAATTTAATTTAAAACATATTCTATTGAAAAAAACATAAATATAGGAGGTACTTTTCATATTAAAAGTATATTTATGTTTTGTATTGTAGCATAGAGTGACGAAATGAGCAGGACATGTGCCTGATGGTAAGCAACATACATGCCACGTAACAGCACAGTGACACACAGCTATTGGAACTTGAAAAGTCCAAATCATTACCTAGCACTGCACTGCGCTTGTCACTCAGAGATCTAAGATATTATATATCTAAGCCCTGTAATTTCTCTGGATGTATGGATATGTAATTATATATCTTATATTTATTTTGAGCATTTTTACCATGAATGGTAAAAACTGATAATAAAATTTACAGTACATAATATTTATATTTGAGTAATAATACTTTGTTGTAACATTACTTACGTCATCACCATTTTACATGGATTCATTTTAGTCAAGTTAATCAAAAAGATCTAATCAGGAAAACGGCGATTGCCGCTCCGGGGGCCCAGGGTTCAAAACGCGGGGTATCCGGATCCGTACCACTGTCTTTTCGAAGTCATGTGCGTAATGCCATTAACTTAAAACGGTGATGGAAAACATCGTGAGGAGATGGACATGTACCTATAATCTTTTTAAGTTATTTGTCATCCACCAACCCGCACTGGGCCAGCGTGGTGGATTATGGCCTTGATTATCTCCCTGCGAGAGAAGACCCCGAGTCCCAACAGTTTTTAGGAACATTTAGTGGGTTTCTTATGCAAAATTAGTCAATTTTTAAAGATACAAGCTTTACACGATAGTCACACGACTAAAAATTTGTTATCGTGGACTTTAACGACGTAACTCTTGTCAAACTCAAATATTCGGTCGGACAAAGTGCTTTCGGAGTAACATTTATGACACAAAAACTGTCAAATTAGCGTCGGTCGGAAAGAACGAAACGACCGATCCGATCAACCGACCGACCGTACCGTAACCGACCGTAGTAGACCTGCAGGTCTACTACGAAGTCCGATAAACGATATTATCGGCCGAACATATGACGTTTCCTACCACGAAAGACAATCGGTCGGTTGATCGGATCGGTCGTTTCGTTCTTTCCGACCGACGCTAATTTGACAGTTTTTGTGTCATAAATGTTACTCCGAAAGCACTTTGTCCGACCGAATATTTGAGTTTGACAAGAGTTACGTCGTTAAAGTCCACGATAACAAATTTTTAGTCGTGTGACTATAGTGTAAAGCTTGTATCTTTAAAAATTGACTAATTTTGCATAAGAAACCCACTAAATGTTCCTAAAAACTGGGCGTCTACTCTCTTTCTATGACTTGCGACTTCGTTAACGATCGAACATTTAAACGAAACGATGGCTGCAACCTTACTCTATTTCTCTTGCGGTTCGGCATACGAACTTTCAAGGCCATCCAAACTCATCGTGAACGATGCAATCACAGATAAAACGAATGTCGCAGATCACTAACTTATTAGGTTCTTTTCATTGCCATTGCGGTAATTTACGGTTTTTTCTTTAACACCATATTTATGATGCGTTATGCCGTATTTTTTAAATTTAAATGTAAGATGCGTTATCTTATATATTTGTTTTAATATTAAAGCAATTGGTTCAATGAAACAAGTGCAAATCATATTATTTACGTAATTTTGATCGATGCATGCAAAAAACCTTTTTATGCGGCTAAATATAGGAGTACTATAGCATCCACTCGTTTGGGGTGCAACTTGTGACAGTCGAAAATATCCGCTTAATACTTGCACATACCATACAATACTTGCCATTCATCCGATTTAAGTTGTACTTATACGGTTATTTTGGTAGTCAAAATCGTATGCAAAATATACGATCTTTTGAAAGGACTCTTACGAATTTAATAAATAACCACAAATTACATTTCGTGGTGTAAAAAAAACAACTAAAAAAGTTAAACGAACTTGAACTACTTATTTTTTGAAGTTTGATTTATAAACTGTGTAGTTCCCACTTTACAGATACACAGCGTATTTGCACAGTCTAGTTTCTTTGTATAGTTTATACTGTAGTATTAGCCTCTCAATATGACTAATGACACACTTTACGGAAATCTTTTCGCAAACAATAGTTTTTTTAATGCTATTATAAGCTAACCGATACAACACTACGTACAAACGGGGCTGAGGCCTTGGTTATGTTTTATAATTTCTTTCGTGTAGCTTGATAAATAATTATTGTATTATACACTAGCGGCACTCACATAGTTCTCTAACGCTTTATATTATTATTATATATATATAATATTATATGTTTCTTCCTTAAAACCACGTCGTAACGTCTAAACGGTCAGGCTGAAATTTAGAACACTTCATTTTAGATTACAATCTGGACAAATACAGAGACTAATCTTCATTCTGCGAAAATAACGGGAACGGCAACTACGCAGGTAAACCTCCAGGGCGCTGGCTGTTTACTATATTAATAAATAAATACGTACAACATACATTTATTGCTCTCACTGTGTAAAAATAGGTCTTAAAAATATAAAAAAATGTACAACAGTGTACCCTTGACGGGCGTTCAACTTAATTTCTACGTTTCATTATAAAGTAAAGTTTTTATATTTTTGTGTTTAAAAGCTTTTATTAGTCAAGTATAATTTACTTCATTTAGGTCGATTTGGTGGTGTTGAGATGAAAACGGGACAACTTATATACTATTATGTGCATATCAATTTACTAAAGATTTTAATTTTTCGGATTAAGTAGAGAGGATACTAATGTTTTTTTTTACTTTTATAGGTTTTTACTTCACTGCCATCTCGCCTGATGTTAAGCAATGATGCAGTCTACGATGGAGCGTGTTTACCTTGAAGAAACCGATTATCTCTCGATTTGAAGACACAAAGATTGTAACCAACAGGAAAAATCCACTCAGGAAACGCATTCCACAGCTTAGATGCTGTTATCACAAAAGTAGAGTCAAACCTCTTCGTTCGTGTCTTTGGAACATTAACCATGTAACGATGTCACTTTTTCGAGCTACGATCATTCCGATAGAAAAAAAGGCAAGGTGGTCTTAAATCATGTAAATCAGTTGCACACTCTCCACAGAATATCCGAAATTAATTAATGTAGTGTATCTCTACAGAAACGAAAACAATTTTGATTTCTTTTGAGTTAAAGTTGTTTTTAATGACGTTTATGAATAAACCTAATATTCTTCTGATCTAAAAAAAGTTTAATATGACGATATTTTAACATGTTTCCTCTCCGAAGACTCCAAAGGAGTCAGTGACTCCAAAGGAGTCTTCAGAGAGGAAACGGAGTCATATTCGTACCAAACTCATACGTTGGACCAACTCTAGTTGGAGTCATAATCCAAATGTAATTGTTATGGTTTTTATTAGGCTGGACGTATGAATAAGAAGAAAAAAATGCTTATGGTATGGTTAAATAATAATACTAACAAAAATTTTAAAGAGCCGCCGTAAAATAATGCCAGTTTCCCCATGTATGACGAGGGTAAAATAAAACATACAAACATATATACATTTCAGTGTTGATTATTTATTAGCATTAATGTCATGCATTTTTCCATGTATGGCAAAGTACTATTTCACACCTAGAGTATCACGTTTTCACAGATAAAAGAAGATCTTTACGCCCGGTAATTTACCGGGAAACATTAGCTTAAGGAGTAAGTACATATGTAGTAGTGGGACTCTTTGCAGAGTTCACCTGGGAAAGTACCAATTCTTGGATAATTATTCTACCACCAAGCAGTATGTGCAAACATCACTGTTTTCTCGTTTGAAGAGCAATTTTTCTAGAGAAATTACATGGTATAGAGATGCAGCATCTTATATCAAAGGGTGACGAGTGCAATGCAGTGTAGGTAACGATTTGGACTCTTCTTGACGTTTCTTGTGTTTTAATAGCTGCATGTCACTGTTATTTTGCTTACTATCAGGCATATGTCGTCGTTACTGCTTGTCTTGTAACTATGTACTACAAAAATAAAGTTTGCTCATCAAACCGGATAATGGTGGTAATTGAAAATCAATATTGATTGAAAATTATAAGAATTAAATCATTCATAATTACTTACTTTGTACTGGGACATGGAATGAGTTAATGCCAAATGTTTTTTTATAGTATAGAGTGACGGGAGAAGCAGGACATGTGCCTGATGGTGAGGAACACGCCTACCCATAAACAACCTAGTGTGTCATGCAGCTATTGGAACATAAAAAGTCAAAATCATTACCTAGCACTACGCTGCGCTCGTCACTCACAAATATAATACGAGTCATCTTTACGCCCAGTAATTTATAGGGAAACATTAGTTTTAGTAGTATGTAGTAGTGGGACTCTTTGCAGAGTTCACCTGGGAGAGTACCACACCTTGGATAATTATTCTATCACCTAGCAGTTATGTGTAAACATCATTGATTTCGTGATTTCTCATTTGAAGAGCAATTTTTCCAGAGAAATTACTTGGTATGGAGATGCAGTATCTTATATCAAAGGGTGACGAGCGCAATGCAGTGCTAGGTAATAGGTAATTTGGAGACTTTATTTCGTTTCTTGTGTTTCAATAGCTGCGTGTCACTGTTCTTTTGCTTACTATCAGGCATATGTCTTGCTCGTCTTGGTACTCTGTACTACATAAGTAAACTTTGCTCTTCAAGCTACAACATGGTGCTAATTGACGATAAATATTGATAGAAAATTATTGCATAAATCAGTTTTTTTATTGATTCACGTAATTTTATTGAAATTCCATTGTGTATTATGATTTTTGTCTTGTCTACGAATATCTGAAAAATAAAGTAGGCAACACTGGTTAATACTACATCTTATGAAAACTCAAAAGTCAAAACAAAAACAAACTAAACAAAGTCTTTGTAAATATTTCGTGCATTTCTCATGGTTTTTCTGAATAAAAACATGCGTTTATACATTATAATTGCTCTATTCAATTATTTTCAGTTCAAAATGGCTCCACCTTGTTACGATTCGGTACCTAACTCTAGAACAAATTGAAAAAATCCCCAGTTTCTTTCGAGCACCGAGATTGAGTTTGATGTTTGCAGATTTCTTCGAATCTGCGACATGTGTGACACACTCCAGAGTCTCCAGAAGTGGTAAAATGTAAGTTACTATACTATACAAAAGTAACTAACTCTGCCTGATTTGTTTTCATTGCAAAATCAATTGTGTGAACGTGGTGTAGTAAGTAATAGAACTTCCCGTTCTCTCATCTCTCACCAAGTAAGTGAAACCGCAGGGCGTTTACTAGTGCTTGTGCACTTGTGCTACTTAAGGTAGAACATCAATCGAGTTAAATAAAACCAACTCTCCTCATGGGAGTTAAGTGTTGTTGATGAGAGATGGCTTATACATCCAAATCTCAAATGTACTGAAAGCTAAAATTAATGAAATACCTGCCTTAGGTAGGGGTAGGTGAATAATACATGCATATCAGCATATTTTCATTACAACATGGATGAAATCATAGGGCAGAGCCACTATAATTTTTATATGCATTATTTTTATCTATAAGTACTACATTTTTTAGGTAATTTTCTAACAAATAAATGTTCTTTACTTTCAGACACCGACAGCTCGAGCAGTTACTTAGTGATCAACAAACATGGACCCACAACCACTCTTGCAGTCCAACCACAAGGTGAAATTTCAGTGCTGTTACCGCCCGAGGCGGATTAATTAAAAGAGTGACGAGACGAGCAGGACATTGGCCCGATGGTAAGCAACATGCTTGCCACATAAGAGCACAGTGACATGCAGCTATTGGAACATGAATAATCCAATTCATTACCTAGCACTGCAATGCGCTCGTCACCCAGAGATCTAAGATGATACATCTCTAAGCCCAGTAATTTCTCTGAAAACATTGCCCTTCAAACCGGAACACAGTAATGTTTGCACATTACTGCTTGGTGGTAGAATAACTGGCAAAGGTGTGGTACTTCCCCAGGCGGACTCTGCTAAGAGTTCACTATGCAGTCACAGCTTGAAGCAGTAATGCTGACTGCTTAAGGTGCCCATGTCTGACTGGCCTAAGAGATATAAATATGTACCTACAAAACTGAATTATTCTTTCTTCTTTTGCAGACTCACAATCTACATAGACATCAGAGGCAGTCTGCTGCTGGCTCTATCTGAAGTAAATCATTCAGACTGAAGAGCAGCGTTTAGAATTATTAGAGTTAGGAAAACTACACCAACCCACACTGGGCCAGCATGGTAGATTATGACTTTAACTCTCTCCTGAGGAGAAAAGGCCGGGGCCTTTTCTGAGCAGTCCCAGCAGTGGGAACATTTAGTGGAATATTCCGATCTGTCCCCCTGTTCTGTCCCCACAGGGTGACAGAACGAACAAAAAAGTTTGATCTGTCCCCTGTTCACGATAAGGGGGACAGTTCGAACTTTATTCACCTCCTTAATGTTCTATCTGTCCCCCTATCGTCATTAGGGGGACAGATAAAACATTTTAATTCCTGTTTGTCCCCAATATCCCATATAATTAAATAAAGATATATATTCTTTATAGTAATGCAAACCTAAATTGAAATAAAAGACAAAATGTTTTGATTTATAATCGCCTTTATTTACAAACATAAATGATTATAAATATTTCTTGCTTATGCTGTTAGTTACTTTACAAAAGGACCCAGATTTTTATAGAGTCATATCACAACAGATCCAAAACCAATTGTGTCCGATCTCAAATAATCGCACAAAAAATAATATTCTGAAAGACGAATATATAAATAATTGTCAAAAGCAGTTTGTAGCTGGTGAAATCTTAGTTGGTAATTTATTGGACAAATTAACACGTTGGCTGTCCGTGCACTATATGTAGGGCATTGTGAAGTTAGCCATGGCGTCCGTGCACTATATATAGGACACCACTCCGCTCAAACTAAACGCGATTTCTTGAACTGGACGTACGAATAACAGTTTTGAATTTGAGATGGACGTGTGGATTAGGAAGTGTATAAAAAAACCCGCGAAGGACATACGGGAATTAATTAATAATTTGTACGGTAGTTGATGTGGGTAGAAAACGAAAAGTAAAATAACAGGCCAAATCAAAATTATTTGTTTTATTGCAAAATTAGTAATGAAAACAAACAAAACTTGTTGTAATTATAATGAAAAATAAAACACTTTACACAGTTTTAATGGCATTCGTTATAATAGGGCAAACAGAAGCCTATCCCACATAGAAGAATACCTACAATTTTTACCTACAGTAAAACTTTTTGACGGCTGTTAGTTGAGTCTGACACTTTTTTGTCTATGCCCCACGCAAAAAAAATACAAAAAACACAGGTACCCTTAAAAATAGTGCACTAAATGAAAGCTGCAGAGTCCGTGTACTACATACAGTGCACAAAAATTAAGCCGAGGAGTCCGTGCACTACATATAGGGCATGCGGAAATTCAGCCTGTAATATATTTTCAAAAACCCTGGAGCTAAAAACGTTATTTCAAGAAGCTAGTAGCATCATTTTTATTCATTTAGTCTAAAAAAAAAAATTGGACGTAGCGTATCACTCGACTGAATCAACGTGGACAGCCAACGTGTTAAGATAGCTATTTTATTTAACAGTATTTTTTTACAAATTTTACGTTTGTTTAAGTTTTGAGTTTATTTACAACTTATAGTTTTATAGTCAAGTTGTCATAATTATGTAGAACTAGGTTAGCAAATCAAATCAGAAGACTGATTGTAACATGTAAAATATCTACTTTGATTATCTATGAGATATGTTGATTGATATTCGCGATGTTAGTAAGTTCGTAATTTATGAGACTGATAATTGTTAGAGAAATAGAAGAAATATTTATTATAATTTATGTTTGTAAATAAAGACGATTATAAATCAAAACATTTGTCGTTTATTTCAATTTAGGTTTGCATTACTATAAAGAATATGTATCTTTATTTAATTATATTGGGGACAAACAGGAATTAAAATGTTTTATCTGTCCCCCTACTGACGATAGGGGGACAGATAGAACATTAAGGAGGTGAATAAAGTTCGAACTGTCCCTCTTATCGTGAACAGGGGACAGATCAAACTTTTTTGTTCGTTCTGTCACCCTGTGGGGACAGAACAGGGGGACAGATCGGAATATTCCCATTTAGTGGGCTGTTTATGTTTTCTGCTAGGAAAACTGAATTTGCTATTTGTCATTATTTATATTTGTTATTTGACATTATCTATTCATTGTACTTGACATGCTCTTAGTTTGTATAATACCTACATATCGCAGTAAAGAGATTATGATTATGAATTTCCTGGCAGGACATGTGTGGGGATTTCAGAGAATATTTAAGAAGATATACTTAATAAATTTAAATACAATACCAAGATAAAACGTTATTTTATTACATACCCTATTAATGTAAACAATAACCCCAATACATAACTTATAATTTCCAAATGGCTAGGTGGATTTATGATGTTTGGATGCGATAACTCTAAAATTACACATTTGTAGGTATACTATTTTATAGGTTTACAGTTGACCGCCATTTGCCTGATGTTAAACGACAATGCAGTCTATGGTAGAGCGTGCTAACCCAGAAGAAACCGCTTCACTATTGATTTTAAGATATCTTTAATTTAATTGATGGAATTAAAGATATCAACAAAAGTTAATTTTCAAATAGTTGAATGATTTTAGTAAAATAGTCTCTAGAAAAGCAACAATGAACATTCAAACAAATCATTATAATATACATCATTGCACACCAATTACATAACAATTGGCTTACTTTAATAGCTATTAAACTAAAGAGAGCTTGGCACATACATTAAATAAATAAATATTGGTGGACAATTCACAAACAACACCATCTGACCCTAAACTAAGCAAAGCTTGTATCATGGCGGCCAGATAGCTGATATAATCTTAATATAAATCTCCTGTCATGTTTGTCCACGATGGATTCATAAGCTACTTAACTGATTTGAACCAAATTTGCACACCGTGTGCAGTTTAATCCAACTTGAAAGATAGGATAGTTTTTTTGTCGATTAATAGTCTTTATATGACAATATCCGAGCGAAGCCGGGACGGGCCACTAGTACTTATATAATTATAAATACATACTTATTATACATAGAAACACCCAGACACAGTGCAAACATTTGAATTCATCACACAAATATTTGCACTGGGTGGGAATCGAACCCACAACCGTCGGCTTTGTAGGCAGAGCTACTACCAACTAAGCCACGAGGCCAGTCTTGAGCCACATTATTTCACAACATCCCTCTTTTTTTCTGGTAGGTTTATTATACATTAGTATTTAGTACACAAGTAAGAAGCGGGCTCAATTCAGTGATACAAGTATTTTTCATATCAGGCACAAACAGCCAACTTAATGTTTCCACAGCTGGGACTCGAGGCCTTCTTCAAGGCCTCGAGTCCCAACTGCATGAAATATTACACTTTGGAAGTCTTTGCCTCAATGACAATTGTAATAAGAACAGATATCAATGTATAAAACTTCACAAACCCTGGACAGCATAATAACTAAATGAAACTTTTAAACAAAGTAATAATTATTTATTTAAACAAAAATATTTTAAAACATAAGCCTGCAGGGATTTTTGCAAAACTTTCAACCAGTTTATCACTAAAATTGTATAGGTTTTTATTTCTTGTAGCTCTGTGTACACTCATCATGGCCAGGCCATTCAGGCGATCTTAGCTTCTTCAGGTGCTTCTTAGCTAGGTATGTTTTTAGTCTTCTGAGGCTGCTAATGTATCGTTCTACTGTCCAGCTGGTCGTGCATGGTAAAGCGATCAAAATGTTCAATGCTTTTTCCGTTTCGGGAAAGAAGGAATTTGTTTCTCTTAGGACATCAACCGGCATTACGTTCATGACTTCGGGAAGACTGGTGCGCTTGGTTTTGAACCCGAGGTCTAGAGATTGTCAGTCGCAGTTCTCCCGTCTAGACCAGACGTAACTTTCTAGGCACTACAAACTCGTCAAACAATAGCCGGCTAAGCCTATAATTTCCTACAAATTCTATGTTGGAAATTGGCATTGAGAAAAGAGAAATTTATCACTGCGCAGGCGACACCGGTTCTTTTTACGCTCCAAACGGTCTTTACCTACAGCAGCTTCAATTAACACAATTTTTGCAAGCATAATAAGTTACAATTTGCCAAAAAACAATCATCCGCAAAACAAAAGGTAACACTTTTGATGTCGTCGATTTTGAGGTTAAAACTAAGAAAAATGATCTGTCAACTTCAAATTCTCGTTTTAACTTTCGTTAATTAGAGTAAGCTTAGCACACGTTTTCGTTGAAAAAAGTTCGATCGCAATGAACAACGGAACGAAATAGAAACAGAGTAGCAAAGTCGCGAAACTAATGTCGAAATTACGTTTTCAATAGAAAGAGAGTAGACGCCCTGTTGGGACTCGGGGTCTTCTCTCGCAGGGAGATAATCAAGGCCATAATCCACCACGCTGGCCCAGTGCGGGTTGGTGGATGACAAATAACTTAAAAAGATTCTAGGTACATGTCCGTCTCCTCACGATGTTTTCCATCACCGTTTCAAGTTAATGGCATTACGCACATGACTTCGAAAACACAGTGGTGCGGATCCGGATACCCCGCGTTTTGAACCCTGGGTCTCCGGAGCGGCAATCGCCGTTTTCCTGATTAGATCTTTTTGACTTTTTGATTAACTTGACTAAAATGAATCCATGTAAAATGGTGATGACGTAAGTAATGTTACAACAAAGTATTATTACTCAAATATATTATGTACCTACTGTAAATGTTATTATCAGTTTTTACCATTCATGGTAAAAATGCTCGAAATATATTTAAGATAATATACCATTACATATCCATACATCCAGAGAAATTACAGGACTTAGATATATGATATCTTAGATCTCTGGGTGACAAGCGCAGTGCAGTGCTAGGTAATGATTTGGACTTTTCAAGTTCCAATAGCTGCGTGTCACTGTGCTGTTACATGGCAGGTATGTTGCTTACCATCAGGCACATGTCCTGCTCGTCTCGTCACTCTATGCTACAATAAAAAAACATAAATATACTTTTCATATTAATGTTATGATTGTCAATAGAGTTTTTTTAATTTAAATTTTCTGCCATAAATAAATATTGGTGGACATTGTGGCGTGACTGGCCTCGTGGCTTAATGGGTAGTAGTAGCTCTGCCTGCGAAGCCGAGGGTTGTGGGTTCGATTCCCACCCAATGCAAATATTTGTGTGATGAATTCAAATGTTTGCACTGCGTCTGGTTGTTTCTATGTATAATAAGTATGTATTTAAAAACTATACAAGTATTTTATCAGCTATGTGGCCGGGATCGTACAAGCTTTGCTTAGTTTGGGGTCAGATGGAGTTGTGTGTGAATTGTCCACCACCAATAGATAGATAACTCTTTATTGTAACACAAAAACAGAAACATTACAGTAAAACACTTACAAACTAGCACCATAAATGGCGGCCTTATAGCTTAGAGCAATATTTAATATTTAAAAATTATATTGTCCACACAACACCATCTAGCCTCAAACTAAGTAAAACTTGTATTATATGAGCTAGATACCTGATATAATACTAACATAGTTGTAAATATTGTACATAACGGCTCCCAGACACCAAATAAATATTTGTATTCATCACACAAATATACGCTCTGGGTGGGAATCGAACCCATGACCTATGGCCTCACAGGCAGTCGTACTGCCAACTAAAACACTAGGACAGTCATAAATAAATGAATTAATTAAAATAAACAAATTGATTACTGAATAAAACTTTTGGAACTTTAATTTCGATTTTTTTATTTGGAATGATATAATATGTATCTATATAAAGTAAAACAAATCATTTTAATCTTAGTATAACACAATTTTAGACAAAACAAGAAATGGCTCATATTTTTCTGGTTTAATATTTTTAAAGATTGCTGAAAAAGCCTACATCATTCATGAAAATCGGATTTGATGCCTGCCAGCTCCTCAATTCTTTGCCGGTGCATTTCTGACAAGCTTGTTCTGAGACCAGATGGAGTGACGATATACGATGGCTGGTGGCAGGTGAAAACGTAAGGCCGAGGATCGGGCTGAGTGGCCTATGATAGGGGAGCCCTATGTCCAGCAGTAGACGAACACAGGCTGATGATGATGATGATGAATAGAACAGCCTTTCCGGTATTGAGCCATCAGATAGGCGTGAAGGCTGTCGCCGATGTTCTTTGGACTGGCGGGACCTATAACCTATAACAAGACAAAACTATAATTAAATTAGTAGTGCTTTTACCCGACTGAAAGAAGGGTTATGTTTTTCGCGCCTTCCAGTATCTTCGAAAAGCCTGGATATATTTTGATAATAAAGGTACTGTTAGGTTTGTTTTAATCACCCAAAAGTCCTTAGATAGCATGTAATGTTTTTACCAGTTGCTTTTTTGCAGTCGGTTTTTTAAGTTAAAGTTATTAGTGGTTGGACTCTTTGCAGAGTTCGCCTGGGGCAGTACCACACCTTTGCCAGTTATTCTACAGCCAAGCAGTAATGTGCAAACATTTATTTATTTATTACTGTGTTCCGGTTTCAAAAGCAATGTTTCCAGTTAAATTACAGGGCATAGAGATAAAACATCTTATATCTCTGGGTGACAAGTTCAGTGCAGTGCTGCAGGTAATGATTTGGACTTTTCATGTTCCAATAGCTGCGTGTCATTGTGGATGTGTTATGTGGCAGGCATGTGGCTTACCATCAGGCACATATCCTGCTCGTCTCCTCACTCTATACATGCTCTCTGGACTGGCGGGACCTATGACAAAACAAATCTATGATGAAAGTTGCAAGGAATATTTAGTGAACCTATAGTTGTACCTGTACTTATAGTTGATCTATTATTACTTTTAATTTTAATATAGGTATAAAAGTCTGAAAAATGCTGCTCAGCATAGTGAGACCACTTTTTTGTAGCCACAGTTGGGGTTCGGCCTTCTATCTCTGTTGCATGTATAAGAAACTAGTAACATTATATAAAACTTGACAGCTTAAAGGTTTAAGTGTGATTTTCAGAAACAATGTTTAGGATTTCAGACATTAGTTTTGCAATAGATATTATAAATGACAAGGATGGCAACCAACTATTCAACACTGACAAGTAAACATAAAAAAGGATAGGTACTCCCTTTTATACATTATTAAACATCTGGGCTTAGGGTTTATAAAAATAGAAAAAATATATAAATACCTCGGGAAATACCAGCATTCTTGCTGATGTCTGCGGTTCGCCAAATCAATCTCCCATTATAAATGTCATTGTTTATTCCCCATGGAAGAATTAGGTTTATTGTTGAAGATAGTTATGATATAGATAGTTCAGCGTGGTCGCTGTGGTTTTCTGAGTGATATACCTTTTCACCTGTGCATACCTAGAATAATAAAACAAATTGAGATATGCAAAATGTAGATAAATTACATAAGAATTTATGTATTAGTACAAAGACACCACTAGATCTACTAGATGTAAGAAATATATATATTTTTAAACAAAATAATTGCAATAGTGTGGCTCACTTGTAATCTTTTTTTACTCACTCCCACCATGGACGTATAAAAAAGTCGGACGTAGTCTCGCTAATACAAAAACTGTGTCACTAGAGTCGGCCACATTTGCACGTGTGCGTTGTCAGGTTGTCACTGATAGGCTGACACGCACACATATGCACAAGTAGCGCGTGTAATGACCCACTGATGTGTGCGTGTCAGCCTGTATGTGACAGCGCACCCGTACATATTATGTGGCCGACTCGATGGACACAGTTTTTGTTTTAGCGAGACTACGTCCGACTTTTTTTATACGTCCATGACTCCCACATTATAATAATAATACTGTTGTACTATTGTAATTGAACCTACTTAATGAATTACTTACTTACTTTTTGTCGTCATTTTGTGGATTTGGTACACTGTCCCAAGTTATTGAGTGTGGTACACGATAGCTGATGGAAACGCACATGCCCTTCCGTGTCTCAGTATTCTTTCAATATAATAGAGCTTCAATTTGCGCTGGTGGTCGGTGTAGATATCATTCTAGAAGTTGTAATCTACTCTCGAGAAACTCTCAAAACACTATAATTGTGCTCTCGTGAACCCAAAAGAGACTAGGCACTTTTATAATCGTAATATTGAATAATCGTACAATTTGTACTAGGTACGCATTTCACTTTTGTTGATATTAATTAATCGCGTAGATTATTTTCAACAACTGGAAAATACACAGACTAGTATCACAGCAACAGCATAAAGTAAAAGTGTGCTTGTATAGTTCTAACACTTCAATTTTGCAATCGCTTTTACCTCTATTTGAGAAAGTAACATAAAAACTAAACACAAACAGATTTTTGTTTATTTTGGATTTTGATTAACCATAAGGTAGGCACGTCTTTTTTTTTCCTTATTGGCACTTAGTGTTTTTTGTATTTGCCACGGTACAGTTGAAATATCGAAATAATGCTTGTTAAGTGACTTTTCAGAAATAAAATATATAAACTAAAGTAAACATACGGTTTTCTTTATTTATATTGTCCTTAAAATTGATAATTTGATAGATATATTACAATTAAAAGAAAAAATCAAAAACCGATAAAACCGTTTTGGTTAGGACATCACTAAGGTTTCAAATCATTCGATCCGACCCTCAGCCGACCTAAGTCTATGACTTCCGACCGAGATGTATCGATCCGATTGTTTTTCGTGGTAAGCTACAATTCGATTAATCGGACAGCTGTCCGATTAATCGTAATTGACATTTATGATATTTATGATATGATAATTTCGTAGTTGACCTGCAGGTCAACTACGAAAACAAGCTCCGATCGATCGGGTCCGACCGACAGCTGTCCGATTAATCGAATTGTAGCTTACCACGAAAAACAATCGGATCGATACATCTCGGTCGGAAGTCATAGACTTAGGTCGGCTGAGGGTCGGATCGAATGATTTGAAACCTTAGTGATGTCCTAACCAAAACGGTTTTATCGGTTTTTGATTTTTTCTTTTAATTGTAATATATCTATCGAATTATCAATTATAAACACAATATAAATAAAGAAAAACGTATGTTTACTTTAGTTTTTGTATATTATTTCTGAAAAGTCACTTAACAAGCATTATTTCAATATTTCAACTGTATCGTGACAAATACAAAAAACACTAAGTGCCAATAAGGAAAAAAAAGACGTGTCTAGGTTATGGTCATCCAAAAATCAAAATAAACAATACTAAATCTTGCTTTAATCAGTTTGTTTTTAGTTTTTATGTTACTTTCTCAAATCAACGTAAAAGAGATAACAAATTTGAAGTGTTAGAACTATATAAGCACACTTTTACTTTTTTGCTGTGATAATTGTGATGTATTTTCGAGCTGTTGTAAATAACCTACATGATAAATAATATCAACAAAAGTGAAATGCATAGTACAAATTGTACGTTAGGTTCAATATTACGATTATAACAGTGCTTAAGTCCCTTTTGGGTTCACGAGAACATAATTATAGTGTTGACACATTCGGGTTTTGAGAGATGACTTCTAAAATGACATTTACACCGGCACCAGCGGACCAGCGCAACTTGAAACTCTCTTGGACTTTCTGGATGTATATCGTATTGCCTCAAGGAATACTGAGACGTGGAAGGGCATATGTGCATTTCTATCAGCTATGAGAACCTCTCCACACTGTGTACCACACTCAATAACTTGGGACAGTGTTCCAAATCCACAAAATTATGATAAAAAGTAAGTATAATAATTCATCCTCTTGGCCTCTTGGGGCTTGACTACTTAAAGTTGAACCTTTAATTATACCTAACAGTTATTGAATGTTAAATAAAATGTGGAAGTGAATAAAAAAAGATACAAGTACACTATTGCAATTATTTTCTTAAAAAATATATACTTCTTACACCTAGTGGTGTCTATGTACTAATACATAAATACTTATGTAATTTATCTACATTTTGCATATCTCAATTTGTTTTATTATTCTAGGTATGCACAGATGAAAGGATATAATATCACTCATAAAACAGCAACTCACAACAACAACAAGCAGGGAATAAACAATGATATTTATAATGGGAGATTGATTTGGCGAACCGCAGACATCAGCAAGAGTGTTGGTATTTCCTGAGGTTTTTTTTCCATTTTTATAAATCCTAAGCCCGGATGTTTGATAATGTATAAAAGGGGGTACCTATCTCTTTTTATGTTTACTTGTCAGTGTTGAATAGTTGGTTGCCATCCTTGTCATTTAAAATATCTATTGCAAAACTAATGTCTAAAATCGTAAACGTATTGTATAGGAACAATCCTAAAAATAACACTTAAACCGTTAAGCTTTCAAGTTATATAAAATGTTACTAGTTTCTTATACATGCAACAGAGAGAGAAGGCCGAACCCCAACTGTGGCTACAAAAAGGGGGTCTCTCTATGCTGAGCAGCATAGACTTTTAGACTTATATTAAAATTAAAAGTAATAATTGATCAACTACAATGATTGCTCTATAGGGTATCTAAACATTCCTTACAAATTTCATCATAGATTTGTTTTGTCATAGGTCCCGCCAGTCCAGAGAGCATGTATAGAGTGACGAGACGAGCAGGATATGTGCCTGATGGTAAGCAACATGCCTGCCACATAACAGCACAATGACACGCAGCTATTGGAACATAAAAAGTCCAAATCATTACCTGCAGCACTGCACTGCGCTCGTCACCCAGAGATTATAACATTTATTATCAAAATCTATCCAGACTGGAAAATACTGGAACGCGCAAAAAACATAACCCTTCCAGTAGGGTAAAAGCACTACTAATTTAATTATAGTTTTGTCTTGTTATAGGTCCCGCCAGTCCCAAGAACATCGACGGCAGCCATCACGCCTATCTGACGGCTCAGTACCGGAAAGGCTGTTCTATTCATCGTCATCAGCCTGTGTTCGTCCACTGCTGGACATAGGCCTCTCCTATCATAGGCCACTCAGCCCGATCCTCGGCCTTACGTTTTCAACCTCCACCAGCCACCAGCCATCATATATAGTCACTCCATCTGGTCTCAGAACAAGCTTGTCAGAAATGCACCGGCAAAGAATTGAGGAGCTGGCGAGCATCAAACCCGATTTTCATGAATGGTGCAGGGTTTTTCGGCAATCTTTAAAAATTATAAACCAGAAAAATATTAGCCATTTCTTGTTCTGTGTAAAATTGTATTAGGCTAAGATTAAATTGTTTGTTTAACTTTATATAGGTACTTATATCATTCCAAATAATAAAATCGAAATTAAAGTTTTATTAGTTTTATTCAGTAATAAATTTGTTTATTTTAATTAATTAATTTATATTTGACGGGCCTAGTGGTTTAGTTTGCAGTAAGACTGCCTGTGAAGCCGTAGGTCATGGGTTCGATTCCCACCCAGAGCGTTATTTGTGTGATGAATACAAATATTTGTTAGGTGTCTGGGAGCCGTTATGTACAATAAGTATGTAGTATGTATTTACAACTATGTTAGTATTATATCAGGTATCTAGCTCATATAATACAAGTTTTACTTAGTTAGAGGCTAGATGGTGTTGTGTGGACAATATTATTTTTAAATATTAAATTTTGATAGTAGACAATTCACACACAACACCATCTGACCCCAAACTAAGCAAAGCTTGTACGATAGTGGCCAGATAGCTGATATAATACTTACATAGTTTTTAAATACATACTTGTTATACAATGAAACACCCAGACGCAGTGCAAACATTTGAATTGACACAAATATTTGCACTGGGTGGAAATCAAGCCCACAACCCTCAGCTCCGCAGGCAGAGCTACTACCCACTAAGCCACGAGGCCAGTCACGCCACAATATGCACCAATATTTATTTATGGCAGAAAATTTAAATTAAAAAATAATCTATTGACAATCATAACATTAATATGATAAGTATATTTATGTTTTTTTATTGTAGCATAGAGTGACGAGACGAGCAGGACATGTGTCTGATGATAAGCAACATACCTGCCACATAACAGCACAGTGACAAGCAACTATTGGAACTTGAAAAGTCCAATCATTACCTATTTGGACTTTTCAGGTATGTTGCAGTGGCAGGTATGTTGCTTACCATAAGATACAGTCATGTCCTGCTCGTCTCGTCCCTCTATGCTACAATGCACTGCACTGCACTGCGCTTGTCACCCAGTGACCTAAGATATTATACATCTAAGCCCTGTAATTTCTCTGGATGTATTACTTATATACATTTCGAGCATTTTTACCATGAATGGTAAAAACTGATACTTAATAAAATTTACAGTACATAATATATTTGAGTAAATACTTTGTTGTAACATTACTTACGTCATCACCATTTTACATGGATTAATTTTAGTCAAGTTACGGCTGGTCTAATCGGGAAAACGGCGATTGCCGATCCGGTGACCCAGGGTTCAAAAGGCGGGGTCTCCGGATCCGCACCACTGTCTTTTCGACGTCATGTGCGTAATGCCGCTAACTTAAAACGGTGATGGAAAACATCGTGAGGAGACCGACATGTACCTAGAATCTTTTTAAGTGATTTGTCATCCACCAACTCGCACTGAGCCAGCGTGGTGGATTATGGCCTTGACTATCTCCCTGCGAGAGAAGGCCCCGAGTCCCAGCAGATAAGCAGTTTTTTAGGAACACTTAGTGGGTTGCTCATGCAAAATTAGTCAATTTTTAAAGATACAAGCTCTACACGATAGTCGCACGACTAGAAAATTGTTGTCGTGGATTTTAACGACGTAACTCTTGTCAAACTCAAATATTCGGTCGGACAAAGTGTTTTCGGAGTAACATTTATGACACAAAAACTGTCAGATTAGCGTCGGTCGGTCGGAAAGAACGAAACGACCGATCCGATCAACCGACCGATTGTCTTTCGTGGTAGGAAACGTCAAATGTTCGGCCGATAATATCGTTTATCGGACTTCGTAGTAGACCTGCTGCTGCTGATGAAAGACAAAATATATATTTTTTAAATTTATTCTTGGCTATGGATACTAATCCTTCAGCCGAGAGAGTATCTCTCTACTTAGTCTGTGGATAAAATATTGTCGTATCAGTGTTGCTATTTATATCTTTGAATTTTCCTTCTACTTTGGCTTAGTTGGTGTCTATTGCCTCGGGAGTTTTAAAGATTTTTACTGAATAGGGATTGTGATCAGTAACGGTTTTTTATTACATTATCAACCTAATTAGCTATTTTGATTCCCAATATTTTAAAATTAAAAAAGACACTTTTTACACTATACTTTTTCCCTGAAAACGGGTAGGGTCTCTAAAGGGATTACACTGTTGAGAGTATAAATATGGTAGAGACAGATCTATCTGCATCTCGAACAATCGCCATCTAGTGCGTCCGTTGGAACTATTTTTGTCTCGTCGGAAACTCCCTCATTGTGAGTGCTCGTCGGGGGGTGACAGTAGTTTCCGATTCCAACATTATGGCGCTAGTGTTGCCGTAGCCATTTCGAACGCCATCTTGAAGCTGCCGTCATTTTCGAGATATTATACAATGTCAGTGTCAGTGTATCAGTGACAAACATTACCGTTACGAACTGTGTTGCCAACCGATACGATTTAAATCTGATTGTATTTATAAGATCTTTTTGGCTCATGTGCGATGGACGATTACAAAGTCGAAATCGTACGCAAAATATACGATCTTTTGAATGGAATCTTACGAAATGAACAATCGCCATAAATTCATTTGTTTAGTGTAAAAAGTAAAACAAGTTGGTCGCACAACAAAAGAGTTGATCGAACTGAACTTCTTTAATGTAGGGTTGCTTTATGAATGTGTTAGATTAAGGGTTCCTTGGAACCCTTCACCTAACGTTAAAATTGACTAAATGGGTGATTTATACGTGTCAAATCCTGATTAATGAGATATTTTACAGGATATTGTAATAACAAGAAAGGAATTGATGTATTTCCAAAATTATATAATAAGTATAACCATGTTATAAATAATACGGTTAAATATAATTAATAAATAATATGCAAGTATTATTGTATAAAGTATAATAAACATAAAAGTAAATCAACGTTGTCAAATCCACCACCTATTCCGCTATAACTTGTTATAGTTTGGTTGTGTTGTATCGGAGAACAATTGAAACTCGAAATTAATTAATTCAAGCACATTTATTGTTGACACGACTGACCACCACCATTGCACGACACAGAAGGGGAGTGGTCTCTGTTCGGATACATGACAACTCTCCCCCACATAATTAATAAAAAGAAATAGAACTTATATAACTAACTTATTTAGTATAACTAAATTGTTTATAGTGAACAATCTTAACTTATTAACTTAATTATTCTTCCAGGCTATTACTACAGCTTAACATTTGGTTTATATGTCTTTTCCATTTACAGCCACCTACATCAATTACATAAGTTGTATTAGGAATGGACTCTTCCACAATTATTCCCTGGATCCACTTACTGGATGCCTTGCGATAGTCTCTTACCATGACCTTTTCACCAACCTTAAAATCTACTTGTCTTTGCCCATTCATACCCCTCGCTTGCCTTTCCAACATATCATATGATTTTTCAGCTACAGGCGGGGGCCTAAACAAGGAAAATCTATTCCTGAGGTCTCTCCCGAACAAAAGTTTTGCTGGAGATACCCCTGTGACGTTATGTGGCATACTCCTATAATCTGAGAGAAATAAGTTTATAGCGGCTGTTAATGAGTATCCACTGTCTTTGATTTTTTTTACATGTGATTTAAATGTTTCAACAAACCGCTCTGCAACTCCATTTGTTGCCGGATGGTATGGTGGTGAAAAAGTATGTTTTACATTGATATTACAGCAAAATGTTTCAAATTCTGCACTTGTGAAAGTGGGGCCATTGTCAGTTACTAAATGTAGTGGATAACCAAAACGCGAAAATAATCCTCTTAAAACCTCAAGTGTACGGGCAGCACTAATATTTGGCATTTCAAACACCTCTGGCCATTTCGAATAACTGTCAATGACCACTAAATACATTTTATTACAAAACGGGCCCAGGAAATCAGCATGCAGCCTGTACCATGCTGAGGGAGGCATTGGCCACGATTTCAGTTGCCCTTTTTGTGGGTTCTTATGGTTTTTCAAACATATTACACAATTTTTTGTTAAGTTTTCAATGTCTACATCAATATTTGGCCACCAAAAAAATGAACGAGCCAATTGTTTCATTCTTACTATTCCAAAATGACTTTTATGCAGCTCTGCTAATACTGATTCACATAATTCAGTTGGTACCACTATTCTATAACCCCAAAATAAACATTCTTTATCTAAGCTGAGTTCATTTTTTTTATAATAATATGGTAGTACATTTTTGTCTAATACCTTTTTTTCTGGCCAACCATCTACCATATATCTAATCACCTTAGACAATACCACATCTTTTTTTGTTTGCTTCTGAATTATTTTCCAATCTAAGTTATGACTATCCGATGTGTTAATATGGTTTATAATACTAAAATTTCCATCTCGACAGATTGGGTGCATTTCTAGTTGCTCAATATTACAATTTGTACTTGAACGTGTTAAAAAGTCTGCAGGATTAATACTAGTTTTAATGTGCCTTATCTTATAGTTGAAAGCTGATAGAAATATAGCATAATGTTGTAACCGCTTAGCAGCCATCTTAGGGATACCTTTGTTGGGCCCAAAAATTCTTACTAAGGCTGCGTTATCAGTTTCCAACTCGAAGGTAAGACCATAGGTATAATTATAAAATTTTGTTACCCCAAACACTATGGCCATAGCCTCTTTGTCGATAGTAGAATATTTTTGTTCTGTGCTATTTAATTTCTTACTGGCAAATGCTATAGGCCGAACAGTGCCATCCGGGTCCCTATTTGACAAAGTACATCCCAAAGAGAAATGTGAGGCATCACATGATAAAATCAAGGGCAGCTTGGGATCATAATGTCTTAAGTTTTCAATTGAAGATAGCTTTTCCTTTATTAAAAGAAAAGAATTGTCACATTCCTTTGTCCAGCAGAACTTGTTTGCCTGTGTACATTCATACAAAGGTGCTAGGGTGCGGGCCATGTTTTTGAGGAAACGGGAATAATAGGTAACCTTTCCAAGAAATGATTTTAATGTGGTGAGATTTTTTGGTGCTTCACATTTTAACAATGGTTCAATATTATTTTTATTTACACTAATATTGTCTTTGGTTATTGTGAAACCAAAGACGTCAATACTTGTTTGGAAAAACTTACATTTTGCCAACTTGAGTTTGAACTCGCACTCCTGCAACTTAGTCAAAACCTTAGATATTGTGGCCAAAGTGTCTTTAATAGTTTCTCCACAGATATAAATATTATCAATAAATACAACAGTGTTTGGAATATGAGCGAGCTTACTATTCATCAAACGTTGAAATGAACCTGGTCCAGTGCTTACACCATATGGTAAATATTGGTACTTATAGGTGCCAAACTCTGTTACAATAGTGGTTAGTTCTTGCGAGTCTTTATCTAAGGGGGCTTGTAAGTAAGCTTCTTTTAGGTCGAGTTCACAGAAGTACTGTCCAGCTTTCAATGAATCTAATATCTCCTCTAAGTGAGGCAAAGGAAAATGATCTATTTCCAGATGTGGGTTAAGTGTCACCTTGTAGTCACCACAGAGCCTTACGGATCCATCAGGTTTTAAGATAGGTACTACTGGAGTTCCCCATTGACTATACTCAACTGGTATTATTCTGCCATTTTTTAACAATCGTGTTATTTCAAATTTTACCTTATCTTTCAGGGCAAATGGCACCCGACGTACAGGATGACACCTAGGTTTAGCATCTGGTTTTAATTTTAGCTTGATAGTTTCATCTTTGAAGTTACCCCAGCCTGGACTAAATACCTCTGCAAACTTTTCCTTTATGTAGTGCTCTGCTTCTGAAACAGATGTTTGGTATTTTATATTATCGCAATTTACATAATTAGTGTTAAAGAAACTTGGTGGCCACATTTTAAACTCATATAGCCAATCACGGCCCAATATACGTGGTGTTTGCTGTGAACCAACATAAATATTACATTTTCTTGTAAGCCCTTTATATTTCACAATGATATTACTTAATATACCAACTGGTCTGGAAATAGTTTGATCAAAATTTTTAAATTTTACATTACAAGGTGTAATTTGTTTATTTTTGAAGTATAGATTTTTGTCGCACAAAGAAATCACTGTAACATCCGACCCTGTGTCAAGCTGAAAGTCTAAATATTGCCCTTCTACATCTAACGTAATCATATGTGGAGGTATTTTACTCACATTTACCGAATACATTTGAAATTCATCACAAAGTTGGTCAAGATCATTTTCATCCTCTTCAGCATTTTCTTCTCCGTTTTCACTTGGCTCTCTCTCTTCCACATCTACCATATAGGTGCTGTTTGCATTGTTTTTCTTTAAACAAACTTTAAAAATATGACCTTGAACACCACATTCAGAACAATACTTTTTTATTAGTGAACACTGTGATTTTACATGGTTTGCAGCTCCACAACAATAACATCTGGTTCCCTTTGTAATTATAGCTCCTTTTCCATTCCGATATTTATTTTTGGTGACAGTGTTAGCTTTTGTCCTTTTGTATAAACCTTGTTGATAGAAGAACATATCTGAAGTATCACTTTTACTCTCTGTCTGAAGTAGTGCCAATTCTACTGTTTTAGCTATTCGTAGGGTTTCTTCTAAACTCTTATCAGCATTTTCTTTAAGGAGCTCAAATCTTATTAACCTTGAATGTACCCCGTCTATAAATTTTTCTTTGATTTGGTCATCCAAATCTTTAAAACCGCATTTTGCACCTAATTTTCTGAGTTGTAGTGCATAGTCATCAATTGATTCAGTAGGTAACTGATTTCTGTTGCGAAAATTCACTCTCTCTAAAGCTGTTGGTTGTTTTTCTGTAAATTTATTACGTAGTTTTTGGCACAACTCAGTGTATGTTAACTTCATTGGGGTGTCCGGTGAACATAGACAGTTCAGAACTTCTAGGACTTTAGGCGAGATTTTAGTCAACAGTAACGGCACTTTTTTTTCTTCCTCTACTTCATTTAACAGAAATACGCACTCTAATTGTTGTACAAAACACTCCCAATTATCTCCTTCAAAAGGTTGTAAATTATAATTCGCCATTTTCTTGGGTTTTCCTTTATGTTTCTTACAGAACTCACTAAGTAGTTTTCGTAACTTGTCAACTGTTTCGTACTCTTCGTAAGCTATTTTTAAACTTCTCAATGTATGTTGTAACTGCTGCTTACTTAGGGTATAGATCCAAGCCCTTTTTGCTAGGTTAATTTCTTTGTTTTCGTTCACAATATCAATGGCGTCAGTCGCTTTACTATGCGTATGCGCCACCGACTCTTGAGTGTCGCTACTGTCGCTCCAATTTTCTGATTCGGATACACTCGATTCATTTGACATCGGGGACTAGCATGAAGTACGTCCCGTAAAAATGGCGGCCGTCAGGAATGCCGCTGCAATACTCACGAACTTCACGATGACGCGTGCTGACTGGCCTGTATTTTATTGATTTGCGAATGATTAACACAAACACTAAGTAGTTTTTCTTTTATCTTCGCACGCTGCCGAATTTCTCGTCGCCAATTGTTGTATCGGAGAACAATTGAAACTCGAAATTAATTAATTCAAGCACATTTATTGTTGACACGACTGACCACCACCATTGCACGACACAGAAGGGGAGTGGTCTCTGTTCGGATACATGACAGGTTGGAGGGGCGGCGCTATGACTATGGGTGAGTGGGGTTGACAACGAGTATTATAAAAGTGATCGTGGCTCTGTTCGGCTCGCCTGTCTTTTCTTATATATTGTTGTCTATAACTTACTGTGTTCTCTGTTATTTTCTCTGCTCTGTATAATTCTTGTTCCCGAGCGAACGATTGATTAAGCCAAGATAAGTATTATAACTGTTGTTTAAGATTTACTTGTGTACAGATTGTGTATGTGAAGGCGCAGAGTTTTCTTGACCACGATTCTTTCTCTGTAGTCTATAGGTGCACCGAAAGTGGAATAAAAGAATAAATAACATTTAAATACCATCTATTAGGTTTTCTATTCATCCTACCATCTTTTAAGTAGTTGACAGCACATTCACATCTAAGCTCACAGAATTAAGGCTATCCTGATGTAAATTAGGTTATAACAGCGTAGAATCCTAAGAGATTCTAACAAATGCATACCATAATTGCTAATATCTCTATGTAGTTCCTATAAAGATAAATATATAGCGTATTAATGTTAACACAGTCTATATAAATATTATATAGTTTAATTGTGGTATTAACCTGTCAATTTGGCTATGCAACCAGTTGAAGTTGTTCTTAATCATGTTTTGGAATAAACCTAACAGTTTTCTAATCTAAAAAAGTTTGATATAACTATATATTATTATCTTAATGTCATAATGTTTCATCCTTAGAGTATACATAAGTACTATAGAGTGCGCACAACGAAGTGGGAACAGTAGGCACAGGTGAGAACAAAACGACGTTTCCGCCGCAAGCGCCTGTAGTCGTACTTGATTACTAGGAAAGAGTGTTTGTCGAGAGATTTTTATCAAAAAATATTATTAAAATGGTGAAATGTGCAGTTCGACCTTGTAAAAACGATACTAGAAAACACACAAAATCGAAATCCAGTATCACATTTCATCGGTAAGTCGATTATTATACTTATTTTTATGATAACTGATTAGGAATCGCGGGGGTGAAGGAGACGTGGGAGGCGGGCGGGCACGCGCAGGATCGCCAGCGTACCGCGCTCCCGCCGCGTGATTTAGGGATGGGACACGTAACCAAATCTGTGGTTGATATAATGTTGGCTAGAAGAAATACATATTATAACAGATTTTTGTAACTTTAATGCTCAAAATGTTTTAATAATTTTTATAAATAATTTTATAGTGTTTCTTACGATTTACTTTTTTAATGCGAAAGTATTATAGCGTAAACTGAAAGTTCATAATATTATGTAATGTTGCGATATCACGTCTTAACAGTTAAAGTGATTTGGTTGGTTCGAAGAATGGTTCCTAAAACGCTGAAGTTATTAATTGGAACAGATATATTTAAGGTTCTTCACGCTCATTTCTTTGAACAAGAACCATGTAGCAATCATTTACTGCATTTGCTTAGAGCGGTGATTGAAAAATATATTGATATTTCAATATATTTTTCGCGTTAAATATTTAGTTCGTAAGTCAAATGTCACAAAAACTAGAAGACAGGTTTTTAACAAGCGTACGCTTTTTAGCGGTCAGTAAAAATGACAATTAATATTCAATTAACATAACATATTATTATAATTTGATTTATTGTTAAAAAATCATTGGTTATTTTTAAAAATAGGTGATTGGGTTAAATTGTAATACCATTATTTACGCTATTTTTCGGTAATAATTGCCAAATATATGTAGGCATTATAATCCAATTAATGGTTTGTCAGTTTATATCCTAAGCTCCTTATATTTTAAGCAAAAATAAAATCAATTAAAAAATACCAGCTTTTTAATGACATACAGATCCCATTATAGGTACACATTTTATGTAAAATATCGTAAGTAGCATGTAGAAAAACTGAAACCTGCACAGGTACTAACTCTATAAAACTAAAATACCTACCTATTTATTTTTTAGATGTTATCGCACAAAATAATTATATCTGTAGTTGTTTGTACCGCGCTGAACCTGCATCTATTGACAACAAAATGAGTTTGCGTTGCCCGCGTGCCCATCCCTAGTAATCGCCAATGTACATATCTACGTAGTATGTAGCTATACATCATCTGCCTACATCGCGCACTGGGCGTCTAGTGCGGCGCTAGCGCTCTATACTTTAGTTATTTATCCTCTAAGGTTTCATCCTATACAAAGTGAGGCATAGTAATATATATAATGCGACAGGATGAGCAGAACATGGATGGTAAGCCATAACAACCTAGCGCCACGCAGCGTTTGAACATGATTTGGACTCTTTAAGTCTAAATCATTACCTAACACTGCAATGCGCTCAACACCCAGAGATAGTTTAGTAGTGGTAGGACTCTTTGCAGAGTCCCCTTGGGGAACTACCACCTTTGCTAGTCATTCTACGGCCAAGCAGTAATGTGCAACAAACACTGTGTTCCGGTTTGAAGGTCAATGTTTCCAACGAAATTATCATGGATCACCTTATATCGCTGGGTGACGAGCACAATGCAGTGCTAAGTAATGATTGGGGCTCTTTGTTCCATTCCTTGTGTTCCAGTAGCTGTGTGTCAGTGTTCTGTTGTGTAATTGTGTTCATAAGACACTTTGCTCGTCTTGTTGCTCTGTAATATACAAAGAAACATTGCTCTTCAATCCGGAACATAGTGTTAATTGACGACAAATACAGTTGAAAATTTTATTTCAAGTCCATTTTAATCGATTTACGGTAGTTTATTTAAATTACATGGCACACTATTATTTCTGGAAAATAGTTTCGCTTGTGGCCAACAGGCCAACTTAATTTTTCAGATAATCGTAATTATTTGAAAAGTAATGTTGGCAACACTGGTTTTGAATCAAAAGTTTTATTTGCCTTTCGAAATTGTATATTTATATTGTTTTACGTTATATTTCGTGTTCTGTTAGCTTGAATTCAGTTACAAACGTTAAGAAAACCTACTATGGCGTAATCAGCAATGACTGTTCATCACAGAATCGCGAGTGTTGTTACATGGACTGTGAATTAACCCTTAATTTGGCAAAAAAAAAACATGAAAAAACGAAGTAATTTTTCAATAGACCTGTTTTTTGCTACCCTAAATAATAAAGAAAAAATGTGGAAAAAAATCTCCCTTTAAAGGTTTTCCGGAAAATGCGTGTTAATTATACTCAACAAAAACGGATGTTGAAATATGGACTTACTGTTAATTATGTTAAGCTGGCTTAACAAGTTGCATAAATGATAGTTTAAAATCAAAACCACTTAGTGTTATATTTATTTATTTGTTCAATGATGTAGATAAAGGTAGCAAATTTTATTCGTTTTGTAATGATAATTAAAATTACAGTTACGTTCTTTGAGAAAACAAAGGCTTACGTTGCATTTCAGGCAATACACAGTCGTGATACCTTTTTTGCTGTATGTACATAGACCATACCCTATTCCATGTTCTGGAAAATAGTGGATTTTTTCAAATGTGACATTATCTACGAGACAATACCGTGTAGGTAGGTTTACCGTAACTGTAGAACGTAGAAAGTGTAAGAGGTTTCCATACTGCTGGTAAGAAGGTAGTAAGGCAATAAACAGCTGGCCAGTATAATATATTAACTGGTCAAGTGCAAGACTAGCCAAGTAGGTTAAGCAAGCACATACAACAGGATTGTGTGATTGTGTGATCTAATAAAATAAGAAAAAGTGCAATTTACCACATGGTAAATTGTATTTTTTCTTACTTTTGTTGAGAATACCCAACACAAAAAACTAAGCGCCGTTTACCTATCATCGAACTTTGTTGAGTGGACTTAACACATTTGTCAGAGGCCTACCATATCCTTGCTTCATGAGTTGAACGCTTGAAAAATAAATCGAAACAAAGTTTAAATACACATCAACCGATTTAAACCGTTACTTTTATATTTTATGCACATTCCTTTATTTAAAAAAAATATTTACTTGAATAGTTCGAAGAGCTCGTCGTTTGCTCGTCATTTTGACGCTCAAATCTCTAAAATATTCTTACTACACGGTAATATTAAAAAATAACCCGAAAAAAGATTACATAAGAAATCACATACGATTGAAAAATAACTGTTTGAACTCACACATAACTCGTTTTTTTTTTTCAACCAGACTGTTAAGCATACTTTACATAATCAAATTAAGGGTTAACCAGCCGCACGCATCGTCGTAAAGACATTCTAAAAAACTACAACTAGAGGAAGTTGTGATTCTCCTTTCCCGTGAACGTCGAATTCAGTGGCCTAACAAAAGAGCAATTAGTGAATAAACGAGTTTGCTAACTATCTATCGATCTATAACCTACAAATACACATATTGCGACAGATAAATATGTCACCCGACTTGTCTATTCATAGTAATACTATTATTTTCTTATTATGTACTGAGAAAGAATTAAAATAATATAAACGAAATTGTTGTTTTTTTGTTCTGTTTTTTCATTAAAAATAATGAAATGTTATAATAGAACCTATTTGTCGATGTTTTCGTAAGCACATCACTAATAATCGATATCGATAATTTGTGTTTTCAGGTATTCGTGAGACGCTGAGACGTCACTATTGCGATTGCGACACTAGCGCTTTTATGTTGGAATCGGAACTAAGAGTCACAATACCGAACTGTCCTAGTATATTTGAAATCAGGGCCAACTAAGTTACTATGTATCCAGTAAGTAGGCATAGGTATATTTATTTTGTAGGTGGTATCTATCCCAACTCCCAACTTGTACTTGTTATACTTGGTGTACACAAACTGCAAATAGATGAGTGCTACACACTCATATTATATACGCCTACAATAATTACATTAATTTAGTTTCACCTTTGAGTGCCAATTTGTGGTTTTGAAGTTGGTTTTCAATGTAAGTTTTTTTATTACTTGAATACATAAGAAATAAAAACTTGATTGTTTTAGGTATACTTTCCTGAACCCCAAAATGACATGGAAGGTTCCCCACTCTGTAATGTTTACGTTTCCGACAATGAATCTATTTTCGATCCGCCAAGGAAAATTCATTTGAAAAGCAAAAGAAGGAGATAACAAAAATAAAGTAGCCAAGTGCGAGTTGGACTCGCCCATGAAGGGTTCCGTTGCAGCAAGTAACATAATATACATAGTAGTACACATAGTTCTTGTAGTTCGTTGTAACTTTGATCGAAGTTTTAATAATAGTGTATTTATGACGTACTAAAAAAAAACTACTCATCAGATAGAGTTCAAACTAATTTTCGTTGGTAGTTTTCATGGTAATGTACATCATATATTTTTTTTAGTTTTTTCATTCTCTTACTTTAGAAGTTAGAGGAGGGGGGACACACATTTTACCACTTTGGAAGCGTCTCTCGCGCAAATTATTCAGTGTAGACAAAAAAATATTAGAAACCTCAACATCATTTTTGAAGACCTATCGATTGACAACCCACACGTGTAGGTTTGATGAAAAAAAAATTTTTGAGTTTCAGTTCTCAGTATGGGGGGCACCCCTAATTTTTGTTTTTTTTTTTAACTTTTGTAAAAATCTTAATGCGGTTCACAGAATACTTACCAAGTTTCAACAGTGTAGTTCTCATAGTTTCGGCAAAAAGTGGCTGTGACATACGGACGGACAGACAGACAGACAGACAGACATGACGAATCTATAAGGGTTCTGTTTTTACGTTTTACGGAACCCTAAAAATGTATAATGGAATTGTAAAAAGAGAAACGGAGAGTTAAGAGACTGAAGACTTCAAATGTAGGTATGTTTAAAATAACTCTAAGCCCTGTGATTTCTCTGGAAACATTGCCCTTCAAACCGGAACACAGTAATGTTTGCACATTACTGTATTACCCCACAGTAACGTAACTGAAAAGACGTGGTGATCCGCAATGAAACAGGCGCAGGCGTATTTTACAATGGTGGTAAATGAGCGTAATCTGCAGACGACTATTGTGTTGAAAATAGCTTAAATAGCAAAATCTAGTAAATTTTAGTGTTTTTAAGTTGCCGCAACTAGTTATTGTCTCTTTTACCATATTTGTTAAAAATGTAATAAACTATTACGATCAATATTTGATTATTTAATAGATGTAGTAAACACCATGAGTTACTTAATTGTTAGTACCTGGTTGACCGAGCTTTGCTCGGTTTTTTGAAATTATATTTAGGCAGATACAATTTAAATAAAAGCAGTCAAGTGCGAGTTGGACTCCCCCATGAAGGGTTCCGTAGCAGCAAGTAACATAATAAATAAATTCTTGTAGTTCGGTGTAAATTTTATTGATGTTTTAATAATAATGTATTTATGACGTACCAAAAAAAACTACTCATCAGATCGAGAGTTCAAACCAATTTTCGTTGGAAGTTTACATGGTAACATGTCCATCATATATGTTTTTTAAATTTATCATTCTCTTATTTTAGAAGTTAGAGGGGAGAGGGGGGGGTATCACACATTTTACCACTTTGGAAGTGTCTCACGCGCAAACTATTCAGTGTAGGGAAAATTGATATTAGAAACCTCCACATCATTTTTGAAGCCTTGAAACCTTTCGATACAGCCCACACGAATAGGTTTGATGAAAAAAAGATGTGTGGCACTCGGGGACTGCCAGGGTAAAGCTATTGCATGTTGCTAAAGTAAACGAGTTGGTTTTTTAGTGCAAACTAAATTTTTATTGAAGTACCTTCATACATTTTACACAACATTCCAATGTACCATCTATGGATTATAAATTACATACTACATACACATCATAAACATAGATGTCACTAGTAGTATATACATATATGCCATAGGGCCATACAAAAAAGATACTCCTTGTCATTTATAGTTTTTACCTTTAACATATACATGCTAACCGCTAAGTACATGCAATGCAACAACCTATCAGTTTTTGAGAACTAATTCCTGAAGAACAATTTTCTGCTTTAGTTACATTTACATACTGTTATTTCAAATTTCTGTAATAATTCCTCTATGTACTGTTTCTGATCAATCATTATCTCATAGTTATTACAATATTCCTTTCCATTAATGTTCATTCTAAAATATTGTTTAACCTCAAGTAAACATTTAATGTTAAATTCAGTTTAAAATACATTTCACCTCTGTTTCACCAACACTATTAGAAAATATTAAATAGTCATCGACCATTATAACTTTAAATTTTTTTCTTGTTTTAGTAAATAAACAAGGCTCTTGTGTACAGTTTTTTAAACATATTTTTACATAAAACATCTCTAACTCTTTCACACCAAGCTAATGCTGATTGTTTTAATCCATACACTGCCTTTTTTAGCTTAAGAACTTTACCACACATTTGGGTCTTTCTTTAAGTATCAATAACTAAATAAGCAGTGATAACATCTGATTAGGTAATGTCCAGCCCTAATTTTACACTTAAAGCAAACAACAATTGTTAATTCCACACTTATCAACTAACCGTGCACAATATTGGACTTAATTATCACTTTTAAACTTTTCTTAGGACAACTAAACTGCACTATTATTTACCTACTACATCTATGCATCAACAAGCTCAAACACTTTATTATTTTTTAAATTACTCCAAATCTTCATTCATCGCCTTCATTGCATGCCTTCAGGACCACTCAAAGCCTCTTTCCTGTGTCTGATAAGGATCTGCAATGGACAACAGGCCCATATTATGGGTGCCTTTCCACCAGAGATGTGCTATGCTACGATGCTATGGATGCGTTTGATATCCACCAATCAAATTCATTGGTGCACATAGCATAGCACTGGTGGAAACGGATTCAACTAAGATATGTTTTTTGTATGGAAGGATGCGTGCTATGGATGTGTCCTATGGATGCGTGCTATGGATACGTGCTATGGATGTGTGCTATGGGCCGTTTTCCTACTATCGATACATAGCATAGCTCGAGGTGCGCATCTTTCTGGCACAGCTGCTTTGCGGCGGCGCATCTTCGTAGCGCATCTTCCTCGCACAGCTACCTAGCGTAGTATTGGTGGAAACGGTCACATATTTTCGTAGCGTAGATTTCACATCTTCGCAGCATAGCTGCATAGTACATCTCTGGTGGAACGGCATCATATACCTGGCCGGGTTCCATCGCTCCCTCTTCAGTATACTAAAGATCTTGGTGTCAGATACTGGTGTACTAATTGGACTACTGTCTGGCAATAGTTTCAGGAACATAGGTCTCATCAGCCTCAATTGTTTGCTTGGATGACTCACTGTCATAATTGAGGGACTTTCTGATTCAGAATATTATGATCGTTCCTCTCTACTATGATCCCCCACTGAACGATCGACTTCTACAGAAACTGGAACCTCTTCCTCTACACACCATGTTGCATCAGTGGTGCCAGATATCCCTCCCGAGATAGCTTGTCCCATGTCCCACCACTATATCATGACTTGTAGACACCATGTTTTTAACTGGATCATATATTCTGTAGCCCTTTACTTGTTCAGAGTTTCCAACAAGATAACAAGAATGCTGAGCTTTCTTGTCCCACTTAGTCCTCTTCTCTTTCGGAAATCGGAACATGTACCTTTACTGGTCTCACAATTACTCACAATTCATGGAACATGAAGATAGTTATACTTTCCAGTAACCACGCTCAGACTATACAAATACATCCGTGAGGGCTAAAACCGCTGAGTAGCGTCTAGACGCACGGTGCCCGTCGCCGGTGGTCTGGAATGTGTAAACAGGATGAGGTCCCGACCAGCTCTAGGCTGTAAGTTAGTTTTAAGTCAGTCTATTCTTAACTCTCAAATGTATCGAACATTTATTAAACTGTAACAAATTAATTTCTGTTTTTAAAAACTAAAACCCGTGTCCCCCAATCTTGACTGGCGCAGCCGGTAGGATTGCTGAGGGTTCGTCGCGAAATCGCTTGGATAAGTGAGTGCTAGTTCGCGCGTACTAAATAGTTACGGTCATAGCTTAACTTCAGCTAGTTCGTAGCATCGGCAATCCCGAACCAAACAAATTTGTCCTGTTGGGCCACGAGAAGTTTCAAGAACGTACCAGCTATAGCAGAAGGATGCGGACGAGTGCACAGTGAGTAAACCTTTTCGCTTTCCTCCCTTGTCCTCATCTATTTCCGTTGGTTGGAGAAATTATTTGATTTTCTTTTAGACTCATTAACCAGGCTTAGAAATCAGCCAAATAGTGATAACTATCGCAGTTACATTTATTAAATTAAGTATAACATTAAACAATTAAAATGGAGCAAATTAGAATCATACCTAAAGATTTATTGTGTCTAATACCTAAGTACGAAGGTGAAGAGTGTTTGTTAAATCTTTTCCTTAAGAAAGCTCAATATGTATATAATGGATTTGGTGCTGCCAATAATGCAATGCAACAAACATATGTATTCCACGCCATTACAAGTAGGCTACAAGGTAGAGCCGCCGCCCTCCTAAGCGAAAGGGAGGATATAAACTCATGGGCAGCTCTACGAGAGCTTTTAATTCAACATTTCGGCGACCCCCGCTCCGAGGAGTGTATAGCGATCGAGCTTGAACAAATGAAAATTAATTCAGGCGAGTCATACATTGCGTTTTGCCACCGTATTCAACATATGAGAAGTACATTATTTGCAAAAGTAAATTTATTAACCGACGAAGGAGTCAAAGCCGCAAAAATGATAGTATATAATAATTTAGCACTCAACGTATTTTTGTATAATCTGTCTGAAGAACTTATTAGAATCGTGCGTTTAAAAGCGTGCCCTAACCTAGAAACAGCTTTAATGATTGTTACCGAAGAGGTCAATTTCATGACCCAATTTCATGCCAAACATAAACGCCAGGCTCCGGCACCCCCTAAACTACCACAAGGGATGCAGTTTTCAAATCCCTCGCATAACCATAATGCTATCCCTAACAGTGGGTTTAAATTCGGGATTCCTTCGGCTAACAACCCACAACAGAGAATAGTTATGCCGGTTTTATTGCGTGGATATCGGACTTCTTGAGAGATCGGTCCATACGAGTTGTCATTGATGGCTGCTCGTCGGACCAAATGGGTATCAATGCCGGAGTCCCTCAAGGGTCGGTACTCTCTGCGACGCTTTTTCTGCTACATATCAACGATCTGCTGAAGCCCGGTATCTTTGGGTACGCAGATGATAGCACCGTTGTGGAGAGTTACATGTCTAGCGCGAGAGCCAGCGGTCAACAAACTAAGGTATTGAGAGAGAGTATGGTCGAGCGTTTGAACTTGGCCCTTGAGGCAGTCTCTGAATGGGGCGAAACCAATCTGGCCAAGTTTAATGAAGGAAAGACGCAGGCGTGTCTGTTCTCCGCAAAAAGGAGTCAATTTCTACAGACTCCTACTTTTCGAGGTGTATCCGTGCCGGTTACTGATCATCTTGAGCTTTTGGGTGTTACCCTGACATCTACACTCAACTTTGGCTCATATATCGAGTCCAAGGCTAAATTAGCTGCAAAAAAACTAGGTGTCCTCTCAAAGGTGCGAAAGTACTTCAAGTCTGAACAATTGCTTTTATTATATAAAGCACAGATTCGCTCTTGTATGGAGTACTGTTCGCACCTTTGGGATGGATCGGCTAAGTATCAGCTTGAGGCTCTGGAATCGATCGAGAGGCGGGCTAAAAGGCTCATAGGCAATAATTCTCTTGTGCGAAAAAGACTGCAAACTCTTGAACATCGCCGGAAAATTGCTAGCTTATCGGTTTATTATCGGATACACTTCGGAGAGTGTGCATCTGATCTGCATGATCTAATACCACCTAGCCCTTTTTTCTATCGGACTTCTCGTAACTCGAAGAAGCGGCATCGTTTCATGGTTGATGTTCCAAAGACACGAACAAAGAGGTTTGACTCTACTTTTGTGATAAGAACGTCTCGACTGTGGAATGAGTTGCCTGAGTGGGTTTTTCCCGATGGTTATAATCTTGGTGTCTTCAAATCGAGAGTGAATCGGTTTCTTCTAGGTAAGCACGCTCCATCTTAGACCGCATCGTCGCTTAACATCAGGCGAGATGGTGGTCAAGTGTAAACCTATAAATGTTAAAAAAAAAAAAAAAAAAAAAACACAAACTTTAAATTCGGCATACCACCACAGCAACCCCAAGGGTTTAGACCAGGTATACAACCCCAAAACCCACCAACCGGCTTCAGGTACAATCCAAATCCGGGCCCAAATAATTTTAAATTTGGTATTCCCCGTCAACAGCCGGGTTTCAACGTCAGCGCACCAAACCAAGGACAGGGATTTAAACCTCAGTACTTCTCTAATTTTAATAGACCACAACAACTACCCTACGGACAGCCACAGCAAAACTTTAAATTCGGCATTCCCAACCAAAACTTAGCACGCCTAAAGCCACGAGACGAAGATGTGTCGATGCGCACTGCTCGTCCTCTGCGGCAAAATACATTAAACACTGCAGCGGAACACAATAATCTATTTTATAATAATGAGCTAGTAGAAGCTTCATCACAAGATGAGGAGTATGACCCCTCATACTACTATAGCGACAGCTACGCATATAACCTTGACGTACCCGAGTTCAATATGCCAGAAATGACCACAGAGTCTGTTGAATACCAAGACCCTGATACTATTGAAAATTTTCATGCAGAAGCCTCAAATTCTCACCCGATGTAATCGAATTAAATTGTGACTCTTTACTTAAATTACCACACATTGTCATCCCAGAAATAAACTCGCGTTTTATGATAGACACAGGGAGTACACGGTCTTTCATAAGCCCGGCCAAGGCCAACGAATACTTCTCGGCTTATAAATACTCGGAGCCTTTTGAGGTGATAAGCACCCACGCTCGGAGTCAACACAGCGAGGCCATATGCATACCGTTACTAAAAACGTTTCAATGTGAAGGGAGACATAAATTTTATGTATATGATGTCGATAGCCGCTACGACGGTCTAATAGGTAGCGACCTTTTGAAACAGTTGGAAGCTAAAATCGACATGAAAAACCAAATTTTACAGACACCCTATACAAACATACCAATCTTGTACAACCCCCCACACGAAATAGTATTGGAAGCTAGGACGGAGACCCGTGTTAAGGTCCCTACTGACCTAC
Organism: Ectropis crepuscularia; assembly: GCA_963693475.1. NCBI lineage: Eukaryota > Metazoa > Arthropoda > Insecta > Lepidoptera > Geometridae > Ectropis > Ectropis crepuscularia. Next base: position 14,522,251 of record OY856356.1, read on the forward strand.
AAAATGGCGAAGCCATTATAGACTTCGTAGATTTTGGCGAGGGTATAAGAATGCCCGCCGCGTTAGTCACATGCGTAGACTCTTTCACGTACACTGTCATCCAAAACGCTTCCGATGACACGATTAATATGGCGTTTACAAGACCATTAAAAGTCACGAAATATGTAAAGGAAGAATGCACAGTTAACGCGACCTTAGATAGATGCGAGTTAGACGACCTTTTAAAACAAAATTTAAAGAAGCTGCGTTTAGACCACACAAATAAAGAAGAGCGTAAACTTATAGAGAAATTATGTCACGAGTATAGAGACATCTTTCACTGTGATGGCATTCCACTCTCTTTCACTAATGGAGTTAAACACGAAATTAGAACCAAAAATGAAGACCCTATATTTATACGCCCTTATAGACACCCGCCAATGTACAATGAAGAAATACAAAATCAGGTTTCTAAACTACTTGAAAACGACGTAATAAGAGAATCACACTCCCCATGGAGTGCTCCAGTACATCTGGTTCCAAAAAAATTAGACGCTTCTGGCGAAAGAAAGTTCAGGATGGTTATAGACTACAGGCGTCTCAACGAAATTACGACCGACGACAAATATCCGTTACCCAACATCTCAGATCTCTTTGACAAATTAGGAAAATCTATTTACTTTAGCACTATCGATTTAGCTAGCGGTTACCATCAATTAGAAGTGACCATCAGGGACAGAAATGCAGCCGTAGTGGAGGCTCTCGGCCGGGAGGAGGCGGCTTAGGCAAATGGCAATAAGGCAAAGAATCGATGTCGAGTCGATTACTAGCGGAATCCCAACCGGTAGTGATCGGCTCAACAGACGAGCTCTAACTAGTATTAGGTTTAAAATGTTCCCAACTCCCCCCTTATTTTCCTTTTCTTCTGATTATCCAAGAAACATGTAAAAATAAATAAGATTTTAAATGACAAAAGTCACGGACCCCGGAGTCTGTGGAGTAGCAATTTTAAATAAAAAAAAAAAAAAAAAAAAAAAACAATTAGAAGTCAAGGAAGAGGATAGACAAAAAACTGCGTTCTCCACGCAGTCAGGACATTATGAATTTACTCGCATGCCGTTCGGACTAAAAACAGCTCCAGCAACGTTTCAACGGGCTATGGACAATGTGCTCCGAGGTCTACAAGGACTCCATTGCCTGGTTTACTTAGATGACATAATTGTATATTCTTCCAGTTTACAGGAACACATCGATAAACTGCGTATGGTATTTGACCGACTTAGGGCTACCAACCTGAAGGTTACACTAGACAAGTGCGAATTCTTCCGAAAGGAAGTCCTTTACCTTGGTCATTTAATAACGAAGGAAGGCCTTAAGCCTAACAACGATAAAATTCAAGCTGTTTTAAACTTCCCTATACCGACAACGACAACACAAATTAAGAGCTTTTTAGGATTAGTCGGTTACTATAGGAAATTCATCAGAGACTTTGCAAAAATTACTCGTCCTCTCACTAACTGTTTAAAGAAGCGAAATAAAATAGAACTAACAGACGAATTTAGAGGTGCGTTTGAAAGGTGTAAAGAGCTACTAGTCAACGCTCCGATTCTACAATTTCCAGATTTCGAAAAACCATTTGTCCTCACAACTGATGCATCCGACTATGCAATAGGCGCGGTATTGTCACAAGGCCCTATAGGTTCAGATAAGCCGATAGCGTATGGTAGCCGTACCCTCAATGACGCGGAGTCTAGATATAGTACAATAGAAAAGGAACTTCTAGCCATAGTGTGGGCTGTCAAGCATTTCAGACCATACCTTTATGGGAGACGTTTCACTATTTATACCGACCACAGACCCCTTGCATGGCTCAACAGCATAAAAGACGAAAACAGCAAACTCACAAGGTGGAAGTTACGGCTCGCAGAATTCAATTACGATATAATTTACAAAAATGGAAAGCAAAACTGTGTAGCGGACGCTCTCTCCCGTATCAAAGTTAATGCGATACACAAAGACAACGAGTCTACAAAGGTACACGTAGAAAAAAGAACAGACTCAGACCGACAAACTCTTAGTGTCGACACAGTAATAATCTCTTCCGACTCAGAGGAAACCCTATCTGCTCATTCAGACGAAGCTAGATCACCTTACCCCATACCATCTACATCTAGTAGCACTATTACTGCCTCAGGAACTTCAGCAACTGAACATTCCGTTTATGATATGGATACTTCAGGAATCCCTATTTTAAATGAAGCCATCGATACAAAACCCAGCCAAATATTAGTATACACTTGGTTCAGACTTGAGCTAACAGTTAAAGATTTGTCTAGACCCAAACAGAAAGTTTTAGAAGTACACTAACATAAAAGTACATAAAAGTGCTGAAGCATCTAAACATGAGGCCTACCTAGCCTGGGTTGATGCTCGACAGCGTAAGGCAAGGGATACACACCGCAAAAAGAAAGCGTTTAACAGGGCTGCTAAGGCATGCAAAAGGGTTCTTCAGAGGGCTCGATTTGACCACATTAGTCGAATAGGGAACAAACTAGCTTCGTATCCTGCGGGTAGCAAGGCGTTTTGGTCCCTAGCTAAATCGGTCGAATCGAACTTCTGCCGCTCTTCACTGCCTCCAATGCTGAAACCTGATGGGGCGCTGGCTCACACCGCAATGGAGAAGGCAAACTTGTTTGCATCTCAGTTTGCGGAATCTTCGCGTCTAGATGCTGGTAGTGCGATTCCTCCTACTCCACCTGGCAGTCCGACTTTGATGCCGGAAATGCATATTCGCCAAATGGAGGTTCGTAAAGTGCTACGTAATCTGGACGTGAATAAAGCCAGTGGCCCGGACGGAATTCCTGCCCTAGTGTTGAAGGCTTGTGCACCTGAGTTGTCTCCTGTACTAACGCGCCTGTATAGACTCTCTCTCCAAACTGGGCAAGTACCGAAATCGTGGAAGCTTGCTAACGTGCAACCTGTGCCCAAAAAGGGTAGTCGTGCTGACCCTGCCAACTACAGGCCCATCTCGGTCACGTCCATACTCTGCAAGACTATGGAACGTGTCTTAAACCGCAGGCTCCTGGCATACCTAGAATCTAACGACCTCCTCAGTGACCGGCAATACGGGTTTCGCCGAAACCGGTCGACTGGGGATATTCTGGCGTATGTCACTCACATCTGGAGTGAAGCTATCGAGAAACACGGGGAAGCACTTGCAGTCTCCCTGGATATCTCGAAGGCTTTTGATAGGGTTTGGCATGATGGCCTTATTAGCAAGCTTTCTAGTTATGGTTTGTCTCCAGGTTTTATTGCGTGGATATCGGACTTCTTGAGAGATCGGTCCATACGAGTTGTCATTGATGGCTGCTCGTCGGACCAAATGGGTATCAATGCCGGAGTCCCTCAAGGGTCGGTACTCTCTGCGACGCTTTTTCTGCTACATATCAACGATCTGCTGAAGCCCGGTATCTTTGGGTACGCAGATGATAGCACCGTTGTGGAGAGTTACATGTCTAGCGCGAGAGCCAGCGGTCAACAAACTAAGGTATTGAGAGAGAGTATGGTCGAGCGTTTGAACTTGGCCCTTGAGGCAGTCTCTGAATGGGGCGAAACCAATCTGGCCAAGTTTAATGAAGGAAAGACGCAGGCGTGTCTGTTCTCCGCAAAAAGGAGTCAATTTCTACAGACTCCTACTTTTCGAGGTGTATCCGTGCCGGTTACTGATCATCTTGAGCTTTTGGGTGTTACCCTGACATCTACACTCAACTTTGGCTCATATATCGAGTCCAAGGCTAAATTAGCTGCAAAAAAACTAGGTGTCCTCTCAAAGGTGCGAAAGTACTTCAAGTCTGAACAATTGCTTTTATTATATAAAGCACAGATTCGCTCTTGTATGGAGTACTGTTCGCACCTTTGGGATGGATCGGCTAAGTATCAGCTTGAGGCTCTGGAATCGATCGAGAGGCGGGCTAAAAGGCTCATAGGCAATAATTCTCTTGTGCGAAAAAGACTGCAAACTCTTGAACATCGCCGGAAAATTGCTAGCTTATCGGTTTATTATCGGATACACTTCGGAGAGTGTGCATCTGATCTGCATGATCTAATACCACCTAGCCCTTTTTTCTATCGGACTTCTCGTAACTCGAAGAAGCGGCATCGTTTCATTGTTGATGTTCCAAAGACACGAACAAAGAGGTTTGACTCTACTTTTGTGATAAGAACGTCTCGACTGTGGAATGAGTTGCCTGAGTGGGTTTTTCCCGATGGTTATAATCTTGGTGTCTTCAAATCGAGAGTGAATCGGTTTCTTCTAGGTAAGCACGCTCCATCTTAGACCGCATCGTCGCTTAACATCAGGCGAGATGGTGGTCAAGTGTAAACCTATAAATGTTAAAAAAAAAAAAAAAAAAAAAAAAACACTTGCCCCTTAATAGACCCGACCTTGTAAGAAAATTTCTGAAAGAATTTATAAGACCGAACCTTAAGTACTTTATATTCTTCGAGCATGAGACACACAGAAAACAATTCTCCGTAGCTACCACAGAACTGTTTAAGAAGAACATGGTCAGAATAGTAGAATGCACAGAAAGAGTTATTTACGTTGAAGATGAGAATGAACAGAGAGAAATAGTACAGAAGTATCACATTGGAAAAACTTGTCACCGAGGAATTAAGGAAACACTAATGCACTTGAAACGCACGTACTATTGGTCCAACATGGATTTGACAGTAGCTACCACCATAAATTCATGCGAAGGCTGTAAGACAATGAAATATGACAGAAAGCCACTTAAACCGGAATTACAACTAACACAAACTCAGACAAAGCCATTTCAGGAAATTTTTATAGACATTTTTAGTATTGAAGGGAAATCTTTTCTCACGATAGTAGATGCTTTTAGTAAACTCGGTCAGGCAATAGAGATTAGCAACAAAACAACCCCCGAGGTCATTCGAGCACTTATAAAATACTTTTGTATGTATGGAGTCCCACTTAAAATTAGCTCCGACTCTGGTTCAGAATTTAATAACGTCCTATTGAAAGAGACACTCCAATTTTATAAGGTAGATCTACACATAGGCACTCCACATAACCCAAATTCAATGGGACTAGTCGAAAGGTTCCATTCGACTCTTATTGAGGTCTATAGGTTAGCTAGATATGAGCATAAAATTACTGATGCAGCGTCAGTTATGACTTATGCACTTATGTCTTATTACCAAACCATTCACTCCAGCACAGGGCTAACTCCTTTTGAAGTCGTGTTTGGACACACGGACTCTACAAGTACCTTCGACGTCGAGTTCAATAAGGAATATACCCAAAAATTAGTCCGCGATCATAAAAAACGAGTTAAATACTTATACGAGTATCTGACAAACAAAACTATAAACAAAAAGACACGAGTTAACGAAAAACAGCACGGAAAAGAAAAGAAGTTCGACATACAAGAAGGAGACACAGTCTTTGTAAAGGGTGTTAATGAAAGAAGAGGAAAAGATAAACCACGATACGAAAAGGCGGAAGTCGTGGGAGAGATAGTTAGAAATGTTGTACCACTTAAGGTCAAAGGCCGTGATACAAAAGCGCCAATTAAGGATATTAAACGTCCTCCACAGGTGCATCCTGATATTGGCGATGACAGCGGCTGCCCTGGCCCTTCAACTTCAAAGGATCAGGGATAATCCAGGGGTCTTCCCGATCAAGGAAGGTCAAGCCCTGATTAGTAGCGATAAGTGGTCTTTAATTAAGGTTTTAGATTTAAGTTTAATTAGAGATGATTATAATTTAATTTAAATAGATACGCGAACCTCAATACACACATACTTAACTATTTTGGAAAGAAACCAGTTAACTCAGACATAAGTGATAGTAAAGTTCAGACAGACTTTATAAAAAATTTGACAGTGCATAAATTGAACCAACTATTGCCCGCCAAAAGAATTAAACGAGGCATTATAAACCCTCTTGGCTCGCTAATTAAGTTAGTATCGGGTAACTTAGATAACGACGACGCCATCAAATACGACAAACTAATTAAAGAAGTAAAATCAAAGCAAATCGCTGTAAATAAGAAAGTAACGGTGGTCGCAGAAATGGTGCAGTCATTAGTTAACATAACAAATAACACTAAGTACAATTTCATCCAATTAGATAAAGCAATTTGGGAAATCAGAAAACAAATTAACGACAAAAATAGTACTCAAGACACTTTCAAAATTTGTAATACTTATCAATTGTTCCTGCATAACTTCCAAACTCTTTACACCTCATTGGATGAAATAGAAACTATAATTGCATTTAGCAAATTAGGCATGTTACACCAATCTATTATATACTCAAGTGAGTTACTGGCAATGTTAAAAAGAGTAGAACAACATAATAAACTTATATTTCCTGTAACTCCAGAAAATCTGTTAAAACTAGAACAATGTATAAATATAAAAGCTTACGCAAAAGAAAATCAAATAACATTCATCATGGACGTACCTCTTGTCGAAAACGACACGTACGCATACTATAGAGTTCTACCCTTACCTGTCGTGAACACCCTTAACCAGACCCACCTAATTCTACCAAAATTCCCCTTCCTATTAGCGAAAAGGTCGAAAACAGTGTTTCTCCCTCGCCCCTGCAAGGAAGTTGATGAATTTCTGTTCTTATGTGAAGAGGACTACTCATCCGGATTGTCCCAGAACACCTGCATGACCAACCTGATGACATTTGCGGCAGACACGTCCTCGTGCCACCCGATCCTGGTGGACTTGGAGGAAGTCGTAGTGGAAAAGATCCAGAGCAACAGATGGATGCTGTTCACCAAACTCATACTCATCCTCACGCAGAACTCCAAGGACGACACCACGTACCATCATGTCCAGGGGACATACATCGTAACGACCGATGACGACTGTAAAGCCGAAATTGGAGGTTTCACCATGAAAAGACAGAGGGTGAACATGGACTATTTCCAGTTGCCTGCTGTACCAGTTATAAACCTGCCACCTGTTAGTCCTCCGAAGGCAACCCCTTTCATCGGACCAGTAAACCTGAGAGGGATGGACCTGACGGATCTACAACGCCTATCTTCAGTTTTAGTGAAAAGTGATAGTGAAATGGGCATTAACAGTGAAATCAGTGACGTCGTAAACGTAAAAAATATTAGTGTCGGTACACTTATTTTATATGTAATTTTAGGATTAGTATGTGCTTATGTAACTTTTAATTATGTAAATCGAAATTATCGGAACCAAAACCGTGCCACCGATAATTTCGAGCTTGAGGAGGGAGGAGTTATACTTTCCAGTAACCACGCTCAGACTATATTGTTAAGTACGTAATTTATTCTAAATTAAGAAGACAATTAGTCCATAAATAAAACAGCTATGATCAGTCTACAGCATTATATTTCGGAATCAATCCTTCATCATACCAACTTATTCACAGCTGCCTCGTGCAGCTGAAGTAGTACATTTTGTAAATGTTAGATACATAATTAAAGAAAACGCTTTACAGTACCTTAAATTCAGTAACAGATGTACAATTATCAAGTATTAATTTACTTAGATATTTATCGGTTTACTAGTACTTTTAATTTAAACCTTTCGCTTAGACTTGCTGCTGTATATGATTTTCCTTCTCAAGATGTTTTACGAGCCACAAACAAGAGCTGGATTGTTTTCCGCCAAAACTATCCAGCCACAGACTAAACATAAAATCAAACCCGGAATTTTAGGGTTGCCATAGAATGTATTTCGGTATTCTTACTATTCTTTCAATAAGAACTCATTTAAATTACTAATATTGCTAACAGCTCGGCCATCCTGCTGAAGCGAGTCCTCGCGCTACAATAATAAATTGTTAAATATACATTGTAACGGTTGTTACTTCTTAAACATAATTATGTTTCTTATTATTAGCTACTAATTTAAAATTGCAATCAGTCTTCGTAAATCAACTTTAAAATGTCGCGCGGGTTGACCAATGAGAACGGTTCGCGCCGAATGACTACCGGTCGCCCGGCCGCGCATGACTTTGCGTGACATTCTACGAAGTGAAGCTGCCTCGCGCGATTACTTATATCACTCTTGATCTAGCTGACAAATCTACTTGATTGTTGATTACACTACACTAGATGTAATTGTGCAAAATTACCGCTAACGAGTGTTTAATTTACTGTGATTCGTTATACCCCAAACTGGGTAAGTGTTTCTATAAATCCTATCGTGCATAAGCTAGTGATCATGACGCGAGTACATTCAAATATTATGTTCAGATTTCTTAGTTACTGTCAGTCAATTCCTTTTATATATTTCTAATAATCATTTTCTTTATTCTCTGAAATCATAATAATTATCCTTAACAGCTTGAGTTCAAAGAATAAACTAGTAAAATCAATTTTATAATTCGTTACTTAGGTACCCACTTGTACTTTTTATTGAACATTATATTTGTATGTACCTAGAACCTAAATAGTATTTCTTCATGCTTTCAATTGTATTTGTCATAAAATCATTGTACAAGTTTGACTGCCCTCATCCTAAGATACTATTCACTGCATTAGATACCATTGGTACTTGTTTTTGCTTTGCGCGGTTGGGATAAATGTGGCAGTCAAACAATGAATCTGGGCATGTTCATAGACGTCCAAAATTATGAACTTCCAGGGTCCAACTGCACGGCAAGTACGGACGTCGCCCCCGTTTCCCTACCGAAGCGGGACTGTTCAGATAACGCCACTTGTCTCGTGCCCTACTAACACTTGTCCCGTGCCCTACATCTGCTTACTTCGGGGACGTCTCACCACCAACGGATCCGACCCCACTGCTCGCGACGGATTGCAATTTCAAGGCCAGTGTATCTTCTCCTACGGATAAACAACGTGTCTCGGTTCATGAATGTACCTTACCCCGACCCGACTAGATTTCTAATTTACTAAACTTTTCCTTTACTTTATTTTAAACTTGTTTCAAAATTTTTATTCAGTTACCTTTTTCTGTTTTCCTTCAATATATATTATCTTTTGTTAACTTACTAGTTGTCTTAATTATATCTCCCTAGATTTAGGTATTGTAGGGCAACTAGGAACGTTACAATGGCGCCCAGCTACAAAGTACATTCATAACCGAAATGCGTTGCTCTTCCTGCTGCTTTTAATAGTTTTCTCTGGTGTTGGCTACATAAATAGTCCTAAGATTTTGTTTGTTCTTCATTAGTAAATGTGTGAAATATCCTTTTTAAATTAAAAAGTTTTCAAGTCGTCTGAACTTTCCTTGTTTCTTTATCTATTTTTTTTTACTAGTTTATTATTAATTTTGTTTATTGGATATTCCCACATTAACTAATATTTAAATTAAGTTTGCTTCTGCAATTAGCTTTAAGTCATTACTGCTGCAATTTTCATTTTCATTGTTATACTGGTTTTGGAAACACTTACCCAAGCATAATGGCTTACGAAATAAAATTCCTCTCACTTCAAAAGGCGGAATTAGAATATGAAGTTGAGCTTCGCGGTGGTACCGGAGATTCTGTGCAAGAACTTCGTAAACAAATTATTAAACTATCTCAATTGCTACCATCTGAGGATATACTTGAATCCTATTTGGAACCTTCCGATGATATAAAGGCCATTAAAGAATCTTTGTTAAAATCTCAAGGCAACCTGACGTCTCTTAAAGCAAAGTTTGATAAAAATCTTTTATCGAGAGCGGAAAACCTATTGAATCACATTTATCATCGACTGTATAGGATCAGCGTCAATCCTGAAATTTCTGATCTTCATAAAGTGTGTGTATCAAATCTAAATTTCCAATTCAAAGACCTTAATACTCTTAAGCCTCAGCAATCACAGGTACAGTCTAAAGCTAGCACATCCGCGAACCCAGATACCATGCCGGATGGTATCAGTATTGCCGTGACATGCGATCGCGACTTTACTACTGGCACTTCGAAATTAAAATTTAACGGCAAGTCATGCGTGCGCTCATTCATCCAAAAAGTGGATGAATTTGCTTTAGCTAAAAAAATATCATACGATAAAATCCTGTCTCTTGGTTATGAAATCTTTACTGACGACGCTTTACACTGGTTTCGAGATAATAAAGACAATGCTCAAACTTGGCAAGAGCTGTGTATGTTACTCAAACAAGATTTTTCTAGAAAAAATTATGATTACCTACTAGCTGCTGAAATTCGAGCGCGCACTCAGGGTGATGGTGAAAATATTGCTGTCTACATTGCTGTAATGCAAGGAATGTTTTCTCATCTCGATAATCCCTTTTCGGAGGAGGAAAAATTAGAAATTCTTCTGCATAATATACTTCCTTGTTACACGGCAGCGTTATCTGCATCACCAATAATCCAAAACGTAAAGGAATTAAAATCAGTGTGCCTCAATTATGAAAATTTGCAGTCTCGTTCTTCTCTTTACCGCGAACCACCTAGAGTATCCAGCTCAACTCTGCTCCCTGATTTCGCTTACAAACGTACGACAAATCTATCAGTTGCGTCACCGAATCGTTTTCAATCTTACGCTTATGACAACAAAATGAAGATTACGAACTCGAACTTCAACTTTAAAACTAAGCCCAACGTGAATGCTGTGCACGAGGAGGTAATTTCGGATTCCAATGATACGGACGAAGTCAATGCTTTAGCTGCTAGTTTCTCCAGTCAAATTGAATCCAAATATTGCCCTAGATGCAGAGTAACTGGCCATTCGCTTAGGAACTGTAAAGAAGAGCGTTTCTTGATTTGTTTTAAATGCGGTAAAAAAGGTGTACGTTCATTAGAATGTTCAAACTGCAATAAAGCTTCCAAACCAAAAAACTAACTATCAAGGATTGCGAACACAACAATACAAATGCATCAACAGGTACTAAAACTAGCCCTGCTGAGTGGGCGGAGTGGCTCAGATTCGTCACTAAATTCTCTGTATTTAATGTTGTGTCGTCAATCCGTGATACAAAATCAGAAATAAATAAGTCTAGACTATTTGTTCATATTTCTATCAAAGACAAACGTCTCACTGGTCTCCTCGATACTGGTTCTTCCGCTACTATCTTAGGCAACGGAAGTCATGAAAGCCTGTTGAAACAGGGTTTCCAAATGGAATCTAGTGATTCTACTTGATTTGTCGCTGCAGGAGGAGAAAAACTAAATTCTATTGGGATAGTTAATCTTCCCGTAGCTTTTCAAAATCAAACGCATACTCTTCAAGCTTATGTAGTTCCTAACGTTAAACATGACCTTATATTGGGAATGGATTTTTGGCGATTATTTGGACTACTACCCAAAAATCTAGACCGTATTGCTTTTTGTAATAAATCCGAAGGTAGTGTTGCCGAAGTAGATGATGGAAAACCCAAACTACTTCATGCTTACCATCATTTATCGGATGAACAAAAACTAACTGCAGATGAGATAATTGCTCACTACCATAATATATCTTATGAAAAACGAGGCTTAGGACGTACATCTCTAACTACACACTCTATCGACACTGGTGATGCTGTCCCTATTCGGCAACGATATTACAGGATGTCACCTGAAAAACAGCGTATCTTAGTTAAGCAACTAGACGAAATGCTTAAAGAAGACGTTGTTGAAGCATGCGAGAGTCCGTGGTCATCTCCAGTATTATTGACGCCCAAGAAAAACGGAGAGCTACGATTTTGCTTGGATAGCCGAAAATTGAACTCTGTAACAAAAAAAGATGCATATAGCTTACCTTACATATCAGAGATTCTCGACAATCTTCGAGACTCTAAGTATCTATCGAGTGTAGACCTCTCTAAGAGTTTTTGGCAAATTTTAATTCGAGAAGAAGATCGACAAAAGACCGCGTTCTATATACCAACCCGCGGAACCTTTCAATTCAAATCAATGCCTTTCGGACTCACAAACGCACCTGCTACTCAGCAAAGACTTGTAGATACTTTGTTCTATGGGCCTGAGTTCGAGCACAGAGTATTTGTATTTATCGATGACGTCATCGTTGTGTCCGACTCTTTTGATCAACATATTTCACTCTTAAAACGCGTCCTTCAAAAATTGACTTCGGCTAACTTAACAATTAACTTTGAAAAAAGCCAATTCTTCAGATCTCAACTTAAATACTTAGGTTATATTGTGGACTCTGAAGGCTTACATCCTGACCCTGAAAAAGTTGAGTCCATAAAAAACTATCCCACACCTACTACTAGGAAAGAGGTAAGACGTTTTTTGGGAACCGCTTCATGGTATCGCAGATTCATCCCTAACTTTAGTAGTCTGTCATCTCCTCTAAACAAACTAACGTCACAAGGAAAAAATGCTCCACCTTTTAAATGGTCTCCTGAATCGGATAAGGCATTTGAGGAACTTAAAAAGTGCCTTGCCTCTGCACCTATACTTTCTTGCCCTGACTATTCGAAGCCTTTTCAAGTTCACACGGATGCGAGTGATACCGATGCACCGATAACATGTATCGGTGCGGTATTAACACAGATTTTCAATGGGCATGAAAGAGTCATAGCGTATATGAGCAAATCTTTGTCTCAAACAGAGAGAAATTACAGCGCAACAGAGCGCGAGGCCTTAGCAGTGCTTGTTGCGATCGAGCACTGGCGTTGCTATCTTGAAAATGGACTCAAATTTACGGTGTTTACTGACCATTCTTCTCTAAAATGGTTCCTAAATCTGAATAACCCGACTGGAAGATTAGCTCGCTGGGGTGTACGATTGTCTGTCTACAACTTTGATATCAAACACCGAAAAGGAAGTGAAAATGTTGTGCCAGATAGTCTCAGTCGCTCGGTTCCGTTATAGATACGGCCCCTACCTCTGCAAATACAAACGATCAATGGTATCTTAATATCTACCATGGTTGCCAAAATTCCCCTATTTCTTTTCCAAATTACTTAATCAAAAATGATAAACTTTATCGTATCATGAAAAGTAAATTTGCCCTATTGAAAGAATTTGAGTGGAAAGAAGTTGTTCCTCAAGAAGTCAGAGTAGCCGTGATTCTAGAAAATCACTCAGAGCCGATTGCTGGACACTTCGGTATATTCAAAACGTATAAACGCTTGGCCCTTAAATACTACTGGCCCGGTATGCATGCTGACATAGTCAAGGTGGTCTCTTCTTGTGATGACTGTATAGCTCACAAACACCAGAATCATCCTATATTAGGTGAAATGGGAAGGCCCAAACACTGCTCAAGGCCATTCCAAGTAATCAGTGTGGATTTAGTTGGTTATTTACCTATGTCTAGGAAACAAAACACTTATTTGCTCGTTATAACGTGCTGTTTTAGCAAATACTGTCTTCTATTTCCTATTAGACGTGCTACTGCCGAAATAGTGACTAAAATCCTCGAAGAAGACGTATTTCTGGTGCACGGTATCCCTTCTACAGTAATAATGGATAATGGTAAACAATTCGTTAGTGCTACTTTAAAACAAATGCTTTCTAAATATAAAGTCCCTAAATTGCACTACACCCCTAAATACACACCACAAGTAAATACCGTGGAAAGATATAATAAAACAATTATGACTGCCGTTTCTACATTCATAACTAATGATCAGCGCGTCTGGGACACGTTCATACCCAAAATACAGTTCGCGATAAATAATAGCGTGAACGAGGTTACTGGCTACACACCATCGTTTCTAGTGTATGGCCGGGAGTTAGTGACCTGTGGTTCCCATTACATCAATACTGAACCGGTGGATATGGATGAGAAAATTTTTCAACCTAGAGACTATTACGCTGAAACTGTGGGTAGCAACCTTTCCACGGTGTTTAACAAAGTACAATTGTCGTTGTTACGGGCACATTCCCGAAACTGCCATTCTTATAATCTACGAAGAAAGAATATAGAGTTCGATGTAGGTGATGTGGTTTGGAGGCGAACATTCTACCAAAGCGATAAAGAGAAATACTTTAACAAGAAACTAGCCCCTAAATTCTTGAAATGCAAAGTTGTGTCTAAAAAATCCCCTCTCGTATACGATTTGGCAGACATGAATGGCAAATCTCTTGGTACATACCACATCAAAGACTTAAAGCTAATTAATTATAAAGAATAGTATGGTAGACCACTGGGTTTTTGTAGGAAAAACCCTATCCTAAAAAGGGGGGTATGTAACGGTTGTTACTTCTTAAACATAATTATGTTTCTTATTATTAGCTACTAATTTAAAATTGCAATCAGTCTTCGTAAATCAACTTTAAAATGTCGCGCGGGTTGACCAATGAGAACGGTTCGCGCCGAATGACTACCGGTCGCCCGGCCGCGCATGACTTTGCGTGACATTCTACGAAGTGAAGCTGCCTCGCGCGATTACTTATATCACTCTTGATCTAGCTGACAAATCTACTTGATTGTTGATTACACTACACTAGATGTAATTGTGCAAAATTACCGCTAACGAGTGTTTAATTTACTGTGATTCGTTATACCCCAAACTGGGTAAGTGTTTCTATAAATCCTATCGTGCATAAGCTAGTGATCATGACGCGAGTACATTCAAATATTATGTTCAGATTTCTTAGTTACTGTCAGTCAATTCCTTTTATATATTTCTAATAATCATTTTCTTTATTCTCTGAAATCATAATAATTATCCTTAACAGCTTGAGTTCAAAGAATAAACTAGTAAAATCAATTTTATAATTCGTTACTTAGGTACCCACTTGTACTTTTTATTGAACATTATATTTGTATGTACCTAGAACCTAAATAGTATTTCTTCATGCTTTCAATTGTATTTGTCATAAAATCATTGTACAAGTTTGACTGCCCTCATCCTAAGATACTATTCACTGCATTAGATACCATTGGTACTTGTTTTTGCTTTGCGCGGTTGGGATAAATGTGGCAGTCAAACAATGAATCTGGGCATGTTCATAGACGTCCAAAATTATGAACTTCCAGGGTCCAACTGCACGGCAAGTACGGACGTCGCCCCCGTTTCCCTACCGAAGCGGGACTGTTCAGATAACGCCACTTGTCTCGTGCCCTACTAACACTTGTCCCGTGCCCTACATCTGCTTACTTCGGGGACGTCTCACCACCAACGGATCCGACCCCACTGCTCGCGACGGATTGCAATTTCAAGGCCAGTGTATCTTCTCCTACGGATAAACAACGTGTCTCGGTTCATGAATGTACCTTACCCCGACCCGACTAGATTTCTAATTTACTAAACTTTTCCTTTACTTTATTTTAAACTTGTTTCAAAATTTTTATTCAGTTACCTTTTTCTGTTTTCCTTCAATATATATTATCTTTTGTTAACTTACTAGTTGTCTTAATTATATCTCCCTAGATTTAGGTATTGTAGGGCAACTAGGAACGTTACAACATGTTGCAGGGTTTTAAATTTATTTCACATATTTTGACAAAATTATACCAGTAATTCTGCTCTATTTCTATAGTAATAATAATAATAGCCTCTATTCAGATAATGCTTACAATTTTTCAATGTCATTACAATTTAAAATTCTTAAATTTAGATTGCCATCGCACCGTCTGTTTACTTATTGGCAAAGGCCTCTTCCAGCTGCCTTCAAACTTCTTCCCAAACGTTAGCTTTTCTGCTGTCGCTTCTATGTCATCGACCCATCTTCTGAGTGGTCTGCCACGATTTCTTTTCCGATCTCTAGTGAACCGGTACATAACTGACTTTGACCATTTTTCTTTTCCTCTAATTATTATGTAGGTATCCTCGTATCCTGCCCATTTCCACTTAAGCTTTCTAACAGTTATTGTTACATCTTTTATTTTTGATTTTGCTCTTAAAGTTGTTGTTCTTATTTTTTTTGATAACTTTTTTTTCCATCATACACCTTTCCATGGGCGTTTTGGGATGTTTTTAATTTTCTTATATAAAATAATATTGTTGACAGCCATAATGTAATAAGTACGTTATAGTCCGTATCCATTATCATTTAGTTTCTATCTATATTTTAAATAATAATTATGTATGTTACAAGTAGTTACAATTTGTGTTTCAAATTAAGGAACATAAATAATTAGTAATGTTCGAAAGAAAACAAATAAAATTGAGCACATAGCATCATCAGTCACTATAATTATTTTTTTTAATATTTCTTTAAATGTCAGTATACTTAACAAGGAAATATTTTCATAGTTACATCATCAAATCAAATCATTTTATTGACGCACACAGTTTAACAATGTTTATTATATTTGCATTTACAATTCACAATAATAAGATTGTACGACAAGAACATAGTAGGTATTATTGTTGCATTATAAATTAAGCTTCTGTCAATGAATCTCTAACTAGGCCTAAGCCTGTATCTAGTCACCTGTTTACCATTGTCCATTTTGTTGTTTTGTTAAATGTACTACAAAAATATGGGCTAGCTTTATATAATTATAATAGTGTTCAATCCAAAATACCGAATCAGCGAATCAACGGTAGGAACAATTAAGTAAACCTTGATATATTGTTATGCTTTAATTTCTGACGATTATTACATTAAAATTATAATTATATATACATATCTTTAATTTCAGTCATATACGATAACATATCTACTTTATCCATACTTTGCGGTAGTCAAAAGATAACCTGCATTATATAAGAAACAAAACAATTATAACCGAATTATTCATATTATATACCTAATATTGTTACGCTATAACACAGGTTTAATCCTAGGTTGGGTAACAATGCTTCTCAATCGGAATTACCAATCAAGGATAGATAATAATATGTGAACTTCAAATGTTTGCCGAATAAATTTCATTTCATTTCAAATTTCATTTCATTTCAATAATTAAGTAACGTAACAATTGTTTACAACAGTTTTTGGTCTTAGTTGTAATAACTTTACGAAAAGTTTTATTCGTTGAACATAATCCAAAGTAATAATTTACTCACAAATTAATGATGATGAATCACGTCAATGGTTTATCTACTAGGCAATTTTAACGTATCTAAACATTTAGCATTATAACCTGCTTCATATGGGTGATTAAATAATTTTTACTTATAGGTATACTTATACGGAATCCTTGATTGTTTCGTGATCAACAATCTGATAGTCTCTATTGGAACTTGATTTGAATATAACGTATTAAAACACATATTAAACGCCATCAATGACTTGAGTTTATCTGCAACTACCACGTCTTCATATCAACCGTGGCTATTAGAGGCATAACATTAATCAGATTTTTTTTATACTTGTCAAAATTTCTAATACAATATAGACCTTGAAATTTAATAGCTAATTTTATCATTACTTGGCGTTCCGCGCCTTACATTCTCACTAAATCCTCGTCGTTGAACCTTATTGATGAAATATGCACGTATGTTTCGGATCTGATCATTGTCGTTCATTACTCTATAGATGATATCTTAATTTTGACGATATTTATTTCTTATAACATATTTATTATTTATACAACATTCAATTATTACTACTTTCGGATTGTTTTAGCCTCGTTTCGTAAACATGTGCGTATTGTCCTTTACGCGTAGGTATTCTATGTTATGAAGTGTGTTTATGTAAGTATATTTTATTATATTATGTTCAGGCATTATATTATTTACTAGCCACCTACCCCAGCTTCGCTTGCGGTAGATATATAAATAGGCTATAAATAGCCTAAAGCCCTCAAAGACCACGCACACATCCAACGGTGTAATAACTCTAAAATCAGCCTGGTGGTTCCAGAGATTAGTGCGTTCAACAAACAAGATCTAGATCTTTATAATATTAGTATAAAGTAGGTATAGCAATATATATGTATCATATCTGTATGGCGTATTTACTTTTAAATGATATGTATTCTATTCGTGTCATTATTTATGTACGTAAGTACCTATATCATGGATACCACACCCATACCTTCACTTGTTACCTTGTCCTAACAACCAAAAGGTCATCTAGAAGAGATCGCTATTAGCGATGGGATAGACTTTTGTGTACAACATTTTAATTACAAGTTTACTCACTTTTTTGTATTGTTTTGTGCTATAATAAAGTATTTTGTATTGCATTGTATTGTATTCCATACAATCTTCAGGATACTCTAATAAAGTCTAGGATATGAATCTATAACTTCTCCTTGGGACTCCTATTCTAAATCATCCAAATGTAGGTTGACAGCTCAATATTCGATGTCGCAATTGAATTCATGGAACTACACCCTTCAACGAGCAATACATGGTACTGGATCTGTTAGTGAGTGTTGTTCTCGGCGCATTGCGGTCTGACAATATTTTAAGTTGCGTACTCTGAAGGTTAACTCTAAATTTACCAAAAGAAGATGATAATGAGAGGGTTTCAGGTTCGAACGAGTGGAGCTTTTGCTCCTCTGAGGTTGTCTTTTTACTGTTAAAAGAGACTGTCCTAAGGACCCAAGAATACCTGCCACGCCGTACTTAGTTGAATCTGTGTGGATCGGCCAAAACGGCCCGCAAATCATGGAAAGTTATTTAAGCCCAGTTGGTTCTTCGATGTACTTAGAGTACCTACTTCGAAACCGCCTTCAAGCCCAGGCTTTAAACCGTTAATACTGACATCAAACCCCAGGGAGTCTGTTAAGTTGTAGCGTGAAAGAAATGCCACTTCGATAGTTCGAGGCTTTGCCCGTTTTTTTTTTGTCATGAGACATACGATACGTCTTGTACTCGTGAATATTGCTGGCTTCGTATCCTTCATATCATCAATTGTGGCAAACTTCTAAATCTTTTTCCGACGAGAAGCAATCGCTTTATTCAACGAGCAAATTATGTAGCTCCGACTTTTTTTTTTTTTAGTTTTGGCTGCTAGTCACAATTGAAGAAGTGCCCTTTATTATCAAATGCAACAGGACAGATATCACTCATTACAACTTGTAGGTATAACTCGATTAACTAAAGTGCTGTTCTAAACCGAATCTTCGCTTCAGCTAGATTTCAGATAACATTTTCCTGACCATCATCAACTGTGATTTAGGAAGGCATCAAGGCAGTAATATAATTATATAGACACTAGCGGCCCGCTTCAACTTCGCTCGGAAACCTCCATACAAAGACTATCCCATCTTTCAAGTTGGATCAAGCCTTACGCGGTGCGCAAACCAGACTACAACCGCAGAGTCCGTCGCGGACAGACAACATAACACGTAATTTGTGTATGTTACGAGTTATTTTAGAGCTCCATTTATGAATTGAATGGTTTTTTTAGATTGCCTCTTTATTCTTGTGATTTTATTGCAACAGTATGTGATGGTATTGATCGCCCCGGACCAATAACAACTTCGTTGTTCAACTAAAGACTCGAAGAAAACTTAAAACTCTTGGTTCAGACATATTTTCGAAAAAAAGGTAATAGGCGTATTCGTTATTTCCATATTAATTTCTTAATACGAATAGTACATGTCAATTTAACACCATCATTCGATAATACCAGAGTATTATACTATAAGCTTTTTTTTATAAAATACAAAGTAACATTAACATTAATACGAATAGCGAGTTCTAGTTTTTTTTTCAGTTAAACCGTGATCAACTGTTCCATTCAAAACTGATTCTCGACAATATATACATGTCGACATTTTCTGATACATCCTGAGCTTTTCTGTTTACGTTCACTTTGAGCAATGGGTCTAATGGTTTGCAATTTAATACTCTTAAGCGATCGTCAATTCAGTGTAATTAACAGTCTGCTATCTTCCGTATCTCTTTCTACATCTGCGATATTCTTCTTGTGTATGCTTTTAAGTACTTAACAATATTGCCTCTATGAGACCATGTCGTGCAAGTTTGGCAAGCTTTGTTTTCCATTCGGCCCAGCTATTAGAGTAACGTTTCTGAGATTTTGCAATGCCTGTTATTGTGTAAAGCAAAGTGGGCTATTTTCTTTTATTCCCATTCGTAAATTATGACACATTACTTTGTAACTCAAATCATTGTAGTCTGACCTTTAACATTGGATCAAACTCGAGTTTTACGTTGGTAAAAGAAAGCTCAGCAGTCGAATGTCCATATCCTTCAACACATTAAATAAATTTATGAAGAATATCATAAAATATCATGAAGTTCAGGTTCAAAATGCGATGAACAGAAGTGATATTGCAAAGAGTAAAACAAACTCATTTTTAAAATAACTTAATGCGTCGCTATAATTGCAGCGCCTCTCTCGCGTCTTTTTTTTTTTTGCTTTAACCTTGAGAAAAGTAGCTTGTACTGTAACGCTCCCCAATTTCTCCTCTTTCCAAGAGCAAACGATCTTTCCCTAGACTGTGAATCTTCGTGAAAACCTATGACCTTTTATGTCTATCATTATCGTTTGTCTTACTTTTACCATATTATAGCCTTCTGTTGCCTCAACAACTCTTCGTTAAACCACGTCAAATTTACATTATAAATCGAATCTATATATTTATGTGCGGCTGTGGACTTGCCTGTTAAAATCCAGACTACCTTCCACATCCTCGCCCTGGTTCTAAACCGTGTCAATTTACGCCATTACTTAAACAAATTCAAATTAGAGCGCTTGTGGACTTGCCTGATATCCAGACTCCCTTCCACTTTCTGGCTGCGGTTCTCAGTCTATCAATTTACAGCATTACTGAACAGATTTAAATTAGAACGCTTGTGGATTTGCCTGACTCCCTTCCACTCCCTCGTTCCAGTCCTTGTCAATCGGTGGAATGCTTGTTATCTGAGCGCGCCCTTTGCAGCGCTCGATCTCAGGTTCAACATCCATGCCGCAACTTTCGACGCTATCTTTGCGTCCTTGGTGCGGCCTATCCATAATCTGGAACTTTCAATAAAGGCATTAATAATTGTTCAACCTACCTTTAAATCCATCTTTCTCATATTTGAGCAAGTACTTTCATCAGATTACTTTAGTTTAGAACACTGCTAAACTATAATGAGAAGCTCTGGTACCTACTTTCTACCTTGATAATACTAGGCACGTGTGACTCTAGTTTCAACCCGTTTACATGTAAAATCTATAAAAGTTTAACTCGTTGAGTTACATCTTGGCTGAACAATAGCCAGCTCAGCCGCGGTTCACAGCTCAACTCCATTCTCAAATAATGGCACATGCTGTGACTTAAGATCATATCACTGGCAATGTCAATTTAGTTCATAGCTATTGGTAGAAAAGTGGAGTTTAATTTAATATACGTCACATGCCTATGGTTATCTGACTCAGCAGTTAAATACAGTTTCTTTAAAATATTCTACGTGCAAAAGATTATCTCTCAAATTGAATTAATCGCTAAAACGACTAGACAAAGACAATATTTACTCTGTCCGGATCTCCATGTAAGTTATAAACATAGTATCAAGAAGGCAAAAGCGAGTTGACGTCAAACCATTTGAACTGGTTTATATACCGAACGCATTACCGCTTCGCTTCGTCATGGTACTCTACAGTTAATAGTTCGGTTCGTTGTAGTACTCTACATTTAATAGTTTCATAGTAGTCTGAGGACATTTTATAATTATGATATGTGATGCGTTTCGTACATACAGCTTCAACGTCTGACCCATGATCTGACATGCATGTCTGGTGAGTCACCATTTTTATTCCCACAACTGGGACTAAAAGGGTCTTCTCTTAAAGCGACAAACGCCATTATCCATCACTCTAGCAAAGTGCCGTTGGACGAATAACGTATCCCTGAAAGTTATTGTTCTAGGTCCATACCGGTACCCTTTTGACTTACAGGACATGTGTCATCAGACATCATCATAATATAGCATCAGTGGTCATGACAAAGTTTCACTAACAGAACATGGAAAAATACTCAAACATGCGGTCGGAATTCGAACCTCATGTAAATCGAACGTTCTCATAACTAGGCAACCAACATTTAGAAAATAACACTTTAATAAGCCTCAAAGTAACGTTAATGGTTTGTCCAGAATTACTGACATTGCAGTTATTGGTGCTACATATTTGTCGAAGCACGATTTTCGAAAACTATATGAGAGAGTATCTTTGTAAAATGGCATACCCTTTTTAAATTGCATAGAAAATATGAATAGCCGTCATTTACACATTAATTATTATGTGTAATATTGTGTGCACAACTAGACGGATATATTTGGTTTTTATATAAAAATAATAACAAAATCAGAACTGGCTTGGCTGTTTGCATAATTATAGCCAGACTATGTTTTTAATTTGATCATCTCGAAAATGCGGTATAGGATGCAGTCTACTAGACTTATTCCAGTAATATATGTAGTGAGGACCGCATTGCGTGAAAAATTCAAAAATGGTAAGTACCTACACGGAATAAAAATCCACTTACGTGATATTGTTCACTCCAACGATCTTAATACACAGACGTGCCCTCACAAACTACAGGGCGCACGGAATCATGTTATCGTTGGGAAGAGTGAGCTCACTCTTTCCATTCTAGTAGTTTACAGAAAACGGTGAACGCCGGACGTTTTTACTAATAATCGTTATCAACCACCAAAATAAGTAAAACCACAGCATATCGCGCCGCTAGCGATTCTAGGGTCAAGTAGATTGGTTGTGTGTAAACCACTTACGATACACTTAGAGACGCAGTTTATTACCAATTTCAAGGTGCTCAGGGTCTGTTGGTTTATATCGATGGTTCACTCTGCAACTCATTAAACCGTCAATTCAATTCATTTAATTTATTCCTTGCGAGAATAGGTAAAACAATTTGACATATTAATTGAATACCGTACATTTTATCACAAATTAAATACTGATCATAGAGTTTTCGTATTGAGTGACATTAACAAGCAAACAATAAGCGTTGAGAGAAAAAAAAACTTTGAAAAGAATTAAAATATATATCGCCTGGGCGGGATCAACGGACAATTATATAATTTTCTATTATTGATTATATTATAGTCTTCTTGTCCGCCGATCCCACTTCTGAATTGTTAAGTACGTAATTTATTCTAAATTAAGAAGACAATTAGTCCATAAATAAAACAGCTATGATCAGTCTACAGCATTATATTTCGGAATCAATCCTTCATCATACCAACTTATTCACAGCTGCCTCGTGCAGCTGAAGTAGTACATTTTGTAAATGTTAGATACATAATTAAAGAAAACGCTTTACAGTACCTTAAATTCAGTAACAGATGTACAATTATCAAGTATTAATTTACTTAGATATTTATCGGTTTACTAGTACTTTTAATTTAAACCTTTCGCTTAGACTTGCTGCTGTATATGATTTTCCTTCTCAAGATGTTTTACGAGCCACAAACAAGAGCTGGATTGTTTTCCGCCAAAACTATCCAGCCACAGACTAAACATAAAATCAAACCCGGAATTTTAGGGTTGCCATAGAATGTATTTCGGTATTCTTACTATTCTTTCAATAAGAACTCATTTAAATTACTAATATTGCTAACAATATAAATACATCCGTGAGGGCTAAAACCGCTGAGTAGCGTCTAGACGCACGGTGCCCGTCGCCGGTGGTCTGGAATGTGTAAACAGGATGAGGTCCCGACCAGCTCTAGGCTGTAAGTTAGTTTTAAGTCAGTCTATTCTTAACTCTCAAATGTATCGGACATTTATTAAACTGTAACAAATTAATTTCTGTTTTTAAAAACTAAAACCCGTGTCCCCCAATCTTGACTAGATACTATCTATATTTTGCTTTTTTCAAGGCACTTTGTTTTCATTTTTACTGTACAGTAGAGAAAAATTATAGAGGTGGGCGATTATGAGATATACTAATGAAATCATTCGATTATGACAATGTCTCGAGATTTCTCGATTTTGACAGTTTGTAGTTACTAATTAGTAGTCACTCACAGCACAGCCGCGTGGGGTGAGAAAGGGACAACACGATGCGGACTCTCGCCAGCCCGGTATAAAAGCGGGACAACGAGCGAAAAGAGTTAGGTACCTACCTAAAACTAACAAGTATAAAACATATCAATATAAATATCGATAAACTTACCGTTAAATAAATCCACTATTACAAGTAAAAAGAGTCACGTTTCACACCACCGTAATAAAAAAAAATTGGCAGTCATAGGAACTGCCGATAGAAGTGAAAGGTTATAACTCAGAATTTGGAAACTACACGGGTGTAACCGGAGGGTGTGGCCTCGCCATCTTGGCATGGCCATCTAGAAATGCGTCAGCATTTCCCATTGGCTGATACGTTTCTAGATGGCCAATAGCTATGGTCCCGAGTTTACCCGAAGCTTTCTTATCATACCCGAGCGTGACGAATGAATTCAATTCACAGCCCACGAAAAATCTGTCTAGGCGCGCCTAAAGAAGTTTTCACTTCAACAAACCAAACTGAACCAATGTCTAGAGTCTAGACTACTTAAGTCACGGAACAACTGTCGTTGACGTCGTAAAACACGATTAGTAGTACTAATTATTAATATCATTCAATTTTGAAAACATATTAGTAACTAATTCCATAATCGCTTATCAACATTAGTAATACAAATTAAATCGATTTAGCCAATCATTCATAATCGCCCACCTCTAAAAAAATTTAAGCGCCGCTAAATCAGTGATACCATTTCCTGAAAACATTTATGCCTAAACCTAAGTTAAAAACCCCTAAAATTGATTACATATGATACACTTTTAGTAAATCAGAACAAATTGGAACAGCTACTGAGCTTTTACGCTGACATTCTTCCTTCATTGATATGCCTATTCCAAAATATGCTATAATAATAGCCGTTAGAAATTTATTTTCCCGTTCTCTACGTACTCAAATCCGCTACGTATCACGGGAAATCCGTTAAGTTCATTCAGTTAAGTTCCGTATATTAAGACGTCATGTTTTTTCGTGCGTGCAGCCGGCTTCATCGAATTATAAGACGTTGTCACGTCAAAAAATTCGAGTTTCAGTTCTAAGTATGGGCACATCCTTTATAGAGCAAGAGCCCACGACTGCCAGACCTTCGTTATTTTATAAAAGCTCAAAGTTTGTCTGAGCATGTCTCTTATGCTGCGGCCCCACCTATGAGGCGAATATTCGTAACGTGTTGGCGCAACAAAAACATCGTATTCTGACTAAGACGATGTTGGTGTCTACATTAGCAGGCGAATATTCATGTCAAATTGGTGCGATGTATTGTGCTTTGATTATTTACTTGTCTAGATAGACCGCTCCGCGTAGAAACATCAGAAATATAAGTTAAGTTAAGTTCGTCCTGTCGGTTTAATTGTCGCAACAATGACGTTGCGCGGTTTTGTGATATTTGAATATTTGCGTTATAAAAGTCTGCATAAATTACCAAGGACGATTGAAAACAACTAAAAATATTAGCTGATATCGGTAAGTAACCTTTACATTACTATTTAGTTAAATAAGTAAACGATAGATTTTTAATACATATAGGGGAGACTGGGTCACAGTGAATCGCGGGTCACTGTGGATAATGTACAATAACATAGTATGTGTTGCACTTACGCACACAAACAAACCTGTATTTGCCGCTCGTCTATACCTGTTTGCGTCATACTAATCGTCAGCGCGGTATAGAAGTGGGAACACGTTCTGCCTCATTCCGGACCCTACGTAAGTACCTAACCTATTTTTTTACAAGATTTTTAAATTTGTTTAATTTCTAATTAAATAAGAAAAGTAGATGTTTTTGCTTTGTCGTACACTTGTCATATCTTAGATCCTTTGTAATACATATTGATTTGTTCTCAAGATTGATAGTTTTTTTTTGGTTTATATTCTTTTTCTATAACGGTCAATGGGTCACAGTGAATCATTTTGTAATGGGTCACAGTGAACTATTGAGAAATACAAATGAGAAAAAAAAAGAAACAAAAATAGAGAAAGACAATTGCAAAAACAAAGAAAAGAAAAGTTTTACAAGACAGTTCCAGTGAAAATGAAGATGATATAAGTGTTTATTCTGAAGAAGGACCAATATTGGAAGATGAAGAAGATGATTATGCAGTGGTGTATCCTGACTGCTTACCTGCACTACAAAATTTGTCTAAAGAAGGTGGTTTTATTATTGTTGAATTCCAAGTTAAAGGGAAAAGAATTTATTATACAGTCAAAGTTATAGAAGAACTGGAAAATGAGACTGAAGTGAGTTTCCTTAGAAGATCTAACAAAATACCCCATTGTTATGTTCATTAAAAAGTGATTGCTAATTGATAATAATTTCATAACATTATCTTATATATAAAATTCTCGTGTCACAGTGTTTGTTTCCTTACTCCTCCGAAACGGCTTTACTGATTTTAACCAAAATTTATATGCATATTTAGTAGGTCTGAGAATCGGCTACTAGCTATTTGTCATACCTTTATTTATATGGCAAAACAACGTTTGCGGGGTCAGCTAGTTTTGATATAAAAGACTTTCTAGTAGTATAAATAAAACTATTGTAATTTGAAAATTGATGCTTTTTAAATATTTTTTGCAATTGATCCTGGGTGCCCTAGTCGATTCACTGTCACCCGTGCAGTGATCTAAAGTGACCCGTTCCCGGGTTACACTGGATCATTTACATTTTTTTTTAAAGTGCCTATATCTTGTAAATTTGTGTAACACACGCCATGAAATGGCCTTTACTTCAGACATTAGGTATTCACATTATCATTTAATTTGAGAAATGTATCATTTTGACATAAATTTCGGAGTAACACTTCTTTAAAAAAAAATGATTCACTGTTACCCAATCTCCCTAACTTTGTCACAAGACGGCGTCGTTTGCCGCCAAATTTACAGGGTTGCCTGTTCTTGAATTTAATTTTCCGTTAGTGTACTGTTAATTTTTAACGAGAACGAGAGAGCTACTCCGCGAGATCCTGAATGCGCGCGAGCGTCGGGAGCAGGTCGCCGTCATCTTCTGCAACTTGTCCAAAGTGCAACTGATTTGCATGATCTTATCCCACATTGTCCTTTTTTATCGGAATGCTCGTAGCTCAATAAAGCGACATCGTTTCATGGTTGATGTTCCAATGCCACGAACGAAGAGATTTGACTCTGCTTTTGTGACAAGAACGTCTACACTGTGGAATACGTTGCCTGAGTGGTACAATGGGTGTTGCGCAGGGTTCATCAGTCTCTAACGTCTTGTTGAAGTGAAAACCTCTTTAGGCGCGCCTCGACAGATATTTCGTGGGCTGTGAATTGGATTCTAGCGTCACGCTCGGATATGATAAGAAATCTTTGGGTAAACTCGGGACCATGGCTATTGGCCATGAATTAAATTAAAACAAATTATGGGTATCTCTAAATCGAAATATATTTTTACCCACTTTAACAGGAAATATTTGGGGAGCCTGTATCACTTAGCACGCATACCATTGACATAAGAACAGTAATAGCAGGGACAGCGACAGACAATTGTTAAACTTGTGTTTGAAACCTGGCTTCGTACTTTTGTAGCAATTACAGCTTAACGCGTCATCTAGACAAGTCAATAATCAAAGGCATTGTGCCGAATAGGGTTGTTCAGATTGTTGTGCGTCGAGACGTAGGCAGTAATTTAAAAATGAAGGAAATTGTGGTTTTGCATCATATGTCAGTAAACTATCATTTATTAAAATTGTACGAGTATCATTTACGAAATAATATGAAAAAGAGAAGAATGAGGAGATGGTGGATGACTACTATTCATAGAAACCGAACGATGTAAGTATTCTGGAAAGTAATCTCCTCTTACCGCAGGCGCAAGAAGATAGCCGTGAGTGTATAATAATTGTTGACGATTGGTTGGAACATTTTCTTTTTCTATTTTTAATTGTATTTTTTATTCTATTTTTCCTGTGACTTCAGTTGTTGCTTTAGTTACCTTGGTTTAGGGTAGCGTTTTGGCTTAATTTTGTAAATGTTTTAAATAATTTTAATATTTTTACTATCATTGTGCGCCTTTCTCGTTTCCTATATTCACCAGCTAGTTACAGTCCACCGCTCCCCAATAATTATAATTTCACTTTGTTTTTCTCATGTACAGCACAGGAATGGAAAGTATGTATGTTATCTTACTTAGCCGCAGAGAGTGGCATGGAATTTCCTGGATTTTTACGTATGTCAACATCTGGCTTTGAAATACTGCTACAAAACGTCGCACCATTAATTACCAATAATAGTATAAAAAAGAAAAAACACGCCTTTAGCACGCACAAAAAATTACAAAAGCATTTCAAATAGCCTGTCCACCATCTTGGACGTCCGCCATATTGAATTTAAGTCACGTGACTATTTTTTTCGTATTTTTGACAGCAAACCCTTTCACTTGATACCCATATCATGGGGGTGGATTTCAAATAGCCGGTCCGCCATCTTAGGTAGGGCGCCATATTGGATTTGTAATGACGTTTCCTTTAGTAGTCATGTATTGTTATCAGAATTCAGAGCGTGTGTAAAATTTAATCCTAATCAAAGACCGAGAAGTGGGTCAAATTAAGATTCCAAGATTTTCTACATACATACTCGTAGTTACCTAAAAGTGAAGCTAACAAAAGCGTGTTAAAAAAGATACGAAATTCAGAAAAGCTAGTAAAGCTATCCAATACTTAAGTCTTTAACATTCCTTTTGTGACGTTTGAAATTGGTTGTATGAATTGTATAATTTATGGGGAACCTTACCTGAAATAAATGAATTTTGATTTTGAATTGACGTAGGTCAAGCGAATATTGCCGCGACAAATCCCTATGATTCGCGCCAGTTTACCAAGAGCTCTCCGATGCTTCATCGTCTTGTTGCGCATACATTGCGATAACACGATGTACCCGGCCACACTAATCGCGCCAACACGAATATTCGCCGTAGGACGCATATGAGTCCGCACCATTATAGAGATAAGAACGACCAGTGACTATGGAATTTGGGTAGTGGTTACTTCAACAGATATGAGATAATGAAGGTGTACGAAATGGTGCCCTAGTTTAATCAAGGTTTAAAGTTTTTTTTTTGTATTTTGTTTAGGATTACTTTCGAAATGTTGTTATCCATTGCCGTACACTTTTGACAGTTGCTACCCCCTACCAGACATCCCTAAACTGCAATAAATTATACCGGCGCACGAAAAGAAAAAGTTGTCTGTACTCTGGACGGGAGCCACCTACGGGTATGCATTTCGATCCGCTGAATCCGAATTTGGAGTCCGTTCGGTCCGGTCACCCTCTAGTTTTGAGTAAAATGCACAAAACCCAAATGAGGTCAAAAATTGCGAAAAACTCCAGTCATACTCACAATTAGAGGGTGACCGGACCAAACGGACTTCAAATTCTGATTCAGCGGGTCGAACTTTATGCCCGTAGGTGGGTCCGGTCCAGAGTACAGACAACTTTTTATTTTTGTGTGCCGGTATAATTTATTGCAGTTTAGGGGTGTCTGTTAGGAGGTAGCAACTGTCAAAAGTGTCCGGCAATGGATAACGCATTTCGAAAGTAATCCAAAACGAAATACCTACAAAAAAAATCTTTATACCTTGACTTAAATGAGTCGAATACTTAATTTAAATTCTTGTAATTGTTATCAATTGAGTAAAAGTAAACCAATTAAATAAATGTAAGAGTTTATATCGACAACTGTTAGATCTTCACCACAACAACTGAGGCAGCAAAAGATCTAAGAGAAAAGCTATCGCACCGCATTGGAAACCTGGTCAAAACCAGGGTGCGAACTATGGCTTCTGCTCTCGTAAATGGGTTCGGAAAAGAGAGTTTCAGTCGCCTCATGGTGGATGAAGCCCTCATGAACCATTTCGGAGCCATTGTAATGGTCTCACGCCTGTCTGGTGCTGGCGAAATTGTCCTCATCGGAGATGTCAATCAATTGCCTTATATCGATAGGGAAAATCTCTTCGAAATGAGGTATCACCGCCCGAACCTGGTAACAAAGATCAGCCAGGAGTTGCTCTGCACACATCGGAACCCTATGGGCGTCGCATATGCGCTGAGGGAAATATACTCGGGTATGTACTCCTCGGCACCTCGTATAAAGCCCCTAGAGCAGAGAAGGTATAAGGGAGCGCAAATACCCAACACCCAACCAAACACCCTCTTTTTAGTTCACACTCAAGAGGAGAAGGAGAACCTGACAAATCAGGGTTATGGTTCAGGCACCGGGTCACGCATCCTTACCATCCATGAAGCTCGGGGACTAACATACGAGTCGGTAATCGCAATAAAAACTAAGGCAAACACGAAGCTGCACGAGAGCGTGCCTCATGCGGTCGTCGCAATCTCACGGCACACGGGGACCTTCACAAATTACGCTGACGACACCGACGACGCCATAGGTCGGTTCGTGCGGCGAGCGTTGTCTGCAACACCGAAGACCATCCGAGAGTTCAATATGCAGATGGCCATCAAGGATAGAAATGCAGTCGTGGT
This sequence comes from Ectropis crepuscularia, assembly GCA_963693475.1. Lineage (NCBI taxonomy): Eukaryota > Metazoa > Arthropoda > Insecta > Lepidoptera > Geometridae > Ectropis > Ectropis crepuscularia. The sequence continues at coordinate 14,552,556 of OY856356.1, forward strand.
GGAGGCGCTGAGCCGGGAGGGGGCGACTCAGAAAATAAAATAGTTCTAGAATTAGCAAGAAAATGTTCCCTACTCTCCCCTATTTCCTTTTCTTCTCCAATCCAAGATTCATGTAATAAAAAGAAAACGATTGACAAAGGTCACGGACCCGGTGTCTGTGGAGCTGTAAAATTTAAATAAAAAAATTAAAAAAAAAACTGTTAGATCTTTCTCATATAAAATTTCAAAAAGGAATGCTCTTCAACGGCTTAGCTCCATCTACTTATAGCGCCAACCCCTCTAAAACTCTTTTGAGATGGCGGGTAGAAGTGAATGGTATCCCACCGGCGCCCCCTACACAAAATTTTATCAGTCATACCCATTCCTTTAAATAATCAGATACTTGTTCTTTTATATGACACATATTTAGACTCAAATCCCAGAATTAAAAAGAATACTATAGTGAAATATACTACAAACAAATACAGGTGACAACACGGCCCTCCTGCGCACGCTGCCAACCTTGGCAGTGTCACAGTCTGGTGTAGTTGCTGCGAACAAAATGCACAATTTATTCATTTTATCAAAGTTAATTTTACTCTTCGAGTAATATCCACTTAAGATGAGTAATGAATAGCTTTCCCAAGCAGTTGCGCTGCCGCATTGTCGCAACTCAAGGTACGTCACTACATTACCACATTCTCCATAAATCCACTTAAGATGAGTAATGAATAGCTTTTCCAAGCAGTTGCGCTGCCACATTGTCGCAACTCGAGGTACCTCACTACATTACCCACATTCTCCATAAATCTCAAACATACACCTTTCGCTAGCTGCCGACCGCCTGGTAACGCGGCATTATTTTTACTCCTAATGCTTTCTCTAGCAGTTACTTTCTTAGGCCGACACTAGGTACGTCAGTTTATGTCCAAGGTATTACGGTTTCAGACTAACGCTTACTTTGTCAATGGATCGAAGCCATTGCACTTCACTACGTTATTCAAATGTTAACTCATCAGTAACAATTACGTCAATCATAATACCTGACAACATCCGTGATCCATTGCACTGCTCGATTGGATTTGACTTTCAATTATATCTCAAAGTCCACTTATCGTATTCAAGGTTTCATATTTTCCTCACATATGGCCTTCTAAGTAGTTTTTGTTAACGCTCCCAAGTGGTATTTATAGTGAATTAAAGGGTCTCATTTTATAAACAAAGCAATTTCTTTTTTTTGCCATAAAATATACCAAAACAATTCATTAGTAACGTACATAGCTCGGCATCGTCTGACTAAAATCTTTCCAATTTCAACCATAAGGGTATCTTATAACTGCACTGAATATAACCACATTGTAACCCAACTACGGTAACCAAATTCAAATCAAAGATGTAACACTTTCTATGACTGTATTATGGTTTAAAATGAATTACCTTTTTCAAACAATTTCACTGTAAGATATACCAATATCTAACTGATTTACATTATTTTCTATGGTTGCTGTGCCTCGCAACAACTCATCCACAAAATAAGCTACCTTCTCACAATAAAGTTTCCTAAAACAGTATCCACGAACTTAAAAAAAAACCGAAGGTATTTCATTCTACGTAATGTTCTGATTGCAGTTCCCGGAATTGAAGGTTATTTTACTCTCACACGATAATACCCCCTTACGAGATAATAGCAGCGATTTACCTGAAATAAAACGCATATTAAAATACTTACCTAACTGGAAGCTTTAAATTGAGATAGCATTTCCGTTTCCGTCGAAATCCTACCCAAATTGAGACTTTTTAGCGAATTGTTTCCGGTCCAGTGGCGCCACCTGGTGATTTGCGAGTTGCTAACTTTGTGCCTCGCCATCTTAAATCATTGGCTCAATATGCGCCAGGCAGAAATTAAAGTGAAAGCTTCCAGTTAGGTAAGTATTTTAATATATGCGTTATATTTCAGGTAAAACGTTGCTATTAAATCACTTGACCGTAACTGGAAGCTTTATATTGAGACCTGTTTGTTTTCGCCTGGTGACGGCACTCTGGTATTTAACGTTATATTATCTATGTAAACGCCAATGTGATAAATAAAAAATGTATGAATTGGTAAGTAACAGAAAAACATTTTATTAATAATGTACGAGTAAATTATATGTATTATTCGTAATGCACACATTATATGACAGATTATGAACTATGAATAAATCTGATGGAAATTGAGCCGCCTGTGTGCCTGTAAGCCTGTGCCTGTGCCCGTTTCCTGGGTTAAATCACTTGCTCGTAATCCAAGCAACCCATGTTTTCTAGGTTACTTCGTAAGTTTTTAGGAAAGAATATTTGATTTACATTTTATTTCGCCTCTGACCACCCTCACATTTCCAAACCTCGAGAATTATATCATCGACTTTCGGCGGAGGTAGTCCTGTTGACGTGTCTATCAGGTGCTTACGGAGTTTGTACAGTGTTATTGGTGCTTCGAGAGTTCGGGCTTTTAGATCCGCCCGCCAAAAAACTCTTTCCCATCGGGGAACTATCATTAGGAAGATGCCTGCGGCCCGATTCAAATGTGCTAGTACTTTGGGCACAAGGAACGGTGGTGGAAAAACCCATGCGAGTTGATAGTTCTATTGGATACTGAAATCGTCGTGAAATATGGCCTCACGATCCGACAAATCTCGAGACACATAGTTGTACACACTACATGAACCGTTTTTGAGGCAAACAAGTCTATCACTGGAACTCCCCATTTAGTAAACACCATATTTACGCAATTCGGTAATAGGTGCCATTCTGGAGGTTGACGGGATAGGCTGGCCGCATGAGTATTGTACTTGCCCGGCAGGTGATGGATACTGTAGTGTATCTGGTAACGATCTAGCAATAGTAGTATCTGTTGAGTTATGTTCAACAAAGTCAGTGACTTGGTACCTCCTTCTTTCCGTAAATGCGCGACCGCAGTCTTGTTGTCGCATTGTATTAAAATTGAAGAGTTCTGTAGATAAACAGCGTGTGCTCGGATTGCATAAAGTATGGCAAGCATCTCCTTTTGGTTGCAGTGCAGATGCTTTTCCTTTGGTGACCAATTGCCCGAAAAAGATAGGTCGTTCAATTGTGCTCCCCACGCTAGATTGGAGGCGTCTGTCACTAAAAATTTTTGCGCTGGAGGGTAATGTATCGGCGTGGATAACAGGCAGTTCCGGCGCCACCAACCCAGTTCTTTGAGAACAGCTTGTGGCAGATAGTACGTTTTTGACGACTCATCTGGTAATGAATTCAAGAACATTAATAAGTGACGATGATTGAGGCACCCTCGAGTTACCACAAAACTTGCAAAATTCAGAGACCCAACTATACTCTGTAGAGCTTTTAGAGTTATCTTTTCTTGGCATAGAGCTCGATCAATCTTGCCTATCAGGGGGGTAGACTTTTCCACAGGTAATGTTTTGACATTGATCCAAGGATTCCATACTATACCTAAATAGACTAGGCTCTTTTGAGGTGACAGAACAGATTTTTTGAAATTTATCTGCCATCCGAGATTCTGTAAAGTATCTACTGCGACCCTGACATGAGAGTACAAGGTTTTGGCATCCTGGTGGGCAATCAAAAAATCGTCTAGATACACGATTATTCTTATCAACCACCTTTCTCGTAATATCCTGGCCACCCAATTCGTTAGTATCGAAAAGGTCTTGGGGGCAGTGTTGAGACCAAAAAGCAAGCAGGTCATTTCTAACAACTCGTGGTTGTAAATTATGCGCAGAAATCGTTTGTGACAATCTGCAATTTTCAAATGAAAGTATGCCTGAGACAGGTCTATTTTGCACATCCAGTCCTGTGGTTGAAGGAAGTCTGGTATGCGGAACATGTTTACCAAGTGGAAAGGTTCGTTCTTCACGTAGTTGTTTAGCGCTTTGAGGTTGAATATAGGACGGACTGACCCGTCGCTTTTTGGTACAAGAAACAAGGGGGAGATAAAGCTCGGTGACAGCAAAGCTGTTTTTAGAATATCCTGCATTTTCGTGTTTTGAATAACAGTAGACATTTGCTCTGAACAAGGAGTGTCTGGTGTCCGGCTTTCGACTACATTCGGCCACACAAGTGGAGGTTTCCGGTAAAAGGGTATGCGGTACCCTTGAATAAGTTTTAGTATGACTGCAGGTGCTCCCATTTTTTGCTAATTATCGTAAAAATGCGCTATCTGACCGGCTTCAAATTGCTTCAAGTCATTTTTTATGAGAATTACGTTTGCCTTTGGCCTTCTATCTATCTATCAATTGAGGTCTTGGAAAGTAATTGGTATGGTTATATCCATCCCGCGAGGGTGGGTAGTCTTGGGCATGCATGTGCATTTGAGACCCTGGTTCAATTCCATGATTTTGCGTTCCATGTGATGGAACTACTGGTCTATGTGAGCATTGTCCTCGCGAAGGACGTTTATTTACTCGGGTTTGTTTTACTTGATCATGGTCGTCGCTTGGAAGCCAAAAAGCTTTGTGGACACCATCGGCTTTTTGAAGTGAAAACTTCTTTAGGCGCGCTATAGACAGAATTTTCGTGGGCTGTAAAATGGATTCATCAATCGTCACGCTTGGATATGATAATGGATCGGATCGGATCGGATATGAAATCTTCGGGTAAACTCGGTAAAAACGGCCAGGTAGGTACCAGGGTAACAGAAACAGTAAAGAGTTTCGATTACCTACCTCCAACAGCCCAGCGTTTATCTCCAGATACCAGGACAACAGAAATATAAAAGAGTTGCGTTTGCCCCTAGGTACCAGTACCAGGGCAACAGAAACAGTTAAGAGTTGCAATATTCTGTATAATTACGTTGATATAAAACTAGATGGCGTAACCATCGATTTAGCTGGCGGTGTTGAAATTATGCGAATGTACATAGACCTATGATGGTTTAACAAATAATTTGTCATTTGATAAGGTGATAAATAAATTGGACAATTCAATTAAAAGTGAAAACATTTGAGTCACAAGTTTTCACTTCTATCGGTAGTTCCTATGACTGCCAATTTTTTTCTAATGTAGTAGTGAATTTATCCGAGTCAAACAGATGAGTCACTAATGGAGGTATTTTTTTTCTTTTTTTTTTTTTTTTTAATTTATTGAAAGGGCTTTGTCGCTAAGCGACCACATCGCCCTGTTATTCAAAATCACATTACAGTACAAAAAAAATATTTTACAAACAAATATGACTATTTTTTTAAGCCTAGAACCACTAGATTATGCAACATAAGCGCTGTGTCGGTATCAAGGGAAGATAAAATAGTATTACAATATCCCACCTCGGTGATGTCGCTCCGGTTGAAAAAAGATCTTCTAAACCCGTCATTACGTACACATTCCATCAAAATTTGCATGACATCCTCAGTTACCCCGCACTCATTACAGTTGGGAGATGAAACCTTCTTCATGAGATAGGCATATTTATTTGATGGAATGTGACCAGAACGAAGCCTGAGAGCCGATACTAAAACATCACGAGGTAGGTGGACATTGGTAATCCATGGATACCTTGTTATCTCGGGCTGAATAGTTTTATACCAAATGCCAACTTCCTTGGACCGCTCATCGAAGTATTCCTGCCACAACAACCTACAACGATTTCTGATGTAGCTGGTATAATCAGAGAACAGGGGGGTCACTTCCAATGGGATTCCGTCTGTTGACGCCTGCCTAGCTAGCAAATCTACCGCCTCATTATCTTTTAGCTGGATGTGAGATGGAATCCACTGAATAAAGACCTCTCTGTTTTCGGTTTGTAAGAGTAAAATTGATTCGATAATGCTGTAGGCTATCGGAATACCTCTCGCCGAGTGCGAGACGCACCGAGCCAGATGCTGTATTGAACTTTTGGAATCTGTCAAGATGACAAATTTATGATAATTGATAGAGTGAATGTAAGCTAGCGCTTCTGAAATAGCAAGTAATTCGATGTGCATTATCGAGATATTCGAATCAATTTTAAACTTAGTGTGGATGTTATTTAAGGGATCCAGACAGGCAGCACCACCATTAGAACCATCTTTAGAATCATCAGTATACATTTTATAGCAATCTACATAACGCTGGTCAATGTAACTAACACATATTGACTTTAAGACATTCGTGGCATAAGATCGCTTTGCATTATCAATTTGTGGGATTGTATCGAATAATACATGAGAAAGATCAGTATTACTCATCCAGGTTTTCAGCATAAACATTCCAGACGCAACACTACTGTAAATAGGTAATAAATCTAACTCGGAGTGGGTGTGTGTAAGTAAAGGTAGCTTCTTATAACGCCAGAATCGCTCCTGCGTGGTATTGGTTAATTCTTGTAAAATTTCGATAGATTTATTATTTGAAAATGATTTTGCCTTCAGCCAAAACTTGGCAGCGAGAAACTTTCTACGGTACTGCAATGGAGGAAGGTGTAAATCACTTTCCATAACATGAATCGGGGTACTTCGTAAGTATCCTCCAATGACGCGCAATGCTTGATTTTGAATCTTGTCTAACTTAAGTAAATGAGTTTTACAACTGTTGTCATAAAAAAAACTTCCATAATCAATTCGGTTTCTAATCACAGCAATATATAAACGTCTGAGATGCTTTTGATGAAGACCCCAGCTTGCCCCAGCTAAAACTTTGATCAAGTTTATCATTCTTATGGTTTTTTGTGCAGTTTCTTCGATGTGTTTACGTCATCTTAGGCAACTATCCAGCCATAAACCTAGGTACTTAACATTATTGACTATAGGTAACGAGATACCGTTAATTTTGAAGTCCACCACAGTCTTCCTTCCACCTCTCTTAAATATGCATACTTTGCTTTTGGACAAAGATATAAATAACCCAATACAAAACAACCATGAGTTTAAATCAAGACATGCCCTTTCCAAATCGGCGAGCGCGCCGTCTACTTTAGTGTTTGAAACATACAGGACAAAATCAACGGCATATTGAGAAATAACGATATTTTCAAAACTGTTACAAATATTCGCAGTTGCAAAATTAAATAACAAGGGTGACAGAGGGTCTCCTTGAGCGAGGCCATGACCAGTGCTTCTCACTATTCCAGTTCCATCCACAGATACTTTTAAATTTCTTTCGCTCAAAAAAGACCAAAGGTAATTACATATCTTCGATCCTACCCCAATGCCATCTAGGATTTTTGTTAGACAACTTACATCTACATTATTATAGGCACTATCTAAATCAATAAAACATGCCGCCGTTGTCAGATTTCTTGAAAATCCTATCTGAATATGAGACACTAGCCGCACGAGATTATCGTAACATGATCGACTCTTGCGGAAACCTATCATGTCCGCTGGAAACAAGGATTGTTTTTCAGCATACCATTCCATCCGTTTACTTAAGATGGCGTGGAAGATTTTGCACAGACAAGATATAAGTGATATGGGTCGTAATGAAGCTGCAGAATCTTGTTCCCGGCCTGGTTTGGGAATGGGCACTATTTTAATATCCCTCCACTGTGAAGGAACGCAGCCGGTACTAAAAATGTTGTTGTAAAGTCTCAGTAACAGAGAGTGGCCACTAAAAGGTAAATTCTTGATCAAAGAAAACGATACTTCATCATTCCCGGGGGCTGAATCACTTTTCTTAATAGAATTCTTGAGTTCTTGTATGGATATTACACTTTCTAGCTGAACGTGGTTCGAATAAAATCGTGGTCGTGGCGGACTGGCATAATCAGGCGTCAGATTATTTAACAGCTCTTCTATCTTTTGTCGACTGGGATTACTATTAATTGAGCTAGTATTGTGACTTTTGAACCATCCCATTTTGCGCCACATCGTGGAAGAGGATGTAGATTCGTCAATTGAAGAGCAAAAATTTTGAAATGCTTTACCTTTTGCAGACCGAATCATTTTCTGCGCTCTTTTAATTTTATTTTTAAGAATCTTCAAGTTATCGGGAGATGGACAGCGTCTAAATTTTGTTAATGCAAGACGACGTTCAGCCACTGCTTTCGACAGGCTTGTATCCCAATATGGTTTAGGAGAAAATCTATTATTAATATGCTGAGCAGTTTTTATATAAGGTATACAAGCCTCTGCCGCTAATTGCAGAACTTGCTCATATTTATTGTAAAAAGTTTGCACGTCTTCAGGGATCGTAAAATTTTGCAATAAGTTATCGATTTTCTCACTGTAAGCACCCCAATCACTTTTTTTGAAATTTCGCTTTCGACTAAAATGTTTTGGTAAATTAATCATGATAGATATTTGGATTATCAAATGGTCACTACCGAGAGACTCATTTGTAACCTTCCAAGATAACCTTGTAGCCAGTTCTGGGTAGCGATTCTGAAACCATTCGGTTGCATCCGACACGGAATCTCATCTCTCGGTCTTTGTCTTATATGTTTAGCATGACAAAGACCGAGAGATGAGATTCCGTGTCGGATGCAACCGAATGGTTTCAGAATCTACAGACTGAAGAGGCAAACGTAACATCCGGTGAAGACTTTTGTAAGTCTCCATTTACAAGTTTAATCCTAGTTGGCTCACCGTTGTTCAACGAAATAAAACTACAATCAAGCATACTTTCATGAATTAATCTCCCTCTATGATTAGTTTTGTACGACCAGGCCTGGTGATGAGCGTTAAAATCACCCAATATTAGTGTTTTACTACCACATAAAGAAAATATCGAGTCCCAATCGTTTTGTGTAGTTTGCACGGGAGAAGGACAATATAATGCAATTATATTCTCAATACACCGACAATAATTGTTAATCTTTACATGTAATATTTCAATTTCCGAGTTCAAATGTTGTAAAGTGCATGATACAGATTTAACGGACATATGAATAACAATAGCGACACCACCGTAGGTATCTGCCCTACCGTATCCGTGACGTATCCATTCTGTATACGTCATAACCAGATATCTTAAAACGACTTTCACGTTTTAACCAAGTTTCCGATAAGACAGCTATGTGTATATTTTCTTGTGAAAGAAGTGCTTCGAACGCCGTCGTTTTTCTAAGTATACTCTGACAATTCCATTGTATAATTTTGAGATTAAGAGCGGGCCTAGTGCCAGGAAAAAATCAAATTTCACCCGCGCGTCGCCCTTCCCCTCTCCAATACGCCGCGCCGCCGCGAGTAAGATAGAAGCTACGATCACTCAAGGTCATCGTTCCCCGAAATCCAGTATATGAAAACATTCAGATTAATCATAGATGTTTTTAAAAAAATACATCAATTTGTTTTTTATTGTCTATATACACACAATAAACCATTTATTGAAAAACAGTCGAATGAAAGAAATGAAAACGAAATATGACTGAATCACAAGATTTAGTCATTTATTTATTTAATATGTAGTCGTGTTTTATAATTAATTAAATGCGTGTTTTACGATATCATATATAAAAAGAGCATCAGTCTATTGCTTAAAAAAATGTGTGCACTTAGACCGCACAGTAGAAGTGAACACTTTATTAGGAGTTTTATTTATTTAATCTGTAATAATATAATATGTAACCGCAAATTTGATATATTTTGTAATAATAAATATTAAATAGCATGAACATGTTAGTAGGATAAATAGAAAAAAGACATTAATCAAACTTTGTATTTTTAAAATTAAATATAAATCAAAATAGCACAGCGACACTGCAGTGAAGAGCAGCTGTATCTTTTTCATTCGGGTACCCTTGGCGGTCCCTAGTTCACCCGATGGAGCTTTTCATCTTGGTTCGCAACAGATCAGCTTCACTTACAGCTCCCGGAAAAAAATCTGGCGCAACGCCAAAAGTAGTTTTCATTCCGAAAAAAGGAATAGATTTCATCCCCACGTCACTCTTCTTCCGCCGCGTTAGCGCTAATAGAAAGATACGAGCTAAGCTCACCTTAGGTCATAATATAACTAAGTACAGTAAGTACACGTAACATTACGATAAATCACAGATACTGTAAGAGTTACTAATGAATGCGCGTGTGGGTAAAATTATTAAGTTTCTATTTTTACGTTTTTACGTTTTACGGAACCCTAAAAAAGTATTGCTGAAGTAATTACCATCTAGACACACCGAACCCCATGTCATCAAAAATAAGTAAAACTTGAAGCCCACCCGCCTACTATAGTGATAACATTATACATGTAAATAGAAAACATCTGTAAAAGTATAAACGTCACGTGTCAGAAAACACTTTTCAAACAATCTCGATTTAGGAAAGGATTCTTAACATGATTTTAATTTCCAGATAGCTAATGTTACGTATAACTTAACTACCCATTGTTCATATCGAAAAATACAAATATGTCTAAGAGAAAATAAAACCAATCAGAAAGTGAACAAATTCACAGGCAACAGCTTGCTTGCTTGCTTGTATTATTTATAATTTTAAACCAACAATTTTAAAAACAAGAAAGATCACATTGTTTGGAAGGAAAAACCTTCCTACCTACCTTCAAAACTACTGGACTTATTTCTTTCTTCATTATATTACTACCTTATTCTTAATTACCGTAGCACCATTAGCCCTTCACGTGCTTTACGCAAAGCAATCAAAGCATAGTTGCGTAAGCAAAGCTCTCTATTGGAAGACGGATTGTGACATGTATAGGTACGTTTTAACACGTTATAATGTTGGTACTAGCCTGTTCGGAATTTCAATTACGCAAATTAATTTATACGGAATTTCAATTACAATAGAAATAAAGGAGACTGCTCATTTTTGCCCCACGTCGTTTCAAGTTTAGGTACGTAATAAGCCCCGGAGACCTAAAAATGTTATTTAAGTAAATTAACATTTAATTAAATAATGCAAACTGTACATTCAAAACTAACGTGCCAAGCGGGGATTGCAAATTGGTGTGATTAAAAGTACTTTAATGACTGTACCTAAAGCCAGCCATGTTTTTTCTCTTTTTTTCTTCTGTTGACGTTTACGTAAAGTGAACGTGCTTGTGTCATTTTGCCCAGATTGCGACATTCTAGTTTTGGCGCCAACGTGAAAAAAACATGTCGCCTCATTGTATTATTTTCTTTAACTTGTGTATTTTCGAGTGGCAATGTGCAATATAATTGTTATTAGGTGGGTTATTACAAATTACTATTTCATGTTCGTGAACGTACTTCTTTGACGGTTTTTAGTAAAACTTGAAAATATTGAAATACGTAATATGGGAAAACACAAAAGGCGTGCGACGCCAAAATAAAAAAAAAGTGAACAAAATTGACACAACATCCGATTCGTTCGAAACTCCACTCTAACAAGAATGTAAAATATGCTCGATTCGTTCGAAACTCACACATCGCGTTTTTTTTTTCAACGTTTTAGTTGATATCTTTTAAACCCCGCTATGCAGAATAAAAACATTAACAGTTCCTCAATATAATTATATTTAAAATCCTATACAATGATCCAATTTTGGTCGAGTCTCCTGCACTTTTGCTGTGGGGCAAATGCCCATGGAAAATGGGCCGTCTCTTTTCATTTGGCCTGAAAAAATAAAAAATACGAATGGTACTCCGCCATTTCTGTGTCGCGATCGTCCGACGCCATTTTGCCCCACGACAAAGAACATTTTTTTTTTAACCGAAAAATGTGAATACGGTTTGTATTTTATTGTAATCTACTAAAAAAACTATGCAATGCAAATAATAGGCAAACGTGGTAAAGTTAATATTATTTATAACATATTTGCTCGTAAAGGGTCTCTTATTGAACCAATTTCTGTATCGTAATGTATCTTATTACGTACTTGTGCGGTAATGTAATGTAAAACGCACGGTTTCAAAATGCTCCGTCTAAAACGAACGGTACCTTTTTAAATCTTAGTAAAGAGTTTTTATGTCAGAAAAATTGTAAACATTTTAGGTATAAAACTAACTAAGTATAAGAAATAAAATATAATGAGAAATATTTAATTTATCAATTTAATTAATTTTGACCATAACTCACAACAATTTATTTATAACAAAACACAAAAATATTCAATTACTTTATTACTAATGTCTTAATGTCATACTAGCTGGATCAGTGCCCTTGCTTTAAAAAAAGCTCTGATGCACGCGCATTGTTAATCGGTGAACAAGAAATATGCCAGCCAATGGGAAATGCTGAAAGGACTAGCCTCTGCTAATTATAGCTCTCGCCTACGGCTCGAGCTAGCAATGTCGCCTCGGCTGTAATTATCAACTTAGCGCACTTATATCATAATGTACTATTGTGTGTTGTGTTCTTTTATTAGTGCTGTGAAATCCAAAACTTTTTTACAACGGGCGTAATATGTAAACTTTGCTTTTCGTGATAGGATTATTTAATGTAGTAAGTACCTAGAAATTACCCAGAAAGCCCTTGAAATATAATAGTAAACTATATTTCAAGGGCTTTCTGGTGATATATACATATAGATATGTAATAGTACAAATAAATAATAATAAAACAAATATATAATATAATATTTAATAAACACTGTGAATATATAATAAGAATATGTGATAATGATCTAGCCGGCACGTACGGAGTGTTCCACGAGTTTTCTTCAAACGCGTGCAGGGTTAACCAAAAACATATATATCAAGACACATGCTGGAAAGTTTACCATGAAATATACATTCTCCTTTCTCCCTATTTTAATAGATCTAATGCTCAGCAGACGTGCCACGATGGATCGTCTGCTGATAAACATATTCATCAAGTTTGTATTTCTTTAATCTGAAAAGTTTATGTTAAAAAAATACTTAAAACATTATTTTCCGCAGACCTCAATTCATAAATATTTTCTGATCGTTTGTTTCAATTGTCACTAAAACTTAAAACTATTAATTTATTCATCATACAAAATTTATTATGTACACAATGACTTGTTTGAGTTTTTGCATGTACTACCACAGATTGCTCTTTTATTAAATAGAATTTTTAAAATTTATTAAATTTATTAAAAACAATGTTGGTAAACTTATCTTTTTAACAATAATAGATACCTACCTACTTTTTTACCTATTATTGTACATACTACGAACCTATTCCAAAACAAAATTTGACTTACCTAACTAAAACATACATTAAGTACCTGACTAAAATTCCAAAATGTTTACGTTTAGTTCTCTTTTTTCGCAGAAAACTTATTTATCGCATTATCCTTTCATCCCATTTTTTTAATTCACGCACGCATTTGCCTGACAGAGCGTCCGTAAACAACCTTCCACATCGAGCGTTGCCCGACAACTGACCAGGACCCAAAGGTCTATTTAATATCTAATCTGGTACGCATAAAGTCGAGAATAGCATGACACAGTTTAGAGTGGAAATTAATTGGAATTCGGGAGTCAGTTTTTGACCAAGTTTTATTTAATTACGCAAAAATTGAACATAAATTCAAAAAACTATTCGGTTACTTAAATAGAGCGTAAAATTAGACATTTTATTAGCGAAAAATAATGTGGGGTCATCGCTGATAATTTCGAGTACTCGAATTAAAATGGGTTTTTTCAGTGTCATTTTTATGTTTTTATTTAAAAAAAATCTGATCTATTTTTAAAATTCTATCCTGTCATTATGCTTCTCCTTGGTTGTACCCACACGTCAATATTTTTATTGTTATAGTTTTATCTTTCTTAACGACGGTGAGTGGCGTCGAAAATTACCTTTTTTGCGTTTTCTGGCTTTAGGCGCGCTCTTAAGAATAGTTTGACTGCTATCCATGTTCGTTAATAACGAAATTCATAATCGTCGACATTAAGGAACTGGCTGACACACTACCGGCAATTTTTGTAATAACCCATTCTATTAAAGTTGAAATAATTTGTTGAATTTTAGTTTTTAAAGAATCTTCGCTTAATATGTTTTTAAAACGTATCATTAGGCACATAAAATTAATGTCGTTTGACCTATTTTTGTTTTCTTTGTAATCTCTATTGTGTTGCGCTCGGCCGGCGCCGGCGTCATCGGTACGATCCTGTAGTTACCTATTCTCATCGACGGGCAGCGGCGGCGCGGCGGGGGTCGGGGGTCGGCTGGTCGCTCGTTGCCGTTTTTGTTTCTTGCGACTGGCGGGTATTTTTGGAGAATCTTCTACCCGCGGCGTGTTGAATAAATTTGACCAACGTCCAACAATACCACTCAAAGATGTTACAGGTGTATTCTTACTTTGATCAGGGATCTCCGGTACTGGGGCAGGGCTTGTACTTCGAATGGAAATTGGTGATGGTGGAACGTAGATAGTAAGAGCTTTTCTGTATGTACAATTGTATTCTGACATAATTTCCCTTAGTCGCCGTTCTTTTTAAACATTGGACAAACCTTTTGCAGTGCCATATGGTTCCCCGTACAATTCACACAACGAAACTCGACTCGCTCACAATTCTCATGGCCCTTTGAGCACTTAGGACAGACTACCTTTTTAGACGGACACATTCTCAGATTGTGGCCATATCTCCAACAACGACTGCACTGGGTGACCGGGAAAATATAAGGGTCAACTCTCACTTTCATACCTAGGATAGATACATGCGCTGGAATCATCGACCCTCTGAAACCGAGACGAACGGACTCCGATGTTATCCAAGCTTCCTTTGAACTTCTATCAGGGTTTCGTTTTTTCAACCTTTTCGCCGAAATAAGATCGCAATTTGAAAATATATTCTGAACAATATCTTCTTCTGTTAGCTCGAACTCGATATTTTTAATGACTCCGAAGGATAGTCCAACTTCAGACGTCTTTTGGCATCTCCATCCTAGATCCGTAAAAGTTTGACATCTGACAAACCCGTCGGCACTTTCTTCATCTTCAAATGTTATTAATATCTTGTACTGGTGAACATACTTGACGCGGTTAATATTTTTTATCTTATTATCTTTTAATAAGCGGGCTAATGCGAACTGTTTCGGTAGTATGTTGTCTGATGAAATACTGACCTGAGATTTCTCCTCAACTTCACCCTGATTATTTCGTCTGAGGATCTTATGACCTTTGGCCATGGTGCTCCAGCCGTCATCCGATGACTGTTCTTCTCTAGTCCTCTTCGCGCTACGAGTAGTGTTATCTTCTAATTCACATTCCAACGACTCATTTTCTAAAACGTTTGGCTCCATTTCGACAGAACGAACGCCTAGGTACCAGGCACACGTGCGCGCTTATCGCGCCGATGATAAATGTTAATTAATTTCCGAGACAAAGCAAAACGACCTATCCGTTCGAAAATCAATCGACGACTACTGTATTTTATTTAACATCGCTTTTACTAAAGGATCACAAGCCCGACTTGTAATAGATTCTCTCCGTTCTGTATCCGCAAGATAGTTGTAATAAATCTGATGAAATTTTATGAAAAACCCCCTTAAGGGGGCGCCTAAAGCCAGAAAACGAAAAAAGGACATTTTCGACGCCGCTCACTGAAGTTAAGAAACTAAAACCTATGACAAAAAAAATATTGACGTGTGGGTACAATCAAGAAGAAGCACGATAACCGAATAGAATTTTAAAAATAGATCAGAGTTTTTTACAATAAAAAAATAAAAATGACACCAAAAACCCCGTTTTAATTCGAGTACTCGAAATTATCAGCGATGACCCCACATTATTTTTTGGTAATAAAATTCCTATTTGTACGTTCTAGTAAAGTAACCGAACACTTTTTTAAATTTATGTTTAGTTATTGAGTAATTAAATAAAACTTGGTCAAAAATGGACTCCTGATTAAATATTGATTTTTCCTCCAAACTGTGTCATGCTATTCTCGACTTTATGTACATCACATTAAGAAACGCGTCGCGCGGGTGAAATCTGTTTTTTTCCTGGCTTTAGGCGCACTCTTAAGAAACAATTCTTCAATCTTACCACTAATATTTTCAAAATTATATTATTACCTCATTATTTTTGACCCAGTTAAGAAATTTGCTTATACCCTCCTCCAGAGACTCTTTCTGTTTTAATATACAGTAGGTAATGGCCGCATAGGCCTTGTCTGCGTAAGCGAGATGACGTAAGGTGCCATACGTTTTTACCTCTTCGTTTGTTTCCAAATCTATGAAACCTGGAGTATGATTATATAACTGTTGTGTTTCAGCGTATTTAACTTCTGACCAGGAAGAGTTACTGAATTGTTGAATATTGTTCAACAGCTAAAGTTTTCGGGAGCTTTAGGAACAGATGGCTCCTTAAACTTTGTACTCATATCAAAAATTAAGTCAGTTTTTGATTTTCTAAGAACTTTCAGTTTGACCCTCGTATGTACCCACAACGAAAACTTTAGCAAGGTTTCTGTTGTCCTGCAAGATAAATGTGATTGTGTATTAGAAGTGATTGGATTTGATTTTTAGAGGACGCTTAAGTACCTACTAGATATGTTATTGGTTTTTGAAAGGCAAATACTATTGCAGTTTATTTAACTATCGATAGTACGAGATATCGACTAACGATAGTATTGCTCATAAACATTCACTGGTTTTCGATACTATCGATACAATTGAAGCTAATAGTTTCAATACTATCGATAGTATCTAACTAGTAATAGTAGTAATTAGTAGTGGTAGAACTCTTAGCAGAGTCCGCCAGTGGAAGTACCACACCTTTGTCAGTTATTCTACCGCCAAGCAAAAATGTACAAACATTACTGTGTTCCGGTTTGAAGGGCAATGTTTCCAGAGAAATTACAGGGCTTAGAGATATAACATCTTAGATCTCTGGATGACGAGCGCAGTGTAGTGCTAGGTAATGATTTGGACTCTTCATGTTCCAATAGCTGCGTGTCACTGTGCTGTTATGTGGTAGGCATGTTGCTTACCATAAGGCACATGTACTGTTCGTCTTGTGACTCTTTATTAAAAAAAATACTATCTTTTTTTTAACTTTTATTGGTTTAAACTTGACCGCCATCTTGCCTGATGTCAAGCGACGATGTGGTCTACGATGGAGAGTGTTTACCTAGAAAAAACCGATTTACTCTCGATTTGAAGACACAAAGATTGTAACCATCGGGGAAAACTCACTCAGGCGACGTACACAGCCTAGAGGTTCTCATCACAAAAGTAGAGTCAAATCCCTTCATTCGTGTCTTTAGAACATCAACATTAAACGATGTCACTTTTTCGAGCCTCGAGCATTCCGATATAAAAAAGGACAAGGTGGTATTAGATTATGCAAATCAGTCGCACACTCTCCCAAGTGTATCCGATAAAAAACCTATAGACTAGCAATTTTACGGAGATGTTCAAGACTTAGAAGTCCTTTTCGCACAAGAGTGTCGTTGCCTATGAGCCTTTTGGCACGTCTCTCGATCGATTCCAGAGCTTCCAGCTGATACTTAGCCGAACCATCCCAAAGGAACCATTCTAACTCGTACACGCTTCACATCGGCTTTACAAACAAAAAATCAAAAGCAGTGGATTTCTTCGAGCTGCGCGCGGATCAAAAGTGTCAGTGTAACCAGAAACTGGCTACCCCGGAGCGGTGCAGACAGCCCTCTGGACAACAGGAATAAGGAGAAATCTTCAAAGAATTATCGGCCAACCACTGGAAACAAAGGTTAGTTCGGTAGAAACATCAGAAAACCGCATAGTTGTAATCGGACAAACATCACGTCCGACCTCATACCTAACTCGTCGATATAATAGATAACTCCGCTGTCACGTTCGTTTCGCTGTACAACCGAAGCACGTCATCGCCAGGCACCTACGACATCTCCCAAGTGACGTCACAACACCCGCTGTACCTTAATTCGAACTCAAAGGTGGACTTGGGAGACAGCAACAGCATCGTTGGCCCCTGTGGAAGAACTGACTGCGGGTGACTGGACATCTGTCGAGCGGCCCGAAGAACATCTATCGCAAGCGTGTACGTTACAATATCGACCAATTCAAGTTTGGAAAGAAGAAGAAGAGGAAACCCCGTGAGTAGGGTAAGTGGTTGCAGGTTAGACCTGGTCTAGCTGAAAATAATACTGTTAAATAATACCTAAATAAGCTGAAGCTGTTAAATAATACCTAAATAAGTATTTTTTCTTATTAGTGGTAGGACTCTTAGCAGAGTCCGCCTGGGGAAGTACCACACCTTTGCCAAATATTCTACCGCCAAGCAGTAATGTGCAAACATTACTGTGTTCCGGTTTGAAGGGCAATGATTCCAGAGAAATTACAGGGCTTAGAGACATAATATCTTAGATCTCTGGGTGACGAGCGCAGTGCAGTGCTAGGTAATAATTTGGACTATCATGTTCCAATAGCTGCGTGTTACTGTGCTGTTATGTGGCAGGCATGTTGTTTACCATCAGGCACATGACCTGCTCGTCTCGTCACTCTATGCTATAAAAAAAAAAAAAAAATTATACTAAACATGTCCGATACAACCAAAAAATCCGCCCCCTCCACCTCTGCTTGCCTCACATCTGGCCCTGCCATGGCACCCAGACGAACAAAGGTGCTTTCAGTAAGGTCAGTGGCATCGACCTTGCATAAACGCATTTAAAAAAAATACTAAGACCAGCAAGTCGGAGGTGGTGCAGCCGACGCAGCACCAAGGACAATGCCCTAGGGTGCCCACAGAGTTCCCCGAAGGGGGGTCCCGCTGCGCTGCTGCTCAGACACTCGGTCACGTCTCATAGCCACCGCATTCAAAAACAGTGAAATCTCGGCTCCGGTGACCTCAGTGCCGGAGACAAGCCCAGAACATGTGGCCGCGATGGACAGGATCGGGGACTGGGAATAGTGCGGGATCTCACCGCCAAAAGAGTTGAGGACGGATGACGAGATAGACAGTGTGTCGGAAACATCTTTCCCGAACTCCGCCCGCTGCAAAAGAGCCAGTATGCTGATCGCACATAGCTCAAAGCGGATGGGGGTCGAGATGGACATCGCCACCTCTGGCGCGCGAAACACTTAGCGAACTCCAAATAGAAACTAAAGCCATTAGAGACTGGCAGAGCTTCGAGTCGATAGACCAACAGATCAAAGCAACGGCGGAGGCAGTGAAGAGCATCAACGGTTACCTCAAATCACCAGCGCCGAGCCAAAACCCCACCATCGATCTGACACCGCTGCGGAATGACTGTCTCAGCCTTAAAACTGGGATAGAAATTCTTCAAAGACAGGTAGACGAGATTCGGAGAGACTCAAACGTAGAAAGAGAGAAAACTGTTGAGGCCTTTCGCCAAAACGCTGAAATGCTAAAAGAGCTCGCCTCGATTCCTCCACCTCCAACCCTCTTAAATTATTCGGACAAGTTTTGCAAAATCGAAAAAATGTTGACTGAACAAACACTCCCTCCACCCCCTGCCCCAATTAAAATTAACATCGACGAGCACGTGCTACCAATCACGGACCGGCTCGAGGCTGTGTCTTCGGAACTCCGGACTATGCGGCAAGACAAATTAACTCCTCCTGCATCAGTTCTAAGCATCGAGGCCGAAATCTCCTAAGCGGAAACCGGCAAGCCACCGAAGCCCGCCTACGCCAAAATCGCGGCTAAGCTCATTGCGCCAAAACCAAATCAAACACTGATCGTGACAACGGCAAATCCCACATCATCCACGACATCTGAAAATTTGATAGACAAGATAGCGTTAGCACTGGACACGAAGAAGACTGGAGCAAGAGTTGACCGAGTGCGCAAAGGTCGAAACAGGAAAGTCATCAAGAGTTGTAGCACAGAGGAAAACCTTGGCCTAGTCAGAAATCGTGTGCAGCAAGACAAGTCTCTAAAGGTTGAAACCACAAAAGCGGGTAACCCACTTATCATAATTCGAGACGTCTAGTCGTTTCACAAGGATAACGAAATAGTGGAAAATCTTTTGGCGCAGAATAAACATCTGCTACAGGGGGTTAATTTGCAAGAAAATGCGATCAGGGTGCGATACAGGAAAAAGGCGCGAAACCCGCATGAGTGTCATCCAGTGGTCGAGGTCTCCCCTCGACCACTTCTCATTCACAGAGCATTTTTGAACGCCGAAAAGGTCTACATAGGACTCCAGAGGAGACATGTGGCAGACCATTCGCCCTTGGTGCAGTGCTCCAAGTGCCTAGGTTTCGGCCATACAAAAACGATCTGCCGGGAAAGGGATGAGTCTTGCAGTCACTGCGGGAAAACCCACTCCTGGACACAATGCAAGGCAAGAAAAGAAGACCTGCCACCCAAATGCAAGAACTGCGCGATTGCTCATCCCAACAGCCCCAACAGAGAACTCGCTCACAACGCCTTTAGTAGCGAGTGTCCTGAAAGGATAAAATGAGATGGTATAGCGCGGTCTCGAATATCATATTGCTAAGGGCACTCATGAGGAAAGTGGCTCAGTCTCCCAAAGAGTAGGCGAACCAGGTATGCGTTGCATCCAAGCAAACCTGCAGCGCTCCCAGAATGCAACAGCAGAACTCCTGAAGGTCGCGAGAGAAAGGGGAGTTTCAGTTGCCCTTGTTCAAGAACCCTATGTGGGAAACAAAGGCGTAATGAAACAGTATCCTGGAACTCGCGTTATCCAGTGCAATTTAAATAGGCAAAAACCAGTTAAGGCAGCTATAATAGTCTTCGGTGACAGGCTGGAGGTAATCCATGACCCCTAATTTGTTACCGAAACGGAAGCGGCTGTCCTGTTGGTCGGCACAGGCCTAAAACTGGGAGTGATTTCTGTCTACTTAGAAGGAGACCAAAAAGTCGACCCCTATCTCAGCAGGATTAAAGTATTCAGTGAAAAACTAGCGACCTTATTGTTGCTGGTGACGTGAATGCGTGGTCCCACTGGTGGGGAAGCACATCCCAAAATGAGAGAGGAGAAGCCGTAAACTCTTTCTTCAACGAAATGGACTTATTTATTCTTAACTCCGGCGATACACCAACCTTCGAGATCGTTAGGGAAGGCAAACTCTGCACAAGCATAGTAGATGTAACAACGTGCAGTGGGTCTCTCCTGGGGAAAATCGACAGATGGAAGGTTGACAAAAGTATTACAACATCAGACCACAACGCAACCAACAACCAACACAACCTTCACTTTGCGTCTAATTAAAGGTCTCGAACAACAGAGACCAATAACAACTCGTAAATACTAGGGTCTATATGGGGTGGCATAACATTTTTTGTCCTATTTTAGGTAGGCATAACGTTTTTAGGACTAATGATAATTTACCATAACAACTAAACGCATAACTGTCTTCGCATAATGTTAACTAGCATAACCATATATAACATAACGATAACTTAGCATAATGTTTAAACGCATAGCCATATATAGCATACAGATAACTTAGTATAATGTTTCGACGCATAACTATAAATAGCATAATGGTTAAAGGCACACATTGAGAAAAGCATAACAATACTTAAACATACTGATCAACGGCATAAACTTTAAACGCCTAACTAAAAAACAAGTGTAAAGAGCGGACATAAATAAAATACGTGGGTGTGTGAAATGCGGATGGGTACTTCGACAACAATACTAATTATTCGTAATGTATGTATCTACTAATTTAATGGAATATCTGCAGAACTACTTGCTAAAACGTTCTATCCCGAAGACTCTGAGAGCACATACCAACCGTGTCATACAGAGCTACGGGAGCGAACGACAGAAACGCCTATGGACTTACCGGAAAATGACCCATCATTCACATCAGCGGAACTGGAATCAGTACTGAGAACTCTGAATCCGAAAAAAGCCCCCGGCACAGACGGGCTATCCGCTGATATCTGCGCAGCAGCCATACGATGCGAATGGGAGGTTTTCTTGGCAATAGCAAACAAATGCTTGTCGCTGAAATACTTCCCCAAGCAATGGAAAGAAGCGCACGTGGTCATATTACGCAAACCCGGTAAGACAGATTACACACATCCAAAATCTTACCGCCCCATAGGTCTACTGTCCGTTCTAAGAAAATTGTTGAAAAGCTTCTGGTAAACCGACTCCAATGGCATCTCCTCCCAATCATCAGTAGGAAACAGTACGGCTTCGTGCCCCAAAGAGGCACCGAAGACGCCCTCTATGACCTGGGTAGCGATTCTGAAACCATTCGGTTGCATCCGACACGGAATCTCATCTCTCGGTCTTTGTCTTCGGTTTCAGAATCGCTACCCAGGTAGAGCACATCAAAAAAGGAGTAGACAGTAAAGACACCGTACTCCTAATCTCCCTGGACATAGAAGGCGCCTTCGACAATGCATGGTGGCCCGCCCTCAAAAATCAATTAGCGAAGAAGAGGTGCCCAACAAACCTCTACGACATGGTAAACTCTTACCTCAGCGACCGTAAAATCAAGATAAGATAAGATATTTTTATTGGGATAAATTGAATACATACATTACTATTGTTATAATAATATAAGTTAAATTTATGGCCTCGTCAGATTTACAAATAATAACTTCATTAATTTGTACTGTGAGTACTCTTGAAATACTCACATCAAGAGACTTATTAATCACATCAATTATTTTGAAATATATACATTCATTTTTGATCGTCATGTTATTTAATACATAAATTCCATACATTTGGAATAATCACTTCGGTTATAAAAGCTGTATAAGGGCTTTCGGTGGAAAAAATATTTAACATAACATAAAAAAAAATATTTAGCAAAAATTACCAGCGTAATCTTCGTCAATGGATGTTTTATACATTGAACTCTTAAAACACTAAGAAACGGCACGCGCTCTTCTACGATGGCAATGCAAAATCAGGCGACGTCTCCTGATTGAGTCTCAGTCATAACAGGAGCCACAAGTTGAGTGGACGTTCGCTGACAATTCAAAAAAATCCGATATAACCCGTAATGACGCCTTATTGTGCTTATTTTACAAGGTGCACAAACAGTTCAAAGACCGAGAACAAGTTCCATGGTATCACTTTTCATGCGTAAGTAAACAAAATCATTAATTGTTTCCATAACAATTCAATAATTATTTCATCTAAAATTATTTTTCTGTTGTAAGCAATTTTACAATTTGCCATTTCTAAAAAGAGACAGATAATACATACAGCGTAAGATTGCAACACGACCGGCGATATGTTATTTTGTCTCTTTCACGCCAGTGCATTCGTATGTCTTTCTATTCTTGTCGAAAAAAATATCTAAATATATGACACATGTATAGCTATCTCATTTGCACCTACTGACTACTTGTCATGATGTCTTTGTCATTCATTCAAACGTGTCTCACGATGGAAGTGAAGCTATCTGCACATTGCGTATGCTTGAGTGAAATTTTCGCCTTATTATGCTGTCTTTATATTAGAGCGTATCTCATCTACCTTTACTTAGTTATCAATGGTTTTATACAATAATAATTATAATCAAATTGTTAAAACGTAAACCTAAGAAAATAAATAAATGAGTGAATTATAATCATAGATACCTACTCATTTTTCGCTAATAAAACAAACTAGTATTTTATAGTCATCGTATTTGTTTTTCATATTAGACCAGTGCAGAAGCGTTTGAAATTGGCAAAAAACAAAAATAATTTATAGTAGGATGAAATCCATTGTAAATGGAAGAGAATATGACAAAAGTGAAAGGAAAAATAATTTACGGGCGATCTGAGGTCGGGAAGTGGAAGGGGGGGTCCGTTTTAAGCGTAAAAACGGTTTATCTCGATTTCCGGCAAAACTACAAATCCTATGGAAATAAGTTGTACGGCAAAGTTGTAGGGTTTCACATAACCGCAAAATTTATGGAGACGGCCCATTTTCCATGGGCATTTGCCTCACGGAAAAAGTGCAAGAGACTTGACCAAAATTGGATCATTGTATAGGACTTTTAATATATATTGAGGAACCGTTAATGTTTTTATCCTGCATAGCGGGGTTTAAAAGATATCAACTAAAACATTGAAAAAAAAAATAATGCCGCAAGTAAGTGGTAATCAAGAACGTGATTATGTACTTACTACTAAAAAAGGTAGTAAATTCATTACGTTGCGACTTACTGTGCTCAAAATAATGTCGATTTTTTACGCAGAAGGACCGGAGATTCGGTAAAACCACAAAAAAATTACGAAACCTTTGGAAAAATAAAGAAACTCCTTGTGTTGTGTGAGTTTCGAGTTTCGAACGAACCGATTTCCGGACGAATCGATTTTCGACCGGAATTTTACTTTACGTGAACTTGAACTGAAGAAAAACCTGAAAAACAAGAGAAAATACGTGGCTGACTTTGAGTACAGTCTATTATACTACGTGAGCCTTAAGCATGATTCCCGAGACAGACGTGACAGTGTAACACAGATTAAGTAATAATATGTGTAAGTATGACGTGAAACTGTCAGTATCACGTAGAGGCGTATAACAATCTAATGGCTCGTGGCCAAAATGAGAACTAAGGTCGCCCGATTTTCCCAAAATTTTCAAAATTTAGGGAGTAATTCATTCCAGCTGAAACGTGTCGTTATGCTATAGGTATATGATAGGTACCATATTCAGTAAGTGTAGCGAACGTTTGAACGTAGCTCTGAAACATTTTTTTCCCGCAATAGGCTAATACACCCTCTATCTAAAAGTATTTTAATTTTATCTTCAGTTGCTAAGAAGACAAAAAATTATTAAACATTTTATAAACCAAATAATTTTCAAACGTTTATTTCAAATGTTCAATTTTGAATTTCGAGGAAAAGGCCGGCGAATACATCGCTATGTTTGTGACGCAGTGGTTTAAACAATAATACGCTTCTCAAAAGGAATAAATATATTTTCGTAAATTAATAATGAGTTAGTTACAGTTCATATCATTGGCTTTGTGATGGACTGTAAGAATACAAGTGTTAAAACCCCGCGAACATTATGGCTTCAAGTGCCAACTAGTATAAAAATGAGAATTTCATGGTTGAAATTATCAAAACGAGATAATTGTGAGAGATGATTGTCTACTATGTCAGCCTGAATACTATTTCTGTAAAGATAATATGAACGAATTGAGAACGAATTTGAATTAACGAATGCAAATTTAAAACACACAAAGTTGATCTTACCAAAAGTCGGAACATCTAATATGTAGCAGCAATTAACAATATACCTACCTACTTTATGCATGGAGTATTTAGGTTACTTTACTTAAACGTCCTGTTTACATGTTCAAAAACATCTACCACGGTGAAGGCGCCAAAAAGAAAAGGAAAAACTGGACCAATGCAGCGGCAATATCACCTAACAACTTATTTAGATACGCGTAATTGTAACAAGGTCAATTTCACTTTTTTATTAGTCCATTTTACAAATATACTGACACGCTAAAAAATAAATTTGTAAATAACATTGGGTAAATAGGTGTGTAACATAATTCCTAAAATTTAATTGATACAATTTTTTATTTCTCAATAGACAAATTAATGTGATAAATATGTATAATTATATACAGTCGTTTAATATTTTTAAAACTTTATTTCAGTATATAGCCCTATTAAAAACAGATGTTATCTTTTATGTATTAATTTAATTTTATCATAGAATATAAGTCTTTGAATTTGGAAAATATGGCGGAAAAAAATTTGTTGGGTCAGCTAGCTATTTTATATTTTAGCCGTCTTCCATAATGAAACTTTATTCTCTATTGCTGTTACAGAATATCGAAAATTGTGTAGTAATAATATCCGAAAAAATTAAAAATATCAAAATAAAACATAAACAAATGTTTCGTTTACTTTTGAACGGCCAATGACGTCGTAAAGCGTTTTAGACATTCGAAGAATAAATTAAAAACACGAATTTTGAGATTGAGATATATTTTTTTTTGCTTTTTTAAAAATGACTTACATTGTTTTGTGTAAATCTTTCAAAGATACATAATTTTAGACTTTTATTAGCATTGTATGTTAAATCCTATTAATGGAAATATAAATATTTTTGCGGTGATAATTTATTTAAATTCCCCCAAAATTTGTATTTGTATTTGATTTTGTATCTGGGTAGCCTTTTTACAATGTCATCCAACTTACATTAGATTCATGTACGCCTGTAACTGTGACGTGTGAGGGTTGTGACTTTAAGCAGGCAAATTTCAATATTAGGCAGGCAAAAACTTAAAAATGCCGCCCCCGCAACTTAGATAACATATTTCATTTTTAATTCTAGCATAATCTACATATCTAGAAGCGAAAGGTCACTCATCAAGGAATCTCAGAAACTACAAACGCTAGGAATCTGAAATTTTGCTTGAAGGTGCTTTTTAGCACGTAGGCGCTCGCTAAGACGGGGTTTTGCGAAATTCAACCCCTAAGAGTTTGAAACAAGGGATGAATGGTTGTATGAAAATTCGCAATTTCTAAAGTTCTCAAATTTTGTATGTAAACAATTGAAAAGAAGCAATTAAATGTTTGTTCTATCAATTTTGTAATTTCGAACTGAACAGGGTGAAATTGGGGTTGAAATGGGGATGAATGTTAATATGGAAGTTCCCAAACGTTGAAAATAAAACCATGAAACTCTGTATGTAGGCACTTGATACGAAGCAAATAAAAGTTTGTTCTAGCTATTGTGTAATTTAGAACTGTACGGAGATGAAATTGGAGTTGAAATGGGAACGAATGTCTCTTACGAAAAATTATTTTGAAAAGCAATACATATAATATTTTGGTTGTAACATGTTGTATTTATTTAAGTTACGCAAAAATGCGGCCCTAGTGGAGACTCTGGGCCGGGAGGAGGCGGCTTTGGCAAAAGACGATGTCGAGTCTATTTATTTATTATATTACTATCGGAACCCCAACCGGTAGTGATCGGCTCAACAGACGAAATCGGACTGACTAGTACTAGAATTAGGTTTTAAATGTTTACCACCCCCCTAACCCCCCCCCCCCCTTATTTTCCTCTTCTTCTCCTAATCCAAGAACTATGTAAATAAAAAAAGATTATAGTAATGACAAAGGTCACGGACCCCAGAGTCTGTGGAGTGTTTAAATTAAATAGATAAATAAGTTACGCAAAATTTATAGTGTGACTTAGGTATAAAATATACATGAAAGTCCTGTATAACGTTTACATTATGTTTGTGTTCAAATGGCAAAAGAATGAAATGTAGGTAAAGAAGGTGCAAAGAAGAATAATAGGGCGGACATAGTAGAGCTGTGTAAGTCAAATACTTCAGAAACACGGAATCTAAATGCCTTAACATACCTTAAACATAGAAAAATAACAACAAAAAGTATGGGATAAATCTGTTAAACGCAAACACACAAGAACTGTGTTCCCGACCATAGAAAGAAAGTTAACTAATACCTACAATGTAATAAATAACTATATTTGACAAGATCTCATCTTTGCCTGATGATGATAGGGTTGATCACAGGCCACTTAGCACACTTATCACATTAGCTGCGTGTCGCTATACTCTTATAAGCATGTTGTTTATCATCAGATACGTGTCTTGCTTATCTCGTTACTCAATACTTGGCACATTATATATTATGACGAATTTACACATTGGCTGCCCCTAGGCTATTCAACTTCTGTCACCTAATTTTCCTTTTCATAGTTTCACTTTTTGATGTGCTGCCACTTTTTGTTCCCAGTGTTATGTTCCTCTTACAAAAAAAAAAGTTAAAAATGATTGTTATTCTTTAACATCTTAAAAAAATAACTTAAATGCTTTGGCAGGAATACCTGGCTTTAACTTTTATTGACCGCCATCTCGCCAGAAAGATGTTAAGCGACAATGCGGTCTACAATGGCAATCCAATCGCATTTTAAATCAGGGGGCTTATCTCATCTCCAAACTGTTTTTTGACTTAATAAGTTTACCAAAAGAGAAAACACATCGTAAATGATATTTGAAAAGTAACTTATCAAGGATTCTGATCCAAGTCTAAATCTTTAATTCCTAAATCGATTAATGACATAATTATTCATAATTATTAAAAAAGTAATAAAATCATACAATTTTTTACTAGATTTGCCGCCCTCTAAAAACTGCCGCCCTAGGTTTCAGTCTATTTTGACTATGCATTTTTGCAGTCCCATCCACCCCATCACTATATACGTTTTTGTGTTACGTTGTACGCATAAAATTTCGTTTATTTAATTTCAATTATATTTTATTTGTGGGCTAGAACATTCTAGTTGGGTCTCATTTAATTTATTGATGATAGCTATTAATGATTCAAAATATTACAAATGTGGAGCAGCTGTAATACTGAGTAACCGCTTGATACACCGGTGTGTAATATAGTACCCAAAACTTGGTTGATGACGAAAATATACAAACTTAATTCTGCGGTCGGGTTTTTGGCGGGAAAAAAAAATTTTTCGTGTTTTTATTTGGGAAGCTATACCGATAAATTTGTGTTTAATGGCGTCTACTTGAACTGGTCTTTATTTTGATATAATCCACATTAAAATTGGAGTTCATTTACATAGAAAAATCGTAAAATTAAAAAAAAACAAAAATTAAATTTTTTGGCGGGAAAATGGTCCCGAAGTATTGAAAAAAATTTAAAAAATATATTTGTGCTATCGAATGCAGTTTTTTTTGGTTTTTCGAGTTTGTTATTTCGTATACAACACATTTAAGCCATAAAACCACTGTCTCCTTTATAAATTATTAATGTAATAGCTGATCGACTACTTGAGAAATCGCAAAAAAAAATCTCAAGTGTCAAAAATGTTAGTTTACATTTTAAGTACATTAATTATAAACAAACGATACCGCTAGAAGCGTCTTGAAACGCTCTTGAGAATGAATGGGCTCAAACGGATACAAGTAAGGCGGCACTTCATATGCCGAAGCACAAACACCGCACTTATGTAACCTGACACCCATTTTCCCGCCAAAATTGTAAACGCGAAGAGCAGGCGGTGTAGCAAGCGGGTAATAATATTGTAAATCACGGCAATTTTCATAAAACATTTCGTGTTACGAAACTAGTTCGAACTGTTATAGGACTCATGCTACAGCGCATAGAGTATAGTCTGTACACGGAGGTACTAATGACAAGAGACTTCAACGTCGTACTCATTTAATGGGTACTGAGTATTGACCCGACGACAAAATACGAACTAAACCTTAACAGGCTTATCTAAATTCAAAAAACTTCGCAAGCGTGTTTTAACGCCGTACAACGCCATCTAGTTTGGTTCTATGGAATTACGTGAGGAGGATACAAAATTACTTATACATACCTAATCATTAAATCATTAAAATTACTTATACATAACGCAGCTAGTGTCTTGGGCACATTTGCACCAGGAACTATTCAAGGCGGGTTATTTTAGTGTATGACTCTGTGCGTGACGTGTATTTTTATATGATTTAATTTTATTTGTGATATTTTTAATAAATTATTTGTATTTGTCCGTCAGTTGTCTATCTATCTTCTCTATAATATAAAAATGAATCGCAAAATGTGTTGGTAAGCGCATCACTCAACAATGCCTGGACCGATTTGGACAATTCTTTTTTTTAAATGTTCGTATAAGTCCAAGGATGGTTTTTACGGCGAGAATAAACCGAATAACTGCCGGGAAAACCCTAAAAACAGCCCTTTTCTTATTCCCATACAAACGTTTTCTAACTAAAATGTTAAGGCAATTTGAGCTTTATTGATATGTAAAAAAGTTCATATTAAATAAAGCTCTTTCACATACAAACGTTTTCTAACTAAAATGTTAAGGCAATTTGAGCTTTATTACAAATAAATAAAGTTCATAATAAATAACAAGCACTCACTTATGTCTAAGCAATATATGTGTGTTCCTAACATCAAGGAGTCAATTTGCACTTTATTCCCGCTGCACAAAGTTCAAATTCCATCATATCTATCATAACAGTGTGCGTATGTGCGTTGCAGAACAGGAGGATCTGATGTCACCGTTCCGGAACTCACTTAGAATATACTCAACAAAAGAGATGACATCGCGAACCAGATCAAATTGAATAGTCACAAAACGTAACACTCATAGATCATTCGTAATGATTTTTAATTATTTTTATTGAATAGAGCGATTACATAATTATCAATAAATAAAGTCACAATGAATTAATTTAAAATGTATTTTAAATGTCAGCAAAAATCGACGTCCACTTTTCAATTTGGTCGGCTTCACGACATTATTTATTTTGATTTAGTTTCGGAACGCAATGTAAAATGCGTCAGTTTTCACGTCATTATATCAATTAGTGTATAAGTGTCAGTCTGGTGTCAAGTCAAACACAAACCGCGTTACCAAAAGTGTTTTTTTTGAATTATTAATTTAATATCCCTATTTGTGCAAAATTATTTAAATACACATGGGCTGTGGAGCGCAGTATTTTTGGAGTAAAACTAACGAACAGAATACGAAACACCATACTGATTTCCAAAACCGGAATAGCCGATGTGACTCAAAAAGCAGCCAATTTCAAGTGGGATCGGGCAGGACATGTTTGCCACATGTCGGATGATCATTGGGTCAAAATTACCACACGGTGGAGCCACATTGCAAACGTCGACGCGGCAGACCAAAGAAACGATGACAAGACAACCTCGGAAAGACTGGCCTTTATTAGCCATAGGAAGGAAAAAGTGGAAGGAGGGTATGGAAGCCGTTGGCCAACATTGGAACAAGACAGCCACATGATATATAAATATTAATACTAGCTGACCCGGTGAACTTCGTACCACCATGTACTTTTTCGTCTACATTTTCTAACCTTTCTGCTGTCATCAATTTGGTGCATATTTGGTGCATCATATTTGGTGCAGTCATTCAAAAGTTATGAGCGTACATACATTTCGAAGATCCATTTTTACGGCTCCGTAAAACGTACTAACTGAACCCTTATGGGTTCGTCGTGTCTGTCTGTCCATCCATATGTCGTAACCACTTTTTTCGAAACTATAAGAACTATACTGTTGAAACTTAAGAGATGTATTATGTGAACCGCATTAAGTAAGTATTTTATTAATAACATATTTATTTCAACGTATATAAACATTTAAAAGCTAGTAATAATCCTTTTATGCAGAATGCAGAAGATCGCACCTTGTGGCGTTCATTAGGAGAGGCCTACGTCCAGCAGTGAACGAATATTAAATAGGCTAATGATGATGATGATGATAAATACCTTTATTGATAACCAAGTTATTACCAAAAATCAGTTTTATTTTCATTGTAGTGCTTTGTGATACACGATGTTTTTTGTTTGATTACCTGGCACATAGACAAACATATATGATGGTTTTCGAAAACGGGAGGGAATATGCAACATACAATCGACCATGTGAAAAACATAGGTTTTTCTAGATTAATACCATTTTAATTAATAACATTTTAACACGCTCGGCGCCATATGTATCGTTTAGGATACGCACTGTCGTAAGGAGTGTGTTAAGTTTATGATACACACTACTCATTTCAGTTAAAACAGTGTGTATGCTGGCTGATGACACTTCATCTCCGGCTAACTGAGCAGATCGTTTTAGTAAAACTACAATTATTTGTTCCCTGAATTGAGTGATAGTAAGTTTCTTGAGATAATATTTGGTTGAATAATAAATGTGCATTCAAGAGAGAAACTAAGAGAAATAATATTACGAAATGTGTATCTTTATTGATACACATGACCTGGAGAATAGTTTATCTATATAAAGTATACCCAGGCCACGTCTAAAAAAATATACACACCGGTAAAAAAGAAAGGGATGGGATTGTGACGGGGGAGGGGGTGTGATTATTTTCTATACTATTTTAACACCTCACAACTCACAACACAAAAAAATTATTAAAAGTTGTGAAAATTTGGTAGTATATTTGCATATAGGGCTTGGCGCTGAGCGTGTTAAAGTTGGCCCTGGGACTTGTTTATAGTCATAGCAGAAGCAAGCCGCACTGGAAACTGTAGTCGTTTAAACTCAAATGGTACATCAGTTGGAATCCTTGGGATTCGTGGTATCAAAATGTCTTCTCCATTATACTTTGCTAATTATAGCTCTCGCCTTCGGCTCGAGCTAGCAATAAAGCCTCGGCTGTAATTATCAAAGCGCACGTATGTCATACGACGTTTTATAACATATTTGCGAGGAAATAAACAAAACTCTGACGACATTTTCAAATAATAAAGTAGCCAAGTGCGAGTTGGACTCGCCCATGAAGGGTTCCGTTCCAGCAAGTAACATAATATGCATAGTACACATAGTTTTTGTAGTTCGTTGTAACTTTGATCGAAGTTTTAATAATAGTGTATTTATGACGTACTAAAAAAAAACTACTCATCAGATCGAGTTCAAACTAATTTTCGTTGGTAGTTTTCATGGTAATGTACATCATATATTTTTTTTAGTTTTTTCATTCTCTTACTTTAGAAGTTAGAGGGGGGGGGGGACACACATTTTACCACTTTGGAAGCGTCTCTCGCGGAAGTTATTCAGTGTAGACAAAAATTATATTAGAAACGTCAACATCATTTTTTAAGACCTATCGATAGACACCCCACACGTGTAGGTTTGATGAAAAAAAAATTTTTGAGCTTCAGTTCTCAGTATGGGGGGCACCCCTAATTTTTGTTTTTTTAAAAAACTTTTGTAAAAATCTTAATGCGGTTCACAGAATACTGCTACTTACCAAGTTTCAACAGTGTAGTTCTCATAGTTTCGCCAAAAAGTGGCTGTGACATACGGACGGACAGACAGACAGACAGACAGAAAGACAGACAGACAGACAGACATGACGAATCTATAAGGGTTCCGTTTTTACGTTTTACGGAACCCTAAAAACAATACAGCGAAATAAAAACGCGCCGAATAATATTTACTTGATCACAGATCACAGCACAGAGTAAGTAATCACTATGGATCACAGATTAGCAATGCGCGCGCATCGGCGTCTTTTTTTTTTAAGCAACGGCACAGAACCAGCCTGTATGCCATTAATAATAAAGTAAATTAATATTTTTGTGTTTTGTTACAGAAAAATTAAAGTAATTTATGGTCTAAATTAATTAAATTAACGAATTTAATAATTCTTTATTATGTTTTACCTCTCAAAGTTAATTTTATTCATAAAATGTTGACCACACTTTTCTGACATAAAAACTCTTTACTAAGATTTAAAAAGGTACCGTTCGTTTTAGACGGAGCATATCTCTCTACCTAGTCTGTGGACGGAGCATTTTGAAACCGTGCGTTTTACATTACACATTACAGCACTAGTGCGTAATACGATACATTACGATACAGAAATTGGTCCAATAAGAGACCCTTTACGAGCAAATATGTTATAAATATGATTTACCATCTCTCTTTTTCACTTTTTTGCTACAAGTTTTGCAGGATATTACGATGCAAAACGCCATCATAGGGGAAGTACGCAATGCGGCCGCTAAGGTGCTAAGTCATACAACGACTGACGTAAAGTTAGCTGGCGTCTGGCGTTTTGTCTGTTCTTGAGTGGGGCCGTTTTTGAGCGCTGACCTAAAATCCATAGTTTCTAATATCATTGAATGAAAGATTATTTTATTATGAACACGGTGGTATAGGGTTGCCTTGGAAAAATCAGTCAGGAAGTCCGGTTGCCTAATTTGTAAAAGTAAAATATGGCTGCAACATTGGGCAATATCTCGGAAACTATAAACTTTAGGGCAAACATTATTGAGGTTGTTATTGTAGAAAATAAAATTTTGCATCTTTTGTGTCCTGAAAACTTTTCTGTGACATGTAGGTACCGTTTACGATTTATAGCCCATTTAATGAACCGGGTTTTCTATTGCAGCCGATAACTCTTGAAATATTAGATTAATCAATAAAACGCATCAGACCTTTTTTAAATATCAGTTTATTTTCTACAACTTTAGTCTCCATTTTTTTTTCTTATGTTCATACGTTTTTAGTTAGAAGAACTTTAAATTATTTTGTTGTTTATGTTATTCTGTAATTATGTTATTCTGCCAAAAATATTATAAATTAATGAATTGTATTAAAATGAACAATTGTTATATTAGACGACATAAACTTTATTTAATTAAAATAGCACGGTCGGAGCAGACATTGAAATAGAAAAAATTCCGGGGAGCGATTTTTTTTTTATGAAACGTCGGGGAGGGTTGTTGGAAGTATAAATCTCGATTTTCTAACTAATCCCGGTAGAGGGTTCGCCACCATCTTGTTTTAAAGTTTTTGTGAAATAACTCGTTAATTATCAACTTTAGAGTAAAAATGATGGTTACCAAAATTGTTGGAAATTTAATTTCTCACAAGTTTGTTTCATATAGGTTTTACGCTAGGATCAATATTTGCAGAGTTATACTATCAAGTTTATCAAAAAATCGTAATGGGTGGAATTTTATTTTCTTCAACTTCGGTTCTTGCACTTTTTAGGGTTCCGTACCCAAAGGGTAAAAACGGAACCCTATTACGTCCCAGTAATTTTCATAATAATATTGGCTGTCCATCCGTCCGTCCGTCTGTCACCAGACTGTATCTCAAGAACGGTGATAGCTAGACAGTTGAAATTTTCACAGATGATATATTTCTATTGCCGCTGTAACAACAAATACTAAAAATAAAATAAGTAAAAAATGTGCGAGAACCAAAGTTGAAGAAAATAAAATTGCACCCATTACGATTTTTTTGATAAACTTGATAGTATAACTCTGCAAATATTGATCCTAGCGTAAAACCTATATGAAACAAACTTGTGAGAAATTAAATTTCCAACAATTTTGGTGACCATCATTTTTACTCTAAAGTTGATAATTAACGAGTTATTTCACAAAAACTTTAAAACAAGATGGTGGCGAACCCTCTACCGGGATTAGTTAGAAAATCGAGATTTATACTTCCAACAACCCTCCCCGACGTTTCATAAAAAAAAATCGCTCCCCGGATTTTTTTCTATTTCAGGCTAGTTTTATGTCTACCTCGACTGTACTAAAATGAATCTCTCCGTGGCACGTGGATTGTAAAACAAAAGACAAAGACAATTCAATTTTCTTTAATTGAAAATACATGCATGAGCCTTCAGTATGTTGTCTGTTGTCCCTACTTATACCTACCCCCTTTACATTATTCCAGTCCAGCGACCGAATCCAGCGCTGGATTGCTTACTGGAATAATGTAAACCGGCACTGGAATGCATTGGCACTGGATTGATGCATTCCAGTACCGGTTTCCATTATTCCAGTAAGCAATCCAGCGCTGGATTCGGTCGCTGGACTGGAATCATGTAAACGGGGTATTACTTATGTTAAGTACCTAATTTACTCTACATTAAGAAGACAATTAGTCCATAAATAAAACAGCTATGATCAGTATACAGCATTATATTTCGAAATCAATCCTTCATCATACCAACTTATTCACAGCTGCCTTGTGCAGCTGAAGTAGTAAATTTTGTAAAATATTACAAAATTGAAGAAAACGCTTTACAGTACCTTAAATTCAGTAACAGATGTACAATTATCACTTTTATTTAGATGTTTATCGGTTTACTAGTACTTTTAATTTAAACCTTTCGCTTGGACTTGCTGCTGCATAATATTTTATTATTAACCTGTTTTACGAGCAAAAAACAAGAGCTTGATTGTTTCCCGCCAAAACGATCAAGCCACAGACTATATACCAACCATACCCGGAATTGTAGGGTTGCCATAGAGTGCATTTCGATATTCTTACTATTCTTTCAATAAGAACTTACATACATTACTAATATTGCTAACAGCTCGGCCATCCTGCAGAAGCGAGTCCTCGCGCTTTAATAATATATTGTTAATTGTATACATGTTGAAGGATTTTAAGTTTATTTCACATATCTTGAATAAATTATACGAGTACTTCTGTTCTATTTCTATAGTAATAATAACAATAATAGCCTCTATTCAGGTAATGCTTACAATTTTTCATTGTTAATACAATTTAAAATTCTTAAATTTAGATTGTCATCGCACCGTCTGTTTACTTATTGACAAAGGCCTCCTCCAACTTGCCATCAAACTTCTTCCAACTTCATCCCAAACGTAAGCTTTTGTGGTCCATGTAGCATCTGCTATCGCTTCTATGTCATCGACCCATCTTCTGAGTGGTCTGCCACGATTTCTTTTCATCTAATTATTATGTATTAATTTCCATTTAAGCTTTCTAACAGTTATTGTAACATCATTTCTTTTTGATTTTGCTCTTAAAGTTGTTGTTCTTATTTTATCAGATAGCCTTTTTCACATCATACACTTTTCCATGGCATTTTGAGATGTTTTTAATTTTCTTATGTGGGTATTGTTGGTCGCTCAGGTTTGACAGCCATAATGTAATAAGTACGTTATAGCCCGTATCCATTATCATTTAGTTTCTATCTATATTTTAAATAATATGTACGTTACAAGTAGTTACAATTTGTGTTTCAAATTAAGGAACATAATTTATTAGTAATGTTCGAAAGAAAACAAATAAAATTGAGCACATGGCATCATCAGTCACTATAAGTTTCTTTAAATGTGTCACTATACTTAACAAGGAATATTTTCGTGGTTACATTATCAAATCAAATCATGCTTTATTGACACACACAGTTTAACCATGTTTATTATATTTATATTTACAGTTCACAATAATAAGATTGTACGACAAGAACATAGTAGGTATTATTGTTGCATAATAAATTAAGCTTCTGTCAATAAATCTCAAACTAGGCCTAAGCCTTTATCTAGCCACCTGTTTACCATGTGTCCATTTTGTGAAATAATTGTACTACAAAAATATGGGCTAGCTTTATTTAACAATAGTATTCCATTCAAAATACCGAATCAGCGAATCAACGGTAGGAACAACCTTGAAATATTATTATGTTTTAATTTCTGACAATTATCACATTAAAATTATAATTAGAAATATACATATCTCTAATTTCAGTCATATACGATAACATATCTACTTTATTTATTTAACATATAGTGTTATGTGTGAATTGTCCACCAATATTTATTTATTTATCCATACTTTGCAGTCAAAAAATAACCTGCATTTCATAAGAAACAAAACAATTATAACCGAATTATTCATATTTTATACCTAATATATAATATTGTTACGCCATAACACAAGTTTAACCCTAGCTTGGGTAACAATGCTTCTCAATCTGCATTACCAATCGAGGATAGATAATCTGTACTAATTTGTGAACTTCAAATGTTTGTTAATGCCTTATAAATTTCATTTCATTTCAAATTTCATTTCATTTCAAATTTCATTTCATTTCATTTCAAATTTCATTTCATTTCATTTCAAATTTCATTTCATTTCAAATTTCATTTCATTTCATTTCAAATTTCATTTCATTTCAAATTTCATTTCATTTCAAATTTCATTTCAAATTTCATTTCATTTCAAATTTCATTTCATTTCAAATTTCATTTCATTTCAAATTTCATTTCATTTAAAATTTCATTTCATTTCAAATTTCATTTCATTTCATTTCAAATTTCATTTCATTTCATTTCAAATTTCATTTCATTTCAATAATTAAGTAACGTAACAATTGTTTACAACAGTTTTTGGTCATAGTTGTAATAACTTTACTAAAAGTTTTAGTCGTTGAATATAAACCAAAGTAATAATTTACTCACAAATTAATGATGATGAATCACGTCAATGATTTCTCTACTAGGCAATGTAATTATTTTAGCGTATCTAATCATTTAGCATTATAACCTGTTTCATATGGGCGATTAAATAATTTTTACTTATAGGTACTTATACGGAATTCTTGATTGTTTCGTGATCAACAATCTGATAATCTCTATTGAATCATCAACATCATCGATGACTTGAGTTTATCTGCGGCTCCCACGTCTTCATATCAACCGCGGCTATTAAAGGCATATCATCAATCAGATTTTTAATATTTGTCAAAGTTTATTTCAAGGCCTGTAGGCCTTGAAATTTAATAGCTAATTGTATTATTACTTGGCGTTCCGCGCCTTACATTCTCACTAAACCCTAGTCGTTGAACCTTATTGATGAAGTATGCACGTATGTTTCGGATCTGATCATTGTCATTCATTACTCTATAGATGATATCTTAATTTCGACGATATATACTTCTTATACTATATTTATTATTTATACAACATTCAATTATTACTACTTTCGGATTATTTTCTGAACAGTAGATATCTTTTCAGCCTCGTTTCATAAACATGTGCGTTTCCTTTACGCGTAGGTATTCTATGTTATGAAGTGTGCTTATATGTAAGTATATTCTATTGTTCATTAACTTAATTTGCGTAAGATGATATTTAAATTTTGTTTTGGGAGAAGCCATTAGGTACCGAGATACAGTACTAAGTACTAGTTCGGACCTAATGGATTCAATAAATGTGTTCATGTTCTTATGCCAAATAAATAATTTTGTATTTGTATTTGTATTTGTATATTTTAATATATTATGTTCATGCATTATATTATTTATTAGCCACCCACCCCAGCTTCGCTTGCGGTAGGTATATTTATAGCCTAAATCCCTCGAAGGCCACGCACATATCCAACGGTGTAATAACTAAAATCAGCCTGGTGGTTCCAGAGATTAGTGCGTTCAACAAACAAAATCTATATCTTTATAATATTAGTATAAAGTAGGTATAGCAATATATATGTACCATATCTGTTTAACGCATTTACTTTTAAATGATATGTATTCTATTTGTGTAATTATTTATGTACGTAAGTACCTATATCATGGATACCACACCTATACCTTTACTTGTTACCTTGTCCTAGCAACCAAAAGGTCATCTAAAAGAGATCTCTATTAGCGATAGGATAGACTTTTGTGTACGACATTTTAATCACAAGTTTACTCACTTTTTTGTATTGTTTCGTGATACAATAAAGTATTTTGTATTACATTGTATTGTTTTCTATACAATCTTAAGAATACTCTAATAAAGTCTAGGATATGAATCCATAACTTCTCCTTGGGACTCCTATTCTAAAGCATCCAAACGTGGGTTGACAGCTCGATATTCGATGTCGCAATTGAATTCTTGGAACTACACCCTTCAACGAGCAATACACGGTACTAGATCTCTGTTAGTGAGTGTGGTTCTCGGCGCATTGCGGTCTGACAATATTTTAAGTTGCATACTCTGAAGGTTAACTCTAAATTTACCAAAAGAGGATGATAATGAGAGGGTTTCAGGTTCGAACGAGTGGAGCTTTTGCTCCTCTTTGTCTTTTTACTGTTAAAAGAGACTGTCCTAAGGACCCAAGAATACTTGCCACGCCGTACTTAGTTGAATCTGTGTGGACCGGCCAAACGGCCCGCAATCATGGAAAGCTGTTTAAGCCCAGTTGGTTCTTCGATGTACTTAGAGTACCTACTTCGAAACCGCCTTCAAGTCCAGGCTTTAAACCGGTAATACTGACGCCAAACCCCAGGGAGTCTGTTAAGTTGTAGCGTGAAAGAAATGCCACTTCGATACTTTACTTCGGCTTTACCCGTTTTTTTTTGTCATGAGACATACGATACGTCTTGTACTCGTATATTGCTGGCTTCATATCCTTCATGTCATCAATTGTGGCAAACTCCTAAATCTTTTTATTTTTCCGACAAGAAGCAATCGCTTTATTCAACGAGCAAATTATGTAGTTACGATGTTTATTTTTTTATATTTTTAATTTTGGCTGCTAGTCACAATTGAAGAAGTGCCATTTATTATCAAATGCCACGGGACTAAATATAACTTGTAGGTATAACTCGATTTACTAAAGATATCACTCATTATACATTGTAGGTATAACTCGATTTACTAAAGTACTGTTCTAAACCGAATCTTCGCTTCAACGAGATTTCGGATAACATTTTCCTGACCATCATCAAGTGTGAATTAGGAAGGCATCAATGCAGTAATATAATGATATAGATACTAGGGGCCCGCTTCAACTTCCCTCGGAAACCTCCATACAAAGACAAACTTTCAAATTGGATCAAGCCTTACACGATGCGCAAACCAGACTACAATCGCGGAGTCCGTCGCGGACAAACAACGTAACACGTAATTTGTGTATGTCAAGATTTATTTTAGAGCTACATTTATGAATTGAACGGTTTGTTTAGATTGCCTCTTTATACTTGTGATTTTATTGGAACAGTATGTATTGCTCGCTCCGGACCAATAACAACTTCATTATTCAACTTAAGAAAAACTCTTGGTTCAGACCTAAGTATTTTTGAAAAGAGGTCATCTGGTGTATTTGTTATTTCCATATTAAATTCTTAATACAACTAGTACATGCCAATTTTACACCATCATTCGATAATACCAGAGTATTATATTATAAGCTATTTTATAAAACACAAAGTAACATTAACATTATTAGGAATAGCGAATTCTAGTTTTTGTTCAGTTAAACCGTGATCAACTAATCCATTCAAAACTGATCCTCGACAATATATATGTCGACATTTTCTGATACAAGCTTTTATGTCTACGTTCACTTTGAGCAATGGGTCTAATGGTTTGCAATTTGATGCTCTTAATCGATCGTCAATTTTGTGTAATTAACAGTCTGCTACCTTCCGTATCTCTCTCTACATCTGCGATATTCTTCTTGTGTATGCTTTTAAGTAACAATATTGCCTTCATGAGACCATGTCTTTCAAGTTTCGCAAGCTTTAAAGCCTAATAATAATAGTAATCCGGCATGGTTGTCTCAGCGGCCGCGGGAGAATGGCTAGCTAAGCTTTGTTATCCATTCGGCCCAGCTATTAGAGTAACGTTTCTGAGATTTTGCAATGCCTGGTTATTGTGTAAAGCAAAGTGGACTATTTCCTTTTCGTCCCATTCGTAAATTTTGACACATTACTTTGTAACTCAAATCATTTTGGTTCAAAATGCGATGAATAGAAGTGATATTGCAAAGAGTAAAACAAACTTTTTTTAAATAACTTAATGCGTCGCTAAATAACTCTTCGTTAAACCACGTCAAATTTACACCATAAATCGAATCTATATATTTATGTGCGGCTGTGGACTTGCCTGTTAAAATCCAGACTACCTTTCACATCCTCGCCTTGGTTCTAAACCGTGTCAATTTACACCATTACTTAAACAAATTCAAATTAGAGCGCTTGTGGACTTGCCTGTTATCCAGACTCCCTTCCACTTCCTGGCTGCGGATTTCAGTATCAATTTACACATTACTGAACAAATTTAAATTAGAACGCTTGTGGATTTGCCTGTCATTCAGACTCCCTTCCACTCCCTCGTTCCGGTCCTTGTCAATCGGTGGAATACTCGTTATCTGAGCGCGCCCTTTGCAGCGCTCGACTTCAGGTTTACTTTCCATGTCGCAACTTTCTTCTAATCTTTGCGGCCTTGGTACAGTCTAACCATAATCTGGAACTTCCAATAAAGTCATTAATAATTGCTCAACCTACTTTTAACTCCATCTTTCTCATATATGAGCAAGTACTTTCATCAGATCACTTTAGTTTAGAACACTGCTAAACTGCAATGAGAAGCTCTGGTACCTACTTTCTACCTTGATAATACTAGGCACGTGTGACTCTAGTTTCAACCCGTTTGTACAATCAACAACAAATGTACAATCTATAAAAGTTTAACTCTTTACATTTTGTACATACACACATTGAGTTACATCTTGGCTGAACAATAGCCACCTCAGTCGCAGTTCACAGCTCAACCCCATTCTCAAAGAATGGTACATGCTGTGACTTAAGATCAAATTACTGGCAATGTCAATTTAGTTCATAGCTATTGGTAGAAAAGTGGAGTTTAATTTAATATACGTCACATGCCCATGGTTATCTGACTCAGCAGTTAAATACAGTTTCTTTAAAATATTCTACGTGAAAAAGATTTTCTCTCAAATTGAATTAATCGCTAAAACGACTAGACAAAGACAATCTTTACTCTGTCCGGATCTCCATGTAAGTTGTAAACATAGTACCAAGAAGGCAAAAGCGAATGACATATTATATTTCATAGTAATCTGAGGATATTTTATTATGTGTGATACGGTTTGTACATACAGCTTCAACGTCTGACCCATGATCTGACATGCATGTCTATTGAGTCACTATTTTTATTCCCACGGCTGGGACTAAAAAGGTACTTCTCTTAAAAGAAGACAAACGTCATTATCCATCACTCTAGCAAAGTGCCGCTGGACGGATAACGATTCCCTGAAAGATATCGTTCTAGGTCCATACCGGTCCCCTTGTGACTTACAGGACATGTGTCATCAGGCATCATCATAATATGACTTTAGTGGTCATGACAAAGTTTCGCTAACAGAACATGGAAAAATACTCAAACATGCGGTCGGAATTCGAACCTCGTGTAAATCGAACGTTCTCACAACTAGGCGACCAGAGTTTCAAAAATAACGCTTTAATAAACCTCAAAGTAACGTTAATGGTTTGTCCAGAATTACTGAGATTGCGGTTATTGGTGTTACATACATATTTATATGATTTTCGAAAACTGTAATTATGAAAGAGAATCTTTGTAAAATGGCATACCCTTTTTAAATTGCATAGAAAATATGAATAGCCGTCATTTACACATTAATTATTATGTGTAATATTGTGTGCACAATTAGACGGATATATTTTGTTTTTTATATGAAAATAATAACAAATAACTGGCTTGGCTGTTTGCACAATTATAGCCAGACTATGTTTGTATTTTGAACATCTCGATAATGCGGTATAGGTTGCAGTTTGCAGTC
Source organism: Ectropis crepuscularia (assembly GCA_963693475.1). Lineage (NCBI taxonomy): Eukaryota > Metazoa > Arthropoda > Insecta > Lepidoptera > Geometridae > Ectropis > Ectropis crepuscularia. Next base: position 14,595,153 of record OY856356.1, read on the forward strand.
TACTTGACTTATTCTAGTAATTGAGATAGTGAGGACCGCATTGCGTGAAAAATTCAAAAATGGTAAGTACCTATACGGACAAAATCCACTTAAGTGATATTGTTCACTCCAACGATCTCAATACACAAATGTGCCCTCCCAAACTTCAGGGCGCACGGAATCATGTCTACGTTGGGAAGAGTGAGCTCACTCCTTCCGTTCTAGTCGTTTGTCACTATTCGTTGTCAACAACCACAATAAGTAGAACCACAGCATATCGCGCCGCTAGCGATTCTAGGGTCAAGTAGATTGGTTGTGTGTAAACTACTTACTAAGCACATAGAGACGCAGTTTATTACCAATTTCAAGGTGCTCAGGGTACATCTGTTGGTTTATATCGATGGTTCACTCTGCAACTCAGTAAACCAAATTAGATCGTTTCATTAAACCGTACATTTTATAACAAATTAAATACTGATCATAGATTTTTCGTATTGAGTGACATTAACAAGCACATGATAAGTGTGGAGAGAAAAAAAAACATTGAAAAGAAAAAAATATATATCATGGGCGGGATCAACGGACAATTATATAATTTTCTATTATTGATTATAATATATTATAGTCTTCTTGTCCGCCGATCCCACTTCTGAATTGTTAAGTACCTAATTTACTCTACATTAAGAAGACAATTAGTCCATAAATAAAACAGCTATGATCAGTATACAGCATTATATTTCGAAATCAATCCTTCATCATACCAACTTATTCACAGCTGCCTTGTGCAGCTGAAGTAGTAAATTTTGTAAAATATTACAAAATTGAAGAAAACGCTTTACAGTACCTTAAATTCAGTAACAGATGTACAATTATCACTTTTATTTAGATGTTTATCGGTTTACTAGTACTTTTAATTTAAACCTTTCGCTTGGACTTGCTGCTGCATAATATTTTATTATTAACCTGTTTTACGAGCAAAAAACAAGAGCTTGATTGTTTCCCGCCAAAACGATCAAGCCACAGACTATATACCAACCATACCCGGAATTTTAGGGTTGCCATAGAGTGCATTTCGATATTCTTACTATTCTTTCAATAAGAACTTACATACATTACTAATATTGCTAACACTTAATTAACAGCAATCCATGAGAAAAATATATTCGATATAGCGCGGCTGTCCCAAAAATAAACACAGTAAACTACATTGTTCTCAAAATTGAGATTTTTGGCACTACGCTACTAACTACAATTACCCTACAATTTACAAAGAACCTTTTTTATAAAGAGGACATGGTTTCTGAAATGAAAAAAAAACAAAACACAGTAAGTGCACGAGCTAACACACAATCCCCAAGAGAAAAACACAAAATATCAGTAACCAATATAAAAAATAGCAAGTCGCATTTACTTACTGTGTTTCTTGTTGGTAATTGAGACTTACTAGGTTTTCATTTTGGGTGTTATGGTTAAAAATGAACAGCTTTTACAGTATAGCACACATTCGTCAACATTTTATACGTCCTTAGAACTTTAATTTTGGTGGGAAACTGCAGAGACAGTGTGATTTTTAGAGAAGAATACAAGGATGTCGGGGGCGAGGTAGCTGTAGTGTCTGCCGTTAATCACATTGGGGCAGCGGCGAAACTCGTCCTGTGATTTAGAATCCAGGGCGCATATTTCTATCTTCGAATTAACATTGTTATAATATAAATCAAAGTAAAAAGATTTTGAACACTGCGTTGGCCGTAGAAGTTGACCAGAATACATAGAAACGATCTTTTCATTCCGAGTGAAATAACTAACACTATTAACTTTACCGATCCCGTAGAACAAGACATTGAAGATTGATTGAAGTGGAAAGTAATTGTGACGGCTCTGAATGAGTTGTCATTGGCATTCTTTGACATTGCATACACGGATCAACTCCAAGGTCTGCTACTGCAAGACCTGGGATTCAAACTGCATACTGATCATACCCCAAAACAATATCTTGCTGAAACACAAGACGTTTGCGTAGTTGTGCTCACCGAACATATCTCACTTATATAGCACAAACGAATAGAAGCTAGAAATCTATACAATATAAAGAATGAGATGACATACTTATAATATAACACAACCGATTAAAAGCTAGAGATGAAAAGAAGAAGAAGAATACTTTTATCGGTTGACTAGGTATACATATTTTTATCATTGTATAAATTCAGACCAATGCAAAAAGTTGTTTTGCCAGACAATTTCCATTGTGTGGGTAAATGTTTAAATGTTTTGTAATATCTTATCTTAAGCGCAAACAGCAATAAAGATTTTTGAAATTATTTGTATTTGTTGATCTACATTTATACATTATTACTGGAACAGACTCTGCCGATGATAAATTTCAAAGTAAAAAATATTATATTAATAAATAAATATTAAAAAAAAAATATTATATTAAAAGATAAATTAAAATTTAAGTAAGCTACTATTCGTCCAACGAAAACTTTTAGCTGCAAAAATTGCGTCAACTTTTCAAGCAGATACATGAAGTATCTCCAACACTGCTCACTTTATTGCCAATATTGAAGGCCATTAATGATGTTCACTAAGTTTTAACACTATATATGCAAAAATCTGTGCCATTATATATGCAAAAATCGTTTTGAAAACCTAATTCAAAAACCTGAGAAGGGTCAATACTGTGTTTATTTTTGGTAGTTAAGGGTTAGATAGGTTAAAATAACCATTTGAAAGTTAGTAAGTCTCATAAAAAATGTACAGAGACATTAAAATTATCTGTAAATATAAAAACATACAGGCAATAATCTTACCTACATCTTACATACAATAATTACTTTTGCAGAATACCATGTAAACTCGAACGGCTCGTTGAATATATGTTTTTTCGTTCTACTTTAAAAAAATGTTTTTGTTTATTTTTGGGACAGCCGAGCGACTCTATTGGTACTAGGGCTTTCAAATATTCGATAATTTCGAATTTTAAGTCGAATACTATTCGAATTATTCGAATAGTACCTACCTATTCAATTTTTTGAAAAAAGTGTTTACGTTTCTGAGTGCAACGGTTTGTCGTTCATATAATTACCGCATTAATTTGTATTAGTGGGTTATCATTTTATCAGCTGAATGACGGCTTCTGCTGGGCGAAGGGCTTTCCCAAAAATCTTTTAAAGATCGGATTTGTGCCGCTTGCGTCCAACGATTTCCGGCAACCTCCACCAGTTCGCCGGTCCATCTTGTGGGACTGCCAACGCTGCGTCGTCCGGTGTGCCACTACTTCAAGGTTCCTTTCCCTCCCAAAGACCGTCAGTTCTGCGAGCTAAGTGTCCTGCCCAATGAAGTTTAGCAGCCCGGTGAGCTATGTTGGTTACTGTGGTTCTATTGCGCATTTCCTCACATGCATACGTATTGGTTAAAATACTTCATCTTGAGGCACATCGGTAGTTAAGATGAGCAGATGTAACACAATTTTCCGAACACTGCCCAACCAAGTTGGAATCGACAGGCTGTTTCTCGAAATTGGAGCTACGTAGCTGTTTGTCCTAGGTAGACTTACTCGTGTGTGGAGTGTAGAGTCTTCTACATTTAGATGAGTGGGTTTAACATGATTAATCAGCGTGGTGACACTCGAATATTCGAATGTCTAGTTTTTGGTATTCGAATATTCGTACTGATTTATTATTCGAATAATTTGAATATACGACTATTCGAATGCAAGCCCTAGTAAGTACCTAAGCGTTTGGAATACAGCGGTCACTTAAAATTACCCTATTCTTATTCATACTTAAAATTATTTCTTTACAAATGTCTATAAGATTTCGATACAATGACATAATAATTTCCTTGAATGTTTTATTTATCATTATATCCTATTACGATACATATATTTCAAGTGGAATCACAATACATACAGAAGTTCTTATCACTAGCACGAAAGCATACCTACGCAACATTACTAGTACTTACATAATGATCATGCTTTTTTGAGCGTTCTAAAATACCAATCGACGCGACATGACATGACGTTTCATTTTCGAGCGTGTAGCACTGAGGTGCTAGTGTAAAGAGACGTCCTCCAAGCGAGCCTCGTCCCAAATAGCACGTATGCTTAATTTTTGCGCTTATTGCTGGAAAATGAACAATCGCAGAGCTTGCTGATTTAAAGCAAGCTTTTTTAGAGCACTTCAGTACCTTTAATGCTTTTTCACATACATTTTAAAATTATTGCGGCGCGGTGGGCCGCGGCGAACTGCTTTCTGCTCTCCTTCGTCTTCTGTTGCATTGCTAACTTCATTTGGTTTATCGTCGCGTTTTATATAAAACTTGTAAGCTAATGTTCCTCCACAAATAAACGTCTTAGCGTATTCGTGTGGAATCACAGCGCATTTTGTACTGTCAATAATATCTTGAAACGGTTCGTTGGCTGAAGAGCATGTATCTGAGCATTGATACTTCCTTCGCGGTTCGCTTTTGTTGTAAATATGAATTTCGTATTTCCATTTAGCGGCGCCGTGCTTAGTTCCAATTAGCTGTGTTGCCATGTAGATCCTAGCGTCGCGTTCCGACACCTTCACGTGGAATAAAAAGTTGTAGTTGCCGATTCGGATGTAGTGCATGGTATGACTGTTGTTAGTGATGTTTCTCAGGAACATCTCTTTGTCGACATCGCCTTGATTGTGCAAGGGGTGCATTCCGTCGAAATGTGCCGGTAACTGCGACAACTTGCCTGAAAACCAAATTATGTTATCATAACGAAAAAACTACTTCCTATGTAATTGCATAAGTCACAACTGTCCAAATTGGTATTATTATTACGGACGGTATTATTATTGAAGTGAAAACTTCTTTAGGCGCGCCTAGACAGATTTTTCGTGGGCTGTGAAATGAATTCTATCGTCACGCTCGGATATGATAAGAAATCTTCAGGTAAACTCAGGACCATAGCCATTCGCTATCTAGAAATGCGTCATCCAATGGGAAATGCTAAAAGGGCGTGGCCTGCCCATCATGGCATGGCCATCTAGAAATGCGTCAGCCAATGGGAAATGCTGACGTATTTCTAGATGCCCATGCCAAGATGGCGAGGCCACACCCTCCGGTTACACCCGTGTAGTTTCCAAAGTAAGCTATCAAATTCTGAGTTTTAAGTTTTCACTTCTATCGGCAGTTCCTATGACTGTCAATTTTTTTTCTATCTGAGTATGTTTAGGTATAAAAAGTTTATATTTTTGTAACATAAAGCAGCTTTGTAAAATATTATTATAGTAGGTATGCTCCACCTCATCAAATTCGATGACGGTGGGCTAAGTGTATAGACTACAGGCCCGTGCACAAAATTTACGGGTCAAATGAACCACCAGGAGACCTATGTAGGGTGATAGAAGGGTATAAAGTTATAAGATTCAGCACTATGCCGTCACTTGTAAGCTGTCCAACTGAGTGCAATTGAAGAGGGGGGGTTGCAATCCTCAAACATTTCTCCTTGTCGCATTATTTTTTTTGCGTTGCGGAATAATAGATAAGAAGAGGTATTGAAACTATAAAAATTATAAATTTTAACTGTTTAATTATTAGTTTGTCAGAAAAAATTACAGCGTACGAGTAATTTATAGAGTAAATTTGGTCATTTGATTAAGTACGGCATTGGTTCCACACAGTTTGAATACCTCTTCTAATCCATGATTTCGCAATGCCGTACAAAAATCATGCGACAAGGAGAAATGGTAGAGGGTTGCAACCCCCCCTCTTCAATTACACTCAGTTGGACAGCTTACAAGTGACGGCATAGTGCTGACTCTTAATACTTTACACCCTTCTATCATCCTACATAGGTCTCCTGGTGGTTCATTTGACCCGTAAATTTTGTTCGTCACGGGCCTGTAGTCTAGTAGGTACCTATATCTTTTAATCCTAGCATTAACTCTGAGGTGGACCGCCAGACTGAACTTGATTTTGATGATTCGATCGCAACTATTGCAATAAGGTAATAAGGTTAGTCCTATGCGTTACAGACAGCTTTAGGAATGTATAAAAAGTCACTCAGTCAACGCATTCCACAGCCTGGACTGGACGTAGATACGTACTTATAAACTCCTCTTTTGAGACCTTCTCGTTAGTCTTTGGAACGATATCGCTTTTTCGAGCTACGAGCAGTCGGATAGAAATCAAGTCAAGGTAGTATTCAACCGTGCAGGTCGGCTGCACAATTTTCCGAAATGTATCCGACCAAACATCGATGGGCTAAATTATTTGCGGTGATATTCAATATCTCCTTTGAAGTATTGCACATCTTAATTTCTGAATTAATTAAGGACATACCTCGCCAGGTACAGTAGCCCAAGCTTGGACACTGCAGTTCATTGAATGGACATTTCTTCTCATGAATGGCCATCTTAGATATTTCGACACACAGACGGCAGCCCTCCGCCGAGTTTGGACATGGCACTTTTTTCTACAACACGAAAAACCATTAGATACCTAAGTCATTATAAACAAACACAAAAGAAATAAATATGTAAGACGCAGTTGTTTCGTTTTAACCGATTTAAAATAAATAAATAAATATTGGTGGACAATCACACACAACACCATCTGACCCCAAACTAAGCAAAGCTTGTATGATGGCGGCCAGAGAGCTGATATAATACTTATAATTATAGTGTTTAAATACATACTTATTATACATAGAAACACCCAGACACAGTACAAACATTTGAATTCATCACACAAATATTTGCCCTGGGTGGGAATCGAACCCACGACCCTCGGCTTCGGAGGCAGAGCTACTACCAACTAAGCCAGGAGGCCAGTCGAGAAAATAAAGTGGTCAAGTGCGAGTTGGACTCGCCCATGAAGGGTTCCGTTGCAGCAAGTAACATAATATACATAGTACACATAGTTCTTGTAGTTCCTTGTAACTTTGATCGAAGTTTCAATAATAGTGTATTTATGACGTACTAAAAAAAAACTACTCATCAGATCGAGTTCAAACTAATTTTCGTTGGTAGTTTACATGGTAATGTACATCATATATTTTTTTTAGATTTTTCATTCTCTTACTTTAGAAGTTAGAGGGGGGGGGGACACACATTTTACCACTTTGGAAGTGTCTCTCGCACAAATTATTCAGTGTAGACGAAAATGATTTTAGAAACCTCAATATCATTTTTGAAGACCTATCGATAGACACCCCACACGTGTAGGTATGATGAAAAAAAATGTTTGAGTTTCAGTTCTCAGTATGGGGAGCAACCCTAATTTTTCTTTTTTTTTAATTTTTTTGTTCAAATATGAATGCGGTTTACAGAATACATATACTTACCAAGTTTCAACAGTGTAGTTCTCATAGTTTCGGCAAAAAGTGGCTGTGACATACGGACGGACAGACAGACAGACAGACAGACAGACAGACAGACAGACATGACGAATCTATAAGGGTTCCGTTTTTACGTTTTACGGAACCCTAAAAAGGAGGTAAAGGCGGTATCAGACGGTTCACTTTTCTTTCATTTTCGTCTTTCATTCGGCATCTTTCACTCGAAATGATTCGTCTGAACCCCAAATGAAACAAGAGTGCCGAATGAACCGATCCGACGATGTTAGATTTTGGCATTATCAAATCAACAACCATTTTATTGTATGTTCCTCGATTTCTCGAGAACGCATGAATCTAAATGTTACCGGAAATGTATGAAATCAAGGAATTGTATACAAATCCTACGAAATGTGTACAATTCCGATACTATTTAGGAAATGTATAAAATATTGTTTGAACTATTTAATTCATAGATAACCTAGGAAAGGTATAGCAGACTTTCATACTCCAAAATAGTTGAGACGAAATGTTAGCGTCTATACATCAAAAATATCTTAAAATGTTGAACGTCAGTCCCTGAGTAAGATATGGAAAGATTTTTGTCTTAAAAAGGCCTAGAAATAAAGATATTTACGTTCGAAAGTTTATTAAATTCGATTAGTCACAGACTAAATAGAGAGATTTGACAGAGATACCACAGTAAAGAAACCACAGAACCACAGAAAGTTATGTATTTACTGTGGAGATACTCTGTATTAGTGGCTGACATTGACATGCTAGAGACGCAATATATTTTTTTAATTTGAGTTTGGCTATGGATACTAGTTCTTCAGCTGCAGTGACATAAGGGAATTTCTGATGTTGCCATAACATTAAAATATAATTATACCAATATTTTAACATTGATATTATTAATATTACGGAAAGAAGTTTTAATGAAACTTATATCCACTACTATCTTTTATTTTTATAACTACTAATATTCTATATACTAATGATAACCAACTCGAAATAAAATATATTTTTTCCGTCATTATTGTTTTACAATTACTTCCAAAATATTAAGATATATATGGTATAAGAAGTATATGGTCACATTGAAATGGTGTACTAGGTTATTTTAATCATATGAAAACCCAATAATTTGTAATGTTTTTTGTGGCTTCTATTACTACAAATATTTATTTGAAAAATCTTAGAAAAAACAATAAATTCATTTCGTATAAACGTTATTTCTAGACGCTACCATGAAGCTAACTATTATTTTGCCATTGTTCTTTCCTCGGAATTGTATATAATTCCAATATAGTATTAGGAAATGTATAAAGTAAATGCTTTGTGTAATAAAACTCAAACCTAACTGTTCGGAATAGAATGACGTACAGTCCGCGAGGTATAAGCTGAGCTTTGCATTAGTGTGAGTGATCACATGCATACGCATCTATTACCAAAAGTACAGTCAGACAACAAACTCTTAAACAACAAGCTGACATTAACTATCCACGATCAATATGGTCATTGCGAAAAGAAGTATCTCTTTTAGGATTCAAAAATGGTCAAGGACAGAGAATAACAGAAAATTTTTAATGGAAAAGCATGAGGTCCGTCACCTACTTATAACTTATTTACTTAAAATTTCCGAATACCGTATTCAGGGCAGGCCTATCGTTTATACAAATATACAATTGATACTGCATAATAAACAATGATTTATTGAATATAAAATTGACACCTTATTAAGAGAACATGGTCACAGCGTCCTGCGTCTGACTGTACTTTTGGTGATCACTCACACTAATGCAAAGCTCAGCTTATACCTCGCGGAGTGTAACAATATATTTTAATAAACTTGTAGAAAAGGGTAATGATAATTTGAAAGCCAAGGTCGGCCAATGTTTGTAAAATACCCGCATTCCGTTTTAAATTCAGTACTTTGTTGGGACGGCTCAATACGGGAGAGTCTATTGTGAATTCGCATGATTCGACTGCGCCGGGCGCACGTGTTTTAATTTCACCTCAAAGTCCGGGACTGTGAACACGTATTCTTTTGCGCGGTCGCGAGAACGATTTTATTTTGTGAATTATATACGCCGGGCGTTAACTTTTCTGTGTTGTTACTTTGATCCGCGCGGACGCGAGATATAATTTGTGATATTTGTGGTGAAAGACGCCGGGTGTCGATATTGAACTTTGATTTCCACGAGTTCGAGGAACGAACCTGACTTGGGACGAGCGAGGCGCTTCCAGGCCCTACCAGGACGGTAGTGCCACGTCCACGGAAACCCTGACAAGTATCGTACATATATTTAAGTATATGATAAACACTAGACACGGGGAACGGGGCTAGATTCGAGGGAAGTTTAGGTTATACACCCTTATCAGAGGAAGCTGATTAGACAAGATACAGTGTCCTAGTGTTAGAAAACGTTCCCAGTCGTTATACTGGGTGGTAGCAGAGTTTAGTATTAAGTAATTCATCTCGGGTAACCACTACGCATCAGATAGTGACGGAATTCCAGGCTGATCGGAGTTTATCCAAAACATTTTGGTATCCAGAGCGTGGTTTGGATAAAGCGTTTCGCGTGACTTTGCTTATATTGCCTACATAACGGTTTATGATTGGTAAATATTTTGTGTTTCTAACAACGGAATTTGTTGAAACCTGGAATAGTATATTGTTGCGTCATCTTGTTTGACTTGGATTATTTGTTGGAAAAATAACCGGCCATTTTGTGAAAGGTGTTGTTCTATCATTGGTCGGAACTGACCATAGACATCGGAATGTCTATAGCTTAGGGCTGCGTTCACACTCGAGCAATCGAAGCAATAGGGTACCGGACAGTAGTCACAAAAAAATCTGAAATTAAGTTAGTTAGTACATTTATGAAGTGAAATAACCATTTAATTAAAATTTACACGAAGGAATACTGATTTATAATTTTAATTCAATTAATAAAGTTTAATATTTCTAATATTTTTCATCTGTTGGCCGCCGTAAACGAAACACCAATCACAGCGCGTGACGTCAACTGTGTCTAAATAACAGTATTTTGTATAGTGTATTTGCGAATTTTACGATTCTTTGCCGTTTTTAAAGTATTTAAAACTATTACAATTGAGGAACAGTAATTAAAACAACACGTTTTAACTATGGAAGCAGGTTATTTGAAAGCTGACTGCCGAAATCTCCCAAGAGTGGATATGTTCATGGTTGGAAATTTCTTTGCCACAAATTCTGACTTCTGTGCTGCTGAATTTAGAAATGTTAAAACATCTATGTAAGTATTCATGCAAAATGTCCAAGGAATAGAAAGTTTCATATAAACTTTAATCCCTTGTTTCACCTGTTATTTGTTTCCAGTATAAAATAAATGTCAGTCTAACCTAACATATTTATTGTACTCGTAGTTATATTATGTACTTTCTATTACTTCAAGATTTAAAACTTATTGTTTTTACATCTTTTCAGATCGGCGAGAAAGTCTTACGGTGATGACGCGATAGGATACGTACAACTTCGGCGTGATTCTGACATGTGTACTATTAAATGTAAGGTGTGTCCAGAACACAAAGTTCATTCAAAATTGTACGCAGTGACTATGATAGTTGACGAAAAACAAGGTAAAATTGTAAGCGTACAGTGTCATGATTGTGCTGCATCAACTGGGGGCTGCAAACATGCTGTAGCTTTTCTGATGTGGGTCCACAGGAGAAGTGAGGAACCGTCCAGTACTGAAGTGCAGTGTTACTGGAAAAAATCGAAACTGGCTCAAGTTGGCACTAGTCTCAAGTTTATAAATTCGAAGGATCTGTCAAATGAAAGAAATCCATGCTCTACACAGGCTACTCTGCAAAAAAACATGCTGGAACAATTTCTTGAAGCAGCGGCAAATCGAGGTGTTACAAACTGTGAATTATTGAAGTATAAAATAAACAGAATGGAAGATTACGAGAAATTGTCACTTCACTATTTAGTTTTAGAATATGGTGGTGATGGTGATTATGACTTACTTTTAAATAAGATTTCACAGTATTTTATCGAAGAAAATATTAAAAGAATTGAACAAAATACTCGGGCACAATACAAAAACAAGTTGTGGTATGAACTGAGATATGGGCGTGTTACAGCTTCAAGAGCTTACGAAGTAAGCAAATGTCATACCACAGATGGGTCTTTAATCGCAATGATAATGGGAGCCAAAATTCCTGACACAAAAGCCATGATGAGAGGAAGGAATTTAGAAAACAAAGTGAAAATAGCAGTGGAAAAGAGATTAGGTAAGAAAGTGAAGGAATGTGGCTTATTTATTTCCTGTCAATACCCATTCATTGCTGGTTCACCAGATGGTATTTATGATGATAAATTTTGTATTGAAATAAAATGTCCTACCAGTGAAAAAACATACAAAAGTTATTTAAAAGATAATAAAGTGGCAAAAAAATACATGGTACAAATGCAAATCCAAATGTTTGTGACAAATTTGAAAAATTGTTACTTTTGTGTTGCTGATCCTAACTTCGAAATCACCAACCACGTGGAAATGTTGTTAGTTCATTATGATGAAGCTTTAGTTAAGCACTATATATCAAGCATATGCCAATTTTGGAAAAATAATGTATATCCTATTCTGTATGAAAGTAGAAAATAAAATTTGATTTTCATGATCAGCTATGTTTTATTTGCTAAAATTTACAGTAAATACAATATTAAAATAGTTATTGTGGGTTATCCCTACGAGATAGACACATACCATGAGCTTTTTTGTAGACCTTTTTAGGTGTACAATACTGCAGTACATTATTTTTATCTATCTCACAGGGTTCAGCCAGGGTTTGCAATTTAAGCGCAAAAATTGTGTTTATTAATGACATCGTTTAGTTTTTTTTTTAATTATCAGTGTCTCTCTACTGTACTATGCATGTATTCTACACAAAAACCTTCCTCTTAAATCACTCGTATCTATTAAAAAAGCCCGCATCAAAATATGTTAGGTAGTTGTAAAGATCTAAACATACACAGGGACAGAGAGACACGGGAAGTTAATTTGTTTTCTACTATGTAGTGATACAAACATATATATTCAATTAAATTGACAATAGATTTTATTTATAACTAGCTGGTACTCGCGACTTCGTTCGCGTGAAATAAATACTATGGTAACTCAGGCAGTACCTATTGTTATACCCAGACACATTTATGGTTACTTAAAACAGCATATAATAAAACAATTTCATACAATTTTATCAAAATCGGTTCAGTTGTTTAGGTGTGAAAGCGTAAGAGACATTCGTCCCTCTTTTCAACTCCAATTTCATACCCATACAGCTCGAAATTACAAAATTGCTAGAACCAATATTCGTTTGCTTCGTGTCAAGTGTCTATATACAGAGTTTCATGGTTTTATCTGCAACGGTTGGGAACTTCCATATTGACATTCATCCCCCATTTCACCCCCGTACAGTTCGAAATTACAAAATTGATAGAACAAACATTTAATTGCTTCGTGTCTAGTGATATATAGATACAAAATTTGATAACTTTGAAAATCACGAATTTTCATCCCTTGTTTAACCCTCTTAGGGGTTGAATTTCACAAAACCCCGTCTTAGCGAGCGCCTATGTGCTAAAAGGGACCTCCATGCAAAATTTCAGATTTGTAGTTTCTGAGATTCCTTGATGAGTGACCTTTCGCTTTTATATATATATAGATGTAAAAATCACGTGATTAAAATAGTAATTAGGTGTAATAAATATTGGTGGACAATTCACACACAACACCATCTGACCCCAAACTAAGCAAAGCTTGTATGATGGCGGCCAGAGAGCTGATATAATACTTATATAGTTTTAAATACATACTTATTATACATAGAAACACCCAGACACAGTGCAAACATTTGAATTAATCACACAAATATTTGCACTGGGTGGGAATCGAACCCACGACCCTCGGCTTCGCAGGCAGAGCTACTACCAACTAAGCCACGAGGCCAGTCAGTATGAGAAATCATTACAAAAATTGTATGCAAATCTAAGTGGTTTCCTAAGTATTAAAAAACCTTTTATTTAAGATGACACAAGCGAGAAATACAAAGTGAAAAGAAGTACAAAATATTGTTATCAATTGAGTAAAAGTAAATCAATTAAATAAATGTAAGAATTTATATTGACAACTGTTCGATCTTTCTCATATAAAATTTCAAAAAGGAATGCCCGTCAACCCCTTAGCTCCATCTACTTATAGCCACAACCCCTTCAAAACTCTTTTGAGATGGCGGGTAGAAATGGATAGTTTCACACTGGCGCCCTCTGTACTAAATTTTATCAGTCATACCCATTTCTTTAAATAATCAGCTACTTGTTCTTTTATATGACACATATTTAGACTCAAATCCCAGAATTAAATATAATACTATAAGTGAAATATACTACAAACATTACAGGTGACAACAATATGTTTCAGTTTCAAAGAAGCCACTGAACAAAAATAGCTATTTAAATCAGTATGTTAACATTAACTTAGTTATAGACATTAAATAGTAAAGTACTAACTAATAGTGTTTAACATAATCTGGTGCCTGTTATTGGGATGTATATAATTTAAAAGACAATGCTACTTTGTAAGTTGATAAGAGCACATGCTATTATCATGCAATAATCTAGCATACTTATCAACTTCGAATTCACAACAGAATGTGGTTTCAACATAGAAAATTCCCGGATTCTACGAATGACCCTTTCAATGTGAATCCTTAAACTTGCAATCTGTTTTGTTTTTATGGCTTCTTGCTTGGATAACTTTTGACCTTGACCTAGACTTGGGGGTCTCAGTAAATGACATTTATTTTCAATTAGCATTTGTTCTATGTGTTTGAAACCACGGTCAGCTAAAACCCAGCTTTCAGGTTTTAATTGTTGTAGAAACCCACACTTTTCTACAAGTAATGTGTCACTTATCCGTCCTCCATACCCTGATGATATATAATTTATTAAGCCGTTAGGTGTACTTGATACTAAATATTTAATTGTATTTGCTTTCTTATATTCAGACCATGTTAGAGCTTGATATAGTGGCTTTGAGGGTTTCGCTATTTCAATTTCAAAACAGTCTATTAAACAGCTTACTTTATTGTAGCGATGTCTAAATGCTATTGGAAGACATTTTTTAATATTTTTTTTATCTAGGTCTACAATAAATGGTTTGAGAATGCTAGAGATTATTGGGATATTCTTCCGAAATATTTTGCCAGCATATCATTCAGATGTTCCAAATTGATCTGCAAGTTCTGAGAATGTTGTATTCAACCTAATTTTTTTTAAGCATAGTAATATATGCTCTGTAGGTATCATGGTATTTGTATGTATCAAATCAACCAAAAAATAACAATCATTAGGTATGCCGATATATAAACGAGGTTTGGTTTTAATTCTTTTACACATGTCATTTATGGCTTGCTTTGCCTCGCTTTCTTTTTCCATTTTAGAATATTCTTCATTTAAGCTACTGCTATCCGATGGTAATTTAAACTCTAATGACTGGACTGAAGGTGATGATGGCTGATATGATGATGATGATGGGTTGTTCTGTGATATGTCACTATCAGAACGATCAATTAGTTTTCTAATAACACTAGGACCACTAGGCATAGCTGGCTTTGAATGTTGTTCTACTTTGAAGGGAGATGTTGAAACACTTGTGGTCAATGTTTTAAATGGTGACACTGCTATATCTTGAGATTTATGTTTGGTTTGGGTATACTTGCTTCTGAAATATTTACTTTTTACAAAAGCTTGTACACCTTTATCTTGATAGTTTGATTGATGTTCTACTGCTACAACTTCCGTTTGTAAATCTGAAAGAAATGGACAGTTCATTATTTTTCATCAGTAAAAATAGGTATACCGACCTACCCAAGTTCAATATTGAATTAATACTTACTAATAGGCAAAGTGGTGTTTTCATTTTCGTTACTACTGCTCAATTTACTATCTTCTAGGGCTTCTTGTATTAGGGCCAATCTTTGCCTTTTCATAGCAGCGGGTCGAGGCATACTAGTTGATGGGAAACTTCTTTTTCTATTAGTTTGACATTGAAATATTGATGGAAGACATCCTGGTTTCATCATAATTTTATTTACATAACCCATAATTCGGTATCTCATGTAATTTTCCATGTCATTCGGTAGCTAAAACAAAAAATCCAAAGTAAGTACTTACATAATTAATAGCATCTAATATTCCACCGCCTTTAAATATGAAGTGTTCGCAGTGTTATGTACCTATTTACCGTAATGTAAATTTGTGTACTTACATCAAAGTGATCCTCGCAGAAGTAAATCGGTGAAGTTACAGACATTCCATCGAAATTTCGTCTTGCTAGTTTCAACCATTTTTTTCGTATATCTGCTTTTCGTGGCACATCAATGAATAATTTAGCTGGTGTGGTTTTACTGTTATTACTACACTGAGGAACTACACACGTACGATATCTTATGTGATCCATTATAACATTAAAGAAAGAAAACAAAAACAACACTTTCCACTGAATAACTGTGTTTATTTACAGTTTGAAACACGTATGACGTCACACGCTCTGAGATCACGTGACATACCGTTTACGCGGCAATTTAAAACAATTATTTTTTACACACTATTTTAAGTACTTAAAAAGTTATATTTGTTTAAAATAAAAAAATGTAGGGCTATATTTAGCCATTAAGATTAATTTTAAGCACTTTTTGAAAAGTTGTCCGATACCCTATTGGCGAGGTCTTTTTATCTGCATCGGATATTGCCAGATAATATAAAAATTATTTTGTGTTTGTTCGGATATACACGAAAATAGTTATTTGCCAAATAATCTAAGGAGTATTATTTTGGGTTTTTTGGTGGCATACATATAAAATAATATTGTTTTTTTTTGTACATAAAATTGGTGGTTTATGTATTTTTTGGTGTGTGCCTTTGTTTGGTGCGGTCACCAACCTTTTTTATAATTTGGTGATTATTCTTTAGATTATTTATAAAAATAACATTGTTTTCTTTGTATGCAAATTTGATTGTTTGTGTATTTTTTTTGTGCGTGTGCTTTTGTTTGGTGCGGTCACCAACCTTTTTTATAATTTACTGAGTATTCTCTTAGATTACTTTAAATTAATATTGTTTTTTTTTTGTATACAAATTTGATTGTTTGTGTATTTTTATTTTGCATTTTTTTGTGTGTTTTTTGGTTTGGTGCGGTCGCCAACCTTTTTTGTTGTGTGATTTAGGGGTTAATTTATTAGTTTAGCTCCGCGTCATGGCTCCGCCTGCGAAGGCACGATCTGTTTTAAAATCGCAGATGCGAAGGTTCGCATCTGCGGCAGCGCTCCTTGACCGGCCCAACAAGGAGAATGCCATCCTGCTCCGGGCCCAGAACGTGCGGGAACGCGTCGGCATGGCGGAGGACGCGCTGTCAGAGCTCCTAAGTCAGGGGGCCTGCGACAAGGATGCGGAAGATGATATGAAGCAGATATTCGAGCTCGCGGATGATATCTCGGAGCGGGCGGAAGTCTTCCGCAAGGCAGCCAAGGCGCCAGCGGCTGGCGCTCGGCCAGCAATGGCCATGGGACCGGGGGTGATCAGCCGGCTGCCCACCCTCGAGCTTCCCAGTTTCGGAGGCAGGTCGGAGGACGGCCTTCCGAAACATGTTTGGATCCTTGGTGGAGAACAGGGCGGATCTCACCAAGGGTCAAAAGCTGGCTTACCTGCTCACGTCGGTGCGGGATGAGGCGCGGTCGGTCATCCAGCATCTCCCGGTCGAGGACGACCAGTATGACACAGCAGTGGAACTGCTGGAGACGCGGTGCCAGAACCCTCGACTACTGGCGGATGCCCACGTCAGGAGCTTGCTGACGTTGAGGAAGGTCACCTCCCGGTC
Source organism: Ectropis crepuscularia (assembly GCA_963693475.1). Classification (NCBI taxonomy): domain Eukaryota; kingdom Metazoa; phylum Arthropoda; class Insecta; order Lepidoptera; family Geometridae; genus Ectropis; species Ectropis crepuscularia. Next base: position 14,612,370 of record OY856356.1, read on the forward strand.
ACAGATTAGGAAGGAAATCCTGACGCCGGTGAGGGTGGCCGTCAACGCCCTCAGGCTCCTAGGGCTGCCGGTGGAGGAGTGGGGGTTCCTCCTGGTCCACGTCATACTGGACCGTATCCCGGCGGACGCGAGGTCACGGTTTGACCGCGAGCAGCTGGACAGGGTCGGAAAGGGGAAGACGGCCTTCCCAACACTGGGGGACCTGCTCCAGTTCCTGGAGTGGGAGGCCAGACTGGCAGAGTCCTCCGACCCGGGAGCAGGGTCTTCCGGGGTTCCCCCGCGCACGGGTGCGCAGCAACCTCCGGGAGGTTCCAGGGGGACACGGGGCCACGGAAGGGTGACCGTGGCCGTGACCAGCACCCCAGGGGGGTGCCCCTCATGTGGCCAGGCACATGAGCTGCGGTGGTGTGGGGCCTTCGCCAACCTCCCGGTGCTGGAGCGCTGGACCCGCACATTTCGGACCGGCTGCCCTTCTCCTACCCCCCATCGCCGCCTCCGGGAGAGCAGCACAAGGAGAGGCCGGTGAGTTTGTCGCCGCCGCGCCTATACACGAGTATCCGCGGCTGGAGTACCACCCGCCTCCCTTCCGGTATGGACACCCGTCCGCGCCATACGCACCACCACGGTCGGTGGTCTATTGCGCGAGGCCGCCCTACTGGCCAGGCCCGCCTAGTCTGCCGGCGTCGGACGGCGCCGGCCAGTGTTGACTAGCCGGTGCGCAGTCACACAAGGAGCCAGGGACTGTGCTCCTCCCCATCGCGTGGGTCCGCGTGTGGGGTCCTAAAGGGGACCACGTACGGGTACGTGCTCTCCTGGATACAGACTCCCAGGGTTGTCTGCTAACCACTCGAGTGGCGACACGCCTGGGCCTACGCTATAAATCTAAGGCTTCCCCCATCCGTGGGGTAGGGGGTGTGGAAGTGAGATGTCTCGCGGGCGAGACATCCTTCGCTTTTTCATGTGCGGAACCGTCCTGCTGGAGGATCCAGGTACAGGTTACGGTCATAGACACGGTAGTTGGATGCAGTCCCTGCATGTCCCTGTCCGCCAGGGTTGGCGTCTCTCGCAAAGGGCTTGCGCTTGGCAGACCCCCGGTTCTACGAGCCAGCACCAGTGGACCTGCTGCTTGGCTGCGATGTCCTGGGGCTGCTATGGTCTGGACCAACCAAGGCTATTGCCCACACTTCGTTGTCGGCAATTGCTACCCTTCTTGGCCATTCCATAATGGGTCCTGTGGTGGAGAAGGAGCTCTCCTAGGACAACCTGCTCTACGCTTCAGCCTCCATCGCGCGGGTGATATAGAGGTTTTGGGAAGTTAAAGAGCCTCCCATGATGTCCCGGCCCATGTGGAATGCGAGTCCTTCTACGAGACTCATACGGTGAAGACACCGTCGGGTAGGTTTCAGACCAGACTGCCATTCGTGGACTGCCCGCCGGAGCTGGGCCAGTCCCGACAGTTGGCCGACAAGCGTCTGCTGTCTATGGAAAGACGTATGCAGCGCGATCTCGTACTTAGGGAGAAGTACGTTGATTTTATGCGAGAGTACGAGGAGTTAGGACACATGTCTCTCGCTCGCGTCGATTGGACATCGACATGTCATTACTTCTTGCCACATCACGCCGTGTTGAAGGCTTCGAACGGCAAGCTGAGGACGGTGTTCGACGGATCAGCGCCTACCACCACAGGAGTGTCGCGGAATCAGTGTCTCCATGCAGGGCCAAAGCTGCATCGGGACATCATCGACATCATCCTGAACTTCAGGAGACACCAGGTGGTGTTTGGAGCGGACATCCAGATGATTTTCCGCCAGACCTTGATACACCCTGATGACCGAAGGTTTCAGCTCATACTTTGGCGGGAGGACCCGACCAAACCAATGAGGGTGTACGAGCTACAGCTACAGCCCCTACATAGCAATCCGCACGCTATTGGAATTGGCGGAGCGTGAGCGACACAGGTTCCCGCGCGCGGCGGCCGTGCTCACACGTGACCTGTATGTTGACGACGTCTGCACAAGAGCAGCGTCGCATTGAGAAAGCGGTTCGCTTGAGGGACGAGCTTATTGGCATACTCGCCGCGGGCGGCTATGATTTGCGCAAGTGGCTGTCCAACGAACCCAGGCTTCTGGCAGGGATTCCAGAAGACCACCAGCAGAACCCTCAGCTGTTTGAAGATGCTGAGGATCCCAACATGGTAGCGGTATTATTGGGTATGCGATACCAGCCCGCAACGGATGTATTTACGTTCCGAGTGGACTTGGAGGCCCCTAAGGCGCGGACTAAGTGAACGGTTCTCTCCACTCTGGCACGGATGTTCGATCCCAATGGTTGGATCTGCCCCGTCCTCTTCTCCGCCAAATGTCTCCTTCAGAGACTTTGGACGTTGGGTGTGCTCGTGTGGGACGAGCCCCTTGTAGGAGAACCCTTGGACGAGTGGCTGCGGCTGATATCCACCATGGGGGATCTGAACCAGGTGGCCCTGCCAAGAAAAATACTACCGCCAGGCAAGTACCAGGCCAGCCTGCACGGTTTCTGCGACGCGTCAGAGCGAGGATACGCTGCGTCGGTTTACCTGCGGACAGTGGACTCTAGAGGACAGCCTCGAGTCGCACTGCTGCTGGCCAAGAGCAAGGTTGCTCCCATTCGGACAAGGCTCACGATTCCGAAGCTTGAGCTATGTGGAGCTCATTTGTTATCCCGACTGAACAGTCACGTGTCCACCGAATTGGGGCCCAATGTGGACATCAGGAGCGTCCATGCTTGGACTGACAGTCAGGTTGTCCTAGCTTGGCTACGCGCGGCACCGCACAAACTAGAAACTTTTGTGGGAAAAAAGGTTTCCCAAATTCAGGAAATCGGGACGCCGATCATGTGGCGTCATGTACCGGGGGTGATGAATCCCGAGGATTGCGCGTCCAGGGGATGTACAGCACCAGAGCGGATACACCACTCTCTCTGGTGGGGACCGGAATGGCTGGCCGGACCGGAGCAGTCCTGGCCTAGCAACCCACCGAACACCTCCATGCAGGAGCTGCCTGGACTCAGAGTCCACGTTGTGACGGAGGAACCGTCAGTTACTATGGATTGGCTGGTAACCAAATACAGCAGTCTGAATAAACTGCTGGGCGTCACGAGCTGGGTCAGACGCTTCATACATAATTGCCGGCACCCACGGGAGAAGGTATCCTCCCTAGTGGTCACTGCTGGCGAGCGACGGGACGCAATGCTGTACCTGATTGGCAGGTTACAGGAGGAACGCTTCGCGCCAGAGCTTCGGAAGCTCCGGGACGGCGCTAAGCTCAAGGGTGCTGTTTCGCGCCTGAATCCATTCATAGACCAGGGTGGTCTCATCCGCGTAGGAGGTCGGCTCAGGAATACTGACCTGCCCTACGGGCGAGTCACGTACAATGGCCCAATAAAGAGGCTAGGTGCGGAAAAGGCCCCGCTAAACTAACTAACTAACTGCCCTACGGGCGTCGCCATCCACTCCTCCTATCTAAGGGATGTCCCTTGGTGGAGCTAGTGGTGGCTCACAGGCATAAGATCAATTCCCATGCGGGTTATACGGCGATGCTCGCCTTACTCCAGCGGGATTTCTGGATTTTATCGGCGCGACGCGTGGTACGTCACGTCTTGTTTAAGTGTGTGCCCTGCTATAGGTTGCGGGCCCCCACTATACAACCCCAAATGGGAGATCTGCCGGCTGAGCGGGTTCAGCCATCTAGGCCCTTTGCCGGAGTCGGCACGGATTTTGCCGGCCCCTTCTCTGTCAAATCCTCCACGCTAAGGAGTGCGAAGTTCACAAAGGCGTACCTTTGTGTGTTTGTTTGTCTGGCCACAAAAGCCGTCCACCTGGAGGTGGTATCCGCACTGACGACGGAGGCGTTCGTCGCGGTCTTGGATCGGTTTGTGGCTCGTCGGGGGGTCCCGTCACTAATACGGTCCGATAATGGTACCAACTATAAGGGTACGGATAGGTATCTTAAAGAGGTCGGGGACTTCTTATCTGCCCAAACCGGTTTGTTGGGCCATACACTCGCGCAGCGAGGGATAGAGTGGCGCTTTGGTCGGGCAACCGCTTACGGCTCTGCCCGAATATCCTTGGAAGGATGAGCGTGCTCACCGGTTATCGCGCTTCCAGTTGCTGCAGCAGATGAGCCAGGACTTTTGGCACCGATGGTCGGTCGAGTACCTGCATCTGTTGCAGCAAAGAGTCAAATGGACAGACCGGACAGATCCGCCACGGGAAGGCGATTTGGTTTTGTTAAAGGAGGGCAATCTGCCTCCGTTATATTGGCGGCGGGGCCGCATTCTGAAGTTGATTACAGGCGCGGACGGAACCCCGCGCATCGCTGAGGTTTTAACTGACGGATCTCGACTAAAACGGGCCCTCGCCACCTTGTCTCGATTGCCGGTGCACTGAACTAGTGAAGTGACGGATTCACTTCAGAGCGGGGGGTTGTTCGGAATAGAATGACGTAACAATATATTTTAATAAACTTGTAGAAAAGGGTAATGATAATTTAAAAGGCGAGGTCGGCCAATGTTTGTAAAATACCCGTATTTCGTTTTAAATTCAGTACTTTGTTGGGACGGCTCAATACGGGAGAGTCCATTGTGAATTCGCATTGTTCGACTGCGCCGGGCGCACGCGTTTTAAGTTCACCTCAAAGTCCGGGACTGTGAACACGTATTCTTTTGCGCGGTCGCGAGAACGATTTTATTTTGTGAATTATATACGCCGGGCGTTAACTTTTCTGTGTTGTAACTTTGATCCACGCTGACGCGAGATATAATTTGTGATATTTGTGGTGAAAGACGCCGGGCGTCGATATTGAACTTTGATTTCCACGGGTTCGAGGAACGAACCTGACTTGGGACGAGCGAGGCGCTTCCAGGCCCTACCAGGACGGTGGTGCCACGTCCACGGAAACCCTGACAAGTATCGTACATATATTTAAGTATACGATAAACACTAGACACGGGGAACGGGGCTAGATTCGAGGGAAGTTTAGGTTATACACCCTTATCAGAGGAAGCTGATTAGATAAGGTACCGTGTCCTAGTAATATAGTTTTTAGTGTTAGAAAACGTTACCAGTCGTTATACTGGGTGGTAGCAGAGTTTAGTATTAAGTAATTCATCTCGGGTAACCACTACGCATCAGATAGTGACGGAATTCCAGGCTGATCGGAGTTTATCCAAAACACTAACCAAACCTTTTTTGTTAACCTTTTAAAATCGAGCAGGGAGGTAGAGGAGTCCTCCCCCCCCCCCCCCCCCCCCCGCCCCGCATTTTTCGATATACTTCAAATCGGTGAGACTTGGCGTGTGTGCTCGGCGTGCGTTCTTGCGCATTATTTTATACCTAGTGATCGATTAGTTCTATCTAGGCTGCTTTGAGTTACTTTATCATAAAGCAATTGAAATAAGCTACAAAACGATGTATAATTGTTCTGCATTATATTTTTATATTATTTTACACAGATTTTTCTTTGTACCTGAAGTCGAAAAAAGTTATACTTTTGAAAAAGTGGGTGTTTGTATAGAAAATAAATTGTTTTATGTATTGGTGGTTATGTTTTTTATAAACAGCTATATTTAAATTAGAAGCCCAGGTCCAACAATCAAACGTATCAAATAGCGTTTGAGCTGTTGGGAAACCATGGAATCGGGAAACAAAACATAAGTTGTGAGTCAATAGTAATCTGTAAGTTTTCAAAACTCGAAGCGAACAACCTAAATTAAAAAAAAAACCTAACCTAAAGAAATACCCTCCCCTCGTCCCGCTGTCCCAGGGTTTCACCAATATCTTAAATGTTTTACATTTCCGATTGCTATTTAGGAAATGTATAGATTTCCCAGGAAATGTGTATAATATTAATTTATTTCACACATTTCTGTGCGATTTTAGGAATTACATATCCTAGGAATTGTATACAATGACGGATTACATACATTTCCGTTAACATATATATATAAAAGCGAAAGGTCACTCTCGTCAAGGAATCTCAGAAACTACAAATGCTAGGAATCTGTGTGTGTGTGTGTGTGTGTGTGAACTGTGTGAACAACAATACGCTTACCGCGAAGAGAGATGTAAGACTTCTCTAACGCGTGAAGTGATTCGTGGTGTGTTGACTGCCCGTGAACGTAAACAACAAGTGGCGGTCTTGTGTTGTGACTTATCGAAGGCCTTCGATGTCGCAGACCATGAGACCTTAGCTTTGAAGCTGAAACACTACGGCATAGCCGGGAAATCATACGCAGTGTTGACTGACATATTACGAGGCCGCTCTCAAGTAGTGGATGCTGGTGATGGCGATAATAAATCAGACCCGCTGCTTTCGCCGATAGGAGTACCGCAGGGTTCGTCAGTTTCAAATATTATGTTCTCTCTCCTACTAAACGATCTCCGCGAAGCCGTGAAGGGTGCGGACATATTCATGTATGCAGATGATGTGGCTGCCGTAGTAACAGCGTTTTCAATAGAGGAATTAGAAGATAAATTAAATATTGTATTGACGGCATAAACTCGTGGTTTAGTGCCAACGGTTTTATGTTAAATTCGAAAAAGACGCATTTCATTCACTTTTGTCTGTCTTTGACTTTTGTCTTGACTTTTGGGGCACCATACAAAACCGTTAATAGTCTCGCTAAGCGGTGTTAGGATTGAGCAGGTACCGAACACTACATTTTTGGGGTTCGAAATTGACCGCAGCATGACGTGGGAACACCACATCGACAAGATGTGTGCTAAAGTTAGCAGTGCGTGCTTTGCGCTAAGACGAGTATCCCGAGTGGTGTCTGCGGATGTTTCGCGTGCGTGTTACTTCGCCACGGTGCATTCTCGGTTACAGTACGGCGCCGAGCTATACGCGCGCGCTGCCGACTGGGAGCGTGCGTTCCGCGCCCAAAAACGTGCCGTACGTGCCATCGTTGGCGTATCGCAATGCACATCCGTCAGACCGTTTTTCAAAGAACTTGACATACTTACATTACCTGCTATCCTGATCTACCAAGTGGCTGTATATGTTAGAAATAATCTAGAATCATACAATACGCGAGGAGAGAGACATTTTCATAACATACGCAACGCGGACAGGCTGGATGTTATCCCTCCCACACTCTCTCACCGAGGTCACGAAAGTTAACTCACATTATGGGACCGGAAGTTTATAACACTCTTCCCAAAATAGTTATATCGGCCCAAGTTTCGGTACCTTCAAAAACAGATTAAAGTGCTGGCTTATCGATCAAACTTTTTATAGTTACAGCGAATTTTTAGAGAGTGATGGTAAAGTTCCTAGAAAAATGTGAAAAAATTGACATTTATCAGTACAATTGTATTTGAAACATATTTGTTATACTCGTATAATGCTTGACAGTTTTCTGTACGATAATTAATAAAATTGTTATTATAATACAGTGAAGTGATAATTTCAAACTTTGAAAATGTATACAATTTGTGTGCCCTTTCTTTTGTTTAATTTTTTATTAATTGACGTGTAAATTGTACATTTATCAATAAAAAACTTTGACTTTGACTAGGCGCTCGCTAAGGGGTTTGGCGAAATTCAACCCCTAAGAGGGTGAAACAAGGGATGAACGGTTGTATGAAAATTGAGCATTTTCAAAGTTATCAAATTTTGTATCTAGCTATTTTTCATACCCCTAAGTGATAAGGTTTGTTCACCCCTAAATTTTTATTTTTATTTTTGGACAAAGTTTTTTGTTTTGTATTTTTTTATAATGTGGCTTTAAAAATACATACAACCCTAATTTTTTACCCTTTTATCACCAACCCCTATTTTTTAATAGCCATTTGAGTAATTTAATCATTTGACAGTGAACTCCTCCTAAACGGCGGGCGGCGGGACCGATTTGAATGTTTTTTTTTGTGTGGATTCGAGGATGGTTTAGAGTTCGAGGGCCGCTAGTAATAAGATAAAATAACAATGTCAAAATGAATAAATAATCCTTTATTCCTTAATAATAGTTCATCCGTTGTTTCACTGCCTTAGGGGTTGAATTTCGCAAAACCCCGTCTTAGCGAGCGCCTACGTGCTAAAAAGAACCTCCATGCAAAATTTCAGATTCCTAGCGTTAGTAGTTTTTTTTATTTTTTTTTTTATTTATTTCATAAACACTATAATTGTTACATATATGAATAAATTCGCCCTTTAAACCTGCACAAGGTTTGTCTAGGACAAATAGTTCTCGGCATTTTACTAAAAAATACATAAAAAAAGTGAACATCTGTCGACATAATACCTAACATTATCACAATATACATAACAGATAGATGTCAGCGCACGCGCACCTAAGACAGCCGTATGGGTTTTAGTTTAATGATAAACCGGTTCGATACCTAATGCCCATACAAACCGCCGCAGTCAGCGCGCGCTGCATACCTAAGATACAGGCTGCTCCCACTTAGTTGTTACTTGGAAAAAATATTTCTTCAAGATAACCTTAATATTTTTTTCATTTAATTTATTTTTGACTTCAGATGGTAATTTATTAATCAGGTTAGCTATAATAAATCTAGAAGTTCTTTTACCATAAGTGTTCTTGAATCGTGGTACAACAAGATTTTCATTTGATATTGCTCTAGTAATGATACGCCCCGTTTTAATGGTTTGTATCTCCGATCTAAAAAAATGTTCGACCAATAAGCAATAATTAGTTTTAACATGAATTGGCAAAACACCACAGTACTTAAAAAGACCGTCTGGATTATTTACAAATTTATTTTTTATTTTACTAGGAGATATAAGTTTAAGCATTCTATATTGAAGTTGGTATATTTGATCAAGGTAAGTTCTGTATGTTCTGCCGTAACTTGTTAATCCGTACGAGACTATGCTTTCGACCAAAGCTTTGTACATTGTTAGTAGTACATGATAAGGAATGCGATTTTTTACGGCATAGAATTTTGACATAATAGCCCGTAGTCTTATACATATTTTGTCAATATGTTTCGCCCAATTGAATCTATTATCGATTACTAAGCCTAAATATGTAAGTTCTTGAACTTGAACAATGTTTGGACACGATCCAGTACAACTTGTTATACTACTATGCAGGCAGTCGTGACTATGAGCTGTGATATTGATTCCTTCATTGTTGATTGTCCTATTGTAACTAGAGTGTACAAGAATGCATTTGGTCTTTTCTGCGTTCAAAACTAATCCGGAGTCATGTGACCATTTGCATAGAGCGTTAAAGTCAGCTTGAATGTTGCTTAAGGCAACTGAAACATCCCTATCAGCTGCCACAAGGCAGGTGTCGTCCGCAAATTGGAATACAGAGCAGCGTTTGATGACACTATCGAGATTGTTTACATAGCTCAAGTAATGCGAGGGTCCAAGAACAGATCCTTGAGCCGTACCTTCTGTAACATTGACGCTATCACTAAATTCTTTACCTATTTTTACCCGATATGTTCGATTGTCGAGGTAATCTCTACACCAAGACAACAGTTTACCCCGCACACCACTATCATCCAACCTCTTTATGAGTAAATCGTGCCGAAGTGTATCAAACGCTTTACTGTAATCAATAAAGAGTAAAATTACATGTTTTTTATCATTAAGGTAACTATTGATGTCATCTGTAAATCGGGACAACAATAATGTCGTGCTCTTTTTAGCTTGAAAACCGTATTGTTGAGGACTTAAAATATTGTTACGAACATAAAATTTATGTATTACACGACAAATATACTTTTCAATAATTTTATCTAGCACTGGAAGTATTGTGATGGGACGATACTTGGAGTAGTCTTGTGGACTACCTCCTTTGTGGATGGGCCTTACAATACCCGATTTAAGCTGTTTTGGATAATGTCCTGTGGCAATACTTCTGTTGATTAAGTGAGTAATTGAACTGATTATTTGATCCGATATACGTTTAACGTCACAGGCTCTTATCCCGTCAGCACCAGCAGCCTTACGAGAACTGATGGATTTGACAATTTTCAGTATATCTGCGTCTGTGGCAGTCGGGAAAAAAATTGACTTGTCTATTGGTTTTACATATTCAGCCTCGTCCAGTAGTTTACGGGTGCACGTTGGCATAATAGATTTTACATTTTTTTGGAATTTGCAGGCAAAATTATCTGCGATGGTTTTTATGGGGCAGGTTGTAAATGCTTTTTTGATCGCGTCATCAATTGAATTTATGATCTTCCCTGTCATATTATTCAAAATTTGCCACAGTTTTCGGGTATCATTTTGACAATTTTTTATTTCATTTTTATAAAATTGGTTTCTACTGTTTTGTACTACTTTATTAGTTTTATTCCTTATTTTATTATATTTTATTCGCAATTCCTTATTACTCGTATCTTTTAACCAATCCGAAAACAACTTGTCTCTGTAATTACACAACTTAGTTACATATTTGTTCACCCATTTATATGTGTTACGTTTAGAGTTACCTACTTTTTGTTTGTATTGTGATTGCTCATAACAGTGGCTCATCTTTGAATTAATGTAATTGTAAATTTGATCTGGGCATTCCATTGCTAGCGTTGGAGACCAATCTATTTCATCTAATAATTTATTCAATTTACTATTATCATATTTCCACAAATAAGTCGGAACAGCCTGTATGTGTGATGAGGCGACGAGCGTGAGCGCAGTCACTCGGTGGTCGGCCAGTTTAGTTCCCAGTGCAGCGGAGTACGCGTCTCTCATGCGGGATCGTACAAATATGTGATCGATGCAACTTTTAGTTACCTTCGTTTTATTATGTAATTTTAAAGTCTCAATTCTAGTGAAATCTGTGATTCCGCATGAAAGACCGTGTGCGCTCATGACATTTAAGTATGAATTTATTATAGTGCAGTTTCTATTAGTGGATTCTTTTAAGTTAATATTGCAATCTCCTAGTAATACTACTTCATCACTCTTGTAATTTGACAGCGTTCTTTCTATTTCCGTAACAAACATATTTTTATTAGAATCTGGAGGCCTATAGACTGCACAGAGGGTCAAAGAGGAAGATGATGGTGTACATATTATTTTACCTGACAAACATTCAAAGTGCTTAGATTTAATAGTACATCTCTTAAACTTGTGATTATTTTTTACATAGACCACTATTCCACCGCCTTTTCTTCCAACTCTTAGCTCAGTATGCATTTCATACCCTCTTATATTGTAAAGAATCTTTGTACACTCAGATAAATTAGGTTCGGTTATTACAAGAACATCAATTGTATTTTTGGATATTGTGATCAGGTGCTCTAACTTCCAGAAGTTTTTAAACATTGATCTGATATTAACATGTACAAAAGTAATGTTGGAAGGATTTTTAGGTACAGAATTTTGAAACGATAAGTAGTTGACACAATCTTTTAATTCTATTACACTATTATCGTCTATCGCTGTCATTATCGGGTATTTATTTATAAAAAACAAATCAATCTGAAGACCTACTATAATATTTATTGGTCGTTCTTAGGTAATAGAGATTGAATGTCGCCTACCGATCTGATTTTGAGTATTTTTGAATTTTCTGATTTACGTACTAATATTTTACCGTCTTTGCACCATATGTATTTGAAGTGATCCTTTAAATCTTGCTTAGCTTGCCATAATACGGTCCTGTTGTGAGGTGTTAGCGCTTCACGCACATAAATCTTTTCATTAGCCACCGTCTCCGACAAATTAGAAATTAAGTCACGGGCTCTGATTGAAGTCTCCCGAGCTGATGATAACACAGACTGGCGGACAGATCCATGGCGTAATTTAACCAAAATTGGCCCAGGTCCGTTGCGGCGCGGTGCTGTTCGTGTTATGGAGACAACATCCTCCCTCGCTAGGCTAATTTTTCCTGATAGCTTTTCAACTAACTTGGGTAGTTCACTTTCAGTAGTCTCAGGCATGCCTGCAATTTCGATATAATCCGAAAGTCGACGTTGCTCCAGTTCATTATTTCGCTGGTTAAGTGCTTCAATTTTAAGTTCCAGGAATTTATTTTTGTTATCAAGTTGAACTTGCTTTTTTCCAAGTCTTTCAGCCTACCTGTCAGCGCTTTAACCGTCTCTGTGAATTCATCTACCTTATCGCTGCAGTACTGTAAGGACGTCGATACTGCCCGCATTTCCTGTAAAACAATATTGCTTACAATACCACTTAGGTCTTTCTTCATCTCTTTCAACATCTTCTTCACGTCCACGTTGTTGGTATCATCGTTGGGATCGTCATCCTCTTCCTCCTCGTAATCTTCAAGAGCGATGAAGGACCTCCTATGAGATGAGTTGTGACTGCAATCATTGCAGGTCCAATCCAGGTTTTCCGCGTTTCTAAGTGCAGCAAGTTGTTTTCCACTAAGGCTGGTACACGCTGAAGTAGCGTGAACCACCTTTTGACATCTGCTGCATTCCAGAACTGCACTTTTTTTTTGGAATAGTTTTACTGCAAGTTTGACACTTTTTCGTCATAATGAAGGTACTTGTCGAGCGAATATCAGCAATGTTCACGTGCACACTTAACGGTGTATGACTGCGAACTTGATTTCTGAGATTCCTTGATGAGTGACCTTTGGCTTTTATATATTATTATTATATAGCGAAGCAAACGAATGTTTGTTCTATCAGTTTCGTAATTTCGAACTATACGGGGTCGAAATTGGGGTTGAAATGGGGGATGATATGGAAGTTCCCAATCGTTGAAGACAAAATCATGAAACTTCGCATCTAGACACTTAAAACGTTGAAACGAAGCAAATAAATGTTTGTTCTAGCAATTTTGCAATTTCAAACTGTACGGGGATAAAATAGGGGTTGAAATGAGGAATGAAAGTTTAAATGGAAGTTCGTAATTGTTGAAGATAAAACCATGAAACTTCGTATCTAGACACTTGAAACGAATCAAATAAATGTTTGTTCTAGCAATTTTGTAATATCTTACTGTCCGGGGATGAAATGAGGGTTGAAATGGGGGATGAAAGTGTACATGAAAGTTTGTAATTGTTGAAGACAAAACCATGAAACTTAGTATAATAGACACTTGAAACGAAGCAAATAAATGTTTGTTCTAGCTATTTTACAATTTCAAATTGTACAGGGATAAAATAGGAGTTGAAATGAGGGACGAAAGTTTATATGAAACTTCGTAATTGTTGAAGATAAAACAATGAAACTTCGTATGCTGGGCACTTGACACAAACCAAATAAATGTTTGTTCTAGCAATTTTGTAATTTCGAAATGTACGGGGATGAAATGGGAGATGAAAGTTTATAAGGAAGTATGCACGTCATTGTTGAAGATAAAACCCTAGCAAACCAACCAAATTTTGCAACTAGACACTTGATATCCATATGCTTATTAATAAGTATTATAAATATGAATGTACCTCTGTAAGTCTGTTACACTTTAATGCCTTAACCACTGAACAAGTTTGATTAAATTTGGTACCCAGATAGACTAGGCTCAAGAAAACACAAAAGCTACTTATTTATCACAGAAAAAAAGTTGAACGGGTGGAAATCAGGAATGATTGTTTACATGGAAGTTTGTCAATGTTGAAGACAAAACCGTAAAATTTTGCAACTAGGCTCTTGAAATCCGTTCAAATATAAATTATTATTAATGTGAAAGCAACTCTGTCTGTCAGTTACGCTTTATCACGTAAACCACTGAAGCGATTTTGATGAAATTGTGTAAAAATGTTTTAATGTAAGCTGTTGGTAAAACATAATTTGGTATTGTGTACAAATACTGCCTGAGTTACCAAAATAATTAATTGCGCGGACGAAGTCACGGGTAAAAGCTAGTGAATTCTATAAACCCAAAGGGTCTCTTTTAAATTATAGCAAAATCGGTGTAGCGAAGTTTATTATTAATTCCAATGTTAATTCCATAGAAAGAAGTGAACTGTGTTTAATTTTTAAATTGTAGTCGGCTGTTTCGTTTTTAAAAGCGAAATAATTAGGATAATTCCGGGGAGATGGCCGTACGGGCTTTGAAAAAAGTTCAGGATAGAATTAAGTAATGGCTGACGCCATTTTTTATTTAGTTCGCTTCGTTTCGTTGAAAGCGAAACGTGGCAGTGGAATTTTGTTAAAAAAAATATGGAAAGGTGAGTAGGTAATTTGACTTTGTTTTTTTCACGACATGTTTGATCTAAGTTAAAGGGTTGACATATTATGTGGTCACAAAAAGGTTTAGAAAGTTTTGTCCATTTTCATGATTTCTTTCTGGAGTAAAAACCTCGCTCATATTCTTACTTTAAATTAAAGATAAAATCTAATAATTTTAATTAGTTCTACCTGATATGGCCATCTCACCCGGACATTTGGGAACGATGGCCATAGTAATTATGGGAGAGATAGCAATAACATTGAGTCTCCTATTAAAAAAATGTTTTTTTCTTAAATATTGTCTACAGATGCTTAACTAGTACGTGCAAAATGTGGCTGCTGGTCGAGGTACCTGGAGCAAACAAGATTTGAAGACATGGATGAAGTTAAAGAGCGAGGGTTGTCTGTTTATACAGCGTCCATTATCCATAATATTCCACTGAAAATATTAGAAAGAAGGTTAAAACTAAACAATTCCACAAAGGGACCTATGGGACCATCATCCTTCACCTCACATCACCTTCGGTGCATACAACGATAGTACCTAATAATAATTTATATTCTCCAAAAAAATAAAAACTGACTTCAGAACTCGACCAAAGTTCTTAAGAATCTATCACTATATCGTCTAAATACATGAAATCAAATTTTTGTTTTTTAATCATATTTCCAAAAGCGCCATACCGATTTCTAAACCAAACTATTATAAGATTATAACCAATTATTAAACGACACAACTAGTCGAAGACTGGATGCAATGTAGCATTAGCATGCATTGGGTGCATGAAAATTGCACAGAATTCGAAGAAATGTGCTCATACTGCGGCAATAACAAAAATAAAGTGGCCAAGTGCGAGTTGGACTCGGCCATGAAGGGTTCCGTTGCAGCAAGTAACATAATATACATAGTACACATAGTTCTTGTAGTGTAACTTTGATCGAAGTTTCAATAATAGTGTATTTTATGACGTACTAAAAAAAACTACTCATCAGATCGAGTTCAAACCAATTTTCGTTGGTAGTTTACACGGTAATGTACATCATAGGTTTTGTTTAGATTTTTCATTCTCTTACTTTAGAAGTTAGAGGGGGGGGGGGGGACACACATTTTACCACTTTGGAAGTGTCTCTCGCGCAAATTATTCAGTGTAGACAAAAACTATTTTAGAAACCTCAACATCATTTTTGAAGACCTATCTATAGACATACCACACGTGTAGGTTTGATGAAAAAATTTTTTTGAGTTTCAGTTCTCAGTATGGGGGGCAACCCTAATTTATCTTTTTTTTATTTTATTTTGTTCAAATCTTAATGCGGTTCACAGAATACATCTACTTACCAAGTTTCAACAGTGTAGTTCTCATAGTTTCGGCAAAAAATGGCTGTGACATACGGACGGACAGACAGACAGACAGACAGACATGACGAATCTATAAGGGTTCCGTTTTTACGTTTTACGGAACCCTAAAAAGCACTCGAAAGATCTCTAGGGGAAAAAAGAAGCACTGGCCGTCACTCCCGGACAACCCGGGAGAGATGGGCAGTCCCTCATTTTTTTTAAAGCATAAAATTACGTTGTTTTTCTGCTTTAAATTTGTTTTATTGTTTATTTATGAAAAGAGCAATAATTAAAGTTTAGTTTTTTAGCTGTGTAGCCCCAAGAGGCCAAATTTGGGCAAAACCGGTTTTGGGACTTTAAAACCTTATTTTTTCATTATATACCTATTCGAATATTAGTTTATTTTGATGCCTAAGAGATAGGCGATAATATTAATTAGTACATTGTCGTTTACAGACACACAAAATTTGGTTTCATTTTTTAGTAATGATTTTTTGTGTGACGTCACGACGCCGGCCGCGTCGCGAGTCTGGCTATAAGTTTTATTCCTTATGGTTTTTTCACAACAGGCTATCAAGTTACTAAGGCCATCTCCTCCGGAATTACCCTATTCGAATTTTCCGAATACTGACCTTCATGATATATTTCTCCAAATTGTAATTCCTCCGGTCTGTTAGCTGACGTCTGCATTGACCGCATGGCACTTGACGCGTCTTGCACAGATCACAGGAGCTATGTCCTTGGTTGCATTGATATATTATCTCGCCATACATTTTCCCGCATGTGGGACAGTTAACATCGTTGTCTCCACCTCTTTGACGAGACTGGGACCGGGACCTTGAACTAAAATAAAATAGGTACATTAAATAAAAAATTTGAACACCCCTAAAGCTATTGCTTCTAATTGTAGGTCAGAAATATGTTAGCAAGTAAACCAAACACCCATTATGCGTCTATACGTCCCATTATATCGTAATGTATCTCATTACGTACTTGTGCGGTAATGTAATGTAAAACGCACGGTTTTAAAATGCTCCGTCTGAAACGAACGGTATCACTACCTGCACAATTAGGTTTGCTGTAATAGACTAGTGCAGAAGCGTTTGAAATTGGCAATAAACAATAGTTATTTGTTGTACAAGAGTGCAAAGTGGCTTTTTAACCGCGTGCTCAATTTTGATGACCGAGCAAGCGAAGGATTCTAAAGTTGAATCACGAGCGTAGCGAGGGATTCAAAAATTAGAATCCTGAGCGTAGCAAGGGAATCAAAAGGGCACAAGGTGAAAAATCTTTGCACTCGAGTGTAACACGTAATTTTTCATCCCCCCCCCCCCCCCCCCCCCCCTAGCGAGGAAATTACTAAACGCTTTGCGCATTTTCAGTTTCAGTCGATTCTGTTGGCGTTAAATAAACTTCTTGGTCGCTAGAATCAGTTATTATTATGGTATTTCGGTTTTTCACTTGTATTCAACTTTATAAGTTTTAAACTTAAGTTCATTTAGCCATGGGTTTAACAATAACAATATGACGTGAACATATGGAGAGTTGACCGATTGAGGTAAGGAGTTTCATGTGTACATGAAAAAGTGTCCGCCCAAATGCATTAAACTATAGTAGCGCTAAATTTGCATCAGGGTACATTTTAAAGGAAATTAATAAACGTACTATTCAGAATTCGTGAAAGAAAAATATTGGCAGTCATAGGCACTGCCGATAGAAGTGGTAACTTATAACTCAAAATTTGATTTTAACTTTGGAAACTACGCGTGTGAAACCGGAGGGCGTGGCTATGAGCATGGCCATCTAGAAATGATGACACATTTTTAAATGGCCAATGGGAAAGGCTGAGGCATTTCTAGATGGCCATTGGCTATGGTCCCGTGTTTACCCGAAGATGTCTTATCATTCCCGAGCGTGATGCTAGAATTAAATTGACAGCCCACGAAAAATCTGTCTTTGGCGCGCCAAAAGAAGTTTTGACTTCAAAATATATTGTAACTACATGTTTTCTCAAAATAGTAATTATTTATTTGATGTTATATTTACTACATTATTTTGTACTGCACAAGTAGTCGAAATTATCTATTAGTTACTATTTTAGTAGTCAAAAAATTATCTATTAGTTACTATTTTAGTAGTCAAAAAATATTTAATTATTTAACTCGGCATACTTCAATTCGATTACAATTGATTCATTCATAGCATTTCAAAATGTTTTGCCATTTGAAACAACATTCTTTACCTCTATCCTCCATACGTGAAAAGAAAATTGCGCGCAAAGCATTTAAAAAAAGTACACCAAAGAGGTTCCGAGTATGAGTTTTTAACAAATTAAAAATAAATGTATGATGAATTCGGCACCAAGGAGGTAGAAATAAATAGGTTAAATTATGTTTTGAATTCAAAACCTCAGTACACACGATTTTCTAAATTCAAATTTACTTTAACCTCTAGAGGGTAAAAACGACTTTTGCGCCCTGATATCGAGGAGTAATTAGGTTCACGTTAACATTTTAGAAATTATATGGGACTATACCTGTTTGCATTAAAATCAAGATAGTGTTTGACATCGTAAAAATTGTGAACAGTTAGCCATCTGTATAATCCACATTTAAATTTTTCGTATGAAAGTGATTTAATATTTTCTGGAACCTTGTTATAAATTCTTAAAGCTTATTAGCTATATAACAGTTTCTACGGTAAAGTTCATTATTGCATTGAGGGAAAACTATTCTATTTGGGTATCTAGTGTTGTAGTGGCGGTTATTTCCTAACTTACAGAAAAGCTCTGGGTATTTTTAACGAATACACACATTTCGTAAATATACAGAGACGGAAGTGGAAGCACTTTTAATTCTTTGAATAAAGGTTTACAAGAATCCAAGGGCCCAGCACAGCAGATTGCCCGGATACACCTTTTTTGAGCTTTAAATGCTCTTTCAAATTCAACCGAGTTGCCCCAAACGATGAGACCATACCTCAGAACTGAGGCTACGTATCCGTGATATGCCATTAATGACGTCTTTCTGGAAGATATACGTGCTAGTCTGCGAAGAGCAAATGAAAATCTACTCAGTTTTAAGCATACGTTTTCAATGTGAGCTTTCCATTTACAATGCGCATCAATTATAATACCAAGAAATGTAGCTGTAGTGGTTTCTTTTATTTCATTACCTTCGTATACTATTCTGAGATTTTGTGGTTTAGTCCTGATGTTTTGAAACTGCATAAAGTGTGTTTTTTCTATGTTTATTTTTAAGTAGTTGTTGATCATCCATTTGATAACAGTTTTGATAGTTTTATTTATGGTTTGTTCAAAATTAGTATTTTTCTGTTTCGGAATGATTATGCAAATATCGTCTGCGAACAGGACGCATTTATAGGAAATTACATCTGGTAAGTCATTAATGTATATCAAAAACAAAAGAGGTCCCAATATACTACCCTGTGGAACACCTATGTTGCTACTTTCGTAGTCTGAAAAGAAACTTTTCAAACAGTTATGTTCATCGATATTTTTAATTTCTACACATTGTTTTCGATTACTTAAGTAGCTTTTAATCCAGTCATGAGCAAGTCCTCGAATGCCACAGTTACACATGAAACTCCTTACCTCAATCGGTCAACCTTCCATATTTTCACGTCATATTGTTATTGTTAAAACCATGGCTAAATAAACTTATGTTTAAAACTTATAAAATTGAATACAAGTGAAAAACTGAAATACCATAATAATAAGTGATTCTAGCGACCAAGAAGTTTATTTAACGCCAATAGAATCGACTGAAACTGAAAATGCGCAAAGCGTTTAGTAATTTCCTCGCTAGGGGGGGATGAAAAATTACGTGTTACACTCGAGTGCAAAGATTTTTCACCTTGTGCCCTTTTGATTCCCTTGCTACGCTCAGGATTCTAATTTTTGAATCCCTCGCTACGCTCGTGATTCAACTTTAGAATCCTTCGCTTGCTCGGTCATCAAAATTGAGCACGCGGTTAAAAAGCCACTTTGCACTCTTGTACAACAAATAACTATTATAGTAGGATGAAATCCATCCATATACACTGGCAACACACGCCAGATGAACAGTGTTTATAAGATCACGCTAATTTTAAATCTCCAAAATTGTAAAAAAGCAAGTGATTTCAACTTACGCGCTTTATAAACATACGTTATACGTCTATAAACGAAGTGCCGAAGAAATACAACACGGGTGAGCAATATCCATGCATTAATCACACTTTTCAGCACATAAAATTAACGTTGAACAGTTTGAATATGAGCACACATGTATAATATTATTCCTTACACTACAATAACAACACAAAACCCATAATGTATGTGTAAATCAAAATTTCTTTTGAATTTCTCATTATCAACGAGTTCGATCGAATGACACCACAATGACACTGATAAGAACGATGAACGATTGAACTTGGATTGAACCGATTGAACGAATACCTAACGAAATAAGAAATGATTGTGACATTTATGACGTATTGTTGAAATTGACACAGAATTTGACGTCTGACAGTAGACATTTATGCGTTTCGTTTTAACCATTGTTCCGATTTACACTTACAAATTTAATTTACTCGTTGACTGAGATTGCACAATTTACGATTACATAAAATATATTATAGCTAATTTTATTTTTCTCATTACGAAAAATTTGCACCGCTGATTTCACTTAGGCAAATAATCAAGATAATTTCACAAGCCAGTATTAAACATAAATTCAAAAAATGAAAACCAGATATTCGAGTCTTCGTGAACTTGAACAAAAACTAAAGGAGGCACTAATCGATTTACAAACTACTAAAAAGATTAACGACACATTGTTGCAAGAAAGGGACGAAGGAGAGATAGAGATGAAGAATATTGTTGACCAAAATAAACGCCTACGAAATGAAATGCTTGAGTTCGAGAGGAAGTTAAATAACATAAGTGCTGAACGTGATGATTTACTGGAATTGGTGGCTATTCACGAAAATAGCAGAATTGAATGTGACGAAGCTCATTTAAAAGCTAATTATCTCCAAGATAAGCTTAAAAAAGCTGAAGCTCTCATAAACACCCTTGACATACAGATAAATAAAAAGGAAAGTCAAGCCATTCTAAATCTATTTGACAAATCGATCACTAAACATGAACGTGCTTTTAATGCGCTAGATACTATTGATCTTACGACAGAGAAAAACGTGCTAGACATGGATAAATGTACTGAATATATGAGTAAAAATAAACTAAAAATGTATTTGAAAGCAAAAAGAATAATAGTAAAGTGTAAGAAAAACATAAAATGAACATGAGAAACATAATAAGAGACCACGAAAACACAATTATAAATTACCAGGAGGATTTTAAGGAAAACTTACATAAAATAAAGAGACTAGAAGACGATCTAAAAGAAATTCAATGCAAATACAATTTAGCCCAAAGAGAAATTCAAGAACTGATCTCGGCAATAAATACACTGGTGGGCTTAAGTCCAAAAAATCGAAGAGACTCCATGTCTAACACTAATTCAATATTAGTGTCCAATATACCATCTGGAGATACACTATCTACGGTTATCACTTCTAGAAATAACTCATTGCTGGACGAAACTTTAGAAGCCAAAGTGGATTATAACATTGAAATTGATTCCACACAAATAGATATACTCTGTCCACAGAAGGAACAACAAAGTGAAGAAGGGAACGTGGAAATTTTCTGTGATAGCTTTGGTCATGGAATAGGAAAAACTTTCAATAATTTTATGAATCAAAAAGTAATTAACAATTGTATGCCAAACGTAAAATTTAAAACTTTGATTGAAAAAATTGTAGCCAATGATTTTAAACAAAAAACTAACGTGGTAATAATGATGGGAGGGACTTATGGTGTAACAAAAAAAGTCCTCTTAAACTGCATCGAATCGCTTATTGAACTTCATAAGAAAGGGTCTATAAACAAAATAGTTATGTGTACATTTCTTTATCTGGATGGGATGGACTGGGCTCAAAAGATGAGAATACATAGCCTTAATATAGTTTTACACAATCTCGTCTCCAACAAATCTCGTGAATTTCTAGTTTTTGACTTAAACTATAAGTCAAACGATATTATTTACACCTTGGGACCCTTGAACAGGTATAAAAAAACTAAGCTAACGAAGCTTATTGTTTTGGCCCTATCGAATAATTTGAATAGCCGTAGTGTAGATGGGGGTAATGTAGTTATTACATTAACTAAAGAACAGGACAACCATTGTTTAAACTAACACCGATGACAACAGGGAGGACTTGTTATGTTACGTCAAAACGTAAACATGCCCAAGCCCTTCCTTGCAATAAAAATAGCATTAAGAAACTAGTTAATATGAACATATTGTATCAAAATATAAATAGATTATCTGGGAAATTGTTAGAATTGGAAATGTATTTGGAAAGCGCGAATCATGATATTCTATGCATCACGGAGACTTGGCTGTCTAAGTCAACTTTAAATTTTAGTCTTCGTAACTATGTAATAGGCAGCATTTTTTACAGAACCAAACGTATTGGAGGAGGATGCATGATTTTTGTTAAACATACCATTAAATATAAAACACGGAAAGATATAGAAAAACTAAGTGAAGAATGTCACTGTGAAGTAGCTTGTGTTGAGCTGGACAGTCATATAATTTTGTGTGTATACAAACCGCCAAGCGCCGTCTTCGAAAGATTCCTAACTGTTCTGGAGGAAGTTATTTGTCGTATCACTGACAAATGGAAGCCGATAGTGATGTGCGGGGACTTTAACATTGATTTGCTAAAGGATTCCACCTTTAAGAATGCAATGAAATCGCTATGTCAGTCATTTAATTTGGTGGAGGTATTCATTAGGCCGACAAGAGTTGCCACAACAAAGATAGGTACATCTGCAACATGTATTGATAATATTTACGTCAACTGTAAATACCAAGAGAGCAAAATCCTAGATCGCTTAAGATCGGACCATAGGGGACTAAGTATTACCTTACCTACCCATATACAAAAAAATGAGGTAAAACTAATAACGAGACCTATTACACAGGATCGCATAGAATTGTTAAAAATCGCAATTGACAAATATTTCATAAATTTTAATTCTGACATCATATTTAATAATCCTGACTATAGTTATAACAACTTTTTTTAAATGTTCCAGAATGAATACAATTCTATATTTAAAACCAAAGAAGTTAATGTAAACAGCAAACCCAAATTTGCCGAGTGGGCTACTCCTGGATTGTTTATTAGTCGAAATATTTTATACAGTTTATACGAGTTAAAGACATTATGTCCGGATGAAGCTACTAAAAACTACATACAGCGTTATTCAAATATTTTTAAAAAGGCGTGTGCTCATGCCAAAGCCATCTTTATCAGAAATAAGCTCAAAAATTCTGACAATATTATTAAATCTACTTGGAACATCATAAACAAAGAGACGGGTAGATCTCAAAAACAAGAAAAATGTTCTAAATTGATCATCATCATCATCATCATCATCAGCCCGTGTTCGTCCACTGCTGGACATAGGCCTCTCCCATAATACGCCACTCAGCCCGATCCTCGGTCTTACGTTTCCAACTGCCACCAGCCATCTTTCGTATATCGTCACTCCATCGGGTCTCAGGGCGTCCTACACTACGTTTGCCGATTCGCGGTCTCCACTCCAAAACCCGTCTACCCCAACGGTTATCGGGTCTGCGACAGATGTGACCGGCCCATTGCCACTTCAGTTTGCTAATACGTTGAGCTATGTCGGTGACTTTAGTTCTCTGACGAATCACTTCATTACGAATGCAATCCCTCAGAGAAACTCCAAGCATAGCCCGTTCCATAGCTCGCTGAGCGACTTTGAGCTTTCGGACCATTTTGACTGTCAGTGTCCCCGTTTCAGCACCGTAGGTCATAACGGGTAGGACGCACTGGTTGTACACTTTTGTTTTGAGACTTTGTGGGATGGGTGACGAGAAGACCCGACCAAGTTTGCCAAACGCTGCCCAGCCCAACTGGATTCTTCTCATGGCCTCACTCTCAAAGCTACATCTACCTAGTTCGAGCGTCTGCCCTAAGTAGACATATTTCCGAACAATTTCGAGAGTGGTTCCACTTACGGCAATCGGCCCCGGAGCAACGAACTCGTTGCACATGACTTTGGTTTTATCCAAATTCATCCGAAGGCCGATGCGTTGAGAAGCGTTAGCCAGGCCGTCCAGCATCCACTGCATATCCTCCAGCGACTCTGCCACAATGACGATGTCGTCAGCAAATCGTAGGTGAGAGATGTATTCGCCATTGATGTTTAGGCCATGTCCAACCCAATCCAGCGTCTTAAACACATCCTCTAGTGCGTTTGAGAACAATTTCGGGGAAATAACATCCCCTTGCCTCACGCCTCGATGCAGAGGAATATGTTTTGTCTGCTGATCTTGGATTTGGACCGCCATCGTAGCGGCGTTGTATAAACACCTCATCACCTCGATGTATCGCCAATCGACTTGGCATCGCTGTAAGGACTCCAGAACAGCCCAGGTTTCGACAGAGTCGAACGCCTTCTCATAGTCCACAAACGCTAAGCAAAGCGGCCGATTGTACTCCTTTGTCTTTTGTACAATCTGCCGTACCGTGTGAATGTGGTCTATGGTGCTGTACCCACTTCGAAACCCGGCCTGTTCAGGAGGCTGAAACTCGTCGAGTCTTCGGGCGAGACGATTCGTGATAACTCTCGAAAACAACTTATAGACATGGCTCAGAAGCGATATTGGTCGATAATTCTTTAAAAGGGTCTTGTCGCCCTTTTTAAAGAATAGGATGACTACACTTCTGTGCCATGCCTGTGGAGTTCTCCCGGTGAAGAGGACGGTATCAAACAGTTCTTGAAGCTCTTTTATAAGTGGTGCACCACCAGCCTTCAAGAGCTCTGTTGTAATTCCGTCCTCGCCCGCGGCTTTTCCATTTTTAAGTTGCCCAAGAGCCATCACGATTTCGTCCATACTTATTTCTGGCAGTTCTTCAGTGTAGTGGCGAGTTAAAGTGGCTCTTTTGTCCTCATTCTGTGGGAGATGTGGAGCATGCGATGCGTACAGCTGGCTGTAAAAGTCTTCCACTTCCGAGAGAATATCCGCCTTGGATGAAACGACTCTTCCCGTCGAGGTAGTTAACTTCGTCAGGTGACTTCTACCCAAAGTCTTGACGAACACTTTTGACCCCCGATTTTGCTCAATTGATTTTTCAATCGAGAGCGTGTTAGCTAATCGGAGGTCACGTCGTACAAACTTGGTAATTCTTTTGCTAAGAGCGCCTTGTTCAGACGAAGTTAACGTGGGATTCCGTCGTTCCTCCATGAGCTCTAAGGTCTCCCTGGAAAGCTTGGACTTCCCGCCTTTGCGCCGCATTTCGCAAAACTTTGTGCCCTCATCTCGCAGGACTTCCACTACACTTTCGAGCTTCTGGTCAGCGCTATTTGTGGTTTCCAAGGCAGCAAACCGGTTTTCCAATTTTAACTGGAATGCTTCAGACCCAACTATGGTTTGGAGAAGGTTCGGACGGAGTGTTGACTTCATCAAACGGTCTCGTTCAAGCTTGTAATTAATATTCAGGGTGCCTCGAACAAGCCTGTGATCACTACCGGTAGCAAACCGAGAGATCACTGAGACATCCCTGAATATTCGCCGTTTGTCCGCTATGATGAAGTCAATCTCATTTTTCGTCCGTCCGTCGGGGCTTCGCCATGTCCACCTCCTCTGAGGCTGTTTCTTATAGAACGAATTCATCAGAAACTAAATTGATGATAGGTGATAAAGCAATAACAGACAAAATTCAAATTTCTCACACATTTGAAACATACTTTGCTGACATACCAATTTCGACAACTAAGCATCTAACTTGTATGCCATCACTGGCAGAAGACGTATTAAAAAGTAATGTAGACGCACCCACAGCTAATTTTTCTTTTCGGGAAATTACAGCACACACTATTTTGAAGACGTTTAAAGAAATTAAAGTTAAAAAGACGGAAGATTTATGGGGATTATCCGTTAAAGTTATTCAAAGCGTTATCGACAAAATTGCCCCTTATCTTGCTACATTATTTAATTCTTCCATTATAAAAGGTACGTTTCCGAGCTTAATGAAACATGGTAGAACAGTGCCGTTGTTTAAAGCTGGTGATAGAACTGATCCTGGTAATTATAGACCTGTTACTATACTACCTTGCGTTAGCAAAATATTTGAAAAAATCATGCTAAACCAATTGGTTTCATATTTCAACACAAATAAATTATTACATAATCACCAGTTCGGTTTCATCAAAGGTAGATCAACTACTGATGCAGCACTGTTGTTGAACAATTATATTTTAGAGGCATGGGAGGATCGTCACGACGTTATTGGTGTGTTTTGTGATCTATCCAAGGCGTTCGACTGTGTTCGTCACAAGACTCTCTTGAACAAACTGTCGTTCTATGGAGTTGCGGGTTCTTCCTTGGATCTTATTGGCTCCTACCTATCAGAGCGTGTACAGATAGTAGATGTAGATGGAACTAGATCAAAGGGAGCTCTTGTATCCATCGGAGTGCCCCAAGGATCCATTCTTGGCCCGTTTCTGTTCCTGGTCTATATAAACGATCTCCCAAGCACTATTACGAAACAATCGAACGCTAAAATTGTCTTATTTGCGGATGACACTTCTCTTCTTTTTAAGGTACAGAGGGGCACCTGTGACTTAATGGAAATAAACAAAATATTAAAGATTCTTTGTGACTGGTTTGATGTAAACAATTTGGTTATAAATCCTTCTAAAACAAAGTGCATAAGGTTTGCCCTTCCAAATGTACAAAACCCTAAACTAAAGTTGACACTAAAAGAAGAAGACATTGAACCAGTCGAAACAACAGTGTTTTTAGGTATAACGGTAGATTCTAAGCTACAATGGGGCCCACATATTAATAAACTGGCTGATAAGCTTAGCTCAGCGGCGCACGCGATTCGCCAGATAAGAAAAATTTCAGATGTGGCAACTGCTAAGTTAGTATACTACGGATACTTTCATAGCGTAATGTCATATGGCATTTTACTGTGGGGATCGGCAGCAGAAAGAAATTCAATCTTCGTGCTGCAGAAAAGAGCTATTCGGGCGATATACATGTTGGGGCCACGTAGGTCTTTAAGAGAGCTGTTCAAAACAATACAAATTCTAACAACACCATCATTGTACATGTACATTTACGAGTGTATTATGTATGCCAGGAAAAACCTACGGAGTGACCTGAAAAAGCCCAATTCCGCACGTTACAAACATAGACTCAACTATCCCAGATGCAGGCTTCATAAAACTGAAATATCATTCATTAGGAATGGTGTGCGATATTATAATGTAATTCCGGAGCAGGTAGTGAATCTTGACGAAAGAAGGTTTAAAAATGAAATTAAAAAGTACCTAATCAGCAAGGCCTATTATGATGACAAATTATTTATGAAAGATAGAAAAAATTGGCAAAATCAATATTCAAATTTAAATAACAATCCGACATTGGCAACCTTGCGGACATGACATTTCTGTTTCATTTTTATGACATAATAATATAATATTTAGAAATTAATTATTTTATATAATTGTATGTATACGAATGACAACGCCCTTTTACAGCTGCTCTTTATTGACAAGGCCTTTTTACAGCCGCTTTTTACAGACAAGGCCATTTTACAGCCGCTCTAATAGAATGTGATTTCACTAATTTAATTTTGATTTGATTGTAATGATATTTAAAAATTCAATGTATAGATATTTATTTTTGTTAATTGTTGACGTTACCAAGTGTATCTTAGATGCCTAAGGTTCGAAATAAATGAATTGAATTGAAAAAAATTGAATTGAATTGTAAATGGAAGAGAATATGACATAAGTGAAAGGAAAAATAATTTACGGGCGATCTGAGGTCGCCCTTTCACTTTTCTCATATTCTCTTCCATTTACAATGGGTTTCATCCTGCTATAAATTATTTTGTTTTCAAAAGCTATCGAGATTGGTCTCTAAATCATATCGGAGCTGAATAATGGTCTTTCAAAGTTTTTTTGGATTGTTCTTATATGGACTAGTGGCGCCATTTCCTATAGCGGCCAAACATCCGTTATCACTTTTAGGAAACATTATTATACCTACAAGGTACTTGTGCAATTAAATTTGCTGTAAGTCATATCGGAGCTGAATAATGGCCTTGCAATTTTTTTTGCGTTTTTAGGGTTCCGTAAAACGTAAAAACGGAACCGTTATAGATTCGTCAATTCTGTCTGTCTGTCTGTCTGTCTGTCTGTCTGTCCGTCCCACAGAAATCTAAATAATAAGGTACTAGAAGTCTCATGACCGCGTGACATTGTCGCCGCACAGGTGACTTTTAGGCCACCAGTGCTCGAGTTGTAGTTTAGTCTTCTTCGAACCGGCAGACGTGAATCATCTTTAAAAACTTGTGTTATGCAGCATAAACAACTGTGAAAGTTCTTCCACAACTTGCAATTATACCAATAATGAGATTATATTTCACTGATAGGTATTTTATTTTATTTTAATTGTATTTTTTAATAAAATAAACCCAGGTAGTGATCGTGAGCTAGTGCTGTGACGGTCCAATTTTACTTGCCCAAAAATAAACGATGAAAATTGTATTTTAAATTTTACATTTTTTATCGAAAAACTAACATAATATATCGATAAAAAAATTGTACGCAGTTAACACCCATACGTAAAATCTTTTAATCCGCGGTAAACATTACTTCATAATTCATAAATTATTAACAAAAGTATATACATACTATCTATAACGCGCGATTGTTCGTCCGTGCAAAATAAATATTAAGGTAACTGAGGCAGTATTTATAAATAAAATATTAAATAAATAAATATTGGTGGACAATTCTCACACAACACCAGTGGCAGCTTTACCCATTGCGCGGCCCCGAGCGCCAGGTCTTTGCGAGGCCCTTTGACTTTCGTGAAAAGTATGTGTTGCGAAAATAGGTCTGGTTGTTGGGTTTTAGGTACCTATTTGTCATATTTATTTGCCGAGAAATGCTAAAGTTCTACTAGTCAGTTCATAGAAGTGATGAGTGAGAGATGAGCGATAAAAAATGAGTTTAAAAATAGTTTACACTAGCAACGGGATTTTTTCCCAGGATAAAAATGTAGCCTATGTGATATTCCAGATTATAATCCGGCTATGTTCCAAATTTCATTCAGCCATTCATAACATCAGTAACTAGAATAGGATTTAAATATTTATAAAATTAACAAATACAGAGATGATACACGTTAAAATGTTTGTTTGCGGCTTTTCTAAGACTAACATCTTTAATTAAGGCGCAATAAATCTTTGTAGCGAATGAGCTACGCCATTTTTAGGGTTCTGTAAAACGTAAAAACGGAACCCTTATAGGTTCATCATGTTTGTCTGTATGTATGTCTGTCTGTCCGTCCGTATGTCACAGCAAGATTTTTACACAAAAATATAAAAAAAACACTAAATTTAAAGGGTGCCTCATACTCTCGAACCTCATACAGAACTGAAACTCAATTTTTTTTCATCAAACCCATTCGTGTGTGTTGTCTATGAATAGGTCTTCAAAAATAATGTTGATGTCTCCAGTGTAACTTTTTTATATACTGAATAATTTACGCGAATGAGACTTCCAAAGTGGCAAAATGTGCCCTCACCCCCTGTAACCCCCTCTAAAATAAAATAATGATATACCTAACTAAAATAACTATTAATCCACATTACCATGCAAACTTCCAACGAAAATTGGTTTGAGCTCGATCTAGTAAGTATTTTTTTTTAGTACGCCGTGATTAAAGTTACAACGGACTAAAAGAACTTACGTAATAGGTATGTTGTTGCCACGGAACCCTTCATGGGCGAGTCCGACTGGCACTTAGCCGCTTTTATTGTATTGAAAGAATAGCAGGGACGGAAAGCTGATCTTGTGTCTTCCTCGAAAATTGTTTTAAGTGTTTAAGTTTCGAAAAATAAATACAATCCTTTCAGTAGATGAAACTGTAGTAGGTTTTGTGGCAATAACTCTCAGGACTTCATAATTCGATAGAGTACCTACTACAAGTACTACATTATTAAGGATCAGAAACAAAAATATAGTTGAAATGTTATGGTGTCTTTCCAATTTTTTTTAATTTGCTTGTGTTTTTGTGCGATGCCCCTGCAAGAGCGAGGCCCCGGGCGATTGCCTCGTTCGCCACTGCACAACACCATCTGACCCTAAACTAAGCAAAGCTTGTATGATGGCGGCCAGATAGCTGATAAAATACTTATATAATTTTAAATACATACTTATTATACATCGAAACACCCAGACACAGTGCAAACATTTGAATTCATCACACAAATATTTGCACTGGGTGGGAATCAAACCCACGACCTTCAGCTTCGCAGGCAGAGCTACTACCCACTAAGACACGAGGCCACGAGTAAGATTTAGTTATTGTAAGCTTTTATTTTTAAGACTTTATTAGTCTTCATACAAAATCAGCGAGCAACACGGAAGGGAGTATGCCTACACAGCGTTTCCCCTCTGTCAAAGTACAAGTCCGCGTGGACCATGGAGTTTGATAATATACTGTGGCGTGGAATACACTGAGAGCGGGGCTAGATTTGTGAATGGTGCTTTATTTTTGATGTGTTAGTGATTTGGCTGTGTGAGTATAGTCGGCAATGGATCGGTACAGGTATGTTTTGTATGTATTAGTGCGGCTTTGCGCTAGTGTGGAACTTTCCCCTCCCACAAGAAATGACAGAAAGATTTGAACAATATTTTTTAGCTAAAGCTACTTCCTTTCCGTGCTTGCGCGGAAGATCGAGTAGCTCGATGTACAAAATATACAACAACCTTTGTTTTTCAACTATACCTCAGCCCATGTAGTGTCAAAATTACATAGTTCAGTTTTCGAAACAATAGTACTTCTACCCCGTGTGACCAACTTATTTTATAGGCATATTGACTTTGTTGAAGTGTAATACACCTAATTAATAAAATAAATAATAACCTATTTATCGAATGTTAAAATTGGACCGTACTTTGAAATATCGATATGTATTAATTTTTGTCAAGCACTAGTGTATATGTGAAAAATTGATTAGTTTTCAATGTATTAGTAGGTTCACTGATAAGCGTTTATGAATGTGTGTGGTGCAATCACAGACCGAGGTTGATAATGTACAGCTATTGGTGTGTGAGTTGATTTGTATTTGAATACTACGCGCATGTAGTTGTGACCGCGGGGGTAGGGGAAATGTGGCGACAAGCGTTTTGTAAGTGATTTGAGAGTAATGCCATTTCTATTACCTTATTATTTAGATTTCTGTGGTCCGTCCGTATGTCACAGCCACTTTTTGCCGAAACTATGAAAACTACACTGTTGAAACTTGGTGAGTAGATGTATTCTGTGAACCGCATTAGGATTTGAATAAAAAAAAATTAAAAAAAAGAAAAATTTGGGTTACCTCCAACACTGAGAACTGAAACTCAAATTTTTTTCATCAAACCTACACGTGTTGGGTGTCTATCGATAGGTCTTCAAAAATGATGTTAAGGTTTCTAAAATCATTTTCCTCTACACTGAATAATTTGCGCGAGAGACACTTCCAAAGTGGTAAAATGTGTGTACCACCCCCCCCTCTAACTTCTAAAATACGAAAATGAAATATCTAAAAAAAATATATGATGTACATTACCATGTATACTATGTATTCCTCGGCGCCTCGCATAAAGTCCCTAGAGCAGAGAAGGTATAAGGGAGCGCAAATACCCAACACCCAACCAAACACCCTCTTTTTAGTTCACACTCAAGAGGAGAAGGAGACCCTGACAAACCAGGGTTATGGTTCAGGCACCGGGTCACGCATCCTTACCATCCATGAAGCTCAGGGACTAACATACGAGTCGGTAATCGCAATAAAAACTAAGGCAAACACGAAGCTGCACGAGAGCGTGCCTCATGCGGTCGTCGCAATCTCACGGCACACGGGGACCTTCATATATTACGCTGACGACACCGACGACGCCATCGGTCGGTTCGTGCGGCGAGCGTTGTCTGCAACACCGAAGACCATCCGAGAGTTCAATTTGCAGATGGCCATCAAGGATAGAAATGCAGTCGTGGTGGAGGCGCTGAGCCGGGAGGAGGCGACTTAGAAAATAAAATAGTCCTAGAATTAGCAAGAAAATGTTCCCTACTCTCTCCTATTTCCTTTTCTTCTCAAATCCAAGATTAATGTAACAAAAAGAAAACGATTGACAAAGGTCACGGACCCCGGAGTCCGTGGAGCTGTAAAATTAAAAAAAAAAAAAAAAAAAAAAAAAAAACTACCAACGAAAATTAGTTTGAGCTCGATCTGATGAGTACTTTTTTTTTCATCATCATCATCAGCCGCAAGACGTCCACTGCTGGACATAGGCCTCCCCCCTAGATTTCCACAACGAACGGTCCTGCGCCACCTGCAACCAGCGGTTTCCAGCGACCTTCGTGAGGTCATCTGTCCATCTAGTGGGAGGCCGTCCAACACTGCGTCTTCCGGTTCGTGGTCGCCACTCGAGAACCTTTCTTCCCCATCGGTTGTCAGTTCTGCGAGCGATGTGGCCTGCCCATTGCCACTTCAGCTTAGCTACTCTTCGAGCTACGTCGGCTACTTTCGTTCTTTTGCGAATATCTTCATTACGGATTCTGTCGCGCAAAGAGACTACGAGCATAGCTCGCTCCATAGCTCGCTGTGTGACTTTGAGCTTTGTTATGAGGCCTACAGTTAAGGACCACGTCTCAGTTCCATAAGTCATCACTGGCAACACGCACTGATTGAAGACTTTCGTCTTCAAGCATTGGGGTATTTTGGACTCCAAGATGTGCCGTAGTTTCCCGAACGCTGCCCATCCGAGTTGGATCCTTCGCTGGACCTCTTTGTCGAAGTCGGATCTACACAATTGGATCTTTTGACCCAGGTAGACGTATTCGTCAACAACTTCGAGTGTGGTATTCCCAACAATAACCGGTACAGGTGAGACATGAACATTTGACATGACATTCGTCTTGTCCATTGTCTTCGTTCTTCATTCTTCATTCGTCTTGTCTTCGTCTTTTGAGGTACGAGAATTCCGATAGAAGAAAGGGCAAGGTGGTATTAGATCATGCAGATCAGTTGCACACTCTCCGAAGTGTGTCCGATAAAAAACCGATAAGCTAGCAATCTTGCGGCGATGATCAAGACTTTGAAGTCTTTTACGCACAAGAGTGTCATTGCCTATGAGCCTTCTGGCACGTCTCTCAATCGATTCCAGAGTCTCCAGCTGATACTTAGCCGATCCATCCCAAAGATGCGAACAGTACTCCATACAGGAGCGAATCTGTGCCTTATACAACGTGAGCAACTGCGGCGGCTAAAATTTAGCCTTAGACTCAATATACGTGCCAAAGTTGAGCGTCGATGACAAAAAAATGCCCAAAAGCTCGAGATGGTCAGTAACCGGCACGGATACGCCTCGAAAAGTAGGAGCCAGTGCGAATGGACTCCTTTTAGCGGAAAATAAACACGCCTGTGTTTTTCCTTCGTTAAACTTAATTAACTTAACTTTTCGATTAACTTCGTTAATCTGTTGTAACTACTTATGTTTGTTAAGCGAGATAATACCCTAGTACTGGTATTGCTAATTGGACGCTAGTGTCTCATAATAGGCTGTTGTTAATCAACAGCAACACCTGCATTCAGCATCGAATGCTGACTTCTGCTCAATTTATTTTTTTGGAGCGTCTAATCGACCACCTATCTGACATAAAATAGACGTACAGACGGACTTCTAGAGTGCTCGCAATATAACTCTGCGCGTAGCAAAATATGGAACTAATTGACAGGCCGTCAACTTCACGTCAACTTCTTATTTACGTCAATTGACAAAAGTTTGTTTACGTTTGGTGTATTTATTAATTTCCAAAATAATTAATAGCTTTTATTATGCCGAAAGTGATTAAAAGTGCTGGCCGGGGCTGGTTCTTGAAAATCAATCGTGGTTGTGAAGAAGAACGATACAATAACGGGCCAAAAGTGCAGTTTTCCAAACGCAGAGCTATTTGACAACTAACATGTAGGGATACCATAGCAATCAAATCTCCACTTATTATCGGCATATTTTAAAGGTGAGGCTTTAGGTTGAGGTGCGGCTTTGGGTTTGATTGTTTTATCGCCAATTTACCCGTGGGAAAAAATGTGAGTGCTTAAGACCGAATGTGAGAAACTAGTTATTAATGTTTTTTTTTTCATAATTTACAAATCAAAATAGAAAACACAGTGACACAGCAGTGAAGATCAGCTGATTGTATCTTTCTCGCTCGGGTACACTTTCGGCGGTTCCATGTTCACCCGATCGACCCTTTCACCTAACACCGGTGCGCCAAAAAAAATTTTACTTATTTTTTTTTCAACGTTAGCTTGGATGCTCTTTGATCCTTAACTCTGTATTCATTACTGTATTTTTGTTGTAGGCGTTTCAGAACATACTGTCACGTGGTAATGGACAACGCATTATACCACTGCACTCAGATGAATAAAGCGGCTACAATGGGCAATGTAAAAGAAGAAAGCCAAAAGTGGCTTAAGAAAAATGAAATAGATTTCGACGATTGTAGGACAAATCCGCAGTTACTCGAATAAAGAGGCACAAAGAAGACCCACAATACCAAGTAGAATAACTATTAAAGGAACATGGACAGGAACTTTTGTGGTTACCGCCGTGATTCATCGTGATTTTTACCCTATTGAAAAAAGAAGATGATTCTATGGAAGCCAATGACTCAATATAAGAACGTTTATGCGCCAAATTTTCAAATAGTGTTATTTATGGTCTCAATAAAAGATTTACAAGTTATTTCGTTAAATTAAATTCTTGTTATTTCGATGTTGGTGTAGGTTGAAAATGACAGATTTTTTAAAATGTAATAAACTATAATAAAGTATTCCTGGTGGTAAGAGACTCGGACAGCCTGTACCAATTACCAATGATACTTGGTCATACTGAACCAAACCAGCACTGCAAAGGCGTTCATTACTTCGAGACATTCGTTCTTGAGTCTCAGTTGTCGTGTAGTTACTTAAATTGCTTCCCTGAAAAATCCCTTCCCGTACCTGTTTTATGAAGTTGTACGTTCCCAATGAACGGGAAGGGAACCTATTAGCTTGACCTGGCAACATTAAGTACGCCACCAGTCGCGCGCAGACTTATACTGCGAGCACTATATCAATGAATGGTGGGATTTCACTTCTTTTTGTAGAAACGTGGACTTATTGATTTATTATATTAGATGTATTATTTGACACATATTCTTTTTTTCCGGTTCTGATTCTTGTACAGTAGCAACAGTTTTTCGTATTGCCCATTCGCGTTCATTATTTAAGTGGACTCTCCATAATAGGCAAAGAACTCTAGAAGATTGGAAGAAGACTGCAAATAAATAAAAGCCAGTCTAGCCTTATCCAGAGTTTTCCTTTAATTTTATTTGTATGCGTATTAAAAGCAGAAGGGGAGGTATTCGCCCAGTAGTGGGAAGCAATAGGCTAGATTAAATTAGAAGTTGTGTCCCACAACGCTGGATTTTTACAATGACAGTCGATTTTTTTATGAACCAGTAGAATGGGGCATTACTGTATCTCTTATACAGCTGAGACAAGCTGAGGGTTCTTCATCAGATACTTCAGACCTTAGATTTTTGACATCAAATGAAGAGACAAACAAAGTTGATTTTTTTTTGTAAAGGCGTGTTTTAAAATAACCAGGGATACCACCAGGTCTTCCAGATTTTTGATATTCCTAGTTTTTATAGTTTTACTCTTTATGTGGCCATTAAACCCAAAGTCTGTACCAAATTTCAGCTCTCTGAGTTTATGGGAAGTACTAGTTCTATTTTGATGATCATGAGTGAGTGAATGAGTGTCGTAAATGCGAAACTTTGCTTTCGCTTAACTTCGGAACTAAATGACGTACAGACTTGAAATTTTAGATTTTAAATACGTGATTATAGTTTACTAGATGACGAAAATTTCAGCGTTCTGGTCTTATCCAGAGGTTCTCAAATAGGGGCCTGAAAATGTGACGAAATGGTTCCAGTAAAGGATGGTACGGCAGTGTTTGCTTTGCGCTCGAATTGGCGGGGGCACTGCCGTGCCCCTAGATAGTACAGATGCGTACAGAGTTGTTAAGTGACAATGTATTTTTAATTACGGACATGAAATAAAATGTGACTTTTACACAATACACTTATACACAATAATTTATAATGCATCATAAAAAAAATTGGTAGTCTGTAAATTTGGTTTACGGACGATAGCTTAACGTGACAACGTCATTTTGACGATCATGTGTGGTGGCGACCATCTTGGATTTGAAATTTGTCATAGTGTATAGTATTCTACTAGTCAAGCTTTTTCATATGATACCCATATTGAGGGAGTAGTGAAAACATAAATGTATTTTGCCATTTTGTGATGGCGGCCATCTTGGATTTAAAATTTGTCATAGTGCATAGTATTTTATTAGTCAACCCCTTTTATTTGATACCCATATTGAGGTAATATTGAAAAGTAATGTAATTCGCCATTTTGTGGAGGCGGCCATCTTTAATCGATATTAACCGAACATTGCTAAAGCGCCTATTAGACTACGCGTTATTCAGCACTCGTTATGCAAACTGTCTTAGAGTCTAACTTGTCAGCTCGCTATTACACCAGTCTGAAAAACGCGCGCTCTAGGACTTTTAACATTACTTATTTTTCTTTACTGCACGCTATTATGATATTTATTAATTTAAATTAAAAAAAAAATGGCAGTCATAGGAACTGCTGATAGAAGTGAAAACTTATAACTCAGAATTAGATAGCTCACTTTGGAAACTACGCGGGTGTAACCGGAGGGCGTGGCCTCGCCATCTTGGCATGGCCATCTAGAAATGGCTAATGGAAATAGAATTTCCCATTGGCTGATGCGTTTCTAGATGGCCATGCCATGATGGCCTATCCACGCCCTTTCAGCATTTCCCATTAGCTGACGTATTTCTAGATAGCCAATAGCCCGAGTTTACCTAAAGCTTTCTTATCATACCCGAGCGTGAGGAATGAATTCAATTCACAGCCCACGAAAAATATGTTTAGGCGCGCCTAAAGAAGTTTTCGCTTCAAACATTTTAAGCATTTAACATTTAAGATAGGTATAATAATAACGAGATCAAAATTATGGCATTCCAACTCCGAATACCTAATCCGCAAAAATAGAAATTACCGCGAATATCAATGAACCAATGACTAACCAATGCAATGATATTTTAAGAATATATGTCAATGTCAGTGTCATGCATTTGTCGGTCTAACAGTCTTTGTCTTATTACACTACTCGTTATTCAGACTGTAAGCCAGTAAGACTAGCCGAACCCGATCTTGCTGTCTGAATGCAGAGTCTAACAGTCTGACGCTTATTACATCACGCTACTTAGACTAAAACTGTCTGAATAACGAATGGTGTAATAACGCCATAAGAACCACCGTTCAAAAATTAATCTTCAAATGAAATAATTGGGCGAGTCCAACAGAACTATACTCTGAGCGCTGTAGCATGAGTCCTATAACAGTTCGAACTAGTTTCGTAACACGAAACGTTTTATGAAAATTGCCGTGATTTACAATAATAGTATTACTTAGTATTACAGCTGCTCCACATTTGTAATATTTTGAATCATTAATAGCTATCATCAATAAATTAAATGAGACCCAACTAGAATGTTCTAGCCCACAAATAAAATAAAATTTAAATTAAATAAACGAAATTTTGTGCGTACAACGTAACACAAAAACGTATATAGTGATGGGGTGGATGGGACTGCAAAAATGCATAATCAAAATAGACTGAAACCTAGGGCGGCAGTTTTTAGAGGGCGGCAAATCTAGTAAAAAATTGTATGATTTTATTACTTTTTTAATAATTATGTCATTAATCGATTTAGGAATTAAAGATTTGGACTTGGATCAGAATCCTTGATAAGTTACTTTTCAAATATCATTTACGATGTGTTTTCTCTTTTGGTAAACTTATTAAGTCAAAAAACAGTTTGGAGATGAGATAAGCCCCCTGATTTAAAATGCGATTGGATTGCCATTGTAGACCGCATTGTCGCTTAACATCTTTCTGGCGAGATGGCGGTCAATAAAAGTTAAAGCCAGGTATTCCTGCCAAAGCATTTAAGTCAGCACATCAAAAAGTGAAACTAAGACAAGGAAAATTAGGTGACAGAAGTTGAATAGCCTAGGGGCAGCTAATGTGTAAATTCGCCATATAATGTGCCAAGTATTGAGTAACGAGATAAGCAAGACACGTATCTGATGAGAAACAACATGCTTGGTTGCCCATAAGAGTATAGCGACACGCAGCTAATGTGATAAGTGTGCTAAGTGGCCTGTGATCAACCCTATCATCATCAGACAAAGATGAGATCTTGTCAAATACAGTTATTTATTACATTGTAGGTATTAGTTAACTTTCTTTCTATGGCCGGGAACACAGTTAATATAATAAATAAATAGACTCGACATCGTCTTTTGCCTAAGCCGCCTCCTCCCGGCCCAGAGTCTCCACTAGGGCCGCATTTTTGCGTAACGTAAATAAATACAACATGTTACAACCAAAATATTATATGTACCTATTGCTTTTCAAAATAATTTTTCGTAAGAGACATTCGTTCCCATTTCAACTCCAATTTCATCCCCGTACAGTTCTAAATTACACAATAGCTAGAACAAACATTTATTTGCTTCGTATCAAGTGCCTACATACGGAGTTTCATGGTTTTATTTTCAACGTTTGGGAACTTCTATATTTTTTTTTTTTTTTTTTATAGCGTAGAGTGACGAGACGAGCAGGTCATGTGCCTGGTGGTAAGCAACATGCCTGCCACATAACAGCACAGTAACACGCAGCTATCGGAACATGATAGTCCAAATCATTACCTAGCACTGCACTGCGCTCGTCACCCAGAGATCTAAGATATTATGTCTCTAAGCCCTGTAATTTCTCTGGAATCATTGCCCTTCAAACCGGAACACAGTAATGTTTGCACATTATTGCTTGGCGGTAGAATATTTGGCAAAGGTGTGGTACTTCCCCAGGCGGACTCTGCTAAGAGTCCTACCACTACAAAGAAACTTACGTGCTAAAAACGTGCACGTAGGCGCTCGCTAACCTTGAAGCAAAATTTCAGATTCCTAGCGTTTGCAGTTTCTGAGATTCCTTGATGAGTGACCTTTCGCTTTTATATAATTATGTAGATGTAGATTATGCTAGAATTATAAATGAAATATGTTATCTAAATTGCGGGGGCGGCTTTTTTAAGTTTTTGCCTGCCTAATATTGAAATTTGCCTGCTTAAAGTCACAACCCTCACACGTCACAGTTACAGGCGTACATGAATCTAATGGAAGTTGGATGACATTGTAAAAAGGCTACCCAGATACAAAATCTCCTTAATTTGGGGGGAATTTAAATAAATTATCACCGCAAAAATATTTATATTTCCATTAATAGGATTTAACACACAATGCTAATAAAAGTCTAAAATGATGTATCTTTGAAAGATTTACACAAAACAATGTAAGTCATTTTTAAAAAAGCAAAAAAAAATATATCTCAATCTCAAAATTCGTGTTTTTAATTTATTCTTCGAATGTCTAAAACGCTTTACGACGTCATTGGCCGTTCAAAAGTAAACGAAACATTTGTTTATGTTTTATTTTGATATTTTTAATTTTTTCGGATATTATTACTACACAATTTTCGATATTCTGTAACAGCAATAAAGAATAAAGTTTCATTATGGAAGACGGCTAAAATATAAAATAGCTAGCTGACCCAACAATTTTTTTTCCGCCATATTTTCCAAATTCAAAGACTTATATTCTATGATAAAATTAAATTAATACATAAAAGATAACATCTGTTTTTAATAGAGCTATATACTGAAATAAAGTTTTACAAATATTACACGACTGTATATATACATATTTATCACATTAATTTGTCTATTGAGAAATAAAAAATTATATCATGAAATTTTAGGAATTATGTTACACACCTATTTACCCAATGTTTCCTGCTCTGGGTTCGTATACCTTCAGTCCTACAGTACAAACTGTTTATTGGAGCTTCCTTCATTGAAGTTTTCACTATTCGCGGATTTTGCTATCCAATTCCTGGATTTGCGCCTACAAATTTATTTTTTAGCGTGTCAGTATTTGTAAAATGGACTAATAAAAAAGTGAAATTGACCATGTTACAATTACGCGTATCTAAATAAGTTGTTAGGTGATATCGCCGCTGCATTGGTCCAGTTTTTCCTTTTCTTTTTGGCGCCTTCACCGCGGTAGATGTTTTTGAACATGTAAACAGGACGTTTAAGTAAAGTAACCTAAATACTCCATGCAAAAAGTAGGTAGGTATATTGTTAATTGCTGCTACATATTAGATGTTCCGACTTTTGGTAAGATCAACTTTGTGTGTTTTAAATTTGCATTCGTTTATTCAAATTCGTTCTCAATTCGTTCATATTATCTTTACAGAAATAGTATTCAGGCTGACATAGTAGACAATCATTTATGATCTCGTTTTGATAATTTCAACCATGAAATTCTCATTTTATACTAGTTGGCACTTGAAACCATAATGTTCGCGGGGTTTTAACACTTGTATTCTTACAGTCCATCACAAAGCCAATGATATGAACTGTAACTAACTCATTATTAATTTACGAAAATATATTTATTCCTTTTGAGAAGCGTATTATTGTTTAAACCACTGCGTCA
Organism: Ectropis crepuscularia; assembly: GCA_963693475.1. Taxonomy (NCBI): domain Eukaryota; kingdom Metazoa; phylum Arthropoda; class Insecta; order Lepidoptera; family Geometridae; genus Ectropis; species Ectropis crepuscularia. The sequence goes on from OY856356.1 coordinate 14,652,701, forward strand.
CAAACATAGCGATGTATTCGCCGGTCTTTTTCCTCGAACTTCAAAATTGAACATTTGAAATAAACGTTTGAAAATTATTTGGTTTAAAAAATGCTTATTAATTTTTTGTCTTCTTAGCAACTAAAGATTAAATTAAAATACTTTTAGATAGAGGGTGTATTAGCCTTTTGCGGGAAAAAAATGTTTCAGAGCTACGTTCAAACATTGGCTACACTTACTGAATATGGTATCTATCATATACCTGTAGCATAACGACACGTTTCAGCTGGAATGAATTACTCCCTAAATTTTGAAAATTTTGGGAAAATCGGGCGACCTTAGTTCTCATTTTGGCCACGAGCCATTAGATTGTTATACGCCTCTACGTGATACTGACAGTTTCACGTCATACTTACACATATTATTACTTAATCTGTGTTACACTGTCACGTCTGTCTCGGGAATCATGCTCGTAGTATAACATAACACAACTTTTATACAAATCTGAGGGCACGGCAGTGCCCCCGCCAAGTCGAGCGCGAAGCAAACACTGCCGTACCATCCTTTACTGGAACCATTTCGTCGCATTTTCAGGCCCCTATTTGAGAACCTCTGGGTAAGACCAGAACGCTGAAATTTTCGACATCTAGTAAGTATAATCACGTACTTAAAATCCAAAATTTCAAGTCTGTACATCATTTAGTTCCGAAGTTAAGCGAAAGCAAAGTTTCGCATTTCCGACACTCATTCACTCACTCATGATCATCAAAATAGAACTAGTACTTCCCATAAACTCAGAGAGCTGAAATATGGTACAGACTTAGGATTTAATGGCCATATAAAGGGAAAACTATAAAAACTAGGAATATCGAAAATCTGGAGTACCTGGTGGTATACCTGGTTATTTGAAAACACGCCTTTACAAAAAATATTCAACTTTGTTTGTCTCTTCATTTGATGTCAAAAATCGAAGGTCTGAAGTATCTGATGAAGAACCCTCAGCTGTATAAGAGATATAGTAATGCCCCATTCTATTGGTACATAAAAAAATCGACTGTCATTGCAAAAATCCAGCGTAGTGGGACACATCTTCTAATTTAATCTAGCCTATTGCTTCACACTACTGGGCGAATTCCTCCCCTTCTGCTTTTAATACGCATATAAATAAAATTAAAGTAAAACTCTGGATAAGGCTAGACTGCCTTTTATTTATTTGCAGGCTTCTTCCAATCTTCTAAAGTTCTTTTCCTATTATGGAGAGTCTACTTAAATAATGAACGCGAATGGGCAATACGAAAAACTGTTGATACTGTACAAGAATCAGAACCGGAAAAAAATAATATGTGTCAAATAATACATCTAATATAATAAATCAATAAGGCCACGTTTCTACAAAAAGAAGTGAAATCCCACCAAAAACATTCTGTAAAAAACTAGCCAAGTCTCGATGAAGCTGCATGTTTATCTCTAAAAAGTAATGAAATCTAGACAAAGCCTTGCCAAGTCTAAGGTTTCTTACTGCGATTTCTTTATTAATATAGTTAATGTTGTGTGACTTGGCCGTTGAAAATTTTTTATTCTTTAGTCCGTTAGTACAAGGATACAAGTCAATTTTGTTTGCACGTTATGTTGTATCTGTTGTAACTACTTATGTTTGTTAAGCGAGATAATACCCTATACTGTTATTGGTAATTGGACGCTAGTGTCTCTTAATAGGCTGTTGTTAATCAACAGCAACACCTGCATTCAGCATCGAATGCTGACTTCTGCTCTATTTTTTTTGGAGCGTCAAATCGACCACCTATCTGACATAAAATAGACTGGAAATATTTTCTTAAACTGTTTGTTTCCGGCTCGCCTACACATAAGTATTATTGAAATTCTTTATTGTTCACACCATATAGGATACATACAATTTAGGGAAAATAGTGAGACAAAAACACTTGACTGGTTATTGAATCAACGTTTTCCAAATGGCCATTTCCCAGTGTCAATGGTAGCGGTTTTGACAACAGATTGGTGCAATGGTGTCATGGAGCACCTGGTTTTGTACCCTTCAACGGCCAATTCACACAACATTAACTATAATAATAAAGAAATCGCAGTAAGGAACCTTAGACTTGGCAAGGCTTTGTCTAGATTTCATTACTTTTTAGAGATAAATATGCAGCTTCATCGAGACTGGGCTAGTTTTTTACAGAATGTTTTTGGTGGGATATGTATAGTCTGTAAGTCATAGTAAAAATAAGGTTTAAAGTCCAATGAAAATTTTACCCAGTTCTGTCCTCCCGTTCCTATGTAGGTTAAATGGAACGCCTCAGAGCGAGGTAACGCCGCATGAGTCATGTTTTTTCGTACGTGCAGTCGGCTCCATCGAATTATAAGACGTTGTCACGTCAAAATAAATTGTCCGTAGGCAACGGAATATCGGCAGCATTATTAGTCCAAGATCTCAGAGCCACCAGACGTCACGAATTTTCTGATGAACGAAATGTGGACGACTGAGTAGAGTTAATACGTACTAAGAACACATGCTAAATGCTAACCCAAGTTACTTGTTTAGACGGCCAATTTTAAGATATGGGGTAATGAAGATACGTAAAAACATGACTTACGTAACTTATTTTCTGATGACTGATTTTCACGTATGTTACAGGCAATATCCTTATAAATAAGGCCCCAATACCACAGATCAGAAAATAGTTAACTCCTAGATACTTTTCGTCGGCCGTTTTGCTTAACAGACGCTTTAAAACTCTCAAAATTAATGCCTTATCTTCACTTATTATATATTAGATCATACTGAACTAAGAGTACCCCGCGGTTTTGCTCACGTATTTCTTGTCGTCCCGTGATAAAAAGTACCCTACGTGTTATTTCCGTATAGCCGTTCCGAAGTGATTGAGCAACAAACATCTAAACATAAATATTTCCGCATTTATGATATTAGTAGGATTCTGAGAATTAGCTTGAAGTCTACCAGTCTATTATGCCAGAGCTACAAGACGCTAGTATTTCAAGCTAGGACAGCTAGCGACGCTTTGTCTACACCAGTCTTTCCTAAAGTGGGAGATAATGCCTTCCTGTGGTCGCTGCGGACCTAAAGGGTAAGAGATCCAGAAAAGAATGGGGGCGTTGTGTAGAGGGTTGGAGGGCGATTTGTAATAATAATTTATAGACAAACAAGGACGTTTAAAAAAAGTCGGACAGAGCCCATCCAACGACAACACTGAGGCACGAAATTTGCGGCGGCTACTTATGTGTGAATGAATTCTGGGTTGCAATGATGACAAAATTTACACCACAAAAAAACACATAGGTACAAGTAATCAATAGTAATATATTATTTTTCTTACTGCTGAATCTTAGATAGAACATTTAGCTATTCGACGGAGGTAAATTGGAATTAAGATATTTCGCTTCCTAAAAAACTTTATCACATTTTTGCGGGGCGCAGGGGAAACGTATAAATCACACAACTTAAACTGGAACCCGCACAAAAGCAACAAATCTCTCTTTGATAATTATAATAGGTACCTAATATTATTATTAATAGTAATATTAATAAATAAATAAATAAATATTGGTAGACAATTCACACACAACACTATCTGACCCCAAACTAAGCAAAGCTTGTATGATGGCGGCCAGATAGCTGATATAATACTTGTATAGTTTTAAATACATACTTATCTATATATCTATATTTATATAAAAGCGAAAGGTCACTCATCAAGGAATCTCAGAAACTACAAATGCTAAGAATCTGAAATTTTGCATGGTGGTCCCTTTTAGCATGTAGGCGCTCGCTAAGACGGGGTTTTGCGAAATTCAACCCCTAAGTGGGTGAAACAAGGGATGAACGGTTCTATGAAAATTTTGTATGAAACGTGATTTTCAAAGTTATCAAATTTTGTATCTAGACACTTGACACGAAGCAATTAAATGCATGTTCTATAAAAAAATTAATTTCGAACTGTACGGGGGTGAAATTGGGGTTGAAATGAGGGATGTATGTCAATATGGAAGTTCCCAACCGTTGAAGATAAAACCATGAAACTCTGTATATAGATACTTGACACGAAGCAAACGAATGTTTGTTCCATCAATTTCGTAATTTCGAACTGTACGGGGGTGAAATCGGGGTTAAAATGAGGGATGAATGTCAATATGAAAGTTCCCAACCGTTGAAGATAAAATCATGAAACTCTGTATATAGACACTTGACACGAAGCTAACAAATGTTTGTTCCATAAATTTCATAATTTCGAACTGTACGGGGGTGAAATTGGGGTTAAAATGAGGGATGAATGTCAATATGAAAGTTCCCAACCGTTGAAGATAAAACCATGAAACTCTGTAAATAGACACTTGACACGAAGCAAACGAATGTTTGTTCTATCAATTTTGTAATTTTGAACTGTACGGGGATGAAATTGGGGTTGAAATGGGGGATGAATGTCAATATGGAAGTTCCCAACCGTTAAATACAAAACCATGAGACTCTGTAAATAGACACTTGACACGAAGCAAACGAATGTTTGTTCTATCAATTTTGTAATTTTGAACTGTACGGGGATGAAATTGGGGTTGAAATGGGGGATGAATGTCAATATGGAAGTTCCCAACCGTTAAATACAAAACCATGAGACTCTGTAAATAGACACTTGACAAACGAATGTTTGTTCTAGCAATTTTGTAATTTCGAACTGTACAGGGGTGAATTTAGGGTTGAAATGGGGTATGAATGTCAACATGGAAGATCCCAACCGTTGAAGATAAAACCATGAAGCTCTGAATATAGAAACTTGACACGAAGCAATCAATATTTGTTCTAGCAATTTTGTGATTTCGAACTGTATAGGGATGAAATTGGAATTGAAATGGAGGATGAAAGTATACATGGAAGCTTCCATTTGTTGAAGATAAAACTATGAAACTCTTTATATAGGTACTTGGCACGAAACCAATACATGTTTGTTCTAGCAATTTTGTAATTTCGAACTGTATGAGGATGAAATTGAAGTTGAAATGGGGGACGAATGTCTCTTACGCTTTCACACCTAAACAACTGAACCGATTTTGATGAAATCGTTTTATTATAAGCTGTTTTTAGTAAGAGTAAAAATGTGTCTGGGTGTAAAATTAGTTATTGCCTGAGTTACCTCACTATTTATTTCGCGCGGACGAAGTCGCGGGTAACAGCTAGTTATACATAGAAACACCCAAACACAGTGCAAACATTTGAATTCATCACACAAATATTTGCACTGGGTGGGAATCGAACCCACGACCCTCGGCTTCGCAGGCAGAGCTACTGCCAACTAAGCCACGAGGCCAGTCAATTATTATGCTTTATCACAAACCTATTTACAAATAAATCAATGTACAATTAATTTACTCACGAATAATTAAGAACTAATTATCTTAGATCTTAGACAGTAAAGTAAGACCGGCAAAGCACATTGGTCCCTTTCGGGACTTAAAATAAAAAACGAATAAATTTTACTCTGGGGTCGCTTTTTTGGCAATCTATAACTAGGTACAAATAAATAAAGTTGGAATATATGTTTGTAATATTAAAATATCAGCTTTTTATCAAATGCATATGAATATATAAACAATAAAGCGGACTTTTTTTTTGTTTTGTCTGTCCGTCTCTCTGTTTGTTCCTAATCTCAGAAACAATTAGACCAATTACGACGGGGTTTTCTCTACTAGATAGCTGATGTAGTAATGAATGACTTAGGCTACTCTGACATGAAGAAAATAAACAGTTCCGCGAAATAAACAAAAAAACCTTGAAAAACGCGTAAAGCTCCGGGCACAGCTAGTCTTATCTTAATATATAAACATAAATTATGGTGTCACGTTTTTTGTCTGCAATGGACTCCTAAACTAGTTAACCGATTATAATCAAATTCGCACACCGTGTGCAGTTTAATCCAAAGTGAGAGATAAGATGGTTTTGATTTCGATATTTGTTTTCATCACAAATATTTGTACTGGGTGGGAATCGAATCCACGACTCTCGGCTTCGCAAGCAGACTTACTACCAACTAAGCTACGAGTTATAAAATACCATACGAGTTTTAACTTAGATAGTTAATTTACCTTTTGAGGTATTGCATATGTAGCAATACGCCGGAGCCCCCTCCTTTTGTTACATATTATATATTTTCAGCTTCGAAATGTTTACTGCAAATTACACTGTATTTGTTTGGGATCAAATCGCTTTCACAGTTACAATTTCTAGTTATATTGATCCAGTCATTTCGCCAAACTACATTTTCTTTAGGAAATCTAGCAAACAAATTAATGAATTAAATACCTAGTGGCAACTAATATAAATCCCACCAAAAACATTCTGTAAAAAACTAGCCCAGTCTCGATGAAGCTGCATATTTATCTCTAAAAAGTAATGAAATCTAGACAAAGCCTTGCCAAGTCTAAGGTTCCTTACTGCGATTTCTTTATTATTATAGTTAATGTTGTGTGAATTGGACGTTGAAGGGTACACAAGGGTACAAAACCAGGTGCTCCATGACACTATTGCACCAATCTGTCGCCAGAACCGCTACCATTGACGCTGGAAAATGGCCACTTGGAAAACGTTGATTCAATAACCAGTCAATTGTTTTTGTCTTACTATTTTCCCTAAATTGTATGTATCCTAAATTGTGTGAACAATAAAGAATTTCAATAATACTTATGTGTAGGCGAGCCGGAAACAAACAGTTTAAAAAAATATTTCCAGTCTAGACGGAATTCTATTCATTGATAGAAGTCCGTCTGTACGTCTATTTTATGCCAGATAGGTGGTCGATTTGACGCTCCAAAAAAAAATAGAGCAGAAATCAGCATTCGATGCTGAATGCAGGTGTTGCTGTTGATTAACAACAGCTTATTAAGAGACACTTGCATCCAATTACCAATACCAGTATAGGGTATTATCTCGCTTAACAAACATAAGTAGTTACAACAGATACAACATAACGTGTAAACATAATTGCATCCTTGTACTAGCGGACTAACGAATAAAGAATGTTCAACGGCCAAGTTACACAACATTAACTATAATAATAAAGAAATCGCAGTAAGGAACCTTAGACTTGGCAAGGCTTTGTCTAGATTTCATTACTTTTTTGAGATAAATATGCAGCTTCATCGAGACTTGGCTAGTTTTTTACAGAATGTTTTTGGTGGGATTTCACTTCTTTTTGTAGAAACGTGGACTTATTGATTTATTATATTAGATGTATTATTTGACACATATTGTTTTTTTCCGGTTCTGATTCTTGTAAAGTATCAACAGTTTTTCGTATTGCCCATTCGCGTTCATTATTTAAGTAGACTCTCCATAATAGGCAAAGAACTTTAGAAGATTGGAAGAAGCCTGCAAATAAATAAAGGCCAGTCTAGCCTTATCCAGAGTTTTACTTCAATTTTATTTATATACGTATTAAAAGCAGAAGGGGAGGCATTCGCCCAGTAGTGGGAAGCAATAGGCTAGATTAAATTAGAAGATGTGTCCCACTACGCTGGATTTTTGCAATGACAGTCGATTTTTTTATGTACCAATAGTAGAATGGGGCATTACTATATCTCTTATTTATTTATTTAATTCAATTTAAACATATAACTTACAGCTAAAAAAGAATAACCAAAACGTCACATGTTTGAGCTGAGATAGGCGACAATTTCAGCCTTAAAATTTCCTTGTTTATCAAAGAAAATGTCCAGATCCGGTTTTTGAGTGAGTATGCCGTTTAAAAGTTGTATAAATCGCGGCGTGGGTGCGTTGTAGCCGCGCACGGTCCGCAGCCCCGGCGGCGGCGCCAGCAGAGGGCGGCGGCGGCGCGGCGCGAGCGCGCCCGGCCCGCGCCGGCCCACCCCCGGCACCGCCAGCCGCACCTCGCTCAGTGTATCGGGGTTGTTCAACTTATTATTTAGTAAATAATAATAGTGCATTAACAGCTGCATCTTCCGCCTCAGTTCCAAACTGTACAAACCCACCATACCGTACACAAATAGTGACGGATACATATATGGGTAGTACCCGTACCTCTTTTTATAAATAAAACGCGCGAATTTGCGTTGAATCTTCTCAACCATGAGTGAGTACTTTTTTTCATGGGGATCCCAAACTATCGCGTTGTACTCCAGCTTGCTGCGTACGTAAGCCGTATACAGTGCCAACGGTGCTCGCGGATCCCGGAAGTTATAGGACGTACGCATGATAAATCCTAACATTCGATAAGCCTCTTTACAAATATTATTAACGTGATTTCTAAAATTAATTTCAGTATCCAATGTCAAACCTAGATCTTTAACTTCATGAATTTTCTCTATACTATTATTGTCAGTTAAACAGTATTTATAAATAATCGGCGTCTCTTTCCTAGTAAAGGTAATAACGTTACATTTACTGCCGTTAAATAGTAGCTGGTTATCGCCACTCCATCCGCATGCCGAATTGATTGCCTCCTGAAGGGCCTCACAGTCCGATACGCTGCCAACCGCTGTATACAGCTTGAGATCGTCGGCGAACATCAGACATTTAGAAGTGGTGATGGACTTCGGCAAATCATTGACCATTATTAGAAACTGCGTCGGACCGAGCGTCGAGCCTTGACTCACACCGGATCTCGTATAATAGTTACTGCTTTGCCATCTAGAACCAGGTAGCTGGACATATTGCGATCGATTCGAAAGATAACTAGCGAATAGTGAAAGAAGCTTGGGATTAAAACCGATACCAGCACACTTTTGTAGAAGGATATCGTTTTCTACTCGATCGAATGCTTTTTGGAAATCAAAATAGGCTACATCAACCTGCAGGCCAGCATCCATACTTGAAGTAACATAATCCACAAAATTGATTTGGTTCGTAACTGTTGAACGTCCCGATCTGAACCCGTGCTGACTGTTATCCAAGTAGGTGTCGATCTGCGGGGCGACACGGTTGTTTATAACAGTTTCAAATAATTTGCCGAAGACCGACAGCACGGCTATCGGACGGTAATTAGATATCTCAGATTGATCACCTGTTTTATGGACTGGCGTGACACGCGAGACTTTCCAGCAGTCTGGGTATATCCCAGTGTTGACGGATAAATTAAAAATATGCAAAAGTGGAGCCAAGACAATACGAACACAATCTTTGACTATAAAAGGAGGAACACCATCAGGTCCAACCGCCGATCTGGGTTTTAGGTGTTTGATTGCTCCCAGTAAATCTTTAACACTTATATTTTGTACGGTGATATGAGCTGATGGTATTGAAGATGAGAGTTGTAGTGAGTCCTCTGCTTGTAATCGAGGGATGTTTTTAAGAAAAACAGAGCTAAAATATGAGGCAAACGCATCGGCAGCTCGTTGGCCCTTCACACTCTCACCCTGAAATACAAACTCCTCACAATCCTGTTTACCTCGACGCTGCTGTTTAATGTACGACCAAAAAGCCTTCGGATCAGCGGACATGTCAGATTCGACTTTCCTCATATAGGAATCAAAAGACTCGTCGATTAGTCGCTTGACTAATGCCCTATAATATTGAAACATCGCATAATTAAATTCCTTATTTTCCTGTTTATAGCGTTTGTGATGGAAATGCTTATTTTTAATGTGCCGAATTATATCAGCTGTAAACCAGGGAGGATACGAGTACTTTTCTGTTACACTAGAAACTTTTTTCCGCGGAACAAAAGCGTCAAAAACTTCATAAATTTTATCATAAAACGTAATAACGGCGGTATCTAAACAGTCTATAGAAATTAAATCATCCCAATTAATATTGGCAAATGATGCATACAAGCCATAAAAGTCAGCTTTAAAAAAGTTCCAGCTAGGACGACCGAAACCGGTTTCGCTGCGGGGCGGGGCGGGGCGCGGTACGGAAGTGCAGCCGCTATTGCAATTTTTACTATGATTTAGTTTAATCGTGAAAGCGATCGGCGGGTGATATAAGTCAATCCTGACGAGTGGCTCAGGGTCATTCAGGATAGTCACGCGTTCCTCGGTGAACCCACTCAAAACCAGATCCAGTATACTTCCGTGAACATTTGGAGTACAATTAAGTTGTCTCAGCTTACAAAAATCCAAAAACAAGTTGTAATTAAAGTTTACAGTGTTACTAAATGAATTTAAATTAAAATCACCTAAAATAAGAATGTCGAGTGATGAATAATTACAAGCTGCGTTTTCTAAAACATTCAGAACATCCAAATATTGGTCAGTAGTATATCGCGGAGGTAAATAAACGACACAACACAGGAATTTAGTTTTTTTAAGTGAAATTAACGTGACTAAAAGTTCGTGGTTAATCGCGAGGCCATCAATGTCGGTGATATTCTTGACTGCTATGGGATGGCGGACAGCCAGCAGGACTCCGCCCCAGCCGGCGTCGTGCTCGCGGTCCAGCCGCAGCACCGAGTATCCAGGTGGGAATAACTCGCCGTCATATACAGAACTTTTCAGGAATGTTTCGGTGACAGCAATGATATCATAAGTATTTGACAGTATAGATTTTTTAAATTCAGTGGTCTTAGAACGTAAACCGCGTACATTCTGATAAATGCACATTAGAGATGACGATTTACTGCTTATTTTTCGTGCTGGTGGTGCTTCGAAATCGCCACGGCTTAATACATATATCTGCGGCCCAGTTGTCGACGGCGAGCACAGTATTGGCTAACTTAGCGGGGACACCTATTTTAAACGATGTGTAGTTCGTCCCTTTAGGTTTAAGTGACTCAACTGTACATATATCCGTGCTACAAATAGCAATTAAATGGTCTTGGATTTGCTGACTAGTAGTGCCGACCTTGACGTAGTACAGGTGGTAGTAATTCCAGCGCTCCGAAGCCTCAAGCAATGTGGTACCGGGTGCAGCTGTACCCTTGATGACATTTGTTGATACCTTAGATTTTTTATATTTTACTTCGGTCCAGACATTATTAGATTGTTTGTTATTAATCGGCATCTCGTTCAAGTCGCGCTGTTGTATACAGCTGAGACAAGCTCAGGGTTCTTCATCAGATACTTCAGACCTTCGATTTTTGACATCAAATGAAGAGACAAACAAAGTTGAATATTTTTTTAAGGCGTGTTTTCAAATAACCAGGTATACCACCAGGTACTCCAAATTTTCGATATTCCTAGTTTTTATAGTTTTCCCTTTATGGCCATTAAACCCTAAGTCTGTACCAAATTTCAGCTCTCTGAGTTTATGGGAAGTACTAGTTCTATTTTGATGATCATGAGTGAGTGAATGAGTGTCTTAAATGCGAAACTTTGCTTTCGCTTAACTTCGGAACTAAATGACGTACAGACTTGAAATTTTGGATTTTAAGTACGTAATTATAGCTTACTAGATGACGAAAATTTCAGCGTTCTGGTCTTATCCAGAGGTTCTCAAATAGGGGCCTGAAAATGCGACGAAATGGTTCCAGTAAAGGATGGTACGGCAGTGTTTACTTCGCGCTCGACTTGGCGGGGGCACTGCCGTGCCCCCAGATTAATTAAATGTATCGATATAATGTCAGAGTCTTTATTCACATAGTTCACTAATTTTACTAGAATTAATAAATCAACTATTAATGAATAATGACAAATAATAATCAAAGTCCCATATATTTCGGGTAATTATCACAGACTAACTTTGGCAACACTGCATTTGGAATTCCCCTTTTTTGTTTTAGCGAATGAAGATTTGTTTTAATATTGAAAACGTGGAAATAAGTAATTGAATTATGCACCTACCTGTAAAAAGTGATTCCTGGATGTCGTTTGCGTTGGTCACTACGGCTTTTACAGCATTTCACTACGCAAGACATTATGTGTGATGAGATTTTCCTTTACCGCGAAACGTGTCGACTGGCTGATGTTTGCGTGCGTAATGGCCGACTGATGTATATATGTAAGAGTGTCAACCTGTATGTGACAGGGCACTGGCCGACTCGATATACACATCCTTTGTATTAGCAAGACTATGTCCGCGTTTTTTTTCGTCCATGTATACCAATAATAATTTATAAATAATTTCATATAACTAAGAGGACTCTTAGACATTGACTGAGTTCTCGACTACAACTAGTGAACATCGTTGTGAATGAATGTTTGATCTCCGCTAATATAGCTCACTATAATTCATTCATTTAATTTGAAGTTATAGTGGTTTTTAAGTAGGTGAAAAAATTGGGGCGCTAATCAATTTTTTATTCTGAAAGTGGGCAGTAGACAAAATAAGTTTGGGAACCCCTGGTCTACACGAAGCTAGAAGTACTAGATTGTTAACTTAATAACTTACAACTCATTAGGGACCTGTTGCTGTAACGCCGCGGTAGCCATAGGCCGGTAGCTGGCCTGCTGAGGCGGCGATGTATTAGCCGTTCGGTTCATCTCCTCAAGAAGCCTATTAATTTTGTCGTCGTACATTTTTCTCTGCTCTTCCAACGCCTTTTCAACGTATTTATGTGTAGTAGCTAATATTTCTCTGCAACAAGTGTATACAAAATTAAAATCCCCCAACTTTTAAGTCGTTAAATATCGTACCCTTTATTTTCCCGGGATAAAAGTAGTTTTCCAGATTGTAATCTGGGTTCCAAATTTCATCCAGATTTGTTCATATATTACGACATAATTGAGCAAAAAACATCCAAACATTGGCATTTATAAAATTAGTAGGATTCTAGTGACCATGCTCCATGGTTCAGGAAAGAGAGACCAGTTGGAGAGAGTAAGGGGGCGTCCATTAATTAAGTGAGGTGGGAGGGAAGGGGGTCGAGTCAAAATCTCACGTGGGAAAGGGGTGATCTCGAAAAATCTCACGTAATATGTTAATTCTGGGAAATTGGGAGAAATTGAGTAAAAAATCTCACGACCCAGAAAAAAATGGGAGCGCTGTGTAGGGGTTTAGAGGGCGATTTGTAATAATCATTTCAAATACATATAATAATTTATAAATCTATATCTATACTTATAATAAAACTGTAGCGGGTCGAATTCTGTACATTGAAAATATTTGGAAAAAAAAAATTTGGGGGCACTCCATAGTCGATACTGATGGCGAAACTGCATTTTTTTTCTTTCATGTCTGTCTGTCTGTCTGTGTGTATAGGGAATTCACATCATGCCGAAACTACTGATTCAATTCAAATGAAACTTGACATGATTTAAGATCATACTAAGTAGATGGTAGCTGTCTACTTTTAATCCCCAAATTCTGCACGGTTTTCTTGCAGAAAGGGGTGAAAGTCAGAATGTGTATTTGGTTGTAACTCATGTTTGCGTTGTTCAATTTCGTTAATTCTTATTTTGTTAGAAAGAACACATTTTTAGTATATTTCCATCAAAATTTTAACATTATTGGTTGTGTGTTTCGGAAATTACATAGAAATTTAATAATAACGGTAATAATAAGTTCGGGACATACTAACTTCTAAGTATACTGTGACACTGTAAACACTAGAGATGTAATGAAGGTCATTTTATCGGAACCGATTTCAGAGTCGGAGTTTTAAAATTTGATTTATCGGAGTCGGAACCGAAGTCGGAGGCAAGGGCTGGACGTCTACTCTAATTCAACGAAAACGTAATTTCGAAATAAGCTCGCGATTTTCCAACTCCGATTCTACTTCGATCCGTCGTTTTTTAAATGTTCTAAGCCTATTCTAATTAGAGAATGCTTAGAACATTTAAACGTCAAACAATGTTGTATCGGACGAAACGTAGTAACACAAAAGTAGGAAAGTCGCGAGTTTTTTTTCGAAATTTCGTTTTCGTAGAAACACGAAACAGAGTAGACGTCCAGGATTAGAAGTGTTGGCAGGAGAGATATTTTTATTGGGTATATTTTTTTTGCCAAACCCGTGGGAACACGATAAACATTGACGAACAATTGATTTAGGTAGTTGGGATTTTGTATTTCCATTTACTATCCACCACAATAAGGGATTATCTGCAATATTTATACACCTTACCTCCGATTATAACCTCCGTTTAAAAATTTTCGGAACCGAAGTCTCTTGGAATCGAAGGATTAATGGTAATCGGAAGTTCTGACTTATCGGAGTGGGAGTCGAAGTTCATCCCTGGTAAACACCGTATATCCGTCATCAATATGACAATACCTTTCTAATCTCATCTTCATAATCAAAGCTCGGTGTGTCAATAGAATGTTTTTTCCATATTAAGTACAGATGGCAGCTCAGGTACGAAACACGATCTGATATTTATTAGAATATGTGTAATGTAGTTTTTTTTTTGTTGTAGCGGCAATATAAATACATCATCTTTGAAAATTACAACCGTCTAGCTATCACCGTTCTTGAGATATAGCCTGGTGACAGATGGACGCACGAACGGACGAACAGCGAAGTCTCAGTAATAGGGTCCCGTTTTTACCATGTACTTACATATATTATACGGAAAACAGGGAGGCGGTTTTTTGAATATTAACAAAAACTGGATAACAAGATGTTCAAGACCACTACCAGTCGGAAGCGTGCCCAGTATGCTGGTGGCAGTACTACGCTGAATAGCAATGTTTATGCGTAGGGCCAAATAAACTCTAGCATTTTGATCACGCGTTGCGTTGGCCAAGCGCTTGTAAATGTAAAGTAAATGTTTAATTTGGTTAAAATTTAACACAGATAGTTTATAGTCTCATAGACTACCTATCATCTCGGAAAAAGCATGGGCTCTAACGAAACAAATATTAACGACAGAGCGACAATTAGATTGACATTTGAAACACACATGGTCTTAGAGTCTGGCTTAGAGTCTAAAATATCACATCGGCTAATAAGTCTATCACCTACTTAGGCTATCATCCTGTTAAAATGTATAAGTGGGTAAGTATCAGATTACGCACATCAGCTACAGACTCTTCGTAATGTATCCTATAAAAATCCTACTAACCTAACACTACGGCTTTGTTCGATACTCCACAACCTTACTACGAGTATGTTTGATGTTGGTAAAATATAAAATATGAAGTTGCTTAACTCGAATAATTATATTTTTGTGTGGAAAAACAAATTCACACGGTTTGTGTAATGGCCACCCATCCAAATATTTTTACGTAAGTACTACTAATGTACTAATAAGGTCGCAAGATCAACGTACGCGAACGAAGTAGCGGGTTCAGCTAGTATAGTATATAAAAGCGAAAGGTCACTCATCAAGGAATCTCAGACACTACAAATGCTAGGAATCTGCAATTTTGGATGGTCCCTTGTAGCATGTAGGCGTTCGCTAAGACGGGGGTCTGCTAAATTCAACCCCTAAGAAGGGAAACAAGGGATGAACGGTTGTATGAAAATTCGTCATTTTAAAAGTTATCAAAAGGCACTTGTCTTGACACGAAGCAATTAAATGTTTGCTCCATCAATTTTGTAATTTCGAACTATACAGGGTTGATATTGGGGTTAAAATGGGGGATGAATGTCAATATGCAAGTTCCCAACCGTTGAAGATAAACTCATGAAACTCTGTATATAGAAACTTGACACGAAGCAAACGAATGTTTGTTCTATCAGTTTTGTAATTTCGAACTGTACGGGGATGAAATTGGGGAAAAAAGGGGGATAAACGTAAATATGGAAGGTCCCAACCGTTAAGATAAAACCATGAAACTCTGTATACAGACACTTAACACGAATTAAACAAATATTTGTTCTATATACTTTTCGTCGGCCGTTTTGCTTAACAGACGCTTTAAAACTTTCAAAAATAATGACTTAACTTTACTTATTATATATTATATCATAATTAACTAGGAGTACCCCGCGGTTTTGCCCACGTAGTTCTTGTTGTGCCGTAATAAAAAGTACCCTACGTGCTATTTTCGTACCGCCAGTCCGACGTGATTGAGCAACAAACATCTTAACATAAAAAATTCCGCATTTATGATATTAGTAGGATTCTGAGAATTAGCTTGAAGTCTACCAGTCTATTATGCCAGAGCTACAAGACGCTAGTATTTCAAGCTAGGACAGCTAGCGACGCTTTGTCTACACCAGTCTTTCCTAAAGTGGGAGATAATGCCTTCCTGTGGTCGCTGCGGACCTAAAGGGTAAGAGACCCAGAAAAGAATGGGGGCGTTGTGTAGAGGGTTGGAGGGCGATTTGTAATAATAATTTATATACAAATAATAATTTATAAATAATTTCATATAGCTAAGAGGACTCTTAGACATTGACTGAGTTCTCGACTACAACTAGTGAACATCGTTGTGAATGAATGTTTGATCTCCGCTAATATAGCTCACTATAATTCATTCATTTAATTTGAAGTTATAGTGGTTTTTAAGTAGGTGAAAAAATTGGGGCGCTAATCAATGTTTTATTCTGAAAGTGAGCAGTAGACAAAATAAGTTTGGGAACCCCTGGTCTACACGAAGCTAGAAGTACTAGATTGTTAACTTAATAACTTACAACTCATTAGGGACCTGTTGCTGTAACGCCGCGGTAGCCATAGGCCGGTAGCTGGCCTGCTGAGGCGGCGATGTATTAGCCGTTCGGTTCATCTCCTCAAGAAGCTTATTGATTTTGTCGTCGTACATTTTTCTCTGCTCCTCCAACGCCTTTTCAACGTCTTTATGTGTAGTAGCTAATGCTTCTCTGCAACAAGTGTATACAAAATTAAAATCCCCCAACTTAAGTCGTTAAATATCGTACCCGTTATTTTCCCGGGATAAAAGTAGTTTTCCAGATTGTAATCTGGGTTCCAAATTTCAGCCAGATTTGTTCATATATTACGACATAATTGAGCAAAAAACATCCAAACATTGGCATTTATAAAATTAGTAGGATTCTAGTGACCATGCTCCATGGTTCAGGAAAGAGAGACCAGTTGGAGAGAGTAAGGGGGCGTCCATTAATTACGTGAGGTGGGAGGGAAGGGGGTCGAGTCAAAATCTCACGTGGGGAAGGGGTGATCTCGGAAAATCTCACGTAATATGTTAATTCTGGGAAATTGGGAGAAATTGAGTAAAAAATCTCACGACCCAGAAAAAAATGGGAGCGCTGTGTAGGGGTTTAGAGGGCGATTTGTAATAATCATTTCAAATACATATAATAATTTATAAATCTATACCTATATATATCTATACTTATAATAAAACTGTAGCGGGTCGAATTCTGTACATTGATGATATTTTGAAAAAAAAATTTTGGGGGCACTCCATAGTCGATACTGATGGCGAAACTGCATTTTTTTTCTTTCATGTCTGTCTGTCTGTCTGTCTGTGTGTATAGGGAACTCACATCACGCCGAAACTACTGATTCAATTCAAATGAAACTTGACATGATTTAAGATCATACTAAGTAGATGGTGTGTAAGGGGGAAGCGTATATCATCTAGTTTCCTCAAATGTCAACCTCCCCTGCACGTGGTGCACCCTGCTGCCAACTAACGAGGCTCTGACGACCGAACCAATGGCGGTATATCCATTTAAAAGCCAGTTCTAAATTGACCAGGCCAGTGACGGGCAGCGGCGTCACTGGTGCAAAGGGCTGGCCCCGCGGTCACCAACCCGCCTGCCAAGCGTGGTGACTATGGCAAACACCCCCCCTTATGAAAGACACAAATAAGAAACGGCCCCTAGTCCCCGGCGGCTCCGCTATTCCAGGCACTGGTGGCAGCCTTGGTTCCGGCAGAGCATGGGGTGCAAAGAATCTCCGGCAGATGCCCCGCCACCAAACCCCACGACTCGACCTGGCAACTTATAATGCACGGACGCTGAGGGCTGACGAAAAGATTGTGGAGTTGGAAGAAGAAGTGGACAAGTTGCGCTGGGATATTATAGGGTTATCCGAAGTCCGAAGACAGGGCGAGGGCAGGATAACCCTCGATTCCGGCAACTTGTTCTACTACCGGGAGGGAGATCAACAATCCCAAGGGGGTGTCGGGTTTATCGTCCGCAAGTCTCTTGTTAACAACGTGATAATGATCGAGAGTGTGTCGAACAGGGTTGTATACCTTGTACTTAAAATTACCGACCGATACTCATTGAAGGTAATACAGGTATACGCACCGACCTCGACACATCCCGACGAAGAGGTGGAGGCCATGTATGAGGACATCTCCAAAGCCATACATGTCTCGCCAACACATTTCACAGTTGTGATGGGAGACTTGAACGCGAAACTGGGGAAACGTAGCGGTGATGAGTTGAGAGTAGGGCAATTCGGATATGGGCAGCGGAACCCAAGAGGGCAACGTCTAGCTGATTTCTTGGAAAGGGAGAGCCTCTTTATGATGAACTCCTTTTTCAAGAAACAGCCACAACGAAAATGGACATGGATTAGCCCAGATGGTTCCACAAAAAATGAGATCGACTTCATTATGACGACTAAACGGCAAATATTCAGCGATGTCTCTGTGATCAGTAAGGTCAAAACCGGCAGCGATCACCGTATGGTAAGAGGCACGCTGAATCTAAACATTAAGTTCGAAAGGTCACGTCTAATGAAGTCCACGCTCCGACCAAGTTCTGCTCAAATTGAGAATCCCGATAACTTTCAACTCGAACTTCAAAACCGCTTCGAGTCCCTAAATGAGTGCGTAACGGCGGATGAAATTAATGACAGGCTAGTGGAAACTGTTCACGCGGTTGGCAGAAAATTCTACAAGAGCCGACGCCAAAATAGAACACAAAAACTCTCCGATCATACTCTGAATCTCATGGCGGTTAGGCGAGGTATGCGGTTGCAGTCTTCGGTAGACATGACGGTCTACAGACGGCTCAATAGACAGATTTCTACTTGTGTGCGACGCGACATACGCTGCTACAATACTATGAGTATTGAAGAAGCGATTAAGCGGAACAAAGGCTCGAAAGTGTTCGCAAGAAATCTGTCTCTTGGGCAAAGTCAATTGACCAAATTGAAAACCGATGATGGCAACGTCACCTCGTCGAAGCCCGAGATTTTAGAGGAGATCGAGAAGTTCTATGAACAGTTATACACCTCTGCGCAAGCACAACCTGTCGTTAATATGGCTAAAGACCCCAGAGCCAAGCTGACCCGACACTTTACCGAAGATATCCCGGAAGTCAGCCTGTACGAGATTAGGATGGCCCTCAAGCAACTTAAAAACAACAAGGCACCTGGCGACGACGGAATTACGACTGAGCTTCTGAGAGCGGGTGGAAAACCGGTACTTAAAGTCCTCCAGAAGCTGTTCGACTCCGTCATACTTGACGGTAATACGCCAGAAGCGTGGAGCAGAAGTGTGGTGGTGCTCTTCTTCAAAAAAGGTGACAACACCTTGTTGAAGAATTACAGACCCATCTCACTTCTGAGCCACGTTTATAAGTTGTTTTCGAGGGTAATCACGAATCGTCTCGCACGCAGGTTTGACGACTTCCAGCCACCCGAACAAGCCGGTTTCCGAAAAGGCTATAGTACCATAGACCACATCCATACGCTTCGGCAGATTATACAGAAAACCGAGGAGTATAATCGGCCACTATGTATAGCGTATGTGGACTATGAGAAAGCCTTCGATTCCATCGAGACCTGGGCAGTGCTTCAGTCTCTCCAGCGATGCCGCATGGACTATCGCTATATCGAAGTGTTGAAGTGTATTTACAGCAAAGCCACAATGTCTGTTCGATTACAGGACCAGTGCACAAAACATATCCAGCTACAGAAAGGCGTGAGGCAGGGAGATGTTATATCTCCGAAACTGTTCACTGCCGCGCTGGAAGATGTTTTCAAGTTACTGGACTGGAACGGACATGGCATCAATATCAACGGCGAATGTATCACTCACCTTCGGTTTGCCGACGACATAGTCATTGTGGCGGAGTCGCTGGAGGACCTCGGTGCTATGCTCAGAGACCTCAGTAGAGTATCCCAACAGGTAGGTTTGAGGATGAATATGGACAAGACAAAGGTCATGTCAAATGTTCATGTCTCACCTGTACCGGTTATTGTTGGGAATACCACACTCGAAGTTGTTGACGAATACGTCTACCTGGGTCAAAAGATCCAATTAGGTAGATCCAACTTCGACAAAGAGGTCCAGCGAAGGATCCAACTCGGATGGGCAGCGTTCGGGAAACTACGGCACATCTTGGAGTCCAAAATACCCCAATGCTTGAAGACGAAAGTCTTCAATCAGTGCGTGTTGCCAGTGATGACTTACGGAACTGAGACGTGGTCCTTAACTGTGGGCCTCATAACAAAGCTCAAAGTCACACAGCGAGCTATGGAGAGAGCGATGCTCGGAGTCTCTTTGCGCGACAGAATCCGGAATGAGGATATTCGCAAAAGAACGAAAGTAGCCGACATAGCTCGAAGAGTAGCTAAGCTGAAGTGGCAATGGGCAGGCCACATCGCTCGCAGAACTGACAACCGATGGGGAAGAAAGGTTCTCGAGTGGCGACCACGAACCGGAAGACGCAGTGTTGGACGGCCTCCCACTAGATGGACAGATGACCTCACAAAGGTCGCTGGAAACCGCTGGTTGCAGGTTGCACAGGACCGTTCGTTGTGGAAATCTAGGGGGGAGGCCTATGTCCAACAGTGGACGTCTTGCGGCTGATGAATGAATGAATGAAGTAGATGGTAGCTGTCTACTTTTAATCCCCAAATTCTGCACGGTTTTCTTGCAGAAAGGGGTGAAAGTCAGAATGTGTATTTGGTTGTAACTCATGTTTGCGTTGTTCAATTTCGTTAATTCTTATTTTGTTAGAAATAACACATTTTTAGTATATTTCCATCAAAATTTTAACATTATTGGTTGTGTGTTTCGGAAATTACA
Organism: Ectropis crepuscularia; assembly: GCA_963693475.1. NCBI lineage: Eukaryota > Metazoa > Arthropoda > Insecta > Lepidoptera > Geometridae > Ectropis > Ectropis crepuscularia. The sequence continues at coordinate 14,673,456 of OY856356.1, forward strand.
TAGAAATTAAATAATAACGGTAATAATAAGTTCGGGACATACTAACTTCTAAGTATACTGTGACACTGTAAACACTAGAGATGTAATGAAGGTCATTTTATCGGAACCGATTTCAGAGTCGGAGTTTTAAAATTTGATTTATCGGAGTCGGAACCGAAGTCGGAGGGATAGGCTGGACGTCTACTCTAATTCAACGAAAACGTAATTTCGAAATAAACTCGCGATTTTCCAACTCCGATTCTACTTCGATCCGTCGTTTTGTCCGTTGAAATGTTCTAAGCCTACTCTAATTAGAGTATGCTTAGAACATTTAAACGTCAAACAATGTTGTATCGGACGAAACGTAGTAACACGAGAGTAGGAAAGTCGAGTTTTTTTTCGAAATTTCGTTTTCTTAGAAACACGCTGAAATAGAGTAGACGTCCAGGATTAGAAGTGTTGGCAGGAGAGATATTTTTATTGGGTATATTTTTTTTTGCCAAACCCGTGGGGACACGATAAACATTGACGAACAATTGATTTAGGTAGGTGGAATTTTGTATTTCCATTTACTATCCACCACAATAAGGGATTATCTGCAATATTTATACACCTTACCTCCGATTATAACCTCCGTTTAAAAAATTTCGGAACCGAAGTCTCTCGGAATCGAAGGATTAATGGTAATCGGAAGTTCTGACTTATCGGAGTGGGAGTCGAAGCTCATCCCTGGTAAACACCGTACATCCGTCATCAATATGACAATACCTTTCTAATCTCATCTTCATAATCAAAGCTCAAATCCGTCATCCGTTAGGATCACGGACGCGGTGTGTCAATAGAATGTTTTTTCCACATTAAGTTAGGTACGAAACACGATCTGATATTTATTAGAATACTAGCTTTTACCCGCGACTTCGTCCGCACAAAATAAATATTAAGGTAACTGAGGCAGTGCTTACTTGTACACCCCTACAAATTTACAAAAAACAATTTCATCAAAATCATTTCAGCGTAACAGACAAACAGTAAAAGTCACTTACAAATTTATAATATACAAAGTATGGATTTCAAGTGTCTAGTTTCAACGGTTTTATCTTCAACATTGACGAACTTCCATGTAAACTCTGTATCCTCATTTGCACCCCTTCAACTCTTTTTCTGTTATAAAAAGTCACCCTTGTCATTTCCTTAGTCTAGTCTATCTGTTTAACAAATTGCATCAAAATTGGTTCTGTGGTTTAGACGTTAAAGCGTAACAGATAGAGAGTTACTTTCATATTTGTAATATTAATATGGATATCAAATGTCTAATTGTGGTTTTGACTTCAACAATGACGAACTTCCATATAAACTGTCATCCCCCATTTCATTTCCGTACAGTTCTAAATTACAAAATTGCTAGAACAAACATTTAGTAGCTTCACGTCAGATGTCTAGATACGAAGTTTCGTGGTTTTATCTTCAACAATGACGAACTTCCATATAAACTGTCATCCCCCATTTCATTTCCGTACAGTTCTAAATTACAAAATTGCTAGAACAAACATTTATTAGCTTCACGTCAGATGTCTAGATACGAAGTTTCGTGGTTTTATCTTCAACAATGACGAACTTTCATCCCCCTATTTCAACCCCGTACAGTTCGAAATTACAAAATGGCTAGAACAAACTTTTATTTGCATCGCGTCTAGTGTCTAGATACGAAGTTTCATGATTTTATCTTCAACCATTGCGAACTTCCATAGAAACATTCATCCCCCATTTCAACCCCTATTTCACCCCCGTACAGTTCGAAATTACGAAATTGATAGAACACACATTCGATTACTTCGTGCCAAGTGTCTATATACAGTTTCATGGTTTTATCTTCAACGGTTGGGAACTTCCATATTGATATTCATCCCCCATTTCAACCCCAATTTCACCCTCGTGCAGTTTGAAATTACAAAATTGCTAGAACAAACATTCGTTTGCTTCGTCTCAAGGGCCTATATACAGAGTTTCATGGTTTTATCTTCAACGGTTGGGAACTTCCATATTGACATTCATGCCCCATTTCAACCCCAATTTCACCCCCGTGCAGTTTCAAATTACAAAATTGCTAGAACAAACGTTCGTTTACTTCGTGTCAAGTGTCTGTATACATAGTTTCATGGTTTTATCTTCAACGGTTGGGAACTTCCATATTGACATTCATCCCCCATTTCACCCCCGTACAGTTCTAAATTACGAAATTGATAGAACAAACATTCGTTTGCTTCGTGTCAAGTATCTATACACAGAGTTCCATGGCTTTATCTTCAACGGTTGGGAACTTCCATATTGACATTCATCCCCCATTCAACCCCAATTTCACCCCCATACAGTTTAAAATTACAAAATTGCTCGAACAAACATACGTTTGCTTCGTGTCAAGTGTCTAGATAAAAAGTTTGATAACTTTGAAAATGACGAATTTTCATACAACCGTTCATCCCTTGTTTAACCCTCTTAGGGGTAGAATTTCGCAAAACCCCGTCTTAGCGAGCGCCTACGTGCTAAAAGGGACCTCCATGCAAAATTTCAGATTCCTAGAATTTGTAGTTTCTGAGATTCCTTGATGAGTGACCTTTCGCTTTTATGTACGAGTATATAGATGTGTAATGTAGTTTTTTTTTTGTTGTAGCGGCAATATAAATACTTCATCTTTGAAAATTACATCCGTCTAGCTATCACCGTTCTTGAGATACAGCCTGGTGACAGATGGACGCACGAACGGACGAACAGCGAAGTCTCAGTAATAGGGTCCCGTTTTTACCATGTACTTACATATATTATATGGAAAACAGGGAGGCGGTTTTTTGAATATTAACAAAAACTGGATAACAAGATGATCAAGACCACTACCAGTCGGAAGCGTGCCCAGCATGCTGGTGGCAGTACTACGCTGAATAGCAATGTTTATGCGTTGGGCCAAATAAACTCCAGCATTTTGGTCACGCGTTGCGTTGGCCAAGCGCTTGGAAAGGCTTTTGAAGATGAGGTGAGCTCCCGGCCTTCACAGGCACTCAACCCCAAAAGGCTTAAATATAAAACCACTACCGAGGGTTACATATTTCCACCGTTTGAGACGCTCAGCTGATTTAGCCGCTGCACTAGCCCTACTATGTGTCTCTGGAAGATGTGATGGTGCTAGAGTATCGACGCAAGGTGCGCCCAACACTAAGTCCGACTCAACTTCCAAGGCAAAAACTCATGCCGTCAGGTCTTTTGCCATCGTCACGCGTAAGAAAGACCACTCCGGTTTGAGTATGGCTGGGACATTGGCGGTGGAAAAAGCCAAAGTTTTGTGTGTGAATTGTCCACCAGTATCTATTTATCCGGACGACGTAGTTATTCGAGTGAACTTTTTACTTGACTAGAAGCATAGAATAGATAATACAGATAGAACGGACACTCCCCACCCCCCGCCAGTTTCAAGCTTCCTTCCCCGCAAGCACCGCGAGAAGCACTCAACGAAGGGTTATATCGGACGATAATTTTCTATGAGAATACGACCATGATGCTGTATTATTTAACAAAATGGTACCAAATTTTTCGTCTATTATACGAAACAATAAGAGATTTTTGATTTGATAAGAATTTCTACAAAGATTGCATCATTTTTATAAACTGTGTTAGCTATTCTGGGTAGAAGTACGCGCCAACACTGAAGTCCTGTGACGAAATTATTAAACTCGTTGTTTTTAAACTGCGGCTTTCGTTAATCGTTGTGAAATACGTCAGTGGCGCCAAAAACGTATGGTAACGAGTGATGGCGCGGAGTATAGTTCGCAATTCACGAAGTCACTAGTCACTAGTGTTGCCAATTTAGTGGATTTTTTTACTAAGATTGCTACTATTCAGATTTATTGATAAGTAAATCAGAAATCAGAAAAATTTATTGATATAAAATTTAAGTGATTATTTCTTACCATTCAACCGACTCAAAAAAAAGAAACAGGTTCAATATTTAGACTATCTGTACTTTTATGTGCGTCCATGTATATATTATGTCGGTCAACAATGTGAACAAAAATAGTGAACAATGAATATAGGATTTCATCTAGTAAGTAGTATGCTTATTTAAGATTTCAACAACCGTTCATTAAAACCAGTAAGAGGATACATTGACTATTGGAATGGATAGTTCCAAAAAAAAAATAACGATATTTTTAAACTAAAACTTATTCAGTAATTAACGGCTTTGACATTGACTTATAAACTTTACCGGTTCTAGTACTACCGGTACTACTACGATTTAGTTTCATTTTTAACCAACTTCAAAAAAGGAGACGGATCTCAATTCGTTTATATGTTTGTTACGTAATAGCTCCATTTATTGTGAAACAAAGGACATAACCCATAAGCCCAAATCACATTGAAAAAACCCAGGTGCCACACCTGGGTTTTTGATGTTCCTCAGATTTTAAGTTATTAGTAATAATATTCTAAACTATCATCATCATCCGTTTGAGTGGCTAACCTGCGTTTTTTTGCCTGTAGAAGTTTTGTAGAAGTTCGTGTCAAAAGCTCGTTTTATGGAACAAAATATATTGTATAATTTGGTGTTAATGATATAAAAATAATATATACCGGCTGAGTCATAAAGATATATTATATCAAACAATGCACGAATATGCTTAGGTATAGAATATGCTTTGTATTCAATTATCAGTTTGCTTAAATCGCGGGTCAAATCTGGACAAGTACTGGCACAAGCACAGCACTAGCATAGGCCTGGGATATGAGGCGTACTTGAAGAGAGGTTTATGCTAAGATGTTACGAAGATGATGATGATGATTACATCGGATTGCAAACAGTATTGGTGAACTTTAAAAAAAACGCCTACAAAACTACACTGATAAAAAAACATGTTAGCCACTAATAAAGGGTTATGGGAGTGGTGTAATTTTTTTCCTAAAATATATTTACATACAGTTATTAGATTTTTTTGAGATTAGATACAATTATTTTGTGCCGAGGTCAGGGTACGATTTGGGCCATGTCTCCTTAGATGTTTCTTTTTTTTTGGTAGATCATAGTTTTGAAACATGAAAACAAAACTAAAAATTACTTTCGTTTATTTTTGTTCAAGTTTTTTATGATCGTCGTTGAAATTTGGTCAATTAAGTTTCTGAATTTAATTTGAAATTAAAACTGATTTTTGTTTATTCGGCGCAAATAAATTATTAAGTAATGACTTCAACCTTAAAATGTGATTTGAGTATAATAGACTCACTCACTATTCTCACAATATTTAAAGTTTTATGCGATCCTTACTATAATGCGAATAAATAAATCACTATTTATCAACATACAAAAGTTATATTTTTTTAAGCAATTAGTAAAAAAAGAAATCCGGAACTAGCAACATTATCCCGCGAGACACGAGATCCACAAGGCGGCCATAGTAACAACAATTCGGAATGTTTGTTTACAAAATTAAATTGTAGTTTTGAGTTGAAAAATTATGTTGTTCTTTACTGTGGTGAGACATGCGATGGAAATAATTAATAATTCGTTTGTGCAGTGTATACTCTGATTATAGTGAACTGTGTGTAAATGCAACTTTTATGGACGTAGTTTTACCATCTAATGTGAAATACACGATATGTGGAGTGATTAATTAATATATTGTCAGATTAAAGTTTTCTCTTTGGGTAAGTGTACTTAACTAAAAATCAATTCGTCCATGGTACCTTTATTATCTCCTATTTTGTTTTAAATCTTCTCCCTTCTGATTGTTGATGAAAGTTATATTTACATTAAAGATCGAACACTAACTAGGTAAGATTATAGGTCACTTAACACAGGCAGGTGAACTCACGAGTCACAGCTATTCCATAAAATAATTTAGTAACCCTAGGTGACACGCACACATGCGTAAATGTGTTCGAACGACATATGCGTAGTTGTGTGAGTGTAGGTATGTCAACTGCACCGTCTGTATGGATTTTAGGCCGAGTGTCCGGGGCCTGCTAGAAGTTAGTTAGTTGACGTGAAATGATAATAATGGAAGTCTGTTTTTGTTCTTTCGGATATTATTTCAATCCAAACACTGCACTTAATTTAGTGTTCAACAAGCTTCGGTGACCAAAGCAGACCGTTGTTTTTCTAAAATTGAATAAAATGTTATCTTACTACTAAGTTTCATATGTATATTATGTAAATGTTTAATTTGGTTAAAATTTAACACAGATAGTTTATAGTCTCATAGACTACCTATCATCTCGGAAAAAGCATGGGCCCTAACGAAACAAATATTAACGACAGAGCGACAATTAGATTGACATTTGAAACACACATGGTCTTAGAGTCTGGCTTAGAGTCTAAAATATCACATCGGCTAATAAGTCTATCGCCTACTTAGGCTATCATCCTGTTAAAATGTATATGTGGGTAAGTATCAGATTACGCACATCAGCTACAGACTCTTCGTAATGTATCCTATAAAAATCCTACTAACTTAACACTACGGCTTTGTTCGATACTCCACAACCTTACTACGAGTATGTTTGATGTTGCTAAAATATAAAATATGAAGTTGCTTAACTCGAATAATTATATTTTTGTGTGGAAAAACAAATTCACACGGTTTGTGTAATGGCCACCCATCCAAATATTTTTACGTAAGTACTACTAATGTACTAATAAGGTCGCAAGATCAACGTACGCGAACGAAGTAGCGGGTTCAGCTAGTAGTACCTATATAAAAGCGAAAGGTCACTCATCAAGGAATCTCAGACACTACAAATGCTAGGAATCTGCAATTTTGGATGGTCCTTTTTAGCATGTGGGCGTTCGCTAAGACGGGGGTCTGCGAAATTCAACCCCTAAGAGGGGAAACAAGGGATGAACGGTTGTATAAAAATTTGTCATTTTAAAAGTTATCAAATTTTGTAGGTACTAGCTTGTTAGCTTAATAACACAAGCTTGCTATCTTAGCTTGAAAAACTAGCCTCGTGTAGCTGGGGCATTAGTTCTAAGTTTGCAGTATTTACAAAGTTTAAAAACCTTTTGTTTTGAAATAAGATTCGAAATAAACTTACAACTCATTAGGAACCTGTTGCTGTAACGCCGCGGTAGCCATGGGCCGTTTGCGCCAGCAAAGCTGCTGAGGAGGCGATGTATTAGCCGTTCGTTTCATATCCTCAAGAAGCTTATTAATTCTGTCGTCGTACATTTTTCTCTGCTCCTGCAACGCCTTTTCAAAGTCTTTAAGCGTAGTAGCTGATGCTTCTCTGCAACAAGTGTATACAAAATTAAAATCAGCAGCACCCCGCGGTTTTACCGCTTAGTTGCCGTACCCGTTATTTTCCCGGGATAAAAGTAGTCTTCCAGATTGTATCTGGGTCCCGAATTTCAGCCCGATTCGTTCATATATTACGACATGATTGAGCAAAAAAAATCCAAACATTGGCATTTATTAAATTAGTGGGATTCTAGTGACCATGCGCCATGGTTCAGGAATGAGATACCAGTTGGAGAGAGTAAGGGGGCGTCCATTAATTACGTGAGGTGGGAGGGAAGGGGGTCGAGTCAAAATCTTACGTGGGGGAAGGGATGATCTCGGCAAATCTCACGTAATGTGTTAATTCTGTGAGGAAATTGGGAGAAATTGAGTAAAAAAACCTCACGAACCAGAAAAAAATAGGAACGTTGTGTAGAGGTTTAGCGGGTGATTTGTAATAATAATTTCAAATACAAATACATATAATAATTTATCTATATAAATATAAAAGCGAAAGGTCACTTATCAAGGAATCTCAGAAACTACAAATGCTGGGAAATGCAAAAGAATGGAAAATACAAAAGAAAAAGAGACTTTCCTTGCATGGAGGTACCTTTAAGCACGTAGGCGCTCGGTAAGACCGGGTTTTGCGAAATTCAACCCCTAAGAGGGTAAAACAAGGGATAAACAGTTGTATGAAAATTCGTCATTTTAAAAGTTATCAAATTTTGTATCTAGAATCTAGACACTTGTCTTGACACGAAGCAATTAAATGTTTGCTCCATCAATTTTGTAATTTCGAACTGTACAGGGTTGATATTGGGGTTAAAATGGGGGATGAATGTCAATATGGAAGTTCTCAACCGTTGCAGATAAACCCATGAAACTCTGTATGTAGACACGAAGCAAATAAATGTTTGTTCTAGCAATTTTGTAATTTTGAACTGTATGGGGATTGGAGTTGAAGTGGGGGACGAATGTCTCTGGCTTTCAAACCTAAGCAACTGAGCTGGGTAGCGATTCTGAAACCATTCGGTTGCATCCGACACGGAATCTCATCTCTCGGTCTTTGTAGCATGACAAAGACCGAGAGATGAGATTCCGTGTCGGATGCAACCGAATGGTTTCAGAATCGCTACCCTGATCTTGATGAAATTGTTTTATTATAGGCTGTTTTTAGTAACCGTAAATGTGTCTGGGTATACAAATAAGTACTCCCTGAGTAACCTTAGTATTTATTTCGTGCGGACGAAGTCGTGGGTAATAGCTAGTAAATCTATATATATAAAAGCGAAAGGTCACTCATCACGAAATCTCAGAAACTACAAATGGTAAGAGTCTGAAATTTTGGATGGAGGTTTGTTTTACCACGTTGGCGCTCGCTAAGACGGGATTTTGCGAAATTTAACCCCTAAGTGGGTGGAAACAAGGCATGGACGTTTATATGACAATTCTGTAATTTCAAAGTTATAAGCATGAAATCCACTGATCCGGTTTGAATGAAATTTGGTACACAGATAGACTAGATACCAAGAAAGGACATAAGTTACTTTTTATTACGGAAAAATAATTGAAGGGGTTGAAATGGGGGACGAAAGTTGATATGGAAGTTCGTAATTGCTGAAGATAAAACCATGAAACTTCGTATAACTAGACACTTGACGTGAAGACATAATAACACAATAAATAAATATTCAATAAATATTGGTGGACAATTCACACACAACTCCATCTGACCCCAAACTAAGCAAAGCTTGTACGATGGCGGCCAGATAGCTGATATAATACTTATATAATTTTAAATACTTACTTATTATACATAGAAACACCCAGACACAGTGCAAACATTTGAATTCATCACACAAATATTTGCATTGGTTGGGGATCGAACCCACAACCCTCGGCTTTACAGGCAGAGTTACTACCCACTAAGTCACGAGGCCAGTCAATGTTTGTTGTCAATGAATGTTTGTTCTAGCAATATTGTTATTTATAACTGCACAGGGATAAAATAGGGGTTGAAATGGGGGACGACAGTTTATATGGAAGTTTGTGATTGTTGAAGATAAAACCACGAAACTTCGTACACTTGACGCGAAGAAAGTAAACGTTTGTTCTAGCAATTTTGTAATAACAAACTGTACGGGTATGAAAGTTTTATGTAGAAGTTCGTCATTGTCAAAGATAAAAACCATGAAACTTTGTATCTAGACCCTTGACGCGAAGCAAATAAAAGTTTGTTCAAGCAATTTTGTAATTTCTAACTGAACGGGGATGAAATAGGAGTTGAAATGGGGATGAAAGTTTATGGGGAAGTCCGTCATTGTTGAATATAAAACCATGAAATTCTGCAACTAGACACTCGACATCTATGCTAATATTAAAAAAGTAATTCTATCTGTATGTTACGCCATAACATATAAACCACTGAACCGATGTTGATGCAATTTATAACACATATAGACTAGACTCAGGAAAGGACAGGAGGGGGTGCGTGGCTCGGGAACATAGCTGGGCACCGTTAATCAAATAGTTAACTTCGTTAATCGTTAATCCGTTACAAAAAAAGTTAACTTCGTTAAGAGCGGGCCTAGTGCCAGGAAAAAATCAAATTTCACCCGCGCGTCGCCCTTCCCCTCTCCAATACGCCGCGCCGCCGCGAGTATGATAGAAGCTACGATCACTCAAGGTCATCGTTCCCCGAAATCCAGTTTATGAAAACATTCAGATTAATCATAGATGTTTTTAAAAAAATACATCAATTTGTTTTTTATTGTCTAAATACACACAATAAACCATTTATTGAAAAACAGTCGAATGAAAGAAATGAAAACGAAATATGACTGAATCACAAGATTTAGTCATTTATTTATTTAATATGTAGTCGTGTTTTATAATTAAATAAATGCGTGTTTTACGATATCATATATAAAAAGAGTGTCAGTCTATTGCTTAAAAAAATGTGTGCACTTAGACCGCACAGTAGAAGTGAACACTTTATTAGGAGTTTTATTTATTTAATCTGTAATAATATAATATGTAACCGCAAATTTGATATATTTTGTAATAATAAATATTAAATAGCATGACCATGTTAGTAGGATAATTAGAACAAAGACATTAATCAAACTTTGTATTTTTAAAATTAAATATAAATCAAAATAGCACAGCGACACTGCAGTGAAGAGCATCTTTTTCATTCGGGTACCCATGGCGGTCCCTAGTTCACCCGATGGAGCCTTTCATCTTGGATCGCAACAGATCAGCTTCACTTACAGCTCCCGGAAAAAAATCTGGCGCACCGCCAAAAGTAGTTTTAATTCCGAAAAAAGGAATAGATTTCATCCCCACGTCACTCTTCTTCCGCCGCGTTAGCGCTAATAGAAAGATACGAGCTAAGCTCACCTTAGGTCATAATATAACAAAGTACAGTAAGTACACGTAACATTACGATAAATCACAGATACTGTAAGAGTTACTAATGAATGCGCATGTGGGTAAAATTATTAACTTTCTATTTTTACATAGTATCTAAATTAAGAACAAAGAACGAAAGATATTGAAAGAAAGAACGGGTGGACTGATATTGATGAGTTTAGATAAATATGTATACTAGGTTTCTGATTAACCTGTACTCTGCATTTATTTTTGGATAGTTCAGGTAACATTGTATGTGGATGCTAGAACTAATAATTATTAGGTAGAGAAATATTTAATAATAATGAAATTTACATAAATATGTAAGTAATATTTTTCTATTTAACAACCGCCAAACAAACAAACACCTCAGTTCAAAATACCAGAAATCAAATTACCTAATGGTTGTTTCACTTAATGTTGTTGTTATTGGTTTAAATATATTTAAACTAGGTAGGTATTAGTATTTGTAATCATTGTACATAATATTTTGTTGTTTTTTAAAAGCACAAACATGTAGATTATTTACCAATCTATTTACCCGAAAATACGTTTCGTTTTCAAGTAAAGACAATGTGTGGTTGTATCGGTTTCCATCTGTGTAAAAAATAAAATAAAGTGGCCAAGTGCGAATTGGACTCGCCCATGAAGGGTTCCGTTGCAGCAAGTAACATAATATAAATAGTACATATAGCTCTTGTAGTTCGCTGTAACTTTGATCGAAATTTCAATAATAGTGTATTTATGACGTACTAAAAAAAACTACTCATCAGATCGAGTTCAAACTAATTTTCGTTGGTAGTTTACATGGTAATTTACATCATATATTTTTTTTAGATTTTTCATTCTCTTTAGAAGTTAGAGGGGGGGGGACACACATTTTACCACTTTGGAAGTGTATCTCGCGCAAATTATTCAGTGTAGACGAAAATGATTTTGAAAACCTCAACATCATTTTTGAAGACCTATCGATAGACACCCCACACGTGTAGATCTGATGAAAAAAAAATTGTTGAGTTTCAATTCTCAGTATGGGGGTTTTACGGAACTCTAAAAAAGTATTGCTGAAGTAATTACCATCTAGACACACCGAACCCCATGTCATCAAAAATAAGTAAAACTTGAAGCCAACCCGCCCACTATAGTGATAACATTATACATGTAATAGAAAACATCTGTAAAAGTATAAACGTCACGTGTCAGAAAACACTTTTCAAACAATCTCGATTTAGGAAAGGATTCTTAACATGATTTTAATTTCCAGATAGCTAATGTTACGTATAACTTAACTACCCATTGTTGATATCGAAAAATACAAATATGTCTAAGAGAAAATAAAACCAATCAGAAAGTGAACAAATTCACAGGCAACAGCTTGCTAGTATTATTTATAATTTTAAACCAACAATTTTATAAACAAGAAAGATCACATTGTTGGATCGTCTGCTGATAAACATATTCATCAAGTTTGCATTTCTTTAATCTGAAAAGTTTATGTTAAAAAAATACTTAAAACATTATTTTCCGCAGACCTCAATTCATAAATATTTTCTGATCGTTTGTTTCAATTGTCACTAAAACTTAAAACTATTAATTTATTCATCATACAAAATTTATTATGTACACAATAACTTGTTTGGGTTTTTGCATGTACTACCACAGATTGCTCTTTTATTAAATTGAATTTTTAAAATTTATTAAAAACAATGTTGGTAAACTTATCTTTTTAACAATAATAGATACCTACCTACTTTTTTACCTATTATTGTACATACTACGAACCTATTTCAAAACAAAATTTGACTTACCTAACTAAAACATACATTAAGTACCTGACTAAAATTCCAAAATGTTAACGTTTAGTTCTCTTTTTTCGCAGAAAACTTATTTATCGCATTATCCTTTCATCCCATTTTTTAAATTCACGCACGCATTTGCCTGACAGAGCGTCCATAAACAACCTTCCACATCGAGCGTTGCCCGACAACTGACCAGGACCCAAAGGTCTTATTTAATATCTAACCTGGTACGCATAAAGTCGAGAATAGCATGACACAGTTTAGAGTGGAAATTAATTTGAATTCGGGAGTCAGTTTTTGACCAAGTTTTATTTAATTACGCAAAAATTGAACATAAATTCAAAAAACTATTCGGTTACTTAAGTAGAGCGTAAAATTAGACATTTTATTAGGGAAAAATAATTTGGGGTCATCGCTGATAATTTCGAGTACTCGAATTAAAATGAGTTTTTTCGGTGTCATTTTTATTTTTTTATTGTAAAAAATCTGATCTATTTTTAAAATTCTATTCGGTCATTGTGCTTCTCCTTGGTTGTACCTACACGTCAATATTTTTATTGTTATAGTTTTATCTTTCTTAACGACGGTGAGGGGCGTCGAAAATGACCTTTTTTGCGTTTCCTGGCTTTAGGCGCGCTCTTAAACGTTAAAGCGTTACATTTCGTAAGAATTAACGGAAGTTAACGTTAATCGTTAATCCGTTAATATACGTATTGGATTTTTATATCGTTGCGTTAGTGAACTTATAAAACCTGTTGGTTTAGGTTCTGGAAGTTAACAGGTTAGGAAAAAACCAAATACTTGTAGAGTTTAATTTTATTATTGAAGTGAAAACTTCTTTAGGCGCGCCGAGACAGATTTTTCGTGGGCTGTGAATTGAATTCTAGCGTCACGCTCGGGTATGATAAGAAATCATATCAATCAATCATGGCATGGCAATCTAGAAATGCATCAGCCAATAGGAAATGCTGCTGCTTTTCTAGATGTCCATGCCATGATGACCAGGCCACGCCCTCCGGTTACACCCGTGTAGTTTCCAAGGTAAGCTATCAGATTCTGAGTTATAAGTTTTCACTTCTATCGGCAGTTTCCATGACTGAATTTTTTTTTCTTTAATTTAATTTAATGTGTAATTTAATCGTCGGGCATAATGCGCATAGGTATCTATTTCCCCTCATGAACATTAACATGTTGATGTTCTCATCTGAAAGCGAGGCTCGCTTTGGTGTTAAAATGTCTTTACCCGTGGATAGCAGACGTTCAACTGCAGCGTTTGAGGGCTGTTTTCCAAATTTCAACCCAATCCTTTCCCGTTTCCAGACGTTCTGACGTGATGAAACAACAAACATTACAACATCCAAAAAGATGTTAAACACTGGAATTTTCATTGTATACCTCCATTTCTGCATTCTTATACATTGATTTGTTCATTTTATTTAACTTTTCTTTGGTTAGTTGAAATGAACTACCACCGATTTTACTAAAAGAAAGTTACAATACAGATAAACGATTGAAAAAGTATGATTGGATTTATCGGGGAGTTCCCCACTAGCTATGGATTACTAAAATCTATGTACTTGGTTTACTAGGGATGTGTGAAATATTCAACTAAATTGTAAACGTCAGTCAAATTCGAGTATGTCTATGCTCAAATTTTCAGCCAAAAAGAACTTGAGATTATCGGATATATGACTTATGATAACAAAATTATATTTGTTTTCATATAACGTCAACCGATCATGCCACAGGCTAAAATAACGCCTCAATCCTGCCAAAATTACAGGAACCCGCCACATATGGTCACTCTGCGCCCAGCACTTCGCTTCATACTTGTCTGAACCTGTTTTTTGCGCCGCGCCGAGGTGCCGTGCGGTAAATAGTAAGCATTGGATTAACGATTAACGGACTTCTGCATAATTAACGGAAGTTAACATGTCCGTTAACATTTTTAAAAGTTAACTTAAAAGTTAATCCGTTAATCAAAATGTTAACTTCGTTAATTAACGATTAACGGATTAACGAGTTAATGCCCAGCTATGCTCGGGAACCTCCACGTGGTGCACCCTGGGCATCACACAACAACTTGCCTCGGTGGCATCTTGTTGTGTGATGGCGAATCCCGGCCGACGCTGGGAACTTCTACACGCGCTCCTTGGGGAGGGGCACAAGGGGGAGTGCCCTTGAGCAGTGCGTGAAGAAGTTGGGGAGAGGGACTGGAAGACTTGGGAAGGTTACTCGGCTGACATATTGGCCAAGTAAAATTCCTAAGTCTTCCAGATGAGGGTCCTCCACGAGCACTCTATTTAGCAGAGTGCTCAGTGGAAGGACAAGGGCCGCCTGCGGCCATAGAAGCGGAACCGCGGCTATCCCTAGCCGCAGTGGTGAGGGTGGACCTCTCGCTGCCGACCATCTTCGCCGTGGTGCTCGACAGTGAGAGGTCGTATGAGTTGGAGGAGCGAGAGTTGGAAGCCTCTCGCTCCTTAACTGAGGCGGAAGTAGACATGGGGGCGAGCCCAGAGAGTCGACCGTCTGGGCTCGCACCCCGTCTCCACCGGAAGGCCTGGGGCGTCGGACGTTTAGGGCCGTCCGGCACCCCACCTAGGGATAGGCCTTCGAGGAGGTGACGCGCCGCTGATTTCTGGCGCGTCGCTCGAGCCAAATGCGGGGTAGTGACGCCCTCCGCGAGGCGGGTCCGCAAGGGCGGTGGCAAGGGTCAGGGTCGTTGACGGGAATGCAAAAAGTGGCCCCGCGACCCAGACCCCTGGCCATGCAGGAGAAATCTGTGGGGGTTTTAGTCGGTAGGGGCACCATGTCTGTCGTCGCCATGGTGTCGAGCCCGACATACCTCACCATGTCCCTGCATGTTGAGGATACGTAAATGTATTTCACCCACATTAAAAAAAAAAAAAAAAAAAGGAAAGGACAGGAGCGACTTCTTATCACAGAAAAAGAGTTGAAGGGGTGGGAATGAGAAATTAAAGTTTACATGGAAGTTCGTCAATGTTGAAGATAAAATCGTTCAAACTAGACACTTTAAATCCGTACCATTTTATATTATAACTGTATAAAAGTGGCTCTGTCTGTCTGTTACGCTTTAAGACTGAACTGATTTTGATGAAATTGTATAAAAATGTTTTAGTAAAAGTAAATTTGTATGGGTGTACAAGTACTCAGTTACCTTAATTATTATTTTGCGCGGACGAAGTCGCGGGTAAAAGCTAGTAATTTCATAAAACTATGAGGACTCGTACACATCGACTGAGTTCTTGACTACAACTTGTGAACATCCTTGTGAATGAATATATATAATAGCTCACTATAATTCATTAATTTAATTTGTAGTTATAGTGGTTTTTAAGTAAGTGAATAATTGGGGCGCTAAACAATTATTTATTCTCAAAGTGGGCAGTAGACAAAATAAGTTTGGCAACACCTGGTTTACACAAAGCTAGAAGTACTAGCTTGTTAGCTTAATAACACAACCTTGCTATCTTAGCTTGGAAAACTAGCCTCGTGTAGCTGGGGCATTAGTTCTAAGATCTAAAATTGCAGTATTTGCAAAGTTTAAAAACCTTTTCTTTTGAAATAAAATTCGAAATAACTTACAATTCATTAAGAACCTGTTGCTGAAACGCCGCGGTAGCCATGGGCCGTTTGCGCCAGCAAAGCTGCTGAGGAGGCGATGTATTAGCCTTTCGTTTCATCTCCTCAAGATGCTTATTCATTTTGTCGTCGTTCATTTTTCTCTGGAATTCCAACGCCTTTTCAAAGTCTTTAGGCGTAGTAGCTGATGCTTCTCTGCAACAAGCGTATAAAAAATTAAAATCCCTCAACTTTTAAGTGACATGTACATAGATATTGACAGCAAAGAAAATATCCATTATAGCAGCACCCCGCGGTTTTGCCGCGTGGTTGCCGTACCCGTTATTTTCCCGGGATAGAAGTAGTCTTACAGATTGTAATCTGGGTTCCAAATTTCAGCAATTAACATCCAAACATTGGTGTTTTAGATAAGTTCCGATCAGCCAGGGAATCCGCCGCGGATAATCGCGGATAAGCCGCGGGAATCGGCAATGATTATCGGACGTTTAATGTACTAAAACTACTCTGCTACCACCCAATATAAAACGATTGGGACGTTATCTTGGAATCTATATAAGTATGAAACGGTACCTTGTGCAACCAGGCTCCTCTGGTATGTAATGTATAAAGCCTACACTTATTCCCTCGAACCTAACCCCGGTTTACCGTGTAGCTAAAGTTTATAATGAATAAATAATATCAGTACGATACTGGTCAGGTTCTGGTCGTGCAGTCAGCCTCCTTCCGACCGCCGAAAATCCGAGGATGTCTTGGGAGCGCCTCGCTCAGTCAAGACCGCGTTCACAAAAACAACTTCCCGTCCAGGGCAGAAGTTCGCGTACAACCCCTCGCGTAAGTTCAGGATCGACGCCCGCTGTCTTTAATCCCAATTAAAAAACCACAAATATCTCGCGTCCGTGCGGATCAAAGTTCACGACCGAATGAAATGGACGCTCCCGTCTGAGCGGTCCTAACAAATACCAGGTTGAAACAGAACGCGGATAGTCAGCAAAAATAGTGGCTAAATGTCAGTTTTAAATTACCATTAAATATATTGTTACGTCATCCTATTCTAAGCAATTGGAATTTATAAAATTAGTAGGATTCTAGTGACCATGCGCCATGGTTAAGGAATGAGAGACCAGTTGGAGAGAGTAACGGGGCGTCCATTAATTACGTAAGATGGTAGGGGAGGGGGTCGAGCCAAAATCTCACGAGGGGTAGGGGGTGATCTCGGCAAATCTCATGTCATTTTATTTTCGAAAAAAAAAGTGTTAAGTAAGTCTGTGAAGAAATTTGGAGAAATTGAGTAAAAAATCTCACGTTTATCGAAAAATCGACAAAATTACCTCACTTAATTTATGGATGCCCCCCATGTACCTACTATTTATCGCTACAGGTTATACGATTTTCCTTACATAGCTACGCTTATACGGCTGCTGCTAAGCGATGATGAAATCGAAGTAGAAGGCTTCGCCCTGCGATTAGCTTCTTCTTGAAGTCTTAGTAGTGTCCGCCTGGGGAAGTACCACATCTTTGCCAAATATTCTACCGCCAAGCAGTAATGTGCAAACATTACTGTGTTCCGGTTTGAAGGGCAATGATTCCAGAGAAATCACTGGGCTTAGAGACATAACATCTCAGATCTCTGGGTGGCGAGCGCAGTGCAGTGCTAGGTAATGATTTGGACTCTTCATTCGGTTCCAATAGCTGCGTGTCACTGTGCTGTTATGTGGCAGGCATGTTGCTTACCATCAGGCACATGTCCTGCTCGTCTCGTCACTCTTTATTTAAAAAAAAAAAACATGGAAGTTCGTCAATGTTGAAGATAAAATCGTTGAAACTAGACACTTTAAATCCGTACCATTTTATGTTATATCTATCTTAAAGTGGCTCTGTCTGTCTGTTACGCTTTAAAGCTGAACTGATTTTGATAAAATTGTATAAAAATGTTTTTAGTAAAAGTAAATTTGAATGGGTGTACACTGTACAAGTACTGTTCTCAGTTACCTTAATTATTATTTTGCGCGGACGAAGTCGCGGGTAACAGCTAGTAATTTCATATAACTAGGAAGACTCTAAGACATCGACTGAGTTCTCGACTACAACTTGTGAAAATAATTGTGAATGATTGTTTAATCTCCGCTAATATAGCTAACTATAATTGTATAATTCATTATACTTTAATTTGTAGTTATAGTGGGTTTTAAGTAGGTAAAAAAATGGGGGCGCTGAACAATTATTTATTCTCAAAGTGGGCAGTAGACAAAATAAGTTTGGGAACCCCTGGTCTACACGAAACTAGAAGTACTAGCTTGTTCGCTTAATAACACAACCTTGCTATCTTGTTACAAGGTGCCCGACATCTTACATACTTACCTAATTATCTGCTTGGATTTTGCTAAAATTTATTTGATGCCTACACACAGTATACAATGGATAGGTACCTACAACAAAAAAATAGTTACCAATTTAGTGAAATTCATTAAATGAATACTGTGGTACTTCCCCAGGCGGACTCTGCCAGGAGTCCTACCACTACAATTATTTTATTTAAAAGTTATCTGTATGCTATATATGGCTATGCGTTTAAACATTATGCTAAGTTATCGTTATGTCATATATGGTTATGCTAGTTAACATTATGCGAAGACAGTTATGCGTTTAGTTGTTATGGTAAATTATCATTAGTCCTAAAAACGTTATGCCTACCTAAAATAGGACAAAAAATGTTATGCCACCCCATATAGACCCTCTACTAGTCGAGCCCTTTCATTTGATATCCATATTGAGGTAGTGCTGAAAAAAAATTCGCTATTTGGTAGTGGCTGCCATCTCGGATTTGAAATTTGTTGTAGTATATAGTACTTTTCTAGTCCAGCCCTTTCATTTAATACCCATATTGAGGTAGTAGTGAAAAAATTATGATTGGCCATTTTGTGGCGGCGGCCATCTTGGATTTGCAATGTGTCGTAGTACATAGTACTCTAGTAGTCAAGCCTTTTCATTTGATACCCATATTGAGCAGTGGAAAAAAATGGTAGTCATAGGAATTGCCGATAGAAGTGAAAACTTGTAACTCAGAATTTGATAGCTTACCTCGGAAACTACACGGGTGTAACCAGAGGGCGTGGCCTCGCCATCATGGCATGGTCATCTAGAAATGCGTCAGCATTTCCCATTGGCTGAAGCATTTCTAGATGCCCAATCGCCAAGGTCCCGGGTTTACCCGAAGATTTCTTATCAAACCCGAGCGTGACGGTAGAATCCAATTTACACCCCACTAAACATTTGTCTAGGCGCGCCTAAAGAAGTTTTCACTTCAAAAAATAATTCGCCATTTTGTGGTGGCCGCCATCTTGGATTTGAAATCTCAATGTTTGGATGTTTGTTGCTCAATCACGTCGCATCGTGTGAACGGATCGGGTAGAAATTTAGAACACTACTTTTTATCCCGGAAAAATAAAGGGAATCAGAAATACGCGGATAACAACGCGGGACGTTGTTAGTGGCGGCGGACGGCCTACACGGGCTGATCCCCAATCGCGCCATGCTCCGTTTTTTTTAATTAACACGTAACTCTCGTGCCGTTCAGTGAGAGCGCAAACGACGCGGGTATCCTCTTCGAAAGCCGAGGTGGTACTAACAAATTGTGGCTCGTCGCTGGAATTGTTGGTTTTTTCTCCTTACAAATTTAATGTAATAATGGTTGTTTGAAAAAAAAATATAGTACGATTAAATCCTTATACTTGTCCAAATTATCATACTTTATTTCAAGAATTTATTTTCTGTATTTATTGAGTACATCATCAACAGCCCACTAAACGTTCCCACTGCTGGGACTCGGGGCCTTCTCTAGCAAGGAGAGAGTTAAGGCCATAATCCACCACGCTGGCCCAGTGCGGGTTGGCGGATGACACATGACTTCGAAAGATTCTAGGTACATGTCGGTTTCCTCACGATGTTTTCCTTCACCGTTTTAAGTTAGCGGCATTACGCACATGACTTCGAAAAGACAGTGGTGCGTGTGGGGTTTGAACCCGGGGTCTCCGGATCGGCAGCCGCCGTTCTCCCGACTAGACCACCGTAACTTATTTATTGAGTACAATAATGTTTAATTAAAAAAATAGAGGTAGATTTGCGATTTTTTTATATCGAGGAAATTTTATGAAAACGTGTTTTCGAATATAAATTACTGTCGAGTAAGTATATCCTGAACTTTATTATACATGAATTTCAAAATGAAATATTCAGTAGTTTAGTAGATATTGTAATTCGCGTAAATTAACATTACGCCATCTGACGTACCATACAGCCTTAAATCTCTGATTTTATTTCCAACTAGCAGCATCCTACGATTATATCCGCGTCGTTGTCGTTCCCGTAATTTTCCGCGAAGAAAAGTAGCCTCTTTAATATGCTATGCCAGACCACAAACTATCTAAGTAAGTCCACACAACACGATTCGTTCAGAGACCTTGCCACGTGATTTAGCGACAATGTTCAATCAAACTGTCGCATTTTAATAAGTTAGTAGGATGACTTAACTAAGAAGACAGCCAGGGATGTAACGGAGGTGATCTTATCGGAACCGAAGTCGGAGTCGGAGTTTTTAAATTTGATTTATCGGAGTCCGAGTCGGAACTGGAGTCGGAGGCGTAGGTAGGGTCAGAAGTAGTGGTAGGATAGAGATTTTTTATTTTAGCACAAAACGTTCAAATCAAATCAAATCATTTATTTTATGGATTTAACTGAAGAGCAATAGACAAACTCTAACGCCTACAAAAATTTTTCATCCGGTTCATATTCGGTTTACGAAAATTTGATCACGTTTCTCATTTTCGTCAAAAGCTCAAATGGTTACCAATTCGCCTTCGCCGTAATTCTCACATTTTGTATTTCCTTTATAAAATTATATTCAATCCTACCACACCTTTTTACCTGAAGAAGCGGTTTAATTTCATTGAACCGAAATCCTGTCCCCTTCGTTCTACCCGATCTCTCAAATTAAACTTTCCTACCTCTACTCATTCTAATCTTTCCTTTTCTAAATCCTTCACTGTGCAGGCTGTCCTACTGTGGAATTCTCTTCCTCTGTCTGTCCGGCAAGCTAAGTCTCTTCAAATTTTCAAAAACCTTGTTTATAACCATTTTCTTACTTTCCCCTAATGGGTACGCTACGTAACTTCTAAATTGTACTTGTAAATATTTATGTATTGTTAGGATATATATATTTTGTTTATTTTTATTTACTATGTATAAATATGTATCTTTTATAGTTGTTAGTACTTCTATACTAATACCACCTACACTTATACGATTTCTGTCGCAAGTTTTCCATACAAAGGTTGCCTGGAAGAAATTGCTTTAAGCAATAAGGCCGCCCTTTACACTGCCATTTACTATGTACAAATAATACTAGCTTAAAATAGACGAAATTAATGTTTAATTTAAGTCTGTTACTTGTATAATTATTTATTATGATTTTATGTATACTTTTAGACTTAATGTATTTTTTCTTAATTAATTATTTTTTGTTAAGACTATGTATTTTTGGTGGGTGTAATAAAGCATTATATTATTATTATTTGGCTTGTGGTTCATTCAAACTTTTCATTGTTTGTGTTTCATAAAATATCACAAAAATGAAAAAAAAAAAGTGGAATGTTCAAAAATAAACAAAAAAATAAATTAATTGAATCCCAATGTGGCTTACTAGGAATGTTAAATGAACAAAAGCTTTGAAACAAATTAAATTAAATAAATTGACACCAAAAGTGTGTAAAAGGGTAAGCTCATTTAGCCAAAAATAAGTAGCTAGTGTAGGTATCTTCTCAACTCATTACAGAGTTTAAATAATCAAATTAATTATTTTAACTTTTTATTTGACTGTGACTCAAACATGTACCTACCTACCTACTTACATAGTTGTATTTAATTTGACATTCTTTCCTGACTAATATTGTTTGAAGACTTCTTACTTACATTTGACAACATTTTGTCGACTGAATTTAGAAGCAAGTTAGACAAGCAATCCTCGCTTCCCAATTTAGTATGCTACTCGTAGACTCGTAGCTTATTGAATGCTAATAAAAAGCATCTCTTTTTATTATAAACTGGCTTAATCGAATATTGCAGTGCAATAGCTTCCACATCTAATCTTTCTATTCCTGTTCGATTTCTATGCTAGATATTTAGGTAGGTTTTTCAAACGACACATAAGTAGTAGGTAGCTATTGAGCCTGTGTCGGCGCGGCGGCGTTTCTATGATCTATGGCGGCGCGGCGTCGCGGTCGCGCGGCATGCGGCGGCGCGGCGCAGTCACTGACCGCTGCGCCGCCGCTGGCTAGGGTTGCCAAATAAAAGTAATAAACAACGAATTATTAACTTTGTATGGAAAAAAAAAATTGTGCTTTCGTGTCTAATATTCACATATGTGATTCGATACTTAGTATAGATGAAGTACCATAATTATTGTTGGACCTTTCCGCCACACGTTGTATAAAAGCGAAAGGTCACTCATCACGAAATCTCAGAAACTACAAATGGTAAGAGTCTGAAATTTTGGATGGAGGTTTGTTTTACCACGTTGGCGCTCGCTAAGACGGGATTTTGCGAAATTTAACCCCTAAGTGGGTGGAAACAAGGCATGGACGTTTATATGACAATTCTGTAATTTTCAAAGTTAAAAGCATGAAATCCACTGATCCGGTTTGAATGTAATTTGGTACACAGATAGACTAGATCCCAAGAAAGGACATAAGTTACTTTTTATTACGGAAAAATAATTGAAGGGATTGAAATGGGGGACGAAAGTTGATATGGAAGTTCGTAATTGCTGAAGATAAAACCATGAAACTTCTTAGAACTAGACACTTGACGTGAAGACATAATAACACAATAAATAAATATTCAATAAATATTGGTGGACAATTCACACACAACACCATCTGACCCCAAACTAAGCAAAGCTTGTACGATGGCGGCCAGATAGCTGATATAATACTTATATAATTTTAAATACATACTTATTATACATAGAAACACCCAGACACAGTGCAAACATTTGAATTCATCATACAAATATTTGCATTGGGTGGGGATCGAACCCACAACTCTCGGCTTTACAGGCAGAGTTACTACCCACTAAGCCACGAGGCCAGTCAATGTTTGTTGTCAATGAATGTTTGTTCTAGCAATTTTGTTATTTATAACTGCACGGGGATAAAATAGGGGTTGAAATGGGGGATGACAGTTTACATGGAAGTTTGTGATTGTTGAAGATAAAACCACGAAACTTCGTACACTTGACGCGAAGAAAGTAAACGTTTGTTCTAGCAATTTTGTAATAACAAACTGTACGGGTATGAAAGTTTTATGTAGAAGCTCGTCATTGTCAAAGATAAAAACCATGAAACTTTGTATCTAGACCCTTGACGCGAAGCAAATAAGTTTGTTCAAGCAATTTTGTAATTTCTAACTGAACGGGGATGAAATAGGGGTTGAAATGGGGGATGAAAGTTTATGGGGAAATTCGACATTGTTGAATATAAAACCATGAAATTCTGCAACTAGACACTCGATATCTATGCTAATATTAAAAAATGAAAGTAATTATATCTGTATGTTACGCCATAACATATAACCCACTGAACCGATGTTGATGCAATTTATAACACATATAGACTAGACTCAGGAAAGGACAGGAGCGACTTTTTATCACAGAAAAAGAGTTGAACGGGTGGAAATGAGAAATTAAAGTTTACATGGAAGTTCGTCAATGTTGAAGATAAAATCGTTGAAACTAGACACTTTAAATCCGTACCATTTTATATTATAACTGTATAAAAGTGGCTCTGTCTGTCTGTTATGCTTTAAGACTGAACTGATTTTGATGAATTTGTATAAAAATGTAAAAGTAAATTTGTATGGCTGTACAACTGTACAAGTACTCAGTTACCTTAATTATTATTTTGCGCGGACGAAGTCGCGGGTAAAAGCTAGTAATTTCATAAAACTAGGAGGACTCGTAGACATCGACTGAGTTCTTGACTACAACTTGTGAACATCCTTGTGAATGAATGTTTAGTCTCCGCTAATATAGCTCACTATAATTCATTAATTTCATTTGTAGTTATAGTGGTTTTTAAGTAAGGGAATAATTGGGGCGCTAAACAATTATTTATTCTCAAAGTGGGCAGTAGACAAAATAAGTTTGGCA
Organism: Ectropis crepuscularia; assembly: GCA_963693475.1. Taxonomy (NCBI): domain Eukaryota; kingdom Metazoa; phylum Arthropoda; class Insecta; order Lepidoptera; family Geometridae; genus Ectropis; species Ectropis crepuscularia. The sequence continues at coordinate 14,697,710 of OY856356.1, forward strand.
ACCCCTGGTCTACACGAAGCTAGAAGTACTAGCTTGTTAGCTTAATAACACAACCTTGCTATATTAGCTTGGAAAACTAGCCTCGTGTAGCTGGGACATTAGTTCTTAGTTCTAAGTTTGCAGTATTTGCAAAGTTTAAAAACCTTTTCTTTTGAAATAAAATTCGAAATAACTTACAATTCATTAGGAACCTGTTGCTGTAACGCCGCGGTATCCATGGGTCGTTGGCTGGCGTGCTGAGGAGGCGATGTATTAGCCGTTCGGTTCGCCTCCTCAAGAAGCTTATTCATTTTGTCGTCGTTCATTTTTCTCTGCTCTTCCAACGCCTTTTCAAAGTCTTTAGGCGTAGTAGCTAATAATGCTTCTCTGCAACAAGCGTATACAAAATTAAAATCCCCCAACTTTTAAGTGACATGTACAATTGTACATAGATATTGACAGCAAAGAAAATATCCATAGTAGCATTACCCGCGGTTTTACCGCGTAGTTTCTGTATCCGTTATTTTCCCGGGATAAAAGTAGTCTTCTAGATTGTAATCTGGGTTCCAAATTTCAGCCCGACTCGTTCATATATTACGACATGGTTGAGCAAAAAACATCCAAACATTGGTATTTTCGATAAGTTCCAATCAGCCAGGGAATCCGCCGCGGATAATCGCGGATAAGCCGCGGGAATCGGCAATGATTATCGGACGTTTAATGTACTAAAACTACTCTGCTACCACCCAATATAAAACGATTGGGACGTTATCTTAGAATCTATATAAGTATGAAACGGTACCTTGTGCAACCAGGCTCCTCTGGTATGTAATGTATAAAGCCTACACTTATTCCCTCGAACCTAACCCCGGTTTACCGTGTAGCTAAAGTTTATAATGAATAAATAATATCAGTACGATACTTGTCAGGTTCTGGTCGTGCAGTCGGCCTCCTTCCGACCGCCGAAAATCCGAGGATGTCTTGGGAGCGCCTCGCTCAGTCAAGACCGCGTTCTCAAAAACAACTTCTCGTCCAGGGCAGAAGTTCGCGTACAACCCCTCGCGTAAATTCAGGAGCGACGCCCGCTGTCTTTAATCCCGATTAAAAAACCACAAATATCTCGCGTACGTGCGGATCAAAGTTCACGACCGAATGAAATGGACGCTCCCGTCTGAGCGGTCCTAACAAATACCAGGTTGAAACAGAACGCGGATAGTCAGCATAAATAGTGGCTAAATCTCAGTTTTAAATTACCATTACCCTTTTCTACAATTAGGTTAAATATATTTTTGCGTCATCCTATTCTAAGCAATTGGAATTTATAAAATTAGTAGGATTCTAGTGACCATGCGCCATGGTTAAGGAATGAGAGACCAGTTGGAGAGAGTAACGGGGCGTCCATTAATTACGTAAGATGGTAGGGGAGGGGGTCGAGCCAAAATCTCGCGAGGGGTAGGGGGTGATCTCGGTAAATCTCACGTCATTTTATTTTCGAAAAAAAATGTGTTAAGTCTGTCAAGAAATTTGGAGAAATTGAGTAAAAAATCTCACGTTTATCGAAAAATCGACAAAATTACCTCACTTAATTTATGGATGCCCCCTATGTAAGTACCTACTATTTATCGCTACAGCTTATACGATTTTCCTTACATAGCTACGTTTATACGGCTACTGCTAAGCGATGGTGAAAGCGAAGTAGAAGGCTTCGCCCTGCGAATAGCTTCTTCTTGAAGTCTTCTAGAAAAATCTTTTGCAGTCGCCCCGGCTTCTCTGTAAAACCACCAAATGTCTATGAACACAAAGGCAGTAGACGTCGCGTTTATAATAAAATAAATAAAAACACTAAAATAAAAACATATTTTTTTCCAATTGATAAAGTAATTGACGTGAAGACAATAAATGTTTGTTCTAGCAATTTTGTAATTTATAACTGTACGGGGATAAAATAGGGGTTGAAATGGGGGATGAAAGTTTATGTGGAAGTTCGTCATGGTTGAATATAAAACCATGAAATTCTGCAACTAGACACTTGATATTTATGCTAATATTATAAATATGAAAGTCTGTCTGTTACGCCATAATATATAAACAACTGAACCGATTTTGATGCAATTAATAACACATATAGACTAGACTCAGGAAAGGATAAGAGCGACTTCTTATCATAGAAAAAGAGTTGAAGGGGTGGAAATGAGGAATTAAAGTTTACATGGAAGTTCGTCAATGTTGAAGATAAAATCGTTGAAACTAGACACTTGAAATCCATACCATTTTATATAATAACTATATAAAAGTGGCTTTGTCTGTCGGTTACGCTTTAACGCTGAACTGATTTTCATGAAATTGTATAAAAATGTTTTTAGTATAAGTAAATTTGTCTGGGTATACACGTATTGTCTCAGTTCCCTTAGTTATTATTTTGCGCGGACGAAAAGGTGGGTAACAGCTAGTTATTTCATATAACTAGGAGGACTCTTAGACATCGACTGAGTTCTCGACTACAACTTGTGAAAATCATTATGAATGAATGTTTAATCTCCGCTAATATGGCTCACTATAATTCATTAATTTAATTAGTAGTTATAGTGGGTTTTAAGTAGGTGAACAAATGGGCGCGCTGAACAATTATTTATTCTCAAAGTAGGCAGTAAACAAAATAAGTTTGGGGACCCCTGGTCTACACGAAGCTAGAAGAACTAGCTTGCTAGCTTAATAACACAAGCTTGCTATCTTTATCTTAGCTTGGAAAACTAGCCTTGTGTAGCTGGGGCATTAGTTCTAAGTTTGCAGTATTTACAAAGTTTAAAAACCTTTTCTTTTGAAATAAAATTCGAAATAACTAACAATTCATTAGGAACCTGTTGCTGTAACGCCGCGGTATCCATGGGTCGTTGGCTGGCGTGCTGAGGAGGCGATGTATTAGCCGTTCGGTTCGCCTCCTCAAGAAGCTTATTCATTTTGTCGTCGTTCATTTTTCTCTGCTCTTCCAACGCCTTTTCAAAGTCTTTAGGCGTAGTAGCTAATGCTTCTCTGCAACAAGCGTATACAAAATTAAAATCCCCCAACTTTTAAGTGACATGTACAATTGTACATAGATATTGACAGCAAAGAAAATATCCATAGTAGCATTACCCGCGGTTTTACCGCGTAGTTTCTGTATCCGTTATTTTCCCGGGATAAAAATAGTCTTCTAGATTGTAATCTGGGTTCCAAATTTCAGCCCGACTCGTTCATATATTACGACATGGTTGAGCAAAAAACATCCAAACATTGGTATTTTCGATAAGTTCCAATCAGCCAGGGAATCCGCCGCGGATAATCGCGGATAAGCCGCGGGAATCGGCAATGATTATCGGACGTTTAATGTACTAAAACTACTCTGCTACCACCCAATATAAAACGATTGGGACGTTATCTTAGAATCTATATAAGTATGAAACGGTACCTTGTGCAACCAGGCTCCTCTGGTATGTAATGTATCAAGCCTACACTTATTCCCTCGAACCTAACCCCGGTTTACCGTGTAGCTAAAGTTTATAATGAATAAATAATATCAGTACGATACTTGTCAGGTTCTGGTCGTGCAGTCGGCCTCCTTCCGACCGCCGAAAATCCGAGGATGTCTTGGGAGCGCCTCGCTCAGTCAAGACCGCGTTCTCAAAAACAACTTCTCGTCCAGGGCAGAAGTTCGCGTACAACCCCTCGCGTAAATTCAGGAGCGACGCCCGCTGTCTTTAATCCCGATTAAAAAACCACAAATATCTCGCGTACGTGCGGATCAAAGTTCACGACCGAATGAAATGGACGCTCCCGTCTGAGCGGTCCTAACAAATACCAGGTTGAAACAGAACGCGGATAGTCAGCATAAATAGTGGCTAAATCTCAGTTTTAAATTACCATTACCCTTTTCTACAATTAGGTTAAATATATTTTTGCGTCATCCTATTCTAAGCAATTGGAATTTATAAAATTAGTAGGATTCTAGTGACCATGCGCCATGGTTAAGGAATGAGAGACCAGTTGGAGAGAGTAACGGGGCGTCCATTAATTACGTAAGATGGTAGGGGAGGGGGTCGAGCCAAAATCTCGCGAGGGGTAGGGGGTGATCTCGGTAAATCTCACGTCATTTTATTTTCGAAAAAAAATGTGTTAAGTCTGTCAAGAAATTTGGAGAAATTGAGTAAAAAATCTCACGTTTATCGAAAAATCGACCAAATTACCTCACTTAATTTATGGATGCCCCCTATGTACCTACTATTTATCGCTACAGCTTATACGATTTTCCTTACATAGCTACGTTTATACGGCTGCTGCTAAGCGATGGTGAAAGCGAAGTAGAAGGCTTCGCCCTGCGAATAGCTTCTTCTTGAAGTCTTCTAGAAAAATCTTTTGCAGTCGCCCCGGCTTCTCTGTAAAACCACCAAATGTCTATGAACATAAAGGCAGTAGACGTCGCGTTTATAATAAAATAAATAAAAACATATTTTTTTCCAATTGATAAAGTAATTGACGTGAAGACAATAAATGTTTGTTCTAGCAATTTTGTAATTTATAACTGTACGGAGATAAAATAGGGGTTGAAATGGGGGATGAAAGTTTATGGGGAAATTCGACATTGTTGAATATAAAACCATGAAATTCTGCAACTAGACACTCGATATCTATGCTAATATTAAAAAATGAAAGTAATTATATCTGTATGTTACGCCATAACATATAAACCACTGAACCGATGTTGATGCAATTTATAACACATATAGACTAGACTCAGGAAAGGACAGGAGCGACTTCTTATCACAGAAAAAGAGTTGAACGGGTGGAAATGAGAAATTAAAGTTTACATGGAAGTTCGTCAATGTTGAAGATAAAATCGTTGAAACTAGACACTTTAAATCCGTACCATTTTATATTATAACTGTATAAAAGTGGCTCTGTCTGTCTGTTATGCTTTAAGACTGAACTGATTTTGATGAATTTGTATAAAAATGAAAAAGTAAATTTGTATGGCTGTACAACTGTACAAGTACTCAGTTACCTTAATTATTATTTTGCGCGGACGAAGTCGCGGGTAAAAGCTAGTAATTTCATAAAACTAGGAGGACTCGTAGACATCGACTGAGTTCTTGACTACAACTTGTGAACATCCTTGTGAATGAATGTTTAGTCTCCGCTAATATAGCTCACCATAATTCATTAATTTCATTTGTAGTTATAGTGGTTTTTAAGTAAGGGAATAATTGGGGCGCTAAACAATTATTTATTCTCAAAGTGGGCAGTAGACAAAATAAGTTTGGCAACCCCTGGTCTACACGAAGCTAGAAGTACTAGCTTGTTAGCTTAATAACACAACCTTGCTATATTAGCTTGGAAAACTAGCCTCGTGTAGCTGGGACATTAGTTCTTAGTTCTAAGTTTGCAGTATTTGCAAAGTTTAAAAACCTTTTCTTTTGAAATAAAATTCGAAATAACTTACAATTCATTAGGAACCTGTTGCTGTAACGCCGCGGTATCCATGGGCCGTTGGCTGGCGTGCTGAGGAGGCGATGTATTAGCCGTTCGGTTCGCCTCCTCAAGAAGCTTATTCATTTTGTCGTCGTTCATTTTTCTCTGCTCTTCCAACGCCTTTTCAAAGTCTTTAGGCGTAGTAGCTGATGCTTCTCTGCAACAAGCGTATACAAAATTAAAATCCCCCAACTTTTAAGTGACATGTACAATTGTACATAGATATTGACAGCAAAGAAAATATCCATAGTAGCATTACCCGCGGTTTTACCGCGTAGTTTCTGTACCCGTTATTTTCCCGGGATAAAAGTAGTCTTCTAGATTGTAATCTGGGTTCCAAATTTCAGCCCGACTCGTTCATATATTACGACATGGTTGAGCAAAAAACATCCAAACATTGGTATTTTCGATAAGTTCCGATCAGCCAGGGAATCCGCCGCGGATAATCGCGGATAAGCCGCGGGAATCGGCAATGATTATCGGACGTTTAATGTACTAAAACTACTCTGCTACCACCCAATATAAAACGATTGGGACGTTATCTTAGAATCTATATAAGTATGAAACGGTACCTTGTGCAACCAGGCTCCTCTGGTATGTAATGTATAAAGCCTACACTTATTCCCTCGAACCTAACCCCGGTTTACCGTGTAGCTAAGGTTTATAATGAATAAATAATATCAGTACGATACTTGTCAGGTTCTGGTCGTGCAGTCGGCCTCCTTCCGACCGCCGAAAATCCAAGGATGTCTTGGGAGCGCCTCGCTCAGTCAAGACCGCGTTCTCAAAAACAACTTCTCGTCCAGGGCAGAAGTTCGCGTACAACCCCTCGCGTAAATTCAGGAGCGACGCCCGCTGTCTTTAATCCCGATTAAAAAACCACAAATATCTCGCGTACGTGCGGATCAAAGTTCACGACCGAATGAAATGGACGCTCCCGTCTGAGCGGTCCTAACAAATACCAGGTTGAAACAGAACGCGGATAGTCAGCTAAATGTCAGTTTTAAATTACCATTAAATATATTTTTGCGTCATCCTATTCTAAGCAATTGGAATTTATAAAATTAGTAGGATTCTAGTGACCATGCGCCATGGTTAAGGAATGAGAGACCAGTTGGAGAGAGTAACGGGGCGTCCATTAATTACGTAAGATGGTAGGGGAGGGGGTCGAGCCAAAATCTCGCGAGGGGTAGGGGGTGATCTCGGTAAATCTCACGTCATTTTATTTTCGAAAAAAAATGTGTTAAGTCTGTCAAGAAATTTGGAGAAATTGAGTAAAAAATCTCACGTTTATCGAAAAATCGACAAAATTACCTCACTTAATTTATGGATGCGCCCTATGTACCTACTATATTTATCGCTACAGCTTATACGATTTTCCTTACATAGCTACGTTTATACGGCTACTGCTAAGCGATGGTGAAAGCGAAGTAGAAGGCTTCGCCCTGCGAATAGCTTCTTCTTGAAGTCTTCTAGAAAAATCTTTTGCAGTCGCCCCGGCTTCTCTGTAAAACCACCAAATGACGTGGTTTTGCGAAATTCAACCCCTAAGAGGGTAAAACAAGGGATGAACAGTTGTATGAAAATTCGTCATTTTAAAAGTTATCAAATTTTGTATCTAGACACTTGACACGAAGCAATTAAATGTTTGCTCCGTCAATTTTGTAATTTCGAACTGTACGGGGTTGATATTGGGGTTAAAATGGGGGATGAATATCAACATGGAAGTTCTCAACCGTTGCAGATAAAACCATGAAACTCTGTATGTAGGCACTTGACACGAAGCAAACGAATGTTTGTTCTATCAACTTCGTAATTTAGAACTGTACGGGGGTAAAATTGGGGTTGAAATGGGGGATGAATGTAAATATGGAAGTTCCCAACCGTTGAAGATAAAACCATGAAATTTTGTACATAGGCACTTAACACGAAGGAAACAAATGTTTGTTCTAGCAATTTTGTAATTTCGAACTGTACGGGGATGAAATTGGGGTTGAAATTGGGGATGATTGTCAATATGGAACATCCCAACCGTTGAAGATAAAACCATGAAACTTTGTGTATAGACACTTGACATAAAGCAAACGTATGTTTGTTCTGGCAATTCTGTCATTGGCAATTTGTATAGGGATGAAATTGGGATTGAAATGGGGGATGAAAGTATATATAGAAGCTCCCAATCGTTGAAAATAAAACCATGAAACTCTGTTTATAGGCACTTGACGCGAAGCAAATAAATGTTTCTTCTAGCAATTTTGTAATTTTGAACTGTATGGGGATGAGATTGGAGTTGAAGTGGGGGACGAATGTCTCTGGCTTTCAAACCTAAGCAACTGAACTAATCGTGATGAAATTGTTTTATTATAGGCTGTTTTTAGTAACCGTAAATGTGTCTGGGTATACAAATAAGTACTGCCTGAGTAACCTTAGTATTTATTTCGTGCGGACGAAGTCGTGGGTAATAGCTAGTAAATCTATATATATAAAAGCGAAAGGTCACTCATCACGAAATCTCAGAAACTACAAATGCTAAGAGTGAATTTTGCATGCAGGTTTGTTTTATCACGTTGGCGCTCGCTAAGACGGGATTTTGCGAAATTTAACCCCTAAGTGGGTGGAAACAAGGCATGGACGTTTATATGACAATTCTGTAATTTTCAAAGTTATAAGCATGAAATCCACTGATCCGGTTTGAATGTAATTTGGTACACAGATAGACTAGATCCCAAGAAAGAACATAAGTTACTTTTTAATACGGAAAAATAATTGAAGGGGTTGAAATGGGGGACGAAAGTTGATATGGAAGTTCGTAATTGCTGAAGATAAAACCATGAAACTTCTTAGAACTAGACACTTGACGTGAAGACATAATAACACAATAAATAAATATTCAATAAATATTGGTGGACAATTCACACACAACACCATCTGACCCCAAACTAAGCAAAGCTTGTACGATGGCGGCCAGATAGCTGATATAATACTTATATAATTTTAAATACATACTTATTATACATAGAAACACCCAGACACAGTGCAAACATTTGAATTCATCATACAAATATTTGCATTGGGTGGGGATCGAACCCACAACTCTCGGCTTTACAGGCAGAGTTACTACCCACTAAGCCACGAGGCCAGTCAATGTTTGTTGTCAATGAATGTTTGTTCTAGCAATTTTGTTATTTATAACTGCACGGGGATAAAATAGGGGTTGAAATGGGGGATGACAGTTTATATGGAAGTTTGTGATTGTTGAAGATAAAACCACGAAACTTCGTACATTTGACGCGAAGAAAGTAAACGTTTGTTCTAGCAATTTTGTAATAACAAACTGTACGGGTATGAAAGTTTTATGTAGAAGCTCGTCATTGTCAAAGATAAAAACCATGAGACTTTGTATCTAGACCCTTGACGCGAAGCAAATAAAAGTTTGTTCAAGCAATTTTGTAATTTCTAACTGAACGGGGATGAAATAGGGGTTGAAATGGGGGATGAAAGTTTATGGGGAAGTTCGTCATTGTTGAATATAAAACCATGACATTCTGCAACTAGACACTCGATATCTATGCTAATATTAAATAAATAAAGTGGCCAAGTGCGAGTTGGACTCGCCCATGAAGGGTTCCGTTGCAGCAAGTAACATTACATACATAGTACACATAGTTTTTGTAGTTCGTTGTAACTTTGATCGAAGTTTCAATAATAGTGTATTTATGACGTACTAAAAAAAACTACTCATCAGATCGAGTTCAAACTAATTTTCGTTGGTAGTTTACATGGTAATGTACATCATATATTTTTTTTAGATTTTTCATTCTCTTACTTTAGAAGTTAGAGGGGGGGGGGACACACATTTTACCACTTTGGAAGTGTCTCTCGCGCAAAGTATTCAGTGTAGACGAATATGATTTTAGAAACCTTACCATAATTTTTCAAGACCTATCGATAGACACCCCACACGTGTAGGTTTGATGAAAAAAAATATTTTGAGTTTCAGTTCTCAGTATGGGGGGCAACCCTAATTTTTCTTTTTTTTTCTTTTTTTCTGTTCAAATCTTAATGCGGTTCACAGAATACATCTAATTACCAAGTTTCAACAGTGTAGTTCTCATAGTTTCGGCAAAAAGTGGCTGTGACATACGGACGGACAGACAGACAGACAGACAGACAGACAGACAGACAGACAGACAGACAGACAGACATGACGAATTTATAAGGGTTCCGTTTTTACGTTTTACGGAACCCTAAAAATGAAAGTAATTATATCTGTATGTTACGCCATAACATATAAACCACTGAACCGATGTTGATGCAATTTATAACACATATAGACTAGACTCAGGAAAGGACAGGAGCGACTTCTTATCACAGAAAAAGAGTTGAACGGGTGGAAATGAGAAATTAAAGTTTACATGGAAGTTCGTCAATGTTGAAGATAAAATCGTTGAAACTAGACACTTTAAATCCGTACCATTTTATATTATAACTGTATAAAAGTGGCTCTGTCTGTCTGTTACGCTTTAAGACTGAACTGATTTTGATGAAATTGTATAAAAATGTAAAAGTAAATTTGTATGGCTGTACAACTGTACAAGTACTCAGTTACCTTAATTATTATTTTGCGCGGACGAAGTCGCGGGTAAAAGCTAGTAATTTCATAATACTAGGAGGACTCGTAGACATCGACTGAGTTCTTGACTACAACTTGTGAACATCCTTGTGAATGAATGTTTAGTCTCCACTAATATAGCTCACTATAATTCATTAATTTCATTTGTAGTTATAGTGGTTTTTAAGTAAGGGAATAATTAGGGCGCTAAACAATTATTTATTCTCAAAGTGGGCAGTAGACAAAATAAGTTTGGCAACCCCTGGTCTACACGAAGCTAGAAGTACTAGCTTGTTAGCTTAATAACACAACCTTGCTATCTTAGCTTGGAAAACTAGCCTCGTGTAGCTGGGGCATTAGTTCTAATGTTGCAGTATTTGCAAAGTTTAAAAACCTTTTATTTTGAAATAAAATTCGAAATAACTTACAATAATTCATCAGGAACCTGTTGCTGTAACGCCGCGGTAGCCATGGGCCGTTGGCTGGCGTGCTGAGGAGGCGATGTATTAGCCGTTCGGTTCGCCTCCTCAAGAAGCTTATTCATTTTGTCGTCGTTCATTTTTCTCTGCTCTTCCAACGCCTTTTCAAAGTCTTTAGGCGTAGTAGCTGATGCTTCTCTGCAACAAGTGTATACAAAATTAAAATCCCCCAACTTTTAAGTGACATGTACAATTGTACATAGATATTGACAGCAAAGAAAATATCCATAGTAGCATTACCCGCGGTTTTACCGCGTAGTTGCCGTACCCGTTATTTTCCCGGGATAGAAGTAGTCTTACAGATTGTAATCTGGGTAACAAATTTCAGCCCGACTCGTTCATATATTACGACATGGTTGAGCAAAAAACATCCAAACATTGGTATTTTCGATAAGTTCCGATCAGCCAGGGAATCCGCCGCGGATAATCGCGGATAAGCCGCGTGAATCGGCAATGATTATCGGACGTTTAATGTACTAAAACTACTCTGCTACCACCCAATATAAAACGATTGGGACGTTATCTTGGAATCTATATAAGTATGAAACGGTACCTTGTGCAACCAGGCTCCTCTGGTATGTAATGTATAAAGCCTACACTTATTCCCTCGAACCTAACCCCGGTTTACCGTGTAGCTAAGGTTTGTAATGAATAAATAATATCAGTAGGATACTGGTCAGGTTCTGGTCGTGCAGTTAGCCTCCTTCCGACCGCCGAAAATCCGAGGATGTCTTGGGAGCGCCTCGCTCAGTCAAGACCGCGTTCACAAAAACAACTTCCCGTCCAGGGCAGAAGTTCGCGTACAACCCCTCGCGTAAATTCAGGAGCGACGCCCGCTGTCTTTAATCCCGATTAAAAAACCACAAATATCTCGCGTACGTGCGGATCAAAGTTCACGACCGAATGAAATGGACGCTCCCGTCTGAGCGGTCCTAACAAATACCAGGTTGAAACAGAACGCGGATAGTCAGCTAAATGTCAGTTTTAAATTACCATTAAATATATTTTTGCGTCATCCTATTCTAAGCAATTGGAATTTATAAAATTAGTAGGATTCTAGTGACCATGCGCCATGGTTAAGGAATGAGAGTCCAGTTGGAGAGAGTAACGGGGCGTCCATTAATTACGTAAGATGGTAGGGGAGGGGGTCGAGCCAAAATCTCACGAGGGGTAGGGGGTGATCTCGGCAAATCTCACGTCATTTTATTTTCGAAAAAAAAGTGTTAAGTCTGTGAAGAAATTTGGAGAAATTGAGTAAAAAATCTCACGTTTATCGAAACATCGACAAAATTACCTCACTTAATTTATGGATGCCCCCTATGTACCTACTATTTATCGCTACAGGTTATACGATTTTCCTTACATAGCGACGCTTATACGGCTGCTGCTAAGCGATGATGAAATCGAAGTAGAAGGCTTCGCCCTGCGATTAGCTTCTTCTTGAAGTCTTAGTAGTGGTAGGACTCTTAGCAGAGTCCGCCTGGGGAAGTACCACACCTTTGCCAAATATTCTACCGCCAAGCATTAATGTGCAAACATTATTGTGTTCCGGTTTGAAGGGTAATGTTTCCAGAGAAATTCCTGGGCTTAGAGACATAACATCTCAGATCTCTGGGTGGCGAGCGCAGTGCAGTGCTAGGTAATGATTTGGACTCTTCATTCGGTTCCAATAGCTGCGTGTCACTGTGCTGTTATGTGGCAGGCATGTTGCTTACCATCAGGCACATGTCCTGCTCGTCTCGTCACTCTTTATTAAAAAAAAAAAAACATGGAAGTTCGTCAATGTTGAAGATAAAATCGTTGAAACTAGACACTTTAAATCCGTACCATTTTATATTATATCTATCTTAAAGTGGCTCTGTCTGTCTGTAACGCTTTAAAGCTGAACTGATTTTGATGAAATTGTATAAAAATGTTTTTAGTAAAAGTCAATTTGAATGGGTGTACACTGTACAAGTACTGTTCTCAGTGACCTTAATTATTATTTTGCGCGGACGAAGTCGCGGGTAACAGCTAGTAATTTCATATAACTAGGAGGACTCTAAGACATCGACTGAGTTCTCGACTACAACTTGTGAAAATAATTGTGAATGATTGTTTAATCTCCGCTAATATAGCTCACTATAATTCATTATACTTTAATTTATAGTTATAGTGGGTTTTAAGTAGGTAAAAAATGGGGGCGCTGAACAATTATTTATTCTCAAAGTGGGCAGTAGACAAAATAAGTTTGGGAACCCCGGGTCTACACGAAACTAGAAGTACTAGCTTGTTCGCGTAATAACACAACCTTGCTATCTTGTTACAAGGTGCCCGACATCTTACATACTGACCTAATTATCTGCTTGGATTTTGCTAAAATTTATTTGATGCCTACACACAGTATACAATGGATAGGTACCTACAACAAAAAATAGTTACCAATTTAGTGAGATTCATTAAATGAATACTGTGGTACTTCCCCAGGCGGACTCTGCCAGGAGTCCTACCACTACAATTATTTTATTTAAAAGTTATCTGTATGCTATATATGGCTATGCGTTTAAACATTATGCTAAGTTATCGTTATGTCATATATGGTTATGCTAGTTAACATTATGCGAAGACAGTTATGCGTTTAGTTGTTATGGTAAATTATCATTAGTCCTAAAAACGTTATGCCTACCTAAAATAGGACAAAAATGTTATGCCACCCCATATAGACCCTCTACTAGTCGAGCCCTTTCATTTGATATCCATATTGAGGTAGTGCTGAAAAAAAATTCGCTATTTGGTAGTGGCTGCCATCTCGGATTTGAAATTTGTTGTAGTATATAGTACTTTTCTAGTCCAGCCCTTTCATTTAATACCCATATTGAGGTAGTAGTGAAAAAATTATGATTGGCCATTTTGTGGCGGCGGCCATCTTGGATTTGCAATGTGTCGTAGTATATAATACTCTAGTAGTCAAGCCTTTTCATTTGATACCCATATTGAGCAGTGGAAAAAAATGGCAGTCATAGGAATTGCCGATAGAAGTGAAAACTTGTAACTCAGAATTTGATAGCTTACCTCGGAAACTACACGGGTGTAACCAGAGGGCGTGGCCTCGCCATCATGGCATGGTCATCTAGAAATGCGTCAGCATTTCCCATTGGCTGAAGCATTTCTAGATGCCCAATCGCCAAGGTCCCGGGCTTACCCGAAGATTTCTTATCAAACCCGAGCGTGACGGTAGAATCCAATTTACACCCCACTAAACATTTGTCTAGGCGCGCCTAAAGAAGTTTTCACTTCAAAAAATAATTCGCCATTTTGTGGTGGCCGCCATCTTGGATTTGAAATCTCAATGTTTGGATGTTTGTTGCTCAATCACGTCGCATCGTGTGAACGGATCGGGTAGAAATTTAGAACACTACTTTTTATCCCGGAAAAATAAAGGGAATCAGAAATACGCGGATAACAACGCGGGACGTTGTTAGTGGCGGCGGACGGCCTACACGGGCTGATCCCCAATCGCGCCATGCTCCGAGTGCTTGTGACTTATCAGTTGACGTTTATACTAAAGTAGTCTATGAACCTCTTACAATAAGGTCGAAAGTCAAACGGAGCACCGCGAGGTTTCGCCATTTTTTTTTTATTAACACGTAACTCTCGTGCCGTTCAGTGAGAGCGCAAACGACGCGGGTATCCTCTTCGAAAGCCGAGGTGGTACTAACAAATTGTGGCTCGTCGCTGGAATTGTTGGTTTTTTCTCCTTACAAATATAATAATGGTTATTTGAAAAAAAAATATAGTACGATTAAATCCTTATATTTGTTCAAATTATCATACTTTATTTCAAGAATTTATTTTCTGTATTTATTGAGTACAATAATATGTTTAATTTAAAAAATAGAGGTAGTAATTTTTTTATATCGAGGAAATTTTATGAAAACGTGTTTTCGAATATAAATTACTGTCGAGTAAGTATATCCTGAACTTTATTATACATGAATTTCAAAATTAAGTATTCAGTAGTTTAGTAGATATTGTAATTCGCGTAAATTAACATTACGCCATCTGACGTACCATACAGCCTTAAATCTCTGATTTTATTTCCAACTATACTCTATGCGCTGTAGCATGAGTCCTATAACAGTTCGAACTAGTTTCGTAACACGAAACGTTTTATGAAAATTGCCGTGATTTACAATATTATTACTCAGTATTACAGCTGCTCCACATTTGTAATATTTTGAATCGTTAATAGCTATCATCAATAAATTAAATGAGACCCAACTAGAATGTTCTAGCCCACAAATAAAATATAATTGAAATTAAATAAACGAAATTTTATGCGTACAACGTAACACAAAAACGTATATAGTGATGGGGTGGATGGGACTGCAAAAATGCATAGTCAAAATAGACTGAAACCTAGGGCGGCAGTTTTTAGAGGGCGGCAAATCTAGTAAAAAATTGTATGATTTTATTACTTTTTTAATAATTATGAATAATTATGTCATTAATCGATTTAGGAATTAAAGATTTAGACTTGGATCAGAATCCTTGATAAGTTACTTTTCAAATATCATTTACGATGTGTTTTCTCTTTTGGTAAACTTATTAAGTCAAAAAACAGTTTGGAGATGAGATAAGCCCCCTGATTTAAAATGCGATTGGATTGCCATTGTAGACCGCATTGTCGCTTAACATCTTTCTGGCGAGATGGCGGTCAATAAAAGTTAAAGCCAGGTATTCCTGCCAAAGCATTTAAGTTATTTTTTTAAGATGTTAAAGAATAACAATCATTTTTAACTTTTTTTTTTGTAAGAGGAACATAACACTGGGAACAAAAAGTGGCAGCACATCGAAAAGTGAAACTAAGAAAAGGAAAATTAGGTGACAGAAGTTGAATAGCCTAGGGGCAGCCAATGTGTAAATTCGTCATAATATATAATGTGCCAAGTATTGAGTAACGAGATAAGCAAGACACGTATCTGATGAGAAACAACATGCTTGGTTGCCCATAAGAGTATAGCGACACGCAGCTAATGTGATAAGTGTGCTAAGTGGCCTGTGATCAACCCTATCATCATCAGGCAAAGATGAGATCTTGTCAAATATAGTTATTTATTACATTGTAGGTATTAGTTAACTTTCTTTCTATGGTCGGGAACACAGTTCTTGTGTGTTTGCGTTTAACAGATTTATCCCATACTTTTTGTTGTTATTTTTCTATGTTTAAGGTATGTTAAGGCATTTAGATTCCGTGTTTCTGAAGTATTTGACTTACACAGCTCTACTATGTCCGCCCTATTATTCTTCTTTGCACCTTCTTTACCTACATTTCATTCTTTTGCCATTTGAACACAAACATAATGTAAACGTTATACAGGACTTTCATGTATATTTTATACCTAAGTCACACTATAAATTTTGCGTAACTTATTTATCTATTTAATTTAAACACTCCACAGACTCTGGGGTCCGTGACCTTTGTCATTACTATAATCTTTTTTTATTTACATAGTTCTTGGATTAGGAGAAGAAGAGGAAAATAAGGGGGGGGGGGGGGTTAGGGGGGTGGTAAACATTTAAAACCTAATTCTAGTACTAGTCAGTCCGATTTCGTCTGTTGAGCCGATCACTACCGGTTGGGGTTCCGATAGTAATATAATAAATAAATAGACTCGACATCGTCTTTTGCCAAAGCCGCCTCCTCCCGGCCCAGAGTCTCCACTAGGGCCGCATTTTTGCGTAACTTAAATAAATACAACATGTTACAACCAAAATATTATATGTATTGCTTTTCAAAATAATTTTTCGTAAGAGACATTCGTTCCCATTTCAACTCCAATTTCATCTCCGTACAGTTCTAAATTACACAATATCTAGAACAAACTTTTATTTGCTTCGTATCAAGTGCCTACATACAGAGTTTCATGGTTTTATTTTCAACGTTTGGGAACTTCCATATTAACATTCATCCCCATTTCAACCCCAATTTCAGCCTGTTCAGTTCGAAATTACAAAATTGATAGAACAAACATTTAATTGCTTCTTTTCAATTGTTTACATACAAAATTTGAGAACTTTAGAAATTGCGAATTTTCATACAACCGTTCATCCCTTGTTTCAAACTCTTAGGGGTTGAATTTCGCAAAACCCCGTCTTAGCGAGCGCCTACGTGCTAAAAAGCACCTTCAAGCAAAATTTCAGATTCCTAGCGTTTGTAGTTTCTGAGATTCCTTGATGAGTGACCTTTCGCTTCTATATATGTAGATTATGCTAGAATTAAAAATGAAATATGTTATCTAAGTTGCGGGGGCGGCATTTTTAAGTTTTTGCCTGCCTAATATTGAAATTTGCCTGCTTAAAGTCACAACCCTCACACGTCACAGTTACAGGCGTACATGAATCTAATGTAAGTTGGATGACATTGTAAAAAGGCTACCCAGATACAAAATCAAATACAAATACAAATTTTGGGGGAATTTAAATAAATTATCACCGCAAAAATATTTATATTTCCATTAATAGGATTTAACATACAATGCTAATAAAAGTCTAAAATTATGTATCTTTGAAAGATTTACACAAAACAATGTAAGTCATTTTTAAAAATGCAAAAAAAAATATATCTCAATCTCAAAATTCGTGTTTTTAATTTATTCTTCGAATGTCTAAAACGCTTTACGACGTCATTGGCCGTTCAAAAGTAAACGAAACATTTGTTTATGTTTTATTTTGATATTTTTAATTTTTTCGGATATTATTACTACACAATTTTCGATATTCTGTAACAGCAATAGAGAATAAAGTTTCATTATGGAAGACGGCTAAAATATAAAATAGCTAGCTGACCCAACAAATTTTTTTCCGCCATATTTTCCAAATTCAAAGACTTATATTCTATGATAAAATTAAATTAATACATAAAAGATAACATCTGTTTTTAATAGGGCTATATACTGAAATAAAGTTTTAAAAATATTAAACGACTGTATATAATTATACATATTTATCACATTAATTTGTCTATTGAGAAATAAAAAATTGTATCAATGAAATTTTAGGAATTATGTTACACACCTATTTACCCAATGTTATTTACAAATTTATTTTTTAGCGTGTCAGTATATTTGTAAAATGGACTAATAAAAAAGTGAAATTGACCTTGTTACAATTACGCGTATCTAAATAAGTTGTTAGGTGATATTGCCGCTGCATTGGTCCAGTTTTTCCTTTTCTTTTTGGCGCCTTCACCGTGGTAGATGTTTTTGAACATGTAAACAGGACGTTTAAGTAAAGTAACCTAAATACTCCATGCATAAAGTAGGTAGGTATATTGTTAATTGCTGCTACATATTAGATGTTCCGACTTTTGGTAAGATCAACTTTGTGTGTTTTAAATTTGCATTCGTTAATTCAAATTCGTTCTCAATTCGTTCATATTATCTTTACAGAAATAGTATTCAGGCTGACATAGTAGACAATCATCTCTCACAATTATCTCGTTTTGATAATTTCAACCATGAAATTCTCATTTTTATACTAGTTGGCACTTGAAGCCATAATGTTCGCGGGGTTTTAACACTTGTATTCTTACAGTCCATCACAAAGCCAATGATATGAACTGTAACTAACTCATTATTAATTTACGAAAATATATTTATTCCTTTTGAGAAGCGTATTATTGTTTAAACCACTGCGTCACAAACATAGCGATGTATTCGCCGGCCTTTTCCTCGAAATTCAAAATTGAACATTTGAAATAAACGTTTGAAAATTATTTGGTTTATAAAATGTTTAATAATTTTTTGTCTTCTTAGCAACTGAAGATAAAATTAAAATACTTTTAGATAGAGGGTGTATTAGCCTATTGCGGGAAAAAAATGTTTCAGAGCTACGTTCAAACGTTCGCTACACTTACTGAATATGGTACCTATCATATACCTATAGCATAACGACACGTTTCAGCTGGAATGAATTACTCCCTAAATTTTGAAAATTTTGGGAAAATCGGGCGACCTTAGTTCTCATTTTGGCCACGAGCCATTAGATTGTTATACGCCTCTACGTGATACTGACAGTTTCACGTCATACTTACACATATTATTACTTAATCTGTGTTACACTGTCACGTCTGTCTCGGGAATCATGCTTAAGGCTCACGTAGTATAGCAGCATCCTACGATTATATCCGCGTCGTTGTCGTTCCCGTAATTTTCCGCGAAGAAAAGTAGCCTCTTTAATATGCTATGCCAGACCACAAACTATCTAAGTAAGTCCAAACAACACGATTCGTTCAGAGACCTTGCCACGTGATTTAGCGACAATATTCAATCAAACTGTCGCATTTTAATAAGTTAGTAGGATGACTTAACTAAGAAGACAGCCAGGGATGTAACGGAGGTGATCTTATCGGAACCGAAGTCGGAGTTGGAGTTTTTAAATTTGATTTATCGGAGTCGGAGTCGGAACTGGAGTCGGAGGCGTAGGTAGGGTCAGAAGTAGTGGTACCTAGGATAGAAAGATTTTTTATTTTAGCACAAAACATTCAAATCAAATCAAATCATTTATTTTATGGATTTAACTGAAGAGCAATTAGACAAACTCGAACGCCTACAAAAAAATTTCATCCGGTTCATATTCGGTTTACGAAAATATGATCACGTTTCTCATTTTCGTCAAAAGCTCAAATGGTTACCAATTCGCCTTCGCCGTAATTCTCACATTTTGTATTTCCTTTATAAAATTATATTCAATCCTACCACACCTTTTTACCTGAAGAAGCGGTTTAATTTCATTGAACCGAAATCCTGTCCCCTTCGTTCTACCCGATCTCTCAAATTAAACTTTCCTACCTCTACTCATTCTAATCTTTCCTTTTCTAAATCCTTCACTGTGCAGGCTGTCCTACTGTGGAATTCTCTTCCTCTGTCTGTCCGGCAAGCTAAGTCCCTTCAAATTTTCAAAAACCTTGTTAATAACCATTTTCTTACTTTCCCCTAATGGGTACGCTACGTAACTTCTAAATTGTACTTGTAAATATTTATGTATTTATTTTGTACATGTATAAGTATTTATGTTATGTTAGGATATATATATTTTGTTTATTTTTATTTACTATGTATATATATGTATCTTTTATAGTTGTTAGTACTTCTATACTAATACCACCTACACTTATACGATTTCTGTCGCAAGTTTTCCATACAAAGGTTGCCTGGAAGAAATTGCTTTAAGCAATAAGGCCGCCCTTCACACTGCCATTTACTATGTACAAATAATACTAGCTTAAAATAGACGAAATTAATGTTTAATTTAAGTCTGTTACTTGTATAATTATTTATTATGATTTTATGTATACTTTTAGACTTAATGTATTTTTTCTTAATTAATTATTTTTTGTTAAGACTATGTATTTTTGGTGGGTGTAATAAAGCATTATATTATTATTATTATTATTTGGCTTGTGGTTCATTCAAACTTTTCATTGTTTGTGTTTCATAAAATATCACAAAAATGAAAAAAAAAGTGGAATGTTCAAAAATAAACAAAAAAATAAATTAATTGAATCCCAATGTGGCTTATTAAGTATGTTAAATGAACAAAAGCTTTGAAACAAATTAAATTAAATAAATTGACACCAAAAGTGTGTATATGTACTTACTTCATAAACATTAGCTTTGAAGCTGTCTCAGTCAAATATGTTTCTTAACGAGTCGTAGATTAAGTCGACGCCACCAATAAGGTGTTCGCTCGCTACCGAGCCTGGTGGACACGATAATATTGACGGACATTTAAAATATAAGGTGCTGGAATTTTGCGTTTTTCTATGTTGTGCTCATTTAGTATACTTTTCATTACGCACCCAGGCGCGGTCCCAGCCTCGAATTTTGGGGGGGGGTCACCAGTACGCAGCCTCAGATTTTGGGGGGGGTCACGAGTAGAAATACAATAAATCGAGTAAAAAAGACTTTACAAGTATCGCCCCACGTATGATTTTGGGGGGAGTCAAGTCCCCCGTGACCCCCCCCCCCCCCCTGGAGCCGCGCATGACTCGTGCGCGGGAGAGATTCCCTGCGCGACATGTATGAAACTGTTCGTTACTGTCTGCGCAGGGCCCCGCCCGCCGCTAAGTTATGCTTCGACATCCGATTAAAACCTCCGATTCAAAAGTTTCGGAACCGAAGTCGGAACCGGAGGTGCAATAATAATCGGAAATTCCGACTTGACGGAGTCTGAGTCGAAGCTCCGTAACATCCCTAGAAGACACTCATCATCATCATCATCAGCCGTAAGACGTCCACTGCTGGACATAGGCCTCCCCCCTAGATTTCCACAACGAACGGTCCTGCGCAACCTGCAACCAGCGGTTTCCAGCGACCTTCGTGAGGTCATCTGTCCATCTAGTGGGAGGCCGTCCAACACTGCGTCTTCCGGTTCGTGGTCGCCACTCGAGAACCTTTCTTCCCCATCGGTTGTCAGTTCTGCGAGCGATGTGGCCTGCCCATTGCCACTTCAGCTTAGCTACTCTTCGAGCTACGTCGGCTACTTTAGTTCTTTTGCGAATATCCTCATTACGGATTCTGTCGCGCAAAGAGACTCCGAGCATAGCTCGCTCCATAGCTCGCTGTGTGACTTTGAGCTTTGTTATGAGGCCCACTGTTAAGGACCACGTCTCAGTTCCATAAGTCATCACTGGCAACACGCACTGATTGAAGACTTTCGTCTTCAAGCATTGGGGTATTTTGGACTCCAAGATGTGCCGTAGTTTCCCGAACGCTGCCCATCCGAGTTGGATTCTTCGCTGGACCTCTTTGTCGAAGTTGGATCTACCCAATTGGATCTTTTGACCCAGGTAGACGTATTCGTCAACAACTTCGAGTGTGGTATTCCCAACAATAACCGGTACAGGTGAGACATGAACATTTGACATGACCTTCGTCTTGTCCATGTTCATCCTCAAACCTACCTGTTGGGATACTCTACTGAGGTCCCTGAGCATAGCACCGAGGTCCTCCATCTAAGAACACACTAATGTAGCACAATACGTCACCTATCAACTCCTATAATATAGTTACAGATAATATACTAATATTGCGCATATTATGTAAGTATACATAAATGTACATAGGTGACGCGTAAGTCCTCAGTAGAT
Organism: Ectropis crepuscularia; assembly: GCA_963693475.1. Lineage (NCBI taxonomy): Eukaryota > Metazoa > Arthropoda > Insecta > Lepidoptera > Geometridae > Ectropis > Ectropis crepuscularia. The sequence goes on from OY856356.1 coordinate 14,719,413, forward strand.
TTAACCACCGTACAGCGTTAGTAACACTGCTCCGCCGCCCGATATTACGATATTAGCATGTCGGTGATTTTCCGCTAGGTCATGGACGCAGGGCTGGATTTAGGGGGGGGTGTATTTCAACGTCCCCAACGGAGCCTCCACACCTCTAAATCCGGCCCTGCATGGACGTATAAAAAAGTCGGACGTGGTCTCGCTTAAACAAAAACTGTGTCACTAGAGTCGGCCACATTTTATTAAAAATAAAGAGTGACGAGACGAGCAGAACATGTGTCTGAGATCTAAGTTGTTATATCTCTTTTTCACGTTTGCACGTTGCGTTGTCAGGTTGCCACTAATATATAATATATAACTTACACATAGGTACATAAGTTTGCGCGTGGACCTAATGACTCAGTGATGAGTGTAATGTGTATGTTGCGTGTCAGCCTGTATGTGACAGCGCACACTTGCATATTATGTGGCCGACTTTATAGACACAGTTTTTGTGTTAGCGAGACTGCGATACTACGGCCGACTTTTTTAGGGTTCCGTAAAACGTAAAAACGGAACCCTTATAGATTCGTCGTGTCTGTCTCTCTCTGTCCGTACATATGGATGTTACAGACACTTTTCTTCCGAAATTATAAGTACCTACTATACCGTTGAAACTTGGTAAGTAGATGTAATCTGTGTACCGTATTAAGATTTTTACACAAGAATATAAAAAAATATTATAAATTTTAGGGGTGCCCCATACTTAGGTAGGTACAACTTAAACTCAAAATTTTTTTTTCACCAAACCCATACGTGTGTGGTGTGGGATGGGGTATCTATAGATAAGTCTTCAAAAATGATGTTGAGTTTTCTAAAATAATGATGTAACTTCTAAGCAAAAATAATAATAAAACTAAAATAAATATATCTAGACACGGCATCCACAAGCACTTAAGTAATTTCGTTCTCAAAATGAATAAAATTCACAGTGCTCTAATTTTTAATTAGGAATAAGCACCTATCACATTTCCTAAGCAAGGAAACAGGCTTTTAAACAACTTCTGTTTTTGAAACACCTCTAGCGCCCGTTTAGGCACTTATGTCGACTTACTACAAAGTTTTAACTGCCGTTTGCTCTCAACCCTCTGACTAAAGTTGTTTGGTCCACCAGATTCTAAAGTACCCTATGGTACTTACTTGATAATTTTACTGCTTGTTAAAATGCTTAAAACTAAATTTTTAAGAATTTAAAAACACACAAGTGAAATGTCCTCATAAAGATTTGGTTTTGACTTTTGAGCCAGCATCATAATTTTTTGTTATAAATCATCAAATGAAAGGGCTTGACTAGTAGAATGTTGTACAGATCTACAGATTACAAATCCGAGGTAGTCGGGGGTAAATCAAAATTTTCAATTTTGTTCTTGTTTTATGTTGCTATTGAAACTTGAAACACTTACCTATCACTACTAGAAGACTGTCCCGACCCCATTTTGAAAACTTCTTATCACTGTCCACTTTACTGAGGTAACAATAAAATAAGTTTAAACTTGCACACCAATAACTACAAATGAAAAATTTAGCTAAAATTCAATTACTGTGAACTTTACGTGGCTCCAGTATTGCTTTTAAATGCGCCCAAGCTCACAACACGACTTTGGTCTACAGTGAACTCAACGATATCAACAATCACCCGTTCGAAGTTTGAATGTTTACTTCTAGTGACGTGTAGCAAAATTAGTTTAAAACTATCGATATATTAATTACGACGCATTAAGATAAGAAAACTATTAGAAGCAATTAGAAGAACTATTAGAACTACTAGACTACGAACTATTAGAAGCCAAAACATAGGCGAAAGTGTACAACGAATAATTAAAAACTATAATAGTTTTGACATTTTAATGGGCAGCCTTAGCGCATGGAATTAATAAATCGCATGATAATTTTATTATGAATATGAATCACATCTTCAGAATTAACAAAGTTATCATAATCGGGTAGGTAGTTAAACTCTGAGTCTAGAACCCAAGATGGGCAACTTCAGGGCGCACGAAATGACGGAATCATGTCAACGTTGGGAAGGGTGAGGTGAGCTCATTCTTGCCGTTGTAGGAAGTGGGTGGACTGTGGACGCCATCGAGCAATTCGATCTTCCGCGCAGTGTTGCTCGCTGGTGGACGCCGCCGCCGGTCGTTTTTACCTAACACTAATTTTGATCATTTTGAACATAAATATAAGAGATTATGCCTTCCAAAGTGCACTAATAATTCTAGAAACACAAACGAATCGAATGGGATTACATTAATAACAATAATACCGCCGCCGCCAGAAAATACGCCTTGATGAGAAGTTCTCTTCTTGGAGCGACACATCGGCTGGTGTACCGCAGGGTGGCGTCTTATCTCCATTACTTTTCGCTATCTTTATAAATGCAATCTCACAAAGTCTTTCTTCGTCCTACCACCTCTATGCAGATGATCTCCAACTTTATTGTCAAGCCCCGTTGGCCTGGCTCTCGGAAGCTGTTGATGCTGTTAATGTTGATATGCGTCGAATCTTAGATTGGAGCGTCTCATTTGGTCTAAAGGTAAATCCTTCGAAGACGCAAGTCATAATAATAGGTAGTTCACGTACCATTAGCCAAATAGACAAGAGTTCGCTTCCACCAGTGGTTTTCGATGGAGTTAAGATCCCTTTTAGTGACACAGTTAAAAATCTGGGAGTGACCTTTGACCAGAATCTGTCTTGGGGTCCCCAACTTGCAGAAACTAGCCGTAAAATTTTTGCAGCCGCTGGTTCACTACGTAGGTTGCGTAATTTTCTGCCGACTGCCACTAAAATTGCGCTAGTGCACTCAATCTTATTTCCTATTTTAGATTATGCTGATGTCTGCTTCCTTGATCTCACAGAAGAGCAGCTTACTAAACTTGAGCGCCTGCAAAATCTTTGTATACGGTTCATATTTGGCTTGCGTAAGTATGACCATGTTTCCGAATTCCGCACTAAGCTCAAGTGGCTGCCGATTCGTCGTCGCCGGGATGCTCACGTACTTTCCCTTCTTTACAATATTCTTTTCTATCCCCCTTCTCCTCGCTATCTTCAGGAGCGATTCCAGTTTCGCCACTCTCTCCTCACTAGGGACCTTAGAGCTTCAGACAGACTCACACTTGACATTCCTCAACACAGCTCTAGTTTATATTCTTCCTCTTTTACTGTGAGGTCTGTGAAGCTGTGGAACGATCTCCCTATGGAAATTAAACGTGCCCAGTCGCTTGAAGTCTTCAAGCTCAGGGTAAGAGACTATTACCTTAACTCATAGCTGTCTCTGTTTGTGCTATTTTTATTCAAAGGTGTGTTATTTATAGGTATAAGGATTATTTAGTATTTTTCTTTTGTTATTATAATTTTTTTTTTTTAATCATTATTTTTTGTTATATCTACATTGTTATGTACTCATCATAATGTAGATATATTAATTATCTATTTTGTAAATTTTCCATAGTATTTTAAGCAAATACGCGTGTGTATATGTACTGATAATATGTTAATGTATAATATTTTCTCTTAATTTTAAGTTTATTTGATGTGTCTTTATTGTTTAGAATAGTTTTTCTTATCTCTCTCTGTTTTTAAATTGTCATTAGGTAGTTAATTTCTGTGTGTAAATTAAGGGCCATTTTTGCAATGTTTTCTCCTGTCCGTGCACGGTTGCCTGGAAGAGAGAAAGTAGTCTATGAACCTCTTACAATAAGGTCGAAAGTCAAACGGAGCACCGCGAGGTTTCGCCATTTTTTTTTTATTAACACGTAACTCTCGTGCCGTTCAGTGAGAGCGCAAACGACGCGGGTATCCTCTTCGAAAGCCGAGGTGGTACTAACAAATTGTGGCTCGTCGCTGGAATTGTTGGTTTTTTCTCCTTACAAATATAATAATGGTTATTTGAAAAAAAAATATAGTACGATTAAATCCTTATATTTGTTCAAATTATCATACTTTATTTCAAGAATTTATTTTCTGTATTTATTGAGTACAATAATATGTTTAATTTAAAAAATAGAGGTAGTAATTTTTTTATATCGAGGAAATTTTATGAAAACGTGTTTTCGAATATAAATTACTGTCGAGTAAGTATATCCTGAACTTTATTATACATGAATTTCAAAATTAAGTATTCAGTAGTTTAGTAGATATTGTAATTCGCGTAAATTAACATTACGCCATCTGACGTACCATACAGCCTTAAATCTCTGATTTTATTTCCAACTATACTCTATGCGCTGTAGCATGAGTCCTATAACAGTTCGAACTAGTTTCGTAACACGAAACGTTTTATGAAAATTGCCGTGATTTACAATATTATTACTCAGTATTACAGCTGCTCCACATTTGTAATATTTTGAATCGTTAATAGCTATCATCAATAAATTAAATGAGACCCAACTAGAATGTTCTAGCCCACAAATAAAATATAATTGAAATTAAATAAACGAAATTTTATGCGTACAACGTAACACAAAAACGTATATAGTGATGGGGTGGATGGGACTGCAAAAATGCATAGTCAAAATAGACTGAAACCTAGGGCGGCAGTTTTTAGAGGGCGGCAAATCTAGTAAAAAATTGTATGATTTTATTACTTTTTTAATAATTATGAATAATTATGTCATTAATCGATTTAGGAATTAAAGATTTAGACTTGGATCAGAATCCTTGATAAGTTACTTTTCAAATATCATTTACGATGTGTTTTCTCTTTTGGTAAACTTATTAAGTCAAAAAACAGTTTGGAGATGAGATAAGCCCCCTGATTTAAAATGCGATTGGATTGCCATTGTAGACCGCATTGTCGCTTAACATCTTTCTGGCGAGATGGCGGTCAATAAAAGTTAAAGCCAGGTATTCCTGCCAAAGCATTTAAGTTATTTTTTTAAGATGTTAAAGAATAACAATCATTTTTAACTTTTTTTTTTGTAAGAGGAACATAACACTGGGAACAAAAAGTGGCAGCACATCGAAAAGTGAAACTAAGAAAAGGAAAATTAGGTGACAGAAGTTGAATAGCCTAGGGGCAGCCAATGTGTAAATTCGTCATAATATATAATGTGCCAAGTATTGAGTAACGAGATAAGCAAGACACGTATCTGATGAGAAACAACATGCTTGGTTGCCCATAAGAGTATAGCGACACGCAGCTAATGTGATAAGTGTGCTAAGTGGCCTGTGATCAACCCTATCATCATCAGGCAAAGATGAGATCTTGTCAAATATAGTTATTTATTACATTGTAGGTATTAGTTAACTTTCTTTCTATGGTCGGGAACACAGTTCTTGTGTGTTTGCGTTTAACAGATTTATCCCATACTTTTTGTTGTTATTTTTCTATGTTTAAGGTATGTTAAGGCATTTAGATTCCGTGTTTCTGAAGTATTTGACTTACACAGCTCTACTATGTCCGCCCTATTATTCTTCTTTGCACCTTCTTTACCTACATTTCATTCTTTTGCCATTTGAACACAAACATAATGTAAACGTTATACAGGACTTTCATGTATATTTTATACCTAAGTCACACTATAAATTTTGCGTAACTTATTTATCTATTTAATTTAAACACTCCACAGACTCTGGGGTCCGTGACCTTTGTCATTACTATAATCTTTTTTTATTTACATAGTTCTTGGATTAGGAGAAGAAGAGGAAAATAAGGGGGGGGGGGGGGGTTAGGGGGGTGGTAAACATTTAAAACCTAATTCTAGTACTAGTCAGTCCGATTTCGTCTGTTGAGCCGATCACTACCGGTTGGGGTTCCGATAGTAATATAATAAATAAATAGACTCGACATCGTCTTTTGCCAAAGCCGCCTCCTCCCGGCCCAGAGTCTCCACTAGGGCCGCATTTTTGCGTAACTTAAATAAATACAACATGTTACAACCAAAATATTATATGTATTGCTTTTCAAAATAATTTTTCGTAAGAGACATTCGTTCCCATTTCAACTCCAATTTCATCTCCGTACAGTTCTAAATTACACAATATCTAGAACAAACTTTTATTTGCTTCGTATCAAGTGCCTACATACAGAGTTTCATGGTTTTATTTTCAACGTTTGGGAACTTCCATATTAACATTCATCCCCATTTCAACCCCAATTTCAGCCTGTTCAGTTCGAAATTACAAAATTGATAGAACAAACATTTAATTGCTTCTTTTCAATTGTTTACATACAAAATTTGAGAACTTTAGAAATTGCGAATTTTCATACAACCGTTCATCCCTTGTTTCAAACTCTTAGGGGTTGAATTTCGCAAAACCCCGTCTTAGCGAGCGCCTACATGCTAAAAAGCACCTTCAAGCAAAATTTCAGATTCCTAGCGTTTGTAGTTTCTGAGATTCCTTGATGAGTGACCTTTCGCTTCTATATATGTAGATTATGCTAGAATTAAAAATGAAATATGTTATCTAAGTTGCGGGGGCGGCATTTTTAAGTTTTTGCCTGCCTAATATTGAAATTTGCCTGCTTAAAGTCACAACCCTCACACGTCACAGTTACAGGCGTACATGAATCTAATGTAAGTTGGATGACATTGTAAAAAGGCTACCCAGATACAAAATCAAATACAAATACAAATTTTGGGGGAATTTAAATAAATTATCACCGCAAAAATATTTATATTTCCATTAATAGGATTTAACATACAATGCTAATAAAAGTCTAAAATTATGTATCTTTGAAAGATTTACACAAAACAATGTAAGTCATTTTTAAAAAAGCAAAAAAAAATATATCTCAATCTCAAAATTCGTGTTTTTAATTTATTCTTCGAATGTCTAAAACGCTTTACGACGTCATTGGCCGTTCAAAAGTAAACGAAACATTTGTTTATGTTTTATTTTGATATTTTTAATTTTTTCGGATATTATTACTACACAATTTTCGATATTCTGTAACAGCAATAGAGAATAAAGTTTCATTATGGAAGACGGCTAAAATATAAAATAGCTAGCTGACCCAACAAATTTTTTTCCGCCATATTTTCCAAATTCAAAGACTTATATTCTATGATAAAATTAAATTAATACATAAAAGATAACATCTGTTTTTAATAGGGCTATATACTGAAATAAAGTTTTAAAAATATTAAACGACTGTATATAATTATACATATTTATCACATTAATTTGTCTATTGAGAAATAAAAAATTGTATCAATGAAATTTTAGGAATTATGTTACACACCTATTTACCCAATGTTATTTACAAATTTATTTTTTAGCGTGTCAGTATATTTGTAAAATGGACTAATAAAAAAGTGAAATTGACCTTGTTACAATTACGCGTATCTAAATAAGTTGTTAGGTGATATTGCCGCTGCATTGGTCCAGTTTTTCCTTTTCTTTTTGGCGCCTTCACCGTGGTAGATGTTTTTGAACATGTAAACAGGACGTTTAAGTAAAGTAACCTAAATACTCCATGCATAAAGTAGGTAGGTATATTGTTAATTGCTGCTACATATTAGATGTTCCGACTTTTGGTAAGATCAACTTTGTGTGTTTTAAATTTGCATTCGTTAATTCAAATTCGTTCTCAATTCGTTCATATTATCTTTACAGAAATAGTATTCAGGCTGACATAGTAGACAATCATCTCTCACAATTATCTCGTTTTGATAATTTCAACCATGAAATTCTCATTTTTATACTAGTTGGCACTTGAAGCCATAATGTTCGCGGGGTTTTAACACTTGTATTCTTACAGTCCATCACAAAGCCAATGATATGAACTGTAACTAACTCATTATTAATTTACGAAAATATATTTATTCCTTTTGAGAAGCGTATTATTGTTTAAACCACTGCGTCACAAACATAGCGATGTATTCGCCGGCCTTTTCCTCGAAATTCAAAATTGAACATTTGAAATAAACGTTTGAAAATTATTTGGTTTATAAAATGTTTAATAATTTTTTGTCTTCTTAGCAACTGAAGATAAAATTAAAATACTTTTAGATAGAGGGTGTATTAGCCTATTGCGGGAAAAAAATGTTTCAGAGCTACGTTCAAACGTTCGCTACACTTACTGAATATGGTACCTATCATATACCTATAGCATAACGACACGTTTCAGCTGGAATGAATTACTCCCTAAATTTTGAAAATTTTGGGAAAATCGGGCGACCTTAGTTCTCATTTTGGCCACGAGCCATTAGATTGTTATACGCCTCTACGTGATACTGACAGTTTCACGTCATACTTACACATATTATTACTTAATCTGTGTTACACTGTCACGTCTGTCTCGGGAATCATGCTTAAGGCTCACGTAGTATAGCAGCATCCTACGATTATATCCGCGTCGTTGTCGTTCCCGTAATTTTCCGCGAAGAAAAGTAGCCTCTTTAATATGCTATGCCAGACCACAAACTATCTAAGTAAGTCCAAACAACACGATTCGTTCAGAGACCTTGCCACGTGATTTAGCGACAATATTCAATCAAACTGTCGCATTTTAATAAGTTAGTAGGATGACTTAACTAAGAAGACAGCCAGGGATGTAACGGAGGTGATCTTATCGGAACCGAAGTCGGAGTTGGAGTTTTTAAATTTGATTTATCGGAGTCGGAGTCGGAACTGGAGTCGGAGGCGTAGGTAGGGTCAGAAGTAGTGGTACCTAGGATAGAAAGATTTTTTATTTTAGCACAAAACATTCAAATCAAATCAAATCATTTATTTTATGGATTTAACTGAAGAGCAATTAGACAAACTCGAACGCCTACAAAAAAATTTCATCCGGTTCATATTCGGTTTACGAAAATATGATCACGTTTCTCATTTTCGTCAAAAGCTCAAATGGTTACCAATTCGCCTTCGCCGTAATTCTCACATTTTGTATTTCCTTTATAAAATTATATTCAATCCTACCACACCTTTTTACCTGAAGAAGCGGTTTAATTTCATTGAACCGAAATCCTGTCCCCTTCGTTCTACCCGATCTCTCAAATTAAACTTTCCTACCTCTACTCATTCTAATCTTTCCTTTTCTAAATCCTTCACTGTGCAGGCTGTCCTACTGTGGAATTCTCTTCCTCTGTCTGTCCGGCAAGCTAAGTCCCTTCAAATTTTCAAAAACCTTGTTAATAACCATTTTCTTACTTTCCCCTAATGGGTACGCTACGTAACTTCTAAATTGTACTTGTAAATATTTATGTATTTATTTTGTACATGTATAAGTATTTATGTTATGTTAGGATATATATATTTTGTTTATTTTTATTTACTATGTATATATATGTATCTTTTATAGTTGTTAGTACTTCTATACTAATACCACCTACACTTATACGATTTCTGTCGCAAGTTTTCCATACAAAGGTTGCCTGGAAGAAATTGCTTTAAGCAATAAGGCCGCCCTTCACACTGCCATTTACTATGTACAAATAATACTAGCTTAAAATAGACGAAATTAATGTTTAATTTAAGTCTGTTACTTGTATAATTATTTATTATGATTTTATGTATACTTTTAGACTTAATGTATTTTTTCTTAATTAATTATTTTTTGTTAAGACTATGTATTTTTGGTGGGTGTAATAAAGCATTATATTATTATTATTATTATTTGGCTTGTGGTTCATTCAAACTTTTCATTGTTTGTGTTTCATAAAATATCACAAAAATGAAAAAAAAAGTGGAATGTTCAAAAATAAACAAAAAAATAAATTAATTGAATCCCAATGTGGCTTATTAAGTATGTTAAATGAACAAAAGCTTTGAAACAAATTAAATTAAATAAATTGACACCAAAAGTGTGTATATGTACTTACTTCATAAACATTAGCTTTGAAGCTGTCTCAGTCAAATATGTTTCTTAACGAGTCGTAGATTAAGTCGACGCCACCAATAAGGTGTTCGCTCGCTACCGAGCCTGGTGGACACGATAATATTGACGGACATTTAAAATATAAGGTGCTGGAATTTTGCGTTTTTCTATGTTGTGCTCATTTAGTATACTTTTCATTACGCACCCAGGCGCGGTCCCAGCCTCGAATTTTGGGGGGGGGGTCACCAGTACGCAGCCTCAGATTTTGGGGGGGGTCACGAGTAGAAATACAATAAATCGAGTAAAAAAGACTTTACAAGTATCGCCCCACGTATGATTTTGGGGGGAGTCAAGTCCCCCGTGACCCCCCCCCCCCCCTGGAGCCGCGCATGACTCGTGCGCGGGAGAGATTCCCTGCGCGACATGTATGAAACTGTTCGTTACTGTCTGCGCAGGGCCCCGCCCGCCGCTAAGTTATGCTTCGACATCCGATTAAAACCTCCGATTCAAAAGTTTCGGAACCGAAGTCGGAACCGGAGGTGCAATAATAATCGGAAATTCCGACTTGACGGAGTCTGAGTCGAAGCTCCGTAACATCCCTAGAAGACACTCATCATCATCATCATCAGCCGTAAGACGTCCACTGCTGGACATAGGCCTCCCCCCTAGATTTCCACAACGAACGGTCCTGCGCAACCTGCAACCAGCGGTTTCCAGCGACCTTCGTGAGGTCATCTGTCCATCTAGTGGGAGGCCGTCCAACACTGCGTCTTCCGGTTCGTGGTCGCCACTCGAGAACCTTTCTTCCCCATCGGTTGTCAGTTCTGCGAGCGATGTGGCCTGCCCATTGCCACTTCAGCTTAGCTACTCTTCGAGCTACGTCGGCTACTTTAGTTCTTTTGCGAATATCCTCATTACGGATTCTGTCGCGCAAAGAGACTCCGAGCATAGCTCGCTCCATAGCTCGCTGTGTGACTTTGAGCTTTGTTATGAGGCCCACTGTTAAGGACCACGTCTCAGTTCCATAAGTCATCACTGGCAACACGCACTGATTGAAGACTTTCGTCTTCAAGCATTGGGGTATTTTGGACTCCAAGATGTGCCGTAGTTTCCCGAACGCTGCCCATCCGAGTTGGATTCTTCGCTGGACCTCTTTGTCGAAGTTGGATCTACCCAATTGGATCTTTTGACCCAGGTAGACGTATTCGTCAACAACTTCGAGTGTGGTATTCCCAACAATAACCGGTACAGGTGAGACATGAACATTTGACATGACCTTCGTCTTGTCCATGTTCATCCTCAAACCTACCTGTTGGGATACTCTACTGAGGTCCCTGAGCATAGCACCGAGGTCCTCCATCTAAGAACACACTAATGTAGCACAATACGTCACCTATCAACTCCTATAATATAGTTACAGATAATATACTAATATTGCGCATATTATGTAAGTATACATAAATGTACATAGGTGACGCGTAAGTCCTCAGTAGATTTAACCACCGTACAGCGTTAGTAACACTGCTCCGCCGCCCGATATTACGATATTAGCATGTCGGTGATTTTCCGCTAGGTCATGGACGCAGGGCTGGATTTAGGGGGGGGTGTATTTCAACGTCCCCAACGGAGCCTCCACACCTCTAAATCCGGCCCTGCATGGACGTATAAAAAAGTCGGACGTGGTCTCGCTTAAACAAAAACTGTGTCACTAGAGTCGGCCACATTTTATTAAAAATAAAGAGTGACGAGACGAGCAGAACATGTGTCTGAGATCTAAGTTGTTATATCTCTTTTTCACGTTTGCACGTTGCGTTGTCAGGTTGCCACTAATATATAATATATAACTTACACATAGGTACATAAGTTTGCGCGTGGACCTAATGACTCAGTGATGAGTGTAATGTGTATGTTGCGTGTCAGCCTGTATGTGACAGCGCACACTTGCATATTATGTGGCCGACTTTATAGACACAGTTTTTGTGTTAGCGAGACTGCGATACTACGGCCGACTTTTTTAGGGTTCCGTAAAACGTAAAAACGGAACCCTTATAGATTCGTCGTGTCTGTCTCTCTCTGTCGGTACATATGGATGTTACAGACACTTTTCTTCCGAAATTATAAGTACCTACTATACCGTTGAAACTTGGTAAGTAGATGTAATCTGTGTACCGTATTAAGATTTTTACACAAGAATATAAAAAATATTATAAATTTTAGGGGTGCCCCATACTTAGGTAGGTACAACTTAAACTCAAAATTTTTTTTTCACCAAACCCATACGTGTGTGGTGTGGGATGGGGTATCTATAGATAAGTCTTCAAAAATGATGTTGAGTTTTCTAAAATAATGATGTAACTTCTAAGCAAAAATAATAATAAAACTAAAATAAATATATCTAGACACGGCATCCACAAGCACTTAAGTAATTTCGTTCTCAAAATGAATAAAATTCACAGTGCTCTAATTTTTAATTAGGAATAAGCACCTATCACATTTCCTAAGCAAGGAAACAGGCTTTTAAACAACTTCTGTTTTTGAAACACCTCTAGCGCCCGTTTAGGCACTTATGTCGACTTACTACAAAGTTTTAACTGCCGTTTGCTCTCAACCCTCTGACTAAAGTTGTTTGGTCCACCAGATTCTAAAGTACCCTATGGTACTTACTTGATAATTTTACTGCTTGTTAAAATGCTTAAAACTAAATTTTTAAGAATTTAAAAACACACAAGTGAAATGTCCTCATAAAGATTTGGTTTTGACTTTTGAGCCAGCATCATAATTTTTTGTTAGAAATCATCAAATGAAAGGGCTTGACTAGTAGAATGTTGTACAGATCTACAGATTACAAATCCGAGGTAGTCGGGGGTAAATCAAAATTTTCAATTTTGTTCTTGTTTTATGTTGCTATTGAAACTTGAAACACTTACCTATCACCACTAGAAGACTGTCCCGACCCCATTTTGAAAACTTCTTATCACTGTCCACTTTACTGAGGTAACAATAAAATAAGTTTAAACTTGCACACCAATAACTACAAATGAAAAATTTAGCTAAAATTCAATTACTGTGAACTTTACGTGGCTCCAGTATTGCTTTTAAATGCGCCCAAGCTCACAACACGACTTTGGTCTACAGTGAACTCAACGATATCAACAATCACCCGTTCGAAGTTTGAATGTTTTACTTCTAGTGACGTGTAGCAAGATTAGTTTAAAACTATCGATATATTAATTACGACGCATTAAGATAAGAAAACTATTAGAAGCAATTAGAAGAACTATTAGAACTACTAGACTACGAACTATTAGAAGCCAAAACATAGGCGAAAGTGTACAAATAATAATTAATAACTATTATAGTTTTGACATTTTAATGGGCAGCCTTAGCGCATGGAATTAATAAATCGCATGATAATTTTATTATGAATATGAATCACATCTTCAGAATTAACAAAGTTATCATAATCGGGTAGGTAGTTAACCTCTGAGTCTAGAACCCAAGATGGGCAACTTCAGGGCGCACGGAATGACGGAATCATGTCAACGTTGGGAAGGGTGAGCTCATTCTTGCCGTTGTAGGAAGTGGGTGGACTGTGGACGCCATCGAGCAACTCGATCTTCCGCGCAGTGTTGCTCGCTGGTGGACGCCGGACGTTTTTACCCATCACTAGTTTTGATCATTTTGAACATAAATATAAGAGATTATGCCTTCCAAAATGCACTAATAATTCTAGAAACACAAACGAATCGAATGGGATTACATTGCATGCGTAAGTACTGCATTGAAGATTATTTCAAATATTTTCTAATTTCACAGCCATTAAAATTTTAAAATGGCTAGCCTGATGCGACAGAGAGAATAATATAACGGTTTTACATAAAAATAAAACCGATATTATGTGCCGAGAACGGAAAACATACAGCATTATTAGAAGAAGCAGTATGTATACTTATCTTAATAATCTGTGGTCGACGTCTATACCATAGACAATTAGCTTCATCTTGACGCCATCAGAGGGCGCCACAGGCGCGCCACCAGCAAGAGCACCCGGCGGTGCGATCCTTGGGATTCATAGTCTTCACCAGAAAGAACTTTCTAGAATGCTGTATGTTTTCCGTTCTCGGCACATAACATCGGTTTTATTTTTATGTAAAACCGTTATATTGATGTGCCTCAGGAAAACATACATTATTTGAAGACGTGTTTGTTATCTGCTGGTGTATATCCAAATAAAGTGGCCAAGAGCGAGTTGGACTCGCCCATGAAGGGTTCCGTTGCAGCAAGTAACATAATATACATAGTACACATAGTTCTTGTAGTTCGTTGTAACTTTGATCGAAGTTTTAATAATAGTGTATTTATGACGTACTAAAAAAAAGCTACTCATCAGATCGAGTTCAAACTAATTTGTGTTGGTAGTTTTCATGGTAATGTACATCATATATTTTTTTTAGATTTTTCATTCTCTTACTTTAGAAGTTAGAGGGGGGGGGGACACACATTTTACCACTTTGGAAGCGTCTCTCGCGCAAGTTATTCAGTGTAGACAAAAATTATATTAGAAACCTCTACATCATTTTTTAAAACCTATCGATAGACACCCCACACGTGTAGGTTTGATGAAAAAAAAATTTTTGAGCTTCAGTTCTCAGTATGGGGGGCATCCCTAATTTTTGTTTTTTTAAAAAACTTTTGTAAAAATCTTAATGCAGTTTACAGAATACATCTGCTTACCAAGTTTCAACAGCGTAGTTCTAATAGTTTCGGCAAAAAGTGGCTGTGACATACGGACGGACAGACAGACAGACAGACAGACATGACGAATCTATAAGGGTTCCGTTTTTACGTTTTACGGAACCCTAAAAAGAACAACGCTATGATGACTGAAAGATTTGAATACTTATTAAAATAAAGTGTTCAATAACATTTTGTAGTTAGGTAAATTAACAAAATTTATTTATGTCTGATGTAAACTTTGAAGAACATGATGTACCATTTCCGTTAATCTATAATCTATAATATATATAAAAGCGAAAGGTCACTCATCAAGGAATCTCAGAAACTACAAATGCTAGGAATCTGAAATTTTGCATGGAGGTCGATTTTACCACGTAGGCGCTCGCTAAGACGGGGTTATGCGAAATTCATCCCCTAAGAGGGTGAAACAAGGGATGAACGGTTGTATGAAAATTCGTCATTTTTAAGGTATCAAATTTTTTATCTAGACACTTGACACGAAGCAAACGAATGTTTGTTCCATCAATTTCGTAATTTTTAAATGTACAGGGGTGAAATTGGGGTTGAAATGAGAGATGAATGTCAATATGAAAGTTCCCAACCGTCGAAGAAAAACCCATGAAACTCTGTGTATAGACACTAGACACGAAGCAAACGAATGTTTGTTCTAGCAACTTTGTAATTTACAACTGCACGGGGGTGAAATTAGAGTTGAAATGGGGGGGATGAATGTCAATATGAAAGTTCCCAACCGTTGAAGATAAAACCATGAAACTCTGTGTATTGACACTTGACACGAAGCAAAAGAATGTTTTTTCTGGCAATTTTGTAATTTCAAACTGTACGGGGGTGAAATTGAGGTTGAAATGGGGGGGGATGAATGTGAATATGGAAGTTCCCAACCGTTGAAGATAAAACCATGAAACCCTGTATATAGACACTTGGCACGAAGCAATCGAATGTTTGTTGTTGCAATTTTGTAATTTCGAACTGTATGGGCATGAAATTGGAGTTGAATTGGGTTCGAATGTCTCTAACGCTTTCAGATCTTAACAACTGAGCCGATTTTGATGGAATTGTTTACAATTGTTTTATTATAAGCTTTTTTTAGTAACCGTAAATGTGTCTGGGTATACAAATAGGTACTGCCTGAGTCACCTTAGTGTTTATTTCGCGCGGACGAAGTCGCGGGTAACAGCTAGTTTCTAAATAAATTAACCTAATATGCTTAATATGTTAAAATATTTCCATATTTGGCTTAATAATGTCTCATCAGTCGTTTGGGTATTTTTTCATCACCCAAAGGTTACTGCTATACCTGATCTACGTCTACTATTTGTGCATCTATAGTCTATAGTTATCTAATATATCTAATTTTTCAATAACAGGATGTTAAGCAACTGCTATAAGTAACATTTATTTAATTTGACTCGAAATTTATTCGGGTTTTCTTAGATAGGGACTAGTAGGTAATCTGTGATAGGACACAAATTATCCTCGTTTTCTATGACTATACTGCCACCGCAACAATACTAACGTGTATTCGGTCTGTAACATTTAAAAAGGTGTCGTTATATACTAGCTGTTACCCGCGACTTCGTCCGCGCGAAATAAATACCTATTTTTATACCCAGACACATTTACGGTTACTAAAAACAGCTTATAATAACATAATTTCATCAAAATCGGTTCAGTTGTTTAGGTGTGAAAGTGTAAGACACATTCTTCCCCCATTTCAACTCCAATTTCATCCCCATACAGTTCGAAATTACAAAGTTGCTAGAACAAACATTTATTGGCATCGTGCCAAGTGCCTATATAAAGAGTTTCATGGTTTTATCTTCATCGGTTGGGATCTTCCATGTTGACGTTCATCCCCCATTTTCACAACCCCAATTTCACCCCCGTACAGTCCGAAATTACAAAATTGCTAGAACAAACATTCGTTTGCTTCGTATCAAGTGTCTAAATTCAGAGATTCATGGTTTTATCTTCAACGGTTGAGAAGTCCCATATTGACATTCATCCCCTATTTCTACCCCAATTTCATCCCCGTACAGTTCAAAATTACAAAATTGCTACAAAAAACCGTGCTAAAAGGGACCTCCATGCAAAATTTCAGATTCCTAGCCTTTGTAGTTTCTGAGATTCCTTGATGAGTGACCTTTCGCTTTTATATATATAGATAAAGAACCGTTCCAAAATTATACCAATTTGGAGGAATTGGAAAACGATCAATCCAAAGTAACTCTTAGATATCAGGTACCTTTTTTCGCTTTCGCAAACTTTTGAAATGTACATAAATATATGGTTCTAATTTAATGTATTGTCTGCAAATAATTAGGCGACATGGAGTGAGTACATACCAGCATACCACCCATATGTGTACTAATACTGTTTCAAGTGATAAACTGTTATTTTAAACCAAATGATATAGGTTCTCGCTCGGCCAACGTCTTGTCTGGTACCGAGTGACAGTGCTGTTGACAATGATTCGCACTGACCTAGAATTATTTTGTAAATTAATTCTTCTACGAGTTTTTTACTCAAATCTACCCTCATTCTCGGAAATGTCTAGGGTATTATCAATACTCGTGAAGATTTTAATGTGATGACATATTTCAGCGACATGTACAGTGGACCAGCGCGGCGGGCCACGGCCTTGCCCCGAGTTCCAATGGTGGGAACGAGCCAGAAGGCTGGGTATGGACATCTTTCGGCATTTATGGCATGTCCTGGGGTTTGTGCTTGACGTAACATGGTATTTACCCATGGTATTTCGGTTGCCTGGAAGAGATCGCTATTAGCGATAATGTCGCCACTTGATTCACTAGTTCTAGGCTAAGTCTCTTTGTTGTTTAAGTATTATATTGTGGATAATAAAGAGTTTCTATCTTTTTAAAGTCTTTTATAATATTAGTTGGCTAGTAGAGAGCCACCATTTTAAACGTCATTGTTGTATAGTTCAAATGTATAGTATGTATTTTGTATTTATATAGTTCGAAATGATTATTTTGAATCCGTTAATTATTAAAATATGGCAGTTCTTTGTAGTTATTTTAAATCTCATCTTCAAGCTTAAACTTAAGATAGGTACCGTTCATTTAATGGTTCTGCTACAATTATTTCATTTTACTTTTCACCGTATCTATAAATTTGGTGCCGGTGTTATTTCGAAAAGATAATTTTCATCAATATTTAAACTTATTAGGGGCTCAGATTTATATAATCAAAGAGCATACGGTTTCTCTCTTCAGAATAGAAACTATACGCCACGCTGGGCACTCTTTCACAAAGACTATCGCTCATTGGAATTGACAACACAATTGGGTATAGACGCGTGTTTTCAATTTATCATGTGTTTTACGAGTCTTAACATCACAGGGAGTGTCAAGAGTCCAAACGATTCCTGGTCATCGATTCCTTCGTTGTTGCAAGAGAATATTCATCGTTAAGCAACGATTGCTCTTGGGACCTTGTGTGGAAACATATTGAGAAGTGGCTCCGCGCCACCACACCATTACAAGTACAAGTCTTACTTGACGAAGCTGTTACTGATTAAATCTGGGATGGCAGAAAGTATGCCGTTTGGTACCAGAAAATAGTAAAATTTGAGTAACCCTTCAATTCCAATTTAAGCAAACGAAATCTAACTTTTGCGTCAGACGCAGATTCATGTACTTTTCTATAAATGCTGTTAATTTTCTATATACGAGATCGGCCAAATATATTGACACGAGTATGTTCCAAGTGTCTCATGGCTTCCGCAGCCTAGAAACGTAACTTGGTACTGCACCAGAAAGAAGTCGCGCAGTAAAGACTGGCCCACGACCCTTCGAACGCAAGGCCTCCGCGACCAAGCGTGTGTTAGTAGTAAGATAATTATGGTGCTGGGACCTGGTCAAATGAGAGGTATCAATCGTTCCAAGTGTCTCGTGGCTTCCGAAACCTAGAGGCTTATTTAAATTCTTTGTTGCACCAGAAGGAGGTCGTCTTATAAGATTAGTGCGACCTTTCGTACGCAAGGTTTCCGCGACCATGTTAGCATGTTATAAAAAAATGTGGTGCTAAGAAGAGGTCAACATTAAGATATGTCACAACATATGTGACATTAAGTTATTAAAATAAAACATCTGATAATAAAATGCAGAGGTACTTTAACGATACATTTTTTCATATCTATGAAAAATCATCATAATATATTATCATATCTCTGAATTGGCGACAAGGTTCGTTTCAGAAAGCCTCCTCCCCTACTTTATACGGGGTACTGAGGAGTACATACCTGAGTATATTTCCTTCAGCGCATATGCAACATCCATCGGGTTGCGATGTGTGCAGAGCAACTCCTGGCTGATCTTTGCTACCAGGTTCGGGCGGTGTTACCTCATTTCGAAGAGATTTTCCCTATCGATGTAAGGCAAATGATTGACGTCTCCGATGAGGACAATTTCGCCAACACCAGACAGCCGTGAGATCATCACAATGGCCCCGAAATGGTTCATGAGAGCCTCATCCACCAGAAAGCGGCTGCATTTCTCTTCTCCAAAACCATTAACCAGAAGCTCTGCGGTCAGCCCCGAGTGTCGCTTCTCCATACTCAGCCTGCGCTCCACTACGGAGGTCGCCGGCTCGCTTCGCTCGCCACCTCCCCCCTTCGCTACGCTTGGCCTCGCATGGCTCGCTCCACTCAGGACCTCCCTTGAGCTTCTGGCGGGAGCCCACCCGGAGTAAAATTTCAGTGATAGACCCTAATCGGGCCGGTTAGATTAAATTGATACATTTAATTGGTACTTTTATATAATTATGAGGTTTACATATTATCTAAATATAATAATATATATTGGTGGACAATTCACACATAACACTACACACATACATACACACACAATAGTACATTACATTTTTGGAATTATTATTACAAGTATATTTGGACAAGATGGTAGTGTGACTGTGAAGAATTAAATTCTCGCGTGTCACACTAGTGTGACTATGAAGAAAAAAATTATTCTGTGTCACACTGGTGTGACAAAATGGTGTGACAGGGAAGCATACCCCATTTTTTTCTATGTATGTACAATGTAGGTACATCGATTACTTCGTGATTAATGATCTGGTTTATGTGATTCTTTTTTAGTTTGATGCAGAACAGCTGCCATTTGGTCTTATAGACATTTTGTGCAGTTTAGTCAAGCAGTTCAAATTTTATGAATATTTTTATGAAAATATTTTTGTTAATCCGGACGACGTAATTATAGCGCCACGCCACTGTATAGAATATCCAGAATAAAGTGGTCAAGTGTGAGTTGGACTCGCCCATGAAGGGTTCCGTTGCAGCAAGTAACACAATATACATAGTACACATAGTTCTTGTAGTTCCTTGTAACTTTGATCGAAGTTTCAATAATAGTGTATTTATGACGTACTAAAAAAAACTACTGATCAGATCGAGTTCAAACTAATTTTCGTTGGTAGTTTACATGGTAATGTACATCATATATTTTTTTTAGATTTTTCATTCTCTTACTTTAGAAGTTAGAGGGGGGGGGACACACATTTTACCACTTTGGAAGTGTCTCTTGCGCAAATTATTCAGTGTAGACGAAAATTATTTTAGAAACCTCAACACCATTTTGGAAGACCTATCGATAGACACCCCACATGTGTACGTATGATGAAAAAAATTTTTTTGAGTTTCAGTTCTCAGTATGGGGAGCAACCCTAATTTTTCTTTTTTTTAATTTTTTTTATTCAAATCTTAATGCGGCTTACACAATACATATACCTACAAAGTTTCAACAGTGTAGTTCTCATAGTTTCGGCAAAAAGTGGCTGTGACATACGGACGGACAGACAGACAGACAGACAGACAGACAGACAGACATGGCGAATCTATAAGGGTTCCGTTTTTACGTTTTACGGAACCCTAAAAAACCCAATGTACTCAACAGAACAACCCTTACAGACATTAAATATAAAACCTACGTTAAAAAACCGACTTTAAAACCACAAATAGGCCTTTAAAAGTGAAAAATAAATTAATGTAACTGTTGTAATTGTAAGTGCTCGTATATTTGAAATCAGGGCCAGCTAAGTTACTATGTATCCAGTAAGTAGGCATAGGTATATTTATTTTGTAGGTGGTATCTATCCCAACTTGTACTTGTCATACTTGGTGGACACAAACTGCAAATAGATGAGTGCTACACTTTGATAAAATTAAATAAATGAAGATAAGGTACGTACGTTCTAATAATAAAGTGGCCAAGTGCTAGTTGGACTCGCCCATGAAGGGTTCCGTTGCAGCAAGTAACATAATATACATAGTACACATAGTTCTTGTAGTTCGTTGTAACTTTGATCGAAGTTTCAATAATAGTGTATTTATGACGTACTAAAAAAACTACTAATCAGATCGAGTTCAAACTAATTTTCGTTGGTAGTTTACATGGTAGTGTACATCACATATTTTTTTTAGATTTTTCATTCTCTTACTTTAGAAGTTAGAGGGGGGGGACACACATTTTACCACTTTGGAAGTGTCTCTCGCGCAAATTATTCAGTGTAGACGAAAATGATTTTAGAAACGTCAACATCATTTTTGAAGACCTATCGATAGACACCACACACGTGTAGGTTAGATGAAATTATTTTTTTTGAGTTTCAGTTCTCAGTATGGGGGGCAACCCTAATTTATCTTTTTTTTTAATTTTTTTGTTAAAATCTTAATGCGGTTCACAGAATAAATCTACTTACCAAGTTTCAACAGTGTAGTTCTCATAGTTTCGGCAAAAAGTGGCTGTGACATACGGACGGACAGACAGACAGACAGACAGACAGACAGACAGACATGACGAATCTATAAGGGTTCCGTTTTTACGTTTTACGGAACCCTAAAAAGACAACATAGTGTGAAGAAAATTTCACACAAACACACAACGTGCACACACCTACGCTCCCATCGTAAGATACGTTTTAATGAATGACAAAGACATCACAGCAAGTTAACAGTAGGTGCAAATGACATAGCTATACATACCACACTTACACGTTTGTTTAAATATTTATTTCGACAAGGATATAAAGACATACGAAGACACTGGCGTGAAAGAGAAAGAATACCTAGTCGTTCCCGGTTCCGTGGACTTTGACCGGGCGGGTCACAGGAAAAAAAACGTAATTGCAAAACGACATTTTTTTCGTAAACAAGAGTATTGTATATTAATAGAATAAAATCAACGAATATATTTAACAATATTTAAGTTTATGACTGTAATCGGATAAAACATAAATAATAATGTAATCTATATGTGTGTTACCGAAATACATGCAATTACTATAAGTTCGAGTTAATTGTACTAACGCGTGAGATTATTATATTTTTTTATAGTACAGAGTGTACGAGACAAGCAGGACATGTGCCTGATGGTAAGTAATTTGCCTGCCACATAACAGCACAGTGAAAGGCAGCTATTGGAATACGAAGTGTCCAAATCATTTCCTAGCACTAAGATACCAAGTCACCCAGTGATAAGATATTATATCTCTAAGCCCTATAATTTCTATGGAAACATTGCCCATCAAACCGGAACACAGTAATGTTTGCACATTACTGCTTGGCGGTAGAATTTTAACTGACAAAGGTGTGGTACTTCCCCAGGCGGACTCTGCCAAGAGTCCTACCACTACTAAAGCCATTATAAGCCCACGTTAGTTTTTTTTTGTAGTATAAAGTAACGCGACGAGCAGGACACGTGCCTGATAGTCAGAAACACGCTTGCCTGTAAAAGTATAATGTCACGCAACTATGAAGAGTCCTATTTAGATTGCACTGCCCTTGTCACCCTGGGATATAAGAGGACTTATCTATATCTTATCACACAAGCATACGTAATGTGCACATAGCTTCACTTCCATCGTGAATCGTGAGATACGTTTGAATTAATGACAAAGACATCATGACAAGTAGGCAGGAGATGTAAATGAGGTAGCTATACATCGCATTTGTTTAGATAATTTTTGCGAAAAGAATAGAAAGACATACGAATGCACTGGCGCGAAAGAGACATAATAGCCGTTGTTCATTATGTGACTGATGTAAACATTTAAATTGACGGGTCACAGGTAAAAAAAACATAATTGTGAAACGACGATTTTTTGGAGAAACTAGTATAGTTATAAAATAAAACCAAAGCAGAGTTTTGACAACATTTATGAAAAATTATGACTATAAATTTGATAAAACATAAACAATACAATCTACAGATAGCGCGCGCTTTGAATGCAGTCGGGGTCTGAGGTAAAGAGCGGGAGCATCTCCCCCCGCTATCCGCACGCCCCACCTCACGCGCCTGCAGTGTATAGTGCTGTCACTGTCGCGGTCACAGCACTCCACATTCCTAAGTTCTGCATTCAACTCGCGCGCTATCTATAGTTAGTTAACAGTTTAGTCAACAGTTAGTTACACCATTTATTACTTAAGAACGCAGGACCTATATTTATGATTTATCGTTATAAGGAATAGAATAATGAGTATTAAAAAAAATGGTGATCTAAAAGATAACCTCCTCCGTTTTGGAAGTCGGTTCAAAATGTGTTTTGTACGGAGAAATTAATAAAATATTGACAAAAAGTATTTTCGGAAAAAGCTAAATTTTTTAGTTACGTTTCTTTGCCCGTAATCGTTGGAACTAACATATCGCCGTTTGTGTTGCACTCTTACGCTGTATGTATATCTGTCTCTTTTTACAAATGGCAAATTGTTTACAACAGAAAAATAATTTTAGATTAAATAATCATTGAACTGTTATGGAAATAATTAAAGATTTTGTGTACTTTACGCATGAAAAGTGATACCATGGAACTTGTTCTTGGCCTTTGAACTGTTTGTGCACCTTGCAAAAGCACAATAAGGCATTATTACGGCTTATATCGATTTTTTTTTAATTGTTAGCGAACGTTCACTCAACTTGTGGCTCCTGTTGCGACTGAGACTCAATCAGGAGACGTCACCTGATTTTGCATTGGGATCGTAGCAGAGCGCGTGCCGCTTCTTATTATGCTGCCTATACATACTGGCCGAGTGGAGGCCAACGCCAGTGTGTGGAGGGTCGTTTTGTGATGACTCGCGTGGGTCTATATGGGGTGGCATAACATTTTTTGTCCTATTTTAGGTAGGCATAACGTTTTTAGGACTAATGATAATTTACCATAACAACTAAACGCATAACTGTCTTCGCATAATGTTAACTAGCATAACCATATATAACATAACGATAACTTAGCATAATGTTTAAACGCATAGCCATATATAGCATACAGATAACTTAGTATAATGTTTCGACGCATAACTATAAATAGCATAATGGTTAAAGGCACACATTGAGAAAAGCATAACAATACTTAAACATACTGATCAACGGCATAAACTTTAAACGCCTAACTAAAAAACAAGTGTAAAGAGCGGACATAAATAAAATACGTGGGTGTGTGAAATGCGGGTGGGTACTTCGACAACAATCTTTATTATTCGTAATGTAGGTATCTACTAATTTAATGGAATATCTATGCAGGACTATGCAGTAGTATAACAATTTTTGTACCAATTTATGTAGACATAACGTTGTTAGGACTTAAAAACCTACATACACCTAAGACATATGGTGCACTTTTTGACTCCGGGTGGGCTCCCGCCAGAAGCTCCCGCATTTTTTAAATACACTCTAGGGGTAGTAGCGACAAGACTAGGTGGAGTCGGGGTGCTCCGAGTCGGATCTGGACCCTATATAACCTGGTTATATATTACGTAGCACAACAAATAATTAAAAAATGCCTAAATGCGTCTGAGCAACAGTCGAATTGAATGTAGCACAATAGATTTTTATGATTAAAACACATAACGCCAAAAAACGATTATGCAAAAGTTACATTATGACACTATAATTATGTTATGCTATATTCATTATGACAAAGTAAATTAGGAAAAAAAATATGCGATTTAAACGGCACCTTAAAAAAAATTGAACAAATAAAAAAAATGCTTAAAAACTATTATGCGTCTCATCAGTAGTCGAATAAAATGTAGTACAATAGATTGTTATGCTTAAAACACATGACGCCAAAAAATGATTATGCGAAAGTTGCATTATGACACTATACATTATGCTACATTCATTATGACAAAGTAAATTAGGAACAAAAAGTTATGCGTTCTAATAGGCTCCCGACTCGCGTCGCTCGCCTCGCTGGCCGAGTGACGGCAAGTGGCCAGTGTGTATAGCTGTATAGGGCTGTTTTGTCTCGACTCGTCTCTCGTGACCGGTGTCGGTTTTTGTGCACGAAACAAAGGCGCTCGGCGAAAAGCGTCCTGCTCTCCTATTGGCCTACCTCGTTTTTGTCTGCACTGGGCCAGTGTGTGGATGCTACGTTTTGTCTCTTGCCGTTTTTTTGTCTGCACTGGGCCAGTGTGTGGATGGTTCGTTTTGTCTCGCGCCGTTTTGTCGGCACTCGTGTTGGCTTGGGCTGGGCCAGTGTGTGGATGCTTCGTTTTGTCTCGTGCCGTTTTGTCGACACTCACGTTGGCTTGCATTAGCCCAGTGTGTATAGGCAGCATTAGTGTTTTAAGACTTCAATGGTGCTACACACTCATATTATATACGCCTACAATAATTACATTAATTTAGTTTCACCTTTGAGTGCCAATTTGTGGTTTTGAAGTTGGTTTTTAGGGTTCAGTAAAACTTAAAAACGGAACCCTTATAGATTCATCATGTCTGTCTGTCTGTCTGTCTGTCTGTCCGTCCGTATGTCACAGCCACTTTTTGCTGAAACTATGAGAACTACACTGTTGAAACTTGGTAAGTAGATGTATTCTGTGAACCGCATTAAGATTTGAAAAAAAAAAAAAAAAAAAGTAAAATTAGGGTTGCCCCCCATACTGAGAACTGAAACTCAAAAATGTTTTTTTCATCAAACCTACACGTGTAGGGTGTCTATCGATAGGTCTTTAAAAATGATGTTGAGGTTTCTAAAATCATTTTCGTCTACACTGAATAATTTGCGCGAGAGACACTTCCAAAGTGGTAAAATGTGTGTCCCCCCCCTCTAACTTCTAAAGTAAGAGAATGAAAAATCTAAAAAAAATATATGATGTACATTATCATAAAAACTACCAACGAAAAAAAAAAGGTTTGAACTCGATCTGATGAGTAGTTATTTTTAGTACGTCATAAATACACTATTATTAAAACTTCGATCAAAGTTACAACGAACTACAAGAACTATGTGTACTATGTATATTATGTTACTTGCCGCAACGGAACCCTTCATGGGCGAGTCCAACTCGCACTTGGCCACTTTATTTAAACGTAAGTTTTTTTATTACCTGAATACATAAGAAATAAAAACTTGATTGTTTTAGGTAGGTATACTTTCCTGAACCCCAAAATGACATGGAAGGTTCCCCACTTTGTAATGTTTAGGTAGGTTTCCGACAATGAATGTATTTTCGATCCACCAAGGAAAATTCATTTGAAAAGCAAAAGGAGATAACAAAAAAAATGCATAATGGAATTGTAAAAAGAGAAACGGAGAGTAAAGAGTGCGCCTAATGCCAGGGAAAAATCAGTTTTCACCCGCGCGACGCGTTTCTTAATGCGATATACATAAAGTCGAGAATAGCATGACACAGTTTGGACGAAAAATCAATAATAAATCAGGAGTCCATTTTTGACCAAGTTTTATTAAATTACTCAATAATTAAACATAAATTTAAAAGAGTGTTCGGTTACTTTACTAGAACGTACAATTAGGAATTTTATTACCAAAAAATAATGTGGCGTCATCGCTGATAATTTCGAGTACTCGAATTAAAACGGGTTTTTTCGGTGTCATTTTTATTTTTTTATTGTAAAAAACTCTGATCTATTTTTAAAATTCTATTCGGTTATTGTGCTTATTAGGGTTCCGTAAAACGTAAAAACGGAACTCTTATAGATTCGTCATGTCTGTCTGTCTGTCTGTCTGTCTGTCTGTCTGTCTGTCTGTCTGTCCGTCCGTATGTCACAGCCACTTTTTGCCGAAACTATGAGAAATACACTGTTGAAACTTGGTAAGTATATGTATTCTGTGAACCGCATTAAGATTTGAACAAAAAAATTAAAAAAAAAGAAAAATTAGGGTTGCCCCCCATACTGAGAACTGAAACTCAAAATATTTTTTTTCATCATACCTACACGTGTGGGGTATCTATCGATAGGTCTTCAAAAATAATATTGAGGTTTCTAAAATAATTTTCGTCTACACTGAATAATTTGCGCAAGAGACACTTCCAAAGTGGTAAAATGTGTGTCCCCCCCCCTCTAACTTCTAAAGTAAGAGAATGAAAAATCTAAAAAAAATATATAATGTACATTACCATATAAACTACCAACGAAAATTAGTTTGAACTCGATCTGATGAGTAGTTTTTTTTTAGTACGTCATAAATACACTATTATTGAAACTTCGATCAAAGTTAAAAGGAACTACAAGAACTATGTGTACTATGTATATTATGTTACTTGCTGCAACGGAACCCTTCATGGGCGAGTCCAACTCGCACTTGACCACTTTATTCTTGATTGTACCCACACGTCAATATTTTTTTTTCATAGTTTTTAGTTTCTTTACTTCAGTGAGCGGCGTCAAAAATGTCCTTTTTTCGTTTTCTGACACTAGGCGCCCTCTTAAGAGACTGAAGACTTCAAATGTATGTTTAAAATAACTCTAAGCCCTGTCATTCTCTGGAAACATTGCCCTTCAAACCGGAACACAGTAATGTGCAAACATTACTGTGTTATTATCCCACAGTAACGTAACTGAAAAGACGTGGTGATCCGCAATGAAACAGGCGCAGGCGTATTTTACAATGGTGGTAAATGAGCGTAATCTGCAGACGACTATTGTGTTGAAAATAGCATAAATAGCAAAATCATGTAAATTTTAGTGTTTTTCATCATCATCATCATCATCATCAGCCCGTGTTCGTCCACTCCTGGACATAGGCCTCTCCTATATTTCGCCACTCAGCCCGATCCTCAGTTTTGCGTTTCCAACCGCCACCAGCCGCCTTTCGTATATCGTCACTCCATCTAGTCTCAGGGCGTCCTACACTACGTTTACCGATTCGCGGTCTCCACTCCAGAACCCGTCTACCCCAACGGTTATCGGGTCTGCGACAGATGTGACCGACCCATTGCCACTTCAGTCTGCTAATACGCTGAGCTATGTCGGTGACTTTAGTTCTCTGACGAATTACTTCATTGCGGATGCAATCCCTCAGAGAAACCCCAAGCATAGCCCTTTCCATAGCTCGCTGAGCGACCTTGAGCTTTCGGACCATTTTCACTGTCAGTGTCCACGTTTCAGCACCGTAGGTCATAACAGGTAGAACGCACTGGTTGAACATTTTTGTCTTAAGACTTTGTGGGATGGGTGACGAGAAGACTCGACGAAGTTTTCCAAATGCTGCCCAGTCCAACTGGATTCTTCTCATGGCCTCACTCTCAAAGCTACTTCTATAGTGCGTTCCAGCAAGGTGTGTAGAAAACCAAAACAAACCAAAAAGAAGGTGATACCATTACATAAACATTGTTTAATCTTAGTATTTTTATGAAATTGCCTTAAAATATTTTTCACAAATAGGATTCGACTTTATTGCGATCTTAAATATCATATACTTAGATTTGTATTGATCAAATAATTCTATACTATCTTATTTTAAAAGTTATAGAAAGTAATAGTAGGATGATAGAAAAATGATTTTAAGTACTAGCAATTTGATCTGTGTTTCTCAAACTCTCAATGTTCAAGTCATTTATACTTCTTTTCATCAAATTATTATTAAGGATGCGCCTATTTTTCTAACATACCCCTCTCATGCCCATATTGTGAAAATGCCCATTTCCGTTATATTCAAGTATGGATTAATTTTACTCTATTTATTTTTGTCATTAATTTGGAATTTTTAATTGTAATGTTATTTGATTTTAATGTAATGTATTATTTGATTTTTATTGTAATGGGATCTTAAATTGACGTCTGTTTTTTTTTAATTATTGACTTGTATTGGTAACAATTGAATATCTTGAATATTATGACAAATACAAATACAAATACAAAAATCTTTATTGCTGTTTGTAGGTAAGATAAGATAATACAAAACATTTTAAAAGTTGCCCCATATAAACTGGCCTCTGCGAGAGGCATGCAATATGTCTGGCAAGACAATTTGTTAGTCTTAATTTTTAAATGAAATCAAAAAATTTTTTTTTTAAATAATAGTCAGCTGATTAAAGTCTTCTTCTTCCTCATCTTCTATTAATTTCTGGTTTTTATTTATGTCATCTGATTCTTCATCTTCGATTCATTTCTGGCTTCTATTTGGTGATATATATTTGTGTGAGATAAATGTTTGGTGAGCACAATTTCGCCAACGTCTTGTGTTTCATCAGGATATTGTCTTGTGTTTTTGAGTTTGATCAATATGTCCATCCAGGGTCTAAGGTCTTGCATTAGTAGATCTTGCAGTTCATCCATGTGAGGAATGTCAAAGAATGTATAAAGTGCAATAAATGTATATAATCAAAAAATCAAAAATGTCGTTAATTATAATATTCATGTAAATACTCAAAGAATGTCAAAATGTAATACAGTACATACTAATTCATCATGATACAATAGTCAAGTTTTACATTAAATAAAACTTGTATTATTGAGCAGAGACGATGCACAGCATCTATAGTGAGATTGCGCTGTTCTTCTTTCTGGCAACACACAGGAAATATGTCACACTTCTGGTAACTTTAGTCTATGAAAATGGTATGATGCTACCTGATTTCCGGTTCTGGTCACCTGAGCTCGAGCTAAGGCGATGTACCCTCATAGAAGTATCTCACTCAACAGGAGGCCTGAAAGGGATGCTGTGCATCGTCTCTGCTCAATAATACAAGTTTTATTTAATGTAAAACTTGACTATTATATCGGCATGTGACGATGCACAGCATCTATAGTGAGAGATGTGTTTATTAGCTCCTGGTGACCACGACGACGCTATGTGTAGAAAAGAGTAAAAAATAAGTTAGGTTAGGTTATAATTCATTTTACAAACAGAATAAAATGTTAGCTTTGCATTATAACTATTAATAATTGAAAATCATGTATATATTAGAAACCAGGAATTTCTCGAATCAAATGATTCTGTATTCACTCAGATGAAATAGTTAGAAGGCGCTACCGTTAAACTAAAACTTCCACGAGAAGCCTTCATATTGGCATCTGAATAAATTATCATTACCCAGTTACCGGCAAATTGACACGAAAAGGGAATGATTACCATCAGCTGTGTGTCTATCTTTCTCAATTCAAATTTTCTTATTCCAAAATAGGACAGACGTCTTTGACAGAATTGGGATGTTCCAAAAGTTTCCCAACCTGATTGAATATACATGTATCGGTGTCAGTCTTTGAACCAAAAAACTGGCCATGATGTTACGGCCTTACCCATCCCCATCCCAACACACAAGTCTTGGGGTCTATTCGAGATTTCTCTCTCTGCCACACGATGGACCCGGCACCCGCACGGTGAATCCATGGAATGCTAAGAAGTTCGTCTCGTCTCTCTGTTTTGAAGATATTCTAAAAAGAGTAAGGTCATGCATTAAACAAATAGAGTCACATACGTGTGTATGACCCGGTGCCCGATGCTGAAAATTATACAACTATGCATGCGATACTTCAAACAGAGTAATGATACACGATAGATCATTGTATCACTGTGAACATGTCATTTGGGTTCCAACTTAAGTTGTGTCGCAAAAGGCTTTTGTCAAGCTATCTAGGCTAGCTAAGAGTTATTCCTTCTATCTATTAAGAAAATAAAGGGGTTTGGGTACTTTTGTATGGGCCCGTGGCGTCGTTTTTTTTTTTAGCGGCCAGAGATCTGTTATCATTTTCTTGTAACAATAAAATACCCCGATGCTATCTGTGCAATCGGATTTGCTCTAAGTCATATCGGAGCTGAGTTATAGCCTGTCAAAGTTATTTATTTTTTTGATTTTTTGTATGGGCAAGTGGCGTCGTTTTTTTATTTTAGCGGCCATCGATCAGTTATCACTTTCTTGTAACAATAAAATACCCTGATGCTATCTGTGCAATCAGATTTGCTGTAAGTAATATCGGAGCTGAGTTATGGCCCCTCAAAGTTTTTTTTTTTGGTTTTCTTTGTATGTACTAGTGGCGCCATTTCCTATAGCGGCCAAACATCCGTTAGCACTTTTGCGAAACATTATTTTTACCCTAAGGTACCTGTGTAATCAGATTTGTTGCAAACTATATCGGAGCTGAGTTATGGCCACTTAAAGTTTTTTTTTGGTTTTCTTTGTATGGACTAGTGGCGCCATTTCCTACAGCGGCCAAACATCCATTAGCACTTTTATGAAACATTATTTTTACCTTAAGGTACCTGTGTAATCAGATTTGTTGCAAACTATATCGGAGCTGAGTTATGGCCCCTCAAAGTTTTTCTTTTGGTTTTCTTTGTATGTACTAGTGGCGCCATTCCCTATAGCGGCCAAACATCCGTTAGCACTTTTATGTAACATTATTTTTACCTTAAGGTACCTGTGTAATCAGATTTGTTGCAAACTATATCGGAGCTGAGTTATGGTCACTTAAAGTTTTTTTTTTGTTTTCTTTGTATGGACTAGTGGCGCCATTTCCTACAGCGGCCAAACATCCGTTAGCACTTTTATGAAACATTATTTTTACCTTAAGGTACCTGTGTAATCAGATTTGTTGCAAACTATATCGGAGCTGAGTTATGGGCCCTAAAAGAAAACCAAAAAAAATACTTTAAGTGGCCATAACTCAGCTCCGATATAGTTTGCAACAAATCTGATTACATAGGTACCTTAGGGTAAAAATAATGTTTCATAAAAGTGCTAACGAATGTTTGGCCGCTGTAGGAAATGGCGCCACTAGTACATAAAAAGAAAACCAAAAAAAAAACTTTGAGGGGCCATAACTCAGCTCCGATATAGTTTGCAGCAAATCTGATTACACAGGTACCTTTAAGTAAAAATAATGTTTCATAAAAGTGCTAACGAATGTTTGGCCGCTGTAGGAAATGGCGCCACTAGTACATACAAAGAAAACCAAAAAAACAACTTTGAGGGGCCATTACTCAGCTCCGATATAGTTTGGAGCAAATCTGATTAGACAGGTACCCTAAGGTAAAAATAATGTTTCATAAAAGTGCTAACGAATGTTTGGCCGCTGTAGGAAATGGCGCCACTAGTACATACAAAGAAAACCAAAAAAAAAACTTTGAGTGGCCATAACTCAGCTCCGATATAGTTTGCAACAAATCTGATTACACAAGTACCTTAAGGTAAAAATAATGTTTCATAAAAGTGCAAACGGATGTTTGGCCGCTATAGGAAATGGCGCCACTAGTACATACAAAGAAAACCAAAAAAAAAACTTTGAGTGGCCATTACTCAGCTCCGATATAGTTTGCAACAAATCTGATTACACAGGTACCTTAAGGTAAAAATAATAATACATAAAAGTGCTAACGGATGTTTGGCCGCTATAGGAAATGGCGCCACTAGTACATACAAAGAAAACCAAAAAAAAAACTTTGAGGGGCCATAACTCAGCTCCGATATGGTTTGCAGCAAATCTGATTACACAGGTACCTTTAAGTAAAAATAATGTTTCATAAAAGTGCTAACGAATGTTTGGCCGCTGTAGGAAATGGCGCCACTAGTACATACAAAGAAAACCAAAAAAAAAACTTTGAGTGGCCATTACTCAGCTCCGATATAGTTTGCAACAAATCTGATTACACAGGTACCTTAAGGTAAAAATAATGTTACATAAAAGTGCTAACGGATGTTTGGCCGCTATAGGAAATGGCACCACTAGTACATACAAAGAAAACCAAAAAAAAAACTTTGAGTGGCCATTACTCAGCTCCGATATAGTTTGCAACAAATCTGATTACACAGGTACCTTAAGGTAAAAATAATGTTACATAAAAGTGCTAACGGATGTTTGGCCGCTATAGGAAATGGCGCCACTAGTACATACAAAGAAAACCAAAAAAAAAACTTTGAGGGGCCATAACTCAGCTCCGATATAGTTTGCAGCAAATCTGATTACACAGGTACCTTTAAGTAAAAATAATGTTTCATAAAAGTGCTAACGCATGTTTGGCCGCTGTAGGAAATGGCGCCACTAGTACATACAAAGAAAACAAAAAAAAAAACTTTGAGGGGCCATAACTCAGCTCCGATATAGTTTGCAGCAAATCTGATTATACAGGTACCTTTAAGTAAAAATAATGTTTCATAAAAGTGCTAACGAATGTTTGGCCGCTGTAGGAAATGGCGCCACTAGTACATACAAAGAAAACCAAAAAAAAAAACTTTGAGGGGCCATAACTCAGCTCCGATATAGTTTGCAGCAAATCTGATTACACAGGTACCTTTAAGTAAAAATAATGTTTCATAAAAGTGCTAACGAATGTTTGGCCGCTGTAGGAAATGGCGCCACTAGTACATACAAAGAAAACCAAAAAAAAAAACTTTGAGGGGCCATAACTCAGCTCCGATATAGTTTGCAGCAAATCTGATTATACAGGTACCTTTAAGTAAAAATAATGTTTCATAAAAGTGCTAACGAATGTTTGGCCGCTGTAGGAAATGGCGCCACTAGTACATACAAAGAAAACCAAAAAAAAAACTTTGAGTGGCCATAACTCAGCTCCGATATAGTTTGCAACAAATCTGATTACACAAGTACCTTAAGGTAAACATAATGTTTCATAAAAGTGCAAACGGATGTTTGGCCGCTATAGGAAATGGCGCCACTAGTACATACAAAGAAAACCAAAAAAAAAACTTTGAGTGGCCATTACTCAGCTCCGATATAGTTTGCAACAAATCTGATTACACAGGTACCTTAAGGTAAAAATAATGTTACATAAAAGTGCTAACGGATGTTTGGCCGCTATAGGAAATGGCGCCACTAGTACATACAAAGAAAACCAAAAAAAAAACTTTGAGGGGCCATAACTCAGCTCCGATATAGTTTGCAGCAAATCTGATTACACAGGTACCTTTAAGTAAAAATAATGTTTCATAAAAGTGCTAACGAATGTTTGGCCGCTGTAGGAAATGGCGCCACTAGTACATACAAAGAAAACCAAAACAAAAACTTTGAGTGGCCATAACTCAGCTCCGATATAGTTTGCAACAAATCTGATTACACAGGTACCTTAAGGTAAAAATTATGTTTCATAAAAGTGGTAATGGATGTTTGGCCGCTGTAGGAAATGGCGCCACTAGTCCATACAAAGAAAACCAAAAAAAAAAACTTTAAGTGGCCATAACTCAGCTCCGATATAGTTTGCAACAAATCTGATTACATAGGTACCTTAGGGTAAAAATAATGTTTCACAAAAGGGCTAACGGATGTTTGGCCGCTATAGGAAATGGCGCCACTAGTACATACAAAGAAAACCAAAAAAAAAAACTTTGAGGGGCCATAACTCAGCTCCGATATTACTTACAGCAAATCTGATTGCACAGATAGCATCAGGGTATTTTATTGTTACAAGAAAGTGATAACAGATCTCTGGCCGCTAAAATGAAAAAACGACGCCACTTGCCCATACAAAAAATCCAAAAAATAAATAACTTCGACAGGCTATAACTCAGCTCCGATATGACTTAGAGCAAATCCGATTGCACAGATAGCATCAGGGTATTTTATTGTTACAAGAAAGTGATAACAGATCTCTGGCCGCTAAAATGAAAAAACGACGCCACTTGCCCATACAAAAAATCCAAAAAATAAATAACTTCGACAGGCTATAACTCAGCTCCGATATGACTTAGAGCAAATCCGATTGCACAGATAGCATCAGGGTATTTTATTGTTACAAGAAAGTGATAACAGATCTCTGGCCGCTAAAAAAAAAAACGACGCCAACTTTACCCAAACCCCTTTCAAAACTTTTCCTCATAAAACATGTTTGTTTAGCAAATGAGCACCCAGATCAGAGTGTTGTGACTGGCTAAGCAATTGTGCTAGATACCTTCCCAACGAGTTTAGATCCGCGAGTTTATAATTATAGTTGAAATTAATACCTGCTCACTACTCTATGCAAAGGTCATAAGCTGGTACATAAGTTTTAGGAGTTGAATCTCGCCATCTCGCTCTTAAGTAGGTTTCATTCTACGTTGGACCTAGACTCTAGTAAGTTAGTTCATCGCCAACATTCTGTAATTCTATAAGTATATGTGGAAGAGTCCACTTCTACAATCCACATCTCATCATCAACATCATCAACAGCCCACTAAACGTTCCCACTGCTGGGACTCGGGGCCTTCTCTCGCAAGGAGAGAGTTAAGGCCATAATCCACCACGCTGGCCCAGTGCGGGTTGGCGGATGATCCACGTCTACTAGGACTTAAAATAGGCGGGCCAGACCAATAATAAGGGTTCGGCCAGATTGTGAGAACTCGGCGGCGGTGTGTGCTGGCACGGTCCGAGGATATGACCCCCCCTAAAAACGTTTAACTTAACTGGAACGGCAAACTTAAGGGCAAAATCGTGTTGCGCCACCAATAAAATCTTTTGTACTCCCCATCTTGTCCTATTATTGGTGCCCCTGAATTATAAGGCTGCACCTGCGCTTGGCGCGTATTTTTCGCAGACTTCAAGTGATGTTCTCTGACGTGGAGAGTCCGATACGGTGGAAGAAATACACGCGCATTATGAAACACTGCTGTTTTGTCCGAGTGATTTTTGGTGACATAATCGCTCACAATTTTGGTTGATGTACATTGAACTTCAGAGACGCTGAAACTAGAGCTGGCCATAGTAATTGCCATTCTGATATATATATTTCCCTCGGGACAACCCGTCGGCAACTAAGTTTAGTCTGCCTGGTAGGTTACTCTCCAGGTGGCTAAGAGAGTTACACTCAATCTCTCTAGAAGGTGCATCAGTTGGTAGGTTAGGTCTTGTAGAGCAACGGGCTTCCTCCCATCCCTACGCCGCAATCGTT
This sequence comes from Ectropis crepuscularia, assembly GCA_963693475.1. Lineage (NCBI taxonomy): Eukaryota > Metazoa > Arthropoda > Insecta > Lepidoptera > Geometridae > Ectropis > Ectropis crepuscularia. The sequence goes on from OY856356.1 coordinate 14,755,060, forward strand.
TGCTTGTCTGTCTATAGAATTACATGACATTCTTACCTTACCTTACATTCAATTTGTGTATGAAGTGCGATATTATGCAACACCAATGGAGTTGAGACTGGTCTCACCTGCCGTATATCAGAGAGCTTTTAACCGTTGTCTACTGCATCGGCGGCCAAGATTGATACAAAATCTGTTCTAAGCGATTGTTCGGCTACCTTAATTCACCATTATAGATCCGTTCTTACTGCTGGTGGAATCTGCATCTGCTGCAGGGCAGATTTGTGCTTGGGATCTAAGCGCCTCCTCCCCAGTTGTTGCATGTGACGACAGTGCAGCCGGGGTGTTTCGAAAGTTGTGAAGTTTCAAAAGCTCTGCAGAATCTGGCTTTCTTTCAGAGACGATTTGTCCCTTTGCAGCACATAATTTCACCTTTGTACGATAGTCCGTACAGGGACCGGTTTGGTATTTTGACACGTGTCCTAAACCAGATCGAGGTATTCGGATTTCAGGAATCGAGATGGTCGCAGGACCGATTTCTCATAGTTTATAGACCCACTACACACACAGTACCCACATACCTCTGTTCCGAAGAAACGGCGCCGTCCGATTTGAGAGAGCGGCGAAGTGCTTTTGGCGCATATGACAGTCCGAATGGAAAGCTGGTCATTTGCAGAACCTCGTGCTTGTGTATCAGCCGAAGAAACTTCCGGTGGGCCTCTGCCATGAGTGATCCAGTGGCATAATTAGTTGAACAAGCACAGGCTTGGAGATAATAGCATTTAACGCTTGCTGAGGGGCCTACGGAGCCCGGAGCCACTGCCTCTGATAAGATCGAGAGGACAGCCTCCTTGAAAATTGTGTGTGGGGTTATACAAGCACAGGCTTGGAGGTAAATGGTAGACGCCTGCAGTAGGGCCTACGGAGCCCGAGGCGTTGCCACTGTCACCGATACGCTCAGAGACAGCCTCCTTCAAAATTCCGTGTGAGGATGTGCTATTCATTTGCGGTCATGCCCTTTCTTTCCTGACGGATTCTCCGTCCTTTGCAGCGTTCTTGACAGGGAAGTTATAAGTCGCGCTCAACGGTTTTGGGGCGCGCTGTGTCAGGGTTTTGAAGTGAAGAACTGTTTTTGTCAAGAAACGCAGTAAATTTAAGTCTTGGGCCTTGACCGGAACTTCTTAGGTCCTTGTTTTCGGCTAAACCACAGCCAAATCCGCCCGTCAATACTACCTACGTTTTTCAAGTAAGTCTGTCATTGACAAGATGCTTAGTACTCGGGGGAATTTTACGCAGATTTTCTCAAAGGGTTTTGGTGGTAATTTCTATCATGATATTTATAAGCATATCATTTTCAGCAACAGTTTTCCGCAAATAGTCTGCACGATTTCCTCACAAATTTTGAAATACTTTGATGTGAAGCTTAACAGTTGTGAACACAGTCTAAATACACATACATTGTGTGACACTGTTGTAAAATATTGTAAAAATTCTAAAATGAAAGGATGCTGAGATTTTATGCAAACCTTCCTGAAGAGTTTTGATGGTGATTTCCATCAGGATTCACTCTTGACGAATTTCATTGCAATCGGCTCGTTTTCCGCAAACGACATGTACAACTTCCTGGCTAGTTTTGTGAAACTTTGAAGTAAGGATTAATCGGTAAACAGTGTTGAAAATATTATTAAGTGTTAGAGAGGCATTATACATTCTTACTAACGCCTTTTTCTTAGAATCTAGGCAATCTCTAGCCTTTAAAAGTTGACAAAGTCGGTCGTTAAATTCGATGTTGATAAAACTGGGGGTAGCAAAAGTTTTTGAAAAAAGACTTTGGTCATAGGTGTACCCGACATCTTTCTCGGATTATTCTCTCAAATTATTTCAGATTTTGTAGGCGGTTCAGTCCAGTAAAACCTACATCGAGTTTCGAAAGAATGTCTCGATTGTTGTCTGGTCTGTTCCATAGCACAAACGATCTCGGACTTTGTGGTAGAAAAAGTTACTGTTCAGAAAAGATAGCAGGCACCATCCGTTCACTAACCCACAAAAACTCCGGAATCGCTCGTACTTCATCAAGAAATTTACAAAAAACCGCTGTGCATCTCACTTACCTGCTTCTCTTCTTTACCTCTTACAATCTTCTCTTCTCTTCTCTTCTTTACAATCTCTTCTTCTTCCCATTTTAGACTACGCTGATATCTGCTACCTCGACCTCAATGAAGACCAGCTAAATAAACTTGAGCGTCTCCAAAATTATTGCATAAGATTCATATTTGGCTTGCGCAAATATGATCATGTATCTCAGTTCCGTATGCAGCTCAAGTGGCTTCCCATTCGCCTTCGTCGGAATGCTCATATTTTATCTCTACTCTACAATGTTTTATTTCAACCCTCATCACCGCGTTATTTGAAAGATGTTTTTACATTCTGGAGCGATGCGCACTCTCTGCCTCTCCGGTCTAAGAACAACTTGTCACTCCAATCGCCTTTGGCACGCAGCGAAAATTTCTACGGCAAGTCGTTCGCTTTTCGGGCCGTTGAGCTGTGGAATGCTTTGCCTGTAACTATTAGACAAGCTCCATCAGTTGCAGTTTTCAAACAACTGGTAAATCAGGTATATCTATCTACGTGATAATTTAGTTGAAGTCGTTACTCTTATTTAAGTTGTAAATTTATCAATTTCATATATTATTGTATATATCCTTTAGTAAATCATGATATTTATTTATTAGTTTATATTACATTCGTATTTATGTATTAGGATGTATTGTTATTAATATGTAGGTTTATGTTTAATAGTATTGTAGTGTATTTATATTAGAATATTTCAAAGTTAATTTTCATATTTATAGACTTATAATCTTTCACTCATTGTTTGTACTTCCCCGTCTTATTATTCTTCATTTCTCCTTTTCCATCCAGCGGTTGCCTGGAAGAGATCGCTTTTAGCGATAAGGTCGCCAATTGTTACTTTATTTTATTAAGTTTTTGTAACTTTGTTTACTTTGTTAAGTGCAATAAAGAGTTAATCTATCTATCTATCTACCTCTGCTCTTTCATAGTAGTTTGATGAAGCCAGCCGCTTGTGACCACGCGGCGGTGGTTCATCGTACGATAAACCCTGCCGTTTACTCCGGCCACGACTTGTCCTCGGACGAAGCCTGCCGTTAGGGAGTGTGTGACACTCGCTCATCCTCGAGAACCCACTTCCAAGGCGGGCGAGGACAATCTATTTCTTACCGGTACCACTAGGTACCCGTTTCAATCACTATAATTGAAATCACTAATTGCACTTAACGCTTGATCAGTTATTTTCACTTTAGTATAGCACTCGCGCGACACACTAGACAAATAAATGACCATAATCAGATTAAACTATTCGAATTACCGAAATTTTCTCAGAATCGGTGAGAGTTTCGGCTTGAGTTGTTGCTTCAACGAAAGAATACGACGCTATGAGGGTACGTCGCCTTAGCTCGAGCTCAGGTGACCAGAACCGGAAATCAGGTAGCATCATACCATTTTCATAGACTAAAGTTACCAGAAGTGTGACATATTTCCTGTGTGTTGCCAGAAAGAAGAACAGCGCAATCTCACTATAGATGCTGTGCATCGTCACATGCCGATATAATATATCATTATTTGGTCTTATGTCAGTTGAATGTCAAATTTCATAATGGAATAATAATATCTATTGAGATATTAATGGAATAAGGTTTAAAGATTGTAAAAGTTTCATGTTAAACAATGTCTAAAATATTAGTATTCCAATTAATTTCCTTATCATTTAAAAATTCAGTTACAGTATAATAGCATTTGTGTATAAGCATTTTTTTTAGTTTACTTTTGAACATTGTTATGTTAAGTTCTTTTATGGCATTTGGCAGCTTATTATATAAAAGAGGAGCCATACAAAAAATGCTGTCACTCATAATCTTTTTTTTTGCGTTTGTCTATGAGCAGTCTACACTTATCACGCCGTTTACGTTTTACTTTGTCACTCAATAGAGGAAAATAATGAGGGTTATTCCTTACAAAACACATAACTTCAAATATGTACAGGCATGGCAGGGTTAATATTTGGTTGTCTATGAATACTTGTCGACAGCTATCTGTAACTTGCATCCCGAACATAGCACGAATGCATCGTTTTTTTGTGCTTTAAAAACTGAGGCTGTATCAGTTGAATTCCCCCAAAAAATTATCCCATATCTCAAGACTGATGCCACCAATCCATGGTAAGATGTAAGAAGAGCCTCTTTCTTTACCACTGGAGCAAGCCTATGCAGAGCATATGCCGAGCTACCCAGCTTCTTGCAGAGAATCTCAACATGTGCCTTCCAATTCAATTTCATGTCTATTGTTAGGCCCAAAAATTTTGTTGTAGTGATTTCTGCGATTTTTTTATTTTGATAATTTATGTTTATGTTACTCAAGTAATTTTTTGTTTGAGTAAATTGCATGAAATTGGTTTTGTTTAAATTAATTTTTAAGTTATTAATGTTTAACCAATGGATAGATGAATTTAGTGCGGCATTGATATCTTCCTCATAATTAGCTTTATCTTGACATGCTATTGTTATTGTGCTGTCATCTGCAAATAGTGACATTGGATGCTCAATTACTTTATGTTTATGTACTATTTTGTACTTTATGTTCTGTACTATTTACATGTTTGTAACTACTCGTTATCAATAAAAGAGTAAGAGTATGACTAAAGAACTCCGAGAAACAGGTTTCTTGTGTCGTAACGAGTTGAGAGAAAATCGCAAACCTCTAAATACGTGTTCCAAATTACGCTGTTTACTATCAAAAGCTTGTATAATTTTCACTCTAAAATGCCATAAATTTTGTGTTATTTTGATCGAAACTTTTGTATGTTTTTCCAGAATATTACATCATAGTGTTATGATCAGTTTTGGATAATACGAGGACAATTTGAACGAGATTTAATTATTGTTAAAAATAAAATGAACGTTTTCATATAAGGAAACATGTAAATTACTTTTCTAAGTCACTGGTTCTAGTGTTACATTCTTCTCCGAACTCAAATGATTTGCCTTTCCTTTTTTTACGTGGGGGAAATAAATGTACGTATGCCCGCCATACTCTCATTATGAAATGAGAGGAGATCTCCATCTACCCTCATTTGGGCTTCAAAAATCGCAGGGTGACCAACACTACACACAACACTAACCATATCAGGTTTCTCCAAACTCAGTGCGCTATGCACACATTTATTTATTAGAGGATTCCGCGACGCCGATAAGCGTAAACCGGGTAGTTTTCGGTTATTGGCATATTGGCATTGGCGTCGTAGTTGAAATATATACCTATGTTTTTTATTTTCCAATGCTTCCCGAACCATTCTTGCGTAGTAATGACATTCGGTAGATAGAACCTTTGGGTCGTGGATCTCGATCCAATTACCAGTTTTAGCATCAATCAGATGTTCAGCAATTGCAGATTCTTGTGTCTGACGATTTTTTACAGCGGCAATGTGTTGATTGTTCCAAGTCCCAGCAGTGGGAACATATATTTGGGTGTTTATGATATCCATACATATATATTTAGCCTTGTTTTGCGACGAAAATTTAAAAGGGCAAGCAATGAAAGGTACTACAAACTATCTTGTAAAACAAAGGTTGAGAAATGCTGGTCTGTCATATTGAGAGTGACATTGGTTTGTTTACCTTTTATTCACAGAAATTTGGAATGAGGTATACCTAGTTCGAGCGTCTGCCCTAGGTAAATGTATTTCTGGACAATTTCAAGAGTGATTTCATTTACGACAATCGGCCCCGGTGCAACGAACTCGTTACACATGACCTTGGTTTTATCCAAATTCATCCGGAGGCCGATGCGTTGAGAAGCGTTAGCCAGGCCATCCAACATCCACTGCAAGTCCTCCAGCGACTCTGCCATAATGACGATGTCGTCTGCAAACCGTAGGTGAGAGATGTACTCGCCGTTGATATTTAGGCCACGTCCAACCCAATCCAGCGTCTTAAACATATCCTCTAGTGCGTTTGAGAACAATTTCGGGGAAATAACATCCCCTTGCCTCACGCCTCGATGCAGAGGAATTTGTTTAGTCTGCTGGTCTTGAATTTGAACCGCCATCGTAGCGGCGTCGTACAAACACCTCATCACCTCGATGTATCGCCAATCAACTTGGCATCGCTGTAAGGACTCCAGAACAGCCCAGGTTTCGACTGAGTCAAATGCCTTCTCATAGTCCACAAACGCTAAGCAAAGTGGCCGATTGTACTCCTTTGTCTTCTGTACAATCTGCCGTACCGTGTGAATGTGGTCTATGGTGCTGTACCCACTTCGAAACCCGGCCTGTTCAGGAGGTTGAAACTCGTCGAGTCTTCGGGCGAGACGATTTGTGATAACTCTTGAGAATAACTTATAGACATGGCTCAGAAGCGATATTGGTCTGTAGTTCTTTAAAAGGGTCTTATCTCCCTTTTTAAAGAAGAGGACGACCACACTTCTATGCCATGCCCGTGGAGTTCTCCCGGTGAAGAGGACGGCATTAAACAGTTCTTGGAGCTCTTTTATCAGTGGAGTTCCACCAGACTTTAAGAGCTCTGTTGTAATCCCGTCCTCGCCCGCGGCCTTTCCATTTTTCAGTTGTCCAAGAGCCATCACAATTTCGTCCAGACTGATCTCAGGCAGGTCTTCTGTGTAGTGGCGTGTTAGAGTGGCTCTTTTGTCCTGGTTTTGTGGGAGATGAGAAGCATGCGATGCGTACAGCTGGCCGTAAAAGTCTTCCACTTCCGAGAGAATATCCGCTTTGGATACAACGACTCTCCCCGTCGATGTGGTTAATTTCGTCAGGTGGCTTCTACCTAGTGACTTGACGAACACTTTAGACCCCCGATTTTGCTCAATTGATTTTTCAATCAAGAGCGTGTTAGCTAATCGGAGGTCACGTCGTACAAGTTTGGTAATCTTCTTGTTTAGAGCCCCTTGTTCTGACGAATTTAACGTGGGATTTCGTCGTTCCTCCATGAGATGGAGAGTTTCCGTCGAAAGCTTTGACTTGCTGCCTTTGCGCCGCATTTTGCAGAATTTTGTGCCCTCATCTCGTAGGACATCCACCACTCCGTCGAGCTTCTGGTCAACGCTGTCTGTGGTTTCCAAGGCAGCAAATCGGTTCTCCAGTTTTAGCTGGAATGTTTCAGACTCAAGTATGGTTTGGAGAAGGTTCGGACGGAGCGTTGACCTCATCAAACGGACGCGTTCAAGCTTATAATTGATATTCAGGGTGCCTCGTACAAGCCTGTGATCGCTCCCGGTAGCAAACCTAGAGATCACTGAGACATCCTTGAATATACGTCGTTTATCCGCAATGATGAAGTCAATTTCATTTTTCGTCCGTCCGTCGGGGCTTCGCCAAGTCCACTTCCTCTGGGGCTGCTTCTTGTAGAAAGAGTTCATTAGAAACAGCCTTTCCTTCTCGAGGAAGTCGACCAGCATTTGGCCCCTGTCATTCCTACGTCCCAAACCATATGGTCCTACTACCGATTCACTGCAAGTCCGTACTCCCACTTTGGCGTTAAAATCCCCCATAACAACGTTGAAGTGGGCTTTGGAGGTATGGTGCAGTGCCTTTGATTTGTCCTCATACAAAGCCTCAACTTCTGAATCTGGGTATGCCTCCCAGGGTGCGTACGCCATGACTACTTTGAGAGTATACCTCTCGGTCAGCTTCAGCACAAGGTACGCGACCCTCGGAGACACACTTGCAATTTCCAAAACGTTGTTACGGAGAGTCTTGTGAACCAGAAACCCGACACCACCTTGCGATAACTGGTGACCTTCACGATAGTACATAAGATGGCCTGATTCCAAGGTTACGGTGTCCTCTCCCGCTCTTCGGACTTCACATAACCCAAGAATGTGCCATCTTATGTGGGTCAGCTCTTCTTCCAGCTGCGCAAGCCTATCGTCGTCGCGAATCGTTCGTCCATTGTGTACAGCCAGGGTCAGTTGGGGTTGGCGGCCTACGGTAGCCCGGGGATTCTTCGCACCCCCTGCCCTGCCGTTACCATGACCGCCGCCTTGGCCAGGAATAGCAGGGCGGCCGGGAACTAGGGGCCTTTAACTTCTTGGACTTTTCATAGGAGGTATTGCCCATAGTCGCCACGCTGGGCTGGGTTGGCGACCGCAGGGCACAATTTCTTGCACTGGTGACGCTGCTGCCCGTCACCGCCCGAAATTTAAATTGTGCCATTTGTTGTGATGGTTTAACCGCCATCAGTCGGTTTCCCCATTTGTGGGCTTTTACCACAGGCAGGGGGGGACCGATGCCATATTCTATGCCCGGGCACCAGGGCCAAGTGTAGCCAAGGGCCAGGGTAGTGTTTTTAAGTTGCCGTAACTAGTTATTGTCTCTTTTACCATATTTGTTAAAAATGTAATAAACTATAACGATCAATATTTGATTATTTAATAGATGTAGTAAACACCATGCGTTACTTAATTGTTAGTACCTGGTTGACCGAGCTTTGTGCGGTTTTTTTGATATTATATTTAGGCAGATACAATTTAAATAAAAGCGGTCAAGTGCGAGTTGGACTCCCCCATGAAGGGTTCCGTAGCAGCAAGTAACATAATAAATAAATTCTTGTAGTTCGGTGTAAATTTGATTGATGTTTTAATAATAATGTATTTATGACGTACCAAAAAAAACTACTCATCAGATCGAGAGTTCAAACCAATTTTCGTTGGAAGTTTACATGGTAACATGTACATCATATATGTTTTTAGGGTTCCGTAAAACGTAAAAACGGAACCCTTATAGATTCGTCATGTCTGTCTGTCTGTCCGTCCGTATGTCACAGCCACTTTTTGCCGAAACTATGAGAACTACACTGTTGAAACTTGGTAAGTAGATGTATTCTGTGAACCTCATTAAGATTTGAACAAAAAAAAAAAAAAAATTTGGGTTGCCGCCCATACTGAGAACTGAAACTCAAACATTTTTTTTTCATTAAACCTACACGTGTGGGGTTTCTATCGATAGGTCTTCAAAAATGATGTTGAGGTTTCTAAAATCATTTTCGTCTACACTGAATAATTTGCGCGAGAGACACTTCCAAAGTGGTAAAATGTGTGTCCCCCCCCCTCTAACTTCTAAAGTAAGAGAAAGAAAAATGAAAAAAATATATATGATGTACATTACCATGTAAACTACCAACGAAAATTAGTTTGAACTCGATCTGATGAGTAGTTTTTTTTTAGTACGTCATAAATACACTATTATTGAAACTTCGATCAAAGTTACAACGAACTACAAGAACTATGTGTACTATGTATATTATGTTACTTGCTGCAACGGAACCCTTCATGGGCGAGTCCAACTCGCACTTGGCCACTTTATTTAAATTTATCATTCTCTTATTTTAGAAGTTAGAGGGATCACACATTTTACCACTTTGGAAGTGTCTCACGCGCAAACTATTCAGTGTAGGCAAAATTGATATTAGAAACCTCAACATTATTTTTGAAGACCTTTCGATACAGCCTACACTTAGGTTTGATGAAAAAAAAAATTTGAGTTTCAGTTCTAAGTATAATTTATTGCAGTTTAGGGGTGTCTGGTAGGAGGTAGCAACTGTCAAAAGTGTCCGGCAATGGATAACGACATTTCGAAAGTAATCCAAAACAAAATACAAAAAAAAACTTTATACCTTGACTAAACTAGGGCACCATTTCGTACACCTTCACTATCTCATATCTGCTGAAGTAGCCACTACCCAAATTCCATAGTCACTGGTCGTTCTTATCTCTAAGTATAAGAGACATGCCCAGACAAACTTTGAGCTTTTATAAAATAACGAAGGTGTGGCAGTCGTGGGCTCTTGGGCTATTAACTTTTTTATTTTTTTAATATTTTTGTAATAATCTTAATGCCGTTCACAGAATACATCTACTTACCAAGTTTCAATAGTGTAGTTCTCATAGTTTCGGCAAAAAGTGGCTGTGACATACGGACGAATAGACAGACAGACAGACATGACGAATCTTTCCGTTTTTACGTTTTACGGAACCCTAACAAATAAGTACATATATGTACCTAGTTCCCAAAGAGTTTTATTAACAATAATGAGTAGGTTAGACCGGGCGCTAGAGGTAGTTGAGTATGCAAAATGTGAGTACCGAATTTCGTCAACAGATTTGAGTGAAGAAAAGGTCAAAGATTAAGAATGTGGATCTTGCCGGACCATTTTTTGGTCCATTTTATTTTTACCCCCTCTACTCTTATTCGTAAAGGGAATGTATTGAGTACATGATATAATAGTACATTATGATATAAGTGCGCTAAGTTGATAATTACAGCCGAGGCGATATTGCTATAGTTAGCAGAGGGTGTAATTATCAAAGCACACGTATGTCATACGACGTTTTATAACATACTAGCTGTTACCCGCGACTTCGTCCGCGCGAAATAAATACTAAGGTAACTCAGGCAGTACTTATTTGTATACCCAGACACATTTACGGTTACTAAAAACAGCTTATAATAAAACAATTTTATACAATTTCATCAAAATCGGTTCAGTTGTTTAGGTTTGAAAGCCTAAGAGACATTTGTCCCCCATTTGAACTCCAATTTCATCCTCATACAGTTCGAAATTACAAAATTGCTAGAACAAACATTTATTTGCTTCGTGACAAGTGCCTATATACAGAGTTTCATGGTTTTATCTTCAACGATTGGGAGGTTCCACATATACTTTCATCCCCCATTTCAATCCCATTTCATCCCTATACATTTCGAAATTACAAAATTGCTAGAACAAACATTTATTTGCTTCGTGTCAAGTGCCTATATACAAAGTTTCATGGTTTTATCTTCAACGACTGGGAACTTCCATATTGACATTCATCCCCCCTTTCAATCCCAATTTCATCCCCGTACAGTTCGAAATTACAAAATTGCTAGAACAAACATTTATTTGCTTCGTGTCAAGTGCCTATATACAGAGTTTCATGGTTTTATCTTCAACGATTGGGAGCTTCCATATATATTTTCATCCCCCATTTCATCCCTATACAGTTCGAAATTACAAAATTCCCAGAACAAACATTCGTTGGTTTCATGTCAAGTGTCTATATACAAAGTTTCATGGTTTTATCTGCAACGGTTGGGAACTTCCATATCGACATTCATCCCCCATTTCAACCCCAATTACACCCCCGCAAACCCCCTTTTTTTCGGTCGAAATTACGAAATTGATAGATTTTGATGATATTTTCTTATAAAAAAATTGGCAGTCATATGAACTGCTGATAGAAGTGAAAACTTATTACTCAGAATTTGATAGCTTACTTTGGAAACTTCACGACTGTAACTGGAGGGCGTGGCCTGGTCATCATGGCATGGCCATCTAGAAATACATCGGCGTTGCCCATTGGCTCACGCATTTCTAGATGGCCATGCCATGATGGTCAGTCAGGCCACGCCCTTCCAGCATTTCCCATTAGCTGACTTATTTCTTGTTCATAGATTAACAATGCGCGCGCATCAGCGTTTTTTTTAAGCAAAGGCACAGAACCAGCCAGTATGACATTACGAGTACGACATTAGTAATAAAGAACAATAATATTTTTGTGTTTTATCGTTTTTAGGGTTCCATTAAACGTAAAAACGGAACCCTTATAGATTTGTCATGTCTGTCTGTCTGTCTGTCCGTGTGTCACAGCCACTTTTTGCCGAAACTATGAAAACTACACTGTTGAAACTTGGTAAGTAGATGTATACTGTGAACCGCATTAAGATTTTTACAAAAAAAAAAAATAGGGTTGTCCCCCATACTGAGAACTGAAACTCGAATTTTTTTTTTCATCAAACCTACACGTGTGGGGGGGGGGGGTGTCTATCGATAGGTCTTCAAAAATGATGTTGAGGTTTCTAATATAGTTTTTGTCTACACTGAATAATTTGTGCGAGAGACACTTCCAAAGTGGTAAAATGTGCCCTCTAACTTCTAAAGTAAGAGAATGAAAAAACTAAAAAATATATATGATGTACATTACCATGCAAACTACCAACGAAAATTGGTTTGAATTCGATCTGATGAGTAGTTTTTTTTAGTAGCTCATAAATACACTATTATTATAACTTCGATCAAAGTAACAACGAACTACAAGAACTATGTGTACTATGTATATTATGTTACTTGCTGCAACGGAACCCTTCATGGGCGACTCCAACTCGCACTTGGCCACTTTATTTTTATTATTTAAGAATCCATCCTCACTTTTACTATTAGAACAAACTATAAATTATTACGGAAATTATAGTTAAAATGGTTTTATATCATGTACTCAATACATTCCCTTTACGAATAAGAGTAGAGGGGGTAAAAATAAAATGGACTCACGAAGGGGGAGTATGAAATTTACCGGGCCATAGCAGAACAATCTTTGAGAAACACTGCTCTAGAGCAGTGGTTCTCAATCTTTTTTAAAGACGGAACCCTTTTGGGAAGCAAAATACTTGATGGAACCCTACAATACATCGCTGGCTCGTGGTTCGTGACTGGCCTCGTGGCTTAGTGGGTAGTAGCTCTGCCTGCGAAGCCGAGGGTCGTGGGTTCGATTCCCACCCAGTGCAAATATTTGTGTGATGAATTCAAATGTTTGCACTGTATCTGGGTGTTTCTATGTATAATAAGTATGTATTTAAAACTATATAAGTATTATATCAGCTATCTGGCCGCCATAGTACAAGCTTTGCTTAGTTTGGGGTCAGATAGTGTTGTGTGTGAATTGTCCACCAATATTTATTTATATTTAATAAAACAATTGTTTTTATAAGTATATTCTTAAATCAGCATTATAAAAGTACAATGTAACAGTTACTAATTATTATTTACTTCACCACTTGGCAAGGACAATAATAGAAAACATTAAAAAAGAAAAAATCTAACTAGTGGGAGGTATGAAACTGTTTTTTATTTTTCATCAATTGGTTGAAATCAGGTTTGATGGAAGAAATTTGGAGTCTGATATCAGCTTCGGCGTCCAGTCTATTGTGATATTTTGTTTTCGTGGCTGCGTAGGTAGAGGATCCTGTTTCGCACAAATACCTATGTAGTTGGGAACGGGAGAAGAATATCCAGAGCCATTTGGCCAAGCATTGCATATTCATCTTTGATTCTGCACCAAAAATCATTGAGAGGCGTCGTTTTGAACAGAAACTCCATACTTGTGTCTGATGTTCATATACCTATCTCGTTTGACAAGTTTTCAGGCTTTTCCAAGTTGGGTAAAAAAGGGTAAAAATTATAAATCCACGAATTCACTTTAATGTTTGTATTGTGTTCTTCGGGAAAATACTTTTCAAAAGATGCGCGCATCGAACTGAGATATTGGACCAATTCTTCAAACACATCATCTTCAAATATTTCTGAGTCGTTTTCGCTAACAAACTCACTGAGTAACGTAAAGCTTTCTATTTCTTTCCTACCAATGTAAATGATCCAAAAATCTAATTTTCTTTTAAAAGCAGTTATTTTATTATAGGCCTGAAACACTGTTGTCTGTTTACCTTGCAACGATAAATTCAATTCGTTACGTTTTTGAAAGATATCCGCCATAAAAGACAATCGGAACAACCAAGTTTTATCATACAAACGGTCCTTCAAATTAAAAGAAGTATCTGCTGAAAAAAACATTAATTTGTAACTCGGCTCTAAGTTCAAATAGCCTTGTTAAAGTTTTACCCCGAGACAGCCATCGCAGCATCGCACTTCTGTATGGAGCAGCAGTGTTTTATGTTTGCTGCCATAATCTTCACACAATAATGAGAACAATCGGGATTGTAGTGGTCGTGATTTGATAAAATTAATTATTTTTACCGCTTCATCCATAACTAATTTTAGATTTGACGGCATTTGCTTCATCGCAAGTGCTTGTCTATGCAGAATACAATGACTGGAACTACAATTAGGCGCTTTATTTTTCATTCGTGACACTGCTCCAGCTGTTTTAACTGTCATCGCCTTGGCCCCATCTGTACAAATGTCAATGCAATTGTTCCAACTGAGATTATTTTCTTCAAAAAATATATTTATTTTACTAAAAATTTCTTCCCCGGTAGTGTTTGTAAGCAGCGGTGAACACATAAGCATGTCTTCTTCAAAAGAACTTTTATATGGATATCTCACAATAACCAGCAGGATAGCCAAACCAGCGACATCAGTCGACTCTTCCATTTGCAAGGCGAATCGTGTATTTTGTAGACGTTTAACTAGTTCTTGTTTGACGTAGCTTGCCAGATCATGGATTCGTCGTGAAACAGTATCGTTTGATAGCGGAACAGTAGAAAGATGCTTTGCAGATTTTTCATCGAGCATATATTTTGTTATGTCTAATACACATGGTTTTATTAAATTTTCATATACATAATATATAGTTGCGCTTCACCTGCTTGTGCAATGCGATAGCTAACTAAATATGATGCCTCCGTGGCCTTTTAGTTGATAGTTTGTGTTAGATGCATCATATTTTTTTGACTTTCTAATAACTGATCTTTTTTGCGAACAAAAAATTATTTATTAAGTATTGTCTTTAGACTCGGGGTGTACAGTTTCTAAATGTCGACGCAATTTGGCAGGTGCCATGGAACTATTAGGAAGCAGTTTACTACAGAGCATGCAGAGAGGTCAGTCGTTGGAATCAACAAATCCGAAACTGATATAAGATTCATCATACTTCCTTCTTTTCGTCTTTGAAACCGTCGAGCTTGACGTCGTGGCATCATCTTCTGGATCGGTGATTGCTACATTCTCCGCGCGCATGCTTGCTTTTTAACATTCAGCGTCATTAGAAGATGTTGTTGCAACACGTTTAACACCTTTAAGCCAACGTTCCATTCTTCTTTATTTATAATGTTACACGTCAGGATAGTGGGGTTTAAATAATGCACAATCGTTACTACGTATAAGAGACTACGTATAAGTTAGTACCTACAGTGAAGAAATGTATAAAACTGAGACAACAGAATACAGCAGGCAGTAAAACAATGAACACAATTATCTCGCTAGCGAGCTTGTAAGTAGGTAATAACTTATCGCTCCGAACGCTAATCATCAACTGACGACGCGCGACGCGCGACGCGCGATCGCCGCTTTTATAATTTTATTAGTCCTAGACTCGATCTCAAATATTCTCGAAAATACTCGAGTCGGCACCTTTGATAAACAAAAAGCAAAAATAAAAACAGAAATTTAAAAATTGTGTTGTAAACAATATCGACTTTATCCTTTGAAGTTAGAGTCGAAAGTCGCTTGTTGACAACTATAGCGTCTAATTCAGAGGCGGCTTTTATCAAAGAGACTGCGCGCTCACAAGTAGGTATACTACCCGCTCGCTTTAAGCACAGTAAATACATAATTCTTTACTACATAATTCTTTACTGTGCTTTAAGTTTGCTGCTGGCGATAGGTATGACGTTCGAAAAGTAGCGTCAGCAAAACATAATATAAAAATATGTTTTATTTAATTCTAACAATAAAAATTGTGTACGTACATATTTGGGCAAAATTATGACACATTATAAGTTTTGTTGTCACGTGGGGGAATGTACGCGCATTCCACAGACCGGCAAACTTAGAGCGAACGGGTTGTACAAGTATAAAATTGTTGATACCAAACTTATGAGATATTGTACCAGCTATTGTAACACATGTTTATACAAATTGTGCCGGGCGTGTGGAATTCAGTTGTTTGGTAAAAGAAACGTCTGAGTTTTTGGTTAGAAAGTATTATTGGTCGAATCACACAACTTAGTTTTCACAATCACAAAATATACAAAAGATAAATGTTCGGAAACTCAATAGATATCGTTACAAATTTAGTTTGTTTGGCGGACGTCTTATACGCACCGAGTCGCGACCAAGAGGAGACGGAAGCGAACCCACTAGGGATGGGGTAGCTTTCCTCGATACCGGGGGTTGCCACGTTACAGTCTCCCCCTCTAGATCACATACACGTCCCCGTTCGTGATCTAGCTCAACGTTATTAGAATCAGAAACCCTATTTGCTTTGCGAGGACGGCCTCGTTTCTTTTTGGGGTTCAATGGCTGAACTTGTTCTACTCCCCGTTCATAAAAGGCGGTAAGTTCACTCACATGGAATTTCCCTAATACCTCACCATCATCCTCAGAGGCTATATAATATGTTGTAGGACTCAGCTTGGCTTTAACCACATATGGTCCATCGCGTTTAGGGAAGAATTTAGCAGTCTTAGATTTCGAAGAGTCACTCAAAAGATGTGTGGTTAGCAACACTTTATCTCCTATTTTGAATTCCTGTCCTGGTTTTCTCCTTAGATCTGCATACTTCTTCGACTTGTCTTGTTGTTCTTCTACTTTTTCTCTTATTTCAGTCAATGAATTCAAAAATCTGGTCAAGTATGGTGTTATTTGCGGTACGAAGTTTGCTTTTTCCAATATAGCTTTAGGGTCATCATAGACTTCTAGGGGTGACCTAAGTTCTCGTGCGAACATCAGAAACGCTGGAGTCTTCCCCGTAGTCTCACACTTCGCTGTGTTCATACTAAAACGGACCTGAGCCAGTTGGCTGGGCCATGATTGATGCTGTGATCCAACCAGTATTGCCAATTTTGATTTCATGTCCCTATTCTTCCTTTCTGCAGGATTAGCTTCTGGGTGGTAGAATGGCGTCAGATCTTGTGTGATGTTGAGAATATGCATACATTTTTGCATTACAGCAGATACAAATTGGACACCGTTATCTGATATAACCCGTCTCGGTAGACCATATCTAAGAAAATATTGGTCGATCAATATCTTCGCACAACCCATTGAAGTTGCTTCTTTCAGAGCATAAAGCTCCACCCATCTAGTTGCTGTATCCTCAACTAATAAAATCCATTTTTCACCATTTTCTCCTTCGGGTAAGGGTCCAAATAAGTCAATAGCTAAAACTTCGTTTCTCTGTTTTAATATTGGAGTCTGATAAAACCCTGATGGTTTCTCGTTAGAGGGTTTATATCGTTGACAAGTAACACACGATTTGACATAATCCGTGATAATTCTTCTCATCCCTGGGAAGAAATAAATTTGAGATACTTTTTGGTAGGTTTTATCTATTCCAGGGTGTCCTGCGATAGGCGCATCATGACACTCACGAAGGATCTCTTCACGCATTTTCACTGGTACTACCAATTGTGGTGTTTCATTATCCGTATCAGGATTATATCGATAGAGAACTCCTCTTTCCATGATATATCCACGCTCCGTCCAGCGACGAACTGCTATCTCGTCGATATCTTCTAATTCTTTGATAATTTTATGAATATCCGGATCATTTTCTTGGTCTTCTCTAACCTGAGCCAAATGTCTTGTAGGCAAGTCAATGGTAACAGAGCATACTCCACACAATTTGTGAGTTTCATCATTGCAAATTGGGCGACTCAAAGTGTCAGCTACTACGTTTAATTTACCAGGAGTATACTCAAACTGAATGTCATAGCTCTGTAACTTTAACGCCCAACGCACTAGACGACCTGAAGGTGACTTCAAAGAAAATAGCCACTTTAGTGGTTGGTGGTCACTTGTTATCATTACCGGGTGACCGTCAATGTAGCCTCTGAAACGATCCACAGCCCATACGACTGCTAGTGCTTCCCTCTCCGTCGTCGAGTAGTTTCGTTCCGCTTCTGTCAGTAAGCGACTAGCAAATTCTACAGGTCTCTCTTCATTTTTAGATTCGCCTTGAAGTAGTACTGCACCCAGGGCATAATTACTGGCGTCAGTTCGCAAGATGAACGGTTTAGAATAGTCTGCCTGTATCAGAATAGGTGCCGATGTCAGCAGGTTTTTCAGAGTTCCAAAAGCGTTTTCCTGATCTGGTCCCCATATCCAGGGTTGATCTTTTCTCGTTAATTTCGTCAGTGGCTGGGCCACTTCAGAAAATCTGGGTATAAATTTTCGAAACCAAGCGCAGGTTTGTACGAAAGACTTTAAGTGTTTCTGGGTCGTAGGTGTGTTCATATTTAATATTGCGCTAATCTTTTCTTCATCAGCTGATACTCCGTTTTCTGATATCACGTGACCCAAATATTTAACTGATTTTCTCACAAAGACACACTTCTCACGATTTGCGCGCAGCTTATACTTCCTCAATTGCTCGAAAACTGCACGTAAGTCTTCCAGATGCTTCGAAAATCTCTCTCCATCGCTAATTATAAGTAAATCGTCGATATACCCCAGTATATTCACGTCCTTTAAATTAGATGTAGAACGCAGTCTGTCTGTTAATCGTTGAAAGGTCGCTGGCGCGTTCTTCAGTCCAAACGGCATTCTCTTAAAACGAAATGTTCCGAAAGGAGTTACAAAAGCCGTCTTGTCACGGTCTTCTTCCCTAAGTGACACTTGCCAGTACCCAGAACGGAGGTCAATGGTCGACATGTGACAGCGTCCCCGTTTTGTTGCTTGTAGTAAATCGTCGATCCGCGGCATAGGGTAGGTGTCTGTCTTCGTGATCCCGTTCAATTTGCGGTAGTCGACGCAAAAACGATAAGTACCATCGCGCTTAGGTACTAAAAGGGCTGGGGCGCTCCAAGCCGATTCACAGTCCTCTATTATGTCTTGCGCTATCATTTTATTGATTTCCTTCTGCATAAGTTCCTTCTTGGCGGGTGTCAGGCGATAAGGTGGTGTAGCTATCGGAACATGATCACTTGTATCAATATGGTGCTCCGTATATGGTGTTGGTTCACCAGTCTGTTCGAATATGTCCTTATATTCGTTTAGTAGTTGAGCCAACTTATCACGATCGGCAGCCTCCAAACTTGCACCTTCTTCATCCCGGAGAACTTTCATTGATGCATATATGCGGTGTGGAGTAGTATCTTCCATCAAAAGCTTGTACTTTTGTTCACTACAATCCGCGAAATGCCAAAGGTTTCGTTTGAAATCAATAACTAACCCAGCTTTCCTTATAAAGTCAATGCCTAGCAATGATTCGTTGTTACACGCGTCGGGAAATATTATAAATTCTACATTAACCATCTTGTGGAAAAGGCCAACCTGAACCTCTGCAACTAGCACCTCTGTTTGACGCGTGCTACCATCAGCTAATCGAATGTTACGCACACTCCGCTGCAAAGGATGACCCATTTCTAATAAAACGCGATAAAGGGATTGTCCAGCAATACACCCTTTCGCACCCGTATCTAATATTGCAGTGCCTAGTTTTCCCACAATTTCGATACGCATACTTGGTCTTAGACACGTCTCCTCCTGATTACGGCTCTGTGCGCACATAACATTTTCCTTAAAATCATATTTTAAATTGTTTATATCAGAAGTACATGTTGGTAGGTATGTCCCCTTAAGTAAGTGTGTCCCCTTAATAAACACCCCACATTTAGTTACATCTATTTCCTTAGGAGCAGTCTCACCCTTAAGTGCAAGTTCAGTTGTTTTGTGCAACTGTGTCTCCTTAAGTGTAGACTCCCCCTTAACTGAGCATGTCCGCTTACAAATGTTTGACTCATTAGAACGAATATCCCCCTCGGACAAACAAATTTCTTTGGGAACAGTCTCACCCTTAAGTGTATCAGTTTTCTCGGTCAACTGTGTCGCCTTAAGTGTAGACTTCCCCTTAAGTGAGCATGTCTGCTTAATAATAGGTATGTCTGTACATTCCATAATACAAGGATTTGTTACACTAATGACCATAGTATCTGTTTTGTTTAATTCCTCTTTTACTGACATTGCCTCCGGAATAGGTACATTTTCCAGAATAAGACCTCTTTCTGTATAACAGCACATTTTAAAACATTGCAGATTGCTATGAGTCATTTCATTACCTAACCCAGGAGAACGTTTTACATGAACATTATCAGAACATTCAGGCATTTTAACAACATTTGAGAAAAATTCTCTGACATAATCATCAACACCGTCATTGATTGAGTAATACTTGTTATTAAATGTTACCCGGGGTGCACTACATTTTGTCTTAAGACTGTGTAATGAACTATGCATGTTACTATGAAATGCATCCCGAGCAACTCCATACCTTGAAACATCAGTAAGTACAGGCCTGGTGACCTCACTGTCCTGTCTTACAGCCGTTGTTCGGCGATGGTGCGCCTTGCACCGGGCGCTGCGCCCACCTTGCTCTACCTCGCAGGGCGACGACAACGCTCCTGTAGCCGAGTCGGAGTGTGACATACTAGCTGCGCAAAAAGCATTATCAGACTTAGCATTATTTTTACATGTTGAACACTTTGACCGAATCACATTAGGTGTACCACACCCGTAACACTTAATATTATCACTTTGTTTCACTGGTCCTCTCCGGGCGGCGGAGCTACCGGTGTCGCTCGCGGGTGCTTTACTAGGCCCGGCGGGCGCTTTAGCGGCCACAGCGGGTGCGCTGGCGGCGGCGTGTCGTACACCCACGTGCGTCCCGCTGGGACCCGCGAGTCCGCCACGCGTTGTCATCGCTGGCGACCTCTTCTTTCCGTCGTCTTCCGCATCCTTCAAGGCTTCCTCTATCGCCCTGGCGCGTTGCAGGAAGTCGTCGAACGTCGCTACGGAATTTCTGTCGATTCGCTTTCTGATTCGGCGATCGACTAGTCCATAAACCATGTCCAGCTGTACCTTTTCGCTCAAATCACCCGTCGGCAGCCTCGACAGAAGCGCGCGAGTCTTTGAAACGAATAAGTCCGTCGATTCGTCTCCTTGCCGAAGTTTGAATAGTTCGGTGTAAATGCGAAATGGTGAGAGGCGTTCTCCGAAGGCGCATTTCAACTTTGTCATGGCCTCCTTCCACGAGGTCGTGCTGCTCTTCACCCCTTGCCACCATACTGCGGCCTCATCGGTTAACAGCATTGGCAAACCTTTAAGCGCATTGACGTCATTTATGCTGAGGCAGTTTTTATACACTTCAACAGCATCAATAAAACCGTCGACCGATTCTGGCTTTCCTGAGAATCGTGCAGAACATTTAGCAAAGTTAGCGGCGGCGGCCGTTGCGTTCTCAAACGCCGGAGCCGGTGTCGATGTCCGCGCTTCGCCCAGAATGCGCGCGAACATCTCTGCTTGGCTTTGCTGAAGGGTTGTTAACAACGCCGTGAACTGGTCCATTGTCACCACGGAAGGCGCTTCCTCCTCTGGGACGTCGCCTTGATCTTGAGTTCTTGTGCGTACCATTGTTATATCTATAAACCAATAACCGTAACACCGAAGAAAAAAAAAAACACGTGCGTTTACTAGTCCAATGCCCGCTCGTTGGGAGCCATTTTGTGCCGGGCGTGTGGAATTCAGTTGTTTGGTAAAAGAAACGTCTGAGTTTTTGGTTAGAAAGTATTATTGGTCGAATCACACAACTTAGTTTTCACAATCACAAAATATACAAAAGATAAATGTTCGGAAACTCAATAGATATCGTTACAAATTTAGTTTGTTTGGCGGACGTCTTATACGCACCGAGTCGCGACCAAGAGGAGACGGAAGCGAACCCACTAGGGATGGGGTAGCTTTCCTCGATACCGGGGGTTGCCACGTTACAAAATACAAATAAATAAATAAATAACTTTCATAGCGTTTTGTCTCCGCGCGGCCGCGGAGCGACTAGAGAGAGGTGTTTTGATTTTTTTTTCTAAATTCTTGCGGAACCCCGACAGAGGTATCATGGAACCCTAGGGTTCCGCGGAACACACTAACTTAGAGTATAGCTGCTCTAGAGAGTAAAAACGACTTTTGCGCCCTGCAGGTCTATTACAAAAACAAACTCCGAATGATCGGAACCGAACGACAGCTGAATCGGATTGTAGCCTACCACGAAAAACAGTCAAATCGATCCATCTCGGTCGGAAGTTATAGACTTAGGTCGGAAAAGGGTCGAATCGAACGAAACGGCCGATCCTATCAACCGACAGATTGTCTTTCGAGGTAGGAAAAGTCCATAAGTTTGGCCGATATATCGTTTATCGGACTTCGTAGTAGGCCTCCTTATATCGAGGAGCAAAAGTACTCTTTCCGAGGTGGTGGGATGAAAAAAATATTATAAAAATAAAATAAAAGAAACTTTATTTGGTACAAAAAATAACATCATTACAGTATAAATTATGAACCCAATGGCTCCGAACTAGTATCACACTGTGTTTCGGTTATATTGTTTCATTGTTTGTTATTTTGTTAACTTATTATTGGCCATGGATAGGTACTAAATCATTTAGCCGCATGTTACTCTTGCTCAAAGTTTTAATCAAAGATTATAATATATAAGTTTTTATGCTGTGTCCCCATCGTTCAGAAATCAAATTGAAAGAACGGTTTAAAATTAATAAGTACCTAATCTAACCTCTTTTTATAATATTTAACAACCAAGTGATATCCATGCTTTATGTCGATAGATAACTCAGACTCAGACACAGAGCGCATTCTTCTTTGTGAGTAAAGAGTACTGCTTTATCATCACTATCATTCATGGACGTACAAAAAAGTCGGACGGAGTCTCGCTAAAACAAAAACTGTGTCATTAGAGTCGGCCACATTTGTACGTGTGCGTTGTCAGGTTGTCACTGATAGGCTGACACGCACACATATACACAAGTAGCGCGTGTAATGACTCTCTGATGTGTGCGTGTCAGCCTGTATGTGACAGTGCACACGTGCATATTATGTGGCCGACTCGATGGACACAGTATTTATTTTACCGAGACTACGTCCGAATTTTTTTATACGTCCATGCTATCATTACATACATTGAAGTCTTAAAACACTAAGAAGCGGCACGCGCTCTGCTACGATTCCAATGCAAAATCAGGTGACGTCTCCTGATTGAGTCTCAGTCGCAACAGGAGCCACAAGTTGAGTGGACGTTCGCTAACAATTCAAAAAAATCCGATATGAGCCGTAATAATGTCTTATTCTGCTTTTGCAAGGTGCACAAACAGTTCAAAGACCAAGAACAAGTTCCATGGTATCACTTTTCATGCGTAAGTACACAAAATCTTTAATTATTTCCATAACAGTTCAATGATTATTACATCTAAAATTATTTTTCTGTTGTAAACAATTTTACAATTGGCCATTTCTAAAAAGAGACAGATATACATACAGCGTAAGAGTGCAACACGACCGGCGATATGTTAGTTGCGGCTATTTTGTCTCTTTCACGCCAGTGCATTTGTATGTCTTTCTATTCTTGTCGAAAAAAATATCTAAACAAATGTGATGTATAGCTATCTCATTTGCACCTACTGCCTACTTGTCATGATGTCTTTGTCATTCATTCAAACGTCTCTCACGATGCAAGTGAAGCTGTGTGCACATTGCGTATAAGTACTTGTGTGATATTTTCGGCATATTATGCTGTCTTTATATTAGAGCGTACCTTATCTTCGTTTACTTAGTTTCATCAAAGATTACATAGTATTAAAACAAAGTCACTTCCCGCGTCTGTCGGTCCCTATATATGCTTAGATCTTTAAAACCACCAAACCGATTTTGATGGGGGGTTTTGTAATAGATAGAGTGATGCAAGAGGAAGGTTTATGTGTATAAAATAGCAGAGAAACACAGAATATTTGAAAGATTTCTAATGTAATCTCATAAATAAACACACGTTTTGAGCTTACACTGCAAACGCTGGCTAAAGCTGGTAAAGCAGTATTATACCTCTTAAACATCTACAAAGAAGTCGGCAATAGTAAATGTCTATCTCTTAGGAATAACCAAGGACGTTTAAAAAAAGTCGGACATAGGTAGTCTGGCTAACGAACAAGTTGTGTCATATTGAGTCGGCCAGAGCTCTGTCACATACAGGCTAACACGCACACTAGCCGGCCATTATGCGTTATGCGCGCAAAACTCGGCCAGCCAACACGTTTCGCGATAAAAACAAATCTTGACACACAGAACGTCCTGCGCCTTGAAATCCTGTAAAAGCCGTAGTGACCAACGCAATAAACCTCCAGGAATCATGTTTCATAAGTGATTGAATAATTTAATCACTTATTTCCCCATTTTAAATATTAAAACAAATCTTTATTTCCTAACACAAAATAGGGAATCCCAAGACCAGTGTTGCCAATATTACCGCGTGATAATTAGAATAATTACCCAAAATATATGGTACTCGTAAATTATATCAATAGCATATTATAAGCAGCCCACTAAATGTTCACTCGGGGTCTTCTCTCGCAAGCAGAAAGTCAAGGCCATCTAGATAAGTACATGTCGTTTTCCTCGCGATGTTTTCGTTCGGCGTTTTTGACGTGATAACGTCTTATAATTCGATGAAGCCGGCTGCACGCCCACAAAACATGACGTCATGTACCGTTACCGCGTTACCGTCGGTCGTTACCTCGCCGCATGTTTGTTACAGTTGTATTAATTATTTCGACCAGTAGTTCAAGCGGGGATGTAGCTCAGTGGTAGAGCGTTCGCTTTGCATGTGAAATGCCCCGGGTTCGATCCCCGGCATCTAAAAGCTTTTTTGCATTGTTTTGATTGAAAATGACTAAATTCTATTGATTATTTTTTACATACAAATCTATTAAACAAATGAAATTAAAATTTTCTTTTGAAAAATGATACCATTCCATCAGTATTTTCTTAAGACGTTGTCACGTTCTATCGTCAGTAAACCGACTTTACAGACAAACTTTTTTTTAAGCGGCATTATGCATACGAATTCGAAAATACAGTGGTGCGCCTAAGATTTGAACTTCGGATCGGCAGTCGCCGTTCTCCCGTCTAGACCAGCCGTAACTTAATAATCCATATAACATCGATATAAACCAACAGATGTGCCCTGAGCACCTTGAAATTGGTAATAAACTGCGTCTCTGTGTGTATCGTAAGTAGTTTACAAACAACCTACTTGACCCCTAGAATCGCTAGCGGCAAAATATGCTGTGGTTCTACTTATTTTGGTTGTGGATAACGAATAGTGATAGGAAAAAAAAATTGGCAGTCATAGGAACTGCCGATAGAAGTGAAAACTTATAACTCAGAAATTGATAGCATACCTTGGAAACTACACGGGTGTAAACGGAGGGCGTGGCCTCGCCATCTTGGCATGGCCATCTAGAAATGCGTCAGCATTTCCCATTGCCCCATGCGTCAGCGTTTCTAGATGGCCATGCCATGATGACCTGTCCACACTCTTTCATAATTTCCCAAAGGCTGACGTATTTCTAGATGGCCAATAGCCATGGTCCCGAGTTTACCCGAAGCTTTCTTATCATACCCAAGCGTGACGAATTAATTCAATTCACAGCCCACGAAAAATCTGTCTAGGCGCGCCTAAAGAAGTTTTCACTTCAAAAACATCCGGCGTCCACCGCTTCCTGCAACCGACTAGAACGGAAAAAGTGAGCTCACTCTTCCCAACGATAACATGATTCCGTGCGCCCTGAAGTTTGGGAGGGCACATTTTTGTATTGAGATAGTTGATATAATTATATTATTGAAGTGAAAACTTGTTTTAGCGCACCACACAGAATTTTTCGTCAGAGATATGAATGAAGCTCATCGTCACATTTGGAAGTAAAAGATTTGTTTAGGTGAAATGGGACCGCAGTCTGTGCCCGAGCCTAAGTTTACTATATTACATTTTTATTTTTAACTATTAAAATTATTAAATGGTTTTCTCTACTAGTTGTTTCTTATTTTGTATAGCACACAGATGATTTTGGTTGCCATTGTCACTACGTATTTTAATATTCTATGTGCTAGATTTAAAAAAGAAAATGAAGCAAACGAAAACGGCGACGAAGAAACGACTGGATCGAAACGGTTAAAAATTGTTACCTATTGTGAAAACAATTGGATCCCAAATATACAATACAATACAATACAATACAAAACACTTTATTATACCACAAAAGAATACAGGAATACAATGATCATACTTAAAAATTAGAACATTTTGGGCACAAAAGGCGATCTTATCGCTAATGGCGATCTCTTCCAGATAACCCTTTGAGCGTTAGAACTTGGTAATAAGAAAGGGCAGTGGTTTGGTTTCCTTGATACATATATAATTGTACAAATATAACAAATACCGTTCAAACGTATATATTAAATATAAATATTTAAATGCATAAAAATAAATATACTTACATAGAGAGATGATTACAAAAATAAATAATATAAAATAGACGTAGGTACATAAATAAAAATACATTCACTAAAATACACTAAGAGTAAAGGACATTTGTATATATTTACACAGCAAGATTGCTCAAGTAATGCTGCCAAATCTGAGCCTTAAACGAGTCGACGCTCTGAGCACGCCTGATGGTCACCGGAAGAGTATTCCAGAGCGCAACAGCCCGTACGCAAAACGAAGAGCCAAAAAAGGAGCTTGAGTGCGATGGAGTAGACAGAAGAAGATTTGTAGATGACCTAAGATTGACAGAATGAGTGTCGCAGAGGAAAGTGAAACGAGAATTTAAGTACGAGGGCGAAATATCAGTGTGTAGTTCGAAGTGCAGTAAGCATTTCGAAGTTAATGACATATACTTATAACAATGCCTAAATGCTCTAATTCTCTAGGATGGACCAGCAAAATGATTAAGAAATGAAATAATTTACTGATTAGGTACTTGTTTTTTGTGGTGTAAATTTGGTTAACGTGGCAACCCAGAATTCATTCCACACATGAATATCCGCCGCCATTTTGGGTCATTTGAGTGCCTCAGTCTTGTCTCTGGGTGGGATCTGTCCGACTTTTTTTAAACGTCCTTGGGAATAACCAACAATAACCATTTTTATTAGTATGTTAAGTATCAATATTGCACCCGTGCGAAGCCGGGGCGGGTCGCTAGTCTGCAATAAAAAGTTTTGTCGAAGGTGCTGTTTACAGCAGGTTGGCTTTTTACCGTCGATTATCGTAATCTACCACCCACCACGCTGGCCCAGTGCGAGTAAAAAAAAATGGTGGCGGACGCACAGGGTTGGCATGATTTGTTTGAAACTTTAAAACTTATGTTTAAAACAGTTTGAATTTAAACCGTGTTTTTTATGACATGTTTAAAAACAAAGATTTAAACAATGTTTAAAACATACAGAAAACAACAATGTTTTAAACTACTTTTCATTGCAAATTAATGAAAATAAAATAATATTTAGGACTCTAAATAGCTTGACATAAAACCAGTTGGGTCTATGCAAGTCTATGCTATTTTTTATTTTTTTTACTCACAAAATTAATAATGAAAAGAAGCATTATAAAGAAAGACACCCCTTTTTATAGGATTAATAAGTAATTTCCCGTCGGTCCTGCTAGGAAAGTCCCTTTGTCGACAGTCGAAAGAAAGTAATTCAATGACTAGTAGGGTATTCCCCGTATTAAATATAAAAATTGGGGTTACCCCATTGAACTATTAAATAACGGTATTTATATCAATGGGTTTCCCCTGTTAAAAATTAACATAGAGACACAGGTGAATCTAAGAATTCTAAGAAACCATTTAGTACAGATTAGATATAGGTACACACGCAACTTTTAATAACTGTGTAACCAATAACCAACATTGAAATTTTGAAAATACCTAGCTTATAAATGAATAAATATAATGTCTATTTGATATGAAAATAGTGAATAAAAAAAAACATAAAAACAATAAAACACTTGTTTAAAACATTTGGAACTGTTTGTTTTATTTTTAAAAAATCGGCAGTCATAGGAACTGCCGATAGAATTGAAAACTTAAAACTCAGAATTTGATAGCTTACCTTGGAAACTACTGGGGTGTAACCGGAGGGTGTGGCTTTGCCATCTTGGCATGGCCATCTAGAAATGCGTCAGCATTTCCCAGTTTCTAGATGGCCATGCTATGATAGCCTGTCCACGCCCTTTCAGCATTTCCCATTGGCTGACGTATTTCTAGATGGCTAATAGCCATTGTCCCGAGTTTACCCGAAGCTTTCTTATCATACCCGAGCGTGACGAATGAATTCAATTCACAGCCCACGAAAAATCTGTCTAGGCGCGCCTAAAGAAGTTTTCACTTCAAAAAAACTGTTTTTAGGCCTCCCCTATAATACGCCACTCAACCCGATCCTCGGGCACACCCCGGACACTCGGCCTAAAATGTATACAGACGGTGCAGTTGACATACCTACACTCACACAACTACGCATATGTCGTTCGAACGCATTTACGCATGTGTGCGTGTCATCTAGGGTTACTAAATTATTTTATGGAATAGCTGTGACCCGTGAGTTCACCTGCCTGTATTAAGTGGCCTATAATCTTTTACCTAGTTAGTGTTCGATCTTTAATGTAGGTAAATATAACTTTCATCAACAACCAGAAGGGAGAAGATTTAAAACAAAATAGGAGATAATAAAGGTACCATAGACGAATTGATTTTTAGTTAAGTACACTTACCTACCCAAAGAGAAAACTTTATTCTGACAATATATTAATTAATCACTCCACATATCGCGTATTTCATTATAGGTAGGCTAGTCACAGAACATTAGATTAGGTACAACAACGTTCATAAGTTGCAAGGCGTTATCACAGTTCACTGGGTATGTCAGAGCACAGTAAAGAAAAACATAATTTTTCAACTCAAAACTCACAATTCAATTTTGTAAACAAACTACGAACCGGCCGGAAAGATAATGTTGCTAGTTCCGGATTTAATTTATTCTAATTGCTTAAAAAATATTACTTTTGTAATTATATTGATAAATAGTGATTTATTTATTCGCATTATAGTAAGGATCGCATAAAACTTTAAATAAGTATTGTGAGAATAGTAAGTGAGTCTATTATACTCAAATCACAATCATATTTGCGCCGAATAAATAAAAATCAGTTTTAATTTCAAATTTAATTCAGAAACTTCATTGACAAAATTTCAACGACGATCATAAAAAACTTGAACAAAAATGAACGAAAGTAATTTTTAGTTTTGTTTTCATATTTCAAAACTGTGATCTACCAAAAAAAAAGAAACATCAAAGGAGACATGGCCCAAATCGTACCCTGACCTCGGCACAAAATAATTGTATCTAATCTCAAAAAAATCTAATAATTGTATGTAAATATATTTTAGGAATAAAAATTACACCACTCCCATAACCCAAATTAGTGGCTAACATGTTTTTTTATCAGTGTAGTTTTGTAGGCGTTTTTTTTAAAGTTCACCAATACTGTTTGCAATCCGATGTAATCATCATCATCATCTTCATAACCTCTTAGCATATACCTCTCTTCAAGTACCTACGCCTCATATCCCAGGCCTATGCTAGTGCTGTAGGTACTTGTGCTAGTACTTGTCCAGATTTGACCCGCGATGTAAGCATACTGATAATTGAATACAAAGTCCAAAGTACATTACCAAAAATAATCGTATTATCATGAATTATTTTACTTACACTCGTTAAATTTGAATTCCAAGGCCACCCATCGCGAAAAGAACCTAAGCATATTCGTGCATTGTTTGATATGTCTCTTTATGACTCAGCCGGTATATATTACAATACAATACAATACAAATACAAATTGTTTATTTCAATAAAATAGGTACATTACAATTATATTCCTAATATCCCAAACTAGGTGTATAGCACACCTGTATTTTGGGTATTAGTCCTATTCGTTTTTACATCAATTCATGTACATACATTACAGAAAAAAAAACATACATAAGAAATTTAAAAAATCATGTCAATCAGTTATGATATATATTAATAAAGAATATATTTTTTTTTTTTATTAATATCAATATGTAAATATAAAATTAACATTAAAACTCACAAGCAGCAAAATCAATATTAGCATAAAAAGTAAAAAACAAAATTATAATCAAGCATTATTAGCATTGCAATAAAATAAAAATCAGCATTTAAATCACAAATTTACATTAAAACAAGAAGTCCAAAATCAACTTTAAAATCAAAAATCAAGATAAAAACCAGAGTCAAAGTCAACATCAAAATTACAATTTCAAAATCAGGATAAAAATAGAAACATAATCAGTATAAAAATCAGTTCAATAATCAAAAAATAAATTAGATTATAAATATAAATGTTGGGTCAGAAACGAAATTTAATTAGAATTAAATAGGATTATTATTTGAAGCATGTATTAGTGTAAGTTTGTAAGCACCCATTGCGTTTGTGATTGAGTCAGTGTGTGTCTATATGTATGTATTTTAGGGTGGGTGTGCGTGTGTAAGTGAGGGTGTGCATCTGTAAGTGAATGTGTGAGAGGGTGTGTATGTGTGTGTGTGTGTGATTGAGATGCCATGTGGTTATTGGAGTATAAGTTCATGTTATGAGGCGATTGTAAGTAGTTTTTCAGTGTCTTTGTAGGTTAAATTCATCAACCATTTGTCTAGCGTATCCTTGCAGTTTATTTGATTCAGATTGTAAATGTTTAACGATTTGTTCACTTTGTTATATAAACGAGCGCTAACCGCATCAAAATGCCTGTTGGCAAGGGCTGTTCGTGTGCGACTTATAGGGCACACAGAGTAGTTCCTGCGCTTGCTGGACGGATAATACGGGAGTGTCGCGTGTTTTCGGAGTAGCACCTGTTTTATGTAGAGCTGTCTGACCGTGAGAACAGCGCAGTTTTTATACAGCTGTGTTGTAGGATATCTACGCGGTTTACCAGTCATCACCTTTAGGACTGCTCTCTGCGCTCTTTCCAAAGACAGCATATTTGTAGTATAGGTGCCACCCCAGGCCGTAATACAGTAGGACAATACCGATTGTGCAAGAGCATAATACACCGTTTTAAGAAGTTCCAGTGACGCCGCCGTTCTCAGCCTTTTAAACACAAACAAGAGCTTCCTAGTACGGGAGACAAGACTATGCAAGTGAAAACTCCAACTCAGGGTGTCGTCTATCGTCACTCCCAGGTATTTGGCATGTGAGGCACGTGAGAGTTCCCGGCATGTACAGTCGTCGTACCCTTGACCACAAGTGTGAGCCGTAATCCTAACAGAGCCGACTGGTGGCCGCACATTTGAACTAGGTGAGAATGCGATGTACAATGTCTTGTCTATATTCAAGGTAAGTATATTTCTCGACAAGCACGACATCACCGTTTTGAGGGCTTTTTCAGCACAGTCCTGTGCTTCCTCCCAGGTACTCCCATGAACCACCATAGCTGTATCGTCGGCATACATAAGAATCTTACAATTTGGAATCTTTAGCATGCAAATATTATTCACATAGCAGGTGAAGAAGGTAGGCCCCAGCACACTACCCTGCGGCACGCCGCATGTTGTTTTTTGCTGAGAGCTAAGGATATTGTCGATTTTTACTGACTGCGTTCTATTGCTTAAGTAATCCGTAAAAATTCTGTTAGCCAAGCCACGGATTCCCATGCCTTCCAACTTTGCTAGCAGAAGGGAGATAGATACTGTATCGAACGCCTTAGAAAGATCTAGAAGTATACAAATAGTCTTGTATCTAGATTCCAGATTACTGACAAGAGAGTTCGTAAGTTCGAGCACCGCGTCTTCAGTACTTCTCCCTCTACGAAAGCCAAACTGGTTGCTTGCAATCAGATTACGGGCTTCCAGGAAGTCTACAAGTCTTTTGT
Source organism: Ectropis crepuscularia (assembly GCA_963693475.1). NCBI lineage: Eukaryota > Metazoa > Arthropoda > Insecta > Lepidoptera > Geometridae > Ectropis > Ectropis crepuscularia. The sequence goes on from OY856356.1 coordinate 14,786,630, forward strand.
TCAGGATTTTTTCAAGTATTTTAGACAGATTGGATAGAACAGAAATAGGCCTATAATTGTTAATATCTGATTTTGAGCATATTATTTTTCTATCATTAACACCAAATTATACAACATATTTTGTTCCATAAAACGAGCTTTTGACACGAACTTCTACAAAACTTCTACAGGCAAAAAAACGCAGGTTAGCCACTCAAACGGATGATGATGATAGTTTAGAATATTATTACTATTAACTTAAAATCCGAGGTACATCAAAAAACCCAGGTGTGGCACCTGGGTTTTTTCAATGTGATTTGGGCTTATGTCCTTTGTTTCACAATAAATGGAGCTATCACGTAACAAACATATAAACGAATTGAGATCCGTCTCCTTTTTTGAAGTTGGTTAAAAATGAAACTAAATCGTAGTAGTACCGGTAGTACTACAACCGGTAAAGTTTATAAGTCAATGTCAAAGCCGTTAATTACTGAATAAGTTTTAGTTTAAAAATATCGTTATTTTTTATTTTTTGGAACTATCCATTCCAATAGTCAATGTACTCGTAGCCTCTTACTGGTTTTAATGAACGGTTGTTGCGAAATCTTAAATAAGCATACTACTTACTAGATGAAATCCTATATTCATTGTTCACTATTGACCGACATAATATATACATGGACGCACATAAAAGTACAGATAGTCTAATATAGAACCTGTTTCTTTTTTTTGAGTCGGTTGAATGCTAAGAAATAATCACTTACCAATAAATCTGAATTGTAGCACTCTTAGTAAAAAAATCCACTAAATTGGCACCACTGACGTATTTCACAACGATTAACGAAAGCCGCAGTTTAAAAACGAGTTTAATAATTTCGTCACAGGACTTAAGTGTTGGCGCGTACTTCTAAAACCAGTAGCACAGTTTATAAAAATGATTCAATCTTTGTAGAAATTCTTATGAAATCAAAAATCTCTTATTCTTAACTTAAAATTGTGAACTTATCAAAACACAGTAGAAAAACGATTCAATCCTAGTACCTATATTATAGAAATTCTTATGAAATTAAAAATCTGTTATTCTTGTTTCGTTGAACAGATGAAAAAATTGATACCTAAATTTAAATAACACAGCAACACAGCGTCATGGTCGTATTCTCATAGAAAATTGTCGTCCGATATACCTAACCCTTCGTTGAGTGCTTCTCGCGTTCTTGCGGGGTAGGAAGCTTGAAACTGGCGGGGGGTGGGGAGTGTCCGTTCTATCTGTATTATCTATTTCTATTCTATGCCTCGGGCTTACTTCTCCAACCGCCACCAGCTGCCTTTCGAATACCGTCACTCCACATGCACGCTTTGCACCAATATACCGTTCTCGTATATCTACCTCGGTCATTTGGCAATCACACACATGAGGTAACGTCTTTTTTTCAGAAATAGCCTGTTACCTTTAAAAAAAATAAACATTACCTATTTGGTTGGCCAAATACTTATAAGGAAGCCTATATAAGCAAAAGCTAACCATTGAAATTCGGGTAAAACAAAATATTTTAAAATAAATCCATGTGTCTGTTTAAATATCAACGGGTGGAACAGTAAAATCAAACAAATAAGTAAATAACCCTTCTTTCAGTCGGGTAACAAAACAAACAAATGGGTTGACATGGAATAGGTATTGTAACATTTTCACCAAATTAATATATTATTTCTAACGGTAGATTTAGACAAATAAATAAATATTTTTGGACAATTCACGCACAATCTGACCCCAAAACTAAGCAAAGCTTGTACTATGGCGGCCAGGTAGCTGATATAAAACATATATCAATTTTAAGTTCATTATATACTTCTTATGCATAGTAACACCCAGACGTACCAGACACAGTACAGATATTTGAATTCGTATAATTACTTACATCGAATTGGTATTTGTAAGAGTACCGTACCTACTGATTTTTCCGAGCACTAGTCTCGTATTTTTTCTGTTTTGACGACGTAAAAGAATAATTTTCGGAGGTCGTCGCCGTTGTGTTTGTAAACTTAGGCACGATGCAGTACTTATAACGTATTTTAGTTTTATTTAACATGATAATTGACATGACATGAAAAATAACGATTTTAATACCTTCTGTTGTGTTGAGCTAACGTGTACTAATAATACTAACTACGAGCTGCAGCAAACAGCCGCCTGGCCGCTGTGTCGTTAGCGATCCGATCGAGACTTGTGACTCTCGGGATGAAACTGTGTTGTCTTGTGGTCCTATTTTGCAACACCCTAACAGGCTAACAGGGTCTTTGTACGCATAGTTATAGATTTTAGCTATAAGATCTATCTAATATAATTATGTATGTACACTACATATAAACTTTTAGGATATTATTGGCATTAAAAAAAATGGCAGTCATAGGAACTCCCGATAGAAGTGAAAACTTATAACTCAGAATTTGATAGCTTACCTTGGAAACTACGCGGATGTAACCGGAGGGCGTGGCCTCGCCATCTGGGCATGGCCATCTAGAAATACGTCAGCATTTCCCATTGGCTGATGCGTTTCTACATGGCCATGCCATAATGACCTTTCCAAGCCCTTTCAGCATTTCCCATTGGCTGGCATTTTTATACCCGAGCGTGACGAATGAATTCAATTCATAGCGCACGAAAAATCTGTCTAGGCGCGCCTAAAGAAATTTTCACTTCAAAAATACCGGATTTTTGACGGAAATTTATAACTTGGCGGTTTATAAAAAATCTTGTTGGCAGCAACATCGATATTAAACAACAGACGTGCTTTAAGCAGCACTTTGAAACTTTGATAGTTGGTATGAGCCTTATTGAGCTTTTATGAGCTGTTATCAAACTGCGTCGTGGTCACAGATCACTAACATACTGTTGGTGGTTTGCACAAAAAACACATTCAATCTACTTGACCCCTAGAATCGCTAGCGGCGAGATATGCTGTGGTTCTACTTTTATTGGTTGTTGACAACGAATAGTGATAGGTAAAAACGTGTACGTTCGCCCAGCAAAAAAGTACCGCCTTTCCAGAATTTAATAGTGCAGATAATTAGTGCCCTATTTCGTGTAAATGTGCCCGAAATTTTAAATTTGTGCCTCCAAAAGTTTTCGATTTACTTAAGAAATAGTGATTCTGCTGCACGAACGTTCGCCCAGCAAAAAAATTTTGTAATAATGGGTTTAGCTAATAAACAAAAATGATGGGTTACATATTTTCTATGCAAAAAGATAGCTAATATACGGGAATAAATATGCCGTGAAAGCCAAATTTGTGCCTCTTAAGATTCCAGAGATATTAGCACAATGCATTTAAGCAAAAAAGTGGAATAAAAAACATTAAATTATGTAGTTTGGGTTGGGGACTATAAACAGCGAGCAACACGGAAGGGAATAGCCTTAGCTAAAAAATATTGTTCAAATCTTTCTGTCATTTCTTGCGGGAGGGGAAGTTGCACACTAGCGCAAAGCCGCACTAATACATACAAAACATACCTGTACCGATCCATTGCCGATCATACTCACACAACCAAATCACTAACACATAAAAAATAAAGCACCATTCACAAATCTAGCCCCGCCCTCACGCCACAGTATATTATCAAACTCCATGGTCCACGCGGACTTGTACTTTGACAGAGGGGAAACGCTGTGTATGCCTACTCCCTTCCGTGTTGCTCGCTGACTATAAAGGATCGATAGAAGGGTGCATTCTGAGCGTATATTCCAATTTGAGGGATTCTGGCATGGTCAGCTCAAGGCCATTTCGATGAAAACGATAATTCGAGCGTTTAATTCGATATCTCGAGAACTGTTAGTGTTAGGCAAAAAATTGTGAAGACCTTTTCTCTTCTAAATTAAATTTACTAACATTTACATTAACAACTTTTCTTTTTTTCATCAATATTTTTCAAGTTATTGCTTCCGAAAGGCAAAAATTTTACTTTTTTTCCTCCCTTTCGCCATTTCCTCCCCAACCGTTCAATTTTATGAGACTTTACCGATAATCAAAAGTGTACATCTTTTAATAATAAACAACTTTTTCCTTGAACTTTTTTCTGTAATGACAATACCTTCAGAGTTATGTTACTTTACCGAGCGAAATCCGCGCCACTGCGACACCTCCGCGACACTGCAGTGTAGTTTGCAGCAAGTCTGATTGCACAGGTACCTTTACGTAAAAATAATGTATCATAAAAGTGCTGACGGATGTTTGGCCGCTATAGGAAATAGCGCCACTAGTCCAAAAAAAAAAGAAAACCAAAAAAAATATTTGAGGGGCCAAAACTCAGCTCCGATATAGTTTGCAGCAAATCTGATTGCACAGGTACCTTTAAGTAAAAATAATGTTCCCTAAAAGTGCTAACGGATGGTTGGCCGCTATAGGAAATGGCGCCACTAGTAAGTACAAAGAAAACAAAAAAAAACTTTGAGGGGCCATAACTCAGCTCCGATATAGTTTGCAGCAAATCTGATTGCACAGGAACCTTTATGTAAAAATAATGTTTTATAAAAGTGCTAACGGATGTTTGGCCGCTATAGGAAATGGCGCCACTAGTCCACACAAAGAAAACATAAAAAAAAAACTTTGAGGGGCTATAACTCAGCTCCGATATAGTTTGCATTAAATCTGATTGCACAGGTACCTGTAAATAAAAATAATATTTCATAAAAGTGCTAACGGATGTTTGGCCGCTTTAGGAAATAGCGCCATTAGTCCATACTAAGAAAACCAAAAAAAAACTTTGAGGGGCCATAACTCAGCTCCGATATAGTTTGCAGCAAATCTGATTGCACTGGTACCTTTAAGTAAACATAATCCTACTAATATTATAAATGTCAAAGTATGGATGTTTGGATGTTCAGATATTTGGATGTTTGTTGCTCAATCACGTCCTAACGTATGAACGGATCGGGCTGAAATTTGGAATACATATAGATTGTAGTCTGGAAGAACACATAGGCTACTTTTTATCCCGGAAAAACAACGGGAACGGGAACTCCGCGGACAACACCGCAGGGCGCTGCTAGTGTTTCGTAAAAGTGCCAACGGATGTTTGGCCGCTATAGGAAATGGCGCCACTAGTCCATACAAAGAAAACCAAAAAAAAACTTTGAGGGGCCATAACTCAGCTCCGATATAGTTTGCAGCAAACCTGACTGCACAGGTAGGTACCTTTAAGTAAAAGTAAGGTTTCATAAAAGTGATAACGGATGTTTGGCCGCTATAGGAAATGGCACCACTAGTCCATTTAAGAAAAACCAAAAAAAAACTTTAAAAGGCCATAACTCAGCTCCGATATGATTTACAGCAAATCTAATTAAACGAATACAATTGTGGTAAGATCTTGACAACAAATCGTGACAACAAATCTTTAGCCGCGAACGGAAATGGCGCCCATATATAAATAAAATATACATTAAGATACCCAAAAAAAAACTTTGAAAGGCCATAACTTAGCTCCGATATTACTTACAGCAAATCTGATTGCACAGATAGCATCAGGGTATTTTATTGTTACAAGAAAGTGATAACGGATCTTTGGCCGCTAAAATAAAAAAACGACGTTACTTGTCCATACAAAAAATAAATAACTTTGACAGGCCATAACTCAGCTCCGATATTACTTAGAGCAAATCTGATTGCACAGATAGCATCAGGGTATTTTATTGTTACAAGAAAGTGATAACGGATCTCTGACCGCTAAAAAAAAACGACGCCAACTTTACCCAAACCCCTTTGTGCATATTTGTGTATTGCCGTTTTAGTGACTTTGTAACTATATCTAGTGAGTTTTTGATGTCTTTGGTGACATTTTTTTAAGGTTTAATAACAAAAAAAAATGGTGATTACTAGTGACTTTTACATGACGTACACATCAGTTATGTAATATCTTACTGAAACATGCAAAACTTATGCTTCTTCTCTTGAATTTTTATCCGCAACCACAAAAATTAATACAACCGCAAGTATCTACTTCTACTGCTATAATAAGATAGTAAATAAGAGAATGGCAAAAATATAGAAAATGTATGATGTAGGTAAACTTTCAACGAAAATTGGTTTGAATGAGATCTAGTAAGTAGTTTTATTTGAATACGTCATAAATTCACTATTGTTTAAACACTGATTAAACAAGTAATAACGAACTCCACGAACTTTTATATTATTTTACTTGCTGCTACGGAAGCCTTTAAGGGCGAGTCCGACTCGCACTTGAAAAAAATAGAAGTGGTCACTCATATTTTTTCATTTTTTGTGTTAATATCTTAATGCGGTTCACAAAATACATCCACTTACGAAGTTTCAACAGTATGGTTCTTATAGTTTTGGAAAAATGTGGCTGTGATCTGTGACTTACGGATGGACAGACAGACACGACGAATCTATAAGAGTCTCGTTTTGGCTACGGAACACTAAAAAATGACAAAACTTACTAGATCTATAGACAAAGTCACAGCAACTAGTAAAATGTAGTAGTAAGATGACAATACTGTGTGCGTCTGACGAGTCGGTCGAGCAGTGACTTTTTGCAGCACGCACCCGTACCGCATGACGAACGCAAGACGTGCGGCTGTCGCGACGACGATTTCATTATTTCTACGCAAGATGCAAGCATTCGTCTTTCATCCGACAATTGTCGAAATCGTGCGGCTACGTGGACAATTGGCCTTAGTGTTTGGAGAATGTTACGTACAAAGTGGAATTGTCATTTAAAAAATAAACTTTTGCACGTTTCATTGTACAATGTACATATTTATTGTGCTCGTTTCAATAGATAATTTAGGAGCAAGTATGTGTTTTTATGCTACTAAATAGTATCCTCTGTTATTTGTGAATATAATCTAGACTTTTTTCAAACAAATAATTGCTAAGGTTTGTTTTTTCTGTTTTTATTTGTAGAAACCAAGTAACCTACCTAAGTTTGATTGCTATGTAGGTATAAATTTTGGTGCAAAATCAATCATCCCACAACGCGGGTGGTCCACCATCTTACAGAAGAAGTCAACAGGGGTAGACGGGTCGTCGCCGTATTCCTGGATATTGAAAAGGCCTACGATAGGGTGTGGCATAAGGCCTCATCTACAAGTTGGTGAAGACAGCAACTCCTCCAGCGTTGATCAAGGTCATTACGTCCTTCCTCGCCGAGCGCCAGTTCTACGTGTCCGTCGAGAACGCCAGCTCCGGGCCCAGGCGCATCACGGCGGGTGTTCCGCAAGGGAGTTGCTTCTCTCCACCACTCTACACTCTACGCGCTGTTCACGGACGACATTCCGTGCCTGGAGGAGGGCGACCTCTTGCCAGGGGAAAGGGGAGTAGTCCTAGCATTATTTCTTAAATAAATCGGAAACTTTTGGAGGCACAAATCGTAACATTTCGGGCACATTTACACGAGATAGGGCACTAATTATCTGCATCATCAAATTCTGGTAAGGTGGTTCTTTTTTGCTGGGCGAACGCACACGGTAAAAACGGCGTTCACCGCTTCCAACCAACAAAGTGCAACCGACTAGAACGCAAAGAGTGAGCTCACGATGCCTGAAGTTTGGGAGTTGGGAGGGGCGGGCACATCAAATGGTTTATGTTTATTATATCTCTACTTAGTCTGTGTCAAAGTTTGTAGAGTATTCTACGATCTATGGTCTGTGCTTTTCTGCTTTTTATCGATGCCCAATGCCCAGCACTGAATTCAAACATTCAAAGGTAAGTTAACAAGTTTCACTTTCAGTCTTTCAGTGAAGCTAACGTAGTGATTACCTACTTACTGAACTTACTCTGTGGTTGTGGTTGAATCTTGAAGCAGTTGAACATCATGGCTACCACGTCACAGGCCGAAAACTGGAGATTTCCAGAAATAATTGAGTATTTTAGATCTGACCCAGAAATTGCAGCACAACTGTCAGAGGCCGATTTCGATGAAATATTTAATTACTCCGGAGAATGGATTAAATTAGTTAATTCAGCCCTTGAGTATCAAGGTAAGCCCAAGTTTGACCCGAGGGTAATAAAGAGTCTTATGATCAGGAATCGAAAATCATATGAGGCTCAAAAACCGGCTACCTTGGTGTGGGATTTGTCGAAGGATGACTATAGGGTCATTCCCACATCACTAAAGAAACATAAGTTCAGCAATATGGCTTCTTTTTCTGAAGACGTGAAGTTTTTAGTCAAAGTCTTCCTCACAACCAGAAATGGCCATATTGATAAGATATTGAAGAAATCCAGCAGTGGACTACAGGACATACTCGGGATGCTCAAAGAAAAATACTCAATTGATGATGACATCCACACAAGCGGAACCAAGGCCATCACCCTGCCTCGGATTGCGGCAGTCTTCCCAGCTGCCGCAGTTAGGATGTTCCATGATAAGGCAGTGAAAGAAATAGTGACGTACGAAAGTTTCCCAGGTAACATAAAACCAGTCACACATGGAATCTGCTGCCCTCAGCTTCCCTCACTTGCTCCGCAATCAGTAATGCAGATACAAGGAAGTAACTTTCACCCGGTAATGCTGTGGGTAGCAGTTAAACTTGATGATATCATCCAGAAAAAGGACAACTCTGTAACTAGCATTGCAGACATTTTAAGTCACTATAGAGCTAGATACCAAACCTCTGCTACTACAGAAAAGACCAGAATCTATGTGTTCAAACACCTTGGGTTATTAATGGAGGGTCCCAAGAAATCTGGAGAATCAGAGTACTCCCTATCTCCTGAGGCATCAACCCTGGCCCAGAACTGTCTGAACAATCTAGGTCAAATGCGGACAACAGATGAGAACCATGAGTTGCTAATGAGAGTGGCAAAATATGGAGACATGAACTGTTTCTAATTCTATAGTAGTATGTTCCAGTTATGGTTGTATAAGGTTGTGGTTGTGCAGTAACAGATGTACTTAATTTTTTTTTTTATCAAACCAGCATGGAAACTTGTGCCCTTCACTCCAACATTCCCTGTTTGGTTCAACTTGGAAAGTGATGTACATTCTGAAAAGAAATAATTACAAATGAATAATTAGGTAATGAACAATTAACATTATCTCTCGTTAGAGATAACGTTAATTGAGAAGCAAAGTTCATTAGTGATTTGATTATTTATTTATTAATAATGTAATCGTAGAATGTGCCAGTGGCGGATCAAATGTGTGTTCATTAATTAATGTACGAATACAAATCTTTATCAGAACCTAATTACAGAAATACTTAATATTATTTATACAACACAAAACATTGTTTCTAGATTTAACTTTTAGCCCTACACTGGGCTCGTTGGCCGCTGATGCGAAAGCCAGGGTACCAAAATATAATACAGAGCAGAGGTGCATAATTAATGAATACTTATTGATCTGATACCAGTTACCAAAAGATGTGTCTGTCTCTTTTTTTGTGTTAAAATTATGATCTATTTATAAAATTACTAGCATAGCTTTGCATTTCAATGGCATTGTTTCCATTCTTGTTATTCTCCCAGGATAGAAAGTACAATATGAGTTATTCCAGCTTATAATGTAGCCGTGTTCTAAATTTCAGCCCTTTTCAGACCCAATGTAATCCAAAACTTTGTTTTTTGTAATATTACAAGAATGTCTTGAATTCTTTTGTTGCGATTGTTTATCCAAAATTATTGTAGCTGTATCTTGATTTTAGTTATTAGATATTTATGTACTTTCTTGTCTTTAGTTCTAACTGTATTTTGTATTAGTTTTGACATCTTTTTATATTATTGTTTAACTGATCAAAGTTTGAAAAATTGTTTTTAATCTGTACATTTAGCGGGGAACCTGGATCCCACAACACAGGTAGCCCTAGTGTGGGATCCAGTGACCGGTGGCAAAACATTGCCTTCCTGCTCTTTGTCGTACCTACTTAGCCAGTGCTTGGGTGGGAGCTTGGACCCGGCAACGGCTGGAACCTACTCATAACTGGGAATCTGGAAATTGGTACTTAAAATAAGTGCTAAATTCTCTAGATCCTACGATATTAAAATTATGTCATTTTTAGTCAACGTTTGTAAGCTCAGTATCTGTCTAAATAAACGTTTTTTCATTTATTCAATTATAAGATAAACTTAGTGTAACTCATTGAGAAAGGAATGTCAATGTGTCACAGTGTGATTTGTTTCTAACGATGATTCGTCGGAATCCCATCCAACTGTTGTTGAGTCTGGAGAAATGTGAAAATCAAGATATTATATATTAAAAACAATTAAAAATGTGTTAACGTTTTTTTTTCAATAGTATAGATTAGCAAGACAAGCAAGACTTGTGCTTGAAGGTGAGCAACATGCCTGCTCATGACTGTGCCACGTAATCACGTAGCTATGAAGATGAAGATGCCAAATTACTAACTATCCCGCACTGCGTTCGCCACCGGAGATACAAGCTATTTCATCAGTTAGCCCAGATATCTCTCTGGAAACATTGCCCTTCAAACCGGAACACAGTATTGTTTGCATACTACTGCTTGGTGGCAGAGCTGTCTTTAGCCATGCCGGGGCCCCGGGGTACACAAGAATTTGGGGCCCTTTTGCATAGTGAAGTGGTAGTGATATTTGGTCGTTAGGTAGGTACGTTATTTTAATTAAATCGGATAGGTATATTTTATCGCAATTCGTTAATTTAGTTCAAATATTTAAGCTATAGCTTTTCTGTTAACCACTTAACGGCATCCGATCCGTTCTTAACACAAATCGACATGTGATAACGTGATAACCAAAGTTAGAAAAACTCACGGATAGTCAAATGATAATTATACAAAAAAAAAATAACAAATTGGTTACCTACATATTACATATCAAAGAAATTAACAAACTTTCATTCTATATCGAATTATTTGACAAATAATTATTCTTTATTTTTGTTGTGTATCTACTTCAACTTCAACTTTTTTAAATGGCCTCCATTCGGTAATGTTACCGGAATTTCGCCAGTGTCCAGTGTTTGATCATTGACATAGTCCTCTGAAGTTTATTTAGTAGAACAGGTAGGAGTCTTGCTACAGATGATCAGCATAGTGATTCTGAAACCAGTCGGTTGCACCCGATACGACTCATTTTGTAGCGGTCCCGCTACCGAATTGTGCGGAATCTGCGATTCTCAACGCCAATCACACGCCAATCGGATTGGCGTAGTTGGCGTAGGAATGTCTTTTGGCCAGACCAAAGACAAGCTATCCCATCTACTTTTCGAATACAGATACAAATTTGGTAGAAAAGTTAACTCATGGTAGGAATATACAAATCGTCAAATAACTGTATTTCAGGTTTATTTTGTGGTTTTGAATGACTTTTTTACATAGAATTTGCATAATAAACGAGTAAATCGAACAATAACCTCTGGAAATTCGCATCTGCAACACAATAAATCATAGTTTACATTTTTCGTTTTACCTTCAATTTGTCAATCTGTTGATGTTGTCATTGTCAAAGTCAACGGAACCATTGTTTGTTTTGTTTGGAAATAACCAAATAACAATAAAAAGTAATAGTTTCATAGTGTTTGTCCATTACAGTTATAACTTATCTAAAAGTAACCACTAACAAATGTACTCCACCTATCATCTGAATCAATATCCTACATCTTCACTGCACATATGCCAGAAGTCTGTCATCAAACTGAAGACTACCTGAAGTGTATCGATCATCTGAAGCAAGACTCCTACCTCTTCAGTGAATAAAAGTTCAGAAGACTATCTTAACGGAGAAACGGATAGACTAGAGATACTGGCGAAATTCCGGTGAAATTACCGAATGGAAGCCATACGAAAAAGTTGAAGTTAGTTTCATAGTTTTAACTCGTAAAAAACTCAACAACACATGAATTTTACTGTTCCTGTAAATTATATAAAACGACTTAGTGATGTTGCGCGTACCGCTTACCTCAACTCGGCATTTGAAGCTACACAGGATGCTATACTCGAAACTACTAAACAAAGCTTATAGAAAATTCATAAAATTGTCAAGAGGAGATGAACAATAGAAATTATAATACTATAAGCCAGATACAAGAAGTCAGCCTGTTTTCGTTTTGTTGTTGAACTCATCTTATAGTGTAAAAACATTAGCTTAAGTACTATAAGGTAGTAACACATTTAATCAGTAAGCTAATCTTAAGTCCAATTTCATTTCGTAAGAAAATAATACGTACGTACATATTAACATCAATTGTGATATAAGTTAAATCAGTTTTTGCTCTATTTAGGTATTTAAATATCCTATCAATTATGTAGAAGAAACACTGCAGCTTTTAGTAATGTATATAAATGCATATTATGATTATAGAATGCTTAGGTGCGCGTGCGCTGACATCTATCTGTTATGTATATTGTGATAATGTTAGGTATTATGTCGACAAGTGTTCACTTTTTTTATTTATTTTTAAAAAAATGCCGAGAACTATTTGTCCTAGACAAACCTTGTGCAGGTTTAAAGAGCGAATTTATTCATATATGTAACAATTATAGTGTTTATGAAATAAATTAAAAAAATAATAGTAAATTCATCTGAAATATTAGTATCTCCTTGTAAAATAAATGACATGTATGTTTCACTGAACTCATGACGACATTTTTTATTATATTTATATTGCTTTGACACGCATTAAATTACCTAATTTGATGTATTTGAATTTATATTTATTTGTTAAGGCATTTTGATATTGTTAGAATAACTTAATATTTCTTTGAAAACATTCTTATAGTTGTAACAATGTATCTATGATGTACCTGGTAATTGTAACTTTGAATTATGACTTGTACGCTAACCAAGCAGGACCTGGAGAACGTTACTAACCCTAATTAAAATCTGTATAACCTAGGCCCACAAGGAAATAAATGATTTGATTTGATTTGAAAAATCCTTGTAGTTAGTAAAAACTTGGGATTGTTGTAATTTTAATAGCTTTAGAAATTACAAAATACCAATTAGGTATTATTATGCAGTTAGTTAGGATTGTATTATGTCTATAATTGAAAAATAAAATGTGGTATGAATAAAAAGTCTAAATGTTTTATTGCCTCTGAATTATGTTTTTGTGTGGAAAACATTTTATAATTTTTTACAAATTTTTGTTTGGTCTCTTACTAACAGTTGTCCTCAATGGTAAAAAAGCACTGCTTATTTTAGTCTAGTACACTATCTCTTTTTTCAACTTTATTGCTAAATGATGCAGAATTTAAAGCATCAATAAATTCTTAAATTATTTTTTAAATACTTACTGAAATAAATGATCTTTTGGTTATAACAATCACCTTGTATGGTAATAATGAAGAAATCACTATCTCTTTGTTTCAACTTTATTGCTAAATGATGTAGAATATAAAGCATTAATAAATTCTTCAATGATTATTAAAATACTTACTGAAATAAATGATCTTTTAGTTATAACAATCACCTTGTATGGTAATAATGAAGAAATCACTATCTCTTTGTTTCAACTTTATTGCTAAATGATGTAGAATATAAAGCATTAATAAATTCTTCAATGAATATTAAAATACTTACGGAAATAAATGTTTTTTCATTTGATCTTTTAGTTATAATAATCACCTTGTATAATAATAATGAAGAAATTACTGGCTCTTTTGTTAATAGCCAGGAAACTTTAATCAAATTACAGCAGCAAAGTTTTAAACTTGCAGAAATAGATACTCTGGTACAACAGGCGGTATTAGAATCTATGATAAAACAATTGTGTCTGACATTCTCTCACTATGCCACCACGGCTTTATAAATAGGTATATAATAATATTTAATGTAGGAAATATGTAATGTTCCTACATTACATATTGAGTAGGACAAAATAATGGATAATTTATGGTCTACATGTAACTTTTATTTCCATAATATATCTGTAAAACAACACAGTAATATATTGCTATAGTTAGTTAGACGGGGTCTTTTCCACGCTTAGCTTCTTAATTAGGCCATTGGACGTTGCTCATACATCTGAATTGTTGTTGAAGGCCTCCGGGACTGCTGTTGGAAAGTGGAAGAATTCTGTCCGCCACACTCCTGCACTCCACAACCACATTCTGTGGCATTACTTCTTCCTCCATGCATCCTGTACCCTGCATAGAGGGCTTTCTGTCACACCTATATTGAATAAGTGCTTGTTTAGAGGACAATTGTCATAGTACCTATAACTTTGGGGATTTTGTCCCACATATCTAGCTATATCTAAGTAAGTTTAATGTTTGTTAAATCACATGCCGTACACCGGCAAGGTGCTACTTTTATATACACCTACGGGGTCTGCATTGTCATTATAGGGATTGGGGGCCAATAAGTTCTGGCAGAAGTACATAGTAACCTTTCCTTCATCTATAGATAGAACTAAAGTCGAATAGATAGGTACGAAAATACTGTTTGTTATACAAGGACCAGAGGGGTTCGTGGGTCACCCCTTTTGGGCTGGCACTAAGTAATAGTATAGACGCACGCACTTATCACACGGTCTTCTTACTTAGTTAGCTCCGACTATGTTTGTGACCACCACTGACCACTGGGGCCAAAGTTGTTTCCGCTCTTGCTGTTATATCGTTGTTTGACGTGACGTCTCGTATCTCCAATGTTTCTTTGTGGTTTCTTGGCTTTTTGCTCAAACAACAAACATGTTTCATATTTTCATCTAAAAAAATAAACAATATCAACTATCAACAAATCAAATGTGGCAATAATCTATTTCTAGCAATTCTTTTGAGCACAAACTGCCAACTTTGAAAATTTCAAAACCCAAATTTCCAAAAACTAAACACATATTACACACTAAAGTTAATAAAAAGTCGTTTACTGTCCATAATCTTACAGAAATATTGAGAAAAACAGAGAAAAATCAAGTAAATACAATAATCTGAAAATCGTATTTAGCTATCCACGACAAAAAAGCTGTCCGAATCCCATCCGATTAGAAAACAGCTGGTAGTCGATTGCAAACGTCAAAAGTAATCGGAATTGGCGTTGAGAATCGCAAATTGCCCGTACCAGTCGGTAGAGGCCAGTTTCCGTGGATCAGCCCGACCCGAATGGTTTCAGAATCGCTACGCAGTTAACTTCAGGTAGTCTTGAGTTCGATGATCGGGCGAAACGTCTGATATTCGGTGAACTACGTAGGTAGTATTTACATTCTCTTTGCGGTGAACAGGCGGTTTTCTAGGCTCTGATGATCGGTTGGTTGAATTGGAGTACTTTTGTTAGTAGAAACTTCTTACATAATAGATAACTGTATGGGACAAACACAAACACAAAATATACATAAGATAAATATACATTATTACTTACTTATAGTAAAATTAAGGTACAAATAAATAAATATCTAATTTAAACATAAGCTATCATAGTTTAATTTTATTTTTCTGAATATATTTACTAAGGACATACACAAATGGGGAAAATACAAAAGGGAGTATATTGGAAAAGTTAGTGGGACGGGGAAAATCAGGTGGGATCATGTCATAGAGAGAGAATTGATTTCTAGTACATTCAAAAAAAATATGGTCAGTGGTACCATCAGCTAACCCACACTCACAGAGAGAGTTATCTCGAATTCTCAATTTTGAGAGGAACACCGGAGTGCAGGCAAAACCCAACCGCAGGCGACAGATGGTAGATGTAATCTGCTTGGGGATATTTTTATATTTAAAAAACCAAGGTTTAGGGGGAATAGAGGGTTGAACTTGGCCATAAAACTTGCCTTTTAGATTTTGTTCGAGTCCAGAGTGAATTCCAACTTTCAAGCAACTTAGGTTGGCATGTTGCAGATAAGTCATGTGAGTAAATGTGATAGTGATCCTTATTACCCAAAGTAGTGGCCTGTTTAGCATGAAAATCAGCATGTTCATTTCCTAATATACCTTAGTGTCCTGGGATCCAAGCCAGGGTTATTTGTAGTCCTAACTCATGGGCCTTCAAGAGATCCTCTTTAATTTTGAGAATTACTGGAAATTTATTTTTACACTTGAACTGGTTGGCTAGAACAGCCTGTAAACAGCTTTTAGAATCAGTCAAGATAAGAGTTTTACTGACGGAGTGTGAGGTGACATATCGGATGGCTTCAAGGATGGCAGTGGCCTCACCAGTAAAAACTGAACTTAATGGCGGACATTTATTACTGAGGACAATTTTGAACTTGGGGATCCATACAGCTGAGCCAACATCACCATCTTTAGTTAATTTGGAGGCATCTGTAAATACTGTTAGCCAATCAGTCCAATTATTGTCAATAGTTTCATAAAAAGTTTTATTAGGGTCTATTGAGCTTTTATCTAAACCCAGATTTAAGATTATGTTAGGCTGATGAATTAAGGCATGGTATCTAGTGGTGAACAAAGGATTAATACAGAAAGTTGCAATGGGAAAAGAAATATTAAAATATTTTACATGACTACGGAGAAGGCATGGGAGATTAATTTGGGAACTAATAAAGTGAGGGGGGGGTGAGTCTCTGTAGTTCTTGCAACTTTGGCCATAATGGATGGTTTGAATTTTGAAGGAGTTTGGTGTAGAACCTGTCTGACAAGAATTGTCTGCGTAATGGAAGGGGAGGTTCTCCACATTCAACTTGGATGGCATTAGTGGCAGAACATTTCATGGCACCTAAGATAGTACGGAGGCACTTGGCTTGGATTCTGGACAATTTATTTAGGGCAGATTTATTGCCAGGCTCGAGTAGGAACGCTCCATAGTCCAAGTGACTACGAATTATAGAATTGTACAATAACTTTTGTGAGAAAGGATGGGAGCCCCACCATACACCACAAAGAGAGCGGAGGATGTTCATATTCTTTTCACACTTAGTAGCCACTTGATCAGAATGGGGGACACCAGTTAACTTCGTGTCTAACCAGAGGCCTAGAAACTTAGTTGAGGTCTTTTGGGGAATGAGTTGGTTATTGCATCTTAAGTGAATGTTGGGGACAATTCGTTTTTGGGTGAAAACAATAGAGTTGCTTTTAGCAGCAGAGATTGAAGAGCCGTTATCATTTAAATAGTCTTCAAGGTATATTAATGCAGAGTTTAATAGCTTTTCAGCTTCTTCAATTGATTCACTGGTGACATAAAGAGCTATATCATCAGCATATTGCAGGATTTGACAGAAAGGTGAGACTACTTGTTCCAAATCATAAGTGTACAGGCTGTAGAGGGGAGGGCTGAGGACTGAGCCTTGTGGTAATCCTTTCCATAGTATTCTAGATGTTGCATTTGCATTCTGGTCTTTGATGATTGATCGCTCCATCAAGAAGCAGTTAATGAATTTAACCATCTTCGGCGAGATGCTCAGCTGTAACAGCTTGTTTCTGAGGATCGGAAGATGTACATTATCATATGCGGATGCAACATCTAGAAATACAGCAACAACATATTTTTTGCTTTTTAGGCCAATGCGAATATCTGTAGTGCGGATACTGAGGCTATCTGCAGTGCTCATTCCTTTTCTAAAGCCAAACTGGGAGCCTGGGAGTAATTTATTGTTTTCTACGAACCATTCTAGTCTATTTTTGATGAGGATTTCAGTTATTTTTAAAGGAATACATGATAACGCTATAGGACGGTATGAATTTGGATCTGAAGGGATTTTTCCAGGTTTTAGGATAGGGATAATGATTTGGGATTTCCAAGAATCAGGCACGGAGCCTGAATCATAAAAGCTGTTAATTAAGTTGAGAAAGTATTGTTTCAAATTGACTGTGGCTCTGGTAAAGAAAGAGTAGGGAATCCCATCAATTCCAGGGGCGGAGTCAGTCAGTCCGTCCAGGGCCAGCTGCATTTCTTCTAATGAGAAAGGGGAGTCAAAATGTTGGGAGTTGTTGGAAAGTATATGGAGCGGAGAAACAGTAGGACGGATAGGATTCTCATGGACAAAAGGGGGAGCCAGCTTGTCAGCGAAGTCTTCTATCCAGGAAGTAGGATCACTGGATGTTGGGTTGGGAGCATTATATGAACCCCTGAAGCGACGTATCTGCTTCCAGACAAGGCTAGATGGAGTTGATGGGGAAAGACTTTCGCAAAACTTTAACCATCCTTGTTTCTTTTTGCTTGATAGAGTTTTCCTACTTTTTGCAGCTGTTCTTTTGTAGGCTAAGAAATTGTCTGGAGTCATGGCTCTGTTGTAGTTTTTTTCTGCAGAGTTGCGCTCACGAATAGCTGCAGTACAATCAGAGTCCCACTAGGGAGGGGAGAGGAGGTTATTTCTTGGTTTCTTGAGAGGGATGGATTCATGAGCTGATGCTAAGATGGTTTCTACTAATTTGGAGTAGCATACCATTGAGTTTTCTGTAGTTATATTAGGCAATGAAGGAAGGATATTATCAATGTGACTAGAATAAGAATCCCATTTAGCACCAGACAATCTAAATTTTTGGAGAGGGGAATGAGGAGGCGGATGGGAAACACGAAGTCCTAAGCTGATAAGGATGGGAAAGTGATCACTTCCTCTGGTAAGTGGAAGGACTTGCCAGGACAAGGAGGGAAGTAGGCCAGGAGAACATAGTGTTAGGTCTACAGCAGATTTGGGATTTTGGGAAGGAAGGACTCTACGTGTAGGGAGCCATCATTTGCTATGCATAAGTTTGCCTCATCGATTGCCTCAAAGAGTAAACGACCAAAGGAGTCACAATGATAGGAGCCCCAGGTAGTGTGGTGGGCATTAAAGTCTCCCATTATCACTATAGGTTGGGGAACGGAGGAAATGATAAGGAGAATGTCTGGGATAAGGTGGGCGGCAGGATGAGGAATATAGATAGATATAAAAGAAATATTAAAGGCACGGACAGCTACAGAGTTTATTTCTGGGCTGTGAATAGGAAGAGGAAGTTGAGAGAAAGGAAAAGTTAGTTTTACAAAGAGGGCACAACCTGCTGAACCATCCTGGCGATCGTCGCGGAGACATGAAAAGCCCGGGATCCGATATCGGATCCCTGGAACAAACCATGTCTCCGAAACAGCAACCAGGACAGGGCTGTATTTTTTGATGAGGTAGCAGAGATCAGGAAGCTTCCTACGAAGGCTCCTGCTGTTCCATTGGATCATTGGGCATGAGTCCATGGTGGTCTACAAGTGATGAGAGGTGGGAAATCGATTGGGCAACGTTGGACGGTAGGGAGTTGGGGGATTGGGAGATCAGGTTTATAATAATGGTAAGGAGTTGGAGAAGTAGTTGGTGTGTATCTGATGGGGAAGAAGAGAGCTGGGATGTTTGGAGGGCATATCCTCTAGGAAGAGATGAAGGACCCTGGGCAATGATGGATTGGTGGGCTGCTCTATCAAATGACTTTCCAAGAGGGGGATTTGGTTTGGGCTTATGGATAGTGTTTTTTTTAAATGATATGGAAGGTTTAGGGAGGGAAGAGGAAGAGGGAGGGATGTGTTGAGATCCTAGATTGTGACTAACAGGTGTATCTTTAGTAATTTGGCTATATGATTTTGTAATCTTAGGCATTTGACCACACGCTTCTTGGTATGACATTCCTTTCTGGGCCATCAGAGATTTAATGTTTCGTTGGCGATCTTGTTCAGGACATACCCTGCTAGTGGAGTAGTGATGCGCGAGACAGTACAGGCATGTAGCCTGTGACTCCTGCACGTCACAGCTGTCACCACTGTGAGGTTGAGTGCAACGATAGCAGCGAGGTTGGGAGCGGCACTGTGACTTTATGTGTCCAAACCTTAAGCAGTTCATGCACTGGATAGTAGGAAACTGATAGGCTTCCACTTCCAGTGATGAGTAAAAGGAGTAAATTTTATCTGGTAGCTGTTGGCCTCTGAAGGAGAGGACCACTGTTTGCGTAGGTACCCAGTTGATAATGTTTTCAATTTTGTTTTTTTCTATTTAATCTCCTAGATTTTAAAACATAAGAATTTCCTGGAATTTGAAGAGAGGCCACGAACTCATCCATGGACCAGTCTACAGGGACACCCCTAACAATCCCCATGCGTGTTAATTAAAATACTTAACTTATACTTAAATACTTATATTAATCCACATTAAAAGTTGGAATCGCTGCATCATAATTATTTATTTTCAGAATAGGATTTTCTACGAAAAGGTTAGCGGCAGAGGCGTTTTTGAATTGAATAGATACTTTATTCCGGCCTACTGTTTTTATTCCGTCACGGCACACGTTTTGAATATTATTGGTAGCTACAAATTGACCAAATTTTATGGGGCGCATTACTGTGCCTGCTGTTGCGTCTGTCTCCACTCGCGATACATGAACGAGGTACGGACCAGTGTCCGTGTCCTCGTACTGCCTAATTCCCAATATGGTAAGGGAAGGGTGTTGGTACACTGATTGGATTGAAGCCGATGCAGACTCCTGACTGGTTATCAACTTTTTAACAGATGAGCCGACTGGAACGGTCGTCTCTCTATGCCTCTTAATTGCACTTCGGGAGGATGGCTCATTCATTTCAATATTATTAAGCGGATCAGGATCAGGGTAGCGATTCTGAAACCATTCGGTTGCATCCGACACGGAATCTCATCTCTCGGTCTTTGTCATGTTAAACAGATAAGACAAAGACCGAGAGATGAGATTCCGTGTCGGATGCAACCGAATGGTTTCAGAATCGCTACCCAGGATCCGGATCGGGATCCGGGGACGACGGCACAGGGGAAATGAACTCCATTTCCCCTGTCTACTACTCACTACAATAAAATATGACACTCACCAGATAATATACAAACAAAAAACACAAATAACTAATAAACAACAACAAACACAAGTAGAGGTCGTTATGTTCCCGCGAACCTCCGTAAGTTGCTGACCTAGCGTCTACGCCTACGCAGAATCGTGCGACATCATGCGATGCCACCCAGAAATGCAGACTTGCGTCTGGGATAGATAATAAGTTCTCTTTAAGGCTCATAGTTCTAAGTTAAGTTAGTCTGAATAAACTCTTCAACTCATCTAGACGTAGTTAGTTTTTATTTTGGTTTTAATTAAATTAGTTTTTAAAAACAGTTATACGCGTTCCCGAAAGTTAACTGGCGCAGCCGGTAGGATTACCAGCCGCTGCTATCGCGACCACGTAGAATTCGTGACTAGTGCTTCAACAGTGTTAGTGTCTTCGCGATTGGCAGTGACAGCGGCTTTCCCTAGAATCGGAAGAAGGCCGCAGGGTAATCCTCGAACCAAAGAAATTTGTTAACCGGAGCCGGACGGAGATGGGCATGTAAGTTTTAGTGAATATAGTACTCACTGGAGTAAAATCCTCCGCTTCTTCCCATCCTATCCATGAAATACTGTTTAGTTTAAGTTGTAGGTGTAACCAGGTGACTAAAACTGCACAGGTCCTCTACATAGGTTATAAGATAATTTTAACGGTGACTAGAATTGCACCAGAAATTGAGTAAGTAAGTGAGTAACTAAGTATAATATCATAACATAATTTAAACGGTGACTAGAATTGCACCAGTACTTAAGTAAGTATATAAGTTATATAACAGCACAAAATGACGGAGCTTAACGAGATAGCACCGCCCTTATTGCGCGACATGCTGAAGCTCATACCAGAATTCAACGGCGACACTAAGATGCTCGCATTTTTTCTAAGAAAATGCGAGTATGTCATTAGGCAATTCCAATGCGTTGCTCAACGCAATGAATACATAATGCAGTCGATAACCAGTAAAGTCGCAGGTAGAGCCGCCGCCCTTATTAGTGAAAGGGGTGATTTTGAAAGTTATGACGATTTTAAAACACTACTAATTCAGCATTTCGGAGATCATAGAAGCGAAGAGTGTGTGGCCATAGAGTTGGAGTCATTAAAAATTAAACCTAATGAGTCATACCTAGATTTTTGTAGCCGCATTCAAGATGTAAGAGCCATTTTAATTTCCAA
Source organism: Ectropis crepuscularia (assembly GCA_963693475.1). Lineage (NCBI taxonomy): Eukaryota > Metazoa > Arthropoda > Insecta > Lepidoptera > Geometridae > Ectropis > Ectropis crepuscularia. The sequence continues at coordinate 14,808,460 of OY856356.1, forward strand.
AATTAACACAAATGTCACTAATTCCAACGAAGTTAAACATGCAAAGGCCATCATCCATAACAATACAGCTCTCAATGTTTTCCTATATAATTTGCCGGAACACCTAGTGAGAATAGTAAGACTAAAGAGCCCTACTAGTTTAGAAGAGGCCCTAAAAACTGTGATGGATGAAGTTAATTTTCACGAGCAGTATTTAATGAGGTCCAGGTTGCTTCACAACCAGGCACCCAAACCACCCATGCTGGATCCGAAGCCTCAAACCCTTCAGGCAATAATGCAACCCCCAAATAGTAACTTCCGACCCCCGTATTTTGAAGCCAGACCAAATGCTATACAACCTATGCTAGCTAAGCCGTTAGTGTCGCAAAATCAATCCGGGTACAAACCACCTGCACCACAACAGCAGTTTGGGTATAGGCCTCCGGCCCAACAACCCCTAGGTTTTAGACCACAGCCCGGTCAATTTGGCTATAAGCCAGCAGTTCAGCAGCAATTTGGCTATAAGCATCCTGCTCAACAACAGATGGGCTACAGACCCCCAGTACAACATCAGCTCGGATTCAGACCACAGCCGGGACAATTCGGATATAGAGCACCGCAGCCTCAAGGCTATCGTCCTCCTCAACCGTTTCCCAGCGATGTGACGATGAGAACTGCCGCACAACCAGTGCCAAGACTACCCATAAACGAGATAGTAACCGAGAAATGTGGAACAGCAGACGACCCGTACGAGTACGAATACAGCGACAACAGCTACCAGGAAGAGCAGAATTACATTTTATTTTATGCAGACCCAACCCGAGATTGTCAACAACCTGTTATGGAAGGGCAAGAACCAGCGCAGGAATATGATGATATAAGGGAAGAAACAAATTTGGAAAATTTTCGTGTAGAAGTGACCCAGATTCCCGAGGTAATCGAACTAAATTATGATGCCGCCCTCAAAGTACCCTACATAAAAATCGCGGAAGTAGATGGCAAATTCATGTTAGACTCCGGCAGTAGCAGGTGTTTTATCAGCCCAACAAAAGCAGATATGTACTATGCCCAGTACAAAAAATACGAACCATTTCAAGTAACAAGCACGCACGCGTCTAGCTCTCATACAGAGGTAGCCGACATACCACTCTTTAAGGCCTTCAGCCAAGACATGCATCACAAATTCTTCATCTATGACGTCGACCCCAAGTATGACGGAGTTATTGGCTGGGATTTGTTAGTGAAACTAAAGGCTAAAATAGATCTGAACGACAAAACCTTAAGAACACAACATGCCAATATCCCGATTTGGAACGACCAGGAATACTTATTTAACCTCAAAACGCGCACTGAAACTCGTGTAGAGCCGCCTCTAGATCTCGAAAAATGTCACACTATCCTAAATTTCTTGGAATTTAACTCAAAAATCCGAATGCCTACAGCCCTAGTTAAATGTGAAAATTATTATGCGACCACCGTTATACAAAATACGTCTGACGCCGACATAACTATAAAAGTAACGAAACCTTTTAAAATCCAAAAACTCACAGACGACATATGTGAAATTAACACGGCAGACTTAACAGACATAGACGTTGACCGAATACTCACCCAAGATTTATCAAAATTACGACTTAATCACTTAGCACCAGAAGAACAAGATCACTCAGATACCTTATCAATATTAGATTCTGAGAGAACAGCAACTGAGAGCCCTGTTACAATTTCAGACACCGACACCATAGACCAAATCTTGAGAAAAGAGCCTGACCTATTAGTACCTTCAGACACAAGCTCAAGCGCGACAGAAACAATACATTCCGGTAAAGATTTAGAGTCACTAGACAAACGACAATCTAATGATAAGCCAAAATACCAAAAAGCAATAGTATGTGGTGAGGTGGAACGTAATGTACTACCTATAAAAGTCCGAGATAGAGAAACTAAAGTCCCAGTTAAAAATGTAAAACGCCCTCCGCAGGTGGCGCCCCCTCCTGGCGGTGGTGATATGGACGATCCAAATCCAAGGGTTCCTGAGCCAGGGCCTACAACTTCAAGAAATAAACAAAAACCCATGTCTCCTCCCAGTTAAACAAGGCCGTGCTTTTGTACAGTACGACAGCTGGTCTATTATAAAAACAATAGATTTGAAAGGCATAGCATCCGACCTACAGTTCAATTCGCAACAATACTCTAAATTTTGTATCAAACTATCGTCTTCTAAAAATGCTTCCTCTCTTGTCAATAACTTAAAAGACTTCCAGTCCCAAATAAACTACATCCGCGACGAGGCTGTAGAGAAATTAGGGCAACTAATGCCAACTAAGCGGGTAAAACGTGGCCTTATTAACCCTCTAGGTTCTTTAATTAAAGTGGTAACAGGAAACCTAGACAATGACGACGCTATCCATTTTGAACAACTGATAACGGACACAAAAACCCGTGAGCAAGCTATTTCTAGTAAAATCACTATTATTTCTGAAATGCTGGATCACATAGTAAACTCATCTAAAATTGTAAACGAAAATACAAAAATATTGAATGATAGAGTTAACAAAATAGAACAGTTTATAAAATCTAGAGATAACGACGACTTTGTAATTTTCCACATTATAAATGTATTCAATCTTTTTATAAGTAACTTCCGTTCTATTTCGACAAAACTCAGCGATGTACAGACGGCTTTAGCCCTCAGCAAGGTTTCAGTACTACACAAAACTGTAATAGACTCTGTAGAAATCCTAAAACTATTGAAAGATATAAGTACATACGGCAACCTCATGTATCCAGTAAATGACCAGAATCTAATTAATTTAGAGGAAACATTTTCTGTCAAAACTTACCTTAAGGATAGTAGCATAAGATTTATTATCGATGTACCACTTGTAGAACAGGAATGCTATGTATATTATAAATTGTACCCACTACCCATGCTCAACCACTCTACTACCGATACCTTCACCATTATTCCTCAATATCCTTATTTACTCCAGGACGAGAAAAGATATCGCCCAATTGCCCAAAAATGCAAAGAGATAACTGCCAAGGAATATTTGTGCTCCGAAAACGACATTGCCCCCTACTCCAGAGAAACATGTGTTGAACAATTGATGCAGTACCAACAACACCCCTCAAAATGTGTTGCACAACGAATCATTACAGAAGATTTAAAAGTCCAGAGAGTTTCAGACAACAGTTGGATTATATTCTCCAAATATAAAAAGCTACTTACCCAAAAATGCGACGATGACGTCACTCAAGAGCCATTGAGAGGAACATACCTCGTTACAATCCAAAAACCATGTGATGTCATAATAGATGCCCTTCGACTGCGAGCGAACCGTTTCCGTGAGTTGGGAAACTCTTACAGCCAATTACCCATTGTGAACTTACCGGCTCTACCAGAGAATACCACAGAGGAAGCCGAACCTATAGACCTGCAAGATATCAACCTAGATGAAGTGCAGCACCTCAACTACCTTTTAAAAAAGATTGTGAAAAGTGTTCCAAATTTAAGTGAAGTGAAAAGCCTTGGCATAGCCACAAGTGTTCTCTATATAGTGTTATCGTCATGCTTGGCGTACCTCATTTGGAAAAGGTTTATACCGCTTGTTCGAAAATTATGTAAAAATAATACTAACGTAAACGACCCCGAAAATGTAAACCCAAATCCAATTTTATTACATACTTAAGTTAAGCATAAGCTCGTTGCCTCTACTCACCTTTTCAAGCATTGGAATTGCGTATTGTAGAGACAACACTAGTAATAAGTTAGAGTATAGTACATATATGTAGTAACATAAATAGGGTAAGGAAAATGTAGAAGCGAAGTTATATGGAAAATCCTTTTCCAATAACTTCGAGTCTGAGGGGGAAGGCGTTATGTTCCCGCGAACCTCCGTAAGTTGCTGACCTAGCGTCTACGCCTACGCAGAATCGTGCGACATCATGCGATGCCACCCAGAAATGCAGACTTGCGTCTGGGATAGATAATAAGTTCTCTTTAAGGCTCATAGTTCTAAGTTAAGTTAGTCTGAATAAACTCTTCAACTCATCTAGACGTAGTTAGTTTTTATTTTGGTTTTAATTAAATTAGTTTTTAAAAACAGTTATACGCGTTCCCGAAAGTTAACTAGGTTATAACCACCACCGGGTTTTTCCGTTGTGTATCTATATCTAACAAAATCAAAATAACAAATGTTTTTTTTTATTCATGACCATGGATACTGAGTCCTTCAGTATAAGTCTTATAAAAAATATTTACATAAATGAGAATTAAAAATATTAAACTAAACTAAATCTTTAGAATTAAAAATATCAAACTTAACTAAATCTCCCTAACAGTATTCAAAATATACTTATAAACAGATTTATAAAAACTTCACTCCTTAGCAAATCCTCAATGCGGCGGGGAACACTAATAGTGCGGCTTATAGTGTGCAACTTTCCCCTCCCGCAAGAAATGACAGAAAGATTTGAACAATATTTTTTAGCTAATGCTACTACTTACTCCCTTCCCTGTTCCCTGCTTGCGCGGAAGCTCGAGTTGCTCGATGTAGTGATTACACCAAGGTGTTCCCGAACACAGATTTCAATATTTTTTTGCTATGACGTCTTTGTTCCCGAATCTCTACTTATGCCATCTAGTGCGTACTTTGGAACTATTTTTGTCTCGTTTATAAGCCGTCTTTTTTTTTTTAAGTGAAAACTTCTTTAGGCGCGCCTAGACAGATATTTCGTGGGCTGTGAATTGGATTCTAGCGTTGCGCTCGGATATGATAAGAAATCTTCGGGTAAACTCGGGACCATGGCTATTGGCCATTTAGAAATGCGTCAACCAATGGGAAATGCTGAAAAGGCGTGGCTTCGGCATCATGCCATGGTCATCTAGAAATGCATCAGCCAATAGGAAATGCTGACGCATTTCGAGATGGCCATGCCATGATGCCCAGGCCACGCCCTCCGGTTACACACGTGTAGTGTTTCCATAGTAAGCTATCAAATTCTGAGTTTTAAGTTTTCACTTCTATCGGCAGTTCCTGTGACTGCCAATTTTTTTAACCCCATTATTTGGCTTGAAACAAAAAAAAAGTGTTTGACAGTTTGACACTTGATTTCTTGACATTGACAAATCAAGTATACAGTGATCTGTGCCTGCAGGCCTGCACTCCCTGCCATAACCATAACGTAGTGAATGTAGTGATGTGATTACTTACTCTGTGGTAGTGATTACTTACTCTGTGCTCCCTGCAGCTCGCACCTCGCAGTTCTCGTAGTTCTCGTATTTTATGTTTGTTTTGCATTGTAGGAACCCGGTAAACTCAACAATTTCTCAATTCTCAAGAATAAGTTGAATGCTGTGACTTGTTTCTTCATATTTAGCGTTTTCAATACTTACGAAGTGTAACACCATAATGGACGACCGGAGTGTCGAAGATACCCCAGCCTCCCAAAGGCTGACAAACGATGACTTCAGGAAACTCCTGATGACTCCTCGAGCCACCCCGTCTGGGGGCTCACATCCAGCGGGTTCTGTCAGAGAAGCCATGGCCAACTCGGGGTCAGTAAACATTTTGAAGTGAACCATTTGTTTTGAAAGTTTAGTAGCTTATGTTCTGCATGTCTCCTATGTATTATTCATTCCGTTGGATGTTTGAACTACCAATAGAAGAGTTCTAATTATAACTTATACAATTGTAAGTCTACAACTAGTTGAGGTTTTAGTAAATATAATGTTAAATGAGAATAATCAAATTGTCACTCTAGTATAAATTTACTGTTTAACAATCTACTACCTATCACTCAAAAGAAATAAAACAATATTGAATACTCCACATACTGAATTAAAATCAATTATATTTATGTAGAACCATTTGGTGTTGAAATACTAATCCACTTAAGAAGCTTATTTCATTTTCAAAAAAAAATCTGACTACTTGCTTGACTGGAATTTTGACCAAAATAGCATTTATTTGGTTAACCTTTTGACCGCCAGGACTAAATTGCATTTCCGTGCCCTGTACACCCATGCGCGGTCCGAAGGACCCCACAGGGGACATGACCCCCCCGAAATTGTATACGTCATATTAAAATGGGGCGCTACTAGTAGTCTTTTTTACTCGATTTATTGTATTTCTACTCGTGACCCCCCCAAAATCTGAGGTTTTGTACTGGTACCCCCTCCAAAATACGACGCTGGGACCACGCCTGTGTATGCCAAGTGGACGTCATAGCACAAAATTTTAAAAATCACAGCACCCATGGTTTTCAGTGACTAGTTTCGTACATTTACACGTTATACTGGGATTTTCTATTTAAGGACAAGTTAAATTAAAAAAAAAAAATTTTTCCAGTCCCAAGCCATTTTCTCTGACATGTTAAAAGTGGCTTAAAAGAGATGTTAAATGCCCTAAATAACGAAAGCCAGATAGTCGGCCTAATGATGAACTACAGTAAAACGAGAATAATGACTAACAGCACTCTATATAAAGTTTCAATTGATAGCGAATAGAATATGTAGATCATTATTTATATCTTGGTAAACTTGTAACTTTTAGCGCTAATAACAATATTGAGGATATAGACCGTAGAATAAACTTAAGCTAGAAAAAGGACTGGAACCTTAAAGAAATTCTTAAGATAAACTTCCACTCTAGTCTAAAGAAAACAGTAATGGACAAATGCATTTTACCAACCCTAACTTATGATTGCCAAACATGGGTTCACACCAACAAAACCAAATTTAGCATCAGAACTTGCCAAAGGGCGATATGTTGTAAATAAAGAAAATAGACAAAATTAACAGTACAATCAAAAAATCAGGTCTACAAAGAATCTTGCAGATGCACTTGACTTCAGTCTTAAACAAAAATGGAGATGGGCTGGCCACATAGCACGAATGACAGACAATAGATGAACCAACAGGGTCACGAAATGGTTAGGCCCATGAGGAAAAAGAAAAGTCGGGAGACCTAAAACGAGATGGGTTTATGATATCCGGGTTACAACAGGATCAAACTGGCTCAACCGAGCCAAACACAGAAAAAAGTGGCAAGAATGGGAGGAGGCCTATACGCGAAAGGGGTCCTTATAATGTAAACTAACAAACTAATTTAAGTATATATATTATGTTAAATGTAAAAAAGGAAATAATAAAGGCTTTTTATTTATTTATTATAAGTAAAAAAAAATACCAGTACTTAGGTATAAATTTTGTTAATAAATATTTTGGTATAGTGTGTTTTTTAATGTCAGTCAACTATAGACGTTGTTGGCGCTCAGTGCTCGATAGCACTTGTCAAGTATAGGTGACTCTGGCGGTCAAAAGCTTAATGTAAATGATTCCACTGCCATTTATCTCAATAATGCTACCAATATGATAGTCACACTTCCAACTAGTATTGTGCTTGATGATCTTGATAATTTTTAGAATTTCATCATTCTATTAAGTATAATTACTAATTAGTCTAAGCAGTCTGTTGGGTTAGGTTATGTTAAGAAAAGCATAATAGGTATTATTATTACTGTTACTAATTATGTATATTTTATTTTCATAAAGGCCCATGTAAGTTAAGCTATTTTATGATTACCTACTTACAGGTCCATGCCACCTCCCTCAACAGAGAACAAAAGTGAGCTCCGTAGAAAAAAGAAATCATATTATGCAGCTCTAAAAAAACAAGAAGACAATAAACTAGCTGAACTTGCCGAGAAGTACAGAGATAGAGCACGGGAGAGAAGAGACGGAGTGAATGAGATTGGGCCTTCAGATCCCACTAGCAATACTAGCAGTGCTTACAGGTTAGACACGACTGTATCTCCGTATGTCAAATTGAATTTAGACCTCTTTCGATATAGTAAATTTTGAAACAAGTTCTAATGAGCTTACACCAACAAGCTGGATGTTATACCACACTCTTACACAAGGTCACGGAAATTGACTCACATTATGGGACCGGAAGTTTATAACACTCTTCCCAGAATAGTTGTATAGGCCCCAAGTTTCGGGAGCTTCAAAAACAGATTAAAGTGCTGACTTGTCGTTCAAACTTTTTATATCTTTATCACACATGCCGATCTTTCTAAGAATTCCGTTCTTTTGTTTGCAAGTTTGGAGTGCTTGCACATGTAGGCTGTAAGATACAAATAAAATAAGTAAAAAATATCAACATAATTACTGGTACAACAAAAGACATCAGATGAAAATAACAGAGTACATACAAAAGCATTCAAATAAGACTGTTTTCATGTCTTTTTGTTTTGTCTTGTGCAGATTTTTCTTCTTTCCATTTAACAACAACTCTATAACGTCAAAATATGCAGTCCCTTGAGAGTTGTTATATAGGGTTCATATATATATGTGTAATATGTGTTATTCCAGACCATAATATCAGCTATCAGGCCGCCACAGTACAAGCTTTGCTTAGTTTTGGATCAGGTGGTGTTGTGTGTCAATTGTTCACCAATGTCAAAAAAAAAAATTACTGTTTTCCAAATTTCAAACCAACATGCTCAAATATTCTGATGTGATTGAGCAACAAACATCCAAACACCTAAGCATCCAAACTTTTGCATATAAAGTAATAGTCATCATCGTCATCAACAGCCCACTAAATGTTCCCACTGCTGGGGCTCGGGGCCTTCTCTCGCAAGTAGAGAGTTAAGGCCATAATCATCCACGCTGGCCCAGTGCGGGTTGGATGGATGACACATGACTTCGAAAGATTCTAGGTACATGTCGGTTTCCTCACGATGTTTTCCTTCACCGTATTAAGTTACCGGCATTACGCACATGACTTCGAAAAGACAGTGGTGCGTGTGGGGTTTGAACCCAGGGTCTCCGGATCGGCAGGCGCCATTCTCCCGACTTGACCAGCCATAACTAACCAGCCAGAAAATAATAGTAGTCAGCAGATTTTAGTAGGATGATGGTTCATAAAAATCATATTTTTTAATTCAAGTGTAATTTGGTTTTATAATCAAGTTTTTTGAGATTAAGCCTGATATTTATATGATGGTGAATGTACTTTTACATATTTTTTCAGAGCAGTGGCACCAGATGTGAAATCAGGAATGGATGCTAAAGAGAGAAGACGTCAAATGATCCAGGTCCCTTATTTTTATGAGCTATTTTATGATCTTAAACAACTTGCTGTATTGCTGCAGTAAAGTACTCTTATCACTACTTCAATTCTTGCATGAAGTTCTTTACGGCAGGCTTGAAAGAGATAGAGATTTTACCACTCTACTGAACCACAAAAAATGTATGAGTTGAGCCGCAAAAAATATATAACGAAAGTGATGCTTAAAAAATGTGTGTGACCAGTGTTGCCAAATTTTTTTTTTCAGGACCCCAGGACAGGCGTGTCCCAGGACACGCCTTTTTAAAATTTATTTCAATAAAGAGTTTATCTATCTATGTAAACTAGGGTGGGCACTAAAATCAGCAAAATCCGATCAGGATTTTACTGATTTTAGAGGTTAAAACATACAGGTTTTTTACACATAACTCTTTTACCTCGTCTTACATTGAGACACCTCCCCTAGGATAAGATTTTTCAGCCAGATATTATTAAACCCGGACTAAGATGAAGTCGGCCCCGGAAGCTTCTCGGGCGCCCTCTAAACTAGGACAAATCCGGGGAAACCCGGACAGATGGCAACCTCATGTTAAACATATAATACTGGCGGGTCGTTCCGGCCTCGCTCCTATTATCATACAAAGACCATCCATCAAAATAAAAACTATCCATCTTTCAAGTTCTATCAAACTGCACACGGTATGCATATTTGATTAAAATTGGTTGAGTAGTTTAGGAGTCCACCATTGACAAATAACGTGACCTCAATTTATATAAATTAAGATGTACATTTTTGTGTCCGTCTCTGGTGCAGAGATGATGTTAACTGAGTTTTGTATAACTTACAGGAATCAAAATACCTTGGTGGTGACATGGAGCATACTCACTTGGTGAAAGGCTTAGATTATGCCCTATTACAAAAGGTAAGAAGGAATTTGTTTCAAATATTGTTCCAAAGCCTGTACTGGTTGGTATATGGATAATAAAAAAAAACAATCGTGATTATTTTCAAGCTTCAAAAGTGACGAAACTTGCATACTAACATGTTATGTGGCAGGCATGTTGCTCTCTGTCTGTGTCCTTTATCATCTTTGTACCAAATTTCATTTAAATCGGTTCAGCAGGTAAGGCGTGAAAACGCAAAAGACAGAAAGGCAGAGTTAATTTTGTATTCACAATACTAGAAGTAATTAGTAAGAATAGGTTTACACTTGACCGCCGTCTCATCTGATGTTAAATGACTATGCGGTCTACAATATAGCGTGTTTACCCAAGACAACCTGATTAATTTTGGACTTGAAGATATCCACCAGCGAACAACTACTCCGGCTACATTTTCCACAACTGAAACTGTAGAAATGTTAATTATGTTCTTAATACGAAACTAGAGTGTTGGCATCATAGTAAAGGTTGATTGTGGCATTAGTATTCTGCAACTCTTTTGGCTTAGTACAGTCGGCGTATATAATCCTGTATATTCCTGTGACCAGGTCCGATCGGAGATTCAGACTCGGGAACAAGAGCAGGAAGCGGAGATGGAGAGGATTGTGACAGAGAGTGAGGCAGCAGTGGAAACAGCCAAGGAAAAGAAGGAAGCTGTTGTAAGTATCTAAACGTTAACACCCTTACTGTTTAATAAATAAATAAATATTGGTGGACAATTCACACACAACACCATCTGACCCCAAACTAAGCAAAGCTTGTACTATGGCGGTCAGATAGCTGATATAATACTAATATAGTTTTAAATACATACTTATTATACATAGAAACACCCAGACACAGTGCGAACCTGCGAACATTTGAATTTATCACATTAATATTTGCGCTGGGTGGGAATCGACCCCACCCACGACCCTCGGCTTCGCAAGCAGAGGTACTACCCACTAAGCCACGAGGCCAGTCTATGTAGGTGCTACTGCTATTGGAGAGTGAATGAAACCATTACACTGTATAAATTGCTAATCATATTGATCTTGAATCAATCGTTGATTGAATTATTTCTTTGTAAGTTTTATATTGTGGACAATAAAGAGTTTCTTTCTATCTTGATTGTACAGGTGACGCGGGGCGACAGACTGCGGAGAGCTAGCTCTCCGCTATTACCCGCTTGTACACTAAAATCTTTCGTCATAAATATTAAACACGTTATCCTACATACACCCTCTTCTTAAAAACAATGGAGATAAACATATTATACCAATAAAAAAAAAAACATTATTATATCACAAACTGCTTACACTATAAAATAACGATCAACTTGTCACTTAGAGCCGGTTTTCACGGCGCGGTTGCCAACCGCGGCCGCGCGCGGGCGCGGCCGCCGCGCGGCGTCCGCGTGGCTGCGCGCGGTTCTTGCGCAGAAGCTTTCCGCAGTAGAAACCGCGAAAACTTGCGGTCTCGTGAGTGTTGAAACAAAACCGTCGCCCGCCGGGGTGCCGTGCCCGCGGTCAGGCGCGGTTGGAATCTGTTCCGTGAAAATTGGGCCTTACTTACTTGGTTTGCTTACTTAATGTGGTAACCTTAATGTGGCATTGTGACATCAACCAATTTTGCTCAGTCAGTACACACATGAGTGAGAGTAGGCAGAGGGTGCAAGAGAGTGCACTTGTACCTCCCTGTCAAGAAAGAAAGCACAACATAAAAATAATACAATTGTTTTTTTCATAAATGTTTTATTATAAATTTTTAGAATTGTTTATCCACATCTTTCGTGCATAACTCACTCATTTTGTATGAAAACAACAAATAAATATATCCTTATCATAATTAACTTAACATCTTCGAGATACTGCGTATTTAGTGGTTCAGTGGTAGGGAATAGCATTTTAGTCACCTTACTGAGGATTGTTATTTAATTGTCTTTGGATTTGAGTTATAAAGCTTCCAGTTAACAATGTACATGAAATAATATATTAAATATATTCCGTATAGACAAACAGTAAAGATAAATACATTGAAATACTCTTATTTGCTTATAATTTCAGCCAGAACCAGAAGAGTTGCAGTTTAAGAATCCTATGGGAAAGGAAATTTACGATTTTATCACGGATCAGAAGTAAGATCATATTTTATACATTTCCAGTTCACATCCTACTAAATAAAATACATCATTGTGAAACTTTGTATACCTTGATCGATGGATGTTTGTTAAGTCTTTCGGACAAAAACTACTCAAAGGATGAAATTTGACATACAGATAGACTATATTGTAAATATATCACAGGACAAAATCACGATCAAAGTTATTATTGAATTACCTCGATGATTTACCACGGCGACGAAAAAAATGGCAAAATGGCGAAAACGAGATCATCTTACATGGCAGTCTTCAGATACAGATAATTTATTGGAAAAAAATCACTAGTCAAACAATTTATATTCCTTTTTCTCAAGTTTAAATTTTTTACAATATCAATATTATAAAAACCTAAACCTAGTTTGCCGCCAGCAGCGCGGCAGGGCCTAAGTGAAGAACCTCCTGACGATGCGCGCTGTGTCGAGGATGACCGCCTTCTGCATCTGACCCTTGATCCAAAAACGTATTGATCAGATAGATAGAATAATATGCTGTAACTAATTATTACAGAAGTAAAAAAGTGACTCGCAACGAGTTGTTCGCGCCGGGCCGGATGGCGTACGTCGTGGAGTTGGACGAGGAAGGGACCATAGACAGCGACATACCGACCACGCTCACGCGGAGCAAGGCAGACGTGCCCGAAACTGAGGAAGGCACATCCGCTTCGACAGCCAACGATGCGGTCATAGAGAAGCTGACGCAAATCTTCTCATACCTGAGGCATGGACGACATCGGAAACTCAAAAAAACTAAGGTAATAATCACCAAACATATATTTCTAACCCATTACGCTGACGTGGAGTAAAGGTATACTACTCCGCTCCCACCCGACAAATAAAATACACTCAAATATGGGCTTTATGCTTTGGCCCTTTTGATATAGATTACATTGGCAACATACAGCGACCGGTCTGCTAATTTATGTTGGGTGCGGAGTCTTATGATTGGGCGACGTCCTTAAGGCCAACGTGCCCGAAACAGAAGAAGGCACATCTGCTTCCATCGCCAACGATGCGGTCATAGAGAAGCTGACGCAAATCTTCTCATACCTCAGGCACGGATGACATCGGAAACTCAAAAAAATCAAGGTAACAAGAATTAAAAAAAATATATGATTTACCCCCGACTACATCGCATTTGTAATCTGTACAACATGCTACTAGTTAAATCTGTACAAATGAAAGGGTTCATTTGATGCCCATATTGAGGTAGACTGTGAAAAAATATTTTGTCCGCCATTTTGTGGAGTCGGACATCTTGAACACCCCATTTTCAAATGAAGTGTCCACTGTTTGCTAGTTTTGCTCAAAGTGCGTATTGTGATCACAAAACTAGCAAATTGTGGACATTGCATTTCAAATACATGGAAGGCTAAGTCAGTCGTACTAGACTAACTCAGTTGGTCGCTCATAGTTTGCCTACTGGGGACACAGCGTAAATCTACCTGATGGGAATGGTATACATTTGACGCAGTTATCATCTCAATACGGTATTAGACAAAGTTGAAAATATAGCATACATTGTGATCATCCTATCAGATAACACATTATATAAACATATTTAACTCTATTTTTGAATAAATAGTGTGTATTTCTTGTATAATATAATACGCCAATGAAAATTTAAAAAATACTGAATTTTTATCTTCGACTTTAACGCTGTTTCTGGTCATGTGACGCGCGTGACGTCACATGCCAGTAAATACTCCATCTACAGTAAACGGTTTCTTTAAGAACACTGATTTGTTTACTGGCGTGTGACGTCACGCGCGTCACATGACCAGAAAGAGCGTATTGGCGGGCTTTCTGAACTTTATACTATAAACATTTATTTTTAATGATAAAACGGTGAATCTTGCGGAAACATTAATGTATGTCGTGTAATCGAAAAATATGTAATGTTGTGTAATCAAAAATCATTTAAACTATTTTACAAATTTAGTCAAATACCGTATTGGGTATTGAATGAATGTTGAATGTTGTGTTTCAGGACAAATCGTCTGGCGCGGAGAAGGGACGCGCCGAGGACTCAATATACGACAACATCGGGGACTACGTACCCGGCGACCGCCGCGCCGACCGCCGCGACGAACGCCCGCGCGCGCCGTACTTCGACAAACCCATCGAGAAGGAAGATATCGAGGGTATGACCATATGTTTGTAACATAAATATATAGCACCACTCCGCGGTTTTACCCGCATAGTTCCCGTTCCCGTTAATTTTCCGTGATAAATAGTAGCTTATGTGCTTTGTAACATTCCAGACTATCATCTAACTGTGTTCCAAATTTCGATCCGACCTGTTTAGCCGTCCCAACGTGATTAAGCAACAAAAATGCATCCAATGACAATAAATTACATCCTATGACACCAAATTTCATCCTATGACACCAAATTGCATCATATGACACCAAATTTCATCCTATGACATCAAATTGCATCCTATGACACCAAATTTCATCCTATGACATCAAATTGCATCCTATGACACCAAATTGCATCTTATGAAACCAAATTGCATCCTATGACACCAAATTATACTAGTACATCCAATGACACCAACTTATATCCTGTGACAAAAAAATGAATTTTGAATTTAACTTCTAACTTTAAATAAAGATCGGACTAGCTTCCTAAGAAATTAAAAAATCAAAAAATTATAAACACTCACAATAAAATAAATAATTTAAAAAAATAATAAAACCCGATTTTATTTTAGTCGGGTTTTTTTTTTTAATTATTTATTTAAAACACTTCAATTACGTTATGTTGGGTGGCAGGCGGCACCCATTTGTAAATTATTTTTAATCGTTAGAAAATGTATGGGTCCCGCCTGCCACCAAACATAACGTAATTGATTTAACATAGACTTTCAGCTTAAAATGTAGTAATTATTTAGAACATACTTTATTTTGTCAATGTTGTTGCGGCCTTTGTAGTGTTTATCTGTTGTTTATTTTAGTCGGGTTTTATTTATTTTTTTAATTTACTACCTATCTAAGGACACTTGAGCAATTGAGATATCTGAATCGTCAAAATCCATCCAGCCGTTTGGAAGATACGTGGGAATAAAGAAATTTACAAACATACAAGATACGCGCGAAAAACATAACCCTTCTTTCAGTCGGGTAAAAATACACTTAAAAATATATTTTATTTTCGTAGGTCCGGGTCCGCTGGCCCGGCGGGCGGCCGCGCCCACTAGCGAGGAGCGCGACAAGCGCTCGGCGATGCTGCTCTCGAAGCTGGCGGCCGAGCCCGAGGGGTACGCCGAGTGCTACCCCGGCCTGCGGGAGATGGACGACGCCATCGACGACTCCGACGACGAGGTCGACTACACCAAGATGGATGCCGGGAACAAGAAGGGACCCATCGGTGAGTAGACAGTCTTTAATGTGAGACTTCGACGTAACGTGACTTACCAAGATGGATGCTGGGAACAAGAGGGACCTATCGGTGCGTAAACAGTCTTGGATGGATCAGCGTGACATGCTACTTTTGAAACAAGAAAGTTTTCTATTATGGGATTCTTCGAACACGGTACTTTTCAATGCAGACATCCAATATGCTTCTTATGTTCCCTCATGGACAAGACGTTTTAGAAATGAAAAGTTTCATACAAGTAGCGTTTCCAACAAGGAACATTTTAGACAAAGAATGTTTCAGACAATAAACCTTTTGAACAAGGAACGTTTTAAACAACGAATGTTTCAGACAAGTAGCGTTTCAAACAAGGAATCTTTTAGGCAAGGCATATTTTTCATTTGAACATTGAGAGTGTCGTTAATGGTCTATAATGGAGTATCATTCATCAATGAAATGATTGGATATTAACCCGCTGTTAATTATTGTTAACAGTAAACACAATTTGATTTCAACCGTAGAGTAAATAATGGTTTTCTATCAGGTCGGTGGGACTTCGACACTCAAGAGGAGTATTCGGCGTACATGAGCAGCAAGGAGGCGCTGCCGAAGGCCGCGTTCCAATACGGCGTGAAGACGCAGGACGGACGCAAGACGCGGAAGACGAAGGACAAGAACGAGAAGGCCGAGCTCGACAGGGAATGGCAACAGGTTGGTTTTATTTTTGGTTAAACAAACCTTAGGAATGGCGACAATGTTCCGTGATTTGAAATGATTTTGAAAATTTTCAAACAAAATGAAACATCGGCGCCACTTGTGGTGAAGATTAGAACTATCTTTAACAGGTATATTTACACCTAAAGGAGACCCACGGCCCAATATTTTTTTTTTTTAAATAAAGAGTGACGAGACGAGCAGGACATGTGCCTGATGGTAAGCAACATGCCTGCCACATAACAGCACAGTGACACCCAGCTATTGGAACATGAAGAGTCCAAATCATTACCTAGCATTGCACTGCGCTCGTCACCCAGAGATCTAAGTTGTTATATCTCTAAGCCCTGTAATTTCACTGGAAACATTGCCCTTCAAACCGGAACACAGTAATGTTTGCACATTACTGCTTGGCGGTAGAATAATTGGCAAAGGTGTGGTACTTCCCCAGGCGGACTCTGCTAAGAGTCCTACCACTACAGATTTCCATGGGCAAATTTGCCGTCTCCTTTAGTATTAGCATTGGCCCGAGGTTATACACGCGTAGTTCTTGTACCCGTTATTTTCCCGCGGAATACCCGCGTTTATCCCCGGGATAAAAAGTAACCTACGTGTTCTTCCAGGTTACAATCTATCCATACGATTACGACGTGATTGAGCAACAAACGTTCAAACATTGACATTTACAATATTAATAGGATGCGAAACTTTGGATGTTTAGATGTTAGTTGCTCAATAACGTCGGAACAGGTTAACGGATCGGGTTGCTATTTGGAACACAGTTAGATTATAGTCTGCAATAGCAGATAATATACATACGAAAATTGCGGGAACGGAAGCTACGCGCATAAAAAACCACGAGGCTCTATTAGTCTTGCATAAAAAAAATAACTTGTTATTTATTTTTTTGTTACAGATCCAAAACATTATACAAAAACGGAAAGCACCGAAAAGTAAGGGCGGAGATGAACCCACAATTAAAGCTGCTAAGTACTAAAATGTACTTATCACACTAGTCTATTAAATCATACAGTCGTTCGACGAAGCCATCTAGACGGGACAATCGTGCGGGGCGTGCGGGGTGTGACGCGGGAAGCGCGCTCCTGCATTGCTCACATTACAATGTTAGTAGTGCAGGAGCGCGGCTCAGGGCTGACGTCTTTCGTATGTTTTAATTTTATTTTGGTGCCACGTTTTTGTGTCGTGTCTAGACATTATCGGCGTTTCTCCCAAGATCAAAGGCGATGAACTACTGGTAGTATATTTCTTTATACTGTGCAACTATTAAAGATTGCTGTAAAACGTGCTTTGAAAAATGGGCCCTTAAAACATTCAACTCTATACATTGTAAACTAGTACAGCAGGGAAAACAAAAATGGCGGACAGGCGACCGATCACGCCTCATGTTTATATCAAGATTTAAATTTACGGATTAGTATATATGACGGCACCTCATGATTGTTTAAGTTTTACGCCAGTTTAAGTGCAAACGAAGTATTACACAATACACAAGTTTGTAAGTGAAACCTTATGCTGTGTGTGTAATGGATTTTATGAATAAATACACGTAAGTATGTATATAAAATGACTTTTATTTGTTACTGATATATTTTGTAGCCACATGATGGGATGAAGAAATCAGGCAGCTTTGAGCTGCATTCGTCGTAAAGCTAGTGAAGATTACTGACCATCTCAAGCTCTTGGGCGTGTTACCTTATCCTCTACACTGAACTTAGTATCCAACACTTCTTATTTGTACTTCCCGTCTTCCTATTTTCGTATCTTTTTTCCATCCTACGGTTGCCTGGAAGAGGTAAGCGATAAGTTCGTCCATTGCAACTTTCATTTTAGTTTTTATGTATTTTATCTATAATTAAGTGCAATAAAGAGTAATCTATCTAACTTAGGTTCTTTCATCGAGTTCTACGCTAAACTAGTTGCCGAAAACTAGGTATCTTCTCAAAGGTGCGAAAGTATTTCAAGACTCGAAGTAGAACCGGAGTTGGAAAGTCGCGAGTTTATTTCGAAATTACGCTTTTCGTAGAAAAAGAGTAGATGTCATGTACCAAGCAAAGATTCCCTTTTGTATACAGCGCTAAATACCACTGACGGCTCTGGAATTCATCGAGAGACGTGTCAAATTGCTCATAGATAGGAACGATGTTTGTATTCAAACTCCTAAACGGTTCGACCGATTTTAATATTATTTATGTGTAGTATTTTTTAAAGTATGTTTCACTTTGCTCCTGACTCTTAATTTTTAATGACAATTATTACTGCGACATAATTAACCGTCTTTCTTCGATATGAAGTCATATAGAAGTGAAGTTTCGCATTAGTGACTGTAGCTTAGTACTGTGACATTTCCATTCAATTGATATGGCAAAACAACATTTGGGGGCCATCTATTAATACTATAAAAACTTACATGTGTGTTTGTGTTGTGTGTAACCTTCAAATTAACATATTTTTTAAAATTGAGTAGTGAAAAATATAATGCTGGCTTCACTATTTCCTCCGAGAATATTAAGGAACTTTTCCAAGGGCAGAGTGAATATGTATCTTCTGAGTCAGCAATTCAACATGCAATACCTTCAACCACAGCGTCGATTACCCTTAGAGGAGTGTGTGATCAAACAGGGACCTATAACCGGGTGCGTAAAAAAACTTCTGGCGACTCATTATCATTATATTATTAGTATTTTTTACAGAATGGAGTGCAAGCTTTGCCTTTGTCGGTATCGCGAATAGGGTGAAGTGGGCATGTAGGGAAATTGAACCCACCGATATGTGGGATCAATAGCTAGGAAAAGACAGAGAGAGAGTGCGAATCTTTTTGAAGTGAAAACTTCTTCTTAGGACGCTCCACAGATTTTTCGTGGGCTCTGAATGAAGCACGCTCAGAAATGAAAGAAATGTTCGGATGACCTCGGGACCGCCGACTGTGCCAGAGCGAGAAAGATGGGTAGCTGCTGCTGCTGTCTGTCTGCTGTTACTGTCTTTTTTTTAAATTTATTCTTGGCAATGGATACTAGTCCTTCAGCCGCATCTGTGTCACTCCATCGCTGTGTTTACTATATGCAATTTATATGATGTATTCGTTTCTATTTACAATTCATTGTTCATTAGTTACTTATATTAGTTTTCACTTTTGCCGGTACACATTTTTTCACTCAAAATCTGTGGTCGTCTTGCACCGACACGACATTTTCATCTCTTTTATTATAGCCTTCAAAGAAGTAACTCTAGTTGATAAATAAGTGCTCTTTTGCTTGAGATTTTTTATCTGCCTGTTTTTTTGTTTCATTTGTCCAGATAGTTCAATAATTCTTCTACCGAGGCGTTTTTTCACAGATGATAATTCGCTGTTTGTTTTCTCCTTGTCTTGTGTTTCGGAGGTATCTTGTTTAGTGTTGTTTGAGGATGCTGAGGATTTTGAAGCGACCGGAGATTCAACTTTGACCAGAACTGTTGGCATCAGTGTCAGCAAAGAAGATTTATCAGTCTGTAAATGGAGAGATAATTTGTTACACAATGAACGTAGCGATCCAGAATCCAGTCGGTTCGACAACCGACTATTAAATGATAGATGGCCGCTGGGCAAAGGCCAAAATTATTCTGAATTGAGGTTGTGAATTTATATATGTATACAGTGACGATCTGACGAAACAAGCAGGACATGTGCCTGATGGTAAGCAACATGCCTGCCACATAACAGCACAGTGACACACAGCTATTGGAACATGAAGAGTCCAAATCGTTACCTAACACTACATTCCGCTTGTCATCTAGAGATATAAGATCTAATCTCTGTGCCCTGTAATTTCATTGGAAATATTGTCAAACCGGAACACAGCAATGTTTCACATTAGTGCTTGGCGGTAGAATAACTAGCAAAGTTGTGGAACTTCCCCAGACGGACTCTGCAAAGAATTTTGGTTTGGTGGAAAGTGGTAGGACCACTACAAAAATTAGGTTGTTAATCGCTACGCACTAGTACACTATAGTTAAGGAAATGTGAGTGAAAAGTCCATTAAAAAAACATTTATCCTCACGAAGTTCTATCATTTGTGTACCTACTTGTCAACAATATAAATATTATGTATTTGTGAATGTAGCTCATGTACATACGACGTGCAAAATAAAGACGAGCTAGAGAGGATTGCGACGCTCGGGGTTAGAATCCGCATTGACGCATTTTCGCATCTCTGAAAAACACGTACTTACTTTGTACTTAGCCTTCTAAGTGACAAAATCGCATTCGCATAAAGATGCAAAAACAGTAACACGATACCGTCGACAAGTCGCCCAAGTACCAAAACCACAAAAGGGTGGGTTGAAGGCTCCAGGCTCGAATACCAGTTTAAATAAAGGTATGTATGTTTAAGATTGGAGAAAGTGATGAGACATTTAAGGAAATGTGGCCAGGTGATGTAACAGCGAGATTTTCGAGAACCCGAAAATAAGTTCTTGCTAAAGTAGCACAAAAAGTCAAGGGTCAAAGTAAAGGGCTAAGCATCTAACAATTAACCACCAAGTCACCAGGACCTAGTCTTTTTCTACGAAAAACGTAATTTCGAAATAAACTCTCGACTTCGATTCGTCCGATCGAACATTGTTTGACGTAAAAATGTTCTAAGCCTACTCTAATTACTTTTTGTTTTCTTAATTACTCTAATTATATTAGAGTAGGATTAGAACATTTATACGGACGAAACTACGGACCCAAGAAGAACCTGGACGTCTACTCTGTTTCTACGTAAACGAAATTTCGAAAAAAAACTCGGGACTTTCCTACTCTCGTTCTACTTCGTTTCGTCCGATACAACATTGTTTGGCGTTTAAATGTTCTAAACATACTCTAATTAGAGTAGGCTTAGAACATTTTAACGGACAAAACGACGGGTCGAAGTAGAAGGACGTCTACTCTAATTCAACGAAAACGTAATTTCGAAATAAACTCGCGATTTTCCAACTCCGATTCTGCTTCGATCCGTCGTTTTGTCATACTCTAATTAGAGTAGGCTTAAAACATTTAAACGTCAAACAATGTTGTATCGGACGAAACGAAATAGAACGAGAGTAGAGTAGAGAGAAGTCGCGAGTTTTTTTTCGAAATTTTGTTTTCGTAGAAACAGAGTAGACGTCCTGAGTAGGAAAGTCGCGAGTTTATTTCGAAAATACGTTTTTCGTAGAAAGAGAACAGACGTCGCGTCGTCGTCGCTTAACATCAGGCGAGATGGCGGTCAAGTGTAAACCTATAAAAGTTAATAAAAAAAGTCCAGGTCCACAAACACCGCAAGTGGGGGTTTGCGGATATCACATGCTCTCTCAAAATGTATTTCTTCGAACATGTTGGTTTTCTTACGAGGTTTTCCCTAATCGTTAAACCTAGGCTAGTGATTATTACAAAGTGTAAATAATGTAGGTACTTGTATCTTGTAAAATACCTAGAAATGCGAGCAGTTATTTATAGGTTGTTGATTGATCGTTTAAATAAATGTAATTACGTAGAATATATAAGTAATGCCGAAAAAAAAATCGAAACAGCTGCAAGCCCCTTTATATAATATTAGTAGGATTTTTACAAACAGTAACTTAACTAGCTCTCCATGGGCCCGGTGCGAGCTTTTCTAATCGCGCTTAAAATATTTCTAATTTTAGATAAGTACCTGACTTCCAAATTACCCAAAATGTGATCTTGGTCTTGGCAAAGTCAATTGACCAAACTGAAGACCGACATTGGTAACGTGGTCTCGTCGAAGCCAGAGATTTTGAAGGAGATTGAGAGGTTCTTTGAAAAGTTATACACCTCTACGCAAGCACAACCTGTCGTTAGCATGGCAAAAGACCCCAGAGCCAAGCTGAACCGACACTTTACCGAAGACATCCCGGAAGTCAGCCTGTATGAGATTAGGATGGCCCTCAAATAACTTTTTTTTTTTTTTTTTATAGCATAGAGTGACGAGACGAGCAGGTCATGTGCCTGATGGTAAGCAACATGCCTGCCACATAACAGCACAGTAACACGCAGCTATTGAAACATGATAGTCCAAATCATTACCTAGCACTGCACTGCGCTCGTCACCCAGAGATCTAAGATATTATGTCTCTAAGCCCTGTAATTTCTCTGGAATCATTGCCCTTCAAACCGGAACACAGTAAAGTTTGCACATTACTGCTTGGCGGTAGAATATTTGGCAAAGGTGTGGTACTTCCCCAGGCGGACTCTGCTAAGAGTCCCACCACTACAAACTTAAGAACAATAAGGCACCTGGCGACGACGGAATAACGACTGAGCTTCTGAGAGCGGGTGGAAAACCGGTCCTCCTCCAGAAGCTGTTCGACTCTGTCATACTTGACGTTAATACGCCAGAAGCGCGGAGCAGAAGTGTGGTGGTGCTCTTCTTCAAAAAAGGTGACAACACCTTGTTGAAGAACTACAGACCCATCTCACTTCTGAGCCACGTTTATAAATTGTTTTCGAGGGTAATCACGAATCGTCTCGCACGCAGGTTTGACGACTTCCAGCCACCCGAACAAGCCGGTTTCCGAAAAGGCCTTTGATTCCATCAAGACCTGGGCAGTACTTCAGTCTCTCCAGCGATGCCGCATCGACTACCGCTATATCGAAGTGTTGAAGTGTATCTACAGCAAAGCCACAATGTCTGTCCGATTACAGGACCAGTGCACAAAACATATCGCTCGCAGAACTGACAACCGATGGGGAAGAAAGGTTCTCGAGTGGCGACCAAGAACCGGAAGACGCAGTGTTGGACGGCCTCCCACTAGATGGACAGATGACCTCACAAAGGTCGCTGGAAACCGCTGGTTGCAGGTTGCGCAGGACAGTTCGTTGTGGAAATCTAGGGGGGAGGCCTATGTTCAGCAGTGGACGTCTTGCGGCTGATGATGATGATGATCTTGGTCTGGTCATTTCTGCGCCCCTTCAAGGCCTGTTTTACATCCTGTATGTAGGCACCGCTGACGCTTTGAGTATGCTTCATGCATGCTTACACATAGTTATAATATATTAACAAGTATAGTATAGTTGCAACTTTTGATTGGAAGGTCCTGTGCTTTCAGCATTATCCCAAAAAATAGTTATGCAGGAGAGGCTATTTGACGCCAACTCCCGTAGGTCTCTTTGTTTTAATAATATTTATAACATATTTGCTCGTAAAGGGTCTCTTATTGGACCAATTTCTGTATCGTAATGTATCTTATTACGCACTAGTGCTGTAATATGTAATGTAAAACGCACGGTTTCAAAATGCTCCGTCCACAGACTAGGTAGAGAGATATGCTCCGTCTAAAACGAACGGTACCTTTTTAAATCTTAGTAAAGAGTTTTTATGTCAGAAAAGTGTGGTCAACATTTTATGAATAAAATTAACTTTGACAGGTAAAATATAATAAAGAATTATTTAATTCGTTAATTTAATTCATTTTGACCATAAATTACTTTAATTTTTCTGTAACAAAACACAAAAATATTAATTTACTTTATTACTAATGGCATACCGGCTGGTTCTGTGCCGTTGCTTAAAAAAAAAGGCGCCGATGCGCGCGAATTGCTAATCTGTGATCCATAGTGATTACTTACTCTGTGCTGTGGATCTGTGATCAAGTAATTGTTTCCAGTGAAATTACAGGGCTTAGAGATATAACAACTTAGATCTCTGGGTGACGAGCGCAGTGCAGTGCTAGGTAATGATTTGGAATCTTCATGTTCCAATAGCTGCGTGTCACTGTGTTGTTATGTGGCAGGCATGTTGCTTACCATCAGGCACATGACCTGCTCGTCTCGTTACTCTATATTTAAAAAAAAAAAAAAAAAAAAAAAAAAAAAAGTAAATATTGATCCGCGCGTTTTTTTTCGCTGTATTGTTTTTATTTGAAAATGTCGTCAGAGTTTTGTTTATTTCCTCGCAAATATGTTATAAAACGTCGTATGACATACGTGCGCTTTGATAATTACAGCCTCTGCTAATTATAGCTCTCGCCTTCGGCTCGAGCTAGCAATAAAGCCTCGGCTGTAATTATCAACTTACCGCACTTATATCATAATGTACTATTCCAGGACTGCCTAGAAATAATTAAATTAATTGTTCTTACCAATTGTGGTAAAAGTAGCGTTGGTACTGCAGAACTAAGCAATCTGCGTCGGTTTTTCATCTCAAAAAAGCAGTCTTGAGTAAAATGCCGTGAGCATATGACGCTAAATTCTGTCGGGAACCACTTTTCTCGCTTAGTAGCATTGATCCACTTTTCTTTTAGTTCGGGAGTTTTGGGATACCTACGACATTTACAAAAAATATTATTTCTATTCTACTAATAGTCAAATATATTACTGGCAACATTTGCTGGAACGGTAGGTGACTATCGATTGACGTGACACGTCATACATGACATCCAGAAAAGAAAGGGATGCATTATTGAATATCCTAAAAGAGGAAAAAAGACACCGATATAAGGAACACTGAATGGCCGAAATACGATGGGGGAATTAAATGAAATAGCGGAATTGTTATTCAGAAAATTCTTACCGATGAAATGTTATGCCATCTTTTTTACAATTTGAAGTTTTGCTGTTTTTCCCACACCATTTTATACTACATGCTGGCATTGCGTCGATTTTTATTAATATTTGCACCTGAGCGTAGTCGCACTTTCGCGTCAATAGTCGGTTCGGCACTGACGCAACGCAACAGGGCGTGGTTTTTTATGAGATCTATTTTACTTATGTAGGATCAGAAGCTGTCTGAAGTTTGCAATTCGATTTCACCAGCTGCCTTTTTGTCGGGTTATGAATGAACTGAATATCCAATCAGTAGATCGAAGAATGTACCTACTGGAAATTTAAGTTGTATGAAAATTACGATAGTTTCGCTATTCCTTAGAGCAGCACTATCACAAATTTCATAGATTTTTAAACGAAATCCTTAACTTTCAAAGCTCTTATTAATTGAAATTTTGAAAGTAAACTAATGGCATTATAAATCTGAAAATGTATTTCTACTGTTTGTTACATTTAAACATGATTTTGTATTAAATTTGGTACACCTAGGTAATTCAACTTAGAATATAATTATATATTACATACGCAGTCCTGTGGAATTGAAACAGTGAGTGAAACCGCGGGTTCCAACCAATTATCTTAGTCTTGGTTCAAGCCTGCAACATACTAAACTATGCAAGTGCTGATTAGTTTTTTTTTACTAAGTATTATAACTTTTACTAAGGTTTAAACTCAACAACTATCTCGCCTGATGTAATGAGACGTTGAGTTGTGCTATTAAACATTTCTACCCTCATTTTAGGCTTAGGGCAGTCTGATAATGACGTAAATATTTAAACGTAGAAAACCATCGATATAAATCAATATCAGTAGGTACAGTAGAAAACCTCTTTTCGAAGTCTGTTCGAAAAGTGCTGTGAATGTCGGTACAATCCAGGTATGATAATATTTTATTACCTAATAGGTACAAACAGAAAGACACAAATTGAATAACAGAGATAGCTAAGTCAAGTCCTAAGTTATCTTTTCCAAGCAACTGTTAAATCAGTACTTATTCATCATACCCATAGGTATTTATCCACACAAGTTTATGTACGTAAGTTACCTACTTATTAATTCTATGACAAGACTACAATGGAACTTTAGGTTGTAGGTACTAATATTATAGAAAGAGATCGCAGAGTTTGCCAATTCAGTTTGTTCAATATGTTCATAGTTATGTGTACTGTGTAATCTTCGGAGCCCCTATTTCTTCAACAATTTTAATAAATCTTACACCACTTTAAACGTACAAAGTACAGTTTTCCAGACATTCCGAGGCTATATTCTGCTTATCTAACTTATTCATATATAAGTACTTAAAAACTTAAATAGATACATAACTCTTTATTGTGACACAAAACAGAAATATTACAGTTAAAAACTTATGAACTAGCACCACAAATGGCGGCCTTATTGCTTGAGCAATCTCTTCCAGGCAACCAACCTGATGTAAGTCTTAGTCTTTAGTACTTTAATTATAAGTGTTTTGTTTATTTGTAAACAACCACATTAGTTTTCATAGTGTGAAATGATTTATTTTTCAAAACCGTCCTGTTTTTGAGGATCTAAGCGATTAAATCCTTACTCACCAGTAGATACCTATTTGTATCTGAGTTCAATCGCATAAATAAAATTAATGAAACACTTTATAAAATGATACCTAATCCTAATGATACAAAGGAATGCGGTTTAATGAGGTAGGCGATATAAAAACGCATTGTTGAAAATACCTCTGGTCACGTTGAGGTCACGTTTAATTTGTTGAATGATGATGGTCCTCTGAAGGTTCTTTGATACCTATCTGTGATATTTCAAAACAAAAGTATGATAGCAAACAATTCTCAGAATGCCATGGTCTCTATGAATTGACCTGAAAGGTGTAAGTAATCGGATTGTTTATTGTCCCTATTAGAGAAAAAGAAAATGATCTCCCAGCGGTCGATCGACCTTCAGATTTCACTGCAGCGGGACAAAAGTGTGACATTCATTCCGTCACGTCGGTGATGTGGCGGCGGCGGCGCGGGAGAAATGCGGCCGAATTCGCGACGATTCGTTTGACACAATGCCGGTTCATCGGCTCAACCCGTACCTACTGCGCGGTCTCCCCGGGCCCGCGGAGGTGTCTTCACAGGTGCGTGCGCGCAGGTATAGCCGCTCCGGCCCCGCCCCGCGCCGCGCGCCTCCACCGCCGGCCATCTTGAATTCCGTTCACCTCAGATCCGCGCCCGTCTCGCGGCGACCGCACGTATCCGATCGGCCGCTACCGATCAGTGTCGAGTGTCAGCCCGGTGTGATGTTGTGGTAGTGCAGTGCGATGGAGTCGACGCCGATATGTCGGTGCCGCGTCCTCTACCTCGGGTCCGCGGTGCCGCAGCAGAGCAAGGACGGCCTGCAGGGCATCCAGGAGCCGCTGCGCGAGCTGTACCCGGAGAAGGGCGCGACCACCGGCGGTATCGACTCGTGGCTGTCCGTCTGGTCCAACGGGATCCTACTCGAGAATGTGGACGAGGGCGGGTCGCGAGTGGCGCGCTTCTTCCCCATCTCGAGTCTCCACTACTGCGCCGCCGTGCGCCGGGTCACGGTGGAGGGTGCGCCGCGGTTCCTGCCGCTGGACTCGCCGTTCGCGCGCGCGCCGGCGCCGCGACGTCCGCCGCTCTTCGCCGCCGTGCTGCGCCGCACGCAGGGCATCAAAGTACTGGAGTGTCACGCCTTCATCTGCCGGCGCGAGGCGGCCGCTAACGCGCTTGTCCGCTGCTGCTTTCACGCGTACGCGGATAGCTCGTACGCCAAGCGCCTGGAAGCCGAGCGCGCGCCGCCGCAGCCAGCCGACGGGGACGAGGAGCTGGAGGTATACGACGGAGACGAGAACCACAAGGTGTGGGTCGGTGAGGTGGATCGCGACGACGCCAGCGACGACATCCCGCACCCGGCGCGTGCGCCGCGCCCGCGGCAGATCGCGAGGCCCTCCTCCGTGCCGCCACCGCCTCCTCCGCCCGAGGAGCCGAAGAAGAAGGGGACCACAAAGAAGAGTAAAAAGAAGTCTTCGGCGTCGGTGGATGAGTTGTACGCGGGCCCGGCTATGATGAACGGGCGGTCGCTGGGGCGCGCACCGCCGGCGTGGGCGGGGGGCCCCGGGCACCCGATGATGATGGTGCACCCGGCGGCGACGCTGCCGCACGCGCGCCACGCCACGCTGGGCCACCGCGGGCGCGTGCCGGCCGCGCTGGCACCGGGCCCCTTCCCGCCGGGCCCGCCGCCTCGCGGCCGCATCCAGTACGCCACCGTGGACCCGCGCCGCTCCAAGCCGCCGCCGCCGCCCGCGCTCAAGGCGGCGCAGAGCATGAACGGCCTCGAGGCCGTGGAGGACTCCGGCGGCATCTATAGGAAGAAGGGACACCTCAACGAACGCGCGTTCTCCTACAGCATCCGGCAAGAACACAGGAGTCGGTCGCACGGCTCCCTCGCCAACCTCAAATTTGCAGCTCCACCTGAGGTGAGTCTTGTGATATTTTTTTGTTATTTGGATCCTCTCTCTTTTCCTTTGGATTGAGAATGTCATAAACCTTCAGTCAGATAATGTCATAAACTTTGTCAAAACTATCCTCAACATTTTTGAGGGTAGATCTAATTTCTTTTTTCACACGATGAGTTAAATGCGGCGCCG
This sequence comes from Ectropis crepuscularia, assembly GCA_963693475.1. Classification (NCBI taxonomy): domain Eukaryota; kingdom Metazoa; phylum Arthropoda; class Insecta; order Lepidoptera; family Geometridae; genus Ectropis; species Ectropis crepuscularia. Next base: position 14,836,901 of record OY856356.1, read on the forward strand.
AACCGATATGGGTTCCGCGCCGCTTTACGAGGACGCTAGGTAAAGGCTCCTTATTTTTTGTTTGTTTAATTATGTCTAAGATTTTTCGGCATCCTTAAATTGTATGGTATATAAAAGTATACCATACATATAAATCGTATTAACTTATCTAGTTTTATTTTCATGAACGTCATCAAAACGAGATTGACGATTTGTGGTCAAAGATTTCTCCACGTAAAACATCGAGTCTTCTCACAAAAGGTTTCGTTTACGTGACAAAGTAGCTGTTTGGTAATCGTCGGCAGACGTAGCCGATTGAGTATTGTAATTATTGCAGGAGATGCGAAAGATTGCGCAACTGCAGACGATCATTACAGTAAACCAGCGCTATGTACTAACTACGGCCAACCTCTTGAAACCTTGATTGCATCTTAATCGTTTAAAAATGAGTGCTGTAGAATTTGGAACGATACCCATTAAAAACCTGCTTACGGCCACACTATATCACAAATTAGTCTTGTCTAATTAGATACTCGATAGAACAGAGCAGCTTGGACAAGTTTTCGATCTCTAAAAAGATACCTACACGTAAACATATAAAGTGTTCTATAATTTTATGGGTTTGTCTTGGTTCCCCACACTAGCTTCTCTCTCAAAGGAACTTATAAAATCTGGTTGCCACATTTCCAAACAAAAGAGGCTGCCATAAGGCTGCTTTACAGAATCTTGTCCGTACTAGTCATTGTGAAAGCAAAAGGTCTTACCCAGAGTTCATGTCCTCCATTTGGCCGTTGCTCACCTTGCTTATAATTTACACGGCAATCGATAAGTACTTACATAAACACTTATAGCGTAAGCCTGCTGTGTTATAAACTCGATACCTATCAGGTAGTCAATCGCGAATGACTACAACTTAGCGCATTTTTAGTGTTGATCGAAGGGACACCTTCCAGATCTTCTTCTATTTTAATTTGTTTTTTGTTATTAAATCGTGTTATCTTTATCGTGCAAATGCTATAAAGGTCTCTTGCCAATATAAGCCATGAATGGAGAAAACGAGATATCATGCAAGCAAAAAGCTTTGAGTCTGATGTTAGGCAAAAGGTTGTACTATAGACTTTTTGGACCTTTACGGTAAACACGGGATTGACCAACTTGCTAAGCAAAGGTTTCTTAAGTTAGTAGGCAAATAAAATATTGCTTATTTGACGAAACAGGTTGGAATGCAAATTGCAGGTAGGTATGGCTTGCGTGAGAGTCAACGAGCATACTTAATTAGTTAATGATGATTGAAGGCGAAAATACAGTTACTTAAGTATTTAACTTTTAAGTAATATCGTAGCCTGCTATTATTTTTGATTAAACAATGAATTATTTTGATGGAATTGTATGCCACGTCACTCCTTAAGTTCTAATCCTAATAGCCTTCTAACGAAGGCAAACATAGTAAGGAATGTGCGGTACCGTGGTGAGGCGTTGAACGTGTTTGAGTGGTTGTACTTTAAATGATCAAGTTGTTAAATTCAACTTAAACTAGCTTAACAAAACAACAAGACGTATTTTTCTCAAGTTTCCATTTCTAGAATAGTTGCTTCAAAACCAATAATTAAATGAAACAAAACGAACATTAATCACTTTCTTAAAAAAACGTTAGTAAATCTAACAAAGCGAACACAAAGTTATTTGCACGATGAATCATTACAAATGTACTCATATATCACTTTCGCAGGTACAAAGTAGTAAAAGTTAACAAAAGAGTCGTCTGCGCAAACATCCTTCTACCTGACGAGCGAGTAGGTAGCCGGTACGATAAGATGTGTTTACAAAACATCGCATCGTGAATGGTAGTATCGTTAAATTTGAATGCAATTTGAAATGTTCAAAACTATGTGGATAGACTGGTTTAGAAACATTGGAACTTGATTTGGGGGAAATATGCTTAGAGAAGTGACATCGCTTCTTGATTAACGTTAACAATTGAAATGATAGGTCTCTTCATTATTAAAAAGTGATGATTTGTTTATACTAAGAGGGTAATTTTAGTAGTCTCTGAATTTCTTCCATAATGGTACGTGTAAATGCACTGACAGTCATTCAGACATTTGGTTTTAATTCAAATAACAAAACAAGAAGTATGGTAAGTAAACGAGGTGTAAAAAATCGGATCACTGTCTCTGCCGATCGCGGAGTGGTGTGTGTCTAAATGACAGAAACAACTAGAAAACCCTTCGTAGTATATTTATTTTCGTGTAAACAACTAGTTAGGACATATTATTCAGTACATACAAGCATAAGCAGCCTACTTTTACAGATTCGGGGCCTACCCTGGACTATTATTGCGTATGATACATGATTTCAAAAATTACTTTTCTTAGACAATACCTGGTTTCTCCAATAATAAACACAAGTTTTAAACTATGTACAAATACATTATTATTTTCTAAATTTTCTAAATACGAGTGCTTTATCCAGATATTTTTTGACGTGATAACGTCTTATAATTCGATGAAGCCGGCAAAAGCACGCCCACAAAACATGACGTCATGTACCGTTACCGCGTTACCGTCGGTCGTTACCTCGCCGCATGTTTGTTACAGTTGTATTAATTATTTCGACCAGTAGTTCAAGCGGGGATGTAGCTCAGTGGTAGAGCGTTCGCTTTGCATGTGAAATGCCCCGGGTTCGATCCCCGGCATCTAAAAGCTTTTTTGCATTGTTTTTTTGCATTGTTTTGATTGAAAATGACTAAATTCTACTGATTACTTTTTACATACAAATCTATTAAACAAATGAAATTAAAATTTTCTTTCGAAAAATGCTACCATTCCATCAGTATTTTCTTAAGACGTTGTCACGTTCTATCGTCAGTAAACCGACTTTACAGACAAACATTTTGTTTTTTACTTATTGGTTGTCTCGTATTTCCTCTTGTGTTGGCATTTCTGGTAATTTCAGCTGAAGCTACAACAGTCAATCCCAGGCTGCTAGAGGATAACCGAGCAAGCTGTACACTTGAAACAGGTATATCTTCAACCTGGATTATTAATGATCAAAGTTGGATATAAAATAAAGCAGTTAAAGCTTACTGCGGTTACGTGCATCAGGAACGGAACGGAGGGTCTACCACCTAACTAGAACGGTATTAGCTTTCATGTTGCTCTCTCTTTTCTTCTTGCTTGAAATGATAGAGACATCAATAGCAAAGCCATAGCCGATTTAGTCAGGCGGTAGCAGGGCCGGTCGGGTAACCTGCCAGTAATGTGGCTGTTGATGCAACTGCTCTCGGCAAACGAGGTACATACTCGTATTATAACGTTTTCTTTTACTGCCTGGAATGTCGCCAAGCGCCGAGGCGCGGTGGAATGGGGAAGACTCGCCCTATTTTACTATAGGAAATCACACAGAACGTCCTGTATCAATCTTAAAAGAACACATACTGCAAAGGTCTAAAACTTCCTTTAAAATGTTTAATGCCGCTCATATAAAATGAAAATTCTGACCAAGTGATGTGCTTTGTGAGATTAGCCTGTGGTGGGTAAAGATAAAAAAACTGTTATGCTGTTCTTCTAAATAATTAATTTATTCTGAAAAATCAAACCGACTTCTTAACTTCACTTTGAACGAACTTTGACTTCAATAACAAAATTAAAACCGTTAAAATGATTTTTTTACACTTGGGAGACCAATTTGAAAGTACGTAGCAAATGTCCTTTCCATCTAAAATAGAATTTTCCAAATCGGACCATAAATGACGGCCATTTGAGTTCATAAAATAAAAACCAATATGTAGTAAGCAAGTAAAGATTAATTAAGGGAGTTTAAAAAGTACTGATCAAATCTTGGTCTAAATCAAATAAAACTAAGTAGGTACCTACGTGTGAAGTACATATCAGCTATCCAATAAAGAATAGGCATTAAAAACATCGAGTTTGGTTAATGAAAAAAAAGGTAATCGAGAACTTTGTCTCTTTGAAAAAGATTCTTTGGACTTGCTGGACTTGCGAAAATTTAGGGAATAGCATATTTATTATGCCATGTAAAATGGCTGTAAGGCGTAAATTCGCGAAATAGTAGATTTTTTAATCATATTCGTGTTTATTACTTATTATGTTTACTAATTAATACTGTGCTTTATTGCAATAAAATGATTTAACTGACGTAAAGATTTATTAGGCAATCTCTATTTCGATTAACTCGATATTAACACATCAGCAATAACCCAGTGAATTGTTCACTGCGCGTATAATACGTGACCACATTAACACGAACATTTCAATTTGTGTGGAAAAATTTAATACTCCGCTGGTTTTCCAGTTGTTACTCGTATAGAAAAAACGATATTAGTAGCTGCACTCCATATTTCCCCTACGATGCTGTAGGGTTGTGATTTTCGCATCTGAAATAACGTTAAGCTGTGTTGCAATCTTGTATAAATAAGCTCTATTCTGAAAACAAATTAGGTGTTTTTTTTTCGTGAAAGAGTAACAAGAATCCATCCATCTGAATATCCATTCACACACTATAGCATTAATACTTAATACATATTGCTAAGATGTTATACATTGACATTGCAACATCCATTGCTCTAGGAATTTGAGACAAAATTTTCAATTGGTTTCGGAAAACATCGGGTTTCCCTCGTCGAAGGTGTGACACATGTATAAATATAACATATTTAATATTGTTATTAGCACCTATAATCCAGACTATAATCTATAATTTTGAAGAAAATAGGGAAGTCTTAAAGAAGCCACGGAACACATTGGTGCATTAAATTACATCTAGAGGTATATATTGTACGGAAAAAAGTTTGGTTTGAACATTTGAACATTTCAGCGCTATCTATCTGCTATGATTAATAAAAATGTAATATCAGGCCGTTAAAACTTGACACACATTTTTTAAAACTGTAAAGCGACGAGACGAACAAGATATTCGCCTGATGGTAAACTACACGCCTGCGTATTATAGTACAGCGCCAAATAGCTGTTTGAACATGAGGAATCTAAATTACTGCCAGTGTGTATTCATTGATAAAAATATGAATCCCAGTGAATTTTTAAGTAAGGTAATTAATACTCGTACAAGCAAACACACGCGTTTATGGTTATTGACTTTGGTAATATACACCATAGTTAGATTTAAGTTACTGTATGCCAAATTAGTCATATATTTACGAAAAATATAACAAGTCAATAGTTAAGTAATTCCTTAAAAACGATAGAATTTTCTTCATTTCCAAAACAGGAAAGGCTATTGAAACCAGGGTCAAAACTATTCAATTGCAAAATATATTAAGAATCAAATCAAACTAAGATGATTATGTTAAATTCAACCTAAATACCCATACAAATAAATACTCCTCCTATATAAGTATAAATTATCGTGTAATATTTAAACGTGAGGTCATCACGATGTATGGTTACGTAAGTTGTGCAAAAAGTACCCTTGGTGCTGTCGTGAACAACAATTATTATCGAACCTTCCCGTAAAAAAACTTACTAATAGATCTGTTGATTTTTGTTTAGATGAACTAACCACAACAACAAAGTTTAATCCAAGAAGAGTAATTTGAGATTAGTCATTGAACAATTTCGGAAGGTGCGCGCGTTGAATTCTCTTGTATGGAGATGTGTTTCGCATACCTAATATTCGCGAGTTTTTTGGAAAAAGAAGGAAAATTCGCTGTAGGACGGCTCATACAATATCTGAATTAAACTCAATTGTGTTAATTAGTTAGTTAAACGTTACAAACGTCGAAATTTCTATTCTGAAAGAACGTAATAACTGACAAATTTGACTGGATTTTTGCTCCCGTAAACTATTAAGTTTTTGAAATATGGCTGTCAAAAAGTTAGTTAACTCTATTGCAGTTTCGTAATTATTTTGTTAGCCAACCACAATACATATTTATCCTATAATACATCATAAACAACATCTAATTAATAATACATTTTCTGTAGGCATTTATTGGAGAACTTTATTTATCTCCAAATAAATCAACTCTTGAACCATAAGCTAGATAGCTGATATTTAATACAACATAGAAATGATCAGACATAGAAAAAGGATCTGTATGAATTACACATATTAAAGGTAATATTCCATTTCAAGTTTCCATTTCCACCAAGTGGTGGAAATGGAACTCACAACTTACGGTTCTACGGGCAGACTTGCTACCAACTGAGCCATGAGATCAAAATAATTTTGGACTGAAGCTTGCAGATTTTTAAGCTATTGATTTATAATATTGAGTGTTAGGACGAGTAAAACATCCGCCTGATGGAAAACAAGACACCAGTTCAAAACAGCATAGTGTGTAAATGTTTGAAATACAGCAGTTACTGTATGACATTGATTCTCAATTTATAAAACTGTATTTCATACCCAATTATAAATTCATTAACAACTCTTATTTTACACATAAAGTTATGTATTTTCACTTTTATGTAAGAGCCGTGCCATTGATGGGTGACGAATCAGCGGGTTAAGTTTCATAACTATCGTGAGACTTGATCGTTTCTGAATATTCATAACACGTATGGGAATAAAAATTTTGAGACTTTCTATGGTACGATTTCTATATCGTACGGCCGATCTAAAGGGAAGCACTATTATCGTTCCGCCACCTGGCAAGATGATGTCATCTATGCGACTGGATACGTGGATACATACATAGAGGTATAGACACGGCTCGAACAAGACCGGCCCTTCTACCACCTAACTAAATCTGCTTTGGCGTTGCTATTGCTGTCTCTATCTACTCAAGCGAAAAGAAAAGAGAGTGCGATATCAAAGCTAAGACATTTTTAGTTAGGCGAGTAGACCCCCAGGACATACGGAGGCGCATAACAGAGTTATACTAGATGGAATACTTAACGAAAGCGTTTTTGAAGTTAAACTTTTGGCCACGTTTGGCACATTTTGGTCAGTTAAAATCTTATAGGTTCATCCACCGATATCATATCAGTGACGGCGGCAACGGCGTAGTAGTGTAAGAGCGGCAGTGGAGCAGCTGAGTGTGTGCGTTAGACGTTTTTTGAATGGCTAAAATATTGTAATGGCGTCACCGATGTTCGCAACAGCAGTATATCTTTAGCTATACTGAGATGATGTATTGTAGTGCTGTTTAAGACATAAGTTTACACTTCTATGGGCAGAGCCTATAATTGCCAATTTTTGTTTCAATCTCTTCTCTAACTATATTTCATATTAGTGCATCATACTTGCTATGTGATTTGCCTTGATCCCGTGCCAATCCAGTAAAAAGTACCTAACCTGATACAACATCATGAATTGACCTGCCATGAACCTAAAAATGTAGTAATTCTGTCAACAGCTGTTAGACGAGCGCCGAGCTAGATTAATTACAAAATGAATGTTACAAAAGCCGTCGACCGCGAGTTTTTCTTCAACACTCCCGAGTCACAGTTACACTGCACTAGTTTACTTAAACGGCATGATTCAACGCGTGCGACTGTCTACCATTGTCGTGTCTACAAACTTATTCCACCTATCTGCCAATCAAAATTGACCTTTGCAGATTATAAAATAAGAATGGGTGTAAAATATAAAGTAAGTGTTGCAAGTTCAGTGTCCCACGCGATCGAGTAGCCACGCAACGGTCAATGTTCCTTCGTGTCAGTTATTATGTTAGATTTATACGCCTTGGTCTGGCCATTGAAGGTTTATCTAATTAAATTGCGGGGCGTGACCTATTACGCCGTAGATCGGTGTTCTAGAAATGCTCAATGTTTAATACTTAAATTACTCACAAACTCATCTTTCATCATAATCGTAATAACCAGGGTTTGAAATAATCAACTTTAGTTTTTCCCTTAATCTGTGAGATAGTTTTAAAAGGAGAAGGACTACAACTAGAGGGCGCGTTTTACCTATCAATATCTCGCCTGTGATATAGTAGGGTCATGTGTCTTTTATGCTAGCCTAAAGTTCTTGGCATTAGAGGCCATATGAAGCCAGCTAACTGCTGTCCTTTGCATTAAAAAAAAAACAAATTCCCTCATAACAACCTTGGGTGTTTTTTACATCATGTCTTTAAACGATTTCTTCTAATTTGACTTACTAACTAATTAACCGATAATGATTTGTAATCTGAAAAGTTGAAGAAAAAACTGATGTGAATCGACACAGCCATCTACAACTTGGCCAAAGTCTTAAAATACACCTAAAACTGTAACAGTAACATGTTTATTTGTGAAATACTATTATAAATTAAAAATAACCGATTCATTTCATTCCGTAAATGATTTAATGTTTACTTTCACATTTTTGTTTACATCATTCATCAATAAAACAAATGTGCTTTATATTTATATTCTCTTATTTACTATTGTTTATTGTGGCGCTTCATGAGCCAGGTTGTCTGCTCTTGTCTTGGTTCATAAGACTGAAAAATAAAATTACCAAATATACTCACTATCAAAATTGTTTGCGATACTGATGATGACATAATTGACCTAACCTAAGATACATTTGCTATATAACACGTTTAAAATTGCGTTTATTACATGCTTGATAAGAAGCTGGAAATAAACTTCCTCACTGTTTTCGAAGTAAACCAAGCTCGAGTTACCGAAATCACGATTTCAAGATATTGTTGTTACGAAATAGCAATTTAAAACAAGTGACTGTCAAATTACAATTTTAGCGATTCTTGTGTAACCGCAAAATAGTTTTATGTTTGCTACTGTGCGATAATTGTCGATTTTGTGCATTGTTTAGGAAGTGATTATACCGCGGAAGTGGTGCCGTTTTGCGGTTTTATTGCAGAAGCAATTTCGTGAAAACCATAAGACACGTTCTCTTGTGACTTTCAAATGTTTTGAACTACGTATTCACAAAATTCAATGAGAAATACTAACACCTGATGTATGTATCATAACAGAGATAAGTATTCATTTTATTGTTTATTTTATGAAATATTGTTATATGAGAATGAGAACATTGCATGCAGGTGACTTACCGATTCATAATTCTGCCGTCATGAATTTAACCGTTTTTTCCAAATACAATCTCATTACTTTAGAAATTAATGAGATTGTATTTCCAATCGGCAAACGAAACGAAAAAAAATCGAACTGCGTATCAATTCGTTGTGTTTAAATTAACTTCACAGAAATAATGTCAAATGCATTTGTCTGTATGAACAATATTGCTAAAATAGTGGTCGACATTTTTATACAACGCTATTCAACCCCATACTAAGCAAAGCTTCTACTATGGAACCCCGATAGTTGTTATCATACATTTATAATTATGATGAGTATATCTATTCACTATTTACCTACTTATGATACAAGCAAATATACAGACACACCCTGGCATCCTTATTAATCACAAAACCGTTTGCCCTAGAATCGAACCCTTAACGTTAACTTACTCAGTAAGCAAATTCTCTATCAACTAGATACAAAGTCAGTAATTTGTGTTGGATATATTGATGTCCATTTCACTCTAAATTGGATTTTTGTAACGAATAGAGTTAAAATAAAGTTAAGTGTCTGAACATCATAATAATTAATAATGCATTGCACACGTTTATTTTTCGCATCCAACTGAAGAGTGTTCATTACAATGTCAAACTTTTTATTATCTATGGATGCCTCCCAAATCAACGACGATATCGTTTTTAGGGTTCCGTAAAACGTAAAAACGGAACCCTTATAGATTCGTCATGTCTGTCTGTCTGTCTGTCTGTCTGTCCGTCCGTATGTCACAGCCACTTTTTGCCGAAACTATGAGAACTACACTGTTGAAACTTGGTAAGTAGATGTATTCTGTGAACCGCATTAAGATTTGAACAAAGAAAATTAAAAAAAAGAAAAATTAGGGTTGCCCCCCATACTGAGAACTGAAACTCAAAATATATTTTTTCATCAAACCTACACGTGTTGGGTGTCTATCGATAGGTCTTCAAAAATGATGTTGAGGTTTCTAAAATCATTTTCGTCTACACTGAATAATTTGCGCGAGAGACACTTCCAAAGTGGGAAAATGTGTGTCCCCCCCTCTCTAACTTCTAAAGTAAGAAAATGAAAAATCTAAAAAAAATATATGAGGTACATTACCATGTAAACTACCAACGAAAATTAGTTTGAACTCGATCTGATGAGTAGTTTTTTTTTTAGTACGTCATAAATACACTATTATTGAAACTTCGACCAAAGTCACAACGAACTACAAGAACTATGTGTACTATGTATATTATGTTATTTGCTGTAACGGAACCCTTCATGGGCGAGTCCAACTCGCACTTGGCCACTTTATTCGAGTATCGTATAAGTGTTAGGTATAAAACATTTTCTGTAATTTCTGGAAATAATTCGACATTTTGGTAAATGAGTAAAACTGTTTGATACAGTTTACAAGTTTAATGTACGATTTCGCAAAGACATACTGGAGCAATGTTTTTTCATTTAATAGTGCTATAAAATGGTTGTCATTAAGCACTGCATGTTATTTGTTTATTCTTTACATAAGATATAGCTAGTAAATATAAAACCAGAAAGAGGAAGGGAGATAATTTACTTATTGAAATGTAAAAATTATTTGACTAAATTCAATCTGAACAGTCCCTCGTAATTGACAAAGCGAGGATCTTAATAACTACACCGTTATTCAACTGGACAGAAGGTCCAAAAATAGTAACTGGAGCGTGAAAACAAAATTTAATAACGCACAATGAAATGGTTTTAGCATGAGAATGTGCTGTGCGTTACACTATGTGCATTTATAACACAATGGATCGTGCCAAGGACAAGTTACGTTCGTAAGAGCGCATCCACAGATAACAGACACGTGAAAGAATGAAGAACTTTGTCCTAAGTGTTAATTGTATAGTTAATAGTTATAGAAAACGATATTTAAAGTATGGTATTCACAAACTGCTATTAATTGAACATCGGATCAATGCGCTAATCCAGTTAAGTGCACCATTTTGATGGATAAATCCACGTCAAGCTGTGAAAACAGGGTGGGTTGGAGGAGACCGCTCTTAAAGATAAGGTCACTCATTGCAATTGTATTGTTAAGATTGACACAGTCTGATTATGTTCTGAAATTGCAAATGGGGTACTTTTTATAGCAGGGAAATTACAGGAACGGGAACTAGCGGATAAAATCGCGGGTCGTCGTGGAATAACCACCCACGTGTTACCACCATATTCCAAACATTTGATTAATTAAGGTTTGCACAAACTGAAAATAGTAAAATTTTTATGTCATGTCAATACGGTTTGAAAATTTTTGACATTTGTCACGACAAACTAATTCAGATGAAATGAGACGAGGCAATGTTTAACTTAGATTTCGCAATACGTTGGTTATTCTTGATTTAAGTACGAAAATGATTGCCTCAAAGAGGTCACTGTTTTTGCTCTACCGTCGCTATCAATTTGGTTTACAATGAGAGTTATTATCCAGTTAACAAGCCATTGTTTATAATTTGCTTCTCGCTTGAGTTGTTGCATCCATATGCATAAACCTCCGGACGGAACGACTTCAATGAAATACAATCAGTTTATAAACAAAACAAATGTGTATATGTGAAGATGTGAAGTCACGAACGTTGATAAAATAGTTCTCCTACAAATCCCAATCTTATTAATTTAAGAAAATTTGGATGTTTAGGTGTTTGTTGTTCAATCATATCATAAGAATGGACTAGAGGTCGTCTTACGCTATCTCGGTTGTACAGTACAAATTACAAGTAAGTATTACAAGTTACGTTATAGTGAAGTGAGTCCCGGTATTTCGATATAGTATCGTGCACTGAGTAAATACGTGTTTACCGTGTTTATTCGTGTTGTAAATATGTCGTATCGAATTAATAATATCTAGTACGTACGTACCGAATGCATCAGGCTATAATTTGGAGCTCAGATTACGCGTTGTAATAGGACACAGGCTACTTTTATCTCAAAAACAATGCAGAGTAGGTACCTTAGCAAATCTTTTTGACGTGATAACGTCTAATAAATCGATGAACGCCGGCTGCATGCACGAAAAATGCTGCATGCTGCATACAGGAAAAATGCTGCATGCTGCATGCAGGAAAAATGCTGCATGCTGCATACAGAAAAAGTGTCCTATTATGTTCCGTTACGCTCATTGTACGCTTGCGCAGCATCGATCAATGTTTTGTTATGACGTTGTCACGTTAAACTATCATCCGTAAACCAATTGACTTTACAGATATCCCATTTTTTATTCATTTAGGTTCACTCACGACGATATTACAATTATAAGTAGTTTTCACAGAAAATCAGCATAACTTGACTAAGTATGAGTTAAGGTTTCTTCTTTGTAAATGAATTCCACCACCTTATCGCTTTACGCAACATTAGACGACTTACAGATACTAGCGTATATCGTTCAAGTCACGTAAACGCTAGAAAAACTGACAAAATAGATTATGTTCAAAGGACATGTGCTATACTTAGGAGTTTTTAAAACGTAGTAAAAACGTCACTTTGCCTGAGTGGATAATCCCTGATATTATCTGGTGTTTTCAAGTCGAAAATGAATCGGTTTCTTCTATGTAAGCGCGTTCCTTCGTATATTGCATCGTCACTTACTCACAGCACGCGATATGGTGTAGTTAATTGCAGACCTATATAATCGATTTAAAAGCCCGTATTTACCATAAAATTGTCAATGGTCAAGTGCCAACGACGAGGCTAGTACTTGTAATTCTTTCACAACTGGAATGGCTGTCGGCCAATATGTCGGCAAATACGGCAATCAATGAAAACAAAACGACCCTGTCTGTTATTATGAATTATCGTAGGAACACTAGTAAAGACATGGGAAATATGGTTTCGCCAGGGAATAGCCGCAGTGACCCAGTGGTGAGAACGTCGGGTTTCACAAACGTAAGGTCGCAAGTTCGAATCCCACCTGCACCTCTGAGTTTATTTTCAAGTACAGACGCACAAATTTGTCATCACCAAAATCAATGTCTGCAATCACTATCAATCAATGTCAATCACCATTCACTGAAGTCGAAATCAACAGAAATCCGCATGTTCCATGAACAACATCTTCGAAAGGTATCTGTAAACCCGCATCTGGCTAGCATTTTGTTAGTGGCCAAAGACAATGAACCCTGATCTGCTTTGGTAGCTATAACTCTCTCCTTTTGAGAGCCCCCGTCCTATCAGTGGAAACAAAAGTTGGTTGATTTTGCTAACTATGCTTATATTGCAATTTTGGATACATTTGCCGACCTAGGGACAGTAATGGAGACAATATCTAGACACACAGTAGTGTGGCAAGCTAAGTTCAAATTAATAAACTGGAAACTGCCCTTACTTAGTCTTCAATATACATATTATCATAAAATGTAAGAAATTATGATATTTTAAGGTATTACAAAATATAATCAAGTTGTTTAATTTCAAGATTGATCATTGAACTAGGCACCCATTGAGATCTCACTTCTTTTGATGTTGAAGTCAACAACTAAGCCAAATATTATTGTATGAACTTTGCTCACTTACAGCTTTTATGTTTTTGACGGGATGAGTCCTACTTCGCCCACAGTGTAGGTCAGTAACTCCACAGCATTTACTCCACTTCTGACCTCAGCTCGGCGAGTGAAAGTGCCTCTAAGTACCGCCCGCTATTTTGCAGGAATGTTTCTGATTGCAAATATTTTACCTACTTTTCTATTACGTAACTATTACGAAAAATTATTCATACGTTGATATCATAAAGGTATTAAGGAATTCAATATTTTTAGCTTGTTTTTCAATAAGTTGGTTTGATTTGTTAGACATATTTGTACTCGTAATTCGTAAAAGCATTTTGACGAATTAGATAATTCCCGAGGATATTATTGTGATACTTTGGCATGATAACACATAAGTTAAAAATCTTCTGATGTAACTCGTAATATCATAATCTTATATATAAAATTCTCGTGTCACAGTGTTTGTTTCCTTACTCCTCCGAAACGGCTTTACTGATTTTAACCAAATTTTATATGCATATTCTGTAGGTATGAGAATCGGCTACTAGCTATTTTTCATACCCCTAAGTGACAAGGGTTGTTCACTAAGGCAAAACAACGTTTGCGGGGTCAGCTAGTATTAATCTAAATTGTATATTTAAACATAAGTACTTAAATTTCAAATTCAGATTAACTGAAATTGAATGAAATTAAGTGCTTTTTGATAAACATATTTTTCAGTAACAATAAAATAAATATACGAATATGTTGGTAGTGTACAATGCTCCCACAACACCATCTAGCCCCTAACCAAGCAAAGCTTGTATCATAGGAACCAGATAACTGATATAAAACCTATAAATACGTACTTAAGATTTAATTATCAGTTTCAGTGAATTTCCACAAATAGCTTGTAATGGAATTTTGAAACTAATCTCGATAAAAAAGCTATTATTGGGAACATTTACTTTGAAGATGTGTGTGTAAATTACAAGATCAAATTATAGAAGTAGGCAACTCTCAACTAAAACGTGCGTGGAGCGAACATTTGGTCAGATTGTGTTGCGATAAAATACTGTTATTAATTGACAAATCGACAACCGGTTTCGTTTATCTTACCATCAATTTTTCAATAATATTTTTTGCTGTATATATTGATCGTGCCCACCGTGAAATTTCGTTCATACACACCTTGTTTTGGTGATTAGAAACAATAAAAAACGAATCAGACAAATCGGTCAAGTCGTTCTCAATCTATGATTATTATATGCGGCATATTTTATTCTACTAATATTATAAATGTGCAAAATTGGGTGTTTGAATGTTTTTGCTCTATCACGTCGGAGGGGCTGAACGGATCGAGTTAAAATTTGGATTTTTTTCTCAGGCAGACTCTGCAAAGAGTCCTATTCAGTTTCAGTAGCTATTCAGTTTTGTTTAATTACAACTGTGATACAATAAAGTGTAGTTAAATTGTATAAGTGTAGTTATTGTGTAGTTATATTGTGTATACTGATTTATTATACCGTGGGTGAAAGCCATTCTTACCTCTTTTCATCTACTTGGTTCTTAGGGTAGCATATTGAGCTAGGATAGTTTTCTACTCTGTGCAGTATCTATTATACATATTATCTAATACCTATCCTCAATTCTAAACAACGAAACAACGCAAAATGAAAGGTCGGCAGAATTAGTTACGAGTCCTAATGCTAGAGTTCCTATTGACAGTCTTTCTTATTTATATTTTAGAAAGATTGTAAATTACGAAACGAAAGGATCACGCTAAGCTCATTTGTACCTTCTGTATTATAAAACTTCAAGTCAATTCTCAGAACTCGTTACGTTCTCAGCTTACAGAATTCCTCGTAAATAGGAAAATCAAGAAAATAAATGCCAATAAAGTAAATCTACAGTAGACTCAAATTAAATAATACTGGTCCGTAGTGGTCAAATTAAATAATACTGGTCTGTTGCCCTTGATATAATATTGATTTTGTAAATACGTATGCTCACAGACTATCAACAATTTTGGTAAATTTGCTTTTTGGATTAAATGCAACCAATACCTATACTATAATAACTATACTATACTATAATAACTATACTATGTAAAATATCTTCTATAAGATTAAAAAAAATGGCAGTCTACTACTAGGAACTGACTCTGAATTTGATAGCTTACTTTGGAAACTACGCAGGTGAAACCATGAGCGCATGAGCCATGAGCATGACCATCTAGAAATGCTAACGCATTTTCAATGGCCATGTTCTCAAGTTTACCCGAAGATTTCTTATCATTCCTGACCGTGACGCTAGAATTCAATTCACAGCCCACGAAAAATCTTTCTGTGGCGCGCCAAAAGAAGTTTTCACTTCAAAAACTACATGACATTTAGGAGTTTCATGTACATAAATAATTGTAATCTAGCCGCATGTCGTGCGTTTGTTTTTAGTGGGAATGGATCCCACTCATTTGTATGATGAATAAATTTATTTCGTAAGAATATGGGTGCTTCTATGTATCATAAGTATATGTATGTATTAAAATTACAAATGTATCAATCAGCTATCTGGTTTCCATTTTACGAGTTTTGCTCACTTTCTGAATGGTGTTGTGAAAACGTATCGACCAAAACTTATATCAGTTTATAAAATGTACTTGAAAACAAAGAAATTCGCACAGATACTCGTATCTACGGCAACATTATTTTTATAGAACTGTGTCATTGGAATGATACAATTTAGCTTCATCATCATCATCCACAGCCTTCTCTATCCCGCTGCTGGGTATAGGCCTCTCTTTTCCCATGCCATCTTCCTCGGTCCTGTGCCAATCGAGTCCAGGTTCGACCCGCGATAGATACGATATCGTCGACCCATCTTGCAACTGGACGTCCTACACTCCGCTTACCTTGCCTTAGCTTATTTGCCATTAATTTTTCACCGTTCTTGTGAGATAGCAGACACCATCGCGGGGGCTGGCTAGTTTAACACAAATAGCGACCGGTTCGGTCTACAAAACAAAAGTGCGTATCGTTGGCGTGTCCCACAATTTTTGTACTTCAATTAATCGTAACGGGACCCGTGTCGCCGCCTAGTAGGCAATCAATATAGCGGTTATGGCGACTATGGTTTTTATACCGCTTTTTACTGACGAGCCGAGACGAACGTCGCAAAAACATAAGTGATTCAATTTTTGCAAAATGTGTGACATTGGGTTTAACTAGCTGTGGCTTGGCACCTGTACCTACTTTAAATACAGTCCTTTTGTGTAATTATGTCGTTCAAATATGGTTCATTTCTTTGTATGAGTTATAACGAATAACTATAAATATAATGAATAACTAAATTTATTGATACGTAATCATCATCAGCTTAACCTAGTCCACTCTTGGACAGAGGCCTCTTGTGTGACACAACGTGCAACCCTGGCGTAATCATCCCACAAAATTTTCCCACTGCTGGAACTTGGGGCCTTCTCTCGCAAGGTGAGAGTCAAGGCCATAATCCACCACGCTGGCCTAGTGGTTCAGACCTCTAGAGGTTCATGCGTCATCCAGCGACATAGTTTTGGAGCATGCCGGTTTCTTCACAATGTTTTCCATCGCCATTCAACCCTATCCTTTTCTTTTCTCGGAGTATCGGAAATTCATTGAATTTTAGGCTGTCCTATTTTGCGTTTGCTCATTCCGGGCCTCCAATCCACGACACGTCTATCCCAGTGGTTCTATGACAGACTTCACTGCTATATTTAAATTTATTGATTGCTTCTATTATATAAGTAGGTAGCTTCCCAACGGTACGACGAATTGATTTTTTTTTGTTTTTTATTGATACTTTCATAATGTAATGACGCTGCTGTTTTTGGTTTTTATTTTAACTCGCTGATCTCTGAAAAGTATTTGTACGTTTGACAGCACAAATATTGAAGATTGTGATTAATGTACTATGTACCTAGTCGATTGTTGATATAAAAAAAAAACATTACTGACTAGCATCTGCCCGTGCCTTTGTTAGGCTAGAATTTAAAAAAGGCCTATGGTACTCTGCATTTTTCGGCATAAAAATTATCCTAAGTAGTTTTCTATCAAGTTCCAAGTTTCAAACTGATCCGTTCAGTTCTTAAACGTGATCGAATAACAAAAATCCATACTTCTGCATCTGTAATACTCCTATTAGTTCTAATACAAATAGTTATTTACCAAAAACATACAATATAGCGTCTTGCTACCTAGGTTTATACGATGTAAAATATAGAAGTTAACCTCCACTCTGTACAGACAAACTGTTGTTATACTAACTCTAAATTAGGCATAAAAAGGCATAATCCCCTTATCTTAGGACTTGGGACACGTGCAGGGTTACTATGTAGTTAAAGTACTTACATGTCACGTTTGCTTTTTATCGCAACGGACAGTTAAGATACTAGGATTAATAGAAGAGCACAATTTCTACTAAACTAAAAGATTTATTACAAAGAAACGGCCACACATCACGCTATAAAGAACTATAAAAAGCTATAAAACAATAATACAACGCTCAGAATCAGAGAAATTCACATTTTTAAGTAAAGTTATTGATCATAATTACCGACTCTACGTATATAAATTTTGAAAGCGTATCTTCGTCTGGCTTTACCTACCACTAAAACATTAAATATTTACATAATAATGTTTACTGGCACTAGTTTAACCAGTTCTGCGATTTCTTTTAAGTTATTAGGCATTTCGTAATTGTTTTTTTTTTATGTATAAATTGTCGTAACCCCAATCTAGATGTAAGGCATTTAAAAATTCCCCACGGCACTACTGGGCAGTAGTGCAGAAGGGAAAAAAATCCCCACGACACTACCAGTAGTGCAGCTTGGTAGTGCCGTGGGGAATAAACCAATCTTCGGTTATCAATTTTAATTTACTCCATTAAATACAATGAGTAGAACATTTTTCAAAATTATAACAGTTTTAATGGAAAGAAAATGATATAGTTTATTTGGCATACTTCAAATACATCTTAAATGCTTTGTGATACAAACAATTACACTACATACACACCCAAACCACATTTGAATTAGACCAGTGAAGAAATTTTTTGATAATCAAGATGATCAAGCCATTACGATTGAATGGCAGTATTTATCTATTATGTCGAGAAAAATATACTTCAGCATGTTGGTCACTAATTGTTTAGATGCGATTAGTCTAAACAGATTTTAAATATATAGGCAAGTTCCTGGCAGAGCCGTGTTGTGAGATGAAAACGTAATGATTGTGGAAATGTTATGTGTTTAAAGGTCCAAAATCCAATCAAAATTTAAACATTTGTACCAATTTTCAGAACAATTGCTTATTAGAAAAAGGGTAAAACTTTACCTCTTTTTAATAACCGATAAAAAAGGTAAATTTAACACAGACATGTTGGTAAAAAGAACACTACTATTATGAACGAGAAATTTTGTAAATGGGTAGGTACCTACGTTTGTTCCCGTGTCTATGTATATATCTGTAACAGTTGAACACATTTGAATAAAATAAAACATGAAGTTAATTACCTGTACAATACTGATGTATAAAAATCTAATAGAAAATAACATCGAGAATACATAATGCCTAAGAAACAGATGAAGTTTAAAATTATACCAACCTATCCACAGTCGAAATGACTTCCACGTACATTTTCAAGTTTGTGACAAATCAACCCGGAAAGTTATCTCAGCCTATATTTTATTTAGGGATTTAAGGTTATTTCTATAGGACAGATAAGCGGTGATTTGAACGGGACTTAAGCTATCTGTAATCTGTGGTTTTGCGGAATCCACGGTATCTACCGCGTGGTCCCGTTACAAAAGCAGACGAAAGCGGCTGGCTCTGAGCCTCAATGGCGCGATGGTATGTGTGACCGTATACACCAAAACACCTGCAGATTACTAGGATAATAAGACCTGCAGATTACTAGGATCGTATTTTTTTATAATTGATAAATTTACGCTAAACCGCCATAAGGGGCTGGCGTCGTGGCTTAGTTGGTAGTAAGCCTGTCTGCGAAGTCGTGGGTCGTGGGTTCGATTCCCACCCAGTGCAAATATTTGTGTTAACACAAATGTTTGTTATGTATCTGGATGTTTCTATGTATACCTAATAATTATGTATTTACAACTACATATAATATAAGTATTAGATCAGCTATCGGGCGGCTTGTACTCATTGTACAAGCTTTGCTTAGTTTTAGACTACAGGCCCGTGAACAAAATTTATGGGTCAAATGAACCACCAGGAGACCTTTGTATGATGATTGAAGGGTATAAAGTAATAAGATTCAACACTATGCCGTCACTTGTAAGCTGTCCAACTGAGTGCAATTGAAGAGGGGGTGTTGCAATCCTCGATCATTTCTCCTTGGCGCATTATTTTTGTACGGCGTTGCGGGATAATAGATTAAAAGAGGTATTGGAACTATAACAATTATAAATTTTAACTTTTTAATTATTATTAGTTTACCGGAAAAATTTACAGAGTACGAGTAATTTACAGAGAAAATTTGGTCGTTTGATTAAGTACGGCATTGGTTCCATACAGTTTCAATACCTCTTCTCATCCATTATTTCGCAATGCCATACAAAAATGCGACAAGGAGAAATGGTACAGGGTTGCAACCCCCCTCTTCAATCACACTCAGTTGGACAGCTTAGTACAAGTGACGGCATAGTGCTGAGTCTTATCACTTTACACCCTTCTATCATCCTACATAGGTCTCCTGGTGGTTCATTTGACCCGTAAATTTTGTTCACGGGCCTGTAGTCTATTTCGGGTTAGATGGTGTGTGTGAAATGTCCACCAATCTTGTTATATTTTTATTTGGCCTGATGCCAACTGCGTCACATGCGGCTTGCCTGCGATTTTTGATCTAACTTTTTTTATCCATAATATTGCACTTGATTCCCATCTCACCTGCCGTTGGACGACTTTGGCTTGCGATGGAGCGACTACCTAGATAAACCAATTCACTCTCGATTTGACGATAATTAAACTATTCCCATTAAGGCAAAACACTCTACAGCTTAGAAAATATACTGTAATGGACAGACATGTTGCTTACCATCAGGCGCAAATGTTACTCGTTCCGTTATGATGTGTTATAAACCTAAATAGGTATATTTGCAGTTTAGTGTAATTCCTTGTCGTTTCCGAAGGCAAGCGTCGAAGTAAAGCCTACTTCGACGCAGGAATGTTGCGAAAACCGTGGTTACGTTACTTGCTACATGCGGTTGCTAATAGTAAAAAAAACTAAACCGTGCGTTTCCTTAATTTTAATGCAATACTTGCATACTATCATTCTCAGAGACAATATATACCTACAGATACTTTTGGGATCTGTAGGTATATATTGCAACACGATATAAGTAAATTAATACAACTGAAATATTACTTAAACATCACATTAGCGCATAAATTGTGCTGTTAATACGCGATTTCCGTTTGCATTCTCTCATCCGTTCCTATTCGGTATTTTCTACATTTTAAATCGGTGGTAGGTATGCAATTATGCTAGAAATCTTTACGACTTGCATCTATTAGACAGTTGCCTAGGTTTTAATGGGTAAACAACAATCATTTAAGAAAAAAAAGTGGTTATATATATATCAACAAACACAATAGATATTTAATTAATTTGAGGAAATGCAATTGTATTTTGTACCGATTTTAAGAAACCTAACGAATTTTAGCGATTTTATTATTATAATTTTAATAAAACTTATTAAGGGTCAGCGCGATCTAACTGAAAAAAAATTATTCTCTTGTAATTTATCTTGAAATAACGCCCTTCAATTCGGAATCCAGTAATGTTTGTACAATACTACTTGGCGAAGATTCTGCCTCAGACTGACTCTGCAAAGAGTCGATCGCTACCAATTTCCAAAACCTTAAATAGTAATAATGTAGGAAACAGTGTCTATTTTCCAATATTTGTAGTAATTTCGGAATTAGGAGCCCTTAGGACCCGATTTATCTCTTTTACCTGAAAAAAAACCTATTAGTATAAAACTCCTATGAGAACTCGATTGCGTCAGGACCGAAGAAGATGGTACGCTAGGAGAGAGGAAGAAAGAGGCATATACCAAGCAGTGAAATCAGCAAGGTTGCTAATGATGATGGTGATAAGACATGTAATCAACAGATGACCATAACACTTAATATGAGTGTTGCATCATTACCCTTCTTAATGTCATAGTCTTGTTAAAAAGAAGTAGTACATATATCATATACTTTTTATCTATCGATATCCATAGTACACCTTACATGATTAGTCAACTACCATACAGGCCTATTCTCGCCCTCTAGATACCGATTCTATTACAAGTAAGTTAGTAGTGGTAGGACTCTTTGCAGAGTCCGTCTGGGGAAGCACCACAGCTTTGCCAGTTACTCTACCGCCAAGCAGTAATGTGCAAACGTTACTGTGTTCCGGTTTGAAGGACAATGTTTCCAGTGAAATTACAGGGCTGAGAGATATAACAACTTAGATCTCTGGGTGACGAGCGCAGTGCAGTGCCAGGTAATGATTTGGACTCTTCATGTTCCAATAGCTGCGTGTCACTGTGCTGTTATGTGGCAGGCATGTTGCTTACCATCAGGTACATGTAAAGCTAGACTCGTCACTCTTTATTTAAAAAAAAAAGTTTGTATCCGACATTTTGTTGCCATTTAACACAGAGCTGTTGTATTCTACGTGTGACGATAGACATGGAAAAATCAATTGCACCAGAATCAACCCGCTTAACTGGTCCCCGATATGCGTCGGCGCACGCAGCAGAGTAACCTATGATTTCCTAACATCATCGCGTATCATATCATCGCACGGGTAATTAAGTTGGGAAACATTCACTTTGGAACGTTACGTTGAATGAAAATAGAGTACGGAGTTTGAACTGTTTGGTCTTTTCAATCAAATGGTAGAATTTGAAGCCAATGGGGCGTTTTCAAGATGCAAAAAGACCTGTCAAAGACACTTCCCAATTTCACCATAGGTGGCGTCAATGTTTTATTTTGTTAGAGAAATTTCACAAAAACAAACACTTGGCAAAATGTATAACTATTTGTGACAAGTCAATTTACATCTAGAAAACGCCACAGGGCAGTAGATTTCAAAAAACATTTTGGTCTGGTGAGGAATTTTGATTGAATTGAAGAGTAAATTTTTTGAAAATCTGACTTAAGCTTTACTGTGTCTCGTAAGTTCGTTCGACGTCTTAAGCCTCGGAAATTTCCAAATAGACATGACTCTCTTCAAAAATTTGTCAGTTTTTTTGCTCGAATAAATATTTTGACACAATGATGGGAACAAAAATTAAATTTGTAGTGGTAGAACTCCCTGCAGATGCACAACATGCAACTTATATCATAGGTTTAGGATAGCACTTTTTACCTACAACAACATAGAGACGAACTTCTTAGTATTCCATGGATTCACCGTGCGGGTCCATCGTGTGGCAGAGAGAGAAATCCCGAGTAGACCCCAAGACTTGTGACGCGGGCGTAGGTTTAAGGGCTAAGGGCTTTTTGTCCAGCCAAATCCGATAATATGATCCTACTAGTGCAGCTTTAGATCTCATTCTCGTATAGTTTATTCGAGTACTAACGAATTTTAACGAAAATTATTTCGAATAGTAGTGACTTCACAGGTGTGTTTTCACCTTGGGTTTTGGGTAATGGAAAATGGAACGACCCTTTAGGAAGTCCAGCAGTTGTGAGTTGTGAAGAAGTTTCCGACATAGTTCTTCTTAATTGGAAAAACTTGTGGTATCGCAAATGGAATGATAAGCGCGCATGCGTGGGTATGCCTAATGTAGGCTCATGCAAATGCAGGCGAGTGGCACGCTTGAGGAATGCGGCCCGGAATGGTAAGGCGAGCTGTGATCGACCTTAACGCTGTTATTCGTAATCTACTTACTAATCATTAATCAATGTTATAAAACAATAATAATTGTTGATAAAACAATAACAGTGTCACATTTCAAACATCTCCACATCTCATTGTACATGGACATTTTGATATTTGCTATCAAATTTAGTAACAACTAATTAAATTAAAAATTAAAGAAAACCCCCTACGTTGTGTGTTCACGACCATTTCGGATTTTTAATCTTTCATAGCGATTAGTATTCTACTAGACAAGCCCATTTCATACGGATATTGCGGAACTTGTGAAAAAAAATATAATTTCACCATCTACAGCCTTGGCCAAAAGTATTAGGCACCTAACAATTTTCTGTATCTATTATGAAAGTTTGAGGTGAAAAATGAAACAGATTTTGTTGTGTGTAGTTTTTTATTCATAAAAGTATTAAATTACGTTAATATTTAGTTGGTTCACCTTTGTCTTTTATAACTGCAGCAATTCTTTTCTGCGAACGAGCTTGGTATACCTATTCGGTTGCGGAAATCGCATTCCACTCTTCTGCCAATGCGGCTGGTTGTATGTTGCGACAGACATCTTGGATTTGAAATGTATCCGTATAAATGGTTATCCGTTCATGGTTCAGAAGCTACGATGGCACAGACTGACAGATACACACCCACATACACACACGCCAAACGCACGTCGTTCTTACGTCGAGGATTAAAATATAGATAACAATGATTACCCTAAGCACTACAATATGTGCATTGTGCAACACAGTTAATTAATTTTCGATAGCAAGCCTTCATTTGTATTGATATTGTATAAAAAAAAAAACTCAAACCATTTAACCTGCATGTGACTCAATGTTAAAAAGCTATTGAAAATGTTGATTTTATGATAATATTTCATTTTTTGTTACCTATGTATAATTTCTCAACTGACATATAATTAATTGAAAAACAATAATTATAATTCCATATGCCAGAGATCTTGGCAAAATAGAATGATCGCTTAATTGATTTTATGAACATCTTAATATTGTACTCTATTTTGCATGGAATTAATTTAATTTCATTTCAAAAGAAAAATAAATACATAGTTTCAAGAACATACTAGGTGGCGATGGTGGCTTTTTAGTATTACCAAAGTTTACTTGATTTAGGTGCATTTTGTTAATTATTAAATTTCGTAATTTCGTCGAGCCATGTAAATTTCAAGGGCATACCAGATTATTCCATGTGATTGGGGTGTTTAAGTACAGAGATAATTATCAATAATAATTAATCATAGTTATAGTAGGAGATCCCTCTATACAACGACCTTCACCGAACTGTTTATTGGATGAAGAGTAATTTATATTCAATTTCATAATATGCCAAGAAATATATTGCAAATGGAATGTCTAAAAAATTCATTCCAGAATATTAATTAACAAATATACTTTTTTTACATATTCCACTTAAATTGATTGAATTTCTGAAAAAGCTGTATTAAGTACATACTTATTATTTAGACTAAAGAAAATGATCAGTCCTAAGATTGTCATTTGTTAAAACATAAGTAATTTATTTGCCTTGGATTTGACTAAAAATATTCAAATCATGTTCACAACTTCATGCATCTATCAATCATGATCTCTATCAATTTAGGCAACTCTACAAAATAGACACTATTTAAAAAGCAATTGTCTTGTCCCGTTTTCAACGGGTCATTCGTAAGAGTTTCCGCGTTTTAAAAAAAAATTGTCAAATAGTTGACTATGTTTGATATTTTTCTACCTACTCAATTAATCTAGATATCTACCTAAAGCAGGTTTATGATGTCAACAACTGACCATAAGTACAACCCAAAAACACATGAGAGTAGATATTATAAGCTGCAAATGCGGAAAGTCACCACTGTAAATTTTACGCAAACAAAGGTTTGCTTAGGTTGTGTAAAAGTTGAACTACAATTTATACGAACCTCTGCGATTGTACTAATTATAACATGAGGTTAAGTAAAGTAAGATTAATTTGCGAAGTGCAGAAAAATATGCAATGTTTACGAAATGTAGTTTGCACACACAGCCGACATATGAAACATGTTTTACAATAAAAACAGCTGAATCCGAAAACAAATTAACATGATACTTTACAAATCGTCATCAATAAGAGAATACTGAAATAAAATTGTAGGTGTACAATGTACATGTATAAAAAAAAAATTTACCGCCAAGCAGGGTTGAACGGAAACATTTCTTGAAAAATTAAAGAGTAGAAGAGATAAATTATTATCATTAATATCTGGGTGACATGCTCAGTGCAGCAATTTTAACATTTCATGTTCAAATAGCTACACGACACTGTGTCCCATGTCTTGCTTGTTCAGTCACTCTACATTCAATTCAATTCAATTCATTTATTCGAACCATAAATTCATAAGAACACTTGGTAACGTCATTAACAAAAAGGCATAAGAATCCGTGTACATCTTATATATAAAATTCTCGTGTCACAGTGTTTGTTTCCTTACTCCTCCGAAACGGCTTTACTGATTTTAACCAAATTTTATATGCATATTCTGTAGGTATGAGAATCGGCTACTAGCTATTTTTCATACCCCTAAGTGACAAGGGTTGTTCACTAAGGCAAAACAACGTTTGCGGGGTCAGCTAGTAATAAGATAAAATAACAATGTCAAAATGAATAAAGCTGTAAAGGAGCCTCGTCAATCAAATGCAGCTGTAAAAAGGCTTTGTCAAAGACAAAATGTTTACATGCAAAATGTAAATGTAAACATTATTACTAAAGCCACTGTTAATCTAGAAAATACTGGATATGTTCATTTGTAATAAGAGAATATATACCTAGGTCCATAAAACTCCATAGTGATTTAGGTACTGGTTTGTATAATTTATAGCTAAAAATGGTGACTAAGGTATTACTCCTACTTTACTTGCACATAGACACATAATAGGTTGGCGCCATAATCATACATGGTATTAAATCTAGAGGAAATGTCTTCGTACCGGAAATTTAACAAGCCGAATAACAATGAGTGAAGCCGACAACATAATTAAATTAGAAGCAGGCAATTGTCAACTTCATGGTCAGTGGTCACAAGAAGTAATTGATTAGTTAAGGTTTTCAATTTGATCTAACGCATTCCTGTACGGGTTTAAGCGTGTTTAGCTATTCGTAGGCCATAGTGCGTCTAAAGACATTGACGGTGTTGCCACGCACATAAAACTGACAGCATGGCTAAAAATAAATTATCTGTTGAATTGCGATCCATCCATACAAATTTACAATTCACGATCGTTCATCAGATTTTTAAAGTCATAACTAGGTACTTCTTTTGGCGCGTTACGGAATAAAACCGGCCAAGTGCGAGTGGGACTCCCGCACGAAGGGTTCCGTTCCATTAGCAAATAAACGGTGAAAACCTCTGGCTTTATTTCGAAATCCGTACACATAGACTATCACAGTTTCCGCAGACAGGCTTTCATCCAAAATGTTTAACTAAAGCTTTAATTTTAGCTTTTGAAACTAACGGCGAATTCGATAGCGCGTTTTATTCTTTTAGTGGCGCCATCTAGTTTGGTTGGGACGGACTAATTGAGCAAGACACGGTAAAAAATGAGTTTGTTGTATGGGAGCCCCCCTTAATTCATTTTATTTTATTTTTAGTATTTGTTGTTATAGCGGAAATAGTCCATTGAAATGTTACATTTTTTAGGCCTTACCTTGCGTTTTTTAGAGGACACAATTTTATTTATTTGATGTGTAGGTCAGTGTAAAGCTAAAAACAAGTTTGTGGGGTCGCAACCCTTGTCCCACGGCCGCCATCTTCAAAATAGGGGTTGAAATGGTTTCTACGGTATATCTCTTACACTATTTATTTGATTTAAAAAAATGTGAACATTTTTTGTTGCAAATTAAATTCTCTACAACTTTGGCCCAGTAACTTTTTGTCGTAGAACTATAAATAAAAAAGTTATTAGCGATTATATTATTATTAAAGTTATTTTTTCAACAAGTCAATAGCTAAGGTTTTACAGCGCTCCGAAGTGAGTACTATTTTTATTTATATCTATTTTACTTATTGATGTAGTGATATTAAACGATGACGCAGTCTACGATGCAGTGCGATTACTTACGAGAAATCGATTGATTCTCAATTTTAAAAACGCCCAGATTATATCCATTACGGAATAAATGTTCTTCCAACAAAAAAAGAGGTAAAACCTCTTCGATTGAGTCTTTCTAAAACCATGAGACTAACTCCTTTTCACAATAACTTACTGTAATCCCATAACATTGAAAGGCTGCAAAATGTAGTATGTGTATAGTACGACCTATTACGGAAGAACTTTCCAAGTTGAGCGAATAAGAGACAGTGGTCGCTCATTATTAACCCCAAAATTATTATTAATAATAATAATTATTATTATTATTAATCAAAAACGACGGGGTGTTATGAGTTCGACGTGTCTGTGTGAAGTAGTAGCTCCCAAACCGATTTTGATATCGATGTTTTTGATTGACACGTGAATTAATTGTGTTATTCTTATACTTCATCAAAATCAGTACAACCGTTTTAAAGTTATCGGCTCTTTTGTTAGTTGTGGTAGGAATCCTAGACGTATGAAGGATATTTACCTTACTTATAAACATACGTGTGCCCCACGGATATTCATGGTGTGGCCTAACATTAAAAAGCAATTGCGTTGGGAGTTTTTTTGATTCTATTTAATGTAGACTTGTCGTATGAATTTTATTTGTTGAAAATGTAGACTGTTGTTTGTCGATTTACTCCATTTGCAATTTATCTGTTGTATTTTATTTAATTGTATTTATTGGATATGTAAGTAGGTATTTAATTATCGTATATATTAGTTTATTATTTTTAACTACATTACTAATATTATTGTATAAGATTTATGACACTCTATAATATATATATTTTTTCATAATTGTTATTTTCATTCCAATATATTTGTAGGTATGTACCTATGTATATAATTTTGATAAGTTTAATTCTTATTTGCACACCCCGTATACTTGTCCAAATATTATTATCCATCCTAAGGTTGCCTGGAAGAGATCGCTTTCAGCGATAAGGCCGCCCATTGTCGCACTACTTTAAAATGTATTGTTCTTTATTTTCTGTATTTCTTGTTCTTTGGTGTGTCAATAAAGAGTATATCTATCTATCTATCTATGCATGCGTCGAGTAAAATATTTGTCATGTAAAATTTTTGAGGACGAGTACCTACTAACGTACTCGTACTCGACGCTTGACTCTGACTTGACTCGAGTTTTGATCGTAACAGCTTCGCTATTGAAAACTGATCTGCAACGATTTTGTAAGGTTACAATTGGCATCCATTCATAAATAATCAATAACATTGGCAGAGTCCGTCTGGGGAAGTACCACACCTTTGCCAGTTATTCTACCGCCAAGCAGTAACGTGCAAACATTACTGTGTTCCGGTTTGAAGGGCAATGTTTCCAGATAAATCAGGGCTTAGAGATATAACATCTTGGATCTCTGGGTGACGAGCGCAATGCAGTGCTAGGCAATGATTTGGACTCTTCATGTTCCAATAGCTGCGTGTCACTGTGCTGTTATGTGGCAGGCATGTTGCTTAACATCAGGCACATGGCCTGCTCATCTCATCACTCTATATTTAAAAAAAAAACCTAGTACCTACATACCTAAAGTTATTTATTCCATTTATTCCAACATATTATTAAGCATAATTGATACTATCAGGGTTTCCAAGATTCCATGAAATTGTTTTTGATGTATAAAACAGGTTATACTTATTTAATAGAATCGATACTTACTCAAGCAAAGACAAAGCAAGGACTGCGAAATAGCAAACTCAGATTTATTAAATTCCAGGTTTTAAAAGATGGCGCGTGCAAAAGAATCTCATTCAGAATACCTATACCTACTCAAAAGCAACCAGTAATTTGTGGCAATGACAATAAATTATTACGCCGGCAATCATTATAATATTTTATTCGGACACGCAGGTGGGCTTGGTCGAACTCGGATGAGACGAGAAAAAAATGCGTATTCATTTTCTCGGTATCGATATGAACCGGGCGGGGTCCATCGAAAGTAGGGTTACCATCTTTACAAAACTTTTTTATTTTTATTTGTGAAACTATTGAAACTCACATTTTGATTGATGATGTGTTTTAAGATCTGACAAGGGTAGTTCAATTTCCTTAGGAAAGGCGACAATCGCGACAATGTTTCATGATTTGATTTGATTTTGAAAAATGTCAAACAAAATGAAACATCGGCGCCACTTGTGGTGAAGATTAGAACTATCTTTAACAGGTATATTTACACCTTAAAACGCCTCTTTTGTTCCGAGATTCGATTGCTGTACAAGAGTCGAAAATATTTGTTATAAAATGTAAAAAAGCTTTGTTACAAAAAGATTATTGTTTACACGTAAGAATTTTCAACACCAACCTCATTTTCATAAATAAAGTAGCCAAGTGCGAGTTGGACTCGGCCATGAAGGGTTCCGTTCCAGCAAGTAACATAATATACATAGTACACATAGTTCTTGTAGTTTGTTGTAACTTTGATCGAAGTTTTAATAATAGTGTATTTATGACGTACTAAAAAAAAACTACTCATCAGATCGAGGTGAAACTAACTTTCGTTGGTAGTTTTCATGGTAATGTACATCATATATTTTTTTTAGTTTTTTATTCTCTTACTTTAGAAGTTAGAGGGGGGGGGACACACATTTTACCACTTTGGAAGCGTCTCTCGCGCAAGTTATTCAGTGTAGACAAAAATTATATTAGAAACCTCAACATCATTTTTTAAGACCTATCGATAAACACCCCACACGTGTAGGTTAGATGAAAAAAAAATTTTTGAGCTTCAGTTCTCAGTATGGGGGGCAACCCTATTTTTTTTTATTTTTAACTTTTGTAAAAATCTTAATGCGGTTCACAGAATACATCTACTTACCAAGTTTCAACAGTGTAGTTCTCATAGTTTCGGCAAAAAGTGGCTGTGACATACGGACGGACAGACAGACAGACAGACAGACAGACATGACGAATCTATAAGGGTTCCGTTTTTACGTTTTACGGAACCCTAAAAACACATCGGTACATAATTACAAAAACAATGAATTATTTACAACCGTACAAGTTCCAGATATTCGTGCAATGAAAAACTGTACTCAATATCAAAAGCGAGCTATTTAAATATCAGATCAACTCAACTAGCTTTTTGTAAAAATAACACGTGAAACAAGTAAAGAAGTTGATTTTGCAGAATATCACTTTGTTAAGTCTTTAAGTCTTACTTAGTCAGTATGCAAATTTATTCATGAGAACGAGCTTTTACGCAATGGGATTTTCACACCTTATTTACGTTACTACTGCCTTCTGCTAACAATTTGTCATAAGAACGTCCACATTGTTTTTAATTATATCAAATTTCCAACTTCTAAAAGCCATGATTGAATTTCAAATGTTATATGAGCAGTCATTGTAAAGAAAACGAAATATTTGTATTAGTGACCATAAGTTTGTGTAGATATATCCTTAACCTTAGCTTTTTCTTGCTAGGTCTAAAAAGACATATCGCCAATAACTTAAATTGTTGGAAAAAGAGCTTAAAAATAGTTTTGTAATGTGATCAGTTTTGTAATTTAAAAACTTATCTACCGGATTTTATAAATGAAGAACTATGTTTACATACATACTTTTTACTTTTTTTACGTTTCAAGTGATGTAAATTTTCGAGATGGAGTTTATAAAATCAATATTACGTCGAATCGTAGGACTGAAATCCGTACATTGTCCGAACTAATTCGGATGTTTGGTGACTTGAATCGAATGTCAATCGGTCACTGATCTCGGTTTTGGCGGGAGAAACTCGACGTGCGACTTTTTTGTGTATTTTACTTTCTCGGCAAATGGCGGCCGCCTTGTGATGCCACATTGTCATTTTGGAAAATAAATCAATTGTATTGTTGATTTGGAGTTAGTTTGTGGAAAAATAAGATATAACCGTAGTTTTCCCAACATATCCTAGGAAGCTCACGCAAGTCAAAGCCTGTAAAATTTTTGGGAACTACTTAGGTATATATCACTAATGAATCTTGACTTTTAAAAAAATATAACGAAATTAGTCAAACCACTAACGAAATTAATACAATTAATCAAAAATATAAATCGTATATACCTAGGTACTAACTACACAGAACCAGATAGCAAATGGACAGTTTCAAAATAGAACTGTCTATGGGATGCGTTAGTTATGTACCTAAATATCACAAATGACCCCGAAATACCAGATAGTCCGTGAAATATTCAGTTATAAACTTTACAATCCAAGGTTTCCGCCAAGTAATGTTTGGTATGCAAACCTCGAAGCACGATTAGACGTAGTGACGTTGATAAAACCACTTTCTTAGGTCGAATTAAATGGTGGAGCCACTATCTTTTAGCTTAAGAAAAACTCGTCAAAGACGTTAAGATTGTTTTAGAAAAAAAAAAAATAGTATCGTCGTTGGTCGGCTGTATAGAGTTTCTGTATTTTTGAGGTGTGTCAAATGTGCGACGAGGTAGCGACGAAGCATGTCGGTCCGTCCTGAGCCAGCTGATTGTGAAAGCTATATAACCTTGAACGGAGTCTTGCGGTGTCGCACACGATGTGAATGGTCAAAATGACCTACAAAGGCTACGTCACTGACGAATGGTTTTTTCTTCTCGATCGGCCATCTGCGTCTGCAGAAACAGTTTTTTATGAATAGAATTCGTTCGCGTCACGAGTGTTGAAGCTTCCTCGATTAACAGTTTATGACGGTGGTGACCTTAAGTGACGTATGTATATGTATTTGAGTTTGTTGCTGTGAAATTAATCATAAAATAGAGATCTTCGAGAAAATTATTATTTGTTCTGAAAATGCAAAGTAACTAAGGGTCTTGAAGTAAGTATTTTATTATTGTACATTC
This sequence comes from Ectropis crepuscularia, assembly GCA_963693475.1. Classification (NCBI taxonomy): domain Eukaryota; kingdom Metazoa; phylum Arthropoda; class Insecta; order Lepidoptera; family Geometridae; genus Ectropis; species Ectropis crepuscularia. The sequence continues at coordinate 14,869,242 of OY856356.1, forward strand.
AAACTTAAAACGTCTATAAATTTACTACATAATATTGTACATACTAGTTTTTAAGTTCTTTGTTAAGCAGACTCAATTTAATTCGCAACTTATCAGTTTTTCTAATTATTATGTTGAAAGTTTCAGTTTCAACATAATAATGATTCAAGTTGTTTCTTTTGATTTGTATAAGGTACGCATTTTAAAATGTAAAGTGACTTCGGTCCTATATCTGTCGATAAGCTCTAGGCAGCAAAGGGCTCATTTGCATGAGCCGTTAACACGACGTACGACATATGCACCTACTCGTGTAATACTTGCCTCATGCATTTAGTTTGCACACAACTATGTAACTATAGTAGATCCAACCGTTTATCCTCTTTTTGACAGCACCAATAGAACGTAATTGCGTCATGTTACGCAAAAGTTTACTTTTAAATGCGAGGTTTTAAAAATATGACAACTGCTTAAATTTGCTCCTTGATCCCGTATAATAATCATCTTTCACAAAATGAGTCCATAAGTGCAGTAGTTTTTTTATAAATTCCATAAAATAACAAACGTTTTTAAAAAATTACGTTCTATGGCTATCAACATAGTGATGTTACGAAGTTACGATTGAGATATCGATATTGTTTATGAACTATTTTTACACGGGTGTTTTCCGTTCTCGGCACATAATATCGGATTTATTTTTATGTAAAACCGTTATATTGATGCGCCTCAGGAAAACATACAGCATTATTTGAAGACGTGTTTATCTCCTGGTGTATATCCAAAAAAAAACAAGGTTATGATGACTGAAACATTTGAATATTTATTAAAATAAAGTGTTAAATAACATTTTGTAGTTAGGTAAATTAACAAAGTTTATTTATGTCTGATGTAAACTTTGAAGAACATGATGTACCATTTTCGTTAATTTCTAAATAAATTAACCTGATATGCTTAATGTGTTAAAATATTTCCATATTTGGCTTAATAATGTCTCATCAGTCGGTCACCCAAAGGTTACTGCTGTACCTGATCAATTTTTCAATAACACGATGTTAAGCAACTGCTATAAGTAAAATTTATTTAAAATGACTCGAAATTTATTCGGGTTTTCTTAGATAGGGACTAGTAATATGTGATAGCACACAAATTATCTTCGTTTTCTATGATTATACTACCACCGCAACAATACTTATGTGTATTCGGTCTGTAACATTTAAAAATGGTAACAAATCTACCCTTATTCTCGGAAATGTATAGGGTATTATCAATACTCGTGAAGATGTTAATGTGATGACATCTTTCAGCGACATGTACAGCGGACCAGCACGGCGGGCCACGGCCTTTCCCCGAGTTCTAGTGGTGGGAACGAGCCAGAAGGCTGGGTATGGGCATTTTTCGCCATTTATGGCATATCCTGGGGTTTGTGCTAGACATAACATAGTATTTACTCATGGTATTTCGGTTGCCTGGAAGAGATCGCTATTAGCGATAATGTCGCCACTTGGTTCACTAGTTCTAGGATAAGTCCCTGTTGTTTAAGTATTATATTGTGGATAATAAAGAGTTTCTATCTTTTTATAGTCTTTTATAATATTAGTTGGCTAGTAGAGAGCCACCACTTTAAACGTCATTGTTGTATAGTTCAAATGTATAGTATGTATTTGTATAATTTGAAATGGATATATTGAATCCGTTAATTATTTATCTTCTAGTTTGCTTTCTATTCTCTCTCGCTTCGTCTAATGCTGGCTTTCATTAGACTCAGTATCTGTTTTTTCTTACAAGTACAGAGTTTTCGTCGTCTAACATAACCACAAATAAAACAATTGTTCATTTTAATACAATTCATTAATTTATAATGTTTTTGGCAGAATAACTGAATTTAAGCTTCTTCTAACTCAAAACGTATGAACATAAGAAAAAAAAATTAAACGAAAGTTGTAGGAAATAAACTAGGTAGTCTTTAAAAAAGGTCTGATGCGTTTTATTGATTACTCTAATATTTCAAGAGTTATCGGCTGCAATAGAAAAACTGGTTAATTAAATGAGCCATAAATCGTAAACGCTACATGTCACAGAAAAGTTTTCCGGCCACAAAAGATGCAAAATATTATTTTCTACAATAACGACCTCAACAATTTTTGCCCTAAAGTTTATAGTTTCCGAGATATTAGCCAAGCTCACAGCAATGTTTTACTTTTAAAAATTCGGCAACCGGACTTTGGGACTGATTTTTCGCAGGCAACCCGACAAAATGTCATGTTCTTATTTGCCAAAATAATCTTTAATTTTATTTAATTTCAATTTAATAACCAGACCGTTGGAAAATGCTAGTATCGATGTACCTGTTTATACTTGGTCACAACACTATAACTGACAAATTAGATCTGCCAAAAAGATAATAAATGGTTGGATTCACTATAACCGCTGTATTCTAAACGTCTTACTTAAAAATACATTTTACGGCATTTTCAGATCATCAGACAGAAGCAAAAACCTACAAAAAAAAGGTTAAGATTAATATTTTGACATCTGTCACTTCGATCTGTCATTCTAAAAAAGCTTCGTTGAAAAAGCTTCCTTTTTTGAAATCTTCAGTCTGTTGTACTCGTAGTTTCGTTCGTCGAACTGCTTCCTAGCGCATTTGCGTAGACATGTTTTGTAAGACGTTGACCTTAATGTACCTATTACTTATCCAATACGAACTTCAAATCAAAAGTCGAGGTCGACAGTTTTACTACCACACCTACAGTACAGTTAGAGAAAATTATGCAAACAAGACATTAAACTTGATAGGTGGATACCTACCTACGTGGATAGATATCGAGTTATTTGAATATACATAATGTGTATACTGGCATTAAAATATGGCTTGTAGTGATGTTAACTTTTCAATTTTTGATATACCTACCTACAATTCTTTATTTGTTAAAACTATCAAACTCAACCCCATAATGAAAATTACCATGCCGTCATTTTTTTGATGATCTATTTGACAGGTAGTTTTTATGTAAACCAAAACATATAGGTTTATTCACATATCAACATATTATAAACTATCAGCCAAAGACAATATACCCATTTAACTGATCGTACGACTGCCCCTCCTTAGCGTTTTATAAGCATAATTGCACTATACCTGTAGCGAGTTCGGTCAGTCAGACTTTTGATTTCGACCGAAAGAGTGCTGGCAAAAAAGCCGTAAAAAACTATAAAACATGGGTTTCTGCTCAGTGAAATGGTGCAGAAAGAATAGCAGGACATCCAGCTTTACAAAAGACGGTATATCATTTCACAAGTAAATAGGTAATTTAATGTAATAATTAGAAAAACAAAACATCATCAATCTACAAAATTATAACGAACATTAAAAAAAACGAATTGGGAACCCGTTGATGTCTTTCTTTGCATACTGCTCTGTCCTTAAAAGTTTGCATATCTTTATCTCGTTTTGTCCGATCATTAGTGGAAAGTTGTGCACGTCACACGGATATTCGGCTTATCACAGGGCGGCTTTTTACCTCGTCCAGCACCCCCGCTAGTGACTTGTGAATTTAAGCAAAATTCGTTTCATTGCCGATCAACAGACTATTTAATCTGTGCTAGCAGCGCTTCGTGGTTTTATCGGCGTAGTTCCCGTTATCGTATTTTTTCCATATTTTTTTTCAATTTTATAGGTTTACACTTGACCGCCATCTCGCCTGATGTTAAGCGACGATGCGGTCTACGATGGAGCGTGTTTACCTAGAAAAAAAAACCGGTTCACTCTCGATTTGAAGACACAAAGATTGTAACCATCGGGGAAAACCCACTCAGGCAACGTATTCCTAGACGTTCTTATCACAAAAAAAGAGTCAAATTTCTTCGTTCGTGTCTTTGGAACATCAACCATGAAACGATGTCGCTTTTTCGAGCTACGAGCATTCCGATACAAAAAGTAGCCTATGTGGTATTCCAGACTATAATATGTCTTTTAAATTTAAACCCGATGTGTCGTGATTGAGCTTGTTGCTCAATCACGTCGCAAACTTTCGCATTTACAATATTCGATTGAAAAGCTCTGAGGTGGTTAATTTTGTTCAATACGTGCATCCAATAAATTAGCTGCATAAATTCTGAAGTCCATTCACACAATTCGTGCATCCGAATATTTACTATGCGCCAGTGTAGCTAATGTCGTGATCACTGTCACATGACTATTTATATTATTGAAAATAGTACAATGTCTTATTCGAATTAACGACACGTAAAGTCTTCATTTAATTTTAACAATTTATTTTGCAAGAAACTTGTTTATTGGGTTTTAAAAAGACTTACACCGTGTCCGCAATTGTTTAATAAAAAAATAATTGGCAGTCATAGGAACTGCCGATAGAAGTGAAAACTTATAATTCAGAATTTGATAGCTTACTTTGGAAACTACACGGGTGTAACCGGAGGGTGTGGCCTGGTCATCATGGCATGACCATCTAGAAATGCGTCAGCATTTCCCATTGGCTGACGTATTTCTAGACGGCCATGCCATGATGGGCAGGCCACGCCCTTATAGCATTTCCCATTGGCTGACGCACTTCTAGATGGCCAATGGGTATGGTCCCGAGTTTACCCGAATATTTCTTATCATACCCGAGCGTGACGCTAGAACTCAATTCACAGCCCACGAAAAATCTGTCTAGGCGTGCCAAAAGAAGTTTTCACTTCAAAAAGACTCAATTCAACTGTTTCGTTCAGCTTTGCTTGTTAAGAGGCGGACGTCGAATGTTTTTCCCTGCAAAGGTCTCTCCACCATCAAAATTCTTGACTATCAAGAATTTTTCAACAGGGTTACTTTAAACACCTCTCCGGGTTGGCAAATCATTCTCAACATTTTTGATGTGGAACAACATTAAAAAATAAACAAAGGCTATCAGTTACTATCAAATGCCGTCAGATTTTTTGCCATTATTTCATAAAATATTTAGCAACTGCTAGTCTTCCCGGTTAAATGCTAAAAAAAATTATTTAAATATGAAAATTTCAGCCAACTGTGAACGATTACTCTGCTACTAAAAGCATGTACGATCTTACAAAGTCATATTATTTAACGTATATAAAGCTGGATTACTTGCAAAATAACACATAGGTAGCTGAACATATTTAATTAGAAAACCAGCTTCACTTCCAAAGTCCTCATTGAGGGAATATTCCGATCTGTCCCCCTGTTCTGTCCCCACAGGGTGACAGAACGAACAAAAAAGTTTGATCTGTCCCCTGTTCACGATAAGGGGGACAGTTCGAACTTTATTCACCTCCTTAATGTTCTATCTGTCCCCCTATCGTCATTAGGGGGACAGATAAAACATTTTAATTCCTGTTTGTCCCCAATATAATTAAATAAAGATATATATTCTTTATAGTAATGCAAACCTAAATTGAAATAAAAGACAAAATGTTTTGATTTATAATCGCCTTTATTTACAAACATAAATTATTATAAATATTTCTTCTATTTCTCTAACAATTATTAGTCTCATAAATTACGAACTTACTAACATCGCGAATATCAATCAACATATCACATAGATAATCAAAGTAGATATTTCACATGTTACAATCAGCCTTCTGATTTGATTTGCTAACCTATTTCTACATATGACAACTTGACTATAAAACTATAAGACTATAAAACTCAAAACTTAAACAAACGTAAAATTTGTAAAAAAATACTGTTAAATAAAATAGCTATCTTAATTTCTCCAATAAATGACCAACTGTGATTTCACCAGCTACAAACTGCTTTTGACAATTATTTATATATTCGTCTTTCAGAATATTATTTTTTGTGCGATTATTTGAGATCGGAGACAATTGGTTTTGGATCTGTTGTGATATGACTCTATAAAAATCTGCGTCCTTTTGTAAAGTAACTAACAGCATATTTATGTTGGGGCTCTTTTTGCCGACTGCGTTATTTAAGGCATGGTGCCAGCCCTCTAAAAAATTTTTAGTACGATGACGTTAATCGAAAACACACCAAGATTTTCTGAACTCGGCATCACGCGGTTTGATCCATTGTTTAATCATATACATACGAAATTTCTCACTTTGGGCATCATTCGGACTTTCTGATGCGATATAAGCCCATCCATTTAAAATTTCATAATCAGGTATCAGTGGGAGTACGGCACTCAGTGCCACTTGCCTTTTTAAAAACTTTGATTTAGTTAGCCCAAGAGCGGCTCCTTTCTTCCAGACTGCTTGGTTGTAATGAAAGAAACAACCTTTAACTGAAACTTCTGGGAAAACCTTTTTTATTGGATTCATTGCTGCAATTTCATAGTCAGATTTGTAAGTTTTAGGTTTCCAAACTGGAATTTGTGACTTTATCAAGTTAAATAAAATTTCATAGCTCTTTTGATCTTTATGACTCATCAATGCGTATACTACGGGCACAATATGAGTAGTCGCATTCTTACTGCCGAAATCTGCATGTATAGTATAAATCTGTTGAAATAGTTTTGGACAGCTTTTAAATGTTTCATCACTTAAAAATCTAGATTACTCATAAGGTGTCTCATATCTCCGGCACTAAATATTACTATTCTAATACCTTGGTGACTGTAGTCCGCTAATAGAAAAGGTATACATTTGGGAGGTATTGTCACTTCATTAAGATCAGTAAAAAATATTTTTTGCATTTGTACAGCATCATTCCGTTTTTTGTGTAATGTACTCTTGATGTTTTTAAAGGGTGGTAGTTTTTTAATTAAATCGAGACCATCATCTTTCATAGAACCTATGGCTTCTTTGTAAATTCTTGGCACATCAAAAGTAAAAACTTGTAGCAAATCAAATCAGAAGGCTGATTGTAACATGTAAAATATCTACTTTGATTATCTATGTGATATGTTGATTGATATTCGCGATGTTAGTAAGTTCGTAATTTATGAGACTGATAATTGTTAGAGAAATAGAAGAAATATTTATAATAATTTATGTTTGTAAATAAAGGCGATTATAAATCAAAACATTTTGTCTTTTATTTCAATTTAGGTTTGCATTACTATAAAGAACATATATCTTTATTTAATTATATTAGGGACAAACAGGAATTAAAATGTTTTATCTGTCCCCCTAATGACGATAGGGGGACAGATAGAACATTAAGGAGGTGAATAAAGTTCGAACTGTCCCCCTTATCGTGAACAGGGGACAGATCAAACTTTTTTGTTCGTTCTGTCACCCTGTGGGGACAGAACAGGGGGACAGATCGGAATATTCCCTTACATTGACTTATTGAAGCAACGTTCTGTAGGAATATTCCGATCTGTCCCCCTGTTCTGTCCCCACAGGGTGACAGAACGAACAAAAAAGTTTGATCTGTCCCCTGTTCACGATAAGGGGGACAGTTCGAACTTTATTCACCTCCTTAATGTTCTATCTGTCCCCCTATCGTCATTAGGGGGACAGATAAAACATTTTAATTCCTGTTTGTCCCTAATATAATTAAATAAAGATATATGTTCTTTATAGTAATGCAAACCTAAATTGAAATAAAAGACAAAATGTTTTGATTTATAATCGCCTTTATTTACAAACATAAATTATTATAAATATTTCTTCTATTTCTCTAACAATTATCAGTCTCATAAATTACGAACTTACTAACATCGCGAATATCAATCAACATATCACATAGATAATCAAAGTAGATATTTTACATGTTACAATCAGCCTTCTGATTTGATTTGCTACAAGTTTTTACTTTTGATGTGCCAAGAATTTACAAAGAAGCCATAGGTTCTATGAAAGATGATGGTCTCGATTTAATTAAAAAACTACCACCCTTTAAAAACATCAAGAGTACATTACACAAAAAACGGAATGATGCTGTACAAATGCAAAAAATATTTTTTACTGATCTTAATGAAGTGACAATACCTCCCAAATGTATACCTTTTCTATTAGCGGACTACAGTCACCAAGGTATTAGAATAGTAATATTTAGTGCCGGAGATATGAGACACCTTATGAGTAATCTAGATTTTTAAGTGATGAAACATTTAAAAGCTGTCCAAAACTATTTCAACAGATTTATACTATACATGCAGATTTCGGCAGTAAGAATGCGACTACTCATATTGTGCCCGTAGTATACGCATTGATGAGTCATAAAGATCAAAAGAGCTATGAAATTTTATTTAACTTGATAAAGTCACAAATTCCAGTTTGGAAACCTAAAACTTACAAATCTGACTATGAAATTGCAGCAATGAATCCAATAAAAAAGGTTTTCCCAGAAGTTTCAGTTAAAGGTTGTTTCTTTCATTACAACCAAGCAGTCTGGAAGAAAGGAGCCGCTCTTGGGCTAACTAAATCAAAGTTTTTAAAAAGGCAAGTGGCACTGAGTGCCGTACTCCCACTGATACCTGATTATGAAATTTTAAATGGATGGGCTTATATCGCATCAGAAAGTCCGAATGATGCCCAAAGTGAGAAATTTCGTATGTATATGATTAAACAATGGATCAAACCGCGTGATGCCGAGTTCAGAAAATCTTGGTGTGTTTTCGATTAACGTCATCGTACTAAAAATTTTTTAGAGGGCTGGCACCATGCCTTAAATAACGCAGTCGGCAAAAAGAGCCCCAACATAAATATGCTGTTAGTTACTTTACAAAAGGACGCAGATTTTTATAGAGTCATATCACAACAGATCCAAAACCAATTGTCTCCGATCTCAAATAATCGCACAAAAAATAATATTCTGAAAGACGAATATATAAATAATTGTCAAAAGCAGTTTGTAGCTGGTGAAATCACAGTTGGTCATTTATTGGAGAAATTAAGATAGCTATTTTATTTAACAGTATTTTTTTACAAATTTTACGTTTGTTTAAGTTTTGAGTTTTATAGTCTTATAGTTTTATAGTCAAGTTGTCATATGTAGAAATAGGTTAGCAAATCAAATCAGAAGGCTGATTGTAACATGTGAAATATCTACTTTGATTATCTATGTGATATGTTGATTGATATTCGCGATGTTAGTAAGTTCGTAATTTATGAGACTAATAATTGTTAGAGAAATAGAAGAAATATTTATAATAATTTATGTTTGTAAATAAAGGCGATTATAAATCAAAACATTTTGTCTTTTATTTCAATTTAGGTTTGCATTACTATAAAGAATATATATCTTTATTTAATTATATTGGGGACAAACAGGAATTAAAATGTTTTATCTGTCCCCCTAATGACGATAGGGGGACAGATAGAACATTAAGGAGGTGAATAAAGTTCGAACTGTCCCCCTTATCGTGAACAGGGGACAGATCAAACTTTTTTGTTCGTTCTGTCACCCTGTGGGGACAGAACAGGGGGACAGATCGGAATATTCCCTCATTGAGTAAGTTGTTGATAAGCGACGCACACGCATACTAATGACTCGAATGCACTACGAATAACAGTATGGAGACGCACCTACAATTATCGCAGTATCCCATATACTTACACAAGAAATATCCAAGTAAAAAGTAATCGAATTTTTGAGTTAACTTGAAACGGTAGATTTGTGACGATCAAAGGATACATGCAGGCAGTGTAGTTAGTAATAGTGGTAGACTCTTGTCAGAGTCCGCCTGGGGAAGTACCACACCTTAGCCAGTTATTCAACCGCCAAGCAGTAATATGCTGCAACTAAACTGTGTTCCGGTTTGAGACGCAATGGTTCCAGAGAAATTATAGGGCTTAGAGATCTGATATCTTAGATCTCTGGGTGACGAGCGCAGTGCAGTGCTAGGTTATGATTTGGACTCTTCGTCTTCCAATAGCTGCGTGTCACTGTGCTGTTATGTGGCAGGCATGTTGCTTACCATCAGGCACATGTTCTGCTCGTCTCATCACTCTACACTATAAAAAAATCATACAAGAACAAAACTAACATTTTGAAATTCCCCCGACCATCTTGGATTTGAAATTTTTCATAGTGTATTAGTATTCTACTCACAGAACAGAAATCAAGTAGAAGGCTCGTAGCTGAATCTCACTAGAAAAACCACCGTATCACGTTTGCACACAAACGTGGTTTTGATATATTTTAAACACATTAAAACAATGCTAGTGATTTGTCCCATAGTGACGAACCTAAAATGATGTATTGCATTTAGTTACGTACCTAAAAATGAACCCTATTGCTAAACACAATAAATCTGTTATTGTCAACTATTCAAAATGTTGTTACGACTTTCTTGGATAACTCAATTTTATCTAATTACAGGAAAAAGTACCGTATCCTGAATGTGACTAAGTCGCTTATTATGTACCATTATCAGAACTTTTAGGGCGTATCGCATACATCAGTGCTACGAACTTTCTAAACTCAACCTTAGTAGAATAGAATAAGGTGGTAACTATTATCATCTTTCAAAAATGTAAGTTGTTTTCACTAGTGCGCACTAGATGTCACTAATTGTAAGATTAGTGACATCTAGTGCTCACTAGTTCTGCTACTTCATACTAGATGGCACTTTATGTAATTTATGCAACTATGAACGCTACCTTCTTTAAAATAAGGGATTCGTAAATATAAGCCGGTCGTGCTAATAGTAATAAGACACTGCTGTTACATTTTCATTAAATTATCGATGTTACGTTATTCAGTTTACGTACCTATCGTATAATGTAATCATAATATTATGATTAAATTTGTTCATGTACCATCTTAATTTTATTAACTTTAGAGTGAAGCGTAACAGAGTTTTGTAAAAGAACGTAATTACTAGGAAGAAACTACAAAAATACTCGGAGGAAACTAAATAAATATCTTAAGTAAATGAAGTAATGATGAAATTCTTCTAGTCTTGGCAAGTAGCACTAAAATTTGTATTTTAGTCGAATGATATTTTTCTTGAGTGAGGTAGAGATAAATAAATATAGGTGAAACATTTACACACAACATCATCTGACGCTAAACTAAGCTAAGCTTGTAATATGGCGGCCAGATAGCTGTTATAAATACTTACTTATTACACATAGTAACACTCAGATACAGTCAAAATATTTGAATCCATCACACATATATTTGCACTGTGTGGGAATCGAACTCACAATGTAAGGAAATAGTTATTTTCTTTGAGGGACGACCTTGTCATTTAAGTTGTTGTCAGTAAAAATTCAAGATGTTTTTATAACCATGAATAGAAACTTGAGGAGACTAAAATAAACAAAAGGGATATAGAAAAGGAACAGGGTTTCAGTCAAAACAATACTCGAACTAATAAAAGTTTATACATAAAAATCAACAACAAAAACAGGGCAACAGGGCAGTACCTATTTCCTTTTTTTTATTATAAAACCGCTGTCTAAAAAGTGCTCAGAGCAAATCGTGCTTGTTTTGGAAGGAAACCAATTTTGCCTTCCTGTAGCTTCTATCCATTTCTCCTTAACAACGGGACTTTTAGGAAAACTGAAATGATAAAATGTAATTAAATTATTCAAATACCATATAACAAAAGATAATATATTTGTTTCACAAAACTGTACAAGTTAGAAATATCGATATTAGCCATTTTAACAGCTTGTGTACCATCTTTAATTGAGTAGCGCTACTGAGTAGCGCTACTCGCATGCATAGAATGATCGAGAATATCATATATAGCTTGAATGAAAATGGACCTTATTACAATGACTTTAAAGTTGACTTCCTTTAAATCATTTCTCTCTTTAAGCTAATATTAATTTATTTTCACAATAAAATCACAAATAAATAAAATAAGACTTACCGATGGTACGATATGCCTCCTTTGGATAAAGTTTTAGCACGGCTATTGTTTTTACACTCAATAACTGCACAATACGGCATGACTGCTTACTTTTTATTCAAAATCGCGGATTCAGGAGTACTGCAGTAGTGGCAGAGCACGACTAAGTATTCGGAAGTGGGCGTACTCTCTAGTAGTATGCGTAGTATGCGGAGATTGCGCTTACTTAGTACTACGATTGCCCCGCCTACTTGCTACTTCTTCTTGATTTCTGTTCTGATTCTACTGGACCAGCCTTTCCCTTCCTCCGTTAATACCCACATTGAAGGTGTTGTAAAAAAAAAAATATGATAAGCCATTTTGTGGCAGCGGCGATTTTGGACTGATTTTCATTAAACACAACCAGAACACACACTCGACTAATGCACGTTTCAAACAAAAACATTCATCAAAATCGGTTCATCCGTATGGGAGTGGCACAGACACACACGTCAAACTTATATCACCCCGTCAGGGTTAAAAAAAATGCTACATGCTTGTCTCATAGTAGTCATTGCTAAGAAAATGCTTTTGATGAAAACTGGAACCCAGTCCCAGAAATGGAAAAGCTTAGTGAGCTACATATTTATGGACAAAAAACAATTACTTAATATGACTTCACTCAAAAAAAATATATCTTTTTGACTTAGGTTAGCTTTGACGGAGCATTTAGATATGTCAGATATTATTAAATAAAAAAAAGTCTTACTGCATTCATACTGTGTCACTATTTAGCACAGACGTGAGGCGTAATGTTTGCACAGTAGTCGATAGAAAGTAAGACGTCTTACAAAATACGAACCTATACCGGTACGATTTGCATTGCGTTGTCCATACGTAGAAATGGAACGATACCGGCTTAGCTACCTCTGGCACAATAAATGAAAACGCATTTTCTAATGTTCAACTTACTATTGATGAGGATAAACAGATATGGATACTAATAATGTATGTTACTTTTAACAGAAATACAATATGCACGTCATTGTTTCATGTTCTACTGAGTAGAGAGAGCATAGATAAAACACTTGTCTATAGTAGGAAGGTGCGAATTTTTAATTTACACAGATTATATAAAATACTTCAACAAATATTAAATTTAAATAGATAGAAAAAAACTCTTTGTTCTGACACAAAAATAGAAATGCATTTTTTTACTAAAGTTTTTTTCTAAAACGCTTATGAACTAGCCCCCAAAAGTGGCCACAGTTTAGATTATAAAATGAAGCCATGGTGGCGAGAATGTCAAATTTCCCAAGCACCGGGAGCTACGGTCGTAGGTTGGAACCCCAGTTGCACCTCTGAATATTTTTTAATCAGTGACATTGATTTTAACGGAGATGGAAAACTTGTGAGCAAACTGGCATAACCAAGAAATAATAAATAAAAAAATAAATATTGGTGGACAATTCACACACAACACCATCAAAAGACGAAGTAACATTTTCTTGGACAAGGAAGTGATGCCCACAACCCGCATTTGATCAGCTTGGTAAAATATAATCTGACTCTTTTCTTGTAAGGTGCCAGACCATAAAGTGTGCTGTTTACGCTGTTTTATATTACATTTTTAATGATTATTTTTGGAGTGATTAGTTACACTTCGCAGTTTCACAGCGTTCAGCGGGCTCTAAATTTAGAGATAACAAGTAAGTAGACTTTGTGCTATTCCATACCTACTGTATAACTTATTAATGTTCCGAACTTAAACTCTCTCCGCGGTTCAGATAATTGCGGCATAATTGAGCAACAAACATACAAGCTATCGTTATGAGAATTTTACGTTAGTAGGATTGTAATAGGATGTTTCATAGTTTACTACCATAATTATATTATGATGGTATCATCGCGGTATTGAATCCTTGAACTTTTCAAATATCTAAAAATCATAGCTCTTAGGGTGTAACCGTGGCCACCTTGAATTTAGTTCAAATGTTATATTGAAGTACTAAGCTTTTAATACCAACAACATGTTTAGTTATTATGAAAAATTAATTGAACTTTGATCCTCAAAAAGGCCGTGACGCGGCGTTTCCTCTTTTGCTGCATACCTATTCGCATTGAGATCACTATTCTTTTAGAATACCTAGAAAAAAAAGTGTGGTACCGTTAATTCACAACTAGTATTCACTACGTTTCGTAACAGCAAAGATAAAATCAGCATTTCATAAAAGTAAGAGGAAAAACAACTACTTTTAATTTCGCGTTCACGTCTCGTATGAAATTATAATGAGTATTTCACACAATACAGTCTAATCTAGACTTCATGGTTTATCTGACACACATGCGCTTGCGACAGGGAAATACCAGGCTGTTACAATAGACTTATATTATGGCGTTGGTATCTGTCATATTTCAAACATTTATTCAAGGCTTGCGAGACCCAAGAGTTGTTGTAATTTTTTTTGGTAATTCCAATCGTCCTATTGGTTTATATTAGTACTAGCTAACCCCGCAAACGTTGTTTTGCCTTAGTGAACAACCCTTATCACTTAGGGGTATGAAAAATAGCTAGTAGCCGATTCTCATACCTACAGAATATGCATATAAAATTTGGTTAAAATCAGTAAAGCCGTTTCGGAGGAGTAAGGAAACAAACACTGTGACACGAGAATTTTATATATAAGATTTTTGTAACGTTTTGTACCAGAAAGTAAATCAATAGTTATGCATTTTCCTTTGCGTAAGGATAATAGATAAATAGATTATTAATTTACATTTTTACTAGCTGACCCCGCAAACGTTGTTTTGCCTTAGTGAACAACCCTTGTCACTTAGGGGTATGAAAAATAGCTAGTAGCCGATTCTCATACCTACAGAATATGCATATAAAATTTGGTTAAAATCAGTGAAACCGTTTCGGAGGAGTAAGGAAACAAACACTGTGACACGAGAATTTTATATATAAGATGTTGGTTCATTACACCGAAAATAGTAATAATATCTCTATTGGCAACGTACATAAATTACAAATATTTCTATTAGTGAAAAAACAAAAACTTGTTTTGGTGTTAGTAAATAAAGATAATAATCATATTGGCGATAAAAAAAAACAATAGGTACCAACATTAAATGCCAAGTAAGATTTTCTTTCTTATTTTTAAAACGAATTGGTAGATATACTTTAAAAAATTGTGGTAAATCGATTTTCCATACTTCTCTTGTATTCTTTCTAACTTATCCTTGAGATATGATCACGGTATTGGAATTCAGTATAATTAGTATTCAAAGTCAAAATCATATTATAATAGTGACAATAACATTTTCGTTCCGCAAATCTGACATCCATATTTTTCTATACGTTAAATAATATCTGGCAATGGCAATAACTTTGCGAATAATATTAGCATCCGCGTCATTTCACCTTGACTGGACTGACTACATCGATGGACCAGTTTTTAACCATTTTCAGACTGTGTTATATACTTCTGCACACCTCCGCAAATGGAAGGCTGTAGTATAAGGAGACACAGGACATGATAGATTGAAACTGATAGTATTATAGTCGAAGGCAGCGTTAGGTGGTTAAGTAAAAGTAGCAAAACTGACTCCATAACGTAAGGGATGTTCTAGCAAGGAAGGTAAAAGGATAGAGATGGAGGAAGGAATATGGAGAGGTGGTGAATGAAAGAGAGATATACTTTGAAAGTGGATGAACAAGCATCGATAGAGCAATGAATGAGGTTGATTCGAACAATTACAATCGCAACGAAAATTAAATATGTCTTTCATAACTTTACCTATACAAGATAATTTATTTTGCGTTTCATCCCCATTTTGTCTCGCTGCGCTCTTTCGACGTCGTAAACGTTAACATTTTTACTGATACAAACCTTTAGAAAATGTTTCCAATATCTGTGTATGGGAATAGACTTTTACTATGCTAATCGCTAAGTTGTAGGCGTTACTAATCTTTGAACTAATCTCACCGCGGTGTCAATTTATCTTCATTGTTTTTGTCACGCTGATTCAATTCTGTAGTTATCTGTTCGAGACACTGATCTCTTTAGTGACAAGGTTTCGTCCATTTATAAGTATAATACCGTATAACACGCATTGAGCATATTTGACGCCGGAGTAACCTCTATTGGTACTATTTCATTAGACAAATGATTTAAGGAACGGCGATGAAACCGAACTAAAACTACAAATAAATACCGCAGTCTGAAAAGGCTCTGTAAGTTTATCAATATCAGACTTTTAAATAAGACAGCCAGAGATAGTAGGTATCGTTCGGTCTTTAGAATAAATGAGATAACAAGAATGTGGTTAGAAATATCTGATGAAGATTAATTTTTGCTAGAATTAATCTTAAAATATTCTAAATCGTACTTAGATACCTATCCTTTTATCGCAAACAGAGTTATGCAGATTACTTGTACCGAAATAATCACTAGGAACAGATTTTTACTCTGCGATCGAACCCGAAAGCGTGAAATAAATTACCAGTTTGATACCAAATTGAACTTAAGGGCGTACCCCGAGCAAATGACCTTGAGTATTTCTTACCTTATCGCACACCGCAAGAAAGAGCAAGAGAGAAACAGTAGGATTTGTCGCTGTTTTACGCTCAAATTTTAGAATAAACTCTTAATAAATTCCGATTTAGGTCTTTTGAAAAAAATAAAACTACCAAAATGTTCGTAATCGAATTGTCTATCCGTTAGTGTAAGTACAAAATCAAAATAATGGACGATTTTCGAGGAGATGCATGATAACTACAATTATTTAATTTTTTCATGGTTTCGTTGTGAGGCGATTATTTAAACAATAAGTTAATTAACAAAAAAATAAAACTACCATTTTGAAGCCAAGAAGTTGGAGAAATTTAATGTATGTTTTACCAGTTGATATTTGTTTTGGCTAATGAGTAGATAGCTCTTAAAACTGGACAAAAAACTCGTTTTGCTGGGGGACGCACCTTAAGAGTAAACAAAATTGAAGGGAATGCTTCTTTTGGCTCAATCACACACATATTTTTTCGTAGACTTTGAATGAGGCTGATCGCCGTGCTTGGAAATGAAAGACTGGATCGGGTGAACTCAGGACCGCCGTGAGTACCCGAGCAACAAAGATTCAGTCTGCTCCTGCACTTCACTGTCGTGTCACTGTGTTTACTATACATACGTATAGGTAGAAAAACTCTTAATGCACTAAATTGAACAAAACGTCTAATCAAAAAGAAAAAAATACGTAAAAAATATATTTCATACATAAATGTTATTTTCAATTACATATCAATTGTTCAAACAGTTTTTAAAAGTTATTTCTTATTTTAGATTACTCTTCTGCCGGACGGGTTTAAGAACACACATTTTTTTGTCGTGTATTTATAGCGAACTCAAATCGATATAACCTTAGATAAAGTATAAGTCTTTGGGTATAATATTGTCCACATTCAGACAACAAATTGAACCAAATAATCCAAATTAAGCTCATTGTAAGCTTTCTAATATTATTTTGAGTAGAATTACATTATAAAATATGGTGTTGTTAGGTAGATGGCCGTAAGATGTGAGATTTGTGATTCATACAATCCAGTTTAGCGGCATCTCCGGTTCTATCCTGGTCTGATCGGTCTCGGTTGACTCACTGCCTTCATCTGGGCATAGAATAGATAATATATCTGGGGAAGCATAGATAATAATACTTAAAGTAAAATATTTATTTAATAAGCTTGATATGTTTTGCCATGCTTTTAAACTAATTAAACTTTTAATTATTACACTTAAATATTAAAATAATACATTTATAAAACCAGAAATTACTTTAATCAAGTGTAGTGAACAAACGTAATGTTAATGATTGGCTCAATGATTCCTATTCAACTAAATGAGTCAGTTACTTGGGAGTTTATTAGTTAAGTACGAGTAAGTTTAAAAGTATATATGTTGTATTGTCCAAATGGAAAACTAAATGCTAAGTATATTTCTTTTTCTACTAACTATTTGCTGTATCAAACGGAAATGATAAAAGTATAATATTACTATTATTAATCTATTAATATTAGGAACCCATTGATTTAAAACTTTTCTAAAAAAAAGTATCTGAGTCGAGCTGTAAATTTGAATTAAATTACTCAAATCACTGAATTTCGGAGGTGGTATTTCCGGTTTAGCTACTTTCTTGTTTATAAATTTAAATGTTTATGAATTAGATAACTTAGAATATCTTTTGAATAACTTATTTTGCTTACGTTCAATTTTTTTTTGTTTTGTGTAGAAGTTGGTAGATTTATTAATAACTTTTTTTGAACAGACAAAATGACTAAAAGCAGAGGGTCCACCTGATGGTGGCAGTAATTTCTATATTCATTAAAAAAATAACAAGCCCGCAACAAAATCAAAATAATTACGAGTATATATACAACTATGCTATTTTTTTAAATAGACTGGCTTTATTAAGCATTTCTTTATCTTGCTAATAAAAGTAAACGCATTACATCAAAACACAACAAAATAGTGGGCGATAGCTTGTATCAAATGTCAGTATGTGGCAATGAAACCTTAACCTTTGAGGTTTTAGAACAGCAGGCATGCGAGGGTATAAATTTGAAAGCTTACTTGGTGACGTCATTTCCGTTATCCAGTTTCATACACCTTTGTTAGACGCTACATTTGTTAAATTATGTAATCTGTTTTGCCCTAGAGGTTAGATTGATTATAAGAATATACTATTTTAATTTATAATCTATTTGGCTACGAGCTAAAAAGATGAAGATGTTTTCTAGCTCTTACTTTACGTAGGTACCTAAACATATTATACATCGGCAGGGGATGGGTTGTACCTCATCATCATCATCAGCCCACTAAACGTTCCCACTGCTGGGACTCGGGGCCTTCTCTCGCAAGGAGAGAGTTAAGGCCATAATCTACCACGCTGGCCCAGTGCGGGTTGGCGGATGACACATGACTTCGAAAGATTCTAGGTACATGTCGGTTTCCTCACGATGTTTTCCTTCACCGTTTTAAGTTAGCGGCATTACGCACATGACTTCGAAAAGACAGTGGTGCGTGTGGGGTTTGAACCCGGGGTCTCCGGATCGGCAGCCGCCGTTCTCCCGACTAGACCACCGTAACTTTGTACCTACTCATTATTAATTATCAACAAATTTATCAATGGAACTAATTCGGATATCCAAACAAAACCACTTCATACATTTTAAAGGGATACTTTATCAAGAACATCTGATGAAGTTTTTAATATTTTGATGTTGTTTTGTGACGACATAATTTAAGATTTTTGATTGGTTTATAAAAGTTTAGATTAATTTTTGTCTTTGCAAATTAGACCATAGGTACTACACGTGACAAATTCGTTAAATAATTATAAACGTGTTACAATCATGTTAGTTTTCACATAAAATCTAATATGGTTTTAAGATTACAGTGTTGGTCCCATAGTAACACTTATTCGTCAAAATAAAAAATCTGTAAAAAAGTGTAGGCGTACGTATATTTTATAGTTTACGACTTTAAATACATTTTTAACATACACAGTATTTGATATATACTTGTGTTAGTGCTCTACAAACAGTCACAACATTATCACAGTATATGATTTATTAGACTTTGATATTACAAAATAAAAAGTCTAACATAACAATAAGTCGCTAAGTAGTAACGCCTCTGACACTTTATCAATATAATCTTTGGAACCCACACACATACAAAACCATTGAGTAATTGTGTAAAGTCGTCGGCACTGTTTAACATACTTGGTACACGTATTCCATTTGAGGCTATCTGTCACTGTCCCTCTCATCATAAACGTCATGGGAGTGACTGTGATGGAAAATCCGGGCCCTGACTCGTCTCGAGACTACTTTGTAAGTTCCCTGTTCCTGGTTGCGATGCAATCAAAGCCGTCTTTAGAGAGTTATTGCCTTGGAGATTAGAAATATGGTACTTACTGCTGCATTCTATAAATATAAAGCTTTTTAATATGATACATTTTTTGAGATAATAAGTATCCTATGTTACAACCGGATTCAGAACTTTTGTACATTTGGGCTTACATGTCCTATCTCTAATGGTCTTCTCCTTTGCACTACGGGACAAGTCGTAAGTCGGCGCATTACCGCCCATACGTTATGGAAATTCATACTAAACTGTTTGTCTCGAATCTCCTCAGACGTACCTACAGCCTTAGAGTGGAATAAGTTACCGGCCTCATGTTCCCTGAACTTTTCAAGGTCACAGAGGGAATACGTAAGGTAGCGTGCGTCATCTTCGATCACACCGTCGCATACCATCAGGCGAGTTGGTAGTCAAACACAGACCTTAAGGCTTGAGCTAAAAAGCTGTCATAGTTTGAAATAAATTCTAATAATTTTACCTTCAAATTTTCAACGTTTGTGACGTCAAACAAACTTAAAGCTGCGAGTGCGATAGGTTCTTGCACTATACCACATGAATATGCGTGGCTATACATATATCTTTTCAATTCGAGTTTCTTGTGGAAGAAAAATATCGTGAGGAAAAATTTCAATCGAATCCGACGTAATTGAACAACAAACATCCAAACTTTCGCATATTTTTTTACAACAAAGATTGACGAGACTACGTGCACATGTGCCTGATGGTAAAAGCAACTGGGCAGGCAGCCCATAACAGCACAGTGACACGCAGCTATTGGAAAATGAACGAGTCCAAATTACATAGCACTGCATCGCACACTAACCCAGTTATATGTATAAGACCGCATTAAAAATATTAGCAAAATTTCGTCTATCACTCAGTCCAAAGAATTTAAGAGATATCTTAGATGTAGATTCCAATGAAATCAATAAGTTTATAACACTCGTTTAGAAATCTAGACGTATTTCTCGATTTCCCATTTCATTTAAGTTAAGGTACTAGGTAAAGGTTTTCAAAGCGGCTGATGCGATATGGCCGTTTGAAGAAAAGGGTTTATTACCTACTTCAAGTAACGTGAGAACCATAATTTTATAATATCTGTGCTTGGAATGCGCGTAATCTTGGCTCGCAGCTGTAGTTATGCGCGTCTGATTGAAGCACGTAAACATGGACAAAATAATACTAGGGTATAATTATGTTGATAGTTTTTATCTTTCCACTGTATTGTACGTTGCCTTAAAAAAATTACAATTACTTGGCTCTCGGAAGGAGTAAATGTAGGGACTGTTTACGTATATCGTGATCATCAATCGATTCTCTTTTTATTTAAATAGATGTTAGTAGAATTATTTTATTCCGTTTTAATTGTGAATCGATATGGACTCTATTGACCTGCTGGATAAATCTATCATTGCCGTAATGGTTGATTTGTTAGGTTTTATTAAGTAACGCCTAATAGACACATACAAATAAGCACTTTGTTATACTTAAAGATAAGTTATACTCGTATTTAAAGAAAAAAGAATTCGATTTCAAATAGCAGTCTAATCTCTCAAGGCGATACCTAGTAGTACGGTTTTGTCTAAATGCACCACGTTGGGTCTACTGTCTGTTTTTTTATGTGTTAAAATAAATGTGTGTTATTTATAATTAACACATTGTTCAAAATAATAAATATTAGCAGTGATTACCGAAAATCACGTTTATAGATAGATGTCTTTGCAAATCTATTTACCCGCCCTGTCTCTTTATAGTCCGGTCAAATTAGACCAAAAAAATACAGTAAGGGTACATAAATTAACAGGAAGGTGTAAGTGCGCGCTCTTGTTTAAAACATAATTAAAAATAAGTTCCGAATCATTCCAGTGTGAGTTTTTTTTTTTCTTCGAGGTCAAAGATCGAAAATCGAGGATCAATGCGCAGCCCAAACCATAAGAGGTAGAAACTACATAAATATGTACGTAAGTAAATAATTTAAACAAAATATTTTTTTATTATTACAATTACACATAAGTTAGAGAACGAAACAACTTAATTTTTAAACTTTATCTTTAACTTGAAATTGACCCGCATGACAAAGAACAACGGTAGAAGAACGTTATAAAAATATAAGAATGTTGATGATGTGTAAAAATCTATTAGTTATATCTATTATATTGTAAGGTAATTCCTTGGTTGTAAAATTGATAGAGGTAATAAACCTCTAGGACCGCTCTGATAGCAGACAACTCTTAATTTACACACACTTCAAAATAAACTTCAAATTAATTATTATTGATTACATAAAGGACATACTTACGCTTTCTTTTATGCAAAAATGGTGTGTATGGTGGTAAACGGTAACCGCCGCAAATAAGTATTGAATATAATAGGTACTTTTAACTCATTTTTAGGGTTCCGTAAAACGTAAAAACGGAACCCTTATAGATTCGTCATGTCTGTCTGTCTGTCTGTCTGTCTGTCCGTCCGTATGTCACAGCCACTTTTTGCCGAAACTATGAGAACTACACTGTTGAAACTTGGTAAGTAGATGTATTCTGTGAACCGCATTAGGATTTTTACAAAAGTTTTAAAAAAATCAAAAATTAGGGGTGCCCCCCATACTGAGAACTGAAGCTCAAAATTTTTTTTTTCATCAAACCTACACGTGTGGGGTGTCTATCGATAGGTCTTCAAAAATGATATTGAGGTTTCTAACATAATTTTTGTCTACACTGAATAACTTGCGCGAGAGACGCTTCCAAAGTGGTAAAATTTGTGTCCCCCCCCCCTCTAACTTCTAAAGTAAGAGAATGAAAAAACTAAAAAAAATTTATGATGTACATTACCATGAAAACTACCAACGAAAATTAGTTTGAACTCGATCTGATGAGTAGTTTTTTTTTAGTACGTCATAAATGTGTAATATTAAAACTTCGATAAAAGTTACAACGAACTATGTGTACTATGTATATTATGTTACTTGCTGGAACGGAACCCTTCATGGGCGAGTCCAACTCGCACTTGGCTACTTTATTCTTATAGATATACTAGCTGACTCGGCAAACGTTGTTATGCCATATACATTATTTTTAGGTTATTTCTAGTGATAAACGATAATAATTGATCAGTTATCGAGCGGGATGAAAAATGATTAAATTACTTAAATGGCTATTAAAAAATAGGGGTTGGTGATAAAAGGGTAAAAATTTTAGGGTTGTATGTATTTTTAACGCCACATTATAAAAAAATAAAAACAAAAAATTTTGTCCGAAAAAAAAATAAAAAAAATATGGTGTGACCTACCCTTGTCACTTAGGGGTATGAAAAATAGCTAGTAGCCGATTCTCAGACCTACTGAATATGCATATCAAATTTGGTTAAAATCAGTAAAGCCGTTTCGGAGGAGTAAGGAAACAAACACTGTGACACGAGAATTTTATATATAAGAAGATGATAGATTTGTTTTACTTATTTACGTCTATTCGATGTTGCTTCTTCCGTGACCGTTTCTGCACGAACCCCTCGAATTAAAAAAAAAGAAAGTCCTAGCGAATATCGGTTCAAATTACGAATTCAAGGTTCGTGCGTCACTGTGACCCAATTCCTAAGTTTGTGCAAGCAGTTTCGCTTCATTCGCTGCGCGTGCGCCGACTAGACTAGAGTTCCTGCCAAGAAATATTGCATTCATGAATTTAAAAGCGTCAATAACACTCTCAGTATCCGCTAATATTTGTTTTTGGCGATGTTTTTTAGCGTTTGCGTGTAAACCCAATATGGAAATTTGAGATTGCAATGTCTATCATTTTACAAAATTAATGGCTAAATGTTGTCTACGAGTATGAATGCGATCTCTCTTAACTAACATCACATCATTAGGCATAATTAACTTAATTAAACAACAAATAAATATGGAAATGAATTTTCGATTTGCGAGGTAAATTTTGAAAATCAGGTGCAGTGGTATATATAATTATATTGTCTGTAAAAATAATTAACGAAGGACAGTAGTTTTAGAAAAACACAAGTATACAACCATTTTACGCAATATGCATATTATAGAAACACTGAAGCGATACCTAAGAAATCTTTTATAGTAAGCAATGAGCGTAGTGAAGTGTATGTACACTTTTCGTTGTTTTATAAGTAGTTTATGTATAAAATGTCTAGTCGCCTTTGTAGACCGAGCTTCTCTGAAGTAAGTTTAGAAATATCCTTTTAATTCCGGAAATACACTGGTATAAATTTAAAGAGTAAAATGCCTTTTTTGACTCAAATATGTATGTTTATGTGTTAAAAAAATAGTAGTAATAGCAATAGTGTTAAAAGTAATGGTAATAGTAAAACAAGTTATAAAAAATTAACAGTTTATCCATAACAAATTATGTAAAAAATTTATATGTCAGTTTTTTGGCTACTCTTATTTCGTTATCCAATTCCATTTAACTTATTAAGGCAATTTCCGATATCCATGCCACAATATATATATATATAGCTAATAACTAGCATTACTCAGTTATTATAATAGGATCCGCGACCAAAACGTTTTTTTGCAGTATACCGTTATTGAACACCGGTAACAATGTAATAGCATATATAATTAATCGCGAGCGACGTTATACATTACCGCAGCTATGTCACAGTTGCGTAACACCGATGGTTACGTGGCGTGAATCGAACTTAAACGTAATCGTTCGAGTTTATGATCAGCAATTTGCCATGGGGGACGCTGCCGGCTTGCGGCATGCGACGCGCCTAGCCGACATTATAATGAGCAGGTTTCAGAAGAAAAAAAATGGCAGTCATAGGAACTGCCGATAGAAGTGAAAACTTCTAACACAGAATTTGATTGCTTACTTTGGAAACAATAGCCATCTAGATGGGAAATGCTGACTCAGTTCTAGATGACCAATGGCAATGGTCCCGAGTTTACCCGAAGATTACTTATCAATCCCGAGCGTGACGCTAGAATTCAATTCACACAGCCCACGAAAAATCTGTCTGTGGCCCGTCGATAAAAGTTTTCACTTTAAAAATCCAAGA
Source organism: Ectropis crepuscularia (assembly GCA_963693475.1). Taxonomy (NCBI): domain Eukaryota; kingdom Metazoa; phylum Arthropoda; class Insecta; order Lepidoptera; family Geometridae; genus Ectropis; species Ectropis crepuscularia. Next base: position 14,893,876 of record OY856356.1, read on the forward strand.
TACGTACTAGATGGCTGTAGTGGGGGTTTTACAGTAATTGTAAATTAGAACGTTTTGAATATTTCCAAGATTTTTATCCATCTCAAAGATGTCTAAAACAAATTGCTTTATTTAATATCCGCCCGTCGTTTTGCTGGTTTCATTCGTTTTGTTGATTTTAATGGTGTGGACAATATTTTAACATTTTCAATCAATCAAATCAATGTTCTGTGACTTTTGTATGAATATGATGCCCAAAAGTAAATGAAGTACTCCTAACAAAAATTTCGACTTTGCGAATGTAATTTTCAAATAAATGGCAATTCGTCTAATTGACATTGACAGCCATGCATAGAATAGATAATATACGATAGACAGGCGTCATCTATCATCATTTTTAGGGTTCCGTAAAACGTAAAAACGGAACCCTTATAGATTCGTCATGTCTGTCTGTCTGTCTGTCTGTCTGTCTGTCTGTCTGTCTGTCTGTCTGTCTGTCCGTCCGTATGTCACAGCCACTTTTTGCCGAAACTATGAGGACTACACTGTTGAAACTTGCTAAGTAGATGTATTCTGTGAACCGCATTAAGATTTGAACAAAAAAAATTAAAAAAAAGATAAATTAGGGTTGCCCCCCATACTGAGAACTGAAACTCAAAAAAATTTTTTTCATCAAACCTACACGTGTGGGGTGTCTATCGACAGGTCTTCAAAAATGATGTTGAGGTTTCTAAAATCATTTTCGTCTACACTGAATAATTTGCGCGAGAGACACTTCCAAAGTGGTAAAATTTGTGTCCCCCCCCCTCTAACTTCTAAAGTAAGAGAATGAAAAATCTAAAAAAAATATATGATGTACATTACCATGTAAACTACCAACGAAAATTAGTTTGAACTTGATCTGATGAGTAGTTTTTTTTTAGCACGTCATAAATACACTATTATTGAAACTTCGATCAAAGTTACAACGAACTACAAGAACTATGTGTACTATGTATATTATGTTACATGCTGCAACGGAACCCTTCATGGGCGAGTCCAACTCGCACTTGGCCACTTTATTTGTTTAATCGAATTATTTTGTTAAAATTGACAAATATATAGAAATTAAACGTAAGTCGAAACTTCTGAACACTATATCGTAATTTTTGAAGTGAAAACTTCTTTAGGCGCGCTATGGACAGAATTTTCGTGGGCTGTGAAATGGATTTATGATCACGTGATCATCACGCTCGGATATGATAAGAAATTTCGGGTAAGCTCGGGATGCTAGAGCGAGAAAGATAATGTGGTCAACAAACGTGCCAGACCGAGAAAGATAATTGTTAGAGGAGGACATGGGGCAATAGATACTCTCCCTTTCTATCTCGCTGCTCGCTACCGGTTACCAGTGTTGACACTTTAGCGACTTTGTCGCTGAAACTGGCGAATTTTTAAAACCTTTTAGCGGATTTAGACGACGTGTTACCGACAAAGGGGAATATACTACTAGTGTAGTGTAGAAGGTTGGAGAAGGAAAAAGCTTATGTATTCTTCCAGACTGTTATTCCCTTAATAATTCAATCAAAACCGGCGACTTTGTTTCATAACTATTTGGCGACAAGCTCAAAATCATAGTGGCAACACTGACGGCTACCAATTTGGGCGGGAAAACACGACGGGTGCTTTATAATTTTCACAATCAAATTAATTAGTTTTGCTGTGTAAATATTTCGTTTCTTTCGTGTAAATATTTAGTTTTGTATATAGTCAATAGTATAAATAAATATGAGCGTCGCTAGCGACGGGGGTGACACCGTCGAACAGACCAGAAAAAGAAAACTATTGAAGCCAAATCCAAGTGAAAATGTTTCTTACAAACTATTTAGAAAACCCCTTTATAAGAGAAAGAGACTATTCCCAGAAAATCGTAGTGGAGAATGTGTAGTGTAGGTACGTGGAATCGACGGAACAGGAGAAAGTCGGTAACAAAAATCCTATTACACTCACCAACCTTTTTGCGGACAATGTTAGGGGCATCATAGGATTCATAGGGGTGCACCGTGTGAATGCATACAAAGTTGGAGTAACTTTTAAAAAGCCGGCCCCGGCCAACAACTTTTTGAACATGGACACTTTTTTTACTAACCATAAATGTGTATACAATCTGGGTATACAAATAAGTACTGCCTGTGTACCCTTAGTATTTATTTCGCGCGGACTAAGTCGCGGGTAACAGCTACTTTGTATATAAATAAAATTTCAATAAATATTTACTCTAATTTCTGGCTTGTTTTACTCGTTTATTCAACTAATACGATCCATAATATTTTATTATAATACGACATACCTACCTAATACAAAAATCAGCTAATGAAGTTTTCACTTCTGCCGTGTGGTCTTAAGCACACACCTTTTTTTTTGTTTTTGAAACAAAATAAAAAATACCTACGTGTACATTATTTTTAGGGTTCCGTTAAACGTAAAAACGGAACCCTTATAGATTCGTCATGTCTGTCTGTCTGTCCGTCCGTATGTCACAGCCACTTTTTGCCGAAACTATGAGAACTACACTGTTGAAACTTGGTAAGTAGATGTATTCTGTGAACCGCATTAAGATTTTTACAAAAGTTTTTTAAAAAAACAAAAATTAGGGGTGCCCCCCATACTGAGAATTAAAGCTAAAAAATTTTTTTTTCATCAAACCTACACGTGTGTGGTGTCTATCGATAGGTCTTCAAAAATGATGTTGAGGTTTCTAATATAATTTTTGTCTACACTGAATAACTTCCGCGAGAGATACTTCCAAAGTGGTAAAATGTGTGTCCCCCCCCCTCTAACTTCTAAAGTAAGAGAATGAAAAATCTAAAAAAAATATATGATGTACATTACCATGAAAACTACCAACGAAAATTAGTTTGAACTCGATCTGATGAGTAGTTTTTTTTAGTACGTCATAAATACACTATTATTAAAACTTCGATCAAAGTTACAACGAACTACAAGAACTATGTGTACTATGTATATTATGTTACTTGCTGGAACGGAACCCTTCATGGGCGAGTCCAACTCGCACTTGACTACTTTATTAATCACTTCATTGTCTGGTTTGAAAATGTCTCATAGTTGATGTTGGAATGACTCTTCAATGTTCATTGGTTAGCTACAATGGCAAAGTTCTATCACTTTCCGTATAGCGCTATTTTATAGTTACTGCTTTTTAGGGTTCCGTAAAACGTAAAAACGGAACCTTTATAGATTCGTCATGTCTGTCTGTCTGTCTGTCCGTCCGTCCGTATGTCACACTTTTTGCCGAAACTATGAGAACTACACTATTGAAAATTGGTAAGTAGATGTGTTCTGTGAACCGCATTAAGATTTTTACAAAAAAAATAAAAAAAGTAAAATTAGGGTTGCCCCCTGATACTGAGAACTGAAACTCAAAAAATTTTTTTCATCGAACCTACACGTGTGGGGTTTTTTATCGATAGGTCTTAAAAAATGATGTTGAGGTTACTGTTATAATTTTTGTCCACACTGAATAATTTGCGCGAGAGACACTTCCAAAGTGGTAAAATGTGTCCCCCCCCCTCAAACTTCTAAAATAAGAGAATGAAAAAACTAAAAAAAATATATGGTGTACATTACCATGCAAACTACCAACGAAAATTAGTTTGAACTCGATCTGATGAGTAGTTTTTTTTTAGTACGTCATAAATACACTATTATGAAAACATCGATCAAAGTTCCAACGAACTACAAGAACTATGTGTACTATGTATATTATGTTACTTGCTGCAACGGAACCCTTCATGGGCGAGTCCAACTCGCACTTGGCCACTTTAGTAAGTTTACCGCATCGTACCAATTTACATCTGAGAAAAGGCTATCGAGCGTACAGAAGAAGCCTATCGTGACGTCGTGACGACGTCACAACAATTATTATTTTGAAGAAGGTTAGTTACATTATAACTAAAACTAATATTATTATCAACCCCGTTGGCCAAGTGCGGGTTGGTGGATGACGCGTGTTCTCGAAAAAATCTTGGAGCATGCGGTTTTCCTCACAATATTTTCCATCGTCGTAAAAGCCGATGGTGGTGGCAAACTTGTAATTTTGGCTAATAATTATAAAACCGTCTCTAGAAACTTTAGAAAACGGCTAGCCAATAGAAAGCGTCACTGGTTTGGTCGCCGATGAAGTTAATGTGGTTGAACTGTTTGTTGAGTCATAAATAACCATGCATAGAGTTTACACGGCTCTTACATGGTTTTGTATGCCTAATGAATTATGGAGTCTGCGGTCGGAGAAAGGTGCGAATGATCACGTCAGGTTCTGAGAGTGAGACGTAACTCAAATGTTATAACTGAAAACTATGAATGGAAATATAACCATAGAATAGATAATATAGACACATATAACATGCTAGAGCGATGCGCTACGTTCGGCTTCAATAAGGCCAATTGTCCACGTAGCTGCACGACATCCGCACGATTTCGACAATTGTCGGATGCAAGACGAATTCTTGCATCTTGCGTACAAATAATGAAGTCTGTGTCCACGAAACGACAACGACACGACAGCCGCACGTCTTGCGTTTGTTCGTAGGATGCATGCATTCGACAAAAGACGCGTGCGTGGACAGTAGGCCTAAGTCAACGTAAACATTTTAAAACTGTCAGTTTCAAATTAGGTAATTTTAAACATTTTTGTAAAGCCTCTGCAGCTTGAGCATTAACTATAATAACATTAGTTATTTTGCCAACTTTTGAGTTAACAAATACACATATTCCGTAATATATAGATTTTTTTGTACTGTAAAGATATTACGTATCTAAAAAAGAAAAAAAAATACTTTATCTTTTCTTGAAGAAATTTCAAAAGAAATCATCATTAATGACCTTATGTATGTAAAATTACTAAATTTGCATTGTTCTGGGGCGTGCCTTTATCACTAAATCAATTTTACATTAAACACTTTACTACACACTCGTACCTAAGTACTAAGGGCATCTGAATTTTATCCTGATGAAAAGCTAAAGATGTAGTTTTAGAACTACATCGCATGTTAGCAATTTTTCAGAGTACGTTATAAAAGTAAAATGTCTGACCTCTTTTCTTATTTAATTCCAGGTGGAGACGGGTCGCGAGGAGTTGAAGAAAGAGCGAGAGATCATGCAGTTGGTGGCTGGGTTACAGCTGGGTCCAGACGAAGTGGACCGCAGAGAAGTGCCTCCACATATGCACAGACCAAGACATGCTCCAAGGTAATTAATTACTGCCATATTTTATTGTAAACTTAGGGGAGTCTTTTCGTTACCGATTCCACAGTGTATTATGTCAAAAGTGCATCCTATCTGTCATGACCTACGGTCAGCGAGCAACACGGAAGGGAAGGGGTAGCTTTAGCTAAAAAATATTGTTCAAATCTTTCTGTCATTTCTTGCGGGAGGGGAAGTTGCACACTAGCGCAAAGCCGCACTATTACATACAAAACATACCTGTACCGATCCATTGCCGATCATACTCACACAACCAAATCACTAACACATAAAAACGAGCTAAGGAAAGAGATTTGATCGAGGTATCTCTGAGTCATCCGTAATGGGGTAATCTATCCGACAACTAAGGCCTCCGACATAGCTCAACGCATTAGCAAGCTGAAACAGCAGTGAGCTGGTCATATTTGTGGCAGACCCAATAACGGTTGGGGTAGACGACATCTGGAGTGGAGACTGTGAATTGGTAAACCTAGTGATGGAGTGACGATTTACGGCAGACAGCTAGTGGCGGTTGGAAACGTAAAACCTAGGTCAGGCGTAGTAAAGGTGGGCGAGACGAGCAGGACCTGTGCCTGATGGTAAGCAACATTCCTGCCCATAACAGCACAGCAACACGCAGCTATTGGAAACACAAAGAGTTCAAATAATTACATAGTACTGCAATGCGCTCGTCACCCAGCGATATGAGTTGTTTTATCTCCATGCTCTGTTATTTCACTGGAAACATAGCCCTCAAACAAGCACACGGCAATTTTCACAATACTGCTTGGCGGCAGAATAACTGGCAAAGGTACTTACCCAGGCGAACTCTGCCAAGCGTCCTAACCACTACTGAAAACTAGTAAGATAATAGGAAATTGGATGGTAGTGGTAAACCTTTTCGATCACGTTAATTTTTCAACAAAACAAATGAATTAAAATAGTTAATGAACTCCGACACCAGAGATTTTGGTCTTATACACATTTATAATAGTAACCCACCCTCATTTCACTAGAGTTCGCAACACTTGGTGGTACTAGATGGCTCGTTTCTACCCTCAGCTCTCAAAATACTCCTTACTCTTAAGACATCACTGGTATTTCATCTATATATAGCCTTTAGGTTTTAACGTACTAGCTGCGCTCGCCATTTCATCTAGGTATTATACCCTCAGACAAATCATTATACTCTAAGATTATACCGCATTCTGCAAATGCTTTTATGTGATTTTAACACTTAGTAATGAAGAATAACCAACCACCATATCGTTACTTTTCAGATAACACTTCGCCAAGTCTGCTGGCGCCATCATTCGGCTCTACTGCGAAACTTCTCTGCGTGTGACCAACAAACCCTGCTCCGAACATGACATGCTCATACCACACTTCGATTCGATAAATGAACAGAATTAAACAGTACAGGTTTTATAAAATGAAATGCTACGATGAAAGCATTTTTTTTAATGATACAGTATTCATTATAATCCGTTTTTACGTCCGTTCGAGGCTGTTCTAATTCTGTATACCTACATTCGCTAAAAAAGTGAATTTAATTTCGCTGTGTTTGTCTTATTCATTATAATAAAAGAGAAAACAATAATGTAAGATATTTTTCAATTTCACGATGAGAAATTGACTACAAAACTAAGAATTTGTTATTAAATTAAACATACTAAAATGATATCAGTTAAGTTACGAACAAAAGTTTTAATTTAATGCCTATGAACACAGAACAGATATGAAAAAGGTTTATATAAAACCTTTTTGTAGATGGCGACCGTCTTACTATAAACATTATTTCGATAAACACAAATTGCAAGACGGATGTAACTTCGTACCTATTCTAGATAGTTTAAAATGAAATATAACTTCCGTTCTGATTTAAGTAACTAACTTGTGCTTTTGTTTATTAGGTACCTAATCATACATAATATAATTTGTGTTATTCTTTGCTTCATACCTTTTGTACCGTAAAATGTAAATTAGTTCAAGTATGAATGAGTAATTTTTTTCTCCACTTCATGTCATGTTATATTGAGTCAGTCTTAAGAGTACCCTGAATGCGAACTATTTTGTAGTTAATAATACGGAAAAAATTGTTTTCTTTGGTGATACGAACTTCGCGGTAGCTCTGTCGTAAGTTCCACAAAACCTTATAAAACAAAATTTTGTATCGTAAACTACCAAATTTTGCACTAATGGTACACACTGTTGAGACGCTGCACGAGTGTTAGAGCCAACATTAGAGGTATTTTCGATTAGCAAGGAACGTGCTAAAAGGGTAATGAAATGAATCGAAATGTAGTTACAAATAGTAATAGATTAGTTATTTCAATATGATATTTAGTCAACATGTACGAAATAAAATGTGCCTTATATTTATAAAATTCCACGGAATCTAGGCACTTGTACAAAATATAGAAGCATGGTAATAAATAATATGAATACAGTGTAACGACAGAATACGTATACTAAGCCAAAAGTTATCCATTTTACTCAGCATTACGGATACATTAAACTATGGCATTCACCTTGTAAAAAACTACAACGTTTCTAAAGTTGTAATTTTTTTGTACTAACTTTCTTTCAAAGAAAAATCAACTTTAGAATCGTCAAAAATGAATAAAATAGGCTGATGTCTTCGCAAGCACAGGCTTCCATTGTAAAAGTAATTTATATTGATTAGTAAAATGCGATGTTTTTAGCTTAGTATATGCTTACTGCGTAACACTGTATAGAGATTGCGGTATATTAAAAAAATAGATGTAAGAAATAAAAGGTAGTGTTTGTAAATTTCGTTGATAGAGCATTTGTTGATATATAACACTGGACAACGAAGTTTTACCTAAGTTATGTTAGCACTTATATCAATTTTGTACTTAGATATTTTTATGGGAAAATTATATTTTTAGGGTAAATTGTCAGGGCATGTAATGTGTGTAAGTGAATAATTCATAACTAATTAAATAACAAAACGTATGTATATAAAGTCAACATTGTTTCAAATAGGTACCTTTATAAAACAACAAATATTTTAGGCTATGAGTGCCATTTAGGACAACCAGCCATACGGGCAACTACTGCAATAGAAGGGTTGAAAATAGGGTTATCCATGAAAATGCGATGTATGTGATGCACAATTTATTTCAATAACATAACTATGACACGTACTGTAAAATCGCGAAAAAAAATAGTGAAATTGAGTCTCAATATAAACTAAATATTTGTCTATGGAATAGATCTTTGTTTGGGTTCTCCTGATTTGAGTGAGTTTAAATAGGAAAACTAAATTTAAAAAAGCAAGCAAATAAAAAATCTAATCTAGTTAAAAAATCTATGAGACCAACTCTAAAACCGCAAAAAAGACATAGACAGCCCAACACTTTATATCGACTCCCATTTTTTTTTTAACATACTATGTTTTTTCCGCCTTTTCAGGGCTGTGCATAAAGTTATTCATTATGTTGAATTACATTTTAATGTACCTTTGTACTTTTTAGTCCTGCATATAAGAAAGGTCTTTGTTATGTTCTCAAATTATTGAAATAAAAACACCTTTTTAATTTATATGGAAAAAAAACACCACTGTTATTTTCATCATTCTATTTTTGTTTGGTTCAGAATTCATATTACTTTATTACGTTGAATTAATATTCTCTCTATCGCACTCTTAAACTATTTTCTTATTCCTTTATATTTTGTTATAACTCATATTATGTCAATTCAACTCATATAAGTACCATATATTAATCTATTTTGTAAGACACAATAAAAGAGGTTTAAAGACGCAGTAAGTAAAAAAAATGTACAAATCAATTTCACTTTTGGAAAATCTAGATATTTTGATTTTAATTGATTTAGCGCCTCTTTGTTTTTCTTATTTTATTTTGCAGTAGTTGCCCGAAGATGCGGTTGTTTTGACGACTATTCTGTTGTATATTTTTAAAGTGCATGTGAACTATCACTCAGGTGTGAGCACTTATAACTGAGAAGGCGTGAAATAGTTATTCGAGCTAGTCATACTGTATCTTTCTTATACAATGCTGGGTCTTCTACAGATATTTCTACTCCTAACCGCAATCCAAGAAGCCACTTGTTTGACTGCCTATTAACATGGTATTTAACAGCTATCGAAAAGCCTGATCCTTAAACCTCTTTCAGTCCCATATTATGGTTTTATACTCCGAGTTGTTAATGGATATAAAATAGGCACGTCGGATTTTTTACCAAACGATCGAGTCTATTAACAATTGAATTCGACATCTCGACTCTAAACAAATGTTCAAATTTTGACTGTGTACGATTCCGGTGCAATCGTCAATGAAATTTTCAATTGTGTATATACATCTTCAGTTGAATCTCAGTTTAAATTGAACAATTTAATGAAATTACCGAATAAATGAAATCATTTATGCGATGATGTAGCATTGTTGATTGCTATAGGTACCTAATTACTGTTCTCAGTATTCCAAAACCTTTACACAGAATGTTGTGTCTTTGAGTTTGTTTAATGTCACTGAGTTCGTAAATTTCTTTATCGAGTGGACTTCAATTTTTTAAAGCCAAAAACTGTAATAAGTACAGAAAATAACAAAGGACATAAATTTTCAGTCCTTGATTTACGTAAGCTGTAGGTAAGTGTAGGTACCTACGTTTAGAATATGGCATTCAGTGTACTTTAAACATACAACAGAATAAACGTTGGTCTTGTATTTATCGTTGTAAACATTCCAATTAATTAATAAACAATGCACATATGTTTGTAGATATGTAATGTCAGTCAACGTCATTGCGTGAATGGTGTTAATGAACTTTGAATGTACCTTAATCTAGTTATTTCAATAAAGTGTAGTGTGTAAAATGGTCATTTCATTTTGTTTTACTACCTATAAGATTTATTTAAATAATAAATAAATAAATAAATATTGGTGGACAATTCACACACAACACCATCTGACCCCAAACTAAGCAAAGCTTGTGTGATGGCAGCCAAATAGCTGATATAATAGGTACTTATATAGTTTTAAATACATACTATCTATCTATCTTTAAACTATAACATTTCTATAACATTTGTTTTATTTTTAAATTAAGTGCAATAAAGAGTTAATCTATCTATCTATCTATATTACTAATATTATAAAACTGAAGAGGTTTTTTTTGAACGCAGTAATCTCAGGAACTACTTAACCGGTTTTTTTAACGTATATAGGTTTACACTTGACCACCATCTCGCCTAATGTTAAGCGACGATGCGTTCTACGTGTTTACCTAGAAAAAACCGATTCAGTCTCTATTTGAAGACACAAAGATTGTATCTATCGGGGAAAACCTACTCAGGCAACGTACTCCACAGCCTAGACATTCTTATCACAAAAGCAGAGTAAAATCTCTTCGTTCGTGTCTTTGGAACATCAACCATGAAACGATGTCGCTTTTTCGAGCTACGAGCATTCCGATAGAAAAAAAGGCAAGGTGGTATTAGATCATACAAATCAGTTGCACACTCTCTGCAGTGTATCCGATAAAAAACCGAGTGGCTAGAAATATTTCGGCTATGTTCAAGACTTTGAACTCTTTTTCGCACAAGAGTGTCATTGCCTATCCCTTTTGGCACGTATTTATATCGATTTCAGAGCCTCTAGCGGATATTTAGCCGATCCATCCCAAAAGTGCGAACAGTACCCCACACAAGAGCGAATCTGTGCTTGATGTAACGTTAGCAATTGTTCAGACTTGAAGTACCTTCGAACCTTCGAAATACCTCACCGCCCGAACCTGGTAGCAAAGATCAGCCAGGAGTTGCTCTGCACACATCGCAACCCGATGGATGTTGCATATGCGGTGAGGGAAATATACTCAGGTATGTACTCCTCGGTACCCCGTATAAAGTCCCTAGAGCAGAAAAGGTATAAAGGAGCGCAAATACCCGGCACCCAACCCGACAAGTGTTAGTTAAGTTAAGTGTTAGTTTTTAGTGCATACTCAAGAGGAAAAGGAGACCCTGACAAACCAGGGTTACGGGTCAGGCACCGGGTCACGCATCCTTACCATTCATGAAGCGCAGGGATTGACATACGAGTCGGTAATCGTAATTAAAACAAAGGCAAACATGAAGCTGCACGAGAGCGTGTCCCATGCGGTTGTTGCAATCTCACGGCACACGGGGACCTTCACATACTACGCTGATGACACCGACGAGGCCAGATGGCCATTAGAGACAGAAATGCGGCCGTAGTGGAGGCTCTGGGCCAGGAGGAGGCAAAAGACGATGTCGAGTCGATTACTATCGGAATCCCAACCGGTAGTGATCGGCTCAACAGACGAAATCGGACTGACTAGGACTAGAATTACGTTTAAAATGTTCACCACCCCCCTACTCCCCCCCCCCCTTATTTTCCTCTTCTTCTCTTAATCCAAGAACTATGTAAATAAAAAAAGGTTATAGTAATGACAAAAGTCACGGACCCCGGAGTCTGTGGAGCGTTTAAATTAAACATAAAAAATAAAATAAAACCTTTGAGAGGACACCTAGTTTTTGGCAGCTAATTTAGCTTTGGACTCGATATACGAGCCAAAGTTGAGCATGGATGTCAAAGTAACACCCAAAAGCTCCAGACCGTCAGAAACCGGCACAGATACAACCCGAAAAGTAGGAGTCAGATCGAATGGAATATGTTTGTGGAGAACAGACGCGCCTTCGTTTTACTCTTGCTGCCCATTGTCTCTCGCACTAGATATGTAACTCTCTACAACGGTGCTATCATCTGCGTACCCAAAGATCATCATCAATGATGTGGTTACTAGTGGTTACTTTACTAGTGGTCCACCCGGAATTCGCCCGTAGTACGTAATATATAGCCTATTAGAACTCAAGGATCACGTACGTTTCAAACGGTTTAATCTTTTACCTTTAAACGAGCAATTCTTGTATATAAATCTGTATATATATATAGAATCTGAATCTCGCAAACGGCTCGAACGATTTTGATGAAATTATGTATGCAGGGGGTTTCGGGGACGATAAATCGATCTAACTACGTTTCATTAAAAAAAAAACGCATATTATGGGCGTTTTTAGGTAGTGAAAAACTGTCACATTAGACATAAAATGCGAAGGTAAATTTCGCCGCCACGCGCGTCATTGTAATAGCTCAGGTGGTTATATATATTTTTTTATATTATATTTAGGTTTTTATGAGAAAATTCCTTTATCTGTAGGTATACTCGGTGTTTAAACCGGGCAAAGCTCGGTCACCCAGGTACTTTTTTTAAATCGGTCAAGTAGTTCCTGAGAGTAGCGCCTTTAAACAAAAATCTTCTTCAGTTTTATGATATCAGTATAGATAAATAAAAAAATGTTAAATAAAGCAAGTAAAAAAGGTCATTATTTCAAATTTTAGATCACGCGTACGATTACAAGTAAAGCAAACACCCATAATGTGTCAAAGGTTTTTACCACAACTAACAAAAGAGCTGATAACTTTGAAACGGCTGAACTGATTTTGATGAAACATAGTTAATAGTTAACACTTACTATCATTCACCTTTAAAAAATAAAAACAAAATCGCTTCATCACACACACAGACATGTCAAACTTATAACATCACGTCGTTTTTAGGTTGGGGTTAAAAAAGCAAAGCTTCAAAAAAAATACAACTATACGCAAAGAGGTGACGACCTACAAATGACATGCGAAATGGAGTGTGCAGGTCTGCAGGTAAAGATTTATCTATAATTTTCGGGATTAGCTAGGTGGTGCTATGCTGTTATAGACAGGCGTTTTATTTACGAGCACGCGCTCGTCGCTAGGCCTGTTTGTTTTGATAGTAAGTACAGAGTGACAAGACGACGACATCAGGGATAGAAATGCAGCCGTAGTGGAGACTCTAGGCCCAGTGGAGGTGGCTTAGGCAAATAACGATGTCGAGTCTACTAGCGGAATCCCAACCGGTAGTGATCAGCTCAACAGACGAGCACTAGAATTAGGTTTACGAGTAAAATGGTTTAAAATGAAATTTAACTTGTTAAAAATCTTTTTAGTATTCATTTCTATTTCTTGAAATAAGTTTAAGTCAATGATTACGTTGAATTTTGCGAGTAGTGCCAGTAGTCCGGTTGCTAGTTCGGTTAACCGAACTACTGCAACTTTTTAGTCCCAGTAGTTCGGTTGCACGTCATCACCGAACTATTGGCACTGCGGAGTGCCAGTAGTCCGGTTGCTAGTTCGGTTGATCGGTAGCTTCTAGGTATCTAGGTAAACACGCTCCATCGTAGATCGCATCGTCGCTTAACATCAGGCGGGATAGTGGTCAAGTGCGAACCTATAATAGTTAAAAAAAAACTTTTTAGTTGCAGTAGTTTGGTTCTATCTAAGTACTGAACTATTGCTTAGGTACTTATAGAGATTCGGGTTCATCTAAGTATCAAACTATCTATCGATAGACTACAGTTTATTAAAAAATAGCGACCTGCTCACCATTTCAGCGGTATTTAAAAATATAAATACTAACTTTTTCCGACTTTTTATGTAAGTTTCATTTTTGACCAATCTTTAATGACAATGCCAATATGATGAGTAAATAAATATTAGCTATTTTCCAAGTTGATAATTATATTGTATAAAACTAAGCAGCTATTGGCGTTGCAAATATTATAAGACCGAAAATGTGCGATGTAAGGGCTACGTTACAGACACCAAGATTGTAACTATTGGGGAAAACCCACTCAGGGAACGTAAACGTTCTTATCACACTAACACTAGTATAGTCAAATATCTTCGTTCGTGTTTTTGGAACATCGGTCATGAAACGATGTCGCTTTTTTTGAGATACGAGAAGTCCTATAGAAGAAGGGGCAAGATGGTATTAGATCATGCAGCAGTTCGGTCAACCGAACTAGCAACCGGACTACTGGCACTCCGCAGTGCCAATAGTTCGGTGATGACGTGCAACCGAACTACTGGGACTAAAAAGAATTTTGTTGCTCTTCTTTTGTGCTTTCTAACAGTATTATTTATTTGTAAATTAGTTATAAGTTTGTTTTTGTTCCTAAATTGTATGTTATTGAACATCATAATTAAGTGATCAAATGGAAGACGCTGCCTTTTGCACCACAGTATCCTATCCTACTATCCTACTTCCTATCCTACTAATACTATACATGACAATGTATGGATGTTTGGATGTTTGGATATTTGGATGTTTGGATGTTTGTTGCTCAATCACGTCACGTAACGTAACACCGCGGGGCGCTGCTAGTTAATACTAAATCAAAAGCCACTTATTTCATTGTATTAGTATTTCTGTTCAATATATTATCTTTATCTTTATTTATTTTAAGGATATTAAAAAAAATACATTAAGGAGGTTCGGAGTCTGCGTAGTTTACAAATAAAAAAAGAAGATAAATTCGCCACCAAGGGGGTAGAACTAAATAGGTTTAATTATGATTTGAATTCAAAAACTCAGTGCACACGATGGTCTAAATTCAAATTTACTTTACTCTAGAGGGTAAAAACGACTTTTGCACTCTTATATCGAAGAGCAAAAGTACTATTTCCGAGGTGATAGGATGAAAATAGTTATTTGTTGTACAAGAGTGCAAAGTGGCTTTTTAACCGCGTGCTCAATTTTGATGACCGAGCAAGCGAAGGATTCTAAAGTTGAATCACGAGCGTAGCGAGGGATTCAAAAATTGGAATCCTGAGCGTAGCAAGGGAATAAAAAGGGCACAAGGTGAAAAATCTTTGCACTCGAGTGTAACACTTAATTTTTCATCCCCCCCCCTAGCGAGGAAATTACCAAACGCTTTGCGCATTTTCAGTTTCAGTCGATTCTGTTGCCGTTAAATAAACTTCTTGGTCGCTAGAATCACTTATTATTATGGTATTTCGGTTTTTCACTTGTATTCAATTTAATAAGTTTTAAACTTAAGTTTATTTAGCCATGGTTTTAACAATAACAATATGACGTGAAAATATAGAGAGTTGACCGATTGAGGTAAGGAGTTTCATGTGTGCATGAAAAAGTGTCCGCCCAAATGCATTAAATTATAGTAGCGCTAAATTTGCATCAGGGTACATTTTAAAGGAAATTAATAAACGTACTATTCAGAATTCATGAAAGAAAAATATTGGCAGTCATAGGCACTGCCGATAGAAGTGGTAACAACTTATAACTCAGAATTTGATTTTTACTTTGGAAACTACGCGTGTGAAACCGGAGGGCGTGGCTATGAGCATGGCCATCTAGAAATGCTGACACATTTTTAAATGGCCAATGGGAAAGGCTGAGGCATTTCTAGATGGCCATTGGCTATGGTCCCGAGTTTACCCGAAGATTTCTTATCATTCCCGAGCGTGACGCTAGAATTAAATTTACAGCCCACGAAAAATCTGTCTTTGGCGCGCCAAAAGAAGTTTTGACTTAAAAATATATTGTACCTACATGTTTTCTCAAAATAGTAATTATTTATTTGATGTTATATTTACCTACTACATTATTTTGTACTGCACAAGTAGTTGAAATTATCTATTAGTTACTATTTCAGTCAATAATATTTAATTATTTAACTCGGCAACTCGGCATACTTCAATTCGATTACAATTGATTCATTCATAGCATTTCAAAATGTTTTGCCATTTGAAATAACATTATTTACCTCTATCCTCCATACGTGAAAAGAAAATTGCGCGCAAAGCATTTAAAAAAAAGTACACCAAAGAGGTTCCGAGTATGAGTTTTTGACAAATTAAAAATAAATGTATGATGAATTCGGCACCAAGGAGGTAGAAATAAATAGGTTAAATTATGTTTTGAATTCAAAACCTCAGTACACACGATGTTCTAAATTCAAATTTACTTTACCCTCTAGAGGATAAAAACGACTTTTGCGCCCTGATATCGAGGAGCAAAAGTACTATTTCCGAGCTGGTGGGATGAAAAGATATTTGCGGCGCACACAGATTACAGAAATAAAACGGCGCACTTATAAAGAGGATTGAAAACTCATTACTGCTCGCTAAAACTTGTTATAGAAAACACTACCTTTGGGTGCACTTAAACGCGAACCAAGTCGTCCTTTACGAATCATCTATTTTTCACGAAAAGGACAAAAAAGAGAAGCTTGGAAACTGCACTTCAATAATATATATATATATATATATATTTTAACATTTATAGGTTTACACTTGACCACCATCTCGCCTGATGTTAAGCGACGATGCGGTCTAAGATGGAGCGTGCTTACCTAGAAGAAACCGATTCACTCTCGATTTGAAGACACCAAGATTATAACCATCGGGAAAAACCCATTCAGGCAACTCATTCCACAGTCTAGACGTTCTTATCACAAAAGTAGAGTCAAACCTCGTTCGTGTCTTTGGAACATCAACCATGAAACGATGCCGCTTCTTCGAGTTACGAGAAGTCCGATAGAAAAAAGGGCTAGGTGGTAATAGAGTGCCTCTAGATTGTATCACAAGGGAGCAAAATAATGTTTTTACGGCGAGGACACTTTTGAAGTGAAACCTTCTTTTGGCGCGACACAGTGAGAGACGATTCACACGGCGCGGCTGCCAACCGCGCCCGCGCGCGGGCGCGGCGGGGTTCCATATAAAATTGAATTCGATTCACACGACGCGGCTTACGGCCGCGGCGGCTGCGGCGCGGCGCCGCGCCGGCGCGCGGTCGCGGTTGGCAGCCGCGTCGTGTGAACCGGGCGTCAGATTTTTCGGGGGCTGTGAATTGAATCCTAGCGTCACGCTCTCACGGTCGGGAATGATTAAAAATCTTCGGATAAACTAGGGACCATGGCCACTGGCCATCTAGAAATGCATCAGTATTTCCCATTGGCCATGCTCATGGGCACGCCCTCTGATTTCACCCGCGTAGTTGCCAAACTAAGCTATCAAAATCTTAGTTTTAAGTTTTCACTTCTATCGGCAGTTCCTATGACTGGCATTTTTTTTAATTCAGAGCGAAGTGAGGGAAATTTTACTGAATGAAAAAATGCAAGATGCGCCAAGAATTTTCATAGTTGTGAAAAGGTCTCAAATATAAATATAACTTTTTAGTTTTTTTTTGTTATTAGATTAGTGTCTCAATTTAAATTTAGTTGGTATTCCGTCCTTTTAAATAATAATACTCGTACTACAATAAAATACGGGGGTGCCTTTTATTTTCTCATAGTGGGTGATGAAAAGTAGAGTGTATCACTCGGGCGCAAAATATATTTTTGGCTCGGGCGACGTACTTTGAATCCCTCGCTACGTTCAGGACTCTACTCTAGAATCCCTCACTTCACTCTGTATTAGCCCTCGCCGTAAAAAATATTATTTTGCTCCCTTGTGATACAATATACTATTTTTTTTCTTTTTTATAGTACATAATGACGAGATCAGTAGGACATGTGTACTCGATGGTGAGCAACAGACCTGCCCATAACAGCACAGTGACACTAGTTAATGAAGTATGAAGAGGCCAAATCATCACCTAGCACTGCAACGCGCTCTGCACCCAGAGATAAAAGATGTTTTTTATAAATAAATAAACAAATTTCTTTATTTGCGAAAATGGGTAATTACAATAAAATCTTAAATGTTTCCATTGAGAACTCCATAACATACGGCATGCAAATATTAGGTTGTCTATGACAATTTGTTAAAAACTTTACAATTCACTTTATAATTCACCACTGCTGCCCTAGTATTTACATTATCTTTGGCTGCCCATTCAAGGACTACCAATTTCACATTACTATTGCCTACATTACATAATTTTATAAAATTGATTAAGCATTTATAACAATCCAATGCTAAAATGGAAGCGAAGCAATAAAGTAAATGAGTAATGAAAAACAACTATATCAATGGCCAAAGTAAAAGCTCAAAAATCATGTTACTTGATACTGTAGACTTGCACCATTCAAGGACTGCAAATTTCTTATCATTACTCATTCACATCATCATACCAATGTTTATTTATTTATAAAAGAGTAATGATAATGAAAGGATTATAGTAATACATTTAGTTATTATACTAATGTCCACGAAATAAATAAAAGCTTACAAATCTGAATCTAATATCAGTCAGATACTCATTAACTGTATAATATGCCTTCTCTGTCAGAAGGCATTTAAATTTATTTTTAAATGAATACATTTCTTTTAAATTCAATTTTTTTTCTGGTAAGTGGTTGTAAGTCATGGGAGCCATGCAAAGTGCACTGTTTCCTAATAGTGTTGTGGTATGCACAGGAATTCTAATTTTATGTTTGTGGCGCTCACTTTTTAGATTTTCAAATAATGACAAATTGTTCCGCACAAACATTACACATCACGCTGTAACGTGATCAGCACAAATATTACAAGAAGGCAACGTCAAAATTTTTAATTTGCGGAAATGAGGTCTACACGATTTCCTTTGACGCAGTTTGCTGATAGCCCGTACACATTTCTTTTGTGATCTGAAAACCATATGCCTCCCTGAGCTATAGCCCCAAAATATAATGCCATATCGAAGCAGCGATGAGACATTGCCATTATAGGCTGAGAGTAAAGTAGGTTTACTTGCTCTCTTTGACAACATATGGAGTGCGTATGAATGCTGATTTAACTTTGAACATACGCTTTCAACCTGATTTTTCCAGTTTAAGTTACAGTCAAGCTGTAAGCCTAGGAATTTTGTCGCGTCTATTGTTTCGATTTTATTACCGGAATAAATAACGTCAAGTTTATTTAGTTTGTTGATTATATTTCTAAACGTCATTAGTTTTGTTTTGCTGAGATTTATTTTTAAATTATTCATTTTTAACCCTTCCAAATCGGGGGTACTAAACACTCAAAAATCAAAAATAAACGAAAGGGTTTGAGCCGCGCGCATTTCTGCGCGCGGCGTGCGCACCATGCGCATTATTTTATACCTAGTGATCGATTAGTTCGATCTAGGATGCTTTGAGCTACTTTATCATAAAGCTATTGAAATAAGCTACAAAACGATATATAATTGTTCTGTATTATATTTTTACTTAATTTTACACAGATTTTTCTTTCCACCCGAAGTCGAAAAAAGTTACACTTTTGAAAAAGTGGGTGTTTGTAAAGAAAGTATATTGTTTTATGTATAGGTTGTTATGATTTTTATAAACAGTGATATCTACCCCTTATAAATCGAAACTAAAAAGTATATGCTTTCATACTTATATTTTGATATTTTCGGCTTTGAAAATACCTAACAGAACAAAAATTGCGTGCCGTTTCGGACCGGTTTTTTAAAACATTTCGTGTGGTACGATTTAGGTATTTAGGCCTTATATTTATATACCGATCGATAGAAAATATATTCAGGAATCTTATTAAAATACTAGTAGAACCGATAATTAAAATAATCTATACTCAATTAGGCAAAATGTGAGGAACGACAATTGAAAAATCGCCGCCATTTTCGTAAGCCATATGGCTCATTCCGATCTAAGGTGACAAAAATCTAAAACACAATTTTTAGTGATTATACGTAAAACATATATCTAAAGGGCCCTAAAATGTATTAAAATAAGCCACTTACCAAAATATAATCACCAAACACACAAATTTACACAAATAATCACCACTTCACTGAACTACGTCGTAAATCACGCGCGGGTGTCATGGCGCCCGGACCGGCCGCTTTATACTGCCGTTATTCCGAGAAATTTGTTTCAAGTGGATGCCGTTATCGGGCTCATTTTGAAGCTCTATCCAATAGGTCTTATGTGAATAAAACAGTTATGGGAAAATAAACCTTTGCCTGAACAAAATAAGGTCCGAAAGCAGAAAAAAATTTTGTGAGTCATATGTCTTATCCGATCTCTAGCGCGCAAAAATTTGTGAGTCATATGACTCCATCCGATTTTAAGAGGTTAACCAATTTAATTATGATACTGTCTAGAGCCTTCCTAATATCATGTTCAACGCATGAAATATTTGTACCAATGAATAGTACCGTACTATCATCCGCAAATAATACAGTCGGGTGTTTCGTTGCAATAATGTAAATTAAGAAAAGTAGCGGACCTAACACGCTGCCCTGTGGTACACCATATTTTACTTTTTCGTATTCCGTATATACATATATGTGATCTCCCGTTTTGAATCTGACCAAATTTTGCATATTTGTGTGCTCTGTTGTCTGTGTGTTTTATCTCTATGCTCCGTAATTTCATTGGAAACATTGCCCTTCACATAAATGTTTTTACGTTACTGTTTGGCGGTAAACTGACTGGCAAACGTCTGGTACTTCCCCAGGTGGACTTCAACCTGACAGAATAAAGAGAGCAACAGGCCAACAACAAACTGCTCACACTTTTCTTACCTTCTTAGTGGACATATTTATGATAAGTTGATGGATGCGCTGAGTTGCAGTTTGCAACTAATTTGTATGTACGCAGGTATGTGGCCATTTGAATTTTAAGCTGAATGAAGTGAAAATCTATTAGTATTGGTTGTGGTGCGATCGTCTGAATTCCACTGGACTAGTGTTTCCACTTTATGAGCCCAGGTATCATTAAATCTATACTATTATACTATACTATACTATACTATACTCGGATACTACATACTTATACTATAGGTACTATAATTCTTAATATTATAACGCTGAAGAGTTTGTTTGTTTGTTTGAACGCTAGGGTCTCGGGCACTACTGGTCCGAATTGGAAGATTATTTTTCTGTTGGATAGACCAATTATCGAGGAAGGTTATAGCCTATATAACATTACGCTACTATTAATAGGAGCCGAGCATGAATGAAGAATGTAACAAAAACGAGAAAAAAATATTTTTTGAGAGATTTCATTGCGTGCGTTGATATGCGCTGAAGTCCGTGGCAGCAATTGTCTATCTTCTAAGAAGCTAATCCAATTTGTTCTAAATCTGAGTTGGTACTACCAATTTTCGACAGGTGCCACCTTACCAACACGCGCAGGGTACTGCTAGTAATAGATACGAGTAAATTAAGAGTTATTTTTAATTTTAGAACGCTTCTCCAGAAAAGGCCTTACGTTTGTTGTATGTACCGTTTTGTATTGATGAAATACACAATAAAAAAATAACAACAAAACGAGTGGAAAAAAGTACAACAATTGAGAAATAAAATTCACATTAAATCATTGTTTTTTTTTTCAAACTATATTTTGGGGTAATTCAGTTGATGTAAATTCTACCTTTCTTCTGCAGAAGAGATGTATTCGCGTCATCTTCAACATTCAAAACACTGTTAGTTTAAGAAATGTATTTAAGAATAATAATATCTTAACGGTAACTGTGATTTACATTTTAGAAATTTGTTTATTTGTGAAAAATAATGAAGGCAAATTTTTTGATGTGTCTGCGAATCGTGCAGATAAATTACGTTCGAAACATAAATCAAACGTATGTATCCGCCAAGTCAATAATGCTACATTCTACAAAAGTGCATTTCACTCTGCCATCAAAATTTCTAATCAATTACCAACAAATTTAAAGTCATTGAAATTACCACAATTGAAACATAAACTTAATAACAGCTTGGCTTAAATAAACAAACAACAACAACATCAACAGCCCACTAAACGTTCCCACTGCTGGGACTCGGGGCCTTCTCTCGCAAGGAGAGAGTTTAGGGCATAATCCACCACGCTGGCCCAGTGCGGGTTGGCGGATGACACATAACTTCGAAAGATTCTAGGTACACGTCGGTTTCCTCACGATGTTTTCCTGCACCGTTTTAAGTTAGCGGCATTACGCACATGACTTCGAAAAGACAGTGGTGCGTGTGGGGTTTGAACCCGGGGTCTCCGGATCGGCAGGCTTAAATAAAACATATTACAAACTCCAAGAATACTTCAATGATACACAATAATTTATATAGGTACAACAATATCATATCTAATTTTAAAATAATTTTAGTACTACTTACGGAAATTGTAAATTATACTTAATTGTAAAATTGTATGTCACGATATTTAAGCACTTCAGCCTGATGATTATGTTAAAATCTCAACACCACAATTTGTGTCTTTAGGTTGACTAGCTTTTCGGTGGGTTTTCCATAATTTAAATTAATTAGTAGTTTAGTTACGATTAATTAATAGATTTTTTTTATAATTGTATGCTCTTATTTAAATTTGTATTACTTATTAAAAATAAAGTGGCCAAGTGCGAGTTGGACTCGCCCATGAAGGGTTCCGTTGCAGCAAGTAACATAATATACATAGTACACATATTTTTATTAGTTCGTTGTAACTTTAATCGAAGTTTTAATAATAATGTATTTATGACGTACTAAAAAAAACTACTCATCAGATCGAGTTCAAACCAATTTTCGTTGGTAGTTTGCATGGTAATGTACATCATATATATTTTTTAATTTTTTCATTCTCTTATTTTAGAAGTTAGAGGGTGGGACACACATTTTACCACTTTGGAAGTGTCTCTCGCGCAAATTATTCATTGTAGACAAAAACTATATTAGAAAACTCAACATCATTTTTGAAGACCTATCGATCAACATTCCACACGTGTAGGTTTGATGAAAAAAAAAAATTGAGTTTCAGTTCTTAGTATGGGGGGCAACCCTAATTTTTCTTTTTTTTATAAGAATCATAATGCGGTTCACAGAATACATCTACTTACCAAGTTTCAATAGTGTAGTTCTCATAGTTTCGGTAAAAAGTGGCTGTGACATACGGACGGACAGACAGACAGACAGACATGACGAATCTATAAGGGTTCCGTTTTTACGTTTTACCGAACCCTAACTAGCAGCCCATTCCGACTTCGCTCGGATATTGCCATTTAAGTTAATCCTAAATTCCATATACTTATTATTTGTTGACTCTCTGTTGGTTATTTTTGTTTAGATTATAGGTAGGATAAAATAACTTTAATGTAATGTTATAGGTATAATTCTTGTATTCATTAGATTAATTAATCCTTAATTCTAACCGTATGTTTTTGTAACCTCATACCAAAGAGGTTTTATTTTTGCATGCCCGCAAAGGGTAAGACTGTTGTTTTTAAGCATATTAGTTCTTATAGATAGTTCTTCTGTATAACATCTTTGTACACAGTTTACGCAATAAAAAAAATCTGATTCTGATTCTAATCGTCCTCCACCGGCAACAATTTTTCATTGACAACAGGCTGAACAGCATGTGGCAGTAATATAATAAGGTTAGTTTAGTTTAAAGAAGCTTACAACTTTTACATTCAAATTTAAACATCACAGGGATGAAATCAAACGATTTTATCAACATTATCGAAATAATAATTGTCGACTGTGTATTTCGCTTACAACAACTTCGCAAAGTTTCTACAATGTGCAGCTGTACGCATTGCATTATAGTCGATAAAGATAATAATTATTATGCTTCACTCGTCATAAAATTAAAGATGTTCAGATTGTTCAGTTAGAGCGCATCTTGCGTGCGTCCGATCTTTCACTGCCGCAGTTGACCACAGTCCAACGCGAGTGAAGCGCGCATGGCAGAACGCACCTTACCGCCTTGGCACGCGACAATTAAAAAATAAAAAGCCCCAATTAAAAAAAAAGACAAATCTATGCTCGCAGCGCGAATTCCGAATTTCGAACGCGTCTCTGGTGATGTGTATTTTTTAGTGCTAAATATTTTTTGAAATTTTTAGTTTTTTGTTTTTGTAACTTGGTAATTTAATTAGTGTTAAATTGACTGTTGGGTTACATGGACATTATAATTGGATTTTACACGACAGTGTTAACAATGGTAAGCTTTCTTATTTTTCAATTATATATTTTTCAAATTTTCCGAACTTTTTTAATTTTGTAGGTATTTGTTGGCATTTTTATAATTAGAATTTATTACGACTGGTTGGGGTGGGTAATTATGATGAATTTTATATGCATAATTTAATTTAATTTGAGTTCTAAATGATCAATCGTCCTAGCAAAGTAAGGCTGAAAATTATAATATTTGGTGTCATCATCATCATCACCAACAGCCTACTAAACGTTCCCACTGCTGGGACTCGGGGCCTTCTTTCGCAAGGAGAGAGTTAAGGCCGTAATCCACTACGCTGGCCCAGTGCGGGTTGGCGGATGACACATGACTTCGAAAGATTCTAGGTACATGTCGGTTTCCTCACGATGTTTTCCTTCACCGTTTTAAGTTAGCGGCATTACGCACATGACTTCGAAAAGTCAATTATCAATCGTAATCTTAATAATAATCTTAATATATATAAATCTCATGTCACGATGTTTGTCCGCGATGGATTCCTAAACTACTTAACCGATTTTAAATTAAATTGGCACAATGTGAGCTGTCTGGTCCAACTTGAGAGATAGGATAGTTTTTATTTCGATTAATAGTCTTTAAATGACAATATCCGAGCGCAGCCGGAATGAGCCGCTAGTAATAATATATATAAATCTCCTGTCACGATGTTTGTCCGCGATGGATTCCTAAACTACTTAACCGATTTTAAATTAAATTGGCACACCGCGAGCAGTCTGGTTCAACTTGAGAGATAGGATAGTTTTTATTTCGATTAATAGTCTTTAAATGACAATATCCGAGCGCAGCCGGAATGGGCCGCTAGTATAATATATATTTTACTTTATTTTATTTCTAGTTTCAAAACCAGTACTACTTTTTTATACATAGTTTCATAATAATCAAACCATTATTAAAAGTATACATAGCCATCAGTAAATTTGAGGGAGACTAAGTTGAGCAAGACGCGTTTCATGCATCGATATATACCTAAATCAAAGGATGTGCCCACCCAAACTTCAAGCGCTCGGAATTATGTTATCGTTGGGAAGAGTGAGCTCACTCTTTCCGTTTTAGTCGATTGTAGGAAGTGGTGGTGACTTTTATATCTATCGCTATTCGTTGTCAACGGCCAAAATAAGTAGAACCGCAACATACCTCGCCGCTAGCGATTATAGGGGTCAAGTAGATTGGTAGTTTAAACCACTCACGCTACGCACAGAGATGCAATTTGTTAACAATTTCAAGGTGTTCAGGGCACATCTTGTGATTTATTTCGATGGTTTCATGCATTTTAAATTTATTGTATTTTTTTCACATACGTTAAAGAAGAAACAAACACGATTTATAAGTGAACACTTTTGGTTATTAGTATTATGTATTAAATTGACTTAAATCATTCAGGAACATCAATTTTACGAAAAATTATCAGTGTGTGTTAGTGTTCGGTAGACGTGAACATAAGCCGTCGTGGGGTAGAGCCGGGAACGCCCAACTCACAATCGTGGGTTTGTAGGTTCGAACCCCACCAGCACTTCTGTATGTTTTTCTATGTTTAGCACTGGGCTTCATAGGCAATTATCCATACGTGTACATATCTGTAACATCTTGCACAGCTTTCTCATCCCTGTTGTAGAGTGATATATAGAGCTCATAAAGTTTATAGAGATACCAAGGTGGAGATTTTTTATAATACGATCAACTCATAAATTGCCAAGAACCGGTGTTTATATTTATTTAGCTGATACTAACGCGTAAAGCGTAGAAACAGTAGTTTTGAAGATAGTATAATGGTATTTTCGTACTTGTTTTAGTTTAAACACATACTCGTACTTATAGAAGGACACTAAAAGCAGTGACTTATGGTGAGTAAAAAGCGTTTTTTGTTCAACCTTATTCACTACACTAGTGTAGCTATAGAGAGTTAGATTTGTGGTAGTATATTGTAATTCTTCTTTTTAATAAAGGGTAAATTTAAAATTAATGGTCGTGTCTTTACTAGTTTTTTTATAGTAGGTATACGTATCAGGACAGGAGACGTATCTGATGGTAAGCAATATGCCTGCCCAATACAGCGTGAGTCTCATACAACTATTAGAATATGAAGAGCCCAAATCATTATCAAGCCACTGCAGCAGTACAGTGGCTCGTCACCCACAGATAAATAAATAAATATTGATGGATATTTCACAGACAACACCATCTGACTCCAAACTAAGCAAATAAGATGATTTATCGATATGCTGTAATGATTCTGGATTTCTTGATGAAATTCCGCTCCAAATTGGAAAACAGTGATACTTCCACAGTATTGCTTGGCGGTAGAATAACTGGCAAAGCTTTGGTACTTCCCCAGGCGGGCTCCGTAAAGAGTTCTACATCGACTAAAGTACTTTGAATAAATACAAAATGTATTTATTCATTTTGTATGCATTGTAAGTTTTTAAAACTCTATATTTTTTCCCATACAAAATAAAAATGTGTATTTGCCCGGTCTAAAACATCAAACTCTTCATAACATGAGCGTCTGCAGTGCGCACTCTTTAACGCTTGATAAATGAAATACCGACGCAAATAGAGCTAAGCAGTGGTAGAGAGGACAATAAGAACTATTTTTTTAGATATTTATTTATTGAGTTTTAACAAAAGTTGTAGAACAAGGGTTGTTTGTTTAAATATACAGAACATGGATGCATGCTGTTTACTAATAGTAACCCTGTATATTATACTAGCAGTACCTAGCTATTGTACACGCACAGTCTCCGTAGGCATTATATTACCGGGATAAAAAGTAGCTTATGTATTATTTTAGACTATAATCTGACTGTGTTACAAATTTCAACCTGATCCGTTCAAACATTATGACGTTATTGAGCAACAAACATTCAAACTTTCGCATTTATAATATCAGTGGGAAGTAATAGGTTAGTAAATAGGATTATTATTATTCAGTGATTTATTTCCTTAACTATATTATTATTTGCCTCTACTGTAACTTTGTAAAAGAGCAAGCCCCAATTTTTAGCAATTCCTTGGTAGCGGATCCGGAAGATCCGGAGAAAATTCAGAGCTTAGAGATTTAATATCTTAGATTTCTGGGTGACGAGCGCAGTGCAGTGCTAGTTAATGATTTGGACTCTTCATGGTCCAATAGCTGCGTGTCCCTGTGCTGTTATGTGGCAGGCATGTTGTTTACCATCAGGCACATGTCCTGCTCGTTTCATCACTCTATACTATAAAAAAAGATAGTTGTCGTACGAGATGTAGTACTTTTAGGTATTCGAGTACATTACGTATGTGTAATATGTAAGGTCCTATAGGTAATTAGTTATTTAGTTGTTCAAATGAGGCCAACTATCGTTGGACTTTTAGGCAGGGTACAAACGTAATAACTTTTTATGTCGTGTGTCAGATACAAGCTACCGACGAATATTTAATTTCAATAAACCCGTGTGAAATCATCCCTGCGCAAACGTAAACTTTTTTTGTAATTGCGAAACTGGACACAAAAAATACTAATTGACAATCAAAAAGTGTTTGGTGTCGGTAACTGGAAACTAAGAGTTTACGTTTGCGAACTACCAAAATAAAATATAAAAGGTCGCGCTCAAAAAATAATGTTATAACACAATAATATATGATATAACCAATTATTTCATATATTATTGTGTCTTATTGTAATTATCAAACATTTAGAAGTAGAAATAAATGTAAGCCATCTTTTTTTTATTTTTTTTATTATAAAGTGACGAGACGAGCAGGTCATGTGCCTGATGGTAAACAACATGCCTGCCACATAACAACACAGTGACACGGAGCTATTGGAACAAGAAGATTCCAAATCATTACCTAGCACTGCACTGCGCTCGTCACCCAGAGATCTAAGTTGTCATATCTCCTAAGCCCTGTAATTTCACTGGAAACATTGCCCTTCAGACCGGAACACACCTACCTACCTACCTACCTACCTACCTACTGAAAACTTTCATTCCATATTCGTAGCTTTCAACATTCATGTCATGGCAGCCCTCTGCCTTTACTTAGCCTATTAACAAGTAATTAAACGGCTTACAAAGATGAGTATTTGCAATATCTTCATTAAATTCAAATTATTTGTAAACCGTCAAGAACAACTATTCAAAATCGGTACTTTCAACTCCATTTCTGTATGTTTAAGGTCGAATTTACAGTTTCGTGGCTTTAAGATGTTATAATGGCCTGATGGAATGATCGGTCGTTATTTTAAATGCCAATTGTTTTGAGATCATAATCTCTTTAACAGAATTGAGCCGTTTTCGCTGTGAAGGCAAGGTTTAATCGCTGAATGGGCGTTTTTGGACGCATAGAATACATCGTAGTTTCTTAGTAAGCTTTCACTTGTATAATGTAACTGGTAACACAATTATGTGCTCTCCATGTTTAGATATTGCATGCTAATGACATGTCAACAAACAATCTTTAAAAATATTGATTATACATTTTGGCGGGTAATTATTCTGATATTTTAATATCTAGAGCGTTTTTTATTTATTAATGAGACATGCTAAATAATTAAATAAAATTGTCAATATACCAAAAAGTACCTACAGATGACAATCATAAATCGGAGACAATCACAAACTTCCCAAGCACTGAGCTTCGCTCGAAAGTTTCTATTGTGCTGACAGCAATGGTTCACTGAATCGTAGGAACTACGCTGGACCAGGCTAACTAGGGTTCGCTCCTTTTCTACTCTAAGGAGTGACCGAAGTCCAATACGAACTTCAAAGCTTCTATACATCATAACAGTCTCAACGGCAAACATTTTTTCAGTTCGTAGATTTTTTTTGTGATATGGGATGTGATGTTCAAAAATTAAAAGATAGTTTCTTAAGATAGTGTCTAGCTGTTACAGTACGTCTTAGCCGACATTAAAAAAGGGAGAGGTAAGCAGTCCGTCGGAAACTTTTTAACGATATTCATCAATTAGGTACTAAGACTTGAATTGATTAAAACAAAAACAAACTTTATTTTTTTTTATTGTTTCATTGGAATTTTTCTAATATAAGTATAGAGCAGTTTTGAAAAATCAGAAATCTAGAAATTTCATACATCACTGATATTGTCATGTAAGTACTTCGAAACCTCGCTATTTTATTGGAGCAGTGCGTTTAGGTAACCTACGTACATACATTATTTAGTTTCACAAATTTAACTAAAATTGTTTGCGTGTAGAAGGATAATTTTAAAATCGAAGCCATTTGTTTGGTTTTTCTGAGGAAAATAATTGTAGTACTGTGCTCTATGTTGATTCTTGATAAGCACATTAATTAAACTGCATCTCTATATAGTTGAAAGAAAGAACACAATCAATAATTTTAATAATGATTAATAATGGACATCACTAAAGTTACAACGAGTAAAACCACGAGCAACTATAAGGCTAGTTTTATGCAAAGCAAGGAAAGTGAGCGAGACCTCATGATGTCAAGTGGCGGCTAATTCATCATATCTATGTCAACGACTCTACAATGCAAAAACCGACACGGGTGGGGGTAGAATTGCAGTTTCCTAATTTTTGCTAGTTTACGTAACTTGTAACGCGATGAAAAATAACATTTAACATACACTGAGTGTCTCCAAACCAAGAGTGAATCTTGTCTACATAGAGATTTTTTGAAACGCGTTATATCATATACCGCATCGCCGTTTACATCAGGTCAGATGGCGGCCACCGTAAGCCTATCAATGATAAAAAAATAATTGCTGGCTGTGCTTCACACTTCCATTTTATGTCCAAAGCAAATCAACATAATATCTAGAATAATAAAGTAGCCAAGTGCGAGTTGGACTCGCCCATGAAGGGTTCCGTTGCAGCAAGTAACATAATATACATAGTACACATAGTTCTTGTAGTTCGTTGTAACTTTGATCGAAGTTTCAATAATAGTGTATTTATGACGTACTAAAAAAAAACTACTCATCAGATAGAGTTCAAACTAATTTTCGTTGGTAGTTTACATGGTAATGAACATCATATATTTTTTTTAGATTTTTCATTCTCTTTCTTTAGAAGTTAGAGGGGGGGGGGGGACACAAATTTTACCACTTTGGAAGTGTCTCTCGCGCAAATTATTCAGTGTAGACGAAAATGATTTACGAAACCTCAACATCATTTTTGAAGACCTATCGATAGACATCCCACACGTGTATGTTTGATGAAAAAATCAATATCTACCTATACCAATACCTCAATATGGGGGGCAACCCTAATTTTTCTTTTTTTTTAATTTATTTGTTCAAATCTTAATGCGGTTCACAGAATACATCTACTTACCAAGTTTCAACACTGTAGTTCTCATAGTTTCGGCAAAAAGTGGCTGTGACATACGGACGGACAGACAGACAGACAGACAGACAGACAGACAGACAGACATGACGAATCTATAAGGGTTCCGTTTTTACGTTTTACGAAACCCTAAAAAGTAGTCTTATCCAGCTGTAAACCATGATCCACGTTAACTGCATAACCAATGCTTTCATTGAATGCCGAGAGATATGTAGTGTGTGGCATTGTCATTCGATTTAAGGTAGACGTACTACGCATTTAAGTGCAATTCCCATTCCATAAATATATAATTTCATTAGTAAAAACTAGATACACACACACACACACACATGCAAAACAATCAAATTAGTAGTGGTAGGACTCTTGGCAGAGTCCGCCTGGGGAAGGACCACACCTTTGCCAGTTATTCTACCGCCAAGTAGTAATGTGCAAACATTACTGTGTTCCGGTTTGAAGGGCAAAGTTTCCAGAGAAATTACTGGGCTTAGAGATAGAGATATAACAACTTAGACCTCTGGGTGGCGAGTGCAGTGCAGTGCTAGGTAATGATTTGGACTCTTCATGTTCCTATAGCTGCGTGTCACTGTGCTGTTATATAGCAGGCATGTTGCTTACCATCACGCACATGCCTGTCTGTCTCGTCACTCTTCATTAAAAAAAAACTTTATAAGGGTAATGTTTACTTTGCACTTTTTAAGCAAACACAACCTTAGAATAGAGAGTTATGAAATTACGATAATATAATTTTAGGTGAAAATAAAATTACAATTCGTATTTTCACTTATTTGCTATTGATGTAATGTTTTTCGATAAAACGAGTATAAATTTGATCGACTTTCACGTTATATTTATGTTTAGTGCTAAAGTTATATTCCAAAGTAATATAATAAATTAAAAGAATAAATTGAAAGAAGTGTGCGGGTTTATATTAAACACTACTTAGATTCTACTATACTCGTATGTATTTATGACCAATTACGTCTCAAAGAGTCAAAAAGAAAGTACCAAACGATTGAACGCTATCGTAATATTTCAATCAAACCTATCGGTAAGTATTGAAATCATTCATTGCATAGGCATCTCTATACAATGACTGAATATTTCGAACGTACGTACGATGTGTGGAGTAGAAACGGCTCCACGATTGGAAAGTGATGCCGAAATGTACTCGTTTGTCTGTAAAATTAAAATAACTTTATTATCGACATAAACATCATAAAAATATCTTCAATGACATAAATCCCGAGACTGATATTCTATAAAAACAGTTTTAAAATCGTACGGGGTATAACTTGAGTCGTTTCTAATTTACATGCAACTATCAGTGCCCCACAATTTTGCCCGCGTTGTTCCCGTTCTCTTTATTTAATTGGACCAAATAAAACCTCTGTGTTATTTCTAACTTAGTATTATGTATCTGTAAACCGAATTTCATGTTAACCTCTTCAGTAGTTTTGCTTGAAAAAAATACAAACATCTATACAATCTTTCGCATTTACAATAAATTAGTAGGATAGATTTCACGCTGTGAATAAAAACATTATTAGAAGTCCAAACAAATAAAAGAAAATGTACGGTAACCTCATTTCCCCCCCCCCCCCCATATTTTAGTTCTATAAGCAATTCACAATTATACATACCGTGAATACGCGTTAAAACTCAAAACATATAGTTATTATCGAAACAAAATAATGAAAAATTATGTATTATAAGTTGTGCAAAAGCAGTGCTGTTTCAGTTTTGTCACAATTTAAACTGTAAATAGTGTGTTTTTTTTGTCAGACGCTATTTGCAAAGAAGTTCTATCACTAAAACAGAATTACTTACTCTACCAAAGTTGACCTACTAAAAAACATTTGTAATTCTGTGTAGGGATGACGTGGATTCCTTAAAGGCTTATTTTACACTTTGCTGAATTCAGAAGCAAGTCAAGAGTATCAGATTACACTGTTCTTAATTCAATTACTCACTCCACGCCGTAATACGCCACTCAGACCGATCCTCCTTAATTTAGTATGCTTATTTACGAAATTATATTACACTCTACTGAATTTAGTAGCGACTAATTTTAGTCGACTAAATTTAGCCAAGTAATTTAAGCCTTTTACTCATATTCGCGAACGAGAATAAATATTAAGCCTTTTACTCATATTCGCGAACGAGTGTTGCTAGCGGGAGCTACACTACTCGCGGTTTATACCTACGCAATTTCATTAGGTTAAATTAGGGTAATTAGAATATAATAGACGATAATAGAATAATCAGAATGTGTTATAGTAACCATTAAATTTTAAATATTGTACGTTTCTGTCATTAAATAGCTCAGGTCAAAGTGTTCGTTCATGTAATGTTGCACAATAAAAAGAGTTGTAAAATTAGTTGTATTTGTAGTTACCTGATTTACTTAGTTTTGTCAAACAAGGCTGCAGGCAGTGAATTGAACACGAGTTAACAGTAACGCATATCTGTGAATCACGCCCTAGTTAAAACTTACGAGACACACTTTCATGTATGCCTTGCTTAACAACGCCATTACGAATAATGAACTCTCTCTGCTAAATTAAAATAATAACTTATTATTTTCCTTTCATTTAGACTTTGGTAAGGAAATATGAGTATATTCTATACTTACGCTGAAGATGGCATTGAATGAGCTAATCGTTGGAACTACCATCCGGGTATGAAAAAAATAATTTGGGTTTTAGAGCAGGCGCTGGGTGGAGTTGAGTGTGAAAAATATGAGGACCGCATTCGGTGTACGGGTCTGAACTCAGAAAACCATGCAGATTATGATTCTGGATGTTGCCAGGAAGTATATTGGTCCATTTCTTTACACCCCGAGAGAAAGCCCCGAGTCCAAGCAGTGGGAGAACATTTTTAGTGGCTGCTTATGATTTTGCAGGAGTCCGTACAGTGCACATAAAAAAACAATAATGGAATTATGAACTTCTACAAAATATACCTAACTAGCGGCCCGTGCCGGCTTCGCTCGGATAATAACCTAGATACCAACATGATTCTAAGCTTAATGTAGATGAACTACCATAAATATTGTTGCACCTTTCTGCAACACCTTGTATAGATATGCGCTGGTCGGTCTGAATTGAGTCGAACTGTATTTCATATCTATTTCATTAATCTGTACCAAACTAAAACTACCTTTTATAACAGATCATTAAGATTCAGGTGCAAATAACTATTTTATGAGAATACTCGGTCATTTGGTGTCGCAAAACCGCACTTCCGCTTAAGATAAAGCAAATTATAAGGTTATGAGAACAAGTGACATAACAGCAAAGCGAGCACACTTGAGAATTAAATTAACATTATTTTATGGATTTGATGACTAGACGAGCATATTTCGTGTCTGAGGGCGCCATCATGTTTACCCATTATTGCCCATAAGTGAATGGCACTCAGCATTTACCAGTCTACGATCGAGATTGATATTTTAGCAGCCTATTCGCCGCTTTACAAAACCAACTTAAGCTCATTTTTGACCTCTGATTCGTTAGAAGTCACAAATGTCGTAAATTATTACTCTAATTTAATATTCCTGTAAAATTTGACAGGTTTTTGGTTCGTGTTGTACAAATGTGTGGAATATTATGTGTCGAATTACTTTTCACCGGAGGTACCATACAAACAAGTTTGTTGTTCTGTGCTGTCAATCGACTCATTAATAGATATAATCTGGGTGTTATAGGTTACATGATATCACTCACTCTGTGAATAAATTGAGATCTCCATTTATTTATTAGCTGTAGACATCGTAGCAAGCATTGATAATATAGATAATAATTAATTATAACGAATTTGGTGTCGGTACTAATTTATGTTGATAACTTTGTTTAGACAGGTACCGTAAATTAAGACTTCTTATAATCATCGTTATTTAAAAGTGTTGGATTATGGTTTCACTCTATTATTCCAATCTGATTATTCCAATTTGAAGGATTCTGGCGAGGTTAGCTCAAGGTCATTTCGATGAAAACGTGTTTCATTCGATACTTTTATTTTAACAATTTTTATTTTTTTCATCAATATTTTTCAAGTTATTGCTTCCGAAAGGCAAAAATTTTACTTTTTTCCTCTCTTTTTTATGTTTTTTCCATAAACTTTTTTCTGTAATGACAATACATACATTCAGAGTAATGTTACTTTACCGAGCGAAATCCGCGCCACTGCGACACCTCCGCGACACTGTGACAAATCCGTGACACCTCCGGACTTAGGGCTGAACCAAAAATTCATTGTTGCATTGTGTCGGTGGGTTTCTTCTACACAGGGTTATGTGGGACAACAACGTTATCTACTCCGATATATGCCAGAAATACGTAACATACATAAAAAAACACTTGGCGGATTAATTATAATAGTATACATTTTACTCATTTATCATCTGAGAAATGAGACAATGAAACATGTCATGTAGTAAGTTCTTAAGACTTTATGGCTAATACTTGTAGGAGAAAACATAAATTTTCAAAAAAAAAAACAATCACCATATTTCCTGTTATTTAATCTTTGAGAATTTTGTAGTTTCTTTAAATTATCCGCAAGATTACTAAAATACTGTACCATTAGTAAAGGTGTACGATTTACTCTGGTATTTTGCCGTGAAAATATGTGATACCGATCGTAAGTAAGGATCTGTCAGGCATGTATTGCATTTCACACGACCGCGAAATGGGATAACGGAACGCAAAACCTCTCATCGAGAGCTTGTCGTATAAATTGTGAGCAGGAAAGGATGTGGTGAACAAGTGTCGGTGAAACTAAGATTTATGTCCGTATTCAGAAACTTTACCTACCCGCTATTTCTCCTGAAACTTTTGATGTCACAAAAGTCGAATATGTTTATTACTGGTGTGACTTTATTAAAAAAAAATCACATCATTTGATAAAATAAATATTGGTGGACATTTCACATACAACACCATCTGACCCAAAGAACATTTTGTAATAAGACAGCCAAATAGTTGATATAATACTTACGAATCATCATCATCAACAGCCCACTAAACGTTCCCACTGCTGGGACTCGGGGCCTTCTCTCGCAAGGAGAGAGCTAAGACCATAATCCACCACGCTGGCCCAGTGCGGGTTGGTGGATGACACATGACTTCGAAAGATTCTAGGTATATGTCGGTTTCCTCACGATGTTTTCCTTCACCGTTTTAAGTTAGCGGCATTACGCACATGACTTCGAAAAGACAGTGGTGCGTGTGGGGTTTGAACCCGGGGTCTCCGGATCGGCAGTCGCCGTTCTCCCGACTAGACCAGCCGTAACTTCTAATACTTACGAATACATCATTTTAAATACATACTTAATATACATAGAAATACCCAACACAGAACGAATACTTGTAGCCATTACACAAAAATTTGCACTGGGGGAAAATCGAACCCACGACCCTTGGCTTCGCAGACAGACTTACGTTTATTTTTTGCGTTAATTTTTGTAGGAAGTTTAGAATATTACGCTTAGTATCCATCATAATTAAACTAACGCTGGAAAACTTCGATAATATTTCAACATCATCAACAGCCCACTAAACGTTCGCACTGCTGGGACTCGGGGCCTTCTCTCGCAAGGAGAGAGTTAAGGCCATAATCCACCACGCTGGCCCAGTGCGGGTTGGTGGATGACACATGACTTCGAAAGATTCTAGGTACATGTCGGTTTCCTCACGATGTTTTCCTTCACCGTTTTAAGTTAGCGGCATGACGCACATGACATGACGATAATATTTATATCGTTCAAATTGGTAATTTGAACGATATAAATATTGGTAACGTTGTACTTTGAAAACCTAACCAAACAAGAATTGGCAAGGTGGTTTAATTATCCATACTTACGTCTAATCTAAATTGCGTGTTACCGAAAGCAGAATTTTTAGCGTTACGTGATGATAACGTAGCCGTTTTTTGCTAATTATTGACCGACAGTTCACAACAAGTGCAGTTATGTAAAAAGATATAATATTAACGCTGTTGAAGAAAAAACAAATTAATTGCTTCACATGTACGAAATAATCGCTCGTCACGAAAATTAAGGGATCAATATTTCATTTTTTTTTAAATAAAGAGTGACGAGACGAGCTGGCATGTGCGTGATGGTAAGCAACATGCCTGCTACATTGCACTGTGCTGTTGCACAGTGACACGCAGCTATTGGAACATGAAGAGTCCAAATCATTACCTAGCACTGCACTGCGCTCGTCACCCAGAAATCTAAGTTGTTATATCTCTAAGCTCAGTAATTACTCTGGAAACATTGCCCTTCAAACCGGAACACAGTGAAGTTTGCACATTACTGCTTGGCGGTAGAATAAGTGGCAAAGGTGTGGTCCTTCCCCAGGCGGACTCTGCCAAGAGTCCTACCACTTTCATTGTCACAACGTACCCTTTCCACGTAATCCAGCAAACGAGTTAACCTCGTATAACCTCCTACAATTTCCCGCGACAATGGCACTGCAGTGCGAGTAAAAGCGGCGATACTTGTCCAATCATATTCGTACTCAGCACACTTTCAGAGTGACTCGCCAATCTGACAAAGGCATTTTTTACGAGACTCCGTACAGAGAGCGCGATACTTCAAACTTAACTAAATGGGATTCTAAAATTGATATAATTTAACACGGTTAACACGGCGATCCACGGTTTTACCCGTTTTCTATATTTTTCCTTGATAAACAGTAACCTACATATTTGATGTGCTATTGCAGACTATAATTTCACTGTGTTTCAAATTTAAATCCAATTCGTTTAGATGTTCCGATGTGATTGAGCATCAAACATCAAATTTTTCGAATTTATAAAATTAGTAGGATAGTGAAATCTTTACTGCAAACGTCATACTGAGTAACTGAGCTTCACTTGTATTTTTATTTATTATAAAGTAATAAGTTCTGTGTAGTGAATTAATTATCAAATTTGTTCCAAACCATTAAAGCGTTTACTGGAACAATTTGATCAATATCGATTAGCCTTCGTCACTTTGTTGTAGATAATTGTAGTAAGAAAAAAAATTTAGATCGTTTCACAAAAGGCAAACTTATCCACAAACAGACTTATTAAAGCTTACCTTTAAACTTTTTAAATTTAAGTAAGTACGTCGCTTAGTAAGTGTAATTCGTAAATTTAGAAGTCAGTTAAAATGTGAATACGATATTAAACGTACGTTTGGCTGTTAAACTCTAAAACTAGGGTTAGGAACTGCGGGCATGAATATTATAGTATAAATATACTTACAGTGTGGTCTACATTATGTCAAGAACATAGTTTACTTACTGCACACCTTCTTTTATCATCACTTGGAAAGATCTTCTGTAAGCAGCTATTCTGTACATAAAATATAAATCTTGCTTAACTTAGAACTTCGTGAGATTGGATCGACTATACAACTTGTATGATCTGAAAGTTAATAACCTGACAACGCACTCACAAACGTAGCCATGCATCTCTTGTATGACGACAAAAACTTCGATACATCAATAATAATTTCATTACGCTCCATCGATCATACAGATGATCAGGGCCACGTGTATCTATTGAGTAGATCGGTGGCGCCACTATTGCGAATTTAGAACAAAACGACATAGCAAACTTAATATATATTAAATACTATTAACTTGTATGTAAAAAAACATGCGATGTCTATAGAGTCCCGGTCAGAATGAAGATGGTACACGCCTGTAACTGTAGCAAGAAGTGTCAAATCTATTACACTTTTCCGATCTAGCTCAGAGTGTGTAAAGGCCTGTTTTCATTTTGATTAGTGTAAGTACGAGTGAGTAGTGCAGGTGTTGAGTGATTAGTATCAAACACTTGTGGACCACCGATTGATTATTGCGAGTGCATAGTAATCAGTCGCGATTACTCACTCGCACTCACACACGCACTCGCACTGATCAAAATGCAAACCGGCCTTTACGCTTGTAAAAATCAAGAAATTTCACTCCAAATAAAAAACGGATTTTCACCCAATTTCAAATCTCAATATCGACCGTTGATAAAACGATGTTTGTAACTTAATTGACAGTAACATGATACGATACTTAAATGTATACTAATTTTAGAAATCTGTGTTTCTTATTGTTGTTGATCCTAACGTTCAGAACGAGCGTGGACGGTGTTTACGTCCTAAATATTTTATTTTATACATATTATTATCCACATTAATCTCTTAATACACATACACAGATAAGGTGGGAAACAACCATTAATTTTCCAATCAAAAGGAAAACGATCTCTTGTACTAGTAGTGTCTTCGATCTGCCAACTCTATAATTAAATTGGCAGCTCTGTTAAAGAAGTTATCTGAAGCTAGAGACGGCATAACGGTGGTACCATGTGGTCACTGATCGTTACAGTATTGACCCCAGTTATGTTACATTAAGTTGTGCGGGTAGCACGCGATATATGACCTAGATTTTTTACCAGAGAAAGATGTGAGGGAGCTTTGAGACTAGATGAGTTTTAAAACTTTTGATTGACTAAGAAATTTAATGTTTAGAGTGGAAGAAAATGAGTGGAAGAAAACTGTTTGTTTTTTTTATATAGTCCTGAGTAACGAGACGACCAGGACATGTTCCTGATGGTAAGCAACATGCCTGCCACAGAACAGCACTGTGACAAGCGGCTATTGGAACATGAAGAGTCCAAATTATTACCTAGCACTGCGCTCGTCACACAGAGATCTAAGATATTACATCTCTAAGCACCGTAATTTCTCTGGAAACATTGTCCTTCAAACCGGAACACAGTAATGTTTGCACATTACTGCTTGGGAGTAGAATAACCGGTAAAGATGTGGTACTTCCCCAGGCGGATTCTGCAATTCCCAAGTGTCCTACCACTACTTACAAAAGATAGATAAACGAAAGCTAGTTTGATACTTACTTAATATATCATACTGATTTTTTTCCTAGTTCCTAGTTAATATGGTCTTGTTATTATTTAATGCCGTGAAGTGTTGTTTAAAACTACATTGTAGTCTGAATCAACCTTTAACCGTTTAGCACCCTTCACCGTAATCCAAGTTTTTTTGACCTTTTATTCGATTACATCGATTACACCAAGCTTATTGATTAGTAAGATGATACCAGAAATTATTTAGCATGATTCAACTTGGTCGAAGTAACACGTTTTGTTTTTTATTCTCTTCTACATAGAGTTCAAAATATGATTACGCCTCATCTACGTAAATGTACCAAAAGGGAGATAGTTGCTCTAAAAACAGAAACTTTTGTCCGATGGGTGTTGTTTCATTTAAATTAACAAGGTGCTATCAGCTGTCGAAGCAATCTTAACATCTAAGGATAGGTAGCCATTATTTTCAAGTTTGTCATGACTTGCTAAAAGTGTTATTGTTACTTTTGAAGGCGTCAGGGAAAGTGAGGTTAGAGGTGAGCCGTGTTGAAAATCTAGTCATTCGATTCGGTAGACAAAAGAACACTATTCGAGGATGGCTTTTGCTTTCATTCTTTCTTTTATGATCGGTGAAGCTGATATATTTTTTAAATCGTGTTTTTTAGAAAATCGATTTAAAAGAAAAGTACTAAATTTTAGAAAGGTTATTGTATGACATCTCGATAACTTATTCGATATAATGTCGGATTTTACAGGCGTGAGGTCGTAGTTTTGATTCGCTAGCTTAGATATACAAGTTCCTCATCACTACATCCTTCAACAATTAAGGTAAAAATGATAAAAAATAGGCATGTACCAAGAAACATTATTCAATGATATGCATCATCCGTCTATCCGCACTTGGCCAGCGTGAAGAGAGAAGAGAGAAGGCCCCGATTCCCAGCAGTTGCAACAAAAAGTGGGTTGCTATTGCCTATGTTAATGTAAGACAACGTTTGTTTTGATGTTAAAAAACGAAATGTTCCAGAAAACCACCTAGATTTGAAAAGTTTAAATACCGTCAGGTGACACATCGCTTGTTTAATGTTGTCCCAACTACAAAAAAACAGTGAATCCAGAAAGGATTCACTGTTTTTTGTACACCCTTTTGTTAAATTAGTGACTTTCGTTTCGGGTAATCTCAGATGAACGCTTCGCTCCTACGATGTATTTCTACGATAAATCAAGTTACGTTATCTACACCGCTACAGTACATACACTTCAACTGTATTACGCTGATACTCAGTATGTAAACTCCTTAGATATTTAGTAGATACATTTCATTTTATAAAATTTTAAGAGTTTTTGAGTAGGGTGCGTATTTTTGGGATTATTTTACAGGAGCCTCTCCTAATATGGGCCCGGAAAGAAGCAGGCCGCGATGGGTTCGTAAAAATGCGAGAGCGTCTCTGAGTTCTCGCCATATGCGAAAAAGGTAAAACTCCGTTGGAAGTTTTAGTCGCTAGAGACGCAATTCCTGGTTTTGAGTCAACAATAGTTCAGCCATCCCCTCAAGTGTCAAAACAAGCGTAAATACATATCCTCTACGGAAAACTGAGTTACAATGGTCCACCATCTCAGCAATAGTTCAGCCATCCCCTCAGATGTCAAAACAAGCGTAGATGTATTTCCTCCACGGAAAACTGGGTTACAATGGTCCACCATTTCATGTACAATGATAATGCAATTTACGATAGAGCACGTTTAATCTGTTTTCTTGTTTCTTTACGCAAAACTGCCCTAGAATATGTAGTTAACTATGAAAGTGCGTGTTTGAAATGGCTACATGTGGAGTTCATCTTCTGTTTATACCGTGTCGGCGTCCGGCCGTACCGTCCAGCTAGCTTTCTAGAGCATCGGGAAATTAATACTTTCCGCTAGATCTCCTCCGCGGAATACCTCTACGTTATGAGCCCGGTTTCTATGGATCAACGTCTTTAAGTAGGTTAATGTTGAGAGCACACATATTTATTAAAAAATATTCTTATGATTTTTATACTTTTAACGCTTTTGAACAACGAACAACAATAATGGTTCTGAACAGGTTTACACATACATAGCAAATATTAACAATTATTCTTAGATTAAGTTAGTAATGAACATGAATTTCTATTATTATTAGCAGGATACGGTTTTACCCGCATAGCTTCCGTTACCGTTCTTCATATTTTTCCGGGATAAAAAGTAGCCTATGTGTTGTCCAAACTATAATTTCACTGAGTTAAAATTTTCGACCCGAGCCGTTCATATATTATGACGTTGGTATTGGTTGTTTTAAATAATTTTAATAAAGTATTCCTTTGTGTAATTTACATCTGTTGCATAGTGAAAATATCTCGAGACGCACCTAGGCTGTCCGGTAACCGACGATTATTTTGTTACAACTAATAAATATACACAGCAGGAGAGTATTATCAGCTTACGTGATATGGTCGAGATACTAATGTAATGCCAGGAAATTGCCGGATAAATACGTAACTGTACATTCTAATGACATCTTAGATCAAGTCTCCAGTGTATCCAGGTTTTCATTTTGTGATAGCTCTGATCTGATTGAGAAACTTGTTAGCGAAACATTTTATAATCTACTTACAAATTTTCCGGTTTGATTGATGATTACATAGAATACAATTCTAATGAATAAATCTACGTGAGTCTTTCGTATACTGGTTTTCTAGATTGATAAAGATCTATCGTATGATATTGTGCCAACCACCATCACAAGTTAAAAAGAAATGTATGGTAACCAACTGAATGATTAATTTGATTGAAAGTGGGCTATCTATACAGACTCGAAATGGAAAAGTGGTTATTGTAACTTGCAAACCATCAAAGAAAATGACCTCGCTCATCAGCAATTTTTAAACAATAGCTCCTCGCTCCACACTTTCAGTGCATCCGCATTATATTTAATTTCAAATAACAATACTTCGGATACAGTAATTGTATTAAATTGTAATATGAAAGTAGGTCATTGTTCGTGGATTGAATGATCATATTTTGATATAAATTTGTCGATATACAAAGATTTTGAACTAAAAGTTAGCAGAGCTTTACGTTTCAATAATCGGGAAAAAAATTGTAATTATTATGTATTCCTTGAACATTTATTTTGTAAATGAAAACCTGATAACTGATTTTATTATAACTCTACTTTTTGACTGGCCTCGTGGCTTAGTGGGTAGTAACTCTTCCTGCGAAGCCGAAGGTTCGATTCCCACCCAGTGCAAATATTTGTGTGATGAATTCAAATGTTTTCACTGTGTTTGGGTGTTTCTATATATAATAAGTATGTATTTAAAACTATATAAGTATTATATCAGCTATTCGGCCACCATATTACAAGCTTTTCTTAGTTTGGGGTTGGATGATAAGTGTAGACTGCTCATAGACAAACGCAAAAAAAAGATTATGAGTGACAGCATTTTTTGTATGGCTCCTCTTTTATATAATAAGCTGCCAAATGCCATAAAAGAACTTAACATAACAATGTTCAAAAGTAAACTAAAAAAAATGCTTATACACAAATGCTATTATACTGTAACTGAATTTTTAAATGATAAGGAAATTAATTGGAATACTAATATTTTAGACATTGTTTAACATGAAACTTTTACAATCTTTAAACCTTATTCCATTAATATCTCAATAGATATTATTATTCCATTATGAAATTTGACATTCAACTGACATAAGACCAAATAATGATATATTGTATCATGATGAATTAGTTTGTACTGTATTACATTTTGACATTCTTTGAGTATTTACATGAATATTATAATTAACGACATTTTTGATTTTTTGATTATATACATTTATTGCACTTTATACATTCTTTGACACTCCTCACATGGATGAACTGCAAGATCTACTAATGCAAGACCTTAGACCCTGGATGGACATATTGATCAAACTCAAAAAACACAAGACAATATCCTGATGAAACACAAGACGATGGCGAAATTGTGCTCACCAAACATTTATCTCACACAAATATATATCACAACCAAATAGAAGCCAGAAATTAATCGAAGATGAAGAATCAGATGACATAAATAAAAACCAGAAATTAATAGAAGATGAGGAAGAAGAAGACTTTAATCAGCTGACTATTATTTAAATTTTTTTTTTTTTGTTTTTATTTAAAAATTAAGTAACAAATTGTCTTGCCAGACATATTGCATGCCTCTCGCAGAGGCCAGTTTGTATGGAACAATTTTTAAAATGTTTTGTATTATCTTATCTTACCTACAAACAGCAATAAAGATTTTTGTATTTGTATTTGTATTTGATGGTGTTATGTGTGAATTGTCCACCAATATTAATTTATTATTTATTTAAAACCGTTCCTTAAGTGGGAACACCGTTTTTTCTCGTCTACAGTTTAGTTTAGTTTAAAATAGATCTATTTATTTTTTGTACCATATAATATCTTAAGACCTTAGGGTCTTGGACTTTAGGTGCTGACCCAGTTCGTTTGGTGAAAATACGAGTATGATTTGAGTGTCGAAATCTAGTACGATTAGGCTGAGTAAAAGTGGTGTGTTATACAATATTTTGACGTCAATTGATTGAAGACTTTTAATTTCGTAATAATTATGCATATTACATATGTTCGTAGTTTAAATCGTAAAACGGTATTAAACTCAGCTTAAACGAAAATTGATATAAAGTTAAATCAGTAATATTACATTTACATTTTGTGTTTTCTATACCCATTTCTATGAATAAATTAAAAAAAAATGGTAATTAAATTAGTTTTATCGTAGATTTTAAATTCAGTTTTTAATTATCATATCTACGCCTAGTTTCGTTTTTAGTTAAGTTTCGCACATAAATTTGACATTAATATATTCACATACTTCCGTACCGTATAAGTTGCTGAAGTGATGCAACACACATATTCATTGAATTTTACTACAAACAACAGGGCAGTACCAGAGGTTTACAGACCCAGGTCATAGCACCAATAGGGGCAAAGAAAGTACTAAACAAAATTTTGGTTTAAGTATGCGTTGGTTTGTTTAAAATGTTAACCAAATTTTTTCTCAAATTGATAGGATTTTATCACCGAAAGAATAGGAATGAAAATAATCAGTGCATCGATTAACCTCTCTGTCGGCCTATGGATTATTCAGGTGTGCTTATTGTAGATGGTTTTTTATAAAAGTCATCGGACGAGCAA
This sequence comes from Ectropis crepuscularia, assembly GCA_963693475.1. Classification (NCBI taxonomy): domain Eukaryota; kingdom Metazoa; phylum Arthropoda; class Insecta; order Lepidoptera; family Geometridae; genus Ectropis; species Ectropis crepuscularia. The sequence goes on from OY856356.1 coordinate 14,938,297, forward strand.
GAGGTCCGTCTGATGGGAAGCATGCCCAATCAGCATAGCCACGCAGCGGATTGAACATAATGAGCTCAATTCACTAATAACGCTGCAGTGTGCACTAACGATATATGTATTCTGTAGTGTAGTTTTTATTGTAATTTAGTTGTAAACCGTTTTCAAATAAAGAAAAAGTTTAAAAATATCGAAATAGTTAAGCATAATCCAGTGTTACGTTAGCTTAATTCTGATAGGCCAACATTAAGAAAGCTACTCATAAGAAATAACATTTTGAATTAGAAGTAGGTAATTATTCTCATTTGTATGTCCCTTTAACCGCTCAGTAATAGCTGACAACATTTATGTAATAGTGATTGATTACCATTAATTAGCTAATCAGACCGATCATCTATCAATCATTCGGTCAACACATTACTTTCGTTAATTGATGCAGAGCTTAAAATAAATCTAAATGAAAACGAGTCGACTATGTAAAGTTGAATGCTGATCATGGTGTAATTTGTTAGTAGTGGTAGAACTATTTGCAGAGTCCGCCTGGGGAAGTACCACACCTTTGTCAGTTATTCTACCCCCAAGCAGTAATGTGTAAACGTCACTGTGTTCCAGTTTTAAAGGCAATGTTTCAAGTGAAATTGCAGGGCATAGAGGTAAAACATGTAAATATCTCTAGGTAACGAGCGCAGTGCAGTGCTAGGTAATGATTTGAGACTTTTCAAGTTCCAATAGCTGCACGTCACTGTGCTGTTATAGGCAGGCATGTTGCCATCAGCCACATGTCCTGCTCGTCTCGTCATTCTACGTATATTACAAAAAATTGAGGTTTCTTATTAAAATTTTCAGAGTTGGACGAAATTAGCTCGAAGAATTCGTTGTCAACTGATCAAACTAACAAAGTCATCTAAATAAAATTAGATGTCGAACGGTAGGTATTTATATTGACAACTGCTTATTGCATTTAAGTCGATATGCAGTGAAACTACCTAAAAAGTGGCAAAGGATATCCTAGGCCAATAAGATATAAGATACAGAATAAGAGAGACGAAAAACGCATTGGACTCCTGTCTATTATTATCAATTAAAAATGGTCTGATGTAGGTAAGTTTCTAAATTTCATAGTTAAACGCAATTATTAGACATAAGGAATGAGTATAACGTCGTTGAACGAAAATATTTTTTTGTAATACTTTTCAGAAATACGTAACATAGAAAACTGGTATGACCTTCACGTATGAACGACCTTATAACCGAGATGACGGTCAAGCGGAAACCTATAATTGATATAGAAACAATCACACCACGAGAGTACAGTTGCGACTTACAATTATTGTCCCCTGTAATGAGAATAATGATAGAGTGATTTTGGTGTCTGCAGTGTTCTGTGTCTGAGAGTGAGCTTGCAATTCAAAAGTGGAACAGTTTCCAATTTCGAACTACATGTTTTCGTGTGCTCCAGTACTATAGCGAATGGAATGCCAAGTATGAAAGAGGTCGATTACTATACGATAGTTAATCCCTTTTAGTGAGAGTGCAGAGTCAAGCGGCGTAACATTGGCCCCAATAGTGCAGTTACGATCACTGTGTTAATGCGAGACGATACACGCTAACCTTTAGTGAATATAAGTACCTTTTAAATGTTAATCAAGTACTAAAAACAGTGAGCTTAATTTTATTCTTATTTAAGTTGAGGATGTTGATGTCACATAGGAAATCGTTGCGGCTTAAGTTACAATTAACATGTTAACGTTTTGTTTTAATGTTACTTAGCTACTTAATATATTTGTACCTTTCCCTCTATTTTGTTTTGGAACATTGCAAGTAGCTATTATCATTATCTATAAATATTACCGTGCTTTTGCTTGCAGGCCGTGGATCGGCAATGATATTTAAATGTACTTACTTTTCCTAAATGTACAAAGCCGATACTTATGAATTTTGAATTCTTTGACAAAATAAATAGAATACCATTTTCTCATACACATTTTATGAATTGCTAAATTTAGGTGTTTATTGTTCATTCACTTCGGAAAGATTGAATTGATCTGGTTAAAAAGTCCAACACGGCTAGAGCTGTCATAGCGGTACATAATTATACAATAGTACCCATAATAGTTTCGATTAAAAAAATCAGAAATCCTTTGAAATACGCTTTTTCTAAATACCTAAAATTTTACGGCTACGAGTATTTATTTAGTTATTGTTAGATTTCAAAATTTAACGGGTAAGTGTTCATGTATTTTAATGAAATAACAAACAAACAATCTGTAACTACGTACACTAATCCAAATAAGTTAAAAACCTACTAATGTATTTGTTTGAAATCTGGTTATAAGTTAGGTACATTCCATTTAACTATCAAACTGAAGCGTGCCCAGCATCATGCAGACTGACTTAAAATTCTGTCTGAAAATGTCTAATACGTTATGTTTCATAAAACGAAATTGCAAGCTCAATGTTTGTAACTCGGAATGAATGCTTTTCACAGCAAGAAATTCATGAAACCGCAGCTCAAATCCCGGTGTGAAAGCGCGATATAATCCGATGCAATATGACAACCCATTGAATGTCACTGCCAGGATATTAATAACTTCGGCTAGCTCTTGGGACTGCGCTGGCTCCAGTCACTTTCTTTTGTGGACTATTAATTTCACGTACAACTATCTCTCCAAGGATTGTGTACTTTCCCTCCTTTTCTAATATTCTTTATTGTTGCAACATAATATGGCAATGAGTCGAATGAGTAGTCTAGCCCTGCACTTTTCATCTAATCTAACAATTTGGATGTTTTGATCTTAGGATGTTTGTTGCTCAACAAATTATTTTTTTAAACTATGTTCTAATATTGTTTTAGAAACGTTTATAGCAAGCTCAGAAACGAAACCTTTCGCCCCGTGGCATAATGTTTGATTTCGGGAAATAGATCGGGATATATTTCTCGACAACATTCGGTTCCTGTAGCTATTCAAGGATATGGCAGCTTTGGCTGTTATCAGTAATATTTTTGGTTTGTGTAGATAGATAGATAGATTTTATTGTTCACACCAAAATAAAAACAGACATACAGACAAAGAAAATCGATAACAACTAGTGCTACAACAGATGGCTTTATCGCTAAAATCGTTTTTTTTTCTAGTTGGTTTTCAGCAATTATTTCCTTTATTTGATATGTAAAATGTCGCTGCAACTTTTTTTTCATTTTGTTTGAATGTACGTTGGATTTAGTTTGAATGCACTTTAGAAAAAAAATTGGTCAAGTGAGACTACTACCAAGGATCGTTCACGACATTTCACGTTAATCACGTTGAAATTTTGAGTGCTCAACTCGCACTTGGCCAGTTTGGTTGTTATACACATAACTAAAACTTGTAACATGCTTCCAAGTTTCAAGTTGTTGTTTGTTGTTTGGGGTCATTGCGGCCTGTTTTTTTTGTAAGAAATCCTAAAAAACGTATGTAATAATTATTTGCTTTCTATAACTCTCGTAACCATAAAACACCAAAACTATGGAATATTTTTTATCTGAATACAAATAGGAATAGAGTTATAAAACTTCAATCAACGTAATGAAATTGATCACTTTCTCCATAAATATCACAAATTATTCAACAAAATGGTGAAATATTAAAACCATCATAACACTTTGCAACGAAAACCATTATTAGTATGTATATTTTTATGACATAATATCAATAGTTTTGCGTCAGTTTGTTGATGTTTTGACCGGTTTTCTAATAGCCGTTGTAAGGCGGATTACGGTAATTAAAGTCGGAAGCCTCCAATTTTCCGGTACGCTCTTAGGTTACGAACTTTACAAACAAATAATGGTATCTATAAAAGAATACCAATGACATAGTTGTTTAATACTTGTAGCGAATAAAAAGTCATGTCCTTTCCTTTGAATGAGATATTGCAGTAGATCTGTAGAAAAAATGTATTATTTGAAAACAAAAAGAGATTGAGATGGTTCTTAAAAATCCTATTGAATTAGGCAAAAAAAATGTCTGCAGTGTCATAGTGGTTCTCGAGCAAATATTCATAATAGACAATACGAAATTTTGGCTAACGAAAACGGTACTCTTCTCTCCTTTGCTTCGGAAGTGCAAAAATATTTCGATTTATACATTTACCTTTGTTTTTAGTTAAGCATGGGAATTAGTTTCGTATACTATCGATGAAGAACCGAAGAGGCCGACTGTCTATCAACATTAATAACATTATTTCCATAATCCCTTATGTCATAAGTTTCACTTTTTCCGGTTTGCTAAATTATAAATACCTATGTTTTGGTAAAACTGTTCACCTCAGTTTAATACGTTTATAATTTATACAAAGTGGTACAAAGCAGAACTGGTTATAAATATAATAACCGTAGGCCAACTGACCCAAATATGTCGATGCACTGAATCAATATTCCAGTGAATGGATAGTTGAGAAGATATATAGTCAATAAGCACAAGACATAACGGGATATCAAATCTAGATTCCTTAGATACGCTTTAAAGTGGCTATTTAATGAAGTTAAATGCGCTTTACATTAGCTATTTAATTCATAGATTAGTAGGAAAATGGTTGCCAGTGTTTGTGATTAGTCAATCATTGTTTCAGCCCGAAAGGGACGCCTTTTGGGCAGAATTTTTTAGCCACCTTCTAATACCAATCCTAAAATATATCTACATTAAAAAAAAAATGTCATGCCCTTTGGTTTCGAGAATATGCATTAGCAAAGCTTAATTTGTTTGCGCGATTACTAAAAAGTATTTATTTACAATGATTTGTAGAACGTGCCCCTAACGCATCTGTTAAGATGTTATTCGTCACTTTTTATTTCAAATGTGATACATTTTTCGAATTTTAATATTGATGAAAGGTTTATGGCATAATTTATGATTACTCTTGCAATATCGAGAAGGCAATATAAAAATATACATTTTATAGATTTCTCCGGATATCCTCGCAATTAATGTTCTGCGAAGATTTGTTGCCTTCATAAATTGGCTTGAAATTTAACTTCGTTGACTTAGAAGCTAAACAAAAGCAAGTAGATAACCTATCTTGACACTCGAACCAAATGAAATAGGATTAATTTGCATTGAATGGGCTATGCAAGAGTGAAACAACCGAGACCGCTTCGGTATCAAATTAGTGAATGTTTTTGCAAGAACATCCGTTTCTTGACATTCAGCACAATCACGATCACAACGGGACAACTTGCGTTAATTTGAAAGTCAAAGTCAATCAAATAATACCGCTTCATTTCAAACTGCGTGAAAGCTATTTACGAAAGTGTTGTGTTTGTTGACCTAAGTGCAACATGCATATGCATATTAATAATTAAACTGACTACCGTTTATTCTATGATTTATACTAACCTTATGTGATTTATATTAATCCTGACTGATTCAATCACTGACTTGATCAATTCTAAATTATTACTCGTAGAGACTAGAAACTTATTGGGTATATTGTGTACGTAATATAACCTCCTCTATTAAAAAGTATATGCAAAAATTAATCTCTAGCCAATCTAGGCCAATCAAAATGTGTTTGTATTTTGTCCTTAGTAGAGTCGAAGTGATTGCACCTCACCTATAAGTCAGTTAAATAAGTACGTAGTACATAAGACAGTACAGATTTTTCTTTAGTTTTAACACGTATCTAAAAAGTTATCTATGTTCTTCTCGGTCCTTTAAGTCCTTCGAAATTCTTGTTCCATGTTTCCAACACTTTGATTTCCACCCTCCCCAGAAGCTAAAAATAAACATCCGTAAGATTAGGTTGTGACACAAGAACACAGTTGGCGTAACTGCAGAACATAAGAAAAAGAGAACAGGAAAGTGACAAAAATACATAAACAAACATATGTATATTGATTTGTATACAACATGAGTTTTGTACAAAAGACGTGCACATCGGTGTTGTAATAAATTGTATGGTGATGGACGTCGAGAGACAGAAGTCTTTTATGCCTTCCGTCAAGGGCAAGTCACAGATACGGTGCATACCGCCTCTAAAAGTTATACGAGTTGATGAGGACTGCGGTTGTGGTGGTTTTAAAATTGGTCAAATAAAACGTACTATTGAGGAACAAATAATACAACTAACGGAAATCTGCGATTGCTAAGTGTTTGCTTGATGCGGTCATTGGATTGAGCTCTATGACACGAAGGTAATTCGGGAAGCCTTGGAAATAACAAAATAACATCGTAATTTCAAACAGGAAGATGGTTTCAAGTTATCAGCGTCGTGGAAGTCTGTCTGTCATAAATAAATTAAGTATCGAAATGAGGTGCGGACGAAGTTAAAAAAGTTCTATAGTTTAAAATCAAGACACACAGCAGTGTGGCCAGCCAAGTTTATTGAAGTAAACTGGCGAGCCGCATCATGTATAATATTACACGAACCATTTGAAGCTATGTTTATTATTTTTAGTATTATTTTTGTCCTCCTCATAAATTAAAACTATTGCACATTAATTTGTGAAATCGCTCACACATTGAAACTTGCAGGATATCAATATATGCTCTAAATTTCATAAACATACCTCAAACGGTTATCTAGATATTAACGTCCTAAAATCGTCACTGATTAAATATAGACATAAAAGATTTTATCCAGTTCCAGATGATATAGAAAGTTCAAATTTGGCATCCAGATAGGTGCAAACAAAGTAAAAAGTCAGAAACTGGTAAAGGAGACGGCCCATTTTGCATGGAGACTCGACCAAAATTGGATCATTGTATAGAATGTTTAATATTTATTGAGGAACCGTTAATGTTTTAATTCTGCATATCGGAGTTAAAAAAATATCAACTAAAACGTTGCAATAAAAAACACCCCTAGTAGGTAATCAAAACGGTGATTATTTACTTACTACTAAAAGAAGGTGGTAAATTAATTACTTGGCCACTTACTGTGCTCAAAATAATGTCGACTCAACGCAGAAGGATCGGAGATTCGGCAAAACTACAAGAAAATTACGAAACCTTTGAAAAAATTACGAAATTCCTTGTGTTGAGTGAGTTTCGAACGAATTGGATGTTGTGTCAATTGTATTCACTTTTTTTAAACTGTCATCCTGAGAGGATTTTGGCGTAGCTTCTCTGTGTCTTTTGTGTTTTCCCATATTACGTATTTCAATATTTTCAAGTTTTACTAAAAATTCCAATCAAAAACATAAATGTTAAATGAGAGCCAAGTTCAATACTATGACATATGGCTTGATTGTTGACCTCAACAACAAAAAAAGTAAGATGTAAAAATGGGTGCCAAGTTCAATTATCAGTCCTGCAATTGATTCAACACACTTAAGTAATAAAAGTAAAGTAGAAGTAAAATCTGAGGCTTTAGTATGTTATGCTTTTAGTAGTAAGTAAATGAAAACAATTAATTTCCACCATTCCACCCAAAGGTTGCCTGGAAGAAATCGCTTTCAGCGATAAGGCCGTCTGTTGTGGCACTAGCTATTATTGTTTTTCTTTGTCTGTATATCTGTTTTCTTTTGGTGTGTACAATAAAAAGTATCTATCTATCTAAATTTTAAGTTCTTACAAAATATTCTACGTGGTTTTAATCAATTGGAGGACTGATAATTGAACTTGGCAACCATTTACATTTCACTTCTTTTGTTGTTGAAGTCAAAGTCATATATCATAGTATTGAACTTGGCTCTCATTTTACATTTATGTTTTTGATGGGATTCTTATTACCTAAGTACTGTAATGTTGTCATCGAGTATTTGCTAAGCTTCTTCATCATACATTTATACCAAGATCATAAGTATAATTACAAATCGTTATAATGTTTACAACGCCATCTTCCTTCAGATGTTATAATAGATCGTTACTGTTAGAGTTAGTTTTACCGTTTCGAAGATTATCGTAAAGTTGTTAAATGGAACTTGTACCAGAAAATTACGAGTATTGTAAGTTACTATTTATTTAGCATTTTTATTATAATCATTTTAAATCCTGTTTTAAAGTGATACGTCACAGGGCCACTTATTTAGTAAGGTAGTGATTGTGGTACCTACTTGGTTACAATTACAAGTTACAAGGGCAAGGTTTACCCGTATTAATTCAATAATGCTTTTCAAAGGGCAAATAATTCTGAACTTGAAAGCTTAGACAGTTAAATGCTCTAAGGTTTAAAGTCTGAATGAAGAAAGAAAAGAAAAAAGAAGAAAGATGAGTTTCAATGGTAATTTATATATTTCGAAGTTTTTCTATTAATGAGTCAGATTGAGAAAATCCAATTTTTATTAGACATTTCGATAAGCAGATGCAATGCACTATAATGTTATGATTGTTATGGTAAGTAGTAGGTAGCTAGCATGTTAATAGCTAGCTAGTAATTTGAACTGAAACATAGCCATACAGTAGTATGTATGGCTATGTTTCAGTTCAAATTTTAGAGTGGCAATAACTAGGCAAATGACATAGGTACTGTCAGCTCTGACCAACTATGGTAAATCCTCAGACTGTCAGGGACCCTTACTCATCAGAATCTGTTTGTTTCGTGTTTCATAAAAGAGTGCCGCAATAAATCTCCAAAAAAATAAGTTAAAAAGTGGTCCTGGGTTTTCATAAACCAGCGTGACACAGTAAGTCCTTAATTAGCTTGTCCTATTGCAGTTTCATAAAGAAACATTAAAACTTAAATGTTTGGTTGTAAAACTTTTAGTCTTTGAAAAGTGCTACAACCAGAACATAACGCACTAAAACAAGATTATCAAAAGAGTAATAAAGAAGTATAGGCGCGTGGTCAAAGTGGCCGCATGGCAGTGAAAGCGGGTACACCACGTCACGAATCGCATCATATTAAAGTTGAGAAAACTCGTAAAATACACTAACTTATGCGGGTTACAATATTGTTCGACATGATGCGTTCAACGGTCTGCTAGGTCGAATGCCTATTTGTTTATGTAACATGTGTTGGTGAGATTATGTATGATTATAACATTGAGCTATTATAAGTAATACATTATTTTGAGCTCCGAATAGAGAGATTCTGAGAGAGAGACGTTCTGAGAAGATCATTCGTTTTTATCGAAACTCGCATATAAAGTTTTTGCAATAAATAATGATACAAAATTTGCAGAAATTTAAGATAAAGATCAATGGATATAAAATCTTTATTTGTATTTTTGAATAAGTTGTTTTTTAACATTGATAAACTTAGATTTGACAGTCATATTGGGTGGTAGAAAAACGATCAATAGGTCTCTACTATGGAACGTGTATACCTAGAAAAAACTTATTCACTTTCGACTTGAAGACATGCAGATTTATTGTCACCATCGGAGAAAACCCACTCAGGCTACGCATTCCACAGCTTAGACGAGTGGAGTCATAATTCCTCGTTCCAGTCTTTGGAACTAACTTTGAAATAATGTCGTTTCGAAGGTGGTATTAGATCATGCAGATCAGTTGCATACTCCTTAAAATGCACCCGAAAAATAACCCATTATGAATGAAGTCTATCTATCTATAGTTTCTATAGTATCTAGTCTAGTCTATCTAGAATAATAAGCCATTATGACTTATTGATCTAGATATTTCTAATCTCGTGACCAAATGCAAATTTTAAACCAAATTCTATTTATTTATTTCACTAGTTTGTAGTTTTTTTTTTATACAGCTGCCGCGAAAAATATTTAGGTAGTTGATAAACCTTCACTAATGTCAAAACTACTGTTTTGTCAAAACTAACCTCAACATTTTTGAGGGTAGATATAATTTTTTTTTTCACATGATTTGTCATATCCGGCGCAGAACCGAAATGGTTCCGAATCAGAACCGAATGACAATAAAAGGATGTTTATTTTTTCTAACGGACTTAACTTTAGCTGACAAGACTAGTTTTCAACGTTAGTAATAATTAATTAGTAGTCAATTTATGCTTAAAAATATTTTTTCGATACCAATACTACTCGAAATTAAAACAATTTTGTTTGTATTTTAATGTTAAATCTTAGTGCGTGTAAACAAATGCGGAAACGTATGAAAACCCAACAGAGGAATACAAATAATACCGACCAAGCTTCCATCTTTTTATACCACTTTCTAGTTTGTAAATTGTAAAAACTATTAGGGTTCCGTAAAACGGAACCCTTATAGATTCGTCATGTCTGTCTGTCTGTCCGTCCGTATGTCACAGCCACTTTTTGCCGAAACTATGAGAACTATACTGTTGAAACTTGGTAAGTAGATGTATTCTGTGAACCGCATTAAGATTTGAAAAAAAAAAAATTAAAAAAAAAAGAAAAATTAGGGTTGCCCCCCATACTGAGAACTGTAACTCAAATTTTTTTTTTCCTCAAACCTACACGTGTAGGGTGTCTATCGATAGGTCTTCAAAAATGATGTTGAGGTTTCTTAAATCATTTTCGTCTACACTGAATAATTTGCGCGAGAGACACTTCCAAAGTGGTAAAATGTGTGTCCCTCCCCCTCTAACTTCTAAAGTAAGAGAATGAAAAATCTAAAAAATATATATGATGTACATTATTACCATGTAAACTACTAACGAAAATTAGTTTGAACTCGATCTGATAAGTAGTTTTTTTAGTACGTCATAAATACACTATTATTGAAACTTCGAACTAGCAGAGTCCGCCTGAGGAAGTACCACACCTTTGCCAGTTATTCTACCGCCAAGCAGTAATGTGCAAACATTACTGTGTTCCGGTTTGAAGGGCAATGCTTCCAGAGAAATTACAGGGCTTAGAGATATAACATCGTAGATCTCTGGGTGACGAGCGCAGTGCAGTGCTAGGTAATGATTTGGACTCTCCACGTTCCAATAGCTGCATGTCACTGTGCTGTTATGTGGCAGGCATGTTGCTTACCAGCAGGCACATGTCCTGATCGTCTCGTCACTCTTAAAAAAAAATAGTGTTAGTATATTATTCGTGTATGGCAAAACGATATCGACGGCCGACACACGTTAAACACTTACATCACCCAATAAGCGTGCGTTCATCTAAAAAGTTTAAGTTCTAGAAACGCGAGAAATTTCACTTTTCCACTGCGAGCCGGTGACCACGTCGTTTGTCCAAGACGCACTCTAGAGAGTCATGCGTGCTGTACGCAGTTTTAAACTCACCTTACCGGAAAGTTTAAAACATGGTGTTTGTCTAGTGGCGCCTTGTGGTTTCTCCAAAAATCACTAGAACCAAAATTAAAAGGCAGTTGCTTTTGAGCGTAGGCGTACCTCTGTAGAAAAATCTTATATATAAAATTCTCGTGTCACAGTGTTAATTACCTTATTCCTCCGAAACGGCTTTACTGATTTTTACCAAATTTTATACGCATATTCAGTAAGTCTGAGAATCGGCTACTATCTATTTTTCATATCCCTAAGTGATAAGGATTGTTCACCCCTAAATATTTTATTTTTATTTTTTAGAATTTTTTTTTTGTTTTTATTTTTTTATAATGTGGCATTAAAAATACATACAACCCTAAATTTTTACGCTTTTATCACCAACCCCTAATTTTTAATAGCCATTTTAGTAATTTAATAAATTGACAGTGAACTCCTCCTAAACGGCGCGACAGATTTGAATGATTTTTTTTTGTGTGTGTACAAGTAGATTCAAGGATGATTTAGATTCACAAATAAGCTCGGCAAATGCCGTTGCAGACAGTGTCTAGGTTTTGATCCGAGCAGGAACGGGCCGTTAGTAACTTTATAATAGCGTGGTCCTTTCTTGGGAGGAATGGGCTGCCAGCATTAAAATACATGTGTTCTTTTTTGTAATGTTTTTATTGGCGTGTATCAAAATAAGGAGTTTTCTATCTTTTAATATCACTTCACCGCTTTTGCATGAGCATACTATAAACCGAATTGTGTTGGTTGAAGGCGATGAACGTTATATCACAGAAGTTAAATAATTTAATAGATTAATTAATTAGCAATTGATAAATATTCTTAATGAAATATTTTATTCTTAAAATATGCAAATGTCAATCACATAATTGAAGTGTGAGATTGTACACACGTTTCTCCATTCAGGATCAATACATTACATTTTTACTAAACATATTATATAAATTTCAAACATTGTAAGTATGAATGATTGAAACCTATTGGACATTTTGAAAAAATATATTTGGACAATTTGAGAAAATTATTGAAAATGTCCAATAGGAGAATAAGACATAAAAAGGGGTCGAATTCTATAAGCTGTAGATATTAAAAAACTGCAATGTACAATTTCTTTATGAACGCATAAACATGGACTGTTCAAAAACTGTATTTTATATACAAAATGACAATGCAAGAATATGTTCAAGCCATAAGGAATACGTACCAATTAGCCAATTACAATGTCGTCAATCATCGTTGAAAATACATGAAAAAATAAAGGCAAACACTATGATATAACAATAAGTTTTTAATACCATGAACTCTTTTCACCATAGGACTACTATAATTATCACGTAATTAATGATGAGAGTGTATATATCTATTTCATAATGGAAAATAATAAATCACCATTGATTGATTGATAAAACAAGTCTTTACTAAACCTGATAATTAAAAAAGCGGCAGTTTGTTTAAATGGTTATATTATTCACCTTATGCCTAATGGATTAGGATGTATTTTAGACTTGTCAGCTGGTTTGTGTATGTAGTAAAAACTATTTCCTACTTCAAATATCTAATTTATTAGATTAGTATCGTGTATGCCTAGATTTATGAATTTAAGTTGTGGTAAACCAGTTATGTTTTTAGTTGATAAATTTTACACTTACTTTGCTAGTAAAGTAACTGAGAGATAGAGCAGATTATAACTCAAATACGCCTATTATATTACATATTATATTGCATGAATCAATAATATTACAGTTTATCTTTCATTACTCTCGTGGCTTAGTGGATAGTAACTCTGCCTGCGAAGCCGAGGGTCGTGGGTTCGATTCCCACCCAGCGCAAATATTTGTGTGATGAAATCAAATATTTGTACTGTGTCTGGATGTTTCTATGTATGTATGTATAATAAGTATGTATTTACAACTATACAAGTAATTTATCAGCTATCTGGCTGCCATAGTACAAGCTTTGCTTAGTTTGGGGTCAGATGGTGTCGTGTGTCAATTGTCCATCAATATTAAGTTAGTTCCACGGAAAGGAAAAATAAACCCACCGTTTTCACGTGGTGTTACTGTCGTATCAATCTGATAGTTCTTGTTTAGCATAAGTATTTCAAGATTTTCACCAAAAGAAACGAGTAGTGGCGATGCAGACCGGTTTCGTGATGTCATTAATTAGCGTTTGTGACTTTTCCGGAAATTATTATTTAACACATTTTCACGTTGAATTTATACAACAATCTCAAAACTTTTATCCGTAAGATCGACATGTTTTCAACCTTTATGCTAAATCTTATCTGAAAAGATCATAATATTAAACAAATTCTGAATACTAGTTTTAATTGTATACATATGTGTCTTATGTATACTGGAAATGGCTTTAGCAATTAGGATGGAAATTGGTAAAGAGACTCTCGCTTATCCAAGCTTATTAAAAGCATATCCATAGTCTAAAATAATCAGATTTCCAAGTTCATAGGACATTTTTACAAGATGAAGATGTTATTTTTCGCAAATTCAATCTTACAAGACACAAAATGTTTATTTGTGGTCATCACGTCAATTATATCTGTGAGCTATGGTTAATATGTTTGTTTTAAACTAGTAAGTAACAAGTAACACCGACTCTAGGTTGCTCGGAAATAAAATAAAGCTAACTGAAGCATCAGTTTTTCAAAGAAGTCAGCATTTTTTGCACCGCGGATTGCTATTCGCTAAAAAAATGCTATGTCAGGGACTCAGGGATAACCACGAGATTTTTCGAACTCGACAACACAAAATAGGCTAAAACTTCCATTTTCCAACCTCCAACCTCCTCCTCCAGGGTTCCATCTTGACTGCTTACGTTACGAGTACTTACTTACGTTTGCGATCTGGACTCCGCAGAGTTGTATGCTCATAGCTCTTATAGGCTACAGTGTGTATTAAAATCAACTTATTCATTGCTTAAATTTTCGTATGAGTATGGTAAGACCTTGTGGATGTCGTCATGATAATGCGTTTAACACTATTTTTATTTCATTGACAAGGTTACATAGGCACAGACAAGGGATTAACATTCACAAGTATTTCTATTGACAATATTACGCAACGTGGAAGGGCATCGACCACTTTATTTTAATCCGATCATCAAATCTCAATAAAGTTACAGCAGATGAAATCACCAATGTCTCCACATAAATTCTAACTTTGAAACTGTTACCAGTTTGGTATGTTAATGTAGAAATGTTGTGTAGGATTACAAAATCACGGATCGAAACAAAAGTAAAAGCGTTTTTTGAATAATCTTAATGCTAATTTTATTTCCTTTGGGCGATATAGACTTGGAGATTTGAAAATGATTAAAGATTTAAACGTTAATTGATAGAAATTGTTGTTTAAATTGATTCTAATGTTTTCTGATGAAAGCTAAATCTATCTGCAGAATACTGTCAGTTAAAATACTCGTAATAGTTTATTCCAAACTGCATATTTCAATTACTTTTGCATTCTATCGTTAGCAACATTTAAATAGTTACTGTCTACTAGCAGCGCTTCTCGGGTTTGTTCGCGTTGTTCCCATGCCCATTATTTTGTAACCTATTGTTGAGCACAAAATAGAGTGCTTGCACTAAGCCGACAGTGTTCTCTGTTGGCTTAGTGCAAGCTCTCCGTGTAGCCCTGTAATGATTCATTGACGATAAACGATCAATGAGCTTAAATGTGTCTATGCCTATGTATTTGAACGGTGTGATTGATCGATCTAGAATTCTAGATAGAGGAAGGCTCATGTACATAACTTTACCTATCAGTGCAATTGTTAAAACTAATTGAGTGCAGCTACGGGGCTTTGTAGATGAATAAAAACATAATATGGTACAACGGTTTTATTAATATTTTCGATTTTACTCAAACTGACATAATGTTACTAGTAGCATAAGAAAGGAAAGCTATGCAGGCCCTACTAGTGACGGTTACGCAAATCACAAAAAAACCTCTTTTGTGTTCACAAATTATCTAACAGTAACATTTTTCCAAATTACGAAAAGTTCTAGAAAGGCTAAAGTTGCGAAAATCTTTACCTGCCGCGTATTAAATTACGGAAACAGTATTGGTCAACGTGTGCAAATTTCTGGAAAAGCAAGTTCTTTTTATGCGTGGAAACAGTCATTAAACGTGTTTTATTGAACTTGTAAGTAATGTGGCTTGCTAGCACACAAACATGTATGTAGTTTATGCAATAGGTTGTAAGTAGAGTTGCTGATGTTAAACGTATTTGGGAAGTCATTGTTTATTCATATTTTGCCACAAAGCAGAACTCAGAAAAAAGAAATTGTTTACAAAAGTACGTATGTATTGGCTAAAAAGAGATGGTAAAAAGCACTGTATTGAGATCGTGGCATTATCACAACGGGATAGGTGTAACGTGTATGTGATTTGTAACTGAATCATAACCGACGAATTTTACAATGCTGGGAGAACTCTCCCATGATACGCTACTAGACATGAACGTTCATTGGCTTTTGATCAGCAACAAATTTCCCCATAAGATTTTCAAATGTGCAACCAGGTAATACAACTTTGCACGTGATGGTATTGTGTTTGTACGTAAATGTTTAACTTATCAATTTCATGATATTTCATCTGAAAAAGTTACGAATCGATGTCCATAACCTCGCATGCATCCGAATCAAAGCCATGCTATGTTGGCGTAATCTATATCATCGTCGAATTCAATCCAGTAGGTAGGCACAACGCATTATAACGG
Source organism: Ectropis crepuscularia (assembly GCA_963693475.1). Lineage (NCBI taxonomy): Eukaryota > Metazoa > Arthropoda > Insecta > Lepidoptera > Geometridae > Ectropis > Ectropis crepuscularia. The sequence continues at coordinate 14,954,131 of OY856356.1, forward strand.
CACGTGCACCGCTAACTCACTCGCCACCCTGGGTAAGCCAGCTGCCATCAACAGTTACCCTACTTCCCTGGATTGTACATTCGATGTATAAAATGTATTTTATTGGCTCGTATATTTGTGGCGTCTGAGCAAAGAAGGTTACCCCGATTGGTAGCGTATTTAAGCGTTTTATCGGTTATTATCAGGATGTTTAACAGTCGGTGGTTGAGACTGATTTACGGCCTGAAGATTCAAAGCTACTTCAAAACGAAGGCCGTCGTCAGCTTTCTACTAAAAAGGAAACGAAACGTAAAATGCCACAAGTTGTGCAATGTAAAAGCAGATAACACTCGTAGTTATTGTACTTAAGAAAATACTTGGCTTGTTTTACCATTGGCACGCATTTAAAAGCGGGCAATCGCGTGCCATTTACACTCGAATAACGGCTAGTTTTCAAATAACTAGATAGGCGGTCTACGTGGTGGTAATGTCTAGACACAAAATATATAGTCCAGACGAATTATTCCGCAAGTTTCAGCGTCAATCGTCATTTCTCTCTCGTGTTCTGTCAACAAAGTATGCTAGGCTTGCGTGACGATGCCGCCGGCCGCTGCGAGACATTCACTCTAACCATTTTCTGCTCTTGGCTGCATATTTGATGCATTTGACACTGCCGTGGATGTGTACCAAGCGTAAATGTTTCACACGCAAATATTTTATAAACAGTGTTTGGAAATAGGATGATTTCGATGTAATTTGACACCATCGCTTTTAAAAGGTAGACTGCATTATAATTTTTCTTCTGTGATGCCTCTCACCCATTTTATCTTGGAACATCCGCATTTTCCTATGGCGTTAAATTACATAAATAGCATTGGTAGGGCTCTTTGCAGAGCAGTGTGCAAACATTACTGTGTTCCAGCTTGAACTATGTTTCCAGAAAAATTACTAGGCTAAGAAATAAAAACCTTATTATATCTCCGGGTGACGAGCGCAATGCGGTTCTAGGTATTGATTTGGACTTTTCACTGCTGCGTGTTACTCTGCTGTTATGGGCAGACATGTTGCACACCATCAGACACATGTCTTGCTCGTCTTGTCACTTTATGCTATAAAAAAAAACATTTCAAAAATCTAATCGAGTGTCATTACTACAATTTCTTTTCTGAATAGGTTGAAAATTGTTCATAGAATAACAAAAATATTATTTTTTACAATTGTTTTATTTATTTGAAAAATATATATATAATGTAGATATGTAATTTGTTGGTAATTTACCAAAAACCAAAATTTTACGCTTGAAAATAAACCTAAAAACATCCAAATCGATTCGCACTCGTCGAAGATTATTTTCAACAATCTTTTCAAATGTGCCTTCACAGCAATTGAGAATTCACTCGCAAGTCAGAATTTATTCACATTCCTGTGATCAGGATGCGATCAAGGATAATTAAAATTGATTAATCTCATGTTTATCTAAGCTTTATTCAATTCTAGTCTGTGATTTAAAAACGTTTATTTGAGGTCATCTGCCTAATTTATCAAACATTTCAATATAAATAAATTTTAACATAACGCTATGAGGAAATATTTAAACCAAAGAGCCATCAGCCATCACCCATTAAACTTCACATTCAGAGATTCAGACTAATGTCTATCTCGTCCCATCGCGTTATCCTAACAATATTATAAATGTCTAAATATGGATGTTTGTAATACTAAATAAGCTATTAACTAAACTAAACTAAAATAACCTAACTACTAAACTGAAAGCGTGACGCTAGAATTCAATTCACAGCCCACGGAAAATCTGTCTAGGCGCGCCAAAAGAAGTTTTCACTTCAAAAACGTAAATACTCTTTGATTAAAACTAAATTTCAAACTCTTAGATTAAAGCTCTCGAAAAAAAAATGTTTGGTCGGCAACGTCAAATTTTTGATCGGTAATGTCAAATGTTTGACTGGAAATTATGTAGAACAGTTTATATGAGAAAATGGAACTGTTGTTTTTTACTACTCCGCAATTTTTCAATATTTTGTCACCGTTTAAACCTTCCCTTAACTACCACAAACATTTCAAAACCAAAATCAGCCAAATCGGCCCAGCCGTTGTCGAGTTTTAGCGGACCCACGACCAGCAATTCATTTTTATATTATATAGATAGATAAAACCACCGCTAGTATAATTATAATGTAGACTATTTTTTCAGAATTAGAATATAATTTTAAAATAGACTAAATATATGTTAATTTAGTAAAATTTTTAAATGTCAGAGATGTCAGCAAACAAAACAATTTCGAAGTTAAACAGACGTGCCTTTCGGTCGCTGAACTCACTACTTGGACTCCATTGTGTCAATAGAAGCCTGTTTAACGAACTACTATGCCTCGTAAAACAAAGAAGGTGGCCGCAAGCCGCTAGGTTTGCTTTTCCAGAATCTGGAACAAATTCTTTACCAGCTATCAGCAGATTTCCGTTACACAGTGTAGACACAACATTTTGTTAAGTTAGAAACAATGATCCTTTTCAATGATTCAATACAGATTCTAGCACACCTACCTAGTTATACCTACGTATAACACATTGTTTTTAAACGAATGTGTAATGTGTAATTTTTAAATAAATGTCCCAAAGTAGTTTGGGAATGCACGTGTAGAGGTAACTTGTTTAGTAGGTAGGTATATAAGTAGCAGTGTAGTAGTGGAAGGACTATCGGCAGAGTCCGCCTAGGGAAGTACCTACCACACCTTTGCCAGTTATTCTACCGCCCAGCAGTAATGTGCAAACTTTACTGTGTTCCGGTTTGAAGGACAAAGTTTCCAGAGAAATTATAGGGCTTAGACATCTTTAGATCTCTGGGTGACGAGTGCAGTGCAGGTAATGATTTGAATTCTTAATGTTCCAATAGCTGCGTGTCACTGTGTTGTTATGTGGCAGGCATGTTGCTTACCATCAGGCACATGACGGGCTCGTCTCATCACTTTCTAAAAAAAATTAAAAAGAAATTAAACTTTTTTCCGTATTCCAAACATTTACTCAAGACTTGCAAGAGTCAAGAAGATGTCAAATCTTTGAGTAAAATTGTATCGATACATTTTACGACATTTTTGACGTTCTAATAATACAAAGATAAAAAACAATGTTTCAACAATATCGTTTTGGAGTAAATTTATCTGTGTTTTGCACTGAAGTTGATGTTATACGTTTTATTGGCGTTCTGGCAGGCTTTTAAATTGCTGTTAGGTAAACCCGCGGTGCATAGCAACTTTTAGCTATATCCTAGGTATAAATACCAATTAATCTGACAGATTTATTATTTTATGGATCATCTAGAAATCTTCACGGCCTTGACATAATAAACTGCTCCATTCTAATGTATACAGTTGTTCAACCTTGATTTTAGCGTGACATTTAGCTAACTAATTCGCACAATACCAATTAAACAGTTAATTAATATGCATTTTTATTATCTGTCGACTAAAATGAGGATGCTAATGCAGTGGCTGAGAGACGAGTTTTTTGTCTATCGTACCGAAGCTCGTTATTTTCGCCTATTAAGATTCTTGATAATAAATAAGTAGTCAATTTTCTATATACTTCAAAAGCATAGCATAGCATAACAGAATAACAAGGGAACTGACAGATAACAATAAGGTAATCAATGAATAATTTATTTAAGAAAATTGAGTAAATTTAGGATTTTTTTTTATCATGCTCAGTTTTGAAACTGTCACCTTTTCCAAGATATTTTAAAAGAACAGAACATCATGTACCTAGATTAAAACCTGGCAAAAACTGTAATAAAAATGTTGACGGTGAATCTATTTGTGGATTATAATTTTCGCGTGTGAAGCAAATTATTGGAATGCTGCCTTTTATTTAGCTCAACGTATAATAAACATTGTACACCATTCAGCGTGGTAGCCTGCAAACCATGAGCATAGAGCATGCTGGTGGGCACTGTTCCGACTGGTAAATTGATTTGGTCGTGTTGATTATTTCTCTGTCTTTAGATAATTCAGATTTGCTTAGTGTAAGTAGATAGAAACAATAAAGTATCTACAATTTCTTATTATTTATTTTTAACCAGCCTTCTACAAAAATGGAAATATATCAGGATATTAAAATTGTTTATTCCGCAACTAGACTAAAGCAATTGGGTATTATAGGAGTCACGACATTTCATGCATAAGTGGATATATTAAGATGGCACTCGATTTGTATCAAACAATATTATTTACGAGTGTACGTATCATAATAGAATAGTATTAATTAAGTTGTTATGTTGAGAACCCGGAAATCAGCAAGTGGTGCTTCTGTCGACAAATGAGATGCTCTTTATTTTTTTGGATTTTATAAACTTTGACATCAATTTGATAGCGCAATTTGTTTGATAATTTCGTTTCTTAAAGTTCAAAATAAGTAAACTGTGTAACAAAAAAACAATATTTTATGCATGTGTCTGTACTTAAACTCATTACAGAACAGATGTTCATCTGTTCAATCGAGAGAGAAGAAAAAGTGGTGTTATGGTTACTAGGCATAAACAGATCTCTTTTATGTCCCCACTGGTGGGAGGCGGGGCCTTCTCTCACAAGGAGAGAGTCCATCCCCACGCTGGCCAAGTGCGGGTGGTAGATGACATCCTTGTAAGATGTCTTCCTTAGAACACACCGATTTCCTCTAGATGTATTCGTTGATTAGTAAAACCAGTGATGACTACAAACTTGTTAAAGTCACTGTAAAATTGTCAAGTCCAGTCATACACCGTCAGATTGTAATCTATAGCGTGGGATTATAATCCTACCACAGGTTTTGTTAGGTTAGTTTATAATCTTACGGTATTATAAGTTTTAAGGTGACATATTTATATACTTAGCAAAATATTTGTAGGTGCCGTGCCGGTGGGATTCCAACCAACAACCTTACGATTTTGAAAGCGAACTAGCCGCTAAGCCGCCACGGCTTTTATCTATGGTCACCATAATAATGCATAACACGCTAATGGCTGATGTGGCATAAACGTAATGTGATTTATTTAAATTTAGTTTATTTATTAGCAATAGTGAACTTTGCAAAGCGTACCTATTTCGTAAGATTTACAAGTTTTTACCCAATTTACATAGTTTATACGAATAGACTCTCGCTTTCGCTCTTTATGGGCGCATTTACATTATAACACGCTTTATCTACCTAATAACGGAGTAGATGTGACTTACACTGTAATAATGATGGAAAACATTCTCCAAAAACCTCTGAAGAATTAACTTTTCGCTTCGGTTTGAACTCTTCTGGCAACTTTGTACTTTAATTTGGGTAAGAGTGGAGATGAATTGTGATATCATCTTAATTTCAGTCTTTTGTGGAAATAACATTTCATTATTATTGTTTTCAAAGTCCCATTTTCAATGTCTAAGGTTGCCCCGACCAGTCTTTCTAGAACCCACCAAAGTCGTCTTTTAGGGACCTCCACCCAGCTTTTGGACAAAATAGGCTTATTCATTTTCAAAGCATGTAAGAACACTTTACGATTGAAAATGTTGGTAAAACTTCGTGAACGTTAGACAAATAATCTATAATTTAGTCAATATTAGGTAAAGCATCTGTCTGTGGCTTCCTAACTTCTGAAAAGATCAACCGATTTTGATGTATGATTTTTATTGAGAGCCTGATCGAAATGCTACAATTTTGTGTCGATGGTTAGTTGACATTTTCTATCTGAGTCCCTTGGTTTATAGGTAAAACACAAAATGACACTGTGTTTTTGACATCTCTAGTAGAAATAATAACAAAAACGATAATACGTAGGCATAATAATAAAATCGATGGAATTCGGAACGACACACTTACGTCATAAAAATAAACTTCAATTTAACGTCCATCCTGGGTCTCTCATCACTTGCGGTTTTCTTGGAAGTGGAGCCATTTCCTTCAAATTTTCTTAGGAATTCTTGCCTTGAATTTTATTTCAAATTCTTTGTACAAACGGTTTGTTTTTCATCATCATCATCCACAACCTTCTCTATCCCACTGCTGGGTATAGGCCTCTCTCTTACTTTGCCATCTGTCTCGGCCCTCGGCCACCATTCTGTTACAATTTTGGTCCACCTGTCGTCACACTGCCTAACAATATGTCCTGCCCAACTCTATTTCAACTTTGTCACTGCTTTTCCGACGTCCTGAACTTTGGCTCTTCGTCGGATTTCAGTGTTACGAACTCGATCTTGTAGTTTGATGCCGAGCATGGACCTTTCCATGATTTTCTGTGCTACCCTGATCTTATACTTAGCCTCGTGTGTTAGCGTCCACGTCTCAGCATTATATAGTATGTCATGGTGTGCAGGATAGATTGAGTAAAAAGACGCGTTTTCAGACACTGTGGTATATGTCGGGATGTAAGAATGTTTTTTTCATACAAAAATATATTGGATTTTTTTTTACTAAATACGATGCGAAGATGCGATGCGATCAAGTGGAACAATGAACACGTTCTGTGTATCACAGAATAATTAGAAACGCGTGTCATTATTATTTAATGCCTATCTAATACCTGAACCACCAGACCGTTTATGTTCAAATTTGGACGGGACAATGTTAAAACTGTGTTTTTTCTAAGAAAAAGAGATTTAACGTAATTGAACAACGTAAACAAGAGTACCACCAAATACACATTCTGACTTTCACCCCTTACCGCAAGAAAAATGTCCAAAACTTGGAGATCAAAAGTACCCCGTACCATCCTCTTAGTATGAACCCAAGTCACCCCAAGTTTCAGCTGAATTGAATTGTAGTTTCGGCGTGATGCGCGAATCCCATACAAAAATACAGGCAGATATGAAAGAAAAATAAAGTAGCCAAGTGCGAGTTGGACTCGCCCATGAAGGGTTCCGTTCCAGCAAGTAACATAATATACATAGTACACATAGTTCTTGTAGTTCGTTGTAACTTTGATCGAAGTTTTAACAATAGTGTATTTATGACGGACTAAAAAAAAACTACTCATCAGATCGAGTTCAAACTAATATTCGTTGGTAGTTTTCATGGTAATGTACATCATATATTTTTTTTAGATTTTTCTTTCTCTCACTTTAGAAGTTAGAGGGGGGGGGACACACATTTTACCACTTTGGAAGCGTCTCTCGCGCAAGTTATTCAGTGTAGACAAAAATTATATTAGAAACCTCAACATCATTTTTTAAGACCTATCGATAGACACCCCACACGTGTAGGTTTGACGAAAAAAAAATTAATTTTTTGAGCTTCAGTTCTCAGTATGGGGGGCACCCCTAATTTTTGTTTTTTTAAAAAACTTTTGTAAAAATCTTAATGCGGTTCACAGAATACATCTACTTACCAAGTTTCAACAGTGTAGTTCTCATAGTTTCGGCAAAAAGTGGCTGTGACATACGGACGGACAGACAGACAGACGGACGGACAGACAGACAGACAGACAGACAGACAGACAGACAGACAAACAGACAGACATGACGAATCTATAAGGGTTCCGTTTTTACGTTTTACGGAACCCTAAAAATGCTATTGTTTTGCTATTAGTGTCGTAAATGGAATGCCCCAAAAAAAAATTCGCAAAATATCTTCAATGTACAAAAAATTCGACCCACTACAGTTTTATTACAAGTATAGAAATAGGTTTATTTTTTATTTAAATGTTGGTTGAGACTTCACACTACAGTCTGCACCATCTGACCCCAATCTAAGCAAATATAGGAATACTATGGAAGCCACATAGCTGATATAATACTCAGATAGTTTTAAGTTCATACTTATTATATTATACGTAGAAACACCCAAACAAGTACTTGTATTAATCACACATAATTATATTTGCACTGGGTGAGAATCGAACCCACAACCCTCGGCTTTGCAGGCAGACTTAGTAAGTAAGACCAACTAAGCCACGAGGCCAGTCAACAATGATTTTAACGTATCCTTTTTATTGTTTCAGGTTTACCGGATAGCGATAAAAAGCGTGCCAAGATGCAAATAGCCATTGGGCCTGGGGCCCACCCACGCGTGGAGAAGTAAGTAAAATAGAAATACTACTGCAATTAGCAAACAGTAGAACACTTTAAAGCCTGTAAACACATGCATGGCCTAAGATGTCTATGATTGACTATTTAGTGACCTTCCAATATAAATTAATAAAATAAATTTAAGTAGTGGTGGACAATTCACACACAACACCATCTGACCTCAAAATAAGCAAAGCTTGTACTATGGCAGCCAGATATCTAATACAAAGAAAAACCCAGATACAGTCCAAATATTTGAATTAATCACACAAATATTTACACTGGGTGGGAATCGAACCCTCGGATCTATATTATCTATTCTATGCCCTCGGGGTATGAACCAAAACAAGAGCTTTTGAACAAGTGCTACTAAGAATGTTAACAAGTATTCTACACTGCGTAGTAAATGTGTTGTGTGTGGACATTTTGCTAGTCCGAAGAAGTAATTAAAAATGTCAGTCAACCGTGGCACTGTTGTTACGAAACTGTCCTAGACAGCATTTTTGAGATAAACGTAACATAGGAATGTGATTAAGTTGCGATTTCCGCTGCACATTTGCATAGAAAAATAAACCCCGAGGTCATAGTGATCGTTTTAAATAATTCGAGAATATTATTGCATACTGTTGGTTGCAAAAATGCAGATATCGGCATTAATAAATAATTTAATCATCAAATATATGGAACTGTGAAGTAATAGCAAAATATTTTATTTCAAGGATGTAATATTTATTTATTTGTATTAACTTAATAGAAATCAACACTTCCCAGCAAGCTTCCATATACCTACATATTATGCTTAAATTCCAAACATTACCTAAAGTCACAATCCTACTGACGTACAGACTTGTACTCGTACAATTCTTGAAAGAGGGTGTATTTATACATTTATCATCCCAGCACCTCGGAAAGAGTATTTTTACTCTTCGTCGTTTTTGCCCTCTGCAGAGTAAAGTTAATTTGGATTTGGAACATCGTGTACACTTAGTTTGTGAAATCAAAACATCATTAAACCTATTTACTTTTCTACCACCTTGGTTCCGAATTTATTATAAAACTTTTTTTTAAATTTGTTAAATACGCAGACTCGTAACCTCCTTGGTGTCCTTTTTTTTTAATTTGCTTTGCGCGCAATTTTCTTTTCACTATGGAGGATAGTTTTCACTTTTCAGTCACATTGTTATTGTTAAAACCTTAAGTTAAAAACAGGAAATTTGAAGACACATGAAAAATCTGAATGAGTGATTCTAGCTTCTGAGAAGGTTATTTGAGTGTGCGTAATATGAGGACAAAACTTGGTGTACGGTTTTGGACTTAGAAAGGCATGTAGATTATGATTCTGGATACCAGGAGGTGTATAGGTACATTTTTTTTACTAGGAGTGACCCTTAACACGAAGTAAACGGAGTGATCACATGCTTTGGTATCATTATAATAATTATTTTAGTCGCAATATGAAATGGTTTTTATGATTGACTAGAGACCCGCCTCGGTTTTGCACGGGTGCCTTACCGATACTAGGTATATACTAAATATGGTAATATTTTCAGATATGAAAAAGAAGCTTTCACTTCAAAAGTGCGTGTAAAATATATTTCCGGCGCACTTATAAAGAGGATTAAAAACTCATTACTGCCCGCTAAAAGTTTCTTATAGAAAACACTATCTTTGGAGGTCCTTAAAGACGAACCAAGTCGTATTCTTCAAATAATGAAATTAATTGAATGATGAAATGAATTCTTAAAATGAAGAATCAAAAAATAATAATCAAATAATGAAATGAATTCTTAAAATAATGAAAGTGGGGTAAAAAATATATTTTCGGTTCGGGCGACGTACTTTGAATCTCTCTCGCTACATTCAAAATTCTACTAAAGCATTTATTTGGGAAGACTTTCGGCTTAAACCATCAAATACCTACACAGTTAATAATCGTTTTATTTGGGTTACCTCAATTAGCCTCTTAAAATACGCGTATCTCGTATCATAAAACCTCGTCAAGTGTAATGGGATTGAGACATGCAAACACACATATCCCTTCATTATTGCGTACGCGTTACAGTCCATAATTGCTACATCTTAGCAATAAGTACTTTAATTGTTATTAGGTAACGATTGAACAACATCAACACATAATAGGTAAAACCAAAGTTTTTCTAATACGTGCTTGTTATTACAAACAAGCCAAAATGCTCACGCTTTCGGCTAGTGATGGGCTTGATTATATTTAGACCTTCATCGGTCTTCAGATAATTTAGATATGCTTAATGTAACTAGTCTGCATAGCTGTCTAAGCTATGCAGTATAGTTTTCAGTGTTATTTAGTTTTATGAGAAACCTTGTCATCCTTGAACTTTTTCATATTGATAATTGTCTTAAACATCATCGGTGGTCCCACAAATCAGGTGGTAGATTTAGGTTGGTGGTAAAAATAAAACCACATATTTAATGATATAACACTTTTACTTCTCCACATCATTGTATTTTCTATATCGTCATCGCTTAGCTCGCCCTCTCCCTCATGTTCCTGTGTACTAAGGCCTCCAAAATTTAACAATGTACAAAAATAATACTTTATATATGCTTTGTTTTAGTAGCACTTTAATGTAATATGCGAACTTATATAGAATAAGACATTAAAGTGCTACTAAAACAAAGTTAAATGGTTCCAAGTTACAATCATTTATTCCGTTAAGTTTTCTTTTGAAAAATAATATGTTCTTTACTTTATATTCATAACTTAACTTTAAGTTCATAATCATAACATAAAGTTTACACGTTCGTCTTATTTTTAAGCGACTTTTATTTTAGATTTACTGGCAGAGTATAGAATCTTTAAAAATATTTGAAGTGTGTGAAAGTGCACTCTTTACGATTTATGTAGTATCTATAGATGGTAAATCGTAAAATCACATAAGTAAGTAATCGTATGTAAGGTAGGCTGGTCGTATAATTTCTTGTTATTAATTCTTAATTTAATGGTTATTCCAAAGTTACATAACTTACAAGTTAGTGTATAAATCTATCAAATAGTAAAACGTAATTAAAATAATTAGTATGACTACTCTATCTGTGACATGTACCTACTTGATTACGTATTTTGTTTAACCTATGTTATAAATATAGAGAAATTCTAATTAGCTTCATGTTAGTAAGTGATGGTATTAATTGAAGAATTGTTATCAATTGAGTAAAAGTAAACCAATTGAATAAATGTAAGAATTTATATTGACGACTGTTCGATCTTTCCCATATAAAATTTCACAAAGGAATGCTCTTCAACGGCTTAGCTCCATCTACTTCAACCAATCAATCGCCAACCCCTCTAAAACTCTTTTGAGATGGCGGGTAGAAGTGAATGGTATCCCACCGGCGCCCTCTACACTAAAAGACACATATTTAGACTCAAATCCCAGTATTAAAACTAATACTATTAATGAAATACACGGCAAACAAAATACAGGTGATAACAGAATATAAAAAAATCAATACTTACAAAGAAAAGTAACACATTTTGCCCATCCTGTTAGAATATCGTAATAAAAACCACACCTTACCTACCTTTCTAACAATTTTGTACTTGCATGCTTAACTAAGCACGAGAATAACTGTTCAATACCTTTTTACCTAGTGAATAACTGACTAGATTTACACAATTTCATTTCATCAGTAACTTGTAGAATGTAGCCGGGCTCAACTACATAATTAATGTAGAGCTTAACCTTTTTAGAACTAAACTTCTTTTAGTTGGTATTCCGTGACGAAACTCAGAATTGCCAATCATAGATCGAATATGTCGAATGCACGGTTGCAAAATCATTTAAATGGATGCATTTTGAAGTAGCGTTATAATGATGAGGCTGGAACGTATTCTTGGTATTGTACTCTTATTATTTTGAATTAGTCCTCACTCTAATTGAACGGCCATTTGTGACTCAATTTACTTGTATGTTAAAGTAAATGCCAATGTGCAGCATGTAAAAATGTTTTGTACGAAGTGGCTCTTTCGTTTTAGTTTTACGTAATTTTGATGAATGAAAGATGTATACACATTTAAAAATGTTTACTCTTTGTATGTACTTTTTGGTTTTTATAATTGATGTGAAGATTTTACATTTATGAATAAAGAACTTTGACTTTGCTTATGATGAGATTTTTTTTCTAATGCACGCGTACACCGTCACAAAACACCAATACCACAGATAAGAAAGTAGTTACTTCCAATACCCTGAAGTTAGCTAGTCAACATTTGAACTAATTTCACGTTAATACTTCGTCATTTATTTGAATAGTTTGTTTTTTTTCTGCGCCCGCGAGATTTTTTTTATTGATAAAACTTAAGTATGATTTGTTTTGTTAAAACTAACCTCTAACATTTTGAGGGTAGAAACATTTTTTTTCACATGATGAGTAAAAAACCGGTATAAAATCCGTGCTGCAATACGGGTAACTTGTTGCGTGCGTACCTACATAAGCACATACACACTTTTTTAAACACACGCCAACCTTTTTATATTTTTGGATATCAATTAAGAGTGTATATGTTCCCAGATGGTGACGTGCGAGAACGGGAGTGCTTCCCCGGGCGGGTTCCACCTGGGCCGCGAGGATGACCGCCGCCCGCGCGCCCCTTCCGTCTCCTCCCTGTCCTACAAGCAGAAGATCGACGCTCTCTTCGACGACACTCGCTCCGTCGCCAGCCTGCCTCAATTCCCCTCGCTTTCCAACCACCTCGAGAGGCGTGATAGCAAGGTGAGGTTCATCTGAAACTGTCATGATGCATTTTTGAAACTCTTTGTCCGTGACCTATTTGTAAATGTTGCTAAACGTTTCATTTGTGATGATTTGTCTTTGTCGTGCGTGTGGTTTATGTTCGCGATAGAGATGGGATTACCCATCGTACTACTGGACCTGTTGGTAGTAACACGGGCAAAAATAATTGCCCGTGTTACTACTGGTAGTAAGACGGGTAGTAACACGGGCAATAAACGGGATTAACTGGTATTCTGAGATGGGTAGGTGCGATGACAGAAAAAAATAACTGCAACTGATCTTAGAAATTCTTCAGATCTAAATCAGATCTGAAGAATTTCTATTATTATATTATATTGTTTGATTTATTAGCAATGTGATCTAATAGCAACGTGATTGAATTAAAATGGCGAGGCATATGCTACCAGTACATAGACTTAGGCTGATCACGATGAATTAAAAGGAAACCCTTAACAAAATGATTGCATAACTCATTATAAACTTACTCGTTAGTTCAACAGTATTATGAGCCTTTAAGAAATTTATTTGTTAATGTTTGAATTCTATGTGTTTTCAGGTCAGCTCAGCTGGAGACAATAAGTTGATAATTTTCGAAGATGATGACCACTACTGTCAGAAAAAAATTAATAAGGCCAGTAATACGGTGCAGGATCGAATAGAACGGATGTTCGCTGACATGGCGGGAGACTCGAGACCGTCGGCAGAAAGTATAGGTGTTCACGTATTCAGCGTCCACTACCTTGGATCTACCCCATTACACAGCAAAGTCACTAGTCTATCTGGTCTTCAAACTCCACTAAAAGATCTGTATTTTACGTATCGGAGGAACCATCGCCATAAAAGCGCATTGAACGGAAGATTAGAGATATCGAAAAGTGGACTAAAAGTTCGGTACAAAGGAGAGAAAGGCGATCTCGAACAACTTAATCCTTTCCCGACTATAGCAGTATGGTCAGCTGTCAAATTTGTCGTGCAACCTTCTGAAGAAAATGATCAAGTTTTGAGCTATGCATTTTTACCTTTGATCACAGATCCCGATAATATAGACCGACAAGCTTTGTTCAAAACATTAGAATCGCCAGACAAGAAATATATCCCCCCCTCCAACAACGAAAACTCACATTCGCCCCTTTTCGCTGTCGTGATGAGGAAAATTGGTATCGCTAAGCAGCTGGAATGTCACGGGTTTGTTTGTCAGACAACGGAAGATGCTATTGTGATAGCAGCTACGCTCTACAAGTCGCTCATGTCACACATGAGCCGGCAAGGTCACAATGATAAGAAACAGTTCAAGAACCGCAACGGGATTAGCTGCATGAGTGTTGCAAGTAGTCAAACTCATCACGATGCTCCTATGAGACCGCCTCGTAAAAAACGGAGTACGTCATCTATGAGCGGCGACAGCGATAGAGCTGACGGATACTCGGCGAGTGAATCCTTCTCAGAAAAACCACCCTCAGAACGAACGAAGAAGGTTTCGGCAGATAGTACATCTCAACTGCCCCCACCTCCATCGATCCCACCCCCTGAACCTAAACGAATTACTGTTGAAGAAGTTAAAGCTAAGTTAGATTCTATCAAAAACAACGAGAGTGGCAGCGAAACACAAGATTCCAAACAATCATCTATAAAGCCTCCTATTAATCCTCATATAAACAAGCTCCAAAAATTAGAAACTAACAGTGGCAGTGAGTCATCGGTCCGTAGCAAGGTTTCTGAGAAAATCGAACTTTTCAGGGAGTTGGAAAGACGAAAAAATATTCAGAGACCACCGACTTTACCCCCGCCTATTCCATCCAAACCACCATCAGATAGTCATTCAGACACCCAAAAAGAACCGCTGAGGCGAAGCCAGAGCGGAAGAAAATCGATCAGCGAATCCGGGGACATATTGACCAAAGTAGCGATCCCTCGGTCGGGCAGCTTTCTCAACGCCGGTGGACTGACGAGGTACAAGTCAATCGGACACAGGTATGTGAATTTCTTTCCGTTTTGTAATGAAACTCGTAAATCAGGCATGTCGCACTTCTGTGTAATTTTGTTTTAACGCTTGAACGATATCATTTCCTTTCCAATGACGCCGACACACGCTGCTGATATCTTAATCGCATTGGTTTGTAGTTTTTAGAACGATCGGTTCTATTGATCGAAAAATTATGGAAGATGAACAATAAAATGTGTTTATTGGAGTGTTGCGAGACCTCGCATGCAACTAATTGTGGTAACGCAACCGCGACCACAGCATTCTTCTGATTCAATACAACACCTGCATTATTTTTAGCAATCTTATAGCATCCTTAGTTAGAAAGCTTACAGTCTCTGTTTCTTTGCGCTAATTGTGTTATCGTTAAAATTCCAGAAACAACGGTAAAAAAGGAGGCGGATCACCTTTAGGGTTCAATGAACTTTTTAATGAATTCAAAGTTCAAGAGAACTTGCACTCAATGGACGAAATCTTAAGCACTATAATAGATTCAGAAGGAATGTCTTTCAATGACCTAAAGCCGATTTATAAAGAGTTCCTATTGAAACTGGCAGTTACGTTGACTAAAGACGAGCTGTTTCAGCATAGCAAAGCGATCATGAAGAAGCAAAAGAAAAAGATTCTCAGGCGGAACAGTACATTCCAGAATAAAAGACGAAAAATATTCAAAGGAGCGAGTGGTCTTCGGATGGTATTCCGGTTGCCATTTGGGAAAGACCTACGAAAGAAGGAGGCTCCGCAAATCACGTCGCTGGACTTCCAAGTGGTAGCTAAGCCGAAAGAACCCGTGTCTGAGAGTTCTGTTTCCACATCCAGTTACGATATCCGACAATTCCGGCCGAAAGAACCGATATTGCCACCACCGAAGCGGGCTGTCACGCGACAGCGACACTCAAAGCGATCAGACAGAATGATTCACGTATCAAAACGAAACGGAAAAGTGTCTAGACCCGGCGAAAGAACATCCGCGTCGGAAGATTCTGACTTTTTAACTCTTAGCAACCGATTGGGCTGTCAAAACCGAAACAGCTCAAGCGGATACGTTTCTTGTTCAGAATGTGAATCAGAGAGTTGTGCGGATCGCTGTTACTGCTCCATGAAGGATGACTGTCGATCCAAATGTTACTGTTCTGCAGCAGATAAGAAAGACTCGGCTAAGGCAAGACTTTTGAGCAAGAGCAAAAGTTGTAAAGATTGTTCAAAGTAAGTAGATACATATTATTATATAACGTATTGACATTTCAGTATGAATCATGGAAGGAAAATAAGAGAGATAGTTAAATTTAGTTAGTTTATTTGGTTATGACACACATGACTTCATCATAACATATTACATCAAAACTGTAAGATGAAATTGGTATAGGTAATTAAGAGAATTTAGAAGGCGCCAATGATTTCATCATTCGATTGATTGCCTTCTGGTGTTGTAGTAGAAGTTGCATTAGAAAATGTCTAAAAAAACCGCGAGAGTTTACAACCGAAAATTTCTCCACTTTCCTCCTTCGTCTAACATTTCATTTATCTCCAATAGGAGAGCATCGCAAAGTGAGTGTGCTTTAATTACATTTACGGAATCGTCACGTACGTGCAAAGGAATCCCTGCCTTGTTTATTGTTATTTATGGTTCATAATTAATAACTTACGCGTCGTAGAAATGAAATGTGTGAGGGATTATCAGAGCGTGGCGCGTCCGAGGCCCGCGACGGCTTGTGATTAACTGAACCAAATTAAAATTATTTACAGTTGAACGTGAATTTGTTATTTCTCCAGGAGCAGGTTTGGATAGGTCAGAAATTTCAGCCCGAAAAGCACTGTCATGCTGGCAAATTACTTCATTGCTTAATGTAGGTGACCCGAGTGACCTTAACGTTGTACATTTTGTAAACTTGAGACGTACAATGTCATAAGTAGAATTGTTTATTCAGGGAAGAATAAAGTTTCTATAAAATCTATATGATGTAAAAATATAGTTTAAGGCGTAAGGCTGAAATGTTTCTAAGTTTTATACGTTATTTTTGGGTTATCAAGCCTCTTTTTATAAGCTAGCCAGCTTCTACTTATTCTACTTGCCTTGTTAGTATGGGACAAATCTTGCAAGCTAAATCAGAAATACTTACTGTCATTAGATTAGGTTGAAATTTGATAAAATCACGTCAATTCGGTGACAATGCAATAATATGGTACTTTTCTTCGTTTTATAGCGTTTAAATAAAAGCTTGTTTTTAAATATATTTTACAAATTAATATTTTATTAAATTTCGATTGTTAACATAATATATTTTTACAACCGATATCCACTTATAACTTTAAAGTTAAAACCATGAAGACAGCAAATGGAGGAGTATCTATTTAACTATTTTGCAAGAATAAGTAATCGAATCTTAATTAGGGTTTCAATCGAAATCGAAAGTCACTCCTAAATTATTATGCATGATGTTGAGCCTATCTTGGGTACGCTAATAAAAGTGTATAGGTTACACAACAGCTCTAATTTTTAATTGCCTAATATCACAGAAATATAAATCTAGTTCTTTATCATGGGATTGGTTTCCATTCCGGTCTACATTTATTAATATTTATAAATTCGAAAGTGAGTGAAAACTGCAAACGAAATTTAGTTTCTTGATTCAAGAAGTATCTATCCTCAAGGGTGTACAAGACCCTTGTATACATGCCTACCTCTTATCTGGGGGCACGGCAGTGCCCCCGCCAAGTCTAAGATTGTCTGGACAATTCAATATTCTTAAGATTCGTTTCTGCCAAATTACACGGCAGAAGAGCTTCCGTAACATAATTTATAACCATTGAGCTGGTTAGTATCAAACATTTGTCAAATTACTTAAGTAGACCGATAGAATAAAGTTCGTAATGAATTGACGTCTAAAGTCGTAACAGGGTGATACGAAAGTTGTTAACCACAGCCCACTTAGTTAATCTAATTGCTACCGAAGCTTGGTCGTAAATCGTAAAGCAAGTAATTGAACTTTGATTTATGTATTTGTGATCGTCCCCATAACCGGTATGACTGATGAACTGTAAAAGATCGGAAAGTGTTTTATATTGAAAAGTGCTAGTTAACTCAATTGCATTTTTGCATGCAATTTTCAATCAATTTTGTTGTTATATTAATTCCAAAAGGCTCTTCAGCTCTCTCTAAATTTGGCCTATATATTAATACTAGCAGCGCTCCCGTTTTACCAGCGGACTTCCCGTTATTTTTCCGGGATAAAAATCCTATGTGTTCTTCCAGACTATAATCTAACTGTGTTCTAAATTTCAACCCGATCCGTTCATACGTTAGGACGTGATTGAGAAACAAACATCCAAATATCCAAACATCCAGACATAGACATTATAATATTAGTAGGATATTACTAGCAGTGCCCCATAGTTTTACCCGCGTTGTTTCCGTTATTTTCCTGTGATAGCTTATGTGAAATTCCAGACTATAATTTATTTTTCAAATTTCAACCCGAACCGTACAGACGTTCCGACGTGACTGAGCAAGAAACGTCGAAACTTTCGCATTTATAATATTAGTACGATAACAAGATTTGCTATACGATGTTTTCGCTACTCTGAAAATCATTAAACTATTTTCTATTTTGCTACAAATAATGAATTAGTGAAACACATCATTAAGACGGGCCTACCATAATGACACCGATAATTCACAAATAATCTCTCTTGTAACTCTATATTCTACCAAGGTAGGAAAATGTTTGTTTGCTTTTTTTCTCCAAAAATTTCTGTCTGTAACTTAAAAGTTTCTGATTTGATGAAATTGTCTTTTTTTCTCAATTCAGCATGAAAGTTAAATGAAACAAAACTAAATTATTTAAATTCTCATTTCCAGAGAGTACTACGAGGGAGGTGACTTCAGCTATTGCTCCTGTGACTCTGAAAGCTGCGCAGACAGCAACAAATGCTACTGCGCCGGCCCTGCGTCCAGGAAAGCCGCCATACAGAGCTCTCAAAGCCTCGAATATCTTCGGAGTCCGTCGCAGAGAACGTACTCCGAACGCATGCGTCGCGCATTCGACGACTTCGATGGGAAAGGAACTAGGAACAGGTAAGGCTGGGACTTATACAAAAGTATTTACATGAATCTTTCATAAGATTGAATTTGTTCAATAGTAAAAAAACACTTACATCGATATCAGTTAGCTAGCTGATATCTGAGATTGGATATGGACACCCTGAGACTAGACGGAGTGACGACATACGTAAGACAGTGGAGAACGGAAATGTAAATGTGAGGATTGGGCTGAGTGGCAAGCTATAGGATAGGCATTCTATCCAATACTTTAATTTACATTGGTCACTTCCCGGACTCCGGGGTCTCTGTCATTTTGGGTGAATTTTTTGCATGTGTGTTGGATTTCGAAAAGAAATAGAAAGTATGGGGATTCCGGAATAGCAGTGGACTACAATAGGTTGAAGATGATGATAGGTACTGAGCGAATTCGTCCTGGATGAAGTGTTAAAGGGTGGTGATACAGCTGTAAAGAGTTGAAAGGTGGTGGTACAGCAGTATGTAGTGAACATTCGTCGTGTTTGAAGTGAAGAGTGATAGTACAGCAGTAGTGAGCATTCGTGCTTTGTGAAGTGTTGAAGGGTGGTAGTGCAGCGGCAGTGTTCGCAGCATCAATATAAATCAAAAGATGTGCCCTGAACACCTTGAAATTGTCAACAAATTGCGTCTCTGTGTGAAGCATCAATGGTATACAACTACCAATCTACTTGACCCCTAGAATCGCTAGCGGCGAGGTATGTTGCGGTTCTACTTATTTTGGTTATTGACAACGAATAGCGATAGGTATAAACGTCCGGCGTTCACCGCTTCTTACAATCGACTAAAACGGAAAGAGTGAGCTCACTCTTCCCAACGATAACACAATTCGGTGCGCAGGAGCAGCAGCAGCCGGCGGCGCGAGCGGCGCGCGCGCAGCTCCGACAGCCTGGCGCTCGACTACGAACTACTACTGCAGAACAAGCGCCGCGACACGAGCGCCAACATGCAACGACTCACCGGTCAGTTCAATATCATAATAATATTCTATCAATGTTTAGTATGGTTAAGTATAGTATATGGTACTACTTGCCATTAATGTTATTTTGGGGGTCATGTGGGGACATGACCCCCTTACCCCCCTTTGGGCTGCTAAGCTTCACATCTAGCTTATTAATGTGCGAGTTGCATATTCGTTAAACAATAGAAGGGTGGAATTGTAATTTACTTCTCGTACTAAATTATGGTGACACATCAATTGATGTTATTTTGGATTTCGATGGATAAATCATTAATTAGATTGTATTTTTTTCTACAAAAAATAATAATTACACTTCCAGTCCGGAGCACGGGTGCAGGATCCCACGATGCTTTGAGCGTGAAGAAGTCCGCCGAGATGGCCGCCCTCTTCGCAGACGTCCGACTCTCCCAGCGCACCGACGTGCGCTCCCTGGCCGGAGGGCGCAGGCCTAGGCCTCCGCCCTTGCCCCCCACACCGCCTCGCGTCACGCCCCTGGCCAGAGTCTTCGACCACCGACCCATCAGCAGAGGAACGAGCCTAGAAGATACCTTGGGATATTTACCTTAGCGATACTTTGACTACTTAGATCATGTTGTCACGGTTATTCATTGTAATATTATCGTTTATTTACGGTTACGTAAAACATATACTAAGCCAAAAAAATTGCGTGCTACTCACTATTCTGAATGAGTTTTACTGAGGGAACAACTTTTGAAAATGTGAAAAACACCACAGTAGGCATACAAAAATGGTCTTCGAAATCGACAAGGTTTATGGAACAACAACAGGGGTACATGTTACTAATCACGATTATTGTAGGTACGGTTAACCATCCCACAAACATTTTTAAACATCCCACAAATTTGTGGGATGATTAAGGATGTTTGGTTTGTGTCTGGGCGTTTCTAAGAACAGGTGATACTTAGTCTAGTGTGAGAAATTGCCTTCAATGTTTTTTTAGTATTCTATGAATTTAGTTCCCGATATTTCGATATAGTTTCACGGATTTTTCACAGCAAATGACCGCAGTAAATATGCAGAATATATTTGTTATCTGAATATTGAAATTTAGTCCGATTCGTGAATTATAATTAAGATGCATGTCATGATAATGAGCCAAATAAATGGTGTAAGAAACCGGTCCATACGTGATGAAAGAATATAAACTGTAAGGAGTCGTATAGAGATGTGTGCATTTATAGATTGTATATGTTATCATCATCAGTGTTTTGTAACTTAGTGTTGGTTACTCAGTCCTTTGTCGCAAGGGTCATTTAGGTACTATTTATTTATCATGATCTACGATTTTTTAACTGTTCTACTGATACCAACATTAAATAATGAAAATATTCATCTCGTATCTCCAGGCGATGAGCGCAGTGCATTGCAAGGCGCAAGGCAGTGATTGGAAAGCTTCATGTTTGAAAATCTGCGTGGCCATTGTGTTGTTATCGGTAGTCTATTACCACCAGCAACTATATTAATTGTAAAAAAAAATGTTACGTTATATTTTGCCGAGTCCAATCGTTTCCAAAGGAATATCTATTTTATCGTGATCCCAGGGTTGGTTTGTAAAGTTGTGTGAAATAATAGTAAAAGTTATTCATAATAGTGATAATGTAATAGGTAATATTGATATAACACGAGGATATAATAGTGATATAACACGAGGTTTTTGGCTTGGTTCAATGTTCTACGTAACCTTGCATAAATATAGGACCATTTTATTGACATTGAAATTTTCACTCGCTAGAGAAATTCTATAGAAATGTATTCGAGCCTATTATAGCGACTATGGGGGCATATGTTACCGTATTCCAGACAATTCAAGTCCAATTCAAACTAAACAAAAATAAGAAGGCTATTGGATATAACTGTATTGCAGAAATCGATTCCAGCCGAATTAAACCAAACAATTGAACATATCTGTTATTCCAGAAACTGCAAATATTGAGTTCAATGCTTTTGTCATTAAGACGTTAGTGAAAGTGCTACAAGGGTTATGTTTGCATTGCTCTGAAGAGCTTTAGTCGCCATTTTGTTTGCACCTAAGGTTTGTACCATTATTTAAACCATAATGTACACTTACTGGGCAGTAAAACAAGGAGTCATTGTGACTGCAATAAACGGCAAACGTAATGTCGCTGATGAGACTAGGATGTTGAAGACTCCTTGACATATAACTATACCAACAAGAGTAGTTATGTCTGATTGTTAAAAACCAAACACAAAAGATCCCGTATTTTTTTTTCTCAAATTCTACTCAAACAAAAATGTTTAATTCATCTTCAGAGTTCATGGTACTCCTGAAAACTAAAAACTGATAAAAGATAAAAATATATTTGTTCAAAACATCAACAAATAAAAACATAATGAATGATCAATAACTCTCTGAATGTTGCGTCCTCACTACCACTAAATAAGTACCTATGGCAAATGTTATGAACTACGCTCTTTCTATGTAGGTAATATCTTTCATTTACCATTGCAAAAAAAACAGTGCGCCAACGTCAACTTCATCATTTGCGACGCAGAGTCTTACCATAAATAGCATAATTTTATGTTATGTGTTTAAGTTATTTTGGCATCACAATGACAAAAATCTGTATCAATTTGACTTTACTCATAAACTTGCATTTTTCAATTCCTTGAGTAATTATTTGGAATACGGCTTAACATATCGATGACAAAATACTTTATGGAAAGTAACTTTGTAATATTCAGATATATCCATATTACATAACTGTAAGTATCGAAGTAATTATAAACGCATCTCAATATAACGTATACCACCTTATTCATTAAATAAGGATTTTAAGTATATCGAGTTATTATTAAGTACGTACCTATGTAGTTATTTATTATTTAAAATAACCCCTTTCACATAGTGTGCAATAACATTAACTATTTTATAACGTAACTGTATATTTATATTGGCCGCCGTGTTCCGAGGTTTGTTGGATTTTGTCTCTAAGAGTGACAACGTGGAAAACTCAGATTCAACTCTTAATAGGTACAGATTTGTGTTAACACAAAAAATTTACAACTTCGTCGCGTACCTAAGCCTATATATTCGAATGCGGAGGTTAGTTGTCGATTGATTTAGTTTATTAATTATATTTTTAAAAATAGTTTTACACTGCATTATTTTATTTTGTATTTAAAAAAATTCTAAATTTGTTTTGAAATTTTATATATTATTTTATGGTTATTATTTGGTTATATATTATATATGCTAAGATAAATCAACAACATTGTAAAATATAATCCAAATAACTTGTTGCTGAGTTTAAAATCAATTATTTTTAAGATTTTAATTAACATTCTAAATTTATATTATTTTATTTATACCTATCTATAGGTGAATTACGAATAATATCATCTCCATTAGGGCCGTGAAATGAAAAATTTGATTTCTTTACAGACGCTTAATTTTTCATACATTTACTAGCGTTAACGCGACTTTAACGGAAACGATATTATTCGTACCTACTTCATCTGATGAGTCGGTAACTTGATGATCTTTTATGTAAACGTGTGCAATTTCGGTGCAATATAATAGAATGTAATTCGTTCGAATGTAAGTGCAAGCAATTCTCTTGTGCAATATCAGCTGTAAATAAAATTAAATGATTAAACAATACGTTTTTTTTATTTATACTCACTCTGTGTTGAAAAACTATCAAATAAGTACTTATTCGTACCTACATTTACAATATTACGTAGTCATTTCGTAGGGTTTGAGATGAAATTCGCTTAATTATTTTATAAACTGTCGCCAGCATTTATAATAATTACTAAAGCGTGACCAAACCTATATTGAAAACATTGCACACAGGACTTATCACGATCTTAATTTTATTATTATGTAATTACTTTCTAGTACTCTCGTGACCATCGCTGTTGTAACGCTGCCGAACGTCGAGGTAATTAAATTATAATTTAGATCGTTATTAAGTCCTGTGTAATGTTTTTTACAATATGAATTCGAATCACGAAAATGAAGAAACCTGTGAAAGTCGAAAACCACTTTTGTATTAAGGGCAACTATTATTATTATTAGGTATGTAGTATATTATTATTTAGTAGTGGTAGGACTCATGACAGAGTCCGCCTGGGGAAGTACCATACCTTTGCCAGTTATTATACCGCCAAGCAGTAATGCGAAAACATTACTGTGTTCCGGGTTGAAGGGGAATGTTTCCAGAGAAATTACTGGGTTTAGAGTTATAGCATCTTAGATCTCTGGGTGACGAGCGCAGTGCAGTGCTAGATAATGATTTGGACTCTTCATGTTCCAATAGCTGCGTGTCACTGTGCTGTTAAGTGGCAAGCATGTTGCTTACCATCAGGCACATGACCTGCTCGTCTTGTCACTCCTTACTTAAAAAATAAAATAAAAAAACTGAGCTATTGCGGTGGATCTATAGAAATATGTGCAGATACATTCATACTGGTAGGTACTACTAACCTATCTTGCTGGTCAATGTGAACCAGTCAAGTCTTGCCTATATGACTATTGTTATAAAAGAGAACTTTCTCTACCTTATTTGGATTGACAGGTAATTCATTAGGTGATCATCTGAAATTACGTCTTATATTATTATATTATTGAGAATGTACTCGTACTGCAGGTCGCTGCTGATGCTTAGCTGACTCCATCCAACGCATCGGTATCCGAATGAACTTGGACAAAACCAAGGTCATGGTGAACGAGCTAGTAACTATGGGACCGGTTGTCATAAATGACGTCACTTTAGAGATTGTTCCAAAATATTATGTTTACCTAGGGCAAACGCTTGAACTAGGGAAACACAGTTTAGATATTGAGGCCCAGAACGATTCGGTTGGGCTGGGCAGCGTTTGGGAAACTACGTCGAGTTTACCTATACCATGTATTAGTATGACCTATAACCATGCGCGGCTCCAGGCTCATATAAATTAGATTGTAAATCTAAAAAAAAAACAAAATGTGTAATAGTAGTACATAGACTATTTTTAAACGCGGGAAAACAACTGGAACGTGAACTACGCGGATAAAATCGTGGGGCACTGCTAGTAAAGTCTTTTTTATTCGATTTATTGGATTTCTACTCGTGCCAAAATTTGAGGCTGGGACCGCGCCTGCCTGTACCATGGCGCCGAAACGTGGACACTGACTGTTAAGACTGTCCGTCCACAAGTTCAAGGTCTCTCACCGTGTTAAAGAACGAGCTATGCTCGGTGTCTCTCTAAGGGATCGTATTCGCAACGAAGTCATCCGTCAGAAGACTAAAGTTCAACATAACGAAGCAAGCTGAAGTGGGCTGGTCATATCTGTCGTAGGACCGATAACCGTTGGGGTAGTCGTATTCTAGAGTAGAGACTGCGAATAGGCAAACGTAGCGTAGGACTTTCAGAAACTCGATGGAGTGACGATATACTTAAGACTACACGCAATGGTTGGAGACGAAAAGCCGAGGATAGGGCTGAGTGGCGTATCATGGGAGAGGTCTGCGTCCAGCCGTGGGCTAAGGTGGGCTGAAGCTGGTGATGATGATTGTGGGTCGAAGCATGTAACAACTAGAATTAACTAGTGTATCACTATCGAGGTCCAAAGTAACGCTACTGTCGACCGAATAAGCTTTCAGAATATTAGGTACTAAATATTTATCTCCACTGCTCCGCCGGTCTGCAACTCCGTGTTGGGGTACCTATAATAGGAGAGGAATGTGACAAGTTTACAGCTTGCCTCAAATATCTACCCGAAATTTGCTCAAGGTGCTATTTTTACAACAAACATATATTTTTTTATTTTACTCGTACAAAAAGCATTGTTCTAAGTTAAGATTTTACTATTTTACTTAACTTTTAATTCGCGCCAATTTAATTATATCACTGCAAAATACAATAACCTAGCTCTTCGTACGACTTCCCCTCCGGTGCTTTTTAGGAGCATGATTGCACAGCCACTGTTGCGAGTTCGGTCAATTAGGCTTTCAATTCCGACGCGAGAGTGTTAGCTTAAGAAATCGTAAAAAAATACCTATATGAGTTTCTGTTCAATGAAATGGCGCGGAAATGATAGTCTGGACATCCAGTTTTGCAAAAGACGTTTTCATATCATTTCACAAGTCATTTCAGTCAGTAATAACATCATCAATCAACAACACTAAAAAGAACAAAATGGGAACCCGTTGATGTCTTTCTTTCTTCCTGCTCTGTCCTTTGGAGTTTTGTAAACCTCCATCTCATTTTGTCCGATCCTCCGTAGAAAGAAGTGCAGTTCTAGAAACTTTGAACTACTTATCGATATTATTCAATTAAATGTAATAGAGTACTCTAAGATATAATCTCATTGTCGCGTGATTTTTGTACGCCATTGCGGAATAATGGATTAGAAGAGCTACATAGGTCTCCTGGTGGTGATCCATACATTTTGTTCACGGGCCTGTAGTCTATAATTATGATTTTTTTTTGTAATGGTAATCTGTTTTCTTTTAGATTTCCGAATGAGTGTAATCTCTCTCCTTCTCTCTAAATAACTCTCTCCTTGCGAGAGAAGGCCCAGAGTCTCAGCAGTGGGAATGTTTAGTGGGCTGTTGATGATGATGATGATGAGATTTCCGAATGATCCAAATCCAGATACAAAACATAATAGGTCAGAAGCAAAAAAAAAGGTAAACAAAATACAGAGCTAAATTATTAAGTTTAAGACATTATTTTACATCTAACAGCTTTGAACCAGTAAGAACCAGTAAGAACCAAGAACCGGCAGAAATGATACATTATATATATGGTTATATGAAAGTAATACATTCAAAAACTAAAAAATACTCGAGTCTTAATGTGTGAGTTTAATAACGCGCGTAAAATTAAATAAGTATAGTGTAAAAGTTATTAGTATTATATTATTGACATTAGAACGTAATGGCATAGTGATCTAAACTATCGATGTTGCTCCTATCGTAGTTTCACATCACTACTTCGTCACTCCAATCACGACCGTCGCATGTTCGACTAATCACACGCGCGGTATTTTACCTCGTCCAGCGCTCGCACTGGAGAGTTGTCATTGTAGGTGAAATTCATATCACCGACGATCAAAATGGTATCTGATCTTTGTGAGCCACAGACCACGGACTAAGTAGGGAGATATTCTAAACGAGCTCCATTCTTTTTTTAAGTTTTAATTACATTTATGTGGATTTGGCTAGTACAAGTTTATCCAATTTGATCTAATTTGATCATGTTAAAAGTATATTTTTAATTGCCTTCAATGAGGTCTTAGTTTGTAATTCATACATAAAAAGCTATGAATTAATTTCCCATAGATTCGAAAAAACACCTTAACGGTAGCGCACGTTGAACTCTTTTTAACCGTCTTCCAATTTTTTTTATGCATGTTACCTGATTTCTCGAGAACGCCCGCACCATTATTAATATTTATTTATTATTTGGATGGGTAAGCTTCCCGAATGGTACCATCAAATTTTATCTAAATCGGCCGGGTATGGAATGCTACGAGTATCAGGTAGGTATGCCCCGAGTATGCTTCACGAACGCTTTCAGGTACTTACGTTATACGTTTCTGCGTTTACTTAGTAAATTTTGGTTAGTAAAAGTAGTTGCGTTAACTCAAACTTCGATAGGCAGTATGAGAATTTCAAGAATTATCTGCATAAAAACAGAAACAACAGTTTAGAAAAATAGAAAAGATTATGTATATACCTACGTGGACTTTGTGTTTTAATCGCTAGAGCCCTAATAAACAAAACTAAAATGCATTGAGAACTTCATTAAGCTACATACCAAACTAATACCTCTAAGTAGGTACATCTAAATTATGCATAGAGCAAAGAAGATCTAATAGGTCTAAAAATATCAAGCCCACTAAGTTTGTTGTTCTAAAACTGTGAACTTATAACAATAGAAAAAAACTTACATACACGATCTAGGTTCTTATTGTATGTAGGTGTCTCCTAACTCATATTATTTATGCTTTTTTTTGTAGAGCAATAAGTTACGAGCAAGTTATCTTTATATTATCAGGCGCTCAGTTCGTTCTTCTTCTTACTCAGTTTTGAGCAAAAAAGTACCTTTTTAATAGGGTACAATCCTCAAAAAAATGTTTGAAAATTAGTTTTACGTACTGCAATGTAAGTACGAAATACGAATACGTAGCGTCGCCGTCGTCCTTATAGTCACGAATCAGGAGCAAACGAATTTAAATCAGTTTCATTTTACGTCCGCTGTGTGGCTCAGTTCTCATTTCCTATACTATTGTTCATTTCCTTCCTTATTATGGGTTCCCTACCCAAAGCTTAAAAACGGGACCCTATTACTGCGACTTCGCTGTCCGTCCGTCTATCTGTCGCCAGGCTGTTTCTCAAGAACGGTGATAGCTAGACAGTTGACACTTTCACAGATGATGTATTTTTAGTGCTGATTAACAACAAATGCTAAAAATAATATCTAGTAAATATTTAAGAGCCCTTCCATACAACAAACTTGCATTTTTTACCGTCTCTTGCTCGATACTAATAACCGTGAGAGGTAGACGCCTTAACTATTCACATAATATTTAGTATTATGTTCTCTTTTAATATAATTATTTAAAATAAAATAACTAATTAAGGGGGTTCCCATACAATAAAAGAGGTTTATCTCATAAAAGGTTACAGATGATGGCACGGAACCCTTCATGCGCGAGTCCCACTCGCACTTGGCCGGTTTTTTTATATAATGTAGAGCGACGAGACGACCACGACATGCGCCTGATGATAAGCAACACGCCTGCCCATAACTGCATAGTCACACGGCTATCGGAATTTGAAAGACTCCATAACATTAACTAGCACTGTGGTTCTGTCGTCACCTGGATTTAAAAGATAATCTATTTCCTCTAAAATTTTACATGAATAATTTTCCTTTAAAGAAAGATCATATCGGATCACAGTGTTCTTTGCACATTACTGCGTGGCGGTAGAATAAGTGGCAAAAGCGTAGTACTGCCCCAGGCGGACTCTTCAGAGTCCTACCACTACAAGAACCACGAAAAATAATAAAGCATTTACTTATTGTGCTTTGCCTGCTACAACTGTGTTGTGTTTAATATTAAGCATACATAAAATTGATAAACTAAATTATGTTTAGGTGTAAAAGCAAATTTCTAGATGGAGTAAGCATAGGTCCAGGACGTCTACTCTGTTTCTACGAAAAACGTAATTTCGAAATAAATTCGCAACTTACAGTAGAACCGGAGTAGGAAAGTTGCGTCCTGTATTCTAGTTTGGGAACTACTTCTTGCGAGCTTTATTATTTTTCGTAATACATAGGGGACGAGTGAAACATGCGCCTGATAGTAAACGACACGCCTGTCCATTACAGTATAGTGCCTCGTAGTTATGTAATATATAGTATACTAGATTAATCGTGCGCGCGTTGCTACACCATCTATCGAAAATTGTTCGTACCAATTCAAATTTTGAACAGATTCTGGTTCAAATTACCTTAGGTTCTAATGACGCAACCTTTAAAAGATAGACACATGCTGTCACGCAACGAAAACTCTCAAAAAGCAATATTTTTCCCGTTGTTGTTACATTTTTCATTCATGCTCCGCTCCTGCTGATAGTAGCGTAATGTTAAATGGCCTATAGCCTTCCTTGATAAATGAACTATCCAACAGAGAAAGAATCTTTCAATTAGGACCAATAGTTCCCGAGATCCTTGCGTTCAAACAAACAAACTCTTCAGCTTTATCATATTAGTATAGATTATGTAGGTATCTAGTATGCTGTAATGGACCGGTCCATTATACATATAGTGCCTCGTAGGTATTTGAACATAAACAATCAAATTACTGTACTGCAATGCACTGCGCTCGTCCTCACGTCATGTATATATAAGATGATTTATCTCATTACCTCGTAAAGCCTCAGGAAACATTGCCGTTCCAACCACAATACAGTAATGATTGTACATTACTGCTTTGTGGTAGAATAACTGGCAAATAAACATGAAGCTGTGTACCTTCATAGGCGTACACTGCAAATAAACTAGTAATTTTGCACATTCTTTGTAGTGGTTGTATTTGTACAACCACTACTACGAAAAATTGGAAGCTATGCTTCAGTAAAACTCTGAAAAAAGGTTTTTCTTTCATCAAAATTTGTTTTTAGAATCTTAGGCCTACTGTCCACGCACGCGTCTTTTGTCGCATGCATGCATCTTACGAACAAACGCAAGACGTGCGGCTGTCGTGTCGTTGTCGTTTCGTGGACACAGACTTCATTATTTGTACGCAAGATGCAAGCATTCGTCTTGCATCCGACAATTGTCGAAATCGTGCGGATGTCGTGCAGATACGTGGACAATTGGCCTTAGGTGAATAAATGATACAACTCAATTCAATATTTATACAACTTCAAACTTTATTTTCATTCTAAAATAAACCGAATAAAATACTTTCAATACAAATCAACAGTGTTTTTCAATGAATAGCAACAACTAATAATATTTACGTAGGTACCTATATATGTAGCCTATATATTAATGATTAAGGTACTCATATAATATCTAATATATTATTTACAAAATAACATGTGACGTGTGTTAACTGATTTAATTGAGTATTATATAAATATCTACCCCTACCACGTAGGCTCTTACAGTTAATTAATTTTGTTCTACCAAATTATACATTTTCAATTAGAAATGTGTTTATAGAAGCATAGTTTAAAATTGCAGTAAAGTAATAGAGGCTTAGACGATCTTCAGTCTGTTTCTTCTTGGATATAATATACATATATTCCCCTGTATTGTAAATTTAGATTATGTTTTATCTTAGTTTTGTTTTTTCATTCTCTGACGTACAAATTATAAATATGTTTACGAATAACTAGCAGCGTCTCGCATTATCACTCGCGGATACTATTCCAGACTTAATCTAATTGTGTTCCAAATTTCAGTCCGATAAGTTCAGCCGTTGCGACTCGACAGAAACAGATATCCACAAATATTAACATTTGTAATATTAATAGGAAGAACTTTGATGGTGGGGTACTACCTATAGTTCTGTTGTCAATTTCGCTCCATCTGTGAGCCCAAGAATGTGAGCTGTATTATGATACAGCTCACATTCTTTCATGTTCCTTTCCACTACAGTCTTCTAATTGGTTTTTGGACTCTAGTCTGACTCTAGATCTACTTGTCGGGCTTTACTTATCAAAATTAATGATGAATATAGCAGGTTTTTCGCCTTAGTACAGATAACCTGTGTTCCTGTATACAGCGTTTACATAGTTGCTTAGTTTTGGTCGCTGTTACAAAATCTGCATTCGTTTCGATATCAGTGTGTGTTTGAAACATGGTTACGATCTTAACGATGATATAGAAATATCTAACAAGCTGCCTACAAGAATAATTTAGGCATACGGGTATGATGACTTTGCCCCGTTCAGAAAAAAAAACTACTGATTTCGATTTTGGGCTAGGCTTCTGAAAAAGGATGCAGTCCTCAAAGTATTAGACTACGTTTGTTATCAGAGATATCATCAATTATTTATTATTGCTGGAATGAGAAGTTTTAAGTTTGATGTATGCTTCATATGTATATAATTCGGTAGAACATCAAATCTAAGTTTATGACTAAAATCTAAAAAATACACTAATGCATGTATTATTTGATGTCATTACGCCATTACAACTTAACTATCAATGAATTCAGATATAGATATACATTTTAATATTTTGCAGCTATATGACTGGCCTTAGAAATAAGATCTTTGTATGGACCTTAGTCGAAAGTGGTTATTAGATGGTACCGATAACAAAAAACTATTTTCATATAATGTATTTCCAATGTAATATTGAAATATCTAATTGTCAAGTGGCGTTTCACCGAAGTGTTTTGTTTGCACCTAAATATAATCTTCTATTAAAACGCATGGGTTTACATAATCTCGAACATTTAGAAGTATCCTTGAACTACATTTTCTCATATATGTAATTATATAAGCCAGAAGTATTTCAGGTCTTAATCAGGTATGCAAATCAAAATGGCTCATCTTAATGGCATTTTTTAAAACACGAGTTTCGCAGTCAATTTGGTATAGCATTATTGTGACAGATTCGTAGTCTGCAATGTGACTCGATTCCTTTCAAAACATGATATTATACTCCCTAACTAAGTAAGTAAATACTAAAAATTTGATACACCAATTTGTGACTACGTTGTCATTTGAGTCATTTCCAATCGTCAACAATCTCCGTCAATTTAGAGTTCTAAACTATTATGGCATTTCAGTATGGTCGGACGGTGCCGAGTCGGCCGCGAGGGATGGGCTCGGCGTAGCTGTGTCGGAACTTGGCCGGCTGTCTCTCGCCCAGGTCGCGGTATTCGCGGTAGTCTCGCTCGTAGTACCGGTCCCTATCACCCTCGGCAAACGACTGGCGCTGGTCTTCCAATAGCCTGGAACGGCTGAACGCGCGCTGTCTGTCCCCCCAATCCCGCCTCCTATCCTCTATCACCGGCTCGATAATCTCGTCCTCTTCAATACGACGGTCCAACTCTCGTCTCTCCCGATACCGCACATCAAACTCCTCTCTGTGAGGTTTCGGCTCCACCCTGTTCAAGTAATCTTCTGCACCGTACTCGAACCGCTTCGCCTCGTCTCGTTTCCTCCCGACTCGCGGCAACCTCTCCATCTCCCGGTGAGCGACTTCTCGCTCGTCTCGGATCCTCTCCGGCTCCTTCCGTCTCTCCGGCTCCCTGTGAGAACGTTCCAAATCCCGATGAGAACGTTCCGGTTCTCGTCGAGAGCTCAGTTCTCGGTGCCGCTCCTGACGCTCGTCCCGGCGTTCTTCCTCGGGGGAAGAAGTCGAGCGACTGTTCCTCTCGAGCATGCTCCGCCGAATCGCCATGTGCTGTTCCAACTCGCGGTTGAACCTCTCCCGTTCCAAGTTCATGAACTTCTCTTTAGCGACGTTGAACCTGTCTTTTGGCGAGGTATCGGCCACTTTCAAGCTGCCCTCGCTGAGTCCTCGTGACATTTTTCCGAACCGGCGTTCTTCGACTCTGTCGATGCTGCGGTTGGAAGGTTTCGTGTCGGCGACGTATCGTCGCCTGTAGACAGTGTCGTCGGCGAACTTGTCGGGTTTGGCGTGTTCTTTGCGTTCGAGGGATTCGTTGCGGAAGCGGCGTTCGAAGGTGGAGTCCCTGAAGGGAGCGAGTTGGTCGCGGTACTGGTCGGGGTAGTCGTCGGGGAAGGCGCGCTCGTAGCCGCGGGGGGCGAGGGGCGAGAGCGCGCGGCGCGCGGCGGGCGGGGACCGCTGGGGCGACGCGACGCGGCGCGGCGACCGCGGCGGGGACGCGCCGCGACGCGGAGACGCGTCGAACGCTTCGTGCATCATGTATGCTGTACTCTCTGCCCACTCTTCCTCTGAAAACAATCAAAATATGATGTTAAGAAATTAAAAAAAAAAAATTAGGTCAGAAAATTTTATCCTATTAGTGAAAAAAATGTTATGTTTGTTGCTCAATCACGTCGTTACATAGGTATGAACGGATCGGGCTGAAATTCGGAACGCAGTTAGATTAGATATAGTCGATATGAGTAAATAGTTAGAAAAACAACGGGAACTACGCGGGTATTTCCGAGGAACGCTGCCTGTATGAAATATAGGACAGTAATGCTTGTTTCACAAAAACAATAAAAATAATGATTGGGGCCGAAGATATTTATTCGAAACATGCGTTGCGGTGACTACATTAGGTATTTCTTAAATCTAATTTAATTAATTCTATAGGTCATAAACGGTGATATAATCGACATTGCCATTGACATTATACACGTAAAACACGTAACCTCTGACGTAATTAGTCAAATATTTTCCCGAGTTGAGCAAATAATGAGTTGCGATAGGTTTCAAAAGCTTGCAACGTTAGTTGTCGTCCGAATGCATAATAAGCTCGTCAGTTGCAACATTTAATATATTAGTTTATAGTCAATTGCTACATTTAACGATATTTCTACACAGAGATATGAACTTTCTGCACCATTAGCCTCGTTAAATCGTGTAATTCTGACTTCGGTTGGAGCGACTCGACCCGTCGCTAATGTTAACACATATCGTCTAACGGGACTGCAACATCTATAAAACACAGGTCTATGTCAATTTGAATTTGAATTTAGAAACAAGTTTTTTTACAAACTTGTTTCTAAATTCAAATTTACATAGAAAACAAGCTCCCACGTGCCGCCATCTTAACTTTATCGGTAGCCATCATGAATGCTTAAAATAAAAGCGCGCTTTTAATTGTATGGGATTTGGGTGACGCTCTGAGTTTCATTATTGTTGGACTATGCTGTGCCAGTTCCTATGTGATTCAAATAACAATGACTATGGTTTTGAAGATTTTGTTTTGCGAGTAAAAGTTTATATGGAAAAGCGAAAGTAAATTTCTCTTACACCAAAATACTTGTTTTGTCGGCCTCGTTTGTATGACTTAACTGGTAAGATTTCTGCTAATAGCATTTAGCAAAAAAGTTACTTGATGCGTAGCAAAAGCACTCAATAATTATTTTAGTGTCGGCAATTTACTAAATAACTGAACAAATATTTAACGATACGTTAATTCATTCCTGTGCAAAACAACATTTTTCTTTCAAATTCCAGGTAAGTATTTACCAAAAAAAACTGAAGAACGCCATTAAAATCAAATTATGTCTCCATTAACCCACTTTGCTTAAAGTGCTTTTAAATATTTTTTAATTGTATTTTATTTACTTATAAACAGGCTGCGTACCTTTATCTTTCAAAATTACATATTATATTGACCATTTTGCGTGAAGGGTACCATCGTATTTTTGTGATTGGTATTTGAAGTATGAATAACGACTCCGTAAACGTTGCGTAAAATGTCGATTTACTCATCAGAGGTCGAAACAAACTTGGACTCCTGCACTTGAAAAAAATACTCGCATAGTAGTTGGATCGATTCTACGATCTTTCCATTTTATGTTAAATTTTTGGCACATATTATCATTATAAATAGAGTAAAATAGTTATTTGTTGTACAAGATGCAAAGTGGCTTTTTAACCGCGTGCTCAATTTTGATGACCGAGCAAGGGAATTAAAAGGGCACAAGGTGAAAAATCTTTGCACTCGAGTGCAACACGTAATTTTTCATCCCACCTTAGCGAGGAAATTACTTGGTACTTACTTAAATGCTTTGCGCGTTTTCAGTTTCAGTCAATTCTTTTGGTGCCAAATAAACTTCTGGGTCGCTAGAATCACTTAGGTAGGTATTTCGGATTTGACTTGTATTCAATTTTCCTATTTTTAACCTAAGTTTTTAACTTTAAGTTTATTTCACCAAGCTTTTAACAATAACAATATGACGTGAAAATACGGAGAGTTGAGCGATTGAGGTAAGGAGCTTCATCTGTGTACATGAAAAAGTGTCCGGGCGGAAAAGAAGTAACAAAGTTTACAACAGAACACAGGAATGGTAAGTATGCATTACATTTTCGCTTGACAACGACACTTTAGAAATATGATATTACAAAATAACTACATACTTAAACAAAAATTACAACCTCAAACGAAATGAAGGACAAGACTAAAAAAATATTTCCAAACAGTGCTTAGTTTTTTCTCGCTCAGGAGACAAAGGATCTTAGTGCTTTAGGGAAATCTGTCCATTGTCTGTTTAATACATTATTGTTTTTAGAAGTAGATGCAGCGTGGGAAGGAACCTAGACCTATCAAACCTTGTATAAAGGGATAACTATGAGAAAATCTTAGGACCTTTATATTGCACGACCAATCGACCATGAATAAAATGATTGTACTTATTTTAACAAGCTGGTATGACATACAAAAATCTCAATGTGAAATCATGGCTTCGAGTTCGTTTATCAAAATCTAATTTGGATAATTAGAAATATTATAGTGGTTGCCACGGTCGAAGTTCGACCATAAAGCAATATTAATCTATTCTCAATTTTACCAAAAACTTTACCAATAAACAAAAGAGTGCCAAATACTTATAGGTATGGCGCGTGTATACAGATACATAAATATTGTAGTGAGTGTAATTTTTATAATTCATTGTTTTGATGTATTTTTAATACGTATGTATTTTTATGAGTAAGTTAAAAACTTTAAGTTAACTTTAAAAAAAATGTTAACATTATGCACTTCGTCTCTATATAGATAAACTAATGTGAAACTGAAACTGTGTGAAATTATCAAAAAACTTATTAGTATTACTTAAAACAGTAGTTTATACTTTTTTAAGTACTCATATGTTTTTTGAAAGGGTACAAAGTTTTAGGTTCACGTATTAATCTTTTTAGGCTACCATATTCCATACAAGCTTTGCTTAGTTGGGGTCTGATTTATTGTGTGTGAAAAGTATACCTATATATTATGTTTATTTTTATTTGATACGTAACACACCCTAAAATATTTGTGATTTTCAGTTTAAGGGTACAAAGCATTATGTAAATAGATGCACGGTAACGGGTTATCTGAAACGTTACTAAACAATAGTGGAATAAAGCATCTAAAAAGTTGTGTCAAAAATCAAAATGAAGAGATAAAAAAACTAATGTAATTATATTATGTAAGAATGTTATTATTGTGCAAGATCTCAGAATAGTTATCAACTATTAATATTGTTCGTTATGGTGACTTTGGCGCATACACGAGTTTCAGCGTATCCTTACAATTTGCGGTAGAATTGCAACCGAGAACATAGTCAATTGATAATTTTAACTTAATTGTCCACTTATTTAAAAGTCGCAAAGAGTTCTATATGATATAGTCTATATTCTATATAGTCACAACACCTACCTATACAGATATAACAGACACGTACTTCCGACGATGACACTTGATTTCCAGACTAGACACGCCACGTAAAAAATGTACCTACGTATTATTAACAGACAATGATCACCGTTCAGAATGTTCAGATGCTACCCAAAACTCATTAGCCCTAACGTATTAGCGCCCGTACAATTCAATACAAGGGCACAAAAAATTTAACTTAATAACATCTAGCCAAATTCACACTTCATAATAAAACATAACGTAAATATAAATAACTCTATTCAGTGAATCATTAGCGTCGTTTCGCAATGGTTGTTGGCATCATGGGATTCAATGGGCCTTAAGTTCACACCATGAAGGTAGTGTACTTGAACTATATGAGAGCGCAGTGTAAAGTTCAGCAGTAGTTAAGCCTCAAGAAATAATATTTTTATATTCTTTATTTATTATTCCTCAGATTATAAAAATACTTTTTTGAAATCAATTTACAATATTTAACAATTAAACGTATCATAAAATTACAAGTATTTTTTAATAA
The DNA here is from genome assembly GCA_963693475.1 of Ectropis crepuscularia. Taxonomy (NCBI): domain Eukaryota; kingdom Metazoa; phylum Arthropoda; class Insecta; order Lepidoptera; family Geometridae; genus Ectropis; species Ectropis crepuscularia. The sequence goes on from OY856356.1 coordinate 14,991,296, forward strand.
TACATGTTCATTGCTCTTTTACACGCAATATTATCTTTATGAATGTATTTTGTATGAATACAACATATTTTGACACAATTCCAATCTACAATTTCATACATTTTAGTTTCCTGAAAAATATACGTTATTGCTACACAACCTACTAAACATGCACATACATATATAATAAATATGTATCATAAACTAGCAGTGCCCCGCGGTTTTACCCGCGTCTTTCTCGTTCTCGTTATAACCCGGGATAAAAAATAGAAAAATATGTATATATATTTGCAGACTATAATCTAGTTGTGTTGCAAATTTTATCCAGATCCGTTCAGACTTTACAAAGGGATTGAGCCATAATCAACCGAACATCCAAACATCCAAACTTTGACATTTATAATATTAGTAGAATAGGAGGATTAGTAGGAAGTAGGATTAAGAGATATCGCGATGGAGGTTACAGTACTTACATCTAGCTTAAAAAACGAGCATCTGTGCATCTATTTTTGTTTGTGGGATCCTAGCTCCTAAAGTAATAGACTCTTTTTTTGGTTCGATGTGATTGAGATAGTTTTCGCTATAGTTTATGTGGAGTTACTGTATTTATAAAATATTATGTAACCATCGTAAAAAGTATTTTTCATAATAAAATTGTTAATGTAACATCCAACAAAAACACCCACTAAATTTGATATTTATAGGGTTTTAGCTGTGCATTGATACTCTATAATACAGAGATTAACGGCCGCATTACAAAATTTGACTTGAACTCAACCTTGCCTCTTTAAACCCGTTAGACGTCACACACAAAATGTTTGTATATTATTTATGGATACCATTATTCATTTACTTAAAACATTTACACGTTTAGGTTCAAGTAAGCCAGCATTAAATTTTTGGAATAGGGCGGTAGGAGAGCCTATGATGACTTAGAATTTGCATTTAAAATACGTGGTTGTACCGTAATCTACTTATTTATACATGTAGTTAGTAGTAGTAGCCTACTGGAGAGAATATTCGATTTCATAACCCTGAGATTTTAGATTTTATTTTTTTATATATAGATTTTAATCCCGGCTGCACCTTTCAGTATTTATCCAAATGCAGATGTATAAGGTTGTCACCACCACCGGCGTTAACTATGAAGGAAAACATCGTGAGGAAACCGAAATATTCCAAAAAAATCTTTTTCAAGGTCGTGAGTCATACACCCCACTTGGACAGCATGATAAATTCAGACCATGACTTTCTCCCTGCGAGACCCCAAATCCCAACTGTGGGCTGTTAAAGCATTATTATTAGAGATGGGCCGAGTACTCGGTTGATACTCGGTACTCGGCATACTCGGCGGGTTTTTTAATACTCGTACTCGGCCTCGGTACTCGGTTTGAATGCCGAGTATACTCGGTTTAAGAAAAGCAATATATTTAGGTAGGGTTCTTTGCCTTTTCGCCGAAATTTATTTACAGGGATGCCATTTTCATTTGGAACAAATATTGTACAGGTTTATGGTATTATTGGAGTATTTTTTTCATAATTATTTTTCTCATGATTGTGCTCTGTGTATTGAAACAAAAGCGATTTGGTTCTGTAACTTCGCCGGCCGCTGCCGCGGAATGCTCGCTTCGCTCGCTTGGCTTGTGCCTTGTTGGTCACAGTTCAAACCTAACCAAACCGATTCCTTTCTATTTCACCTTAACTTCATTCCGAACTTTGAAATTTTGCAAATGTGTACAAATAATCCAGTAACTGTGTCGCCTGAAAGTATGGAGTAGGAAGCGTTAAATCCGGTAGATCCGATTTTTTGCAGACTTGTTTATGATGTTGGCCTAATGATTATCCCAAGTTTGTGCCCTCGAGCGACGAACGCAACTTTGTCAAAAATCGAAAAAACCGCGAAAAATCGTTTATTTTTAACATTTTGGCGATTATAACCCTAAACGACTAGTTTTTGAAAAAACTTTCTTGTAGCGTTTATAAAGTAGACTAAATTTGCTACAATATGATACTAGAATTGTCTTTGTACACCCAAAAGTTTCTGAGAATAAGTCTTTCAAGGTTTATAATTTTTTTCGATCTTCGCAAATTTTTACAATGTTTTAACTCCTACATGACCACTTTATGGCACAGCTACTGCGGTTTTTAACCCCCGACCAAAATAAGAGGTGTTATAAATTTAACGTCGAAGTCTGTCTGTCTATCAGACAGACACACATGCAGGTCTGTCTCCATGTGTATCTGTCTGTCTATGGCAACGTAGAGCTCAAACGAATGGGCCGATTTCGATGTGATTTTTTATATTTGAAGATAATTTTTTGTGTTGATGTTTTCAGCTATTTTTGGTTAATATCGATTCAAGATGGCCGCCTCCACAGAATGGCGGACCAAATATTTCATCACAATCTACCTCAATAAATGAAATGGGTATTAAATGAAAGGGCTTCACTAGTAGAGTACTTATACAGTATAACAAATTTCAAATCACAAAATGGCGAACTACATTTTTTTTTTCACTAATGCCTATATATGGTTATCAAATGAAAGGGCTTGACTAATAGACTACTATACACTACTACACTACTACACTACTATACATAATTTAGGAAAGCTTTGATAATCTCAATCAATAAAATCAAAATTATGCTAATGAATGAGTAGTAATAGTAACATATTTGTACTTGTTCACGCGCGTGAAATGGGAATTTGATTGAACCGAGTTACTCGGCCGAGTACTCGGTTGAAAAAAAATTAAACCGAGTAATACTCGGTACTCGTTACTCGGCAAAAGTGTTACTCGGCGCATCTCTAATTATTATCATCTTGTGTGAAATTGAGGTACTCATTTGTTTAACTGCGTTATACAGAGCCAAGTAGAATAAAAACAGCTATGCATTGTCTGACGAAGGCCTCGTCAATACCTTCATACAACACTGTTTACTATTTTACCGCATATCTGAGGTAACATGAGAATCATTAACGAATACTTGACAACATTTAAATTTGAATCCGCTTTATGGCTTTATAAAATATTTTTAGTTGCGTTAAAAAATGCAGGGAGCGTTTTATGACAGTCATTCGAGTTCCTATGTTAACTAATGATTCCGCTTCCCATTGATGTTTTGAATAGTTGCATTGTGATGTTACGAGCTACACTTATAAATGTTGTACTAAACTAGGTTATTTAAAAAGATGCTCAAAGCCGAAAAAACGTGAACGCTTATAGCATAACCATTCACACCCCACTTTATATTCCTACAACTGGAACTTGGAGCGCTCTCTCACTAGTCGTGAGGTATTTAGCACGCAGGCTAAGTACCAATAAGGTCCAAATTGGAAATTCAAATTCCAAATTCAGCAACTAAGTTTTCAATTTTAGATTAGCTTCGCTGACTCGGACAAGTAGAGAAAATGGGAGATAATCAAGCTGCTAAGTGCGCTGTAAGGGTTTCAAATGGTCGACGGCCGGTGAGGCGTTGTACATAGATTCGATGGAAAGAAGAAATGTAACGAGAAACACACATGTATGCATCAAGCTTCTGTCTTATGCCATAAAAAGATGAAGAGTCTTTTGGTGCCTGTTGCGAAGACCCACTTTGGGTCGTCGAGCCTAGTAAGTTAGTTCAAAGTTTGAATGATGGCAGACTTTTGTTTTCAAAGGATGTTTTCTATGGAACGTGTCAATTTTCTAACGATGTACAAATTCTATCACCGTCGAAACCATTGGCAATGTAAAACTTAAGCTTGGTAAAATAGTCAGGAAGTGCAGACAGAGTTCGAGCCAACAATCTCACGTTTAGAAAATGACGTTTTCGTATCAGAGCTTTATACGGAAACGTGATAATTATCATACAAAACATATATTTTTCAATCAATCATTTGTACAACAAAATGTACAAAACAGTTGATTTCTAATTCTCGTTCCAATCAATATATTTGGTCAAGTTTCTTTGTACTTATAAAAGTCACGGTTTTGTTATTTCACTAAATAGAAGATACGCGTATTGGCAGTAGGTACTATTCATTCATTTCAAACAAAAAGTGAATGTCTTTAATCATATTCTTTTTAGCCATAGGGTTGGGCCAGAAGTCCAGCGAAAGCAGAACATCAAAAGACGCGAGTCAAATATCACATTTAAAAAATATATTACTACAAACGAAAACCCACCATACAATACGTAAATGAACAACTTCAGAGCGTGTGTGCGCCTTGTAATGTGTGTAAACATCTTCATGTATTTAACTTTAACGATGAATTTATTTAACAACATCTGCGGAAAAATTTTGCACTTACAAATAAACATATTCCTTAATTACATACCACAAATCGATTGCATTGATCGTTTGCATTAAATTTTACAATCACAATTTATACTAAGACTAGCTGAACGCGCGCGCGTTGCTACGCCATCTATCGAAAATTGGGCGTACCAATTCAAATTTTGAACAAATTCGGTTGGTTTAGGTTCTAATGACGCAACCTTTAAAATATGACATTATGCTGTCACGCAACGAAAGCTCTCAAAAACCAATATTTTTCCCGTTTTTGTTACATTTTTCATTCATGCTCGGCTCCAGTTGATTGTAGCGTAATGTTAAATATAGCCTATAGCCTTCCTCGATAAATGGACTATCCTACAAAGAAAGAATCTTTCAATTCGAACCAGTAGTTCCAGAGATCCTTGCATTCAAACAAACAAACATACAAACAAACAAACAAACTCTTCAGCTTTATAATATTAGTATAGATTCTTCGGACGACGAAAACGAAAGAGTCAACAAATAAAAAAATAAAACGGCCTTAAACTTTTATAAATGTCATTAGCGGGAGCGGTACAGTAGACGCTCCCGCTTAGTCTATCGCTTCGCTATTCGCTGTAACAGTGGCCACATTTATAAGGGAAGGATAGCGTCGTATCATGCTCTACAATTTATTCTTTAATCGCTGCTTGTCACGTATCAACTTCTCCTTTTATCTACAAGAAGTGGGTCTCATCATTCAAGCTGAGCGTAGTTTAATAACAAAGTGATAGCTCAACTGTGTAATTAGAACGTTTTGATACGTTTTTAATGAGTAGTCGGCTACGCTTTACTTTCTACAACATCGTTTGAGGAACACAGCGTTTAACGATACAATACATTACAAGAAATATGTTATTAACACAGAGGACAATTCAATAGCATTTTAGAAAAAAAAAAACATAACATATTTTGAGTACCATCGTCAAATGCAATATATTGTTATTATGTAGATATATCGCATATTCTATAATAAAATAAATGTGAAAGTTTGAATGTCTGTTGGTCAATTACGGCAGGAGAACTAAACAAAGCCGGTTTTATTTATTACTAGCAGTGCCCCGCGGTTTTACCCGCGTAGTTCCCGTTCCCGTCGTTTCCGTTATTTTCCCGGTGATAAAAAGTGTTCTTCCAGACTATAGTCTAACTGTATTCCAAATTTCAGCCCGATCCGTTCATACGTTACGGCGTGATTGACGAACAAACATCCATACTTTGACATTTATAATATTAGTGGGATTATTTTAATCAAAGATAGATTTCAGTCTGGAATAGCACAATAGAAAATAATCCTTTTGTGAACCATAAGCGGACGAAATCGCGGACATAAATATACTTATTACTTTTTATCATTAACTACCAAACCAAACTATTTCAGTTAGCACATTTGAATTATTAAAAGTCACGGCGGACTCTATAGCTATTTTAGTATTAATAAGAAAGATAACACTGATTTTGAGTGTTTTTTTTTTGTGCTTGTGTCGGAGGTAATTTTCGGAACCACTGTTTTAAAAAATTGCTCACTATTTTCCTTAAAATGACAAAATTACATGAGTTTAAAAATAAATTGTATTTTTTATTTAGTTTATCCATTTGACATTAGAGCCCTCTAATTAAAATTCTGGAGTTTAGTCACGGCGTATGCTGCATTAGTATAGAGTTACTCGAAAATAATGCATGACTACGGTCATTCATTATTCGGATTAAATTCGGAAAAAGTCGCAATTAACCACCAGTAATTTAATAAAGTAATTGAACTTTTAAACCTTATGCTAGTCATACTCTTTCAAACTATTAAGTTTCGCCATATTTACAAGTACTTACACAAAATAAGGAGAACATCGTGAGCTATTAATTCAACTCGTTAATGGCACTCACGGCACGTTCCATGTCCAGTTAATGTTGAAAGCTATTCGTTATCTAAAGATTTAGAGATTTTTAAACACCGATACGGCCATTTGAATTTACCGGTCTTCACAGCAGTTACCTACGGCGTTACCTCTGTTAGAGAAGGATCCCAGGCTCCTTTGTGAAAATGTACAGTAGTTTGATTTGACGTAGGTAGTCTTAGGACGATTCAGTCAAATCCCCTACCCTACATATCTCAACATTGTAGAAAATAATTAACAGATCGAAAACAATTACGGAACATCTTTTTTTTTTTAAATTGTCTTAAATTAAAAAAATACTATGAACTGACGTTCTTTAGAATATGCAGTAATTGATTTTTATAATATTTGAGAATTGGATAAAAACTGAAGGAAACCACGATGAAAACTGAATAAGCCACCAAGAAAGCGTGGTCTAGCAATACGAACAATTGTGTTTTTGGGGGATCATTGTATACGGAGCCGTAGTTCAGTAGATATAATTTTATTTGCCATGCATTTTGGACTACCCCGCGCCGTATGATGTATCAATAGTGCGATGGTAATAAAAGTGATCACAGACACGTCTGAGCGCAAAAACATGGCTTAATAATTCTAAGAGGACCGAATCTACAGACAAGTTCAGTATACTATTAATTCTATCGCACGATCTAGGGGCACAAAGCTACCTCGCATAAAGCAATGACGTAAACAGCTGATTGGTGGTAGGTTCTGCCTATAACAAGCTACGGGTCACGATTCCTGACGCCATCGAAAGGTGAATTCACGTACCTTTTTGTCACTCGATAATGTCGGTATTCTGAACGTAAAAAATGTTACATGAACACTTTTGTAACATTTTAATAAGAGCTGTTATTGTTGTGGGAAAAAGGCGTTGCATCTTCATTACAATGTTACATATATCAAATGTAACATGATTTAGGTGTTAGATTAAAACGTGTAATCAACATCTTCAGTGTCATTTTAATACGTTAATTCTGTCCACAGCGGCTCTTTTATTTTTTCCAATTTCTCTATTTTATGGAACATTTGAGAAGAACAAAAAATTTATTCAATTTTAGCTGATTCAAATCAATACTCAAGTACAACGGCGGTAAAGAAACCTTATAGATCTTTGAAGAGTCAAGTTAGAAACTTTTCAGTTTGTAAAGGAAATGTGATAGTTATACAATAAATATATTTAGTTGTAAATTGTAATGTATGGTAAGAATAATTTATGACCAAAACCTCAAAAATCAACTTTTTATTTTTATCTATCAAAATAAAAATTATGAAATATTAAAAAGATTGAAATGTTAAATGCTTGAATATTTGTCCAAGTGCAGAGTTTTTCATGACCACGTGACAATAAATATCGTGAGCAAAATTACATGTTCTAAGAAAGGTCTATTGAGGACATATATATAATATATGTATGTATGTCATACGCTATCCCGCACTTGGCTAGTATGTCGTAATATAGTCATTTCACTCCCTGTAGAAGAAAAAGTCTCGTGTCCCAGGATTTGGAACATGAAATAGTGTGTATGCCTCATAAGACATGTTTTACTATTAAACTTAAAAAATACTATAGCGGAAGATTTCTCCATTTAGAGTAAAAATGTTGATGAAGTAATGAGTTAGAAAAACTATTAAATAAAAATAATTCACAAAGATTACTAAAATAAATCAAGCGAAGTAAAAAAATCAACCAGTTTATAAAAATTACGTGTTACAAGCGAAAAAATCGGTAACCACATGAGGCATCTATTAAACCTTTTGCAATCCGGAAATATGTTTTTTCGATTGTAGAAACCGCTTTGTAATCGGTCACGATGATGATACTGAGAAAAAATGTGTTTATATCGTTATTTATACTTTTGATATCATCATGTAAAAACGTAACCTACCTTACCTAACATCAAGCTAGTGGTTTGAGTAATTTTAGTTGATTGAGTATAATATTTTAAATTACAACATCAAATTTGGTGCCTAGGTAGGTTGTACAGGTCCGATTTTTTATGTTACGTGATTTTTTTTATTTACAATGGCAGCATTGAATTAAATACTACAGCTGTAATAGTGAATTTCTATTAGGTTGGTTAGTTAGTGGCTAGAATGTCCGATTTAATAATCGTGAGGTCGTCTGTTTGAATCCAGCCTGCACCTTTGAATAATTTCCAAGTCGATATGTGCTAGTTTGTAATCACTATATGTTTTAACGTCGAAGGAAATCATTGTGAAGAAACCGGTATAGTCCGAATAAATTTTTCGAGGATAGAGCTTATTCACCAAACCACACTGAGCTAGTGTGGTGACCAGCCCAATCACATGAATTTGCCATTTACCTAACCGGACTATATTATGGGATATGGGGAGTATCCGTACATCTGAAATGCAAATTAATTAAGGCAGCGGTAGCCAGTTTCTATCAACGGCAGCGCAGCGGCTGAACGACGATGAAGATACATATGTACTTACACCGGTACTTGATGTAGGTAGGATAGCGTAGGAAGAAATCGAGACTCGATTCTGCGCTATCGTATCGAGTGAAGTTATCCCGGGAAACACATGTGTGTTTGGTTATTGTTCATCACGAATCCTGACTGAGATAGCGAATTAACAATTTTCCAATATTTCTTAGAAAAATAGTTAAATTTCTTTGTTTGCCTATTGTCTCACAATAAGAGACATCAAACTTAGGGGAAAAGTTGGTGTTATTTGTATTTGATGCTTATTGATTTACAAGTAAATTAAATTTGTTACTTAAAAAAAATAGTTGGGCCTTCACAACGACGGAACTCATTTATCTTTAGAAAGAAACGTTCTTCAAATCAATTATTAGATTTAAAGAAGTAGGTATAACGTAAATGGCTTTACGTTAAAGGCATTATGTGTGACGCTGAACAAGTGCACCAAACCCTGCACTCAGTCAACGTCATAGTATTCCAAGAGCTGCTAGTAAATTTTGGGTAGGTATTAAAGGCCGGGTCACACAGAGGCGATCCGGTAGCGATAGCGATCCGATAGCGATAGCGATCCGATACCGAGTATGGGATCGCGCCCGCTTGCTGTGTATCAGGTTGCATACAAATTCGAACATTACAAAAAATATCGTCTCGCTATCGCTATCGGATCGCCTCTGTGTGACCCGGCTTTTAGGCAAGCTCAAAAGTTGTTACATAGCTCTCCTATCATACCCCAACACGGAGATGCAGATCTGGTTGGTGAGAGGTGGGGCAAAATGAATTCATGCATTTTTTTTAATTTTATTGTATATTTTTAGTAAATATGTTTGAGATAATATGCAATTTTTATATGATGTAGTTAATTGTTTAAAAAATAATAAGTTAGACGATTTAGTCGTGCTTTTAACATTACCAGGCGCGTGCAAATGTTTTACAAAAAATATAAGAACTGGGTGTTAAGCAAATTGAAATTTTAATTAGGTGTTATTTATAACACAAACATAGGGATTCTCAAAAAAAGAGATCATTTTGGAGGGACTATCTACTTGCCATGTGATCTAAATTGAGGGATTAATTTTGGCTCACTACTCACCAGTCAGGTCGGCATCTCCGTATACGGATATAATAAGAGAACTATGTGACAAGTTTTCAGATTGCCTCAAATACCTACCCTTATTTTGCTACCAGCTCTCGGAATATAGCTGGGTAATTAGCTATGCGAGTTATTTGATACTGAGCAATTTGTAAAATACTTAAGGGCGTACCCCGAGCAAATGACCTTGAGTATTTTTTACCTTATCGCACACCGCAAGAAAGAGCAAGAGAGAAACAGTAGGATTTGCCGCTGTTTTACGCTCAATTTTTAGAATACACTTTATAAAATCAGATTTTAGTCTTTTGAAAAAGATTGCACCAAAATGTTCGTAATGGAATTGTCTATCCGTTGGTGTAAGTACAAAATCAAAATAATGGAGGTTTTCCGAGGAGATGCATGATAACTACAATTATTTAATTTTTTCATGGTTTCGTTGTGAGGCGATTATTTAAACAATAAGTCCATTATCAAAAAAAATAAAACTACCATTTTGAAGCCAAGAAGTTGTAGAAATTTAATGTATTTTTACCGGTTGATATTTGTTTTGGCTAATGCGTAGATAGCTAATGCGTAGAAACTGGACAAAAACTCGTTTTGCTGGGGGACGCACCTTAAGTTTTGAGCAATTAGCGTTACTTACCACTAGTGCTGTGGTTGTCATGCTGCCTGGGATAATCATTCCGCTCTGGCGAAGGCGCGAGGTCGCTTCCGATTCCGGAGCTACCTCCCGACGACTCCAGCTTGCGACGCGCGTTCACCCCCACGATGTTCTGGTTGAGACACCTCCTCGTGTCTATATTACTCAGATTTCCCTTCTGACGGTGAACTGTGTCGTAATCGCGGGGCGGCAGCAGTATCGGACTCTTTCCTGGAATTTCCCAACACCTTGATTGGTACAGAGCTTACAGATGGATAAAGCTATTGAGATTTGCAAGCGATTGCTGCTACGTGAGCTACCTTAAATGATGGCGTGATAGTTATATACTATACCAGGATTTTACTGGCATTGATGATATAAAAGCAAATACTTCATTTGTTTCGAGTGATTACACAAAAAGCTTTGAAGAGTCCGCGCCACCACTGAAGTCCTATGGTAAAATTTGGCGCGACGTTTCTTTTGTGTAGGATTTCGTTTTGTTGAATATGGCAATACTACCGATTGTCAATGGTCATAAGTAGTGGCGTGGCTAATGATTATGCTTAAATGAATCCAAGATATAAATAGGGGCCACATTGGTTCTACAACATAAAACTTAGAATAATGAAATATTACATTATTTTAATTTCGTAAATAAAACAACGACAATTTGACATCAAGAATTAGTATATCAAATAATACTGTAGATTAGTTATTTATAAATGTCATGTTTACCTATGTGCAATCGCAGTTATAAAAATGCTAGGTAACTACTGTTATTACAAATAAATATGATGAGTATGTAATAAATAAACAATAAATGAATATTTTAAATTACTAACATCTAAGACAAAAGAACACAGTTTATTTTCATGGCCAATGTTTGTCAATAAAACATGTTGCTTCAAATATGTGTTTAAGTAGTAAATGTTAATTAAAAAAATAATTTTATATTTTGTTTTTTATGTGACCTACATTTTGATGATTCACATATTTTTGGCAACCCACTGATGAGTTAAGGAGTAGCTAAGTGAATAAACGCAAAGAATTATACGCAAAAAATTAATAAATATATTATGAATGGAACACTTCTTTCAGTGGAACATTTATTCAGGAAATTACAAAAAATTGTCACGAGAAAATGGAACAAATAAAAGCATCCAAAGTGTAGATAAATAATAAAATACTAGTGTTCTTTCGTCTATTACAGATACATACCCAAAGCACTAGTGCACGGCATCAAAGCTCTACAAAAAATAAAGAAATTGACTGACCTAATCCCTTTTTACCTGTTGACAACTTTTGCTTCAACTCTGCCGCTAGACTGTCGTATAAGTTTGCAACGCATCTTTCTTCGTTGCTGCCTGAGTCTGATTCTCTTGAAACTTCGCTTCCCAGTGAAGAGTCTGGGGGTTTCTTGGATGTTGGGAGAGCTCCTCTCATCTGGAGTTTCCGCTCGATGTCTGCGAATTTCTTCTGGTTCTCTGGTCGGTCGATTAGTGCTTGTAGGTGTGTGAACAGCATTTCCGCCGTGTGGTCCGAATCACATCTGTTGACAAAATTTTATGTAAGTCATTGTGAGCTTTTGGTTGATCAATACGGTCAAAATGCAATTCATAAAGTGATAAACACAATACTGAAGAATGTGGAATTAGAAACGATTTAAAAAACACAAACATAACGAACGATTTTCCAGATGAATCTTACGTTTCTGGGATAAATAACTATCTGCTTACACAAGGTTCTTTAAGTACTTATGCTATAAAAAACATTAAATAATAAATACTAGGTTAGAATTAGACCAGAGATTTAGCGGTTGGTTAGACTATAATACTGCTGCTCATTGTTTGACTAATTAACTATTATTATTTACTGCTGAAGGAAATCTGTAATTTCAGAAAGAAAATAACAAAATATAAAAGTATTTCCACACCGAAGCGCAAATTCGAGTATTTAATCGTGGCTAAATTTAAAATTCGTGTTTGAATATCTTATTTCTACATGATATGCATAACACTTTACCCACTGACCTTTTCACCCGAGATCAAACCATGCCACTCAATGTCACCCACAATAACTATCGTATTCTCGATGTTCTCCCAAATATCGGCATCGAGTTATTACCAAACGAGGTTCGCTGCGTGACTGATCACGTAACAGATACCATGCCAGGGCATTGTGTGGTGCGTGTGAATGTCAAAAGAATTCAATTGGCAAGGCCTGTTCGGGCGGTGTGGAAAGGCTAGGTCGTGTGCGATGTGGCGTTGGTATTAAAAAACTATAACATTTTTTTGGGGAAATTGTGGTACAACCAATGCCATTATAATCACTGTCTCCTCCGTTTACATTTCAATTACTACATGTAACGGAATGGAATGTAAATATACTTACTACAGTTTTCTTAACAATAATAGTTTAGCACAAAACTGCCATCTTGACTGGTGTTTAGCGACGAAGCGGTCTACGGTGGAGTTTACCTAGAAGAATCGTCGGGACAGCCCCAGTCGGATTCCCACAGCCTAAAGCTTTCTGTGCATTCAAACCTCTTAGTTCGACATTATTCACGGTGAAACAATATTATATATACTTAGTACATAACTGAAATATCTCGTTTTAAAACGATACTACACTACCCCACTGTACTCTTTTAAATAATATTCAAAAAATGACGACTGACGACGGCCGTTGTTAAAGTGGTTATGAAATCAATACTTACGTATTTATTTACTTTGGGTAAAAGCAATTATCTATGAGTCTGTTTTTAATAAAACTCTCATAACGTAATTATTAGTACAAGCTTTGTAAAAAATGTTTGAATCCGAGGATCCGAGCCGAGCCGAGGATCGGGATGAGTGACGTATTTATTGGAGAGGCCTATGTCTAGCAGTGGACGAACGTGGGCTGATTATGATGAGTATTATGATTGACATTGTTGAATCTCAAACTTAATAAATCACAATTATCAGGTTCTCATATTTAAGTATCGAATTTATGGTAGTTCCATTGATCATATCACCATAAGATTATTATTAATAAGTATTTAGCATAGTGGCGTTTAACGCCAATGTCTTTAAAAAGACTCGATCAGGATCGGTGTAAATATTTGTAATTCTCTTTTGAATGCCTTATTAACTTATTAGCTGGTCCCTGACATTCACTTCGGATAGGTCACATGTGAGTCAGAGGTAGAGATGGTCGTTTTTGTAATAACGTTTCTAGGCATCGATGCCAGGTTACGATGCCGGCATCCGATGCCGAATGTATTGAAAAACGGATGCCAGCGGCACCGATGCGAGTAACGCCAGTTGACCGGCAACGGAAAAACGCACGGTGGCGCCAGCGCACGGCTTGGTGGCATCGGCACCACAACCGAACGAAGACTGGCTCGAAGTGTAGCTTGCTCTCTCACTCTCGCGGCACTTGGAGAATGTGCGAGGAAGACAACATAACAATGGAGCGCGGCGCGGCAAACGCTTGCGGAGTTATCATTACTAGAAGCGACATGAGGTAGGCGCAAGTGTACTACTACAAGACTACAACAGTATCTATCTACCTACTACGAATTTCAAAGAATTTGTTTTTTTGCCTTTTACATAAAAGTTTTAAATCATGTAATGACTGTAATGTAGACCATTTTTCAGTGTATCTGTATAATAATTATGTAGATATGATAACTTAGGTATGTTCTGTAGCGTAATTTAATATTTCTCACAAAGATCGATGGGATAGGAACTACATAAAATATGACACGTTTTTAGGGTTCCGTAAAACGTAAAAACGGAACCCTTATAGATTCGTCATGTCTGTCTGTCTGTCTGTCTGTCTGTCTGTCTGTCTGTCTGTCTGTCCGTCCGTATGTCACAGCCACTTTTTGCCGAAACTATAAGAACTACACTGTTGAAACTTGGTAAGTAGATGTACTCGTATTCTGTGAACCGCATTAAGATTTGAACAAAACAATTTAAAAAAAAGAAAAATTAGGGTTGCCCCCCATACTGAGAACTGAAACTCAAAAAATTTTTTTTTATCAAACCTTCACGTGTGGGATGTCTATCGATAGGTCTTCAAAAATGATGTTGAGGTTTCTATAATCATTTTCGTCTACACCGAATCATTTGCGCAAGAGACACTTCCAAAGTGGTAAAATGTGTGTCCCCCCCCTCTAACTTCTAAAGTAAGAGAATGAAAAATCTAAAAAAAATATATGATGTACATTACCATGTAAACTGCCAACGAAAATTAGTTTGAACCCGATCTGATGAGTAGTTTTTTTTAGTACGTCATAAATACACTATTATTGAAACTTCAACCAAAGTTACAAGGAACTACAAGAACTATGTGTATTATGTATATTATGTTACTTGCTGCAACGGAACCCTTCATGGGCGAGTCCAACTCGCACTTGACCACTTTATTTTCTATATTCTCAAGCCCCTGCTCAAGCGAGGTATTATTTACAAGGTAGATGAATATATTATTAACTTTTTTTTTAAAGGGCGCTCATGTCTCTTCTTGTGAGCGCGACATTTATGGTGGTCCAGATGTACAGATATTGGTGAGAATAGCGCCACTACTTGATAAGGTTAAGTTTGTTTATGTTTAAATTTTTTAATTAGGTCTGAAATTTTAAGTACCTATGCTTGGTTGTGCAAGTTGACAGTTCTGTGCTTCTCTGTGTTACGTCATCTTTTCTATCACAGACGTAGGTATGTACCTACGTCTGTGATCATGCCACGACGGGAAAGACCAGCAAATCCTTATTGCCACCACTTCGATAAAAAAGATGACACAATAGGGATATGTAAATACTGTAGCCAGTATATCAGCTACAAATCGACGACAAGAAACTTAAGGTCTCACTTAAAAAAAAGCACCCACATACTTATTCTGTATTCTGTTAAACTTAAATGACACTACGATAATTCCACCACCACCGCTATCACAACGACCGTTACCACAACCTTCACAACCACAAGAAAGTACAAAGTAATGGTTGTATTTGAAAAACAAAAACGTTTTTGAGCAACGATGCGTCGTCGTAACGTTAAACGTATCTAATTATTAACGAATAGCCAACCAAAGTTATCATATGGCACCGTTACAGGCAGTTATTTAATCAAGTCGCATCGACAGTTGACCGGCATCGATGCCGAAAAAAACGATGCCGGCAACGGATGCGGCTTAGATAATAACGATGCGCATCGATGACAAAATTTAACGAAAACGCCCATCTCTAGTCAGAGGTCTCACCTGAGGTCGCAATCACATACCTACTTTAGTTAGAAAAACGTTTTTAATAGAGCTTTGTAATAATTATATTGTGACATCTTAAGAATTAACTTTCTTATGTCTACCATTAAAAAAAAGTACGGAAATAAATTAAATTCCGTATTATCCCAGGCGCTTCTTTTTTTGGAATATTTTCATACAATGTAAAGAAAAATGTGATTTAAACTAAAACTTAATGTTAAAATTGTTTAAATAAAATATTGTTGTGATTGTCACACTGACTGCAATGAAATAGATGGTTGTAATAAAGAAATGCTTAGTAACTTTCGTTTCCATTTTACGTATCGGCTAAACATTTTTTTAAAACCTTATGATGTATTTTTTTGTTAGTTTAAAATTTGGATCAGTATCCTCAGTTAAATGCTAAATCTTATCAGCATATTTAAAGTGTTCATAAAATAACCTAGGTAAGGACGAGGTACAAAGTTTCGAGCACTCTCGAAGCATCGACATCTCGGCCTTGGCATTAAAATGTCAGCATTCCGCAGCGGTGCTCAGTTTCACGATTATAATACGAGATGAGGATCCTCTATTGTCGTGGAGCTTGTTTCTACATCAACTGGCGTTTAAAACTTAACCCTGCTGTCTAATGTAATGATAGACATATACTCTTTATTCCACGCACCAACAAAACCACATTAAAAACCAGCAGAATGAATCAATGAAACGCCGGCGGCGCGGTGGCGCAGCGTTAGTATTATTTAGTATGGTTCAATACATATAGGTACTGTGATAAAACCAAGCAAATGTCGAAACGGAAATGGACACCTCGGACAAAACTATCCGAAATACGCATTTAAAGTTAGAAGGCGACTTTTTTTCTGATTTTGAAACACGCCTCTACCGATATCACCAAATTACCATAGACCATAGCTAGAGCTATGGTGAAAATATCGATTTTATGACGATATCTGTAACAATGCCCCGAACAGATTCATTGTTAAAATGATTCAAGTCATTCACGTTGAATTGCGTACGACAGTAGACCTTCAATAGGTACTTGTGGTGATGAAATTATATTGCAGAAGCTATCAATTTATAGATGCTGTAAATTTACTTGTGAGGAATTTAACACGTAGGTATGTATGTCATTTACCGTACTTATCGTGTAAGTGCTAACAAGAATCGTGTGTAATTGAATGTGGTAAGCATTTAACTGGTTAATTTAACTCAGTCATTTGTATAGCACTGTGAGAGATAGACCTATCCACTTAAGCCAATTACCTCAATCGGGTGCTTTTGTCACCCATAATTTCCCCGCTACTAGAGTATCTCTCTACTTAGTTTGTGTCGCTACTTTACGCAGTTCTTCGCTTGAACAGATCTCAGGGTGACACTTCTATTGCTTAGATGCGTGGTAATTTAATTTGAAAACTTTACGCAATTTCGTTGAAATATATGTTTCAGGTAACTAAAACTTTGTATCAATGTAGGTCAAAAGTTGGATACAGTAGCTGAAATACGAACTATAACTTATCCTTGCGGAAATTCCTGCAAATATATCTATGTACCTATGTATTTATACACAGCGTTTATGCGACGTAAATACTCTAGCAATAATTCGAAATCTTAAAATTAAAAATGTAGGCACTTTTGCCATCCAAATAGATTTTACATAGTAAAACTCATTAGCAAAGTTAGACCATTCAGATAACGCTTATTTTTATAATATCTGAAAATATTTGGAACATTTTATCTGCAAAGGAAGAGGTTACTGTGAAACCAAAGAAAGAAAGCGAGTAGTTCAAGCTATTAGCCAAATAGTATAAATCGTATTCAATATTATGAAACCCTTAATGAGACTTTTCAATCCATTGTCGTATGACTAAAAATATTTGTAAGCAGAATTATTTTTATTTTCACCTTATTCTTACTTAATTCCCACCGCACCGGTGAATCAAATGTCGATTTGTCAACAATACAAGTATCTAATGCAATATGTATATGAATAGCTACTATTACAAAACAAATAAAACTAGAACGCGATCGTATTTAATAGCCATAGCACAGTCGGCATGGCATTATAATATATTATACGTATTACCCAATGACATTGCATGGTAATTCAGAGGGCCCGCCCGCCTTACCGGTCCTTAGCCTGATTTGGGTTGCGACATATCCGTCACTCCCAAGATTTTGTATGATTAAACCTATGTGGAGATCTTTTTGTTTTGAAAATATTATACAAGACTTAATCGTGGTCTAAATGTTTTTAAATTACTTCTTAACGTTTTCGTTTTCGACGAGGATACTGATCCAAATTTTAAACTAACAAAAAAATACATCATAAGGTTTTAAAAAAATGTTTAGCCGATACGTAAAATGGAAACGAAAGTTACTAAGCATTTCTTTATTACAACCATCTATTTCATTGCAGTCAGTGTGACAATCACAACAATATTTTATTTAAACAATTTTAACATTAAGTTTTAGTTTAAATCACATTTTTCTTTACATTGTATGAAAATATTCCAAAAAAAGAAGCGCCTGGGATAATACGGAATTTAATTTATTTCCGTACTTTTTTTTAATGGTAGACATAAGAAAGTTAATTCTTAAGATGTCACAATATAATTATTACAAAGCTCTATTAAAAACGTTTTTCTAACTAAAGTAGGTATGTGATTGCGACCTCAGGTGAGACCTCTGACTCACATGTGACCTATCCGAAGTGAATGTCAGGGACCAGCTAATAAGTTAATAAGGCATTCAAAAGAGAATTACAAATATTTACACCGATCCTGATCGAGTCTTTTTAAAGACATTGGCGTTAAACGCCACTATGCTAAATACTTATTAATAATAATCTTATGGTGATATGATCAATGGAACTACCATAAATTCGATACTTAAATATGAGAACCTGATAATTGTGATTTATTAAGTTTGAGATTCAACAATGTCAATCATAATACTCATCATAATCAGCCCACGTTCGTCCACTGCTAGACATAGGCCTCTCCAATAAATACGTCACTCATCCCGATCCTCGGCTCGGCTCGGATCCTCGGATTCAAACATTTTTTACAAAGCTTGTACTAATAATTACGTTATGAGAGTTTTATTAAAAACAGACTCATAGATAATTGCTTTTACCCAAAGTAAATAAATACGTAAGTATTGATTTCATAACCACTATATCACAATAAGAAAAGTTATAAAACACTTTGATAAAGACATCTGTGACTTCTTACAAGCTATTCACAACGCAGATAAAGCGATTCTATCAAAACTTTTCCTTTATATCAATGAGAAAAAACCTGTCGGCACAATTGCTATCAAACTGAGAATTTTTAATTTTCACTTCATGCTTTATTAACAAACCATTCAACCTTTTTTCGCCCAAACGTGTTCCATTGTTGATGGCTTTTTTATTTACACTGGCCAACGACAAAATATTGGTGAAAGTTTGCCGCTTTTTTGTCTAAACACCCGCCATATTTATACAACTGTCAAAAATGCCGCAAACTGTCAAATTGCGTGAAATACGATTTGTACGTGCCTCATTGCTGGTAGTGAAAGGATGCGGCAAAAACAGTCGGATAGATGATGTTCGATGAATGCGTGGTTTTGCAATATCTTGTTTTTAAGTTATTGGGTTTGTGTGTCTCTGGCGGCGAGGCGGGTCACGATAGTCACCTCTGAGCTACATAATACGAAGATGCTTGTTTCTTTTTCATTTCATTAGAAAGCATTCGCTCCATACAACGGTAAAGCCTTTCTCGGATTAATATGGAAATGTATTGATCGCTTGGTCAACTCTTTCTTGACCCTCTGAGTAAAGATTGATGATAATTTAATTAAATAAATAAATAAATATTGGTGGACAATTCACACACAACACCATCTGACCCAAAACTAAGGAAAACTTGTATGACGGCGGCGGCGATGATCACACAAATATTTGCACTGTGTGGGAATCGAACCCACGACCCTCGGTTTCGCAGGCAGAGCTACTACCAACTAAGCCACGAGGGCAGTCTGAAATGTTTAGTCACATTAAATTTGTCTTATTTTAATATGGATAGGTACTACAGACCCATCCCGTACCTACATTGTTAGTTTGGATTATAACCCAACCAAACGATGTTTTATGTCTTACAATAAATATTTACTGTACCTAAATAAATAAAACAGTAACGTATTAACAACGATTGAAAGTCGTGTAAATACGACAACACATTTATCTGAAGAAACTCAATTCAAACGTTAAATTATTAATTCAAAACCATGGACGTGTAAAAAATACGTTCATGTTCTAAACTAGATAATTATCTTTCGAAGCTATAAACCAACGTTATTAATTTATTTTAATTCACGACTAAGTGGAAGCAGTTTTTTGATAATTTTACTACTTTTCCAGATTAAAAGTTAAATCGAAAAGGAAATACGATGTCCACCAATTATTTTAGGCGAAACCATTAATTACCACACAAGAAACACCAGGCGAAATCATTTAAAATAATTAATAAATTAACGAGAAATAAACTATTACAATAAAGTAAGTACCTACATTCTACTTATACTCTTTTTTAACCGACTTCCAAAAAGGAAGAGGAAGGAGGAGATGAATTCGACCGCCATATATACTATTGTAGATTTCACAAAAGTTATGAAACTCGACTCTGTCAACACGAAATTGTGTAAATGCATTGTTGAAAACTTGTTTTGCACTAAAAATGGTAAAATAAACTCTTTTTATACAAAAATTAAACCGACTTCAAAATCACAATTAGACACTTAAAAGCGAAAAGTAATAGTTCAAGTAGTAGTAGTAAATAGTTAAGTTCAAAGACATTAAAGTAAAGAATACGGAGGACTTATGGGGATTATCAGTAAGAGTACTAGATGGAATTATAAATAGCATTGCTCCATACTTAGCAGAATTGTTCAACGAGTGCATTAGAGGTGGCACATTCCCTGACATGATGATATATACCAAAATTATACCACTGTTCAAATCTGGAGATAAAAACGAACCTGGCAACTACAGACCACCCATCTCTGTTTTGCCTTGTCTTAGTAAAATATTTGAGAAACTTATATTCAATCAACTTCTATCTTACTTTAATGTTAGTAATCTATTACATAGCAACCAATTTGGATTCACAAAGGGACGTTCCACTATTGATGCAGGCGTTGAACTGACTAATTATATATTAAGTGCCTGGGAAGACCATTATGATGTTTTAGGTGTGTTTTGTGACTTGTCCAAAGCTTTCGACTGTGTTCATCATGATACTCTTTTGAAGAAACTTCAGTTCTATGGGCTGTCGAAGCCAGCTCTAAATTTCATTTCTTCTTATCTTAAAGATCGTGTACAGATAGTTGAAATTGACGGTGTGCAATCAAATGAGTCCCCTTTAAAAATAGGTGTACCTCAAGGTTCCATTCTTGTACCCTTATTGTTTCTTATATATGTTAATGATCTACCTTTTATGATAAAAAAACATAAGAACGTAGAAATAGTTATGTTCGCTGATGATACGTCACTTTTATTTAAGGTTAAAAGAGGAATAAATAATTTCACAGAAATAAACGCAATTTTGGCCATTACATACAAATGGTTCGATGCAAATAATCTAGTTCTAAATCCAAATAAAACTAAATGTATAAAGTTTACTAAACCAAGGCAAACATGGAGCTGCACGAGAGCGTGCCCCATGCAGTTGTTGCAATCTCACGGCACACGGGGACCTTCATATACTACGCTGACGACACCGACGACGCCATCGGTCGGTTCGTGCGGCGAGCGTTGGCTGCATCACCGAAGACCATCCGAGAGTTCAACCTACAGATGGCCATCAGGGACAGAAATGCAGCCGTAGTGGGGGCTCTGGGCCGGGAGGAGGCGGCTTAGGCAAATGGTAACTAGGCAAAGACTCGATGTCGAGCCGATTACTAGCGGTAGAATCCCAACCGCTAGTGATCGGCTCTACTAACGAGCACTAGAATTAAGTTTGAAATGTGCCCAACTCCCCCCTATTTTCCTTTTATTCTAATCCAAGAAATATGTAAAAAAAAAAACAAATTACAAAGATCACGGAACCCCGGAGTCTGTGGAGTAGATAATTCAAAAAAAAAAAAAAAAAAAAGTTTACGCTCTGCAATGTACTGGGATGTAAACTTGATATTAGACTGAAAGATGAAGTCATCGAATCCGTACAATCTACTGTATTTCTGGGTATTTCAGTGGATTCAAAGCTACAGTGGGGTCCTCATATAGAGAGACTGGCTGAGAGACTCGGTTCAGCTGCTCATGCAGTTCGACAAATTAAGAAAATATCTGACGTTGCAACGGCTAGACTTGTTTATTTTGGTTACTTTTATAGCATTATGCCCTACGGGATTTTATTGTGGGGATCAGCCGCGGATAGAAATTCAATTTTTAAATTACAAAAGAGAGCAATCCGTGCTCTGTACAATCTATCAGCTAGAAAATCATTACGGGAGATTTTTTAAACTATAAATATACTAACAGTCCCGTCATTATACATTTATGAAAGTATAATGTATGTGAGAAAAAATCGTACTCGACTGAAGAAAATGTCTGATTTGAATCCAAAAGCACATCATAAACATAAAATTGTATTTCCTAAATGCAGACTACACAAGACCATTAACTCTTTCAAATGAAATGGTATTCGCTTCTATAATGTAATCCCTACACAAGTGTAAAGTAGTGGAAGGTCTTAATGAAACTAGGTTTAAAACTGAAATAAAAAACTACCTAATGAGCAAAGCATATTACACTGTAGATGCTTTTGTAAAGGACAGCAATGTTTGGAAAAGGAATATGTCAAAACTAGAACTATTAAATAAGGTAAAATGAAACTAAACATTAATGTAAATTTGTTTATGTACTGTATGTATTCATTATTTGGATAATTTGATTTTTCACAATGACAAAGCATTTTTACAGCTGTACCTAAATGACAAGGCCCCTTTACAGCTGATTATTTTTTATTTGACATTATTCTTTGGTATTATTTTATCATGTACACAGATTATTTATGTACAATTTTATTGTAAGTGACGTTACCAAGTGTTCTCTTGAATTAATGGTTCGAAAAAAAAAAAAACTATATAAGCGCTACTCGCTCATCTATTTGAAGTCGGTGTCCGCCAAGTCTTACAAGTAGCAGATAGATACTACTTACGTATGCCTGCTTACTACGTACATAGTACGAGCTTTCTGACTTGACTGGCACCGCCTTCAAATATATGAGTGAGTAGCTCTTATTTAGTAATTATATTTTAACTTATTTTTCGCTTTTGAGTGTCATTTGTGGTTTTGAAGTCGGTTTTATTTTTGTATAAAAAAAGTTTAAACACTTAACTAAACCTTTGAGGGAATATCTGAACTTAAATGAATGTAGTAATTTTATGTCATTACGATTCAAGTAGGTACTTAATAATACAACAAAAATATGTACATTATAAAACATTAATAGTAAACTATTTTTATTCTGTTTACACTCAATTACTTACATGATAAAAACCTTAGCCTCCATTGAAACTTGCATCAATATTACCACTCTATTGGCCCATTTCAGAATTAAAAAACGTCAATATTCATTCCTTGTAAACTAAAAATAAAATATTCCAGGACAAAATGTTACTTTCAATTTAAATAGGCCGACTACCTGGAGGAAATTGCCCTTTAACAACAATGGCGTCATTTTTGGCGCTAGTTATTAAGTGTTTTACTCTAATATTTATGTATGTTTGCGTCACAAATAACAGTTTTCCATCTACCTATGTATATAATTAACTACCTTATTTAAATACTCCTCGGGACTGGTAATAAATGAGAAAAGCTGAGATTTTTCCCTAAGATACTACAATTTTCAGGATATAAAGTAGCCTATGTGGTATTATTTAAACTATATTTTAATTTTATTTACCACTCGATTCGTGAAGCTTTTTTGTATGTGGCAATAGTTGTTATTTCCTAACTTTCGGATTTAAATTTTAATCAAGTATGTAATGTTTACATTTATTACAAATCTTTAGTTTAAATCGTAAATAACCTAAATAACAACGCATTTATCAGGTACTAGTTAAACATGGCTGACATAATTATCTCCACACGACCTCACAGTCAGTACCGGGCATTCCTATGCAAGGCCTTAAAAGGCATGAGGCCGCGTTAAGGTTTTTTACAAGACCTAGCCAGAGCACCTAAATACATAGGTAATTTAATAATAGTCTAGAACAGACCTACAGTCTAGGGTATCAGTATTTTTTAAGATTAAGGTATTATAAGAGTAGTTTTAAGTCTCAATATAGTGTATACCTAACAATTTATTAATACCTTAATACCTTATTTTTTTGTTTCGAATGCATTTCGTGTTTTACATCGATTCAGCAGTTAGAGACAAACTTTAACTTAATTGTTAATTTAATATATTTTTTTACCTTCCTTTGAGCTTTTAATGGCATTCGCAATTGGTTATATTGCCACTAGTGTACAGTATATGAATAATAGTATAGTATATTACTAAGTAAGTACCTACAACTGTATGCTCTATAGTATAACTTTTATTGTCTGTGGTAAAGCTATGGGAGTTATTGTTATTGCTATTGCTAAACTTTATTACAACATGGACACTTAGTTTAAATGTCAGACGAAGAAGCCTCAGCCCTTTGTTAGTTTTCGCTTTAGACGTACGTTTTATGCTAATAGTTAGATTATGTTATAGAGTGATTTCAGTTTGATTTTACATATATTACCAATGACAGATACTAAAACGTTAGTATTTACCAGTCTAACTTCTGCGATCCGGCTTTATGATTTTGAGTTTGTTTTGGCCATTACTGCACAATACCACATAGCTATCAGAATAAAAAGAGTCCACATCACTGTCTAGCACTACACTGCGCTTGTCCCTTAATATCCATAAAGTCTGTACATTGCTGTTTGGCGGTATAATAAAAAGAAATGGTATCATACTTTTCCAGGAGAACTCTACAAAAAGTCGTAAGTACCTACGAAACATTGACTCTACGGCACTGTATTGCTGACAATATGATTTTAGGTATACTTATTATGGTGTAACAAATTTTAGAAGGTATGTAACCTACTCCTATGTAACTGTTTGTTTGTTCTCGTAAATTTTCGAAATAACTGGACCGATTTTACCACATAAAGATAGCTGATATTGTAAGAAGTAACTTAGGCTACTTTTATTTCAGAAAAAAATACATTCAATAGCTGTGACAAGCCGCGGGGAGCAGATAGTAGAAAATAAACATGTTAACAATTCACGTTTCTTCTTTTTGCTAATCTCACCGACAGTTTTAGATGCCATTTGGACGTTGTACAAAGGTCATCGAATATAAAATGTCAAGAGTGTAGCTAGTACAATATTATTTTAACACTCAAGTGTCAAGCATCAGTTAAACACTCCTAGTTTGTCGTGTTATCTGACACAGAATCTTGAATTCATAATAGGTACCTAGGGTGCTACAAAAACTATGACACCAGCATTAATTAGCCTCTACACGCGAATATTGGCTTCCCCCCAGCAATCCCAGCATTATTTTTACTCGTACCTTTACTTTACCGATGCCCACCAGGTACCTCCCGGATATTGTCACTCTATGGTTTAATAGCATTCTGGACAAGGTTAACTGATTCGTTGTCTTAGTATATTTAGTTTAGTGTGATCGAGCTACTGTGGATAAGACTTACCTACTAGGTAACTCGTCTAGTGACTGAATATAGCTTTTCGGACTAACAACTTCGACAATATTTATTTATTTATAAAAACACATTTGTCAAAACTCAGAGCAGGGACTTTAAAGTTGAGACATGTTAGTATAGTAGTTTTAGTGTTTGTTGGAGGCCCTGGGGCGTATGCCCCGTTTGCCCTCCCCTAAATCCGGCCCTGCCAATTAGACTAAGTAATTAGTCTGTTTATTAATATTTGCGAATGAGTTGTATTGAGACTTGAGACATAACTTTATTACAGTTATATAATAGTTTTCTGTCCCGAAAATTTAATTAACCCATTCCAATGGCACAGCGGATACACGGATTACACAGGTGAAAGTAGTTATAAACATTTGGTTCTGAACTTTCCACAAACTTCCAATAATACTCTTCGTTGTTTCCTAATACGCAACCGTTTTTCCTTCCAAATGTAAATTTCCAACAGTTATTAGGTATTCAGCTCACGCAAATATTAAAACATAAAATATTGTCTTTTGGCCGCTTACTCGTAATGCAGTCGGCGAATAAATTTACGGTGATTTGTGTCCAATTGTTTTAGAGGTCACTTAGTGTTTGTGTTTTAGAAGTTTGGAACGGATTTTTTTGGCATTAAAGTGTTTTATTAAGCAGTGTTTAAAATTTACACAACAAACAGAATATGTAGTGATATATTTATGTCTATCTAATCATGAGTCTTTCTGTTTTTTTAACTCACTTCAAAAAAGGCCTCCTCCTTCTCAATTCGGTTGCATTTTTTGTAAGTATTCGAATTTAAAACAAGTCTAATCACTGTATTTTAAATATTTTCTAGAGTTAAATCTTCAGTAAATATTTAAACGTATTTTTGTTTTATCAGATTAAAAGATCATAGATTATCAAATTTCCGGAGGTTGTGACGTGACGTCTTCGTAAAAATCGTGCTATGAAGTGACGTCACTCGAAACTTCAAAGCACAGTATCTTCGTAATTTTTTTGTTTGTGTTCAGTATTTTTTAATAATCTAACTGTTTTAGTATGAAAACTAACATGGTTATTACACATTTTAAATAAATACACGGGTAACTCACGTTTGATGAAGACAGTCCAGTCCAACTCAAGTTTCGATCGAAACTTGAGTCGGATTGGACTGACTACATCAAATGTGAGTCAACGGTGTACTTATTTAAAATATAAATGTTGTTTAAAATAAATAAGAAAACTGATGGACTAGCTAGTATTTTTTGTAAATAGGTGTTCATTATGAAATGGTACTAACCTATAGGCATGCACGTGCACGGGACAGCCTGTGAGTGGGTTGTAGAGGAGAAGCACGCACGCGACCACGTCTCCCTGCACCACCGCGCTGGTGATGCTGCCGTGGGGGATGAAGTGCTTGATCGTCTGCTGCTTGCCTTTCGTCGTCACATTCTGTACGATCTTCAGACCTTTGTGGGACACCTGCAAAGAAACGAATTACATTTAATAATAATAATAAACTCTTTATTAAAATACCACACAAGGAAAACAAACTATAAATAACTTAGAAACTAACGGATGACACTTTCAATAGGCGGCCTTATTGCTTGATTTAGTCATAGTGAAAGAAAATACGTGAATGTCGTGGTTTTGGATTCGGACTTCTAAGACATTTTAAACTAATTTTTTACATAGTCTTAACGTGTCTTAGTTAGTTTATTTTAATATTCTAATTGAAGTTGATCAGAACTTCAAATCTGATGGTATGTCACAATAGTAAAAAAGTTTCAGGATGTTGATGTTCATTTATGTATGAACACTTATGAACACTTCGGGGAAGTTTTTACTAATCGATGTTAAATAGATTTTAGCCTTTTTTGTAAATTGGGCTATCATAATTACCTATGCTGTAAAATTATTTTGAAAATACTACTGTTGCTTTCTGGGATTAACGCGGTGGAATTATTACTTTATTAAAAAATGATATTCCGATATCTGTACTTCTTTTAGCATGACAACGCAGTAAATGGATTGGTCATATTACCTAGCTTTTTCTCTTATTACTAAGATATAATATAAGTTGATGATCACTGTCACCTGTTGATAATATGAATCTGTCGTATATTAAATTTAAACTTGTGTAGGCCATACATTTTGCATGACATGGTTAAGTTGATTTACAGGAAGGTACAAAACTCCGTCAATAACAAATACCATATCAATTTCTTACCATCACAGATATTCGATAACGTCTATACAATCTGACCCTTAGATAACTGCAAAGAACAAACATAATCTCGTAATCTCATTACATAATACCATCAAATGGCTATTACAAGATAATAGTATAGAATCATAAATCAATTAGAACATCTTACACTTTCTAGAACCGTCCTTACATCCGTATAAAGCTATGGAGCGTATAATACCGTTATTAATAAAGCTTTAAGAAGAATTACACAAGTTATATTGCACTTAGAAAACCTGTCATTATTTTTGTCGATGAAATCAAACGTGTTTTAATAGAAATAAGTGCAGTTTGACGGAATATCCAAAACAATGGCAAATATCCTCGAAAGAGACTTTACTTGATACACGCCGGTTTTTTTTCACAATGTTTTCCACATTTAAAGTACGTATTGACAAAGTTTTATTCGTCATTTTTATAAGTAATGTCCCTATCCTAAAAATATTGATGGTGTTTGGATGTTTGTAATCAAGTCATTAAAACTGAATCCGTTCAGTTCAAATTTCAACCCTGTTCTAACCGACTAAAATAGATTAATAATTTGGAATAACACATAAAAATCCAGAGCTTCTTAGGGAGCAGTCGCGAGTGAATACTATTATTTCTATAATATAAAACTATTTTTACTAATAGTAAAAATAGTTTTATATTTAGACTGGCCTCGTGGCTTAGTTGGTAGTAGCTCTGCCTGCGAAGCCGAGGGTCGTGGGTTCGATTCCCACCCAGTGCAAATATTTGTGTGATGAATTCAAATGTTTGCACTGTGTCTGGGTGTTTCTATGTATAATAAGTATGTATTTAAAACTATATAAGTATTATATCAGCTATCTGGCCGCCATCACACAAGCTTTGCTTAGTTTGGGGTCAGATGGTGTTGTGTGTGAATTGTCCACCAATATTTATTTATTTATTTAATATTTTCTTTTGTAACTAAAAATGGCTATGTAGTTAATTTATACGCTGTAGAAGTAGGAGCGAGAGGTATACCAGCAAAATCTCTCTATAACCTGCTTAAAGACCTTGCCTTGTTCAGAAGTGCGGTATCTACTAGAACGAGTATCTAAAGCTGTACTAGTAGGATCATATCGGATTTGGCTGGGCAGGGAGAGAAATACGAGTAGTGAAGGTGAGTGTTGACGTACGTCACCAAAAAGGGCCCCTTTTAAACCTACGCCCGAGTCACAAGTCTTGGGGTCTATTCGAGATTTCTCTCTCTGTCACACGATGGACCCGGCACCCGCACGGTGAATCCATGGAATGCTAAGAAGTTCGTCTCGTCTCTCTTATTGTTACACGTCGACTGTAGTTAGCGACTGAGTATTGGGAATAAGCATGATATTTCGATAAAGTTAATGATAATATCAAGCTTTTATGCTCAAGGGGTTTTCATTGGTCTTTAACTGGTCAATGACTTCTGACCTCTTGTGAGTATTATTAAAGTTACGTTTTATCTAACATCTTTTAGGTAATTATACCTTTGTGTATATCATTAAGAACTACATCGACGGTTATGGGTTTAGAAAAGCATTTATATTTTCGATACATTTGTTATTTCCGAATGCAGGGTCGGAGCCTGACTAAAATACTCGTGTTAATTCGGCTCAACGTACATAAAATCATTGCCATTCAGCATAGTAATGCCACCACCTTGCTAGTACGCTTCCGACTGGCAGTGAGCCTACTCTTCATTTTATTTAGACCTCCATGGGCATATGGATTTACTATAGTACAGTAACTTTAAACATTACCGTAGGCGTTAAATCCGGTAGATCTGATTTTTTGCAGACTTGTTTATGATGTTGGCCTAATGATTGTACCAAGTTTGTGACCTCGAGCGACGAACGCAATTTTGTCAAAAATCGAAAAAACCGCGAAAAAATCGTTTATTTTTAAAATTTTGGCGATTATAACCCTAAACGACTAGTTTTTGTAAAAACTTTCTTATGGCGTTTATAAAGTAGATTAAATTTGCTACAATATGATACTAGAATTGTCTCTGTACTCCCAATAGTTTCTGAGAATAAGTCTTTCAAAGTTTATAATTTTTTTCGTACTTCGCAATTTTTAGTAATATTTTAACTCCTACTTGACCACTTTGTGTCACAGTCACGGCGGTTTTTAACTCCCGATCAAAAAAAGAGGTGTTATAAATTTGACGTCGAAGTCTGTCTGTCTATCAGACAGACACACATACAGGTCTGTCTCTAGGTGTATCTGCCTGTGTGTGTATCTGTCTATGGCACCGTAAAGCTCAAACGGATGGGCCGATTTCGATGTGTTTTTTTTTAATTTGAAGATACATTTTTGTGTTGATGTTTTGAGCTATTTTTGGTTAATATCGATTCAAGATGGCCGCCTCCACCAAATGGCAGACAAAATATTTCATCACAATCTACCTCAATATGGGTATCAAATGAAAGGGCTTGACTAGTAGAGTACTAGACAGTATAACAAATTTCAAATTACAAAATGGCGAACTCCATAATTTTTTTTTCACTAACGTCTTAATATGGGTGTCAAATGAAAGAGCTTGACTAGTAGACTACTATACACTATGAACAATTTATATCTATACCATATTTATACCATATCGAGGTAGTATGTATAATAAGTATGTATTTAAAACTATATAAGTATTATATCAGCTATCTGGCCGCCATCACACAAGCTTTGCTTAGTTTGGGGTCAAATGGTGTTGTGTGTGAATTGTCCACCAATATTTATTTATTTATTTATATTTAGTTGTGAATAAAGAAACGTATTTCGTCATTTTGTGGCTGCGGCCATCATAGATTTGAAATTTGTCATAGTGCATAGTAGTCTACTAGTCAAACCCTTTCATTTGATACCCATATTAAGGCATTAGTGAAAAAAATATATGGAGTTCGCCATTTTGTGATTTTAAATTTGTTATACTGTATAGTACTCTACTAGTCAAGCCCTTTTATTTGATACCCATATTGACGTAGATTGTGATGAAATATTTGGTCTGCCATTTGGTGGAGGCGGCCATCTTGAATCGATATTAACCAAAAATAGCTCAAAACATCAACACAAAAATGTATCTTCAAATTAAAAATACCGCATCGAAATCGGCCCATCCGTTTGAGCTCTACGGTGCCATAGACAGATACACACACAGGCAGATACACATAGAGACAGACCTGCAGGTCTACCACGAAAACAAACTCCGAATGATTCGATCCGACCGACAGCTGAATCGGATCTGTAGTCTACCGCGAAATACATTCGGATCGATACATCTCGGTCGGAAGTTATAGACTTAGGTCGGATGAGGGTCGGATCGAACGAAACGGCCGATTCGATCAACCGACCGATCGTCTATCGAGGTAAGAAACTTCCATAAGTTCGGCCGATATATCGTTTATCGGACTTCGTAGTAGACCTGCTGTATGTGTGTCTGTCTGATAGACAGACAGACTTCGACGTCAAATTTATAATACCTCTTTTTTTGGTCGGGAGTTAAAAACCGCCGTAACTGTGCCACAAAGCGGTCAAGTAGGAGTTAAAATATTGCTAAAAAGTGCGAAGTACGAAAAAAAATATAAAGTTTAAAAGACTTATTCTCAGAAACTATTGAGTGTACAGAGACAATTCTAGTATCATATTGTAGCAAATTTAGTCTACTTTATAAATGCCATAAGAAAGTTTTTACAAAAACTAGTTGTTTAGGGTTATAATCGCCAAAATTTGAAAAATTAACGATTTTTTCGCGGTTTTTTCGATTTTTGACAAAGTTGCGTTCGTCGCTCGAGGTCACAAACTTGGGACAATCATTAAGCCAACATTATAAACAAGTCTGCAAAAAATCAGATCTACCGGATTTAACGCATCCTACTCCCCATACATTCAGGCGACAAAGTTACTGGACTACTAACCAAATAATCAATAAATTATTTCAAGTCTCTAACCCGCTTCTTGAACTGTCTGATACAGTTTCAGATGCAACAATTTTTTGTAGCTTTTTCGAGCTACTTTGTTTTCCGGAGTGCCATTTTGATTCCCTAGGTATTTTATAATCAATTCACGAGTATCTCACGTGTGGTATGGCCGGTTCAGCCCAACTTAAGTTTCCGTCGCACCCGGCAGCCTTTTTTAAGGAGAGTGCACGTGTGAGTGATCCTTGTAGTTTGGCGTTATTGTAAACTTAAGTTAGACTGGACTTGTCTTATCACACGTGAGCTAGCCGTTTCATGGACGGATCGACTAAAAATCTTTTTTTTTTTAAATAAAGAGTGACGAGACGAGCAGGACATGTGCCTGATGGTAAGCAACATGCCTGTCAAATAACAACACAGTGACACGCAGCTATTGGAACATGAAGAGTTCAATTCATTACGTAGCACTGCACTACGCTCGTCACCCAGAGATCTAAGTTGTTATATCTGTAAGCCCTGTAATTTCTCTGGAAACATTGCCCTTCAAACCGGAACACAGTAATGTTTGCACATTACTGTGTTCCGGTTTGCGTTTGCTTGGCGTTAGAATAACTGGTAAAGGTGTGGTACTTCCCCAGGCGGACTCTGCCAAGAGTCCTACCACTACTGAATTCTATCTATCTAATCTATAAAGCTGAAGAGT
The DNA here is from genome assembly GCA_963693475.1 of Ectropis crepuscularia. Lineage (NCBI taxonomy): Eukaryota > Metazoa > Arthropoda > Insecta > Lepidoptera > Geometridae > Ectropis > Ectropis crepuscularia. Next base: position 15,023,455 of record OY856356.1, read on the forward strand.
TTGTTTCAACGTTAGCATCACGGGAACTGCTAGTCCGAATTGAAAGATTTTTCTGTTGGGCAGACCAAATATCCAGGAAGGCTGTTGTAGGCTATTTAACATTACGCTACTTAGGAGCGCAGCATGAATGAAGAATGCAACAAAAACGGGAATAAATATTCCTTTTTGAGAGCTTCATTGCGTGCGCTGAAGTTCGTGACAGCATGTGTCTATATTTTAAAGTTGCATCATTATAACCTTTTTTATGGTATTCAAATCGCGGATAAACAACGTGCCACGCAATTTATATTTATCAAGATATTCGAGCGAAGCCAGAACGGCTCGCTAGAGTGTAATAACCGCGTTAGTTCCACAGGTCATGCCGATACTAACCTGTAGGGTAACTTTGAAGGGTTCCAAGTCCCTGGCCCGCTCTTCAAGTATCTGTATTGCTGGTAGCGCGAACTCTTCGCCTCGCAGTCCTCGCGACTCCTGCGCACCCAGGAACCACACGTAGTACGACGCCTTCTTGATGTCTTTCTTTAGTCGGAGCGCCATCTTGAGGCGTTATGTCATGTTTGGGGGACTGAAACAAAGAAAATGGTTATGTTAGATTTTACCGCCCATTACGATTGTGATTGGGTAAAAAATAAACCATTCTAAGCCCGACTGTCTATTAGATACAATCAAGTTTGAACCTTACTATTTGGATAATATATCTAATTTAAATTTCAAAATTTAAAAAATCTATCTGCACACTGCTTTTATGCCAACAGTACTTATAACTTAATGTTTATATTGTACGGGGCTTAATCACGACATAAATAACTAGCGGCCCGCTCCGGCTTCGCTCGAATAATAACCTAGATATCAACTGCAGCGCCATCTGCCGGGCTGATTTGTGAACCTAAACCTTTCAGGGCCCTACCCAAACGTATACAAAAAATGGTTGTCTGTAAAGTCGGTTTACTGACGATAGTTGAACGTGACAACGTCTTAAGAAAATACTGATGGAATGGTACTGACGACGTCATGCGGCGAGGTAACGGCGGTAACGGCACATGACGTCATGTTTTGCGGGCGTGCAGCCGGCTTCATCGAATTATAAGACGTTATCACGTCAAAAAATCATTCAAATCGGTCCAGCCGTTTAGGAGGAGTTCACTAACAACGAAAAGTGGCATTGATTTTTATATATATAGATTATACTTATAACTGACTATAAAAAATATACTTATAACTGACAAATTTTACTGCTTTATTATACAGTAACCGTAGGAGTGAAACGGAAACTTTAGTAAAATTGTCAAAAATACGTGAACACGCTCCCACTCGTTCGAAATTTAAATAATCTTGTATGGTTCTGGACATCAAACGTCTCCGTATTAAGTAAGATATAAACCAGATGTTATGACAACACGGACAGGGACACCAAAATCTGTGATGTGATTCATGAACCGCCGATTATAAAGGTCGTAAACCTTACGACGTCATTACTTAGGTTGCCTAAACAGCGAATCTTTAGATATCCCTACTAAAATCATAAACTAGCAGCGCCCAGCGGTTTTACCCGCGCAGTGCCCGTTATTTTTCCGTGATAAAAAGCCTAGGTGTAGTACTGGATTATAATCCAACTGTGTTACAAATTTCAGCCTGATCCGTTCAAACGTTCCGACGTGATTGAGCAACACATATCCAAACTTTTGCATTTATATTAGTAGGATGCAAAAGTATCTTTGTCTGTTTATTATTTATCTCTTAACAATGATAGGTTTGCAATAAACGCCTTATGTTAAGCGACGAGTCTATATGTATATGAGATGATAGAGCGTGCTTAGAAGAAACGTGTTACAAGAAACCGATTCATTAAAGACAACAAGATTGTATGTCTTGAAAACGTAGAGCCGACGGCTATTTAGCGTCGTAGTCGCGACGACGGCGATAAATGGCGTATTATTAGAAATGCCTAAGTAGTAGTGAACGCGTATGTTTATAATGATGATGCTACCAGAACGACGGGCATAATTTTGATCAATGCTAAATGTATTTTCTGTCAGCCATTTGCATTGTTATTCACATTACACATTCCTCTCAGTATCCTCAAGATTCCAAATAATCCTCGACGCTACAGTTAGGTGGTACTTCTCATTCGAAGCATGTTACAGTCAGGATTCCACAGCTACACCGGTGAATTGGCAAACACATCACGGCATTCTCGTAACATGTTACAAAATGTATCCATTTCACAGTATTTCTAAGTTTGCAATTAATTCGGGCTTCAAATCTTTACAGATTTAAAAAAATTCACTTCGCACGCACTTTTCAAATGTAAGTTGGTTTTCGAAGCGCTTGCGAAAATCTTTCAGCAAGCGTTTCATTACTAGTCAATGATAATAGTGAAAATGAAAGAATTTATATTTTTTACCAAAAATTGATCGTTAGAATGAAATCCTGAGTACCTACCAGTGCTGAGAAATATATTAGGGATCCCTACTATTTCATAATACCAAGAAATTTTATGCGAACTGGATAAAACCATTTTTGTGATTATACAGCCCTAACCCTCGGTTGCTTGGGTCCCGCTACCATCGGCACTCTAGTTTTTAGTAATTTTTGTTGTAAGAAACTTAGGAATTAAGAAATTGAAGAAACACATGATAAATATTGTAATAATATTTTGCAATGCTCAGTAACACAGAACGGTGGTCATTTGCCTTATAGCTTCAAAATTTATATTCAAAAAGAAATCTCACGCACTTACCTAATCACCTAACCTTGAGTCATATTCTTAATTGCCAAAATACAATTATGACCGAGAGCATGTTGATAGACATTTCTGAATCTGTTGAGCAAACTTAATTATGATTTTAGCTGTTCATTTATATGCTAATATTATTCTAGAGGTTGGTTGGATGCTTAATATCAGCGGGTAAAGTGGTTTTAACAGCTTTGACTCAGATTTCAAATTCACTTAAAGAAAAAGGCTTACACAAGTAAAAGGCTCGTATTGACAACATTTTAGAAAGATCTAAGAATATAATCTATTACAGTATTTAACGCACCAACAAAATGTATCTATTGTTAAAAACACTTTTTTTTATTCTTTTGTTTCTTTCAGTTATGCTTCATGTTTTGCTTGAGAAAGAACCCAGAATACCTTATAAGTTCTTTCTCAGATGTCAAAATTGGTAGGTAGTTTATTTTTTGAAGACTAATAACAAAGCATTATACGCGTAAATGAAACAAAGTGAGAAAAGATGCGTGGAGCAGTGGTGGTCTAGTGTCGAGAACGTCCGAAGTCACTAACGTTGAGTCAGTTTCGAATCTCATCTGCACTTCTGAATATTTTTCCATGTACAAGTACAATTGACAAATGACTGGCCTCGTGGCTTAGTTGGTGGAAGCTCTGCCTGCGAAGCCGAGGGTCGTGGGTTCGATTCCCACCCAGTGCAGATATTTGTGTGATGAATTCGAATGTTTGCACTGTGTCTGGTTGTTTCTATGTATAATAAGAATGTATTTAAAACTATATAAGTATTATATCAGCTATCTGGCCGCCATCACACAAGCTTTGCTTAGTTTGGGGTCAGATGGTGTTGTGTAATGAATTGTGAAAAGTGTGGTGAATTGTCCACCAATTTTTTTTTTTTTTAATTTTGTTATCATCAGCTTTAACGGTGAAGGAAAACATCGCGAGCAAACATGTTCTAAGAGAGACGTCTTTCGCAGACAAGTTTGTGTAATCCACCAACCCGCTTGATCAGTATCGTAGAATACGACTTTAATTCTCTTCTTGTGAGAGGACGCTCCAAATCCCATAAGTGAGAACATAAATAAGTTAGCAACTTACGTTAAATCAAAATATCATTTTTATTTACAGGAAGTTTAAGGGTCTTATCATACTAGCGGTTTGCGAGCGGCTGGGAGGCGAAGCGGGCACGCAGCGAACACGCCGCGGCTGCGCAGCGAGGACGTCGCGGACGCGCAACGTTTTCGTTACGTGTCTGTAGCGAGTACAATACACTCAGTAACAAAATGGATTCCGACGAGGAAACACTGCTGTGCTTTGTTACTTCGAAGACGCCGCAGACGAAAACGAAAGCATCGACGAATTTGGGAGGATCCATTATCAATTCATCGAATGGAAGAGAGCGACTACTTTGTGTTGTTCTGCAAACGAATAAAAAATAATCCAAAACAATTCCATTCTTACCTGCGAATGTCAAGACCTATAGAGTAAGATCCCAGAGCTCCCAGACGTCACCTATTTTTTGATGAATGAAATGTGGACGATAGAGTAGAGTTAGTAAGTACTAAGAACACATGCTTACTCGCTAACTTGCTTAGACGGCCAATTTTGAGATATGGGGTAATGAAGGTACATACAAACATTACTTACTTCGCGTATTTTCTAATTAGTGATTTTCACGTATGTTCAACAAAATGTGACGTCTGGGAGCTCTGGGATCTCGGATTACTACATTTTATGAGTTGCTGTATCTGATACTAACTGACTTAACACATGAAGATACACATTTGTACGAGACAGTACAAAATCGCTGCACATGCGCCGCGTGCTCGCTGTGCGCCCGCAACGTATTCGTTACGCGCTCGCTTCGCTTTGAGGACGCTCGCAACCCGCTAGTATGATAAGGCCCTTAATCTTAAGCCCTATACTTAGGTATGTTATTGATTGTATTAACATCAACCAAAACTCATAAACTATCATGACTCATTGTTCAAACAATTTAAGACCCACACATCTCTTTCGTCTATTGAGCACACCTGTGCTCATATTGTAGCTTTTATAGAATGCCAATAAATCATTGAAACGATGATAGAGTTTGATAAACGTGATTATGCAAATCGATATCAAGTTCATCTCCATTCGATCAAGATTTCAAGATCGAGTTATTTTCTATGTCATGTGCTAAGAATCAGGTTTTTTTTTCTCATAGAAGCTCCGTCGACCCGAATACTCTGTTGGCCTGAATACCGTGAATTTGACAAGTCAACGAGTTGGCGAATCGTCACAGATATACTATGCGTAGGCGCCGCAAATTCAGCACAGGTATTGTTTACGTATCAATATTAGACGCAAGAGGTGTATAATCTATACTTAGTATTGTTATAGAAAAGCCAAGCAGTAATGTGCAAACATTACTGTGTTCCGGTTTGAAGGGCAATGATTCCAGAGAAATTACAGGGCTTAGAGACATAATATCTTAGATCTCTGGGTGACGAGCGCAGTGCAGTGCTAGGTAATGATTTGGACTATCATGTTCCAATAGCTGCGTGTTACTGTGCTGTTATGTGGCAGGCATGTTGCTTACCAACAGGCACATGACCTGCTCGTCTCGTCACTCTATGCTATAAAAAAAAAAAAAAGTCTACAAAGTCTTACCACTAACACTTAACCATATTATTATCACATTCCATCAAAGTAGTACTTCTTTATACTGTGGTACTCGTATTATATTAGAAGTTGTTTACTGTCGCAAATGGCGTACACAGCTAAGCTTTCGCGTTACAGTAACACTTTATTACAGTTTTGTAAGCGATGTAATTTGGTAAATTACACGTATTATTGCTGTGATGTTGGCAACTGGCGTTCTCATGGTTTACCCACGGGAGTCGGATTGTCTTTAACCATGTCTCAATTGGAGATCGTTTTGGACAATTTGGGTGTTATAATCGTGGAACAACGTAACACTGTGTCTGAAGAAATAATAGGTACAAACTGAAGTTTATAGACTACAGGCCAGTGAACAAAATTTACGTAGTAAATGAACCACCAGGAGACCTATGTAGGATGATAGAAGGGTATAAAGTAATAAGATTCAGCACTATTCAGCACTTGTAAGCTGGCCAACTGAGTACAGTCGAAGAAGGGGGGTCGCAACCCTCGATCAGTTCTCCTTGTCGCATGGTTTTTGTACGGCGTTGCAGAATAATAGATTAGAAGAGGTTTATTGCACTTAATTAGAAAATAAAACAATAAATTACAGGTATTTATGTAATGCTTAATTTTGGACTGGTTAGTGTTGTCTGAAGAGTGTCTAACGATATTTATTAGACTATTGCTACTAAAAACATATTTAAAGATTATTTAAATACGTTCCTATGTATTGTTTATTAAAGCAAGATCTAAGAAAAGGAGCCGCAAACATAACAGGTAAGTAGGCGTAGTATAATCATGTCTAAATTACGTAGTCTACCTCATTTGATTTGAATTCTTTTCAAATTAACTGATAATTCTTCTCAAAAATCACAAGTATTGAAACTATTACTGACATAATAATGAGATGATTATGTCTGACACTAATGACCATTGACCATAAAATACATAAAGAATCACCATTAAGTGGTTAATTTGTATTCCTAGTAAGTACATATAATTTCAAATTCTTATAGTAGTGGGGTTAGGCATTTTGATTATCTCTAGGTCTTTATCAATTTATGGATAAAATCAAATGAATTAAATTTATTTAGGTAGGTAAAGTATCTACTTAGTGCTAATCCTTGTTTTCGTATAATTTCAGTAAACATTCATTGCCAATCATCGTGGTAATGCCACTAGAATGTTGGGCATGCTTCCGACTGATGGTGGGGCTTGATCGTCTTGATTATCTTTAGACCTTCAGCGGCCTAAGGATAATTCAAAACGATTTATTTAGTTAGGTAAATAGTGCTAATCTTTGTTTCCATAACATTTCAGTTAATTTGGCCGCTTGGCTATTCTGCATGGTAATACTGCCAGCATGATGGGCAAGCTTCCGACTGATAGTGGACTTAATCATCATGATTATCTTTAGACCTTCAGCGGCCTATGGATAATTCATATGAGCTTAGAGCAAGTAATTAGGGGTCTAGTTTAGTTAGTCTAGTCAACAAGCGCATTTTGATCAACATTTTTTCGAATTCTCCTAACGTTTTGATTGAGGTGTCATTCGATTCGGAATGCCGTCTAGATAGTTTTTGAGAAAATGCTAAGCCAATAGGTATGTCAAATGCCTTTCCTATATAACTTTCTCCGCGAATAATAAGTTTATGATATCTTCCTTGTACTAGTTCAGTGAGTACAAGATATTTTACATAACAGAGTACAATACGTTCTAATTAATTTGATTACATATCGTCAGTAAAGCATCAATGCAACTCACTCGGTAATATCCTGTTTATGTAAGGTCATTCATTTAATTTTGACAGTTTTATCGGTCAAATTCAGCTATTAAATAGCTGTCTAATAAAAGTACTAACAGTTTTAAGTAATCGCTATTACTTTCGAATAAATGTGTTAACTAATCTGTTTTATTACCAGTCTTTGCAATAGTGATTTGAATTTGCAATGTCAGCGTCGTCCCAATCGTCATTTAGTTTTTCAAAACGTGTTCAGCTTGTGCAGGTCATGAGCAAAAGCTAACCTCTTTATGTTTCCTCTGTCACTCGAGCCTTCTCACAGGAGAGAACCAAGGCTGTCTTCCACCATATTGGCCAATCGTGGCTTGGTAGACGCATTTTCTTTGAATATCCCGGCGTCCTTACAATATTCTCCTCACAATTATGAAATCAAACGTTCTCGGTAATTGGAAATGCAAGAAATTTTATAACGGACACTACACAAAATCATCCCTTGTAATACAGATCCCATGTAAACTGACCAGTGACGTATAATAATGGATTCGTGGCTGCTTACTAGGACGTAAACGCCACCAGATATTACTTGGCGTTTGACGTTTATAACAGACGATTCAAGCAGTAACTGTGGGGACTACCGCCACGAAGTATTGCGTAAATTTGCTAGGTTAGTAACAGCCCAATGCTTTTTACATTGGTCTAAAGTTCGGACAGAATAGCCAGTGGACAAAAAAACCAGTCGCTGAGAGAGTGGTCGAACGTCTGAACTTGGCCCTTAAGACCATTTGAATGAGATGTCAAATTGGCCAAGTTTATCAAGGAAAAACGGAAACTCGTCTGCTCTTCACAAAAAAGAGTAAATTTCAACTGATACTTACTATTCGACAAGCGTCTTTTCCGGTAACCTCCTAATATTTTAAGGGTATTTCTATGTATAAGAAGTATGTATTTAAAACTATATAAGTATTATATCAGCTATCTGGCCGCCATCATACAAGCTTTGCTTAGTTTGGGGTCAGATGGTGTTGTGTGTGAATTGTCCAGCAATATTTATTTATTTAGGTAGTGGTAGGATAATTTGCATAGTTCGCCTGGAGAAGTACTTTTGGTGATAATAGCCAAGCACTAATGTGTAAACATCACTGTGTTCCAGTTTGAAGGGAAATGTTTACTATTCAAAGAAATCAAATTTACTTGCTTACAAAGAAATTACTGGCCATAGAGATGAACCAACTTATGTTACTGGGTGACAGCCGCAGTGCAGTGCTAAGTAATTATTTGGACTCTTCATGTTCCAATAGCTGAGTGACACGGTGCTGTTATGGGCAGGCGTGTTGCTTATCACCAGGTGTATGCCCAACTAGTCTCGTCACTCTTTAGTATAAAAAAAGAGTTCTAGGTTAAAAAAAGACAGAACCACAAAGTCATTCACAAAAGTACCCTGCGTCACACCGCTTATGAAAAGAGCTCGCCAGTTGACCGCGACGCATTGTCACGTAACTAAATGTAAGTTATATGGACGTTGCGGGACACTTCACGTAACGTTACCAAAGAAATTGCTTTCTACTTTCGCTTTCTTTCACAACTTCATAAACTTACACGAAAGTGTCATTTAAATTAGATCCAAGACAAATATACGTCATATTATATAATAAAAAGACAAATAATATCTCTATCTCTTACTGTTGTAGTCTCTCAAAACTCACACTCGCTTAAGCCGAAAGCATTTAATTTAGTAAGCTGTCTGTGTATTTGATAATCCTTCGCGCTTTAATGACTCAATGGATTTGGTTAAATTCGGTACAGATATAGCTGAGACCCTGGATACACAGCCATAGCCATAGACATAGCCGTCATCATCGCCATCATCATATTTATGAGACACACACAATGTATGTTCCGAATCAATTCTCCGTGCATAAGCAGAAAAATCTATTACTATTAGATTTTCGGAACCTTTTCATTGTGAAATCTTGTTAGTTCCTTTTTTTCTATCCCTACTATACTTACATCATTTTACTTGAGTGTGGAATGAATTTGAAATCTTAGATTACAAACAGCATATCATGTGAATACAGTTAATGACGCTTATAAAATATAATACGACGGCAAATTGTTTTTTGGTAAGTAATGCGTGCACACTGCACAACTTAGTGGCTAGGACGCCGAGGCCAGAAAGAAAATCATCTTTCGAATATATGGATCATTCGTTCTATTCTTCGTTCTCATTCACTTGGCTAGCGTGGTGGATTATGGCCTTGACTGACTAAATGTAACAGAAAACCCCGATCCGCACATGAGCAACACCAAATGGACTGGTATATGTGTTTGTAACTTACATAAAATAGTTATTTAAGATTATTGACTTGATTGGTTTAATTTGAATTTATTATGGCTAATTACAGCTTTTGACTATTTTCGAATTTCAGTAATGTTAATTGTATAACTGTTCCAAACGACCGCGACAGCTGTACGTTAGCGTTACAAAAATGTCGAAACAATAACAGCAACGAGCAACGGTTTGTAACATTTAACACAGTTCTGACGCCTCATGACATGCACGACTCAAAAACTCCAGCTATTATTAATAAATAACGTATTATTAATAGCAATAAGTAGTTATTTCTTATGTTCTCAAATTGCGACCGCGGGCCAGAGGCTGATGAGTTAGAACGTCTTGCCCGAGCACCGTTAGTCTCGGCTCAGTATTCGAACCACGAAAACACCCGTTAGTTCATAATTTACAAAAAGACTGAAGCACCAACCTGAATAGTTGAAACAACATTATGTAAATTGCTCTATAAGTTGGTTGTAAAGTTTAGTGAGGCAGGTGCTTGTCCTAGTTTGATTTAATAATTATGAACTTTTGGTTGACAAATCGAACCCCAGTTATCAATCAGATACAAAATAACTATTCATATATTTCATGACACAAAGAGATTTTTTTTTATTATCATTTATTTGATTTGGAGAATGAAGAATGTATCATCATCATCCACAGCCTTCTCTATCCCACTACTGGATTTATGCTTCTCTCTTACTCTGCCATGTGCTTATCGAGTCCAGGTTCGACCTGCTATAGTTACGATATCGTCTGTCCAAGAATTACTAAATTTAATTTGTGAATGACAGAAGAGTATTATTATGTGAATTAAAACTTGGGAATTGGACAAGACAAGAGCTTGATTAAAAATATGAAAAGTTACACGTTTTTAAAGTTTAAATGTAAACACATTTAAATTTTCAGACACATTTTTTTTTACCGACGATGACAAACTTACATTATCTGCTCTTGAAAAAATACTTACTCAGAGGTGCAGGCGGAGTTCGAACTTAGGACCCCACAATTGTAAATCTCACGTTTTAACCACTGGATCACCCCGGCTTCTAAGCGCGGAGATACGAGTGTTAATAATAATAAAAGCTTGTACTATGGGCGCCAGATAGCTGATGAACTACTTTTATAATTGTACACATATTATACCTACTTATTTATTATACATAGAAAACACCCAGACACAAAACAAGTGTTTGTACTCATCTCAGAAATATTTGCACTTGGTGGGAATCGAACCCACGGCCCTCGGCTTCGCTACCAGACTTACTAGCAACTAAGCCACGAGCCAATCTAACTTTTTAATCTTGCATCACAGAAGGTAGGATTACGACTTTTCTGTTAGGACAAACAAAAAAGCAATTACATAATGAGCCCTAGAGTGGAGGTTGTGCAATTAGTTGACAATCGCCAAACCATTCAACTTTCACCGCCGTCTTCGTAACAAAACGATAAATAATACTAATCAACTCCGCTAGTTGAGATGTCTATGGCTATCACTCACTCAATGACCGACTTCGTATCTCCATAAGGAGTAAGTCTGTCCACAGTGTTAGGAAATAGGTTCAATTCCCACCTAGGACAAATTTTAATGTTTGTCCGATGAATACCAATATTTGTTCTGTGTCTCGGGGTGTCTATGTATCATAATATGTATTTACAATATTTTAGTATTGTAAACTGTCTAGTTTCCAAAAAACAAGCGTTGCATAATATAGGGCTAGATAGTGTACAATGGGAAATGTCCACAATTATTTATGTTACCTACTTATTGAAGTGAAACTCCTTTTAGCTGCTTAAGCCCTTTTGGTAGAACAAAATCTTATCGGTTCGCGTCACCAAAATGTGTAATAGCAGCCTACCTGTATTGTCCTACATTAGTGCTGTTTAATACTCTTTGTTACTGTGAGATATGTGAATGCTAATTGTCCCTAAACATCTCGAATATTCTGTACAATGTACAAGGACCACTACAGAAAACTAACTAAATTGTTTATTAATTTGTTGATGTAGCGAAAATTATCCATTCGTGCCTGTATTACTACGTTATAATTTGCGGTGTTCTATAGTTATTTAACTGGTTACCAATACCCAATAACGTGCTATAAAAAATATTGAATAAAGAATTGTCTACATCGATATCATTGCTTTACTTTTCCGACGTAATCCGTCGGAAACAACGCCGACTGCCATTCTTTTACTGTGAATGCTTCAGTGATCGCCCGCGATGGTCTGCCTCGGTTAGTTGCCCACAAATCAAGTAATTGATGTTTAGAATCGGATAATAGAATGATAAAGATAATCGATAGATTTACATAGATTTTAGGAAAATTTATTCGTTACGGGAATTTTTTTCTTTTCTTTTTCGTTCTTTTAAGTTTTTATTTGCGTTTGATAGTAAGCTATGACGTACCTATTCCAAGCTGTTCGCCTAATACCCTAATAGATACTGATTCATTCTGAAGGAACTTGAAAAGTTCTAGATTATTGAAGTGAAAACTTCTTTAGGCGCGCCTAGACAGATTTTTCGTGGGCTGTGACTGCCAATTTTTTTTAGTAGTACCTATGACTCTTTGCAATGTCTCCCTGGAGAAGTATCATACCCGTGTTATTCTATCAACATCAACAACATCAACAGCCCACTAAACGTTCCCACTGCTGGGACTCGGGGCCTTCTCTCGCAAGGAGAGAGTTAAGGCCATAATCCACCACGCTGGCCCAGTGCGGGTTGGCGGATGACACATGACTTCGAAAGATTCTAGGTACATGTCGGTTTCATCACGATGTTTTTCCTTCACCGTTTTAAGTTAGCGGCATTACGCACATGACTTCGAAAAGACAGTGGTGCGTGTGGGGTTTGAACCCGGGGTCTCCGGATCGGCAGCCGCCGTTCTCCCGACTAGACCAGCCGTAACGTTATTCTATCACCAAACAATAATGAGCAAATATTATTGTGTTCTACTTGAACTACTTTGAAGGATAATATTTCCAGATAAATTACAAGACAAAGAGACAGATGATTTTAAATTGTTGTATTCTGGGCACTGTTTTGGACTATTCATGTCTCAGTACCTGTGTGATACTTAACTGCTATTTGCATGGGTGTTGATTTATCATCAATATATTATTCCAGACTACATATTTATAATCTTTCTGTTTTAAATTTTAACCCGATCTGTTCAGGCACCTGACGTGATTGAGTAACAAACATCCAAACTTACGCATCTATAATATAATATAATGAGGCCGATAGCTAATTCCCCTTTGGCTGTCTTATATTAATTATATTATATATTATACACATATATAGTATTTATTTATTCTATTTTTTTCTTATCTAAATAAGACAAGATTTGATTCTGATAAATAAACATTCGAACTACAGCAGTCGACAAGGACGTGAATATAGAAATTAATTACGAAAATAAATTATGTTATGTTTCTTTTTATAGTTCCGTTCCTCTTTTTAACTATAAAACGGCTTGATAATTTTATTACCATGAAACTTTTCTGATTGGATAATTATTTAATTATCTTTGTACAAAATTTGCATATTCGAAGTAGCTTCCGGTTTTTAGGACAATTATGCATTGCAAAATAACAGCGCCTGTGGCTTACTGGCGGAGTTATCGTTCCCGTTATTTTCACGGAATAAAAAGTAGCCTATGTGTTATTCCAGCCTATATACGAGGGTCAAACTGAAAGTTCTTAGAAAATCAAAAACTGATTACATTAGCCAGTTATTAGTTTTATTATATCTTTTCAAAATATTGTCCATTCACGTCAATACACCGCTGCATGCGATGGAACGACTGGGAAAAGCACTTTGCCCACTCGTCCTTAGGGGTCTCTTCAATGGCATCGCGATACGCAGCCACCGCTTCTTCAGCATTCATAAACCGCTTTCCTTTAAGTTTTTCTTTAATTTTTGAAAATAAATAAAAATCACAAGGCGCGAGGTCGGGGCTATACGGCGGGTGACCCAGTAATTCAACGTTTGATGTCGCCAAATAGTCGATCGTTCGCTTGGCGGTGTGCGATGAGGCTTTGTCGTGGTGAAGGAGGATCCTACTGCGAGGTCGTTTCTCTCGAACTTTTTCCAAGACAAGTGGCAAACAATTGGTAGTGTACCATTCTGCAGAAACTGTTTTTTGATCCTCTAACACAATTGTTGCGAAATGACCTATCCTTCCAAAGAACGAGGCCACCATTTTTTTCCCCGCACTTCGATCTCTCTTCACTTTAGTTGGCAACTCCTCGAAAGGAAACACCCACTGAGCAGATTGTCTTTTGGTTTCAGGATCATAACAGTAAATCCAGCTTTCGTCACCTGTTAGTATGTCGAACACAGCATTTGAGTCACCTCCGTTAAATCTTTCAATCATTTTACGGCACCAATCCACACGATGGAGTTTTTGAGCCTCAGTCAAATTATGAGGTATCCACCGGGCGCAAAGCTTCCTGACCGCTAAATGTTCGTGTAGGATTTTGTGCACTTGACTCATACCGATGCCTAAGCTTGTCCGAATCTGCTGATAGGTCACTCTTTTGTCAGTCTCTATCATACGCCGCACAACACAGATGTTATCTTCAGTCGTCGCCGTAGAAGGCCGTCCCTCACGTAAATCATCAGTGAGATTAGTGCGACCACGTTTAAACTCATTAAACCAGTTGTAAACAGTCGCACGAGATGGGGCTTCATCGTGAAAGGCCAATCGTAGTCTATCATAACTTTCTTGTTGACTTAAATGACATCGAAAGTCATAAAAAATCATTGCACGAAAATTTCTCGTGTTAAATTCATGTTGACGTGACACAGACAATTTTCAATTTGCCGCCAAATCGTAAAACAAATGACAAATGAATGAAGTATATACTCAGTAATATTGGCAAAGAGTTCTATTTTCAAATTATAGAATTATTTTTTTATTATATTGTTTATAAGTGGCCAGTTCTAAGAACTTTCAGTTTGACCCTCGTACGAACAGGGTTTCAAAATTCAGCCCGTTCCGTTCAGCCGCCTCAACGTTGTTAAACAACTAACAAACATATATTTTTTTGCATTTATAATATGATATGGGCATAGATGTAGTACATATGTAAACTCTTTGTTATTGGGAAATAATGTAGAAATAATGTAAATCTCTAGTTCGTGGATGTCAATTGATATAAGAAAAATTACAGGGCTTAGAGACATAACAACTTAGATCTCTGGGTGACGAGCGCAGTGCAGTGCTAGGTAATGATTTGGACTCTTCATGTTCCAATAGCTGCGTGTCACTGTGCTGTTATGTAGCAGGCGTGTTGCTTACCATCAGGCACATGCCCTGCTCGTCTTTATTTAAAAAAAAAGAAGCTCTTAACGAAAAGCCACAAATGATATTTTAAGAACATTACAAGTTGCACATTTTGACTGGCGACATTGTCACTTAAAGCGATCTCTTTTTTATAGTATAGAGTGACGGGATGAGCAGGGCCGCGGCTGATGGTAAGCAACATAACAGCTCAGTGTCACGCAGCTATTATAACCAAGAGCCCAAATCAGAATCGTGTACTGCACAGCGCTCGTCAGCCAGAGATATACGATGACTAGCAGCGTCCTTCGGTGTTATCCGCGTAGTTCCGTTATTTTAATTAAATTAGACAGATTATCGTCTGCCTGTATTCGAAATTTGAACCCGATCCGCGCTTCTACCGCCTAACGAAAAACGCTTTGACGCTTTGATGCTTTGATATTGCTGTCTCTTTTCTTCTCGCTTGAAATGAAAGAGACGGCAATGCCAAAGCGTCAAAGCGTTTTCCGTTAGGCTGTAGACCCCCCGTTCATACATTACCACGTGATTCAGCAGGAAACATCCTTACATTGACATTTATAATATTAAAGTAGGAAGTAGAATTTAGCATTATGCCCAGTAATTTCTTTGGAAACATTTTCTTCGAACCGAAACACGGTGGTATTTGCACATTACTTCTTGCTACTCTTCCAGGCAACAGTTGAAGGTAAGCTATCTTGCTTGATCGACAACTGAAGCTGACTTATACATGTGTAGCAACCAAGCTAATATCACGCAATTACTGGAACCAAGAGTCCAAATCATAACCTTATATTATTGTACCTTGTAGTGTTCGTCAGCCAGAGATATAAAGGCCGATTTAAACTGAACGAACATAGAGCTAGAGCTGGAACAAGAGCATTCTTTCTCGATCTTTTAGTGTAAACGAAAGATCGTTCTTAGCGTTTTCCATATTATATATATTCCATAGAATCTTTGCGAACGCAAACAAAACAACGAAATAATGCTCTACGTTTGTTTACACCAAATGAATTTGATACAGTGGGGATAGAATGAAGGCTCGTCCGATGTAAATTGGCCTTAAGATGATTAATCCTGTATGCTCAGTAATTTCTATGGCAAATATCACCTTCTAACCGGAACCTATGTGTTCCGGTTTGAAGGGGATGCACATTACTGCTTGCTACTCTTCCAGGCAACAATTGCAAGCTAGCTTTCTTGATTTATTTCAATTTAAACATTCAACTTAGTTTTCTTCGATCGACAACCGAAGCCGACCTACATGTGTAGCAGGCTCATGACGGATAATTAGACGTTGTAATCACTGCCGTGTCGGTCGCGGTATTGTCTTGACCCCCGCGTGTAACGGTCGCGCGGCGGCTTCGCTCATTAGGATACGGTTTACATAGGTGCTGGCGAAACCATTAACGGATGTTAGGCTATTGCTCTCTTGATGTGGTTTGACAAACAATATTAAAACAAGTTTGATTGTGTGTGTGTGTGAGGGTGGATGTGTGTGTGTGTGCGTGTGCTTCTTTGGATGTGTGTGTGCATGTGGGTGCGTGTATAGGGTGCGTGCTTGCGTGTAAGTGAGTGTGTGTCTGTGTGAAAGTATGTGTATGTATTTCATCAAATCTCATTGTCTTCAAATTCTAAACTTACAGTTTTTTTTTTTTTTTTTTATAGCATAGAGTGACGAGACGAGCAGGTCATGTGCCTGATGGTAAGCAACATGCCTGCCACATAACAGCACAGTAACACGCAGCTATTGGAACATGATAGTCCAAATCATTACCTAGCACTGCACTGCGCTCGTCACCCAGAGATCTAAGTTGTTATATCTCTAAGCCCTGTAATTTCTCTGGAAACATTGCCCTTCAAACCGGAACACAGTAATGTTTGCACATTACTGCTTGGCGGTAGAATAATTGACAAAGGTGTGGTACTTCCCCAGGCGGACTCTGCTAAGAGTCCTACCACTAATTATTTACTTACAAAACATGTATGTGTCAAGTTTTATATCTGTTCACCTATACCTGTTCCGATTTTACAATCATAAAGTCGTAGGTAAGTTTAAATACTATCAGCATCTTGGAGTGTTTTTTCAAGATCAGACGTATAGGTTTGACGTCACCACAAGCTTTAACGATGAAGGAAATCATCGTGAGGAAATGGCTATGTTCCAAGAAGACAGTATTTGATGGCATGCGTCATTCGTCAACTTGCCCTTGGCCAGGGTAGACTCTTTCATTGTGAGAGAAGCCCCCAAGAACCAGTAGTGACTGAGGCCAAAGTTTATTGGATAACCTAAAGTTCTAGAATTACGATTTAAAAATTGTTATTCTACAACTCAAACCAGTTTTTCTTAGATCATTCAATAACAAATCGTACTTTGCGGAATACACCTTGTATTTCAATTGAGGTCACATTCTGCACGGTTTTATGTTATTCTCAAGCTAATTTATTAAATGTAGATCTAAGCTAATGACCAGAACCAACGGGGTTTTTAAGATAATGTGGTGGCGATGTTAAATTGAGGCGTATTTGTTTTGGCGTTTGTTTTTTGTCAAATTACTGTGCTGTGTCAAATCGGTCAACATTTATGAGTAATAGACAAACTAACATCAGTAGAAGTTCTGCACAGCATTACAATAAGTTTTTTTTTAGATATGTACGAGGATTAGTACTAGTTCAGTACGGTCAGCGCGTTCGGTGATTTTATAAATGAATAAATAAATATTGGTGGATATTTTAGTATGAAAACTAAGGTGGTTATTACACATTGTAAATAAATACACGGGTAACTCAGTGCTAAACGGGCTGCGATCACGCGCGTCCACTCTCCTTGTAAACGGTCGCCGGACGCGATCGAAACTTGAGCCGGACTGGACGTACTATAACAAAAGTACATAAATAATAGATAGATAATAGATATTGGTGGACAATTCACACACAATACCATCTGACCCCAAACTAAGCAAAGCTTGTGTGATGGCGGACAGATAGCTGATATAATACTTATGTAGTTTTAAATACATAGGTACTTATTATACATAGAAACACCCAGACAGTCCAAACATTTGAATTCATCACACAAATATTTGCACTGGGTGAGAATCGAACCCACAACCCTCGGCTTCGAAGGCAGAGCTACTACCAACTAAGCCACGAGGCCAGTCAATAAACTGTGAAAAGTGTGTGAAAGTGTGTAAAGTCGAGGTTTTAAGTAGTGGTAGGACTCTTAGCAGAGTCCGCCTGGGGAAGTACCACACCTTTGCCAAATATTCTACCGCCAAGCAGTAATGTGCAAACATTACTGTGTTCCGGTTTGAAGGGCAATGATTCCAGAGAAATTACAGGGCTTAGAGACATAATATCTTAGATCTCTGGGTGACGAGCGCAGTGCAGTGCTAGGTAATGATTTGGATTATCATGTTCCAATAGCTGCGTGTTACTGTACTGTTATGTGGCAGGCATGTTGCTTACCATCAGGCACATGACCTGCTCGTCTCGTCACTCTATGCTATAAAAAAAATATATATATATATTTACATACATATTAACATTTACATAGTTTATTTATTTTAAAATTGGTGGATATTTTTCACATAGCACCATCTGGTCCCAAACTAAGCAATGCTTGTACTATGGAAGCCAGATAGCAGATATAATACTTACAATTGTAAATATAACAGAAACACTCACACGCAGAGTAAGTGTTTGTATCAAACAAATATTTGCCTTGGGTGGGAATCGAACCCGCGACCCACGGCTTCGCAGCCTGCGATTTACTACCAACTAAGCCACTAACTATTACACACATTATTATTGAGCGAATCCACTAATTTAAATTAACGCAGGTGCAGTTTCAAGTAGGTTATTATTATGTATTTTAACAGACATAAACATCTTACAGCTATCAATAACAATTAGATGACAATAAAACTCTTCGAACAGATTCGAATTTATGGCCTCAGTATTGCAAAATCATAGCTTTTTGCCACTAGGCCACCATGCTGAAAACATTACACAGGACTAACTTATTATTAATTAATTATTATTTAATTTCCTCATGACTAAAGAAATTGCGGGCCGTCTCATTGGGAACTGAGGAGATTTACTCTCATTTGGCCGATAACCCGTCAAGCTGCGTATGGGTAAAATGAGTCTCAACTGAGGGGGTTAAATTCGCAGTTGCCACCACGGCACACAACACTAACTGTAACACCCGGCTCCTCCAAACTCATAGTAAGAAGCTTCGGATCGTGGAACCTTCGATCTAATCGTATAGATCGTGATTAAGTCCTATGAAATTATTTTAACATAAATTCAAACTGCGAAATTTTTAAAACTATATTAAGTACTAGCGAGCCGTTCCGTCTTCTCTCTAATATTGTCAGATAAAATACTACTAATAGAAATAAATACCCTATATTTCAAGTTGAATCAAATCCTACTATTTTCGTAAATGCGACAGTTTGAATGTTTGGATGTTTGTAGCTCAATTACGTCGATTCGGATCGGGTAGATAGCATGGAATAACATAAGCTATTTTATCCCGTTATAATAACGGGAACGGGCAAAACCGCGGGGAACTGCTAGTTACACATAAATGCCAACTTTTGTGAACATCGGTTGTCTAGTTGAAAATATAACTAGGAACAAACCTCATTATTATATTAAGATACAGGCCACCAAGGTTTTTTAGTCTGTATTCGTATCCGTCTCCCGCCAAAACCGGCGTGAGTGGCGCGCATCTGTCACCGTAACGGGGCTACCGTTACCGTAACCATCGTACACCGTTACAATTACAGCCTGCCACGTCATTCATTCAGTTATTACGACCTTGGGACGACGACCAGATATAATTAATTATCTTGCGTAAGAAATTTAATTGAGTAGCTTAGATAGATAACTTATTGGATTGGACAGGGAAGAGAATTGTCTCGAAATCAATTTAATGGCACGATTTATACATAGGTACATTTCCTACTGTTACTATTAATTTAATATTATTATTATAATTTAATATAATATTAAATAATAGGTTAAATTAATGTTATAAATCCGAAAGTTATGAACTTCTTTTTGCGCGCCACAGATAGATTTTTCGTGGGCTGTAAATTGAATTCTAGCGTCACGCTCGGGAATGATAAAAAATCTTCGGCTAAACTCGGGACCATGGTCATTGGGCATCTGATACATTTCTAGATGGCCATCCTCATGATCATGCCCCTCCGGTTTCAACCGCGTAATTTCCAACGTGAGCTATCAAATTCTGAGTTATAAGTTTTCACTGCTATCGGTAGTTCCTATGAAAGCCAACTTTTTTTATCTATGTACCTACCTATGTCCGTATGATACATAGATAAATAATAGTCTGGTAAAAATAATACAAAAACTTTTATCCCGGGAAAATATCGGGAACGGGGACTACGCGAGTGAAACCGAGGGACGCTACTAGTTTATATTTATATGCTATAGGTTTTAAAGATATTAAGATTTTCTTAATACTTAGTTGTATCCTCTCCAGTGAAATAGACTACATTTGTGTATTTTGATAAATAGATCCAGCGCCCCGATTCCCGCGGACCGATAAGATAAAATTTGTTTTCAAGTATATAATGATGACCCAAAATCTCTATGATTCTGTAATTCAATTTGTAACGACGTGTATGTAGGTACGTAGTTTATTGGTTGACGTGTATGTTTTCTGAGTGTTCTAAAATCACACTAATATAATAAAGGCGTAAGTTTGTGTGTGGCGTTTTCATGTAACTTGGTAGCGATACATGATGATGCTTGTAAAATACTATAATACTTTTTCAACATAATCTTTTGTCCTTAGGTTATCAAAATAGCATGAAGCTTAAGATGGTATACCCATGAAAAAATCCAATAAACTAAGGATGTGACCCCAAATTCCATTCACGATTATACCACGCCTAATCCAGACCGGCCAAAAAACAACAACACAACTAAACAATAAGCTCGATCTATTGTGGCCAGTCCGATCCAGGCGTAATGGCGTATTGTTCGTGTGGCCACGCCTTTAGCTTGTGAGGACCGTGTGAATGAACCGACACCTAGCACGACTATTCCGTGATATGAAAGTTAAAAACATTACGAAGAACTCAAGTGCTATGAACTGGACCATGGATAGTTGAACAGAAACATAAAAATCAGTGGTAAAAAAATTATGTAAATGTGGATCTTGTTTCCATTGTTTTTCAATAATTTTTTTTTAAATAAAGAGTGACGAGACGAGCACGACATGTGCCTGATGGTAAGCAACATGCCTGCCACATAACAGCACAGTGACACGCAGCTATTGAAACATGAAGAGTCCATATCATTACCTAGCACTGCACTGCTGACTCGTGACTCAACTCGTCACCCAGAGATTTAAGTTGTTATATCTCTAAGCCCTGTAATTTCTCTTGAAACATTGCCCTTCAAACTGGAAAACAGTAATGTTTGCACATTGCTGTTTGGCGGTAGAATAACTGCCAAAGGTGTGGTCCCCAGGTGGACTCTGCCAAGAGTCCTACCACTACAATAATACTATATTTTGAGCTATTCTGTGGTCTAGCTCTTCATTACAGTAAAAGTTGAACCTATTTTACATCCTTAGGGAGACTCGGCAAAAGTCTAACAGCTACAAAAACGTCAGCATCTAACGATATGTTGGTTAAACAAGAATACGTACCTAATGGTCAACGACAATAAATTACATCGGAGGGATTCCAAAAGGGCATTAAAATCTTGGTAAAGTACTGAGAATCTTAAGTTCTTTGGTCTACTGCTATACCTAGAATAAATTGAAGCGCAATTAAATAACAGTTCATCATGATAGAGGCGAAATATGTAATGGTTTTTAGGGTTCCGTAAAACGTAAAAACGGAACCCTTAAAGATTCGTCATGTCTGTCTGTATGTCTGTCTGCCTGTCTGTCTGTCTGTCCGTCCGTATGTCACAGCCACTTTTTGCCGAAACTATGAGAACTACACTGTTGAAACTTGGTAAGTAGATGTATTCTGTGAACCGCATTAAGATTTCAACAGAAAAATTAAAAAAAAAAGAAAAATTAGGGTTGCCCCCCATACTGAGAACTGAAACTCAAAATTTTTTTTTTCATCAAACCTACACGTGTGGGGTAACTATCGATAGGTCTTCAAAAATGATATTAAGGTTTCTAAAATCATTTTCGTCTACACTGAATAATTTGCGCGAGAGACACTTCCAAAGTGGTAAAATGTGTGTCCCCCCCCCCTCTAACTTCTAAAGTAAGAGAATGAAAAATCTAAAAAAATATATCATGTACATTATCATGTAAACAAGTTACGGTGGTCTAGTCGGGAGAACGGCGGCTGCCGATCCGGAGACCCTGGGTTCAAACCCCACACGCACCACTGTCTTTTCGAAGTCATGTGCGTAATGCCGCTAACTTAAAACGGTGAAGGAAAACATCGTGAGGAAACCGACATGTACCTAGAATCTTTCGAAGTCATGTGTCATCCGCCAACCCGCACTGGGCCAGCGTGGTGGATTATGGCCTTAACTCTCTCCTTGCGAGAGAAGGCCCCGAGTCCCAGCAGTGGGAACGTTTAGTGGGCTGATGATGATGATGATGATTATCATGTAAACTACCAACGAAAATTTGTTTGAACTCGATCTGATGAGTAGTTTTTTTTTAGTACGTCATAAATACACTATTATTGAAACTTCGATCAAAGTTACAACGAACTACAAGAACTTGTGTACTATGTATATGTTACTTGCTGCAACGGAACCCTTCATGGGCGAGTCCAACTCGCACTTGGCCACTTTATTTAATAACGAAAAATCAAAAGATTTTATACCCAACTATTCGTTGATGATTTATTTTTTGTAAATTCGATATTGCATGATAACATAATTAAACAACATAAGAACAATCAACACAGCATTGAGGCATGTCACGTTTTTGCAATAACAAAATTGAAAACGATACAGATTGATTTCATATTTATGTATCAAAATAAAACAAAGATTGATGATTGATTACCTGCTAATTGTTGATGAATAATACAAATTGTTACAAGATTAAAGAACGCTGAATCCACTGACGCGTTTCTCGTAGGTACATTTTAACAACAGTAGCTTGTTTCTTATGGTTTTCACATACTCATAATTTTACTTTATCACTAGCAGCGACCCGCGGTTTTACCCGCGTAGTTCCCGTTCCTTTTATTTCCCAGGGATAAAAAGTAGCCTATGTGTTCTTTCAGACTATAATCTAACTGTGTTCCAAATTTTAGTCCGATTCGTGTTTACGTTAGGACGTGATTGAGAAGTAACAAACAAGCATATATTTATAATGTTAGTAGGATTATGTGTGTGAAAATTTGGATGATTGTCCAAATCAGGATTAAATTAAGAAATCAAATAGACTATAACATAGTCGCAGTGTAGGACGGCCTACACGATGGACCGATGATATTGTCTCGGTCGCGGGATGTCGGTGGATGGAGGCGGCACAAGACCAGTCATTATGGAAATCATTGGGGGAGGCCTATGTCCAGCAGTGGATGTCTGTAGGCTGCAGATGATGTTGATGATAGTCGATCTTACTAGTATTAAAAATGCGAAAGTCTGGATGTTTGTTGCGCAATCACGGCGGAACGGTTGACATTTGAAACACAGTAAGATTAGCACATAGGCTATTTTTTATTGCAGATAAATTACGGGAACGGAAATAATACGAGTAAAACTGCGGGCTACTGCTAGTATGACAATAAACATAAGCATTTTATTGGTCAAAAAAGTAGTTTTTAAAAATTTGAAATTGTCGACCAACTTGCACAACTGCTTCCCATTGCATCTCCGTATTTCAAACTTTTTACTGGCATGAAAGTCGGAAATTGTTCGGAAAATGCAACTGCTTGCAATGCCTCGTTATTTACATAGCAATTACCAGTTTTTACGTGCCTTTGTTTACGTGAGTGTAAACACTCAGTTTAACCGCGACGCGAGCGTGCAAACATCGATCAATGTTTTCCATCAGATATGGTGGAAATAGAAAACACATAAATGAAAAACTAACTTAAAATCGAAAGGCGGAAAACGGGAGTTTTGGATTATCTGTATTGTAAATTGTCAAGTGTAAAATTACTTATTGTTCAGCTTTAATCAAATTTATTGGTGGACATTTCTAACACAACATCTTCTAACTCCAAACTAAGCGAATCTTAGCCTATGGAAGCCAGAGCTGTTAATAATATAATACCTACTAGTATAAAATTGTAAATACATACTTATTATACATACATCCAAGCACCTAGACATGAAAGAAAGAACAACAACACTTTAGAAAGCATGTACCTACTCGTACCTATTCAAAATTGTAATACTTAAAATCCACAGACAGCCAAATTATACATTTCGTACTTTGACTCACAGCTTACTCGAGTTATATGTTATAACCTTGTCAAATTACTGAGTAAGTACAGTTATTTCGGTACAAGTGTTTTTAGTTTATTGATTAAACGAAATAACTTAAAGAGCCCAAATTAAACTTAAGTCAAGTTTTACAAAACTACAGGTAAAATTAAACAAAACGACAGAGAAATACAGCATGAACCTGATAGGATTATACTGTTTGTACCAATGCATTATGCTTGAAAAAAATTCCTTAGCTGCACCCTTAACAGTCAACTGATGCTTAACAACTAAAGCAGCTAACTTATTAATTCTGGTAAGTACCTATTGTAATTATTATGTGTTCAATTTCACATTTCACATACACACACACGCACACTTACATATACACAAACTATCGCCTCTATAATATTGATGCGATAAATGTATCACAATCATGTTCAGCGTAACGCATTTTTTACCCATAAAACACGCAAAAAATGATATAAAATTCTGAAACAAAAAGCTAAAACCAAGCTTAAATCTACAAGCAGATAAAATTGCATGTTCATTTGGACAAAAAACATTTTTTTTTCACAATGATATCATCAAAGTCCTCAGGATTGGCACTCCTATAACCAAACCGCCAAAAAAGTTGCGCAAAACATTTCGACCTCCTAATTCAGAAGCTCAATTACGATAACTGTCATTCTCACTATTACTAATGTCAAACTCATACATAATGTATTCCCGAATTAATTCTAACGTACGCACTTACGGTTACCATTGTTATTTATGGTTGTATAATATTGTATTATAGTACCAGGCAACCTCTTTTCTTTTAATCTTAAAATGCCTACGTTATATAAGTAAATAAA
Organism: Ectropis crepuscularia; assembly: GCA_963693475.1. Classification (NCBI taxonomy): domain Eukaryota; kingdom Metazoa; phylum Arthropoda; class Insecta; order Lepidoptera; family Geometridae; genus Ectropis; species Ectropis crepuscularia. The sequence goes on from OY856356.1 coordinate 15,048,477, forward strand.
TGTTAGTTGACATTAATTCACACAACACCATTTAGCCACAAACTAAGCAAAGATTGTTTTATCCAAGCCAGTCTATTGGACACATTAAACCATTGAGAATTGTTCAGTATTTGTATATTGCTATCAAAAACTAATAGCATCGAAATCAGGTTATTTTCTCAGTATAAAAAGTAGCCCATATGTTATTCCAGGCTACTATCTTACTATCTATGTACCAAATTTCATACAGATCCCTTCAGTAGAACTTGAAAGAAAAACAAACATTATCTCTTGCATACAAACTTTCGCATTTATAATAGTCGGATTCGCAAACATGCATAAAAAACTGACTCCATCCACATCAACAACAACATCAGCCAACTTCATCTTGTCGTTTTCTGACTGTCCGGTGTGTGCGCGCGCATCGTTAAAAATCATCTCTCATCAATTTATCTAAGCTCGTTAAGGGGGCGCCTAGTGCCAGAAAACGAAAAAAGGACATTATCGACGCCGCTCACTGAAGTTAAGAAACTAAAAACTACGACAAAAAAAATATTGACGTGTGGGTACAATCAAGAAGAAGCACAATAACCGAATAGAATTTTAAAAATAGATCAGAGTTTTTTACAATAAAAAAATAAAAATGACACCGAAAAAACCCGTTTTAATTCGAGTACTCGAAATTATCAGCGATGACCCCACATTATTTTTTGGTAATAAAATTCCTATTTGTACGTTCTAGTAAAGTAACCGAACACTTTTTTAAATCTATGTTTAATTATTGAGTAATTAAATAAAACTTGGTCAAAAATGGACTCCTGATTAAATATTGATTTTTCCTCCAAACTGTGTCATGCTATTCTCGACTTTATGTATATCACATTAAGAAACGCGTCGCGCGGGTGAAAACTGATTTTTCCCTGGCTTTAGGCGCACTCTTAAGGAAACAAGACATAACTTCAAAAAATCATTTTCGTACGGAATTGCGTCTATAATATTGGTCCCTACAGTATCAGATACAGATCAAGACACAGAGACACTATAAAAGACAGGCAACGTCATCAGGTAGCAATCAACCCGAGGCGGCTGGGCGAACCGAACTGCATTCCTGTACCGGCCATGTCATGTTTATTATGATAACTAAATTTAACATTAACATTTATTTGCATACAATCATTGAAACTCAATTTGAATAGTAGTTCCTATAAGTTATTTGTTGTTAACATGCCTTTGAATAATATGAGTATGAGGTAAGCGTTTGCAATTGCAAAGATATCCCAATTCAAGAATCTTGAATTGGGATATCTTTGCAATTGCCTAATTGCCTATGGCCCTCCAGGCTATAATATTATAGTCAGGAGAGATTATTATAGATAGAGAAAACTCATGCAAATCTAACGGTATGTAGTGTATAGCTCATTTTCGAACATTTGGCGCATCAGAAAGGTTGCCTTTCCAGCTAATAACTATATGATATATATAATAAAGTAGCCAAGTGCGAGTTGGACTCGCCCATGAAGGGTTCCGTTGCAGCAAGTAAAATAATATACATAGTACACATAGTTCTTGTAGTTCGTTGTAACTTTGATCGAAGTTTTAATAATAGTGTATTTATGACGTACTAAAAAGAAACTACTTATCAGATCGAGTTCAAACTAATTTTCGTTGGTAGTTTTCATGGTGTTGTACATCATATATTTTTTTTTAGATTTTTCATTTTCTTACTTTAGAAGTTAGAGGGGGGGGGACACAAATTTTAGCACTTTGGAAGTGTCTCTCGCGCTAACTATTCAGTGTAGACAAAAACTATATTAGAAACCTCAACATCATTTTTGAAGACCTATCGATAGACACCCCACACGTGTAGGATAGATGAAAAAAATTTTTTTGAGTTTCAGTTCTCAGTATGAGGGGCAACCCTAATTTTTATTTTTTTTAATTTCTTTTGTAAAAATCTTAATGCGGTTCACAGAATACATCTACTCGCCAAGTTTCCACACTGTAGTTCTCATAGTTTCGGCAAAAAGTGGCTGTGACATACGGACGGACAGACAGACAGACAGACAGACAGACAGACAGACAGACAGACAGACAGACAGACATGACGAATCTATAAGGGTTCCGTTTTTACGTTTTACGGAACCCTAAAAACTACGTACATATAATACACGTACGTACGTACGTAGATATAATAACTACGTACGCCACGCGGTGTATCTCGCGGCTTAACAAGCAACTAACCTTAATTTGAAATAACCAAACTCATCTGTAAATATAGGTAACGTACTTACTACGTGTTTAATTCAGATTACTCAGCAGTCGATGCTTTTTATTTTTAACTATCATCTACTCTCGACTTTATCCGAGTTGAATTCAGATAAGGGCTTATTCTAAGAAACTCTACATTTTTTCGGGATAAACAGTATCCTGTTTTACTAATATAAACGAAAATGTATAAGAACCTGAAAAATACTGGTGCTGGACTGCTGGTGAAAGTTCTTCATGGGTAAAGGTTTTTTTTATATATTATAAGGAGACAAAATAAACAAGACAATATATGCCCATAACATCAAAGTGCCACGTTGCTATTTGAAATTGAAGATTCCTAACCTCTACCTTTACCTGAAGTTACGGCTGGTGTAGTCGGGAGAACGGCGCCTGCCGATCCGGAGACCCCGGGTTCAAACCCCACACGCACCACTGTCTTTTCGAAGTCATGTGCGTAATGCCGCTAACTTAAAACGGTGAAGGAAAACATCGTGAGGAAACCGGCATGTACCTAGAATCTTTCGAAGTCATGTGTCATCCACCAACCCGCACTGGGCCAGCGTGGTGGATTATGGCCTTAACTCTCTCCTTGCGAGAGAAGCCCCCAGGTCTCTGCAGTGGGAACGTTTAGTGGGCTGTTGATGATGAACCTCTACCTGGTCGTGCACTGCGCTTGTTACCCAGGTTTAAAACTGAGGCTAGACAGCATCGCATTAAAAGTTTATTTTTAAATCATTATTTTGCTCTAGTTTACCTACCTAATGCACTAGCATAAGATAAAGCAATAAGTTATTTTATCTTAGCGTAGGATGTATTCTAATACTGTATGTAAACCATTTGCAGCATTAATAATTATTTTATTTTTTTAATATTGTTGGACAATTCACACACAACACCATCTGACCCCAAACTAAGCAAAGCTTGTACTATGGCGGCCAAATAGCTGATATAATACTTATATAGTTGTAAATACATACTCTCAGACACAGTGCATTTATTATATTATATTGATTCCTAAGTACTATGTACTAGTTCGGACCTGATGGGTTCAATAATTATGTGTTCATGTTCTTATGACAAATATTTTCAATATTTAGGGTGTATAATTGTATTAGGGTGTATTTGTAAGTATTTACTGTAATATTTATATTTCTCGTATCACAGTAGAGTTTTCTATTTATCTAAATACAAGCTAGAAGTGGGTTCAGCGTAACTATAGTTCAACTATTTATATCTTTGCGAAATAATAAAATTTGACAGCCTGACTAAACCTTGAGAATCAGCCATAACATATCAAGCGGACTTTAATATTATGTCTAAGCATCAATTCGTCACGCTTCGAATCATCTACACTCAACTTTGGCTCATTCATCGAGTCCAAGGCTAAGTTAACTGCCAAATAACTATATGTCATGTCAAAGGTGCGGATACTTGTACGAAAAACACTTCAAACTCTTGACCATCGCCGTAATATTCCAAGCTTATCGGTTTTTTTTTGGATAACTAGTACACTAAAAATGTTTTAATTTTAAGTTTAATCACTGTTTTATGTATTGTTTTGTGGTGTAATAAAGTGTTTTTGTATTGTATTGTATTATATTGTATTGTATTGTACACTTTGCCCTTTTTCTATAGACTACTCGGGCTGCTTGACATCGTTTTATGATTAGCGTTACAATAACTAATATTTAAAAAAAAGATACACATAAAGAGGTTTGATATATTACAGCTGAGAGCGACTTGGTTTCTTCTAGGTACGCATATTGTAACATAAATAAGAAAAAACACCTTTTGACTTGATAAAAATGTCAAATTAGCACCATTTTCGCCAATTTTGCTAACGCGCAAAACACACTTCATTTCGTCCATCTTCAAATGTGACATAACACTTAACATAATAGACCACGTTGCCGGCAAATGAAAATATGATCTAACTTCCGGCAACGGAAGCATTTATGACATCACTTCCTTTTACTGCGCCTTTGACTTTGAGTGGCGATGTTTTAGCTGCAGCCTGAATATATTTGAATTGTTTAAATTGATTCCGTTAGGTCGTGGGTGTTGGGACAAGGTGATAACTTGGCGTTTATTTACCAAGCTTAGCTTTATAATAACTTGGAGAATACATTTATATTTGAATCCTAGTATCCTACTAATATCAATGTTTGGATATTTGGATGTTTGTTGCTCACGTCGCATCCTCTGAACGGATTCAGCTGAAATTCGGAACATATACAGATAATAGTCTGAAAGAATACATAGCTACTTTTTATACCGGGAAAATAACGAGTACGGGAACTGCGCGGGGAAAACCACGGGAAACTGCTAGTGATAGTATAAATACGAAAGCTTCTATGAATGTACGGATGTTGGTTACCATTTAACGCTATAATTACTTACGGGATCTGGATAAAATTTGGCATATAGATAGATAATATTCTGGAACAGCACATAGGTTACTTTTTATCACCTCAAAATAACGGAATCGAGAACTACGCTAGTGAAACCGCGTATTTTTATTTTTATTATTACTTGTTTGGAATAAATCCTATTTGACCTCGCTGGTAGTGAATCCGCACACTGAGCCGATGCTCGTGGGTTTCATTCCCATACAAAACAGACAAAAGGGATTAATATGTAGGTTTTTTCCTAGTGTCTCGGTGTTTATATTTAAAATTATATGATTATCATTTCAGTTATCCGGCTACTTTCGTGAAATCTTTGTTTTAATAAAAATATAGTGAACATTTTTTTTATCAATATATTTTTAAATTCTTAATTCACAGTAAAAAAGGCTCATTATTATAAGAAACTTATTAACACGTAATACGACTATTTCCTAATGTCTGCATTTTTTTTTTAAGTCAAAACTTCTCTTGGCGCGCCACAGACTGATTTTTCGTGGGCTGTGAATTGAATTCTAGCGTCACGCTTGGGAATGACCAGAAATTTTCGGGTAAACTCAGGACCGTGGTACCTCGGGACCAGTTTCACCCGCGTAGTTTCCAAAGTAACCTATCAAATTCTGAGTTATAAGTTTTCACTTCTATCGGGAGTGCCTATGACTGTCATTTTTTTTAAACAATACATATCAAGCGTTCAAACATCAACTCAATCCGTTTACTAAAGCGATCGAGAAATCATTTAAATTTTGATATTTGTTGCATTCGTAGAATATTATATCTGCTAATTAAAAAAATCGTTGTTTATAAATTCTCCGATGTTAGATAATAAGTATTGTGTTACCTTATTGTTTAATTCTCGTTTTGTCCTCGATCTGAAACAAAAAATAAATCATGTTATTATTATTGAAATCTACGTCAGATACACCATAGACCGCATTGTTGCCAACTTCAGACGAGATAGTGATCAAGCGAAACGTTATTAATAATTAAAAATACAATTAATATTTGGTTCATCTTTTGTCTAGTGACTCCCAATGCACGTTTACGACGCTAGATTGAATTGACTAATATTTGACGGATGAAATAATAAGCGCCTATTGGTAAAACTATAAAAATGGAAACAACAGTTTTGTCTGACAATGATAAACTTAAATCTGATAACCACTGATGGTGAGTTTTGGTCAAGGATTAAATCCTACTAATATCATTATGCATTGTTGATGTTTATTTATTCTTTCAAGCAAATAGTACGAAATGTTGTTCATACGTAAAAAATAGTCTGAAACAACATAAAAGCAACTTTTTTCCCGAAAAACTATGGAATCGGGAGCTACGCGGTTGAAACTGCTGAAAGCTACAAGTTATTATTGAATCCATTTATCGCCCTATCAAATTTGAATTCGTCAACTTTTAAAAGTACCTTTTTTACGGATAAGTGTAATAATTTTGTAATATTTTTTCCAAGGTGAACGTTAGATCGGCAAGTTTCTCGTAGAAATTCATGTTTTTCTATGCTTGCTTAGCTTGTAAAAGCGAGTTTTAATCTAACATCATCCCATAACGTTTAATTGAGCTGCATTCCGGTTATCCCGCCCTAAGCAAGGCTTGATCCTTTCCTATAGCTTGTTAGGGTACATCTGTACTTTACGTATAGGGTTGCATTTAATTCTAGCCTCTATTGCATGAGAATAGTTAATGTTATTGTAAAATTTTACAATCACTGTTTTATTAGGATTATTCACAACAGTTACATAATAACTAGTAGTACTTTCACGGTTCTACCCGTTAATGTTACACGGCGTTAAGTTTCCGTCTTTTGATAAAAAATGTTATTTTAAAATCCTAGTTTTGATATCATTTCAGGTCTAATGAACCTACATACATATATGTTAAATGCATAAAGTAACTAACTTCGCATTGACAGTCAAATGTTAACAAACAATAACATATATTAGGGGATAGATCACACAAGGTAAAAAAATTTGGTCATTGCCTGTGTTCGGATTTACTCAAAACAGTTTCTGTTATTTCCATTAGCATTCCTTAGGCATAGAAATTGTGGATATATAATATGTAGATACCTACCACTCTTCGTTCTGGCATAAATAACCAGAATTACCACAGTAAAACACTTACGAAATATCGCCACAAATTTCGTCCTTATTTCTAAGAACAATGTCGTTCAGACAACAAGCAATTGTTCTACAAAAATAGTTACTAGAAAGAGAGATCGTTATAAGGCTCCAGTCTTACACTTGTCTTCAAGCTAAGCTACTAGGTCACCCGTCAGCCCTACAGAATGTGTTAAGCAAGTACAGCTTATCTGCGTCCGTTGACCCCAGATAAGTGTGCAGCGATGTAAACACACTTAGCGTGGAAAAGCTACTCCGCAGGATTAAAATCGCATTAAGGGTCAACGGCCCGGAATGGGAGGTAGTGCCGTTTAGATCCTAGATTCTTGAGCACCGCTTTTCTCAACGGTAAAGGGTAGTTATTTAGACCGTGTTTTGAATATTGGGTTAAATAAAACACTAAGCGAAATAATCGGAGATTGGAAATACTTAATAGTTTTTGTCGTAAACCTGAAGTGGCTGAATATCATTCAGGCCGTTAGTTAATCGGCGCTGTTTAGTATACAGGCGAGATTGTAATATAACGAATGACGAAGCTAGTTACCTGCGAAACATGTACATTATAAATACATCTTTCGAGGACGTAAAGTAAAGGACAAGTACAAGGACGAAAAGTAAAGTACGAGGAAGTAAAGTAGTAATTTCAAACTTTGAAAATGTATACAATTTGTATGCTCTTTCTTTTGTTTTTATTTTTTATTTATTGACGTGTAAGTTGTACATTTATGAATAAAGTACTTTGACTTTGACTTTTGACTTTGGACGTGGGTCATCAACTAACCCGCACTTGGTCAGCTTGGTGGATATCTGTCCATGTGAGAGAAAGCCCTAAGTTCTAGCATTGTAAACATTAAATCGACTGCTACATTTTGAGATAAACTATAAGTTGTAATCTATTGGTCCTACCTAACTACAACTTACTGTAAAGTTACACTACAGAGATATAATAACTATTACTCATTCTCTGGTTTAGTTCACTATCGTACATGGCAGTGCAAAGGCAATAAAGAAATAGATTGAAAGTAATACTAGCCGGTATTTTTATTACGGCAGACCACGGCACTCGTGATTATACCGATATTGTGAAATTCACACTACGGTCTGTGATATAAGTACCGTTGAAAAAAACAACAATACCGATAGAAAAGAAATGTTTAATAAAAATAACATTTATTAGTATATACATTTTACTATGGAACAAAGTCCGGAAGTGAAATCGCTTAAAATAATCTGCTATGCTTTTCGTTTTCTTGAACCCAAAAGGTATTTTGCCAAGGTATTTTTTTTGATAATAAAATATTGAACGCGTTATTTTTTAATTAATTACATGTCTTCTGTGTAATCATTTAGACAACATTTCGGAGAAAAAATACAAATATTTGTATAGTTATGAGCAGAATGCTATCATTCTAAATCACTGAGTATTCAACTTTAAAAAATCTTTTATTGTATGTAAGGTACTTGACCAAAAGGTAGCCGACCAGACACATGTGTGTTTTTCGGACATTTTTGTTTCAATTATTTTAACTATAACATCGTTTAATACTCAATTAGTATGTATAGTCATTGTTATTTAATTAATAACAGATACATTTATAACAGATGAATTAATTAGAGACAGTAATTTCAAATGGTCGATTAGGGATGTGTGGCTCTACAATTTATGATAAACAACTCAAGCAGTATCTGTGAAATCTTTAAGAACACAATTTTTTTGGGTTTTTAAAGACCGTTATAGGAGCATCAGACTAATCCATACAAAAAAACCTAATAAATAAAAAACTAGTAGCACTTCGCGGTTTTTTTTTAATTTCAGTTCCTGTTATTATCCTGTGATAAAAGTATCCTATGTATTATTTCCCCTTCAGCCACTTTCGTAACCGACTGATTCGTAAATTCAGACTATAATCTAACTGTGTCCCAAATTTCAACCAGATCCGTTCAGACTTTCCGATGTAGTTGTTTGTGGCTCGAACATCCAAGTATCTAAACATCCATCCATTCAAACCCAATCAATAGTTTTGCATTTATAACATACGATTAAGGGCTTCTAAATTTGATTTTAAATCTTTATTCTCTCTCCTTGATCAGTAGTTTAAATCAATGTATATTCTGAGTAGAAAAATTATTTTGCTAACCGTACCTAGAATAGAAATAAGTAAATTGCTTCGGCTCAAAGACATACGCGAACAGTCAAAATCGGGCCCAAGGTTCACGTACACAAAATTTGTTTAAAATATTTCGACCAGCCTCATAATCTTAGTAATTATGATAAATGACGCCGTGATTTATACGCCTACACATAGTAGAATCAAGAAAAGACCGTTCGTATACGAACATATTCGTATACGAAATATTCGTACATTTTCGTAAAACGAAAAATTCGTGTTCGAAAAAGACGACATAGAAATTCTCGGAAGTCGCGTCGGTCTAACAAAATTGTACGTGACTTTGGGATAACGGTGTTAGACACATTTTAGTGTTTACTTTGTTATAATCAATTTATTTTAACACTAGGATGACATAGAGACAGAGATTGAGGGAGAAAATGAGAAAGAAACAACCGTTTTTCCGTGGTAACAAAAACAAAAAAAAAGAAAAGAATTAACAAATATTACCTACATACGTTGAATCTGTATTTCTTTATTTTCATTTTAATGACAATATAGTTAGTCTACTTGTGTTCGAACGGTGTTTTAATAACATACTATTTTATTTTAACCTTTAGTTATAAAAAAATATTATGCAAGGTTAATTGACAGCACAGATTAATTTACAAGAATCCTTTTTATGTTCAATCGTTTTATTTCTGTAATCTGTGTGTTCAATAATCAAATCAAATCAAAATCAAAAAACTTTTGTTAACCATAATATATACATTCATACAGTTTTAACATATTAAACAAAATTTCTTAAATCATAACACAATGCCTTGTTGATAAAAACTGTTCTTAGTAATGACTGTCTTAATAATAAACCTAAACATCAATTTAGTAATTAAACTACAAATGGTCCTAGAAAAATCGTATTGTGTAAAAATCACCTACCACGCTATTTAAGCAACCACGTTTATTTTTTTATTAGACACAGAAATAACTTTAAACAAGGAAATCGCTAACTTAAATTCTAAATCAAAGCGCTGTATCACTTCACGCACGTACAAGCAACTAATGTCAAGAGCTCAGTGATCTGTTATAATTGGCCAGGTACCTATACATAATAATAATCATAGCCAATCTTATCCCAATTAAGACCCCTGTACCCTGTACCAACAGTTCCTCTGAACAAGTAATGAAAATACAAACAATGAGGTTTGAAGTCGTGTTAAGCTCATCGTCACAGTCTCACGTAAATCTATACTTAATGTTATTAAGCTGAAGAGGGTTTTTTTGTTTGAACGCGATAATCTCAGGAACTACAGGAACGATTAAAAAAATATTTCCTTGTTGGAAATGTCTGTGAACCCTGAGTGTTACAGGTTATATATTATGTATCATGGGCCGCTAGTGGTAACTATGTGAATGACGTATACAAGTATTAACTCATATCACTTCCTAGCTCTCGTTACTCGAATATTTATGATGATTTTTATCTTTGTCCTGTGATTTCTATGAAAACATCGCCCTTCGTAACAAAGTGGGCATTACTGCTGGGCGGTAGAATGAAAAAGTAGCAAAGGTTAATAGCAGCTGTTTCCATTCTTTCTTTAAACAAAATAAAATATAAAAATGTGTTGGATACATTAAATAGGACTTATGAAGGTGGCGACGTAACGACAGGGCTTATTTATGAAGTTAATTAAGTTCTGTGTAATGAATATTTTCAAAATGAGTTCAAATCGCAAAAGCTTAAAACTATATTTACTATGTTTGGTATTTCGAATGTCGTGTGTGTAGTCTAGTTAGGTTTTATTTTAAAACCAATGACTTTTAGACGTTAAGTAAGCGGTCATGAACTGGACGTGATTCGATTTGAAATGTTTTTTGCGTTTATTAACGCAACATCACGAGCACAACTTGCGGAATATTCTAAAAGATACATTACTTTGAACTTTAACTCATTGAGATAGGAATTATATTTGAACAGCGGGTTCTAGTCGGTTTCCTATGTGTGGACTTGAAACATTCGAAATATTTTATTGCAGAAAACAAGTGAAACAAACTAATTATGTTATTTCTAGATGTTTCTTTTATCTATTTAGCATCAAATGATCGATTTGTAACCATCGTATTGTTGTCATTTAAACAATTTAGAAAGAGTAAATTGAGAATTGAATATATCGGTGGACATTGTTCATTCATCCATCCATAGAGTTCAGAAAAATATGTTCTTAATTATATGCATCTAGCAACAAATTAAGCTAATCTTGTATGGTGGGTGATATAATACACGTATAACTAGTATCTGTATTTGACTTCTTCTGCGTAGAATAAAAAACGAAAATTCCCAAAATATATCTGAATTCACTTGGGATAAAATTAGTCTACCTATATGTTTTTCCAAACGATCTGAGTTAACAATTTCAGCCTAATTAATGAATCCTTTCAGCTTCTACGACGTGATCGAACAACAAACATCCAAAATTTCAGTTATTACTCACTCATTTATTCTCAGTTATTATAATATTTTGAAGATATTATATCCTTATGCCATTATCTGACGCCAATGCCTAATGTCGACACAAAACAACATTTTTTCTGTAACGATTTTTCACATATTTTCTTGAATTTACTTACCACAAATTAGGCTTTACTCGGTAACCAAATTTATAATAAATAGATATTATTTGAAAACAGTTAACTAATACATCAATATTTGAGTTGATTGTCCAAACTATGATGAGTTGATTGTGCAACTTTAGATAAAGACTCTATTCTTTTTACAGCATATTTTTTCGCAAATTAAATACAAATACTTATTTGTTTTAAATGAAACGATACACTATAAATACAACACTGCTCTTACACGTATGTAGATACTTTAAGCGACAAACAGTCAAAATATTCTGGTAAAGTTTGTTTATAGTCCATCGCAGGAATGTTCTCTATCTTATCACCTGACACATATTTCATCAAATCTTTTCAAACATTTCGACAAATTCCTTTCTTATCGGTTCGAAATTCCAGTGGGATTTTGCAACCTCATATTGGTAAAAGTAAATCTATTTTTGGGTTTTACTAAACATCCGTGTTTATCATACTTATTGAAACAATCCTACAAAAATAATTGAGCTGAAATCTAATAGAGGCAGTAACTTTATTTATTATTTAGCTACTTTGTAAACGTTAATAAACGCAAAAAGTGGGTATTTCACTTGCTCCAAACATGTTTTTGCTATCAGCATTCTTAAGTTTCAAATTAAATTAGGGGCATTGACGTATATACGAGTACTTACATATATTGATAGCCTGCAAATCTTTTGTTTCTACGTTTATACGAATGACGTATATTACTCCATTCTAATCTCTATTATCCCCACCATTGCCTTGTATTACTAGTACTTGTTTACAGCATGTCAGGTAATTAAAATCTTGTTTGCCTTTCTACATAAAGCGGCTCATAATTCTACCTTAGACAAAGCAAATTGTGTAGCCTTGTCCATACAAATTATTGCTCGTTCTAAAGGAAAAGTGAAGTTTCCAACTGATTAGTAATCCTTTCTATGGAAGTTTTTTTTCTATTTATGTTGTAAAAGTGTATGATTCATAAGTCTATATTTCAAATACAGATTACGACTATGCATTTTTAATGTATACTTTTGCCCGGTGTTTAGCAAATGTTAAGATAAACGGTTATGTTTATACATATAATCTATATGTCTTGCATCTAGCCTTTGGTATTTAATCTCATCTCTACTCTTTATATCTTACTAAATACTTACACTGAAGAAATCTAAACTATCTTGACATCTGGCCGATTTTGTATTACAAACATAAAACCGCATTTGCAAATGTTGATCTTCAAAAAAAAAACAATAAATAAATTCTATTCGATCAAGTTCACATACGAGTATGCTGCACAATTTTGAAAATATCTAATTGAACCGGATAATATAAAATCATATATAAAATCATTTTTGACATCCCGAATGCCAGCGGACCGATCCCCGATCTAACACAGGTTCATCATAAATCGATCAATTAACATGAGTTGACCTCCATGACGTGAAGTTAGAATAATCAAATCGTCGGGCCATGATCGAATCATGGAATATGATCGAAGGATGATCGTTCAATTAAGGAAGAATTATTTTTTATTGCAGCACGTGGGTGAAGTTGAGAGTTATGAATGGCAATAAATTTTGATTTGAAAGTGGATATCAATTTTGTGGTTGTAAATTTTCGATAAAATTGGCATAATTGTAGCTTTAATTCTACTACAATCCTTGTGTTCGCTGTCTAATTGATATGTTAAAAGCGGAGAACTTTTTTTTGTGAGTGGGTTTTAATTCGTATCACAACTCTGTAACAACGCTCGAGTTCTACAGAAAAATGAATAAATTAAACCTGTAGTAAATACATTAACGGGATAATATATCGGCTTCTTTTTATCCCGTTAAAATTAATAATACCTGAAAGAGGCCTACTAAATGAAATGATCTATTTTCTTGAATCATATTAGGCAAAAATAACGTTTAAACTGGTTTACACACTAACAAAATTATTATCATACACATTTTTGTGCTGGTTTTGACCTAATTTGTAGCTACGTAATTGTAAAAAAAAATTGCGTTGCTAATTTCCAACTACCGACTTAATTTTAAACTGAATAACTTTGAATGTTATTATTCTGCATATATTTCCTAAGAAACATATGTTTATATCTGTCTTGCCTAATGTAACACAGCGTAATTAAAAGGTCAATAAAGAATCTGAATCTGATGTAGTTTTTGTGAAAAACTGTTAAGCTGCGATACGCAGCTAGTTGAAAATAAAACAGATTTCGGTGCAAACGAGATACTCGTAACAATGCAAATGGCAATCTTAGATTCAAATCTGCGAAATTACCAGAATTTCTTGTTTTACGTATGATGGGTGATGTGATTCCAGCCTTGAGAAGAGACAGGTGCGGAATTTACGACAATGTATGGCCACTTATATGCGGAATATCTGATCTTTCAAATGGCTGTGGTTCTTGTAAATGATTAAATCATTATGCATCTGCGTACTTGCGTTATACGCCTAGGTAATATACATATGTTGTACTCGTATATTGTACTAAATTAAATTTAAGTGGAATGAAATGCATTGTGTAGTGGCAATTACAATCTGTTAACCGAATAAGTTGAGATAGCAAGGTTTTCTCGAGAGTTTTTCACTATACGAGAGATTACTTACAGTGGTTTTTCAAACATTTTTTCAAAACTTATGTAAGCCTGCCCAAATTGGTGTTAAATTCTACTAATATTATAAATGTAAATGTATGGATGTTTGGATATTTGGATGTTTTTTGTTCAATCATCACGTCCTAACGTATGAACGGATCGGGCTGAAATTTGGAACACAGATAGATTATAGTCTGGAAGAACACATAGGCTACTTTTTATCCCGGAAAACAACGGGAACGGGAACTTCGTGGGTAACACTGCGAGGCGCTGCTAGTATCTAGATATTTAATACACATTTTAATTCTGATTTTTAGGCCAATAGAAAAATAAAGCAAACATTTTTGTGTCAAACTATAGTTTTCCATTACAACGAGTCAGTGGGGCATTTTAATCGTTCTAATGGAATCGATCAATTTAACGAGGTCGCCATAACCACCGATAAATCAAATCAGTCATAGGTATTGGCTCTCTGGGTTAATAGTGCAGCGATAAAACTCGCGTCCACGCCCGTTCAGATTGCTGAATAATTTAATCGTGTAACGGAACTAAAGGCTTACTACGAGTAGGTTGGAAGTTTTACTATTAAACTTGAATTTTTGAAGTAAACATTTAATAAGCTGCCTAGAAAAAATGAATATTGTAAAAAATATGGCGTGCGTTGACGCTAGGCAGAGCCTGCGTTACCATCTCATTCATTAGGGTATAAGTACGAAAACAAAAGTATGCAAGTATTCTTGAGTGAGTGCGTGTGTGTGTCTCATTCGACTCTAGAATATCGGAAAATCTGTGTGTATTAATTTATGCCTATAAAGTTTTGAAAACTACATTGTATTTGGTTATGATAACATTTGATCACCTGCGTGCAAAACCGAGGGTTACCATACCATACTTGTCATTCATTCTTATTTTGACATTTACATGTCAATTTCCAATGTTAGTAAAAATTTAATAAGTGGCTACCTTAAAAGTAGGTCTGTGTTACAATAGGTGTATAAAATAAATAAGAAGGGATAAAGTTCAAGATAAATGTCGACGGAAGTATCCATTTTACCGAATTGTATAGGACCGACTTAGCAGCAACTCGGATAAGGTCAGTCCGCCATTTACACGCTCATCTTCTTAAGGTCAACTAGCTTCAGCAGGTGTTAGCTGCATTGTTAAAATGCTTCGTTTGTTCCGTTTAGTTTTTATTATTTCATACCTAAAGAGCACGATGAGATCTAGAATACTTTTGAGTAGCATTGTGTATCGACTCCCGTCATTCCTCAGTTTAACTCTTTAAGGATTCACCATAGTTGGTCTAAGGTTTAACTACGACACGGGCTCGCTCCACCATTTGACTACGGTTTTAATTTCCCGTAATCCCATTATTTTTTTTAATTGATGTGAAAGTTCAAATGTTTCTTACACAATCACGTATACGGAACGGTTGAACCGATCGGATTGAAATTTGGAACACAGGTTACAGTCTGGAATGGCACATAAGCTAATAAGTTATTATCTCAGGAAAATAATGAGAACTGCGCGGATAAAACCATGGGGCATTGGTAGACTATAATAGATACTAATAAGTATAGTGAACAAGCATGATGAGTTAAATCAATGTTAATTTTTATTAAATACATAAAAAATGTAGTCGGTCGAACCTTTTTGAAAAGCAAGAACAAAACTGATTAACATGAAATTTGTGTTCAAAACATTACGTTACATTGTTTCAATAACCCACATCGTTTAATTAACACACGACATCCTTCCAGGTAGGTACCATCAAATGAGACTTTATAGCTCATCAAGACCAACATGGCCGCCGATAAAATCAGCGACGGAGACACTCCCTAACACAATAAAATCTTCAACTTTCATTCAGATAAGGTGGGTAGTCATAAAACCTGATTTCACGCGGTTTGCCGCAAATTTGCTGTTGGCGTATGTTAATATTCACTTTCGTCCTTGCCTCTCGGCACAAATACCTATCTCACCCAGTCACGCGTAGAGTTTCCAACTTCTAGATATTTTGTATGTTAAGACTATTAATATTAAACTTGTGACATTAGAAAAGAGAGAAAAATATGAGACTTTTTATTGCCATTAATTTTATGTACTCCACTACTGCCGTCTTGCGGGTAAACCAAACTAGCCCACGCTACGGCTAGAACGAAGCATTTGAAGTGAAGTCATAGATTCGAATCCTGTCTTCACTTCCTGAGTATTTTTCAAGTGCAAATTCACAAGTTTGTTTTTGTCATCACTACTGGCTTTAACGGTGAAGAAATGAGAAGAAACCTGTACGTTCCAATAAGATATCTTTCGTCGACATTCGTCTTCCTCACATATTTGGCCATCATGGTGGATTATGGCTTTACTGTCTCCTCGTTACAAGGCTCCAGAACATAAACTAGACCTCACTCTAGACACTCAACTAAACACTTTCGAATACTTACAACTCACACAACTGCACAGATATCGTTTTATAAATATGCACAAAATGTTTTATTAGATGTTTGTAAAAATACAATAATATTGTCGTTCGATTCCGGCAACCAACATGGTATTACAATTTTCCAACAGATTACGGAGTAAATGGAAATAAATGTTCCATAGCTAAGAATACCGTACGAGTAATGTTACAGTTTCGCTAATATTATGCTTCACAAATGCACCACTATTATGGTAACCCTAGCACCCGACAATTTGCATATGTTTGTGCATTGGTCTGTTGTCTCCGGCGCGACCTCAAACTGGGGAACGTGAGAGAAAATGTAGCTTAGGTGTTGCCATTATCCATCTAATAGTCGTCGATTATTACAATCTATAAACATACTTTGTCGTCACAGAAAGTGCTAATTTATGTAGAGCAAACAGACGTATACAAAGCCTTTGTATTTATCATTCCTGACTTAAATACTCAAACAGTTGTATAGTAACTTTAGAAACTTTCTTATATCCATTACAAATCTTGATTATGCACTTAACATAATATGCTCATAAACGTCACCAAAACCAATATGTGACTTAAGAAATTGTAATATTTTGGTTCATGGAAACAGAATACATTTTCGGGATGAGGCGGTAGGTAAGTATTTGAAATAGTGTAGTTTTTTTGTAGTGGTAGGACTCTTAGCAGAGTCCGCCTGGGGAAGTAGCACACCTTTGCCAGTTATTCTACCGCCAAGCAGTTATGTGCAAACATTACTGTGTTCCGGTTTGAAGGGCAATGTTTCCAGAGAAATTACAAGGCTTAGAGATATAACAACTTAGATCTCTGGGTGACGAGCGCAGTGCGGTGCTAGGTAATGATTTGGGCTGTTCATGTTCCAATAGCTGCGTGTCACTGTGCTATTATGTGGCAGGCATGTTGCTTACCATCAGGCACATGTCCAGCTCGTCTCGTCACTCTTTAGTTAAAAAAAAACACAAGTTAGCATTATAAATTTTGCTGCACATTGACTGTCATTTAAGACAATTTTTAATGCTATTCACAAGCACGTATGCGCGCATACGCACATTCACGTGCACACGCACACACACACACCGTTATTGTGTGTGTAAATACACTCAAATTTTCGTTTTAATCGTCATTCAATGCTCTATTAAACTCTATTTGATCAAGGGCTAACAAATAAGATATGTGTATGAATGTGTGTCGAGTCTTAACATTGCCATTAAGTCAGATGGAAAGTGCAAAGTGAGTACGCAGGTGCAGTCAAGATTTCCTTTGAGATTTCCAAATGTAGTTATCTAAGTTGCTATCTTTGTCCTCGTTGGTGGTAACTTGTCCAAATGTTGACTGTTGATATCTCAAATCTTTACAAAACTATTGTAATGTTGTATAGTCAAGTTCCATTCATGCACAAACTTTATATCCTTACTTTAAAAACCAGGACACTTACTTTATTTCTACGAAAAATGTAATTTCGAAATGAATTAACTAGCGACTTTCCTACTCCGGTTCTACTTCATTTCGTCACTAGCGGCCCGTTCCGGCTTTGCTCGGAGCCTATGACACTCAGCAATAATGTGGCTTTCTATTGGTGAAAGAATTTTTAAAATCGGTTCAGTAGATCCCGAGATTACCCCTTACAATTTAACAAACACACAAACTTTACTTCTTTATAATATTTCATTTCGTCATTAACATTTAAACGGACTAAACGACGGATCGAAGTAGAAGCGGAGTAGGAAAGTCGCTTATTTCTAAATTACATTTTTCGTAGAAAGAGAGTAGACGTCTAGGACTTATGGCAGTTAGCCTTGTCTCACATTACTGCAAAAATGCAAATTATTCGGTTCAATAACTGATTAAGGTGTAGTACTTCCTACGGTAGACTTTGTAAAGTATCCTACCATTACAATAAACTTAATCTTATTAAATTAGGCAACGATGTACGTAACATAGTTTCGATAATGTTTAGATATGTTAGCGAGCGTGTGCAAAGCAGTGAGGCACTTTTACTTAGCATTATCACGCTAACACGCTTGCGTTTCACGGACAGACATACCCGTTCTCAATGACTTATTTTTATAAAAATTTAAACTACTATAGTTAAGTAGTTTCTTTTCTTTTTGTTTGAGTTAAATGTAGCTCATAATCCATTGAATAATTGGCTATTTTTTTTTAATTGGCGGACATCTCCCTCTTAAAAAAAATGGTTGTCTATAAAGTCGGTTTACTGACGATAGTTGAACGTGACAACGTCTTAAGAAAATACTGATTGTGTTAAGCGCCATCTAGGTAAAACATTCTGAAGCTTTTTGAAAAGCTGTTCAAAGCGCCATCTCTGGGTACATCATTGTACTAGCACAAGTTCTTAACTTCATATCGTCGCTTTTCTAAAACATGGACAGACTCCTTGAACGTAATACACATTTCACTCACTAGATGGTGCGAAAAGTAATAAGGCGAGGTAACGGTGGTAAATATTATCTATTCTATGGCGGTAACGTTACATGACGTCATGTTTTGCGGGCGTGCAGCTGGCTTCATCGAATTATAAGACGTTATCACGTCAAAAATCCCTCGTAGCCCAAAACTTAGTAAATCTTGTGTTATGGGTATGAGGTGAGGCATCTGCGTTTATATAATTATTACCTTATTGATGTATGTTATTTCATATGCGTTACTTCATCATTTTGCAAAAAAAATTACGATACATTAAATACAGGATATACAACAAATATATTTATGTAATGTACAAACTTTGCTTAGTTTGGGAGCAGATGGTGTTGTGTGTGAATTGTCCATCAATATTTATTTATTCAATGCATTACAGAGATACAAGGATTGTGGCATCTTCGTAAGATTTTTAATTTTCTCTTGATTAGAAAATAACTAGCTTCCTATGGTTAATACAATGTATAGAAAACTCACTGCCTACTCAACCACGAAACTAACGTAAGATAGTTAAATCTCGAATACAATTAACCTATGTAACTATGGTAATAAACACAACTCAATACGGATTATTTTTCTGAATGATACTGTCAGATAATTTGTGGTTGTTTGAAAACGCCAACTATACCTACCTACTAAGATATTGCCACAGAAATCTAAATAATAAGGTAATAGAAATGGCATAACTCTCAAATTACTTGCAAAACGCTTGTCGCCACATTTCCCCTACCCCCGCGATCACTACTACATGCGCGTAGTATTCAAATAGAGCTCCACTCACACACCAATAGCTGCACATTATCAACCTGGGTCTGTGATTGCACCACACACATCCATAAACGCTTATCAGTGAACCTACTAATACATTGAAAAATTAACAATTTTTCACATATACGCTAGTGCTTGACAAAAATTAAAACATATCGATATTTCAAAGTACGGTCCAATTTTAACATTCGATAAAGGTTATTATTGATTTCATTAATTAGGTGTATTACACTACAACAAAGTCGATATGCCTACCTATAAAATAAGTGAGTCACATGGGGTATACTATTGTTTCGAAAACTGAACTATGTAATTCTGACACCACATGGGCTTAGGTATAGTTGAAGAACAAAGGTTGTTGTATATTTTGTACATCGAGCAACTCGATCTTCCGCGCAAGCACGGAAGGGAAGTAGCCTTTGCTAAAAAATATTGTTCAAATCTTTCTGTCATTTCTTGCGGGAGGGGAAAGTTGCACAATAGCGTAAAGCCGCACTATTACATACAAAACATACCTGTACCGATCCATTGCCGACCATACTCACACAGCCAAATCACTAACACATAAAAAATAAAGCACCATTCACAAATCTAGCCCCGCCCTCAGTGTATTCCACGCCACAGTATATTATCAAACTCCATGGTCCACGCGGACTTGTACTTTGACAGAGGTGAAACGCTGTGTATGCCTACTCCCTTCCGTGTTGCTCGCTGATTTTGTATGAAAACTAATAAAGTCTTAAAAATAAAAGCTTACAATAGATAAATGCTGCCTCAGTTATCTTAATATTTATTTTGCACGGACGAACAATCGCACGTTATAGCCAGTATGTATATACTTTTGTTAATAATTAATGAATTATGAAGTAATGTTTACCGCGAATTAAAAGATTGTACGTACGGGTGTAATGTTAATTGCGTACAATTTTTTTATCGATTTATTATGTTACTTTATCGATAAAACTATGTAAAATTCATAATAAAATTTTCATCGTTTATTTTTGGGAAAGTAAAATTGGACCGTCACAGCACTAACTCACAATCGCTACCTGCGGTTGTACCATGGAAGATTAGAGGTTATGACGATATCTTTAATTTTACATTACATTGCTGTTTATGCTTGTACCACTTTAGATGTTAATGAATGTATGCAGCAATGGTATGCAAAATGACGATCACACCAAAAATGTATAACTATCATAGTGAATCATTGGGCTCAATTTATTTAATTAAAAAATAGAATTAAAATAAAATAAAATACCTATCAGTGAAATGTAATCTCATTATTGGTATAATTGCAAGTTGTGGAAGAACTTCCACAGTTGTTTATGCTGCATAACACAAGTTTTTAAAGATGATTCACGCCTGCCGGTTCGAACAAGACTAAACTACAATTCGAGCACTGGTGGCCTACAAGTCACCTGTGCGGCGACAATGTCACGCGGTCATGCGACTTCTAGTACCTTATTATTTAGATTTCTGTGGATATTGCTGTTAACTGACGCCCAAAATTCAGTTCTTCGATATTGAAACTAAAATGTTTTATTATTATGTTTACGTAGTGCATTTTATCCACTCTTTTCTATGTCATGTCATAAACAAGCGCATTGTTTGGGCCAAACTATTTGTGTGTTGATTCAACATGATGTGTTTACCAACAAGGAACGAGGCAACAGAGTACGAGGTATAATCGGTGAGCCTGTGGAATGCGACCGGACAGCGGCTAGCCTTGGGCGGAGGGCGCCGCTCGCCGCATAGACAATACTACGATCTACGACTGGGCAGCCAAAGCCAAGGTAGAACATACGAGAACAATTATGTAGAGAGGTCCTAGTAATATTCTAAATGCGAAAGTATATATGCGATAAGATCTTTGGACCTTTGTTGCTCTATTCAGTCCGAACGTCTGAACGGGACAGAACGTCTACTCTCTTTCTACGAAAAACGTAATTTCGAAATTTCGAATTTACGAAATTCGCGACTTTCCTACTCCGGTTCTACTACGGTAGAACCAGAAAGAGCGAGTAGAACCGGGAGTAGAACTGGAGCAGCAAAGTCGCGAGTTTATTCCGAAATTATGTTTTTCGTACAAAGAGAGTAGATGTCCAGGTTGAAAATTAGAACATAATTAGAATACGATGTAGAATTAGACGGATTAGACATTTAGAACGGGAACAGGAATCCAAAAATCTCACGAGATAAATATATAACTTCGGAACACTACATTCAACTAAATGCACAGATAGAAAAGTGATATTATCAGAGCATTATTCTAACACTCTTAAAAGATTATCAGAGACATAAAAATTTAGGAACAATTTAAAGCAGTCATAAAGATTAACGAAAAATTCCACGCAAAATATCGGATATTCTATCGTATGTGTGTCTGTTCAGAGTCCACTCAGCCTTGATAAAAACACCATAATGTATTCAGGTAATTATCACCACAATTGCTATCTAAATTGCTACGACTTCCTGTACAAGTTTGTTTTTAAATACATGCTGAGGATGATATCACTGGGCGTAAGTGCGGTTTGCCATTTACACGACCCCAATGCTGTGTTTAGCATGTTTTAAATAATCTGCACCAAGTTACTGACTTCGGCACAGTGAATTCTGTTACTTAAGGCAATGAAATAAGAACTAATATGCATTTTGTGTCGGACTTCTTGTGATCTGTAGTTTTAAACCACAATCTGAGACTAACCTCTTTATTCCAAAACTTAACTTTGCGTAACATTTTGACTGTTTAAATTATTCTGATTTCACAAAAGTCGAAAAGTTTAGAAAAAGGAATATAATATCGAAAAGTTTATATAAATTTGACTATGCTCAAAAACTTTTTCGTTCGCAAACATTTGTGACACGGTGGTACCGAGCCTGTTGCTAGCAAATACACTTTGGATATTTACAGAAACCATATCGATTCTTTACGAACTGTTACAACCTTAGTACCACGGTTCCTGCAGAAATTCAACTCCTCCATTGACATGAAAGTATTGATTCTGCAGTATTTTGCCTTTAAATTGACAACTTTTTGCGTGTCTCGTACTCCTCAGTTCAGGGAAGGTTACTCAGATTTTCAGCCTACGGACCTAGTTTACGCCCACTGGACCTGAGAATTTACAGATCCCAAGAGAAGTGCTGCGCAACACTATTTCTTCTCTTCGATTTGGTTCAGGAAAAGCCTCTATTTCTTAAATTTATTAGAATAGTTTTTGTGTTAAATAAATTAAAACTAAAGGCAAGCCCTACTTTTATGTAGTCAGTGAAGTTCGACCCAACATAACGTATACATTACATCGAGTGAAGTAAATATGTTTACAAATTCTTCTGATCAAAACAAGTTTAAGTTGAAGGCGCGGCGGGTAGTCTAGTGCCTATTGTATGATTACCTCAGCCATGGTCAGGCTTTCGCCAGCTAGGCAAGTCAGAGGTCGGAGCTTGAAAGGCGATCGTAGACAAGACAGAACTAGCCGCTCTCACATAGTACCTAGTTGTAAAAAGTTTCTTTAGAAACGTAATCCACTTTCCACAGTTTTACGAAATATCAAAACTAGGGATGAGGCAATTCTAGGGATGAGGCTTTTTTGTTTTCTATAACAATTGAACTAAAATTCGAACTCAATCAACAATAAACATCAATAATTGTTACAAGCTATGACAGTCGTTCACTAAGCTAATAGTTTACACGTAATTTATTACGGAATAAATACCATAGTTAAATGATCGAGTTAGCAACAATTTTGGAAGTATTCTGAAACTTAACTTTTGTTTTATGTTTCCACAGATGCAAACATTACGCCCAATGACACCCAACTATTAGTAAACACGAGTAAATAGATCACCAGCCGATTTGTCAAGCACTTGGCCAAGTTGCAGGTATCGAGTGGCCAATTACTGCTAATGAATCGATACCGGAAAATCGATGTTGTAATCGAACGCAGCGCCGTGATAATAGAGCTCTTCGACTTCTGACGAGCCTTTCTTTGTTCAATCAATTGTGTGGTATATTTTTACTTTCGTAATCTACGTTCGTTTCTCTTGTTAATTATAATTTAACAGAAGATGAAGTGGAAGTACTAATGCTGTCGTCTCTATTAACGTCGCATAACATCCGCAACCTTTTCTGGGTTCGATTCCCATCCAGGAAATATATTTGTATGATGAATGCAAATGTTTGTTCTGTTCTTGGGTGTTTCTATGCCTCATAAGCATTTATTTATAATTTTATTATTTAAGTATATTGTACCTACCTATCTATTATATTAAACTAGTAAGACTAGTAACGAATTATTTGCATTATGACCTTTTTGACGATGTTAAGTATTATGAGCGCAAGGTAAAAAATATGGCGTTCAACAAATTGCGTTACATTAACAAGCAAATGTATCTACTGTCAATCAAATTAAAGTTTTAATTAGTTTATTTGCTTCATGCAAGTAATTAATTTTGTAGTTTTCATTGTTTTTTTTTTAAATATTGTCTAATGTAAATATATATTCAGTACCTACACACTTGGTATCAGTGACTCGGTCATAACTATTTACGTTTTTTGGTACTTTTCAATGTTTCAATGTTTTTTCAATTATATTTGAATAATTTCAGAAGAATTTCTAAACGAAATCATAGTTAGCAATATTAGTAAGTATTACTTGTCTCATTAGTGAAGTTTCTTGAACAAGTTAGGGGAGACCGAGGAGTGTTGTGACAATTTTTACTTAGAGCAACATATCTCAATAAAGAAACATACCACAATTATAAACGTTATGCCAAAATGTATCCCAATTATTACTCTTTTAAAAATAGTAATCAAAAGCAATTACAATTACATGGTGACTGATAAAATCCACGAAAACTGAAAATACTCCTATTGTCACAACTCTCCTAACACCAAGGTAAGTTGTAACAGGTACCAAGGTTAGTTGTGACAGCTGTGTACCTAGACTACATTTGACCGATAAATATATTTTTGTAATTAACAAAACACGTTTTTGCATAAAAGTACTTTCATTTTCAAAATAATAGTAAGAACCGATAACATGAAGTATTAAACATCAAAATAACAAGTATTAATTATTTTATCAGTAGGTATTTAGTAGTGGTAGGACTCTTGGTAGAGTCCGCCTGGGGAAGTACCACACCTTTGCCAGTTATTCTACCGCCAATCAGTAATGTGCAAACATTACTGTGTTCCGATTTGAAGGGCAATGTTTCCAGTGTAATTACAGGGCTTAGAGATATAACATCTTAGATCTCTGGGTGACGAGCGCAGTGCAGTGGTAGGTAATGATTTGGACTCTTCATGTTCTAATAGCTGCGTGTCACTGTGCTGTTATGTGGCAGGCATGTTGCTTACCATCAGGCAAATGTCCTGCTCGTCTCCTCACTCTATACTATAAAAAATAGTTACTTAATGAGATCAAAATCAAATCTAAAGAATCATAAATCTAAATATAATCTGACAAACAGTTATGACAGACGTATTGTAGCTCGCCCCCAGTGCAATCTTCATGAGACCAGTCTTTACATTCCAAGCACTGAACCCACTTCTCATTTGGTCAGCTATAAAATTCCAGCACAAGCAATAATGAGCATTTTTTGCATCTTCTTTGGCATGTTCTGCACTTTTCTTGTTGGTCTGCTACTTGGCTTTTTTCGGTTTCTTCTTTTCTCCATTTAAAACACGCTTTTTCACACTTTTTATTTTTCTTTTGGCTTCTATGATATCTATTTCATCTTCTGTAGGTGTGTCTGTAAGAATAGCTGATTTGATATTGCGTTTATTAGGTTGAGTATTTTTGTCTTGGTGGAGCCTTTGGCAACAGCTTACTGATTCTGGCAAAAACATTTATCTCAAAATTAGGTTGTAAAAATTGACAGAAACAAACGAGCATATTATACATATTATACAAACATTAAAAAACATTGTTGAAACCAATTAAAATAAGCTAATTTATATATATTACTAGCTGACCCCGCAAACGTTGTTTTGCCTTAGTGAACAACCCTTGTCACTTAGGGGTATGAAAAATAGCTAGTAGCCGATTCTCATACCTACAGAATATGCGTATAAAATTTGGTTAAAATCAGTAAAGCCGTTTCGGAGGAGTAAGGAAACAAACACTGTGACACGAGAATTTTATATATAAGATATTCATAATTCATAAAATAAACTTAAATAGGAGAGTTGTGACAGCGTGTCACAATTCTCCTAGGTGCCAAAAATTGCGAGTTGGTTAGAATAATAATTCATAATTTTAAAACATGATGGAAACATAGGAAGACAATGCCACGATTTGAAACATCAAAAGCCACTCAATACATGGATAAATAGCCTAATCATGTGAATGCAATATGTCAGTACATATAAACAATCAAAATTTCAATAAAAAACTTACTTTTCGGTTTTTTTTTCATGCAATCGTCGCACTCGCATAACTGCTTGCCATGAACCTCTGGCGCGTACCGTATCAACTAGCGTGTCTCTAAAGAAACAATTGGGCCGTATTGCCAACTCGCTAACGGTCATAGGTTCCGAGTTATCGTCTTTGTCACAACTCTCCTCTGTCACAACTCACCTTGGTCTCCCCTACTGTCCAATGGAAATGAAAACTTTCACAGTTGGTGCGAAAGCTCACGTTGTTAGTTTGTCAGCAGACATTATGCCGTAAGTGTTTTTGTATAGTTAGCACTTGATTCTCCTATTATAGAATGGTATGCAATATACTTAAATATGTTGTCAGTATGGGTACCGCAACCATTGGGAAATTTTTCGGGCAATGAAGACTGCTTAAAGCTTGTTTGGACGTTCATGTAAAATCAAATTACTTTTATACCAACTTTGTTTACCGTTCTACTTATTAATTAATTAATTAAGACTATGTTCGACTGTATTTTTTCCGTATCACCGATTGATTTGATCACAATTTTTCCGTTAAATAGGCATTATTGTGAAATTTATTATGTGTGTCGGTTTTGGTCAAGTTGTGAATGTTTGTTTTTACAGATTACATGCGTTTTAAAGATTTTATTCGAGAAGACAGAGTGGTTTCAGTTAACATCCTTTGTGACAGTACATCTATTTTTGTTTAAATACAATAATATCAAATAAACATCTGTACTTAGACGTACCTAATAGTCGCATTTTACTCAAACACAGGGTTTGGGTAAACACTAAAACAGCGAAAAAAATACAAATTTAATACATTTTGTCAAGTATAAAGCATTAATTTGTAAGGACCGGATGTACTTCAACGATTAAAGAACTGGTCCCACAAAATTTGTTTATATTTATGAGTAAAACGCGACTCCTTCGTCGTAGTAAAGGTTTTCTTTGCGATGCTGGACGTACGTACATGTCTGACTAATTTTGTTACACAGATTCATAGCTCCTTTACTGTTTATATGATTTGCGTGCACGCTATTGATGAGCACAACTTTCCTTCGCAAGCCGCTCTCGAAAGTGATCAATTAATAGATTGCGCACCGTTAATAGGTTCATTGGACAGGTGGAATAAACAAGTAGTATTTATCATAGACAAGGTCTAGAGCTGTATATAGTATCTCTCTACTTAGTCTGTGATATAGATATAACATTTATTCAATAACCGATCCCCAAAGGTTTACATTTTACTTATACTTTATCTAAGCCTCAGGATTAAGAGCAAAATGATTTGATTGTTTTTTTTTTGTTTGAAAGGTGAATTAGTCGGGAGTGTTTTTAGCCATGTTTCATCAAAGTTGGTTCAGCTGTTTCAAAGTTATCAGCTCTTTTGTTAACTGCGATAGAAATCTTATACGCCTAATGGATATTCGCTTCACTCGCAACCACAATACATGTGACCTAAAATTTTAAAAAATAGCGCTGGGGTTTTTTAAAATGTTTTTTTTTTATTGTATAGAGTGACGAGACGAGCAGAACATGTGTCTGATGGTAAGGAACACGCCTGCCACATAAAATCACAGCAACACGCATTGTTGCTGTTGCTGAGCTATTGGAACATAACGTAACATAAAAACATAAAACATAATTTATTTCGTTACCAAGTACCTAAGCTGTTACAATAATTTCGGTTCCCTGAAGAGTTCAAAACATTACCTAGTACTGTACTACGCTCGTTACCCAGAGATCTAAAATATTGTATCCCTAAGCCCTGTAATTTCTCTGGAAACATTGGCCTTCAATTCGGAACACAGTAACGTTTGCACATTACTGCTTGGCCGTATAATAACTAGCAAAGGTGTGGTACTTCCCCAGGCGGACTCTGCCATGAGTCGTACCAGTACTAAAGAAATGTATGTTGGCTGTTTTTTTTAATTTAACGTTTCCTTGTTTAAAGAATAATGTACTGGAAGTAAGTATTTATTAGTATTAAAATTAACGTGGTTGTTACACATATTGATTAGGTAAACGGGTAACTCACGTGAAATGAGGTCGGTCAATCCGACTCGAGTTTCGGCCGCGTCCGGCGGCCTTTTTCAAGGAGAGTGTACGCGCTCGATGGCTTCCCGTTTGGCACTGATTTCATATAAAATCAGTCAATCAATCAATCCGACTCGAGTAAAACTCGAGTCGGATTGACCGACCTCATTACACGTGAGTTACCCGTTTACCTAATCAATAAGTATTTATTAGTCACAATTATTTTATTTTGTTTCGTCATCTGCCTTGCAAATATTGCATCCAATAAGGTTTCCGGCATTCGATCGGTATTCAGTACGAGCTGAAATGGTCAGACAAGTATTTGTGGGAACGTACTCATATTCGTAATCTAGAAACATACTTATTACGTCAACGATTTAATGTGAACCGTATGTCAAAGTGGTAAAGTACAAAATAGCTGAAACACAAGCATAGGTGTTGCAGTTACGTGATAACCGTAAAAGGTTAAATCGCTTCAATCAGGCGATGGAGAATGTTCTTAATGAAGTATGTAAGGACGTTATGCAGTTGCTCGATTTAGCGCGATTCGGAGTAATGCCGTAAAGATTTACTTAAAATTCTGTAATTATCAACTCTTTTTTCTTTCCTCTAAATAATATGTTAATTGCACTCAAATATTTGTTAACGATTTGCCGAAAATCGACTTAGAAGGGGAAATATTGCAATATGCAGATGACACAAGTATAATACTAACGGCTGACACGAACGAACAGTTGGAAAAACTAATAAAAGAAGCGCTGATAAAGTGCGGGAAATGGTTTGACGTTAATGGACTAAAATTAAACACCGAAGAAACAAATGTTATGTTCTTCAATGCAATATCCCCCAAAATAATAACCAACCCTATAACACTGCATGACGGAACTATTTGCAAAGTGTCTAACTACGTCAAAGTATTGGGCTTTGAACTAGATCCTGCTTTGACTTGGAAAAAACACATAGACACGACTTGTCATAAAATGTCAAAAGGAATATATGCCCTGAAGCAGCTGAAGGAAATATCTTCACCAGAACACCTAAAAGCGATGTACTATGCTTATGTTCACTCAATCCTGTCTTACGGTATAATTTTGTGGGGCAACTCAACAGATCACGAGAGAATACTGAAAATGCAGAAACGAGCGGTGAGGGTGCTTGTAAGTGGTAAATATAGGGAATCGTGTAGAGATCATTTTAGGAATTTAAAGATACTCACATCTGTAGCACAATATATATTAGAGATATTGAAATATGTACAAAAAAACATGCAATTATTTCCACTTAAAAAGAATAGAGGTTCCAGAATTAGGAAAAATATGGATATTTTTGAACTAACCCGATACAGACTGGCGATATGTAAAAAGTTGCCTGAGGTCATAGGCCTGCAATTGTACAGCAAATTACCGAAACATATACAAAATTTAAGTAATGAATTTGAATTCAACAATGAGGTCAAAAATTTTCTACTGGAAAAGACTTTATACTCAGTGAAAGAGTACATTGCAAATGACTATAGCCACATAAAAGTACAAACGTTAACAATAAATAAAGATGATATAAATAAATGAATGCATGAATTGGAATTCAAACAAATAGTAAAGAAATATAAATCAACCCTAGCTACGAAACTGCGATGAGATGGATTAAGGATTGTCTTGTTTATGGAAATATATATTTTAAATGCTCAAGCGAATCACAATAGCAACACAAACCATGAATATGCAGACAACTGATAAACCATGATCAGCAACGATAATGAAAATACTGTGACGAGTCTGTACAGAAACTCTTGCTAATTTTAAATAATTATGTATGTTTGTGACTGACATGACAATAAAATTATTTCATTTCATTTCATTTCAAAAATAAAAAACAAATTATATGAAATAGTCGTACTAGAAAATATAGTTTCTGGTTTCTGTCTCTTATAGACCAAAATGCCCAAGTGATTCCCAATAGATACAAAACGGTAAAAATTCATTTGTCATCTCCAGGTAAAGGCGTTCTGTTACATCTTCGCTGCACAATAAACGAGACGACTTAACCACAGACTAAGTAGAGAGCTAGAGAGAGAGACTAAACCTAACTATTAGTCGCAGTATTCCAAACGTTTTAGTTTGCAGTACCTATGTGTAAAACTCTTTGGTCATAGCTTAAAAACATAAAAATAAAACCAAATCGGTATAGAAATTATCGACATTTAAGAAATTTGGTTATAATTGCATCTTAGTTGGATCAGATTTTCTCGTATTTAAAAAATAAATCAAGCCCTAAAACTAAGCAAAGCTTTTATGAAAGCAAGATACTCGTAATATAATACATCATACAACATTTAAAATACACACGGCGATAAGCCTATTAATAAAAAATGTAATTTGACTTTTTAATTTATGGCCAGTACGAAAAGAAGTACTGTGTGTGGCATGGTTGGATTAGTTCCAAGATCTAGAGATATTCAGAAGAAAATATACGTGTAATGTGTAGAAGAAAAGGAAGGTTTTATGTGAAAATGCACGGTCTTATAATATTTATTGTCGTATTCACAACCAATAAATGCATATTTCGGACCGTGCCGTGTTGATATCTCTAATCTCGTACGACTCGTGAAGGCGTATGCCCCCCAAACAAGTTCCACCCGTTTTTTGTATCATGACGATCGAAAGTGTTACATTTTGGTAATTATTTACATCATAAAATATTTAAGCAAGTAGGTTAAGAGCTTAAGAGACTATCTTGTTTTTTATTTAAATTTGATGTAAGTAAAAGCATATTTATTTTCCAAAAAAGGTACGTATTTCAATTTCATTCCTTTGTTTTTATTAGGGTTCCGTAAAACTTAAAAACGGAACCCTTATAGATTCGTCATGTCTGTCTGTCTGTCCGTCCGTATGTCACAGCCACTTTTTGCCGAAACTATGAGAACTACACCGTTGAAACTTCGTAAGTAGATGTATTCTGTGAACCGCATTAAGATTTGAACAAAAAAAAAATTAGGGTTGCCCCCCCATACGGAGAACTGAAACTCAAAACATTTTTTTCATCAAACCTACACGTGTGGGATGTCTATCGATAGGTCTTCAAAAATTATGTTGAGATTTCTAACATCATTTTCGTCTACACTGAATAGTTTGCGCGAGAGACACTTCCAAAGTGGTAAAATGTGTGTCCCCCCTCTAACTTCTAACGTAAGAGAATGAAAAATCAAAAAAAAAATATATGATGTACACTACCATGTAAACTACCAACGAAAGTTAGTTTGAACTCGATCTGATGAGTCCTTTTTTTTTAGTACGTCATAAATACACTATTATTGAAACTTCGATCAAAGTTACAACGAACTACAAGAACTATGTGTACTATGTATATTATGTTCCTTGCTGCAACGGAGCCCTTTATGGGCGAGTCCAACTCGCACTTGACCATTTTATTTTAGCGTATAATTGGGTAAGTTATGGCTGGCGTGAGTCTTAGAGTAAATTTTTGGAATGAAGTAGAAAGAGTTGTCGGGCTTTAAATATTTTTTATGTACAAACAGTTTTTTGATTAGTTTTAAAAAGGTTAAATCTAGTTTTAATGTACGGAAACAGATCATCGTACTTCATTGTTTTAACTGTAGGGTTAGTCGACATCTTTATTTAGCAACAATCACGTGTACACATGTTTTACGCAAAACGAGTCGTTATTAAATTTGTCCTTGACTCGTCTATTGGAAAGTGATAATATGGTATAAGAGGAAAACGTACTCTAAGTTTTCCTATGATTAGGTACTGAAAACCTATAATATAGTATATATATAATAAAAGATGGAACCCATATCCATGAGGATGCTCGTATTTTATGTATTTTGTTAATGCCAAAACTATATGATTTGGATCGCTACTTTAACGTGGCAAAAAAGCGAACGCTTGTGTCACTGACCGTACCATTGGGTCACTTTTTCGGTACAGGTAGGTGTGTCGGCTTTAATGGCACAGGTTCGATTCCCGATCGCGTGCTATGCTTAGGAATGTTAATACCTCTTTTGGTTTTTTATCACTTTATGTCGGGTAATCGTTATAATGTAGAGATTTGGTATTTTTTAAACAGGTTCGTGAGGGAATTTGAGTTCAAAGGATCTGGTTGGTGGTGGCGTATCACAATACTTTTAGATTTAATTTTAGCGAGGTCTTAGAATGTGAAGGGACAGTGTAGATGTCCAAAACTTAAAGTCCAATCTAATCTTATGAGTGAAAGAGCTGATTTTATTTTTAGCTATGTAGTACTACACTAGACTATGTAACAAACGGTATTGATATCCGAGTTAATCCCATAGTAAATTTATTCATTACATTTTCTTCTAGTTAAAGAGGTTGTAGGCCGCATTGTCGCGTAACATCAGTTAAAATATCGGTTCTAATATTATTATAATCAGGTATAAACTTATTACCTACTGTTTAAAAAATATTAATATTTCAGGAGATTGCGATTTATTGTTGTCTTTTCACGTAAGACTTTGATTTCTAAGGAATAAATGAAGTTAGTAAATCAAATTAAATCAAGTTGTAGTGATTTCATTCTGTATTCGTTATAGCGGACTGGTATTGATCGCGTAGGGGCATTCTTCCGCACTTTTATTTGTTTTCTGAAGGCAATGGATTGTGTGAAGGTTGCAAATGGCTTTGTTATACTGGAGGTTCTTTGTGCTAGCTTGCATGGCGTTCATTGCCGCATACAGAGGGTATAAGTCCCATTAAAATAGGTAATAAAATATACCTATTGCATCGTCAGCTCGTCAAAATATACCAGTGAAGTTTCACATTATTGTTATAAGTTTGGTATTCCTTTGATTTAATAAGCGTGAAAATTATTTATTTAACAAATGAATTAAGTAAGTTTCAAGTTTGCCTATTTTCAATCTCCATGAACTTTGTGCATGAAGTTGTACCAAATTATATTATCTTTAGATTTTCATGGGTCTATGTATAATTCAGATGTGCTTATTTTTAGTAGTTCGGTGTAGTATTCATTGTAATTTAGTTTTGTTAATAAAGACTCTGCCATTAATTTATAACTGATTGGCTTGTTTTCAATAATAAATATACAGATGATCACCCTAAGCATTACGGGTACATAATAAAGGTCATGAATCTTCGATAATTCGTATGCGTTTCCGCGTTTAAATGATTATAGGACTTGGCTATGTTAAAAACGTAACTACTTAAGTATTACGATTTTATTTAGGTGTTGACTAGTTATTTTACACAGCAAAACATGAATACTTAAACAGGAGAAGAAAAAACAATAAAAACTAGTGTTCCAACCGGCGGCCATATCATAAAAGCTATCTTTTTTAATCGGTTAGTTACGGTTTTGTTGGTATCGTGATCGCACCAGGATCCGCCCGCGCTAGATACGCGCAGTAACTCCGTGAAAGTGATTACACATACATAATACAACTGACGGAGTGTTTTCACCTCGGCATGTGAATATTAATGGTAAAAGTGAATCTGCGACATTGTGACAGGCAAATGTCTTGGCCGGTAACCTGATTATGCCTAGCTCTCTTATTACTAATATTATAAAATCAACGTAATTGCGGTAATGAAACATGTGTGATGTCAGCAAATGTCTTCGGGTATTCCGTGGATAATGCCGCTAGTTTCAGGAGAATGCTTTCCATCATGTTCTATGTGCCAGAACTTTTACTTCTACTTAGTAAGATCCAGGCTGTCAGTTGATTTCGACGCCGACTGTTTTAGTCAAATCACCGTATTTCAATAAAATGATTTTAGTAACGCAAAGTAACATATTAA
Source organism: Ectropis crepuscularia (assembly GCA_963693475.1). NCBI lineage: Eukaryota > Metazoa > Arthropoda > Insecta > Lepidoptera > Geometridae > Ectropis > Ectropis crepuscularia. The sequence continues at coordinate 15,082,464 of OY856356.1, forward strand.
ATAGTTGATAAAATTTAAGCTATTGCTTTTTTTCCTCACATTTACTTTACTTGAGGCGCTTGCTACGCGTATTCATTATAGAAAGGAGAAATATTATAAAAATGGTAGTAGTCCTGCTAAATCAGCTAATTCTAATTCAGTATGCTAATTCAGTAATCCAGCTGCTAATTCAGTATAGAAAGGAGAAATATTATAAAAATGGTAGTAGTCCTGCTAAATCGATTTTATACTCGATACCTCGTAAACTCGATTGATGAGATTAAATACCTAGTATTTACAGCAACAAGAACCATAATTCACAGCAACAAGAACAATAAGTTCCTGACATCAAAAATTTCGCAATAAAAGCTATGTTAAATGTAGGTTAATACATCAATGTACTTGTATTCTTGTACTAGTATTGTCATTTGAAAGACAAAACAAAAGAAAGTGGCGTAAAATCGAATGACACATACTCGTCCGAATGAGAGCAAAGGTGATACGCAAAGGCTGTATCGAACCTTACACGTTTGCACTGACGCAATGAGGAGATAAGGTAAATGAACTTCCAAATTCCTGCACAGTTTCAATTCGATTTCCTTTTGTGCTATAGACTTACTCGATGTATAAATATTCGTTTTAGAGTAGGTATGGAACATTTTACTATTTAAAACCACTCTCAGAAATAACCCATTTAATTTACTCAGGTCTCTGATAACATACGGTTGGTTAGATATAAAACTGCAGATTTGGTGCACACTTTTTTCATTGAACCAAGGATTGGTTCTTGAGAAATTGTGTAAATAGGTTGATAAATAATGATACCTACTAGAGTATAGACCCTATGTCCCGACCAATGGAACTACTTTTGTAATTTTTTGTATAACCTCATAAAACAATATCAATAAATTTAACTGGATCAGTGATGTGAATATCTTAGTATCAAATCGTTACGTTATTTATGTTCGACGTAATTCAACGAAACAAATAAACGTCACTTCATATCCGCTCTCGCTACCGCCCCATACTCACCTCGTTCATCGCTGTTCTTATAGCCACGGCCTTATGGATAGTTGTGAGGCAACCGCGTTGGCTCATTATCCTTATTAGCAATTTATAATATACGATCAGTGAAAGGATTCCGATTAAATAGCGATACGTATTCTTTGTCAATAGTTTTCACTGAAAATGTATGAGTTTAGACGTGCCTCAAAGCCTTAAATAGTTGGCAGCTGACAGTGATCGGGAAATAAAACCTGAATATTGAATAAGTTATCTACTTTGATGTAAGAAATGGTCGTTCTTGTCACGTTATAAATCTTTGTTTGAACCACGGATATCGTGATAACTTTTACTTAAACGTTCCAAAGACTGGAACTTAAGAGGTTTTGCCCCATATTCTCATTAATATATATGCTCAGTGTCTGAATTCAGAAGAAAATTTAGAAGCCAGTTTAGTGGACTGAATTCAGAACCAAGTTTGAAGCAAGGAACCCTCGCTAAGTAAATAAGTAAGCTAGCACACTAGGTACAATTAATTTAGTAGCGACTACATTCAGTCGACTAAATTAAGCCAAGTGTAGGTAATAAGGGCTGTATGTACTAAGAATATTTAAATTTAGTCTGTGGAATGCCTTGTGTAGGTTTGTCTCAGTGGCTACAATCTTGGTGTTGTTCTGAAGTCGAGAGTGAATCGGTTCATCATAGATCGCTTCGTCGCTCAGCTTCAGTAGCGATGGCGTTCCAGTACAAACCTTTTATCGATAATGTAGTTTTTAAACCGGAATAAAACTATAAAAAGACCTACGCGGGGGAAGCCGCGGTGCGCTGCTAGTAATCAATATGACGTCTTCATTCGCACCTAACATTTGCTAAAAAAGAAATGACCTCACGAGATTCTTAAACACCTTTAACACTGGGTTTAATCTGGGCGATGATCTCAGACCACCTTGGCATCCTCTTAGGCAGGTATACTTTGTGTCTTAGTGTAATCGCACCGAGAAGGCTGGACGTTATCGCGATTACTGATAACAATTGTAATTATAGGGATTACTGTGCGTAAGAAACTGAGAGATAAACAGAATTTTATAGGACCGAAAGCGGCGTCATCAGAATACAAAAACACCAATCCGAAACAGTTCTTAATTTCCCCAAAGGTGGCACTAATGTTTACCGAATTTGTTATAGTTTTGATTAGAAAATTAACATGTAATATCAATAATTTGACATTATGTTTTCATCCATTTATCTATACTCCTACACTAATATAATAAAGCTGAAGAGTTTGTTTGTTTGAACGCTACGATCTCGGGAACTACTGGTCCGAATTGAAAGATTCTTTTTGCTTTTTGAGAGATTTCGTTGCGTGACAGCATGAGTATATCTTTTAAAAGTTGTGTCATTAGAACCTAAGGTAACCGAATTTGATAAAAATATTAATTGGTACGACCAATTTTCAATAGATGGCGTAGCAACGCGCGCACGATTCAGCTATAAATTCATATTATCGTCTCATTTCAAAAACAAAACCAACTCTGAAATTTAAAGCTATATGTAATTGTTATAGAATTTCGTGCTGCTTTTGTTTTTGAATGTGTACGTTCATCAATTTATTTTGGCGCACAATATACTCAATATCACAACGGCAAACAACTGGAACACAACAAACGGGAAACCACAAATTTAGACGTCAAAATAATAGTTTGTAAATTTATGACTAGCTTGTTGCATACTAACAAATCGGACGTCAGCACAGCATGAACTGGTTTATCCGCGTATATTCGTTATTTTAAAACACATACGAGTGATGTGATGTGCTAGGGTCTGGTGGTAACCAAAACCATACACCGTCATACCAACCAACATACCGTCAGTTATTTGGAAAGCTATATTTCGAATTATATTGTTACAGATTTTCGTTCACTTGTTCATAACAATTATGTAGGTATATCTCATTCTCAAGACGTTAACATTCAAATCAAACTTACGGCTATGCCGAATAGGTACCAAAATTGATTATCAAATTATCGTAATGTCTTTGATTGGGAGCAAAATTCAGGATATAAACATAAAAACAACAAAAACATTACTCATTTTAATAACATTTTTGAAACCAAATATTCGCGAAGGCTAACTAACTAAACGCTATGCTCATATAATGTAAGACAACGAGTTTCGGAGTAATATTTTTATATTTCTGTTAGATAGATTTGGATATAAATAAGAATGCATTTTGAAACAAAAAAATATGTTTCCGAATTGGTTTAAAGCCGGGTCACACAGAGGCGATCCGATAGCGATAGCGATCTGATAGCGAGACAATATTTTTTGTAATGTTTGTTTGAATTTGTATGCAACCTGACACACAGCAAGCGGGCGCGATCCCATACTCGGTATCGGATCGCTATAGCTATCGGATCGCTATCGCTACCGGATCGCCTCTGTGTGACCCGGCCTTTAGGCGTCTTCAAAAAGATTGTGACGAACAAAATTCCATTTATGAAGTCGGTTAATAAATATAAAAATAATTGTCAGTAGTAACTAGTGGTAGCTGTAAATATTTTTCAATGTGTATTTTCTCTGCCAAGGTCTTCGTAACAAATATTTCGATATGACAACCCGCTGCAACCGTGCCAAGGTACAGTCGTGAAGTTCACAAATTCACACCAACGGCAATGGATGTGGACACGGTGGACACGTCACTGCTAGTGAATGAATTGATAAGGTCTTTGAAGGTTGCAGGTTTCGGAGAATTGAAGATTTCGACATTTGAGCGTAGCTTTTTCAAAGCAAACTGGTATGTGTTAACCATAGGCATAACAATAACAGCCTATCGCGAACGTCCGATTTAACTGTTGTAAGGTGTTTGAATCTCGTTGAGTATTTTTGCATATAGACGTACCTACTAATTTTTCATCACTATTGATTGGTGAAAAATTTGACATTCGTCTTTGCTCTCTGCTTGTGAGAGAAGGTTCCGAGTACCAGCAGTGAGAACATAAACTGGGTTGTTTGTGCGTAATGCTGTAAGAACTTAGAAAGGCGAAAAAGAAACATTCAAAGCTTAAATATTTTAATACCAGCAGCGCCCCGTGGTTTTAACCGTGTAGTTCCCGTTCCCATTATATTTTCGGGATAAAAGTACCCTATGTGTTCTTCCAAACAATAATCTGTTTTCCTAATTTTTATCCGATCCGTTCAGACGTTACGTGATTGAGCAACAGACATTCAAATATCCAAAAATTTACATTTATTATATTAGTAGAATTACAATTACATTGTACTTGTTTTGCCCCTTTTAAAATAGTCGATTTCATAGTTCGAGAAAGTAATGATTACTTCCATTTTTTCAGGAGATTGGTATCACCACAAACAAAATCTCTAGGTTCACCAATTCGTTGGTAAACACGAAAAGATCGAAGACACCTTGTTTACTCTAACTTGGAAAATATCTAGGTTATAACAGCTAACCGGCAAATTGTACGAATTCCATAACCATTCCTTTGCTGTAGGTACTAAAAACTAATCTTGACCCAATTAATCATGTTTCATATTTTTCAACAGTAAATTGTTTGTTTATTTAAAGACAAAACTAAATTAAAATAAGAACTACAAGTACGAGTATAAGAAGTACAAGTATATGTACTAAACGTCATACCTAACTAACTACCTATGCTAAGCGTATTTGAATAAGCCATAGGCCAATGAACGTCTAAAGAATCAAGATGATCAAATTTCAAACCATTTATTATTCACTAGCAGTGCCCCGCGGTTTTACACGAGTAGTTACCATTCCCATTATTTTACCGTGATAAATGTATATGTAAGAGTATTATTCTAGACTGCAATCTGTATTCATAATGTCAAGCTGATCCATTCAGAAGTTCCGATAAACTACGTTCCGATTGAGTAACAAACATTGACATTTGTAATATTTGGGAGAATTTCGTTAATTTATCTTGGGTTGTATAAACCCGAGTTTCCGGCAGTAAGTACCTAAATGTAGGTATTATCCGCCAGTTTTTTTTTTGGTTATTTCAAGCATTCGTTTCTTTATCCGATTAAATCTTTAGCAGATGTCGTCGGCGGCACGTCTCGGTAAGGCTTCATACGGAAATGAAAGCTCGGTTTCATGAACAACTATTCTGCATTAAGTGCGTCAACACACATTTGTACGCCCAAGGCGGCTTTCACGCTGTTTATATTTCACACGTTTCGAACGCAACGCGAACGTACCACCAACCAACTTTGTTATTCACAACGGAGCCACAATTGTGTAATCCAAAAAAAAAAAAACCCATCTACGAACATTTTAGTTCTGTCATATTACCATCTGCACAGATAAAGTGGTAGCACAGAGAATGCTTGTGATATAATAAACTTACAACTCGAGAACTTTTTACAAATATGTGCAGTCATCTAGTTACGACAGGTAAATAAATTATGAAATTTCTTTTTTTAACCGCTTGAGCATTTTCAAAATCACTCTTACCTCATGATAAATAATGAAAAATGACATGTAGAAAACGACTTCGTCATAATGGAAAATGTAGTGGCTTGTTGAGTACCTATCTGTTTTTACCACAATTAAAAAAAACGGTTGTACTCATGACATACTTCCTTAACTGCCCTTAGCTTACTTTAACTGCCCTTATAAGTAGATAATGTAAGGGTATTATCAAAGAGCTTACATATTTTATTACTTTATCTAAGAATATTATACTTTTTTCATTGATAAAAGGTTTCCACTTGATCGCCATCTCACCTGATGTTAAGGTGCGTCCTCCAGCAAAACGAGTTTTTTGTGCAGTTTTAAGAGCTATCTACTCATTAGCCAAAACAAATATCAACTGGTAAAAACACATAACATTTCTACAACTTATTGGCTTCAAAATGGTAGTTTTATTTTTTTGTTAATGAACTTATTGTTTAAGTAATCGCCTCACAACGAAACCATGAAAAAATTAAATAATTGTAGTTATCATGCATCTCCTCGAAAAACGTCCATTATTTTGATTTTGTGACACCAACGGATAGACAATTCCATTACGAACATTTTGGTAGTTTAATTTTTTTCAAAAGACCAAAATCTGATTTTATAAAGAGTATATTTTAAAATTTGAGCGTAAAATAGCGACAAATCCTACTGTTTCTCTCTTGCTCTTTCTTGCGGTGTGCGATAAGGTAAGAAATACTCAAGGTCATTTCGACATCGACTGGCCTTGTGGCTAAGTGGTTAGTAGCTCTGCCTGCGAAGCCGAGGGCCGTGGGTTCGATCCCCACCCAGTGCAAATATTTGTGTGATGAATTCAAATGTTTGCACTGTGTCTGGGTGTTTCTATGTATAATAAGTATGTATTTAAAACTATATAAGTATTATATCAGCTATCTGGCCGCCATCACACAAGCTTTGCTTAGTTTGGGGTCAGATGGTGTTGTGTGTGAATTGTCCACCAATATTTATTTATTTATTTATTTGCTCGGGGTACGCCCTTAAGCGACGACACAAACTAAGACGGAGACTTGATGACACCCATTTTATACATTCACCAGGGGATATTCTCTGATGATCCAGTCGAGCAAAGCAAAGTTTTAAAGAGCAATTAACCATGGTACTGGGTTGCTTGTTCGTGCTACGACCAGTCCGGTTGAAAAGAAAAGTAAAAAACGCCAAGAAAAACCTGAAATTCGAGGAAACCCAAAAACGTGCCGGAATATCCCGGAGAGGCGTGCGCAGGTCGTGCAAATTATAAAATTTCCGTAAAAAAAAGTCAGTAACCATCTGTGGTCAAAAGAAATTCCTAACCCCAGTCTTATACCATTTTCCTATTCTTCTGCTAATCCTTGAAATATATTATGTAACAATTGTATAAGATTTGAAATGACAAAAGTCACGGACCCCGGAGTCTGTGGAGTGGCAAATTTAAATAAAAAAAGCCTTACACCATTTGGCCACATTCTCTCGACAACATTTCAAACTTTATAGTACTAAAATGTATAACAAATAGACCTGTGAGTATTTAAAGTCAATGCCACATCTATTTATCAAAATCTATACTTTCAAAGTCGTTTGTTTTGACGTTTACGATCTTTATTATAAACTATTACAATTTAGATTTAATGATCGATTTAATTACTGTTTCATAAACGTACTCGTATAACAGTGACACAGTAATGAATCGTAAAATCAATAGCGTACAGTCGGCTAGACAATCAAATAAAAATGTACCTATATTATTCAAAATGCAGGTATGTCTTATAGAGTAAGAAGATCCCAGAGCTCCCAGACGTCACCTATTTTCTGATTAATGAAATGTGGACGATTGAGTAGAGTTAGTAAGTACTAAGAACACATGCTTACTCGCTAACTTGCTTAGACGGCCAATTTTGAGATATGGGGTAATGAAGGTACATACAAACATTACTTACTTCACGTATTTTCTAATAAGTGATTTTCACGTATGTTGTAGGTTCTATCCTTAAAAACAAGGTCCCAATACTCCCAGACACTTTCCGTCGGCCGTTTTGCTTAACAACTCCAAAATTATAATTTAACTTCACTAAAATTCTCATGCTCCATTTGTAAATATTGTCGTCAGACAACTATTTTAAAGCTTTCTCCTATAGGTATAGGGTATTAAAATATATTAGTTACCAATAACCCTGCTAGACATATTTTGTCATAGCAATATTTCTCTTTGTTATTTTTTTTTTTTAAGTAGCATAATACGAGTAATATGGCAATAGCGGACCGTGAGGATGGCGCGGTGCGTGCAAACGATTTTTATTGTACACCTGGCGCCATATATAACAGAAATAGAATAGAGCTAATATTTTAAAGTGAACCTTGCTTTAATTTTCATGGACCTGAACCCCAACCTACGTAAGTGCGTAAGTATTTAGTTGGTAGTAGGTTTAGGTTAGTAGGGTCCTGTTTTCTACGCTAGCCGAAGCTTTGGGGGCAGTAGAGGCCTTTTAAAGCAAAAAAAATACGATACTGTAAAGCAACTGTTTAACAGAGCCCAGAGAATTGGAATTCCTGTAAGTTTCAGATTACAATGTTTTTTCCGAGTGGGTCCTGTGTGTCTGGGCTAATTGCGTCTTCAAACATAAGAAGGAGGTAATTTTCACATTAGTATAAGCGTTAATATATTGTCATGTATTTTGGTGAAAAAGAAGCGTAGAGTAACATTTTCTTATTGCAAAACCCTTTTTTTTTATAAACCAACAAACACATGTTCCTTTAAACTATTATAATAAACCATAATCGTATATTTGGAAAATAAGAACGATGATAAATGAGATCATATATTTCAAAATCCCCATGTGATGTAAGCCCATATGATTTCATATTCAAATATCTGACTTAGATAAATTACCATCAGACTTTTGTATGCCTCTGTACTCAATAGAGGTAAAGGTCATCAAGTCAAAGTTAAAGAACGAGTAACCAATTACTACGTTAAAATAAAATAGTTAGGCAACAATATGCCATCGATTACAATATAATGACTTACACAATAATTAATAATAAAACATTAGTTGCTTCAACACTATCGGAGAGTACACGTAGATATATTTAATTTTGTACGTCAGAAAACTAGATTTTCTTATACTTTTATAAGTATTTTCCCGCGATTTGTCCGCGTAGAAATCAGAAAATGGCTCTTTCCTAAGGAATTCTGCATTTTTCTGGATGAAAAGTAGGCTGCTAATGTGCTATTCTAGGCTATCATTTATCTTTTTAATTCCAAATTACTATATTAAATACCTAAACATCCAAACTATCACATTTAAAATAAATGGGATGGAGCGACAATACGAGTAATGCGTGCGCTTGAAAAAGCATGAGTGGACATGACAGCATAGTGGCACGCAGTTATTTGGACATATAGCTTTCAAATCCTCACACTACACTCATCACCAGAATATATAATATAAGATGTATTATTTATTTATAATATCAGGAAACATTGTCCTTCAAACCGGAATACAGTAACGCTTGCATATTACTGCTTGGCGGTACAATAACATGCCAAACTGATCCTTGTGGTAGTATTTAGCCAGGCTCACTCAGTAAATAGTAGGTAGGTAGTAGGTACTACGCAACCATACGAAATTTGTACAAAAAGTGGCAAGATGGAATAGGTCTGCCTGATTGTAAGCGCTTGTCGTCTCAACACCTGCAACATTTTACTGTTGAAAATGCTTTGGCAGCCCAGAGAATGTTCAAATTACCCAATTTAAACAGTTCCTTGTTGAAGTTCATAAAGACTTTTGGAAGAAAACAATTAGTTACACAAGTTTCCGGACCGTCGTGAAATTAAGATATTTCCTACGCTATTACGGTTATAAATAATAATTTAAAGGTACTTACAAGGTTAAGAAGACTAACGTAAAAGTTTTCCTGAAAAAGAAAGAAAGTCAATATTAGCATACAACGTATTGAAGACACAATTTTTGATATTTTTTACGGATATGTACAACACTTGATGAAATAGAAATTTAAATATAAGAATATAAATAAAAGCCAGTATTTCAATCATCACTCAATCTTCAAGTAATTAAGACCCATGTAGCTATTAATCAATATATGATAAAACAATGAAAAGTGTCAATTTATTAACTTTGACGTAAGCATCAAACTTCTGTAGCAAAATTAAACTTGAACGGCGCACTTACTACGCAACTACTTTTGCAATTGTAAACTATTTCTGACGTATTTTTACATTCCTAAAGCGCCACATTACTTTTAAAAAAATAGTTACAATGTGCAATGCCACACAAATAATGTAATGCCAATAGGCAAATATAAAACCCATGCTAAGCCAAAAATAGAAAAAAAACTTCATTCAAATGAAATCGCTGGGCTGTGACTAGGCGACAACGACAATGTTATCACAGAATAACTGCAAACGGCGATTGTTACGTTACTCCACGCCAACTCAGCGACAGGTGAAAGCACTACAACTTTCATATATTCTACACTCGCCTTAGGCATACTCAATGTCGAACAACTCGATCAATTTTACCGTTTATTAAAATCGAGTTATTGAACTTCGATGATAAAACTCGATTTTGAAGAGGAAACGAATTGTGACGAAATATTGCGTGGGATTGTCTATGTCTAGCGATTTACTTTCTTTTGTTTTTTATATATTTTTGCTGTTTTATTTTTTAATCATTGCTGTTTTTTTCGTGAACGCAGTGAAAAAATAATTCTTAAATACTATCATATATACCTAATTACCTTAAATTAAATTATTACCCACGTATGCACCTGCGGCTCCCTGGTAGAAGCCAATGGCCATCACGCTTTGAGTTGCCGACGGTGTGCAGGAAGGTTCTCGCGACACCATGCACTCAATGACATAGTTCGGAGAGCCTTAGTGTCGGCGGGAGTTCCATGCGTACTTGAGCCCCCGGGCCTATGCAGATCGGACGGCAAGAGACCAGATGGGTTGACTCTGGTGCCCTGGAAGAACGGGAAGTGCTTAATTTGGGACGCCACTTGCGTCAGCACTGTCGCCGCCAGCCACCTAGGTCGCACTATCCACTCACCATCGGCCGCGGCAGAGGATGCCGCTGATAAGAAGAAGCGAAAGTATGGTATGTTGGTGTCGCAGTACGAATTTGTACCTGTTGCCGTGGAGACCTTGGGTTGTTGGGGCGCAGAGGCTAAAGGGTTCCTCTCAGAATTGGGGCGCAGGCTCAGGGAGAATACGGGTGACTCCCGCTCTGGTGCGTTCCTGGAGCAAAGGTTGGCCATTGCCATTCAGCGTGGGAACGCGGCGAGCATCATGGGCACTTTTGCGCCGGGAGCGGTTAGAGGTGGGTTATTCGGAGATTAGTTTTTTAATTATTATTTTGTTGTCATTTTTGGTAATACCTTAAATTATAAAGTAATTTATTCTAATAATTAATTCAGCCTAGAATTAGATACCCTCATATGCACTGACAAGTTATTTTAACGTAAGCACTCAAATAAGTGCAATTAAGAAAAGAATGAATAATGCAGTCAGTCAATTAGATTAAGATACACCAGCGTAATGGTATGATTAATAGTGCTTAATGAAATCATATTGTAAAGTTTTGCATGTACAAATTATTAATTGTGTGTAGTATTACGATAACAGTACCTAGATGTGAACGTAGGTACATCTTATATTTTATTGAAGGTTTTTGGTATGGTTATTTCTATACAATAATTAATCAGATGTGCCAATTAAATATAAATAGGTACTTCGTAAGTTATATAGTGTAGCGCAGTTTTTCATTTTTTAAGTAGGTTAACTTACCCACCCACTAACTAACCCATACTTAACTATATTTTATTCTTATAATCTCTGTTCTTGGTTTGATTATTGTAACATTTGTTTTTTCTAGTACCTAATTGTTATTTTTTGTTTATTTAACCGCCTGATGTTGTAGAGAATGTTGTATACACCTGTTAAGGATATACATATCAGGAAACATTGTATAACAATAATTATAAATTCACCTTTGACTTATCTAATAAGTATACTGTTGGTGTTTCTTTAAATTAATAAATACCTTTCTTCATGAATTGCTACTCATTATACTCGAGCTTTGTCCTCGAGATTAGCATAGATTACATGTAGTAACACATATCGTGTCGCCATTCCGCACTATAGTTGAGGGTAGATACTCATTTAAAAAAATGAAGGTATTGTTGAAATTATCCTGGTCTTTGCCTGCCCTACCGACGGTCGTCATTCACATTTTAGTGCTCCGCCACGTCGCACGTTTTTCGTTGTGCAGCACTGTGCATTTTTTCTTTAAAATATTTCAAAAATGTAATTGCGCGTGCGCAAGCACAACGTTCTCGACATCGAGGTGATTCAAGATTGGAAGTCACGCCACTGGAGGCAGCACCGAGCAGTTCACCGTCACCGGAACCCGAGCCGCCTCGCGCTCGACGCGCCCCGGCCCTGCCGCGCCGTCCTCGCGCGCGTGCGGGCTCGAGCTGCTCGCGCCGCGGCCGCGAGCCGCCATCGCCGCGGGCGAGGCTGGCCGGCTCGCCGTCGCCCCATACAGGAAGACGAAGGTTGGTTTGGCTACCTACTTACGTCGACCGACGTATCTACATGTTCGTTATAAATCAATTCTGCGGGTAACCTGTGGGGTTATCACTTAATTGATGAACATGTTACCTACCTACATACATGTAGGTCCTGTTCACGTAACTGATTACGTGAGTTCAGGAATGGTAGATGTGTTGCGGGCCGTCTCTGGGATTGTCACTCACAATAAATTAGTAATGCGGATCGCCTTTGGGGTTATCACTTTACTAATACCTACCTACCTACCTACGTACTACCGGTACTGCCGTGTGCAAATTGCCACAATAAATTGGTAATGCGGATCGCTTTTGGGGTTATCACTTTACCAATGCGTACCTACGGACCCAGTTCCGTTATTTACCTGTACAGACATGTGTAAATGGCTACACAACAAATTCATGCCTAGCTATCGGTACTTACATGCGCAGAACCGTACTTGCTATTCCAGATGTGCCTTCGAACGAAGATGAACATAACCGTGAGCATTAGCGTTACGAGTAACGCACGGCCGCCGCCCGCGCCGCCGGGATCGGAACCACAACAACCACTTGTCGCGGAATTAGACGACGAACTGCTGCTGGTAGGTATTGGGAGAAGATCCATCAAAGGCATACAGTCTGATCTTGCAGTAGATACGCCTACAATACATAGCTACATCTGGGTTATCAAAAGAAACGAGAAAATAACTTATCTAAGTACATACTGTCAGAGAATCTTACCTTAATCTATGCACCTGACTTAAAATTTGAACGCGGAGGTAAAGACCGCGATCTCAGACACGGTTTATTAAAGAAACCAAGGTATCAAAACTAGACAGAAACAAACTGCTACTATAGCTACTTCTTGCTAAGAAGAGGCTCTCCCCATCCTCTTGTCTGCGGAAACAAGAAAAATTACCCTCATAAAATTACTTACGAATAGATGCAAGCAAGTTGCTATGTGACTTAGACTTATACCAAGACTTAGTCACACTACAAAACTTTATTCTGTATAACCTTTAAAAAGATCTAAAAACTGGCGAGCTCCTCTCCCGAGTCACAGGCAGAAAGGAGCATCGAGGATGAAGGAGCCTGCTCGCAGCACGCGGCCCGAGAACTACTACAGGCAGTCGTCGCGTCCACTCCCGCCGCCGCCACTCGCGCCGCCACCGCCGCTCGCGCCACCGCGCACCGCCGCCGCTCGCGCCACCGCGCACCGCCGCCGCTCGCGCCCCACACCGCCCCGCCGGCGGCTCCGCGCGCGCCGCCTCGCGCGCACCGGTAACACCGACACTGGTACAGTCCGCTTGTGGACTTTCAAACTTTTATAAACAATGGTCACTTATTTTACTCGTGATATGACTCTTATTATCGTGGATAAAAAATTAGAAAATACAATTTTCTTGTTCAGCGGTCCAACGTAATGTTCCTAAGAGTAAATAAGTAAACTATATTCAGAAACTGAACGAATTCAATTCGAACAATCTATAAATGACCTTCTCACTTTTGGCACCATCTCGGAGTGTCAGCCATGCGAAGGACAGTTTTTATCTCCAGTATCTTTGATTCTGAAATCAAACGGCAAGAACAGATTTATAAAATACAAAAAGCCCTACGTAAAGTTCGAAATACAAAGCATTTTAAATTAGAGGATTTAAGAACGTCTTTGAAACTTGTATCTAAAGATTGCGTCATGAGTATACCTACTCATGACTTTAGACCTCAAAGATGAGTATTGGCTACCTAATTCATTATAATTTGGGAAAACTATATGAATTCAATATTTTACCATTGGGTCGCAACACTGCGCCATTAGTGTTCACAAAAATTATGAAGCCTATGATCCGCTTACTCAGATCTTGTGGATTTAAACGAGTATATAATTATATAGATACTATACTATATATTGTTATTAGGACTATGGTTTGTTAATGTCCTCCAGCTACAATGAATGTTTACAAAACATGCAGGACACGAGAACACTTCTTGAAGCTTTAGAATTTATTGTTAATACTGACAAGAGTTTTTTTTTTCCATCAAATTCTGGAAATTCTTAGAGTTTATAACAAACTCTTCCTCTTTAGACGTTGGTTTACCTAGGGAAAAAATTAAATCTAAATTATTTATTTTTTCTTCAAAATCTCACTTTGTAAGACAAGAGAGTTCGCACGTTAGTTGGCTTACTTACCTCACCTTTTCAGCAGTAGCATACGGCTGGCTTCATACCTACAAAGGAACCCGAAAGATGTAAATATTTAAACCTATTACATGACGACAATTATAGGAACATACCATCGACAGTTTTACCGAACTTATAATGATGGGATCGTGCGTTAGACCAACCTATAAATGAAATTAAACAAAATGACTTTTGTTTAGAAATAGTGATTCCTCAACTACGGGGTGGGGCGTAGCATTTGGCGAGAAACGAGCAAGTGAAATGTGGTCTTATTCAGAACACTCAAGTCACGTTAATTATCTAGAATTGCTTGCCGCGTTCAACCCAAAGAGGGTTGAACATTTTTGCAAAATCATAGAGAAATTGCTAAATATACTCCTGCGAATTGATAGCACCACAGTCATTTCATATATTAATCACATGGATGGTGTTCGAATTCTTCTTCTTACTAAATGTGCTAAACAACTTTGGCAACGGTGCGAAACCTGCAATATTGTGGCATTCGCATCATATATTGTGTCGGGTGACAACAGTGTAGCAGACGCAGAGTCACGACCCATTCACCCAGATATCAAATGGGAATTGTCAGACTATGCCTTTCAAAAGATTTTTCAAATGTAAATCAGTTTGGTTATCCACATGTAATTTTTGCCAGTAGATTAAATCGCAAATGTGACAAATTATAAATCTTTGCAAAGGGACGCAGATGCTTATGCGATTGACACATTCACGGTTTCCTGATCAAATGTCTCTATTATGGCTTTCCAGCGTTTGCTGTCTTATTAAAACATAAAGAAACATTATTAACGACAATGCGTCTAGTATCCTCGTTGTTCCCCTCTGAACTACTAAACTATATATAATATATATATACAAAGTAGATACTGTGGTATCTACCTTTCAGAAGCCTCTTAGTTTCAGAACCCATAATTTTTTAAACTTAATAAATATGTTGTCGTCTCTCATTGTAGGAACCGAGATGTACCTACATAAAAGAGAAACCCTGGTTGCCAGAATATTATCGAAACGTCCCTCCTGAGAGGATGTGTGACTCCGTCATCAGTCCTCATCATGTTAGCTTCGCCGTCAGACATTTCTATACACAGAAACCAAAATAATTTTATAAAACAATACGACACTTGTTTTATAAAAAGGTATAACTTTTGTAGTGACAAAAACTTCGATATCTATGAAGCATCCATTCTGAATATTACATATATACTTCTTTAAAAAACTATATGAATCTGGTGCCCAATACGGGACTTTAAACAGCGATAGATCAGCTCTTTCTTTATTTATAACCCTAAATATAGGTACTGATGACAGAGTTAAACGGTCAAAAGATTTAAAGGCATATTTAGGCTGCGACCTCCTGTGCCCAAATACAACTCAACTTGGGATACGACAAAGGTACTCAATTATACCTTTAGAGACATTGCTACCTGGTATCCAAATTAAATCTAGCAATCACTTTTAAAAAGTTAGTCACACTATTTGCCTTTACCACTGCACACAGAGTAACAGACTTTGTCAAAAATCAACATAAAGATATGGAATTTTTGAGTAATTTAGTAAACATTAAGATCATGGAATCTTACTGTTAATTGCCCTTATTTTTGTTACGTTAACCTTAATCAAAACATCCCGGGCTGGTGCAAGCCAACCGGAACTGATATTATCCTTTTTTCATGACCGTCCAGAATTGTGCCCTGCGTGCACATTGCGTTGTTACATAAATAATGTTTATTTCTCAATAATGATTATTTATTTATAGGGTTAAGAAGACCTCATATATCAGTAACCTCACAGACTTTGAGTAGGTGGATTAAGTCCACTTTAGATAGCTGTGGAATCAATAATAGTACTTTTACAGCCCACAGCACCAGGCACGCTGTCACTTCTAATAAGCTCAAATTAATTTGGTAAATTTTACAATAGAATAATAAATCGGCAAAATAACTCTGCTTTGTCATTTCCAACAGGTATTATTAGTGATTCGGTTGAATATAAATACATATATGTAACAAGATCTAGTTACCATCTTATAATTAATTACTGGTAAGACAGGAATTTACCAGTTACCAGATAGCTGAAAGCATCTAGCTTTTTGTTTAAGTTTATGTGATTTCTTCAAAAGGAGACAATATATCCTTTCAATGGAAAGTACATTTAATTTATCGGATACTTATATAATTATTATGTAAGTTCAGATTCCTACTAACTCGAAATAGGTACCCACATGCAATCTATCTAACTCTCAACATCTACATGTAATCTATGCTAATCTCGAGGACAAAGCTCGAGTATAATTGATGATTAAACGAACTTACCTGTAAGTGAAGTTCTATCATAATTATACGAAGAGCTTTGTCCGAAGAGATTAGCATCCCACCCACCCTTTCCCTTACCAAAGATTTACAAATAAGCAGAAGGGTAGTACCCTTCTGCTCACCAATAAAAAACAATGTTTTTATTGTTGTGGCTAAATGGCATGTGTATACTCTACAGTCTACATCTATACTGTACCTATATGTAAAATAATGTGTTCTACGCTCTGAACTAAATGACGACCGTCGGTAGGGCAGGCAAAGACCAGGATAATTTCAACAATACCTTCATTTTTTTAAATGAGTATCTACCCTCAACTATAGTGCGGAATGGCGACACGATATGTGTTACTACATGTAATCTATGCTAATCTCTTCGGACAAAGCTCTTCGTATAATTATGATAGAACTTCACTTACAGGTAAGTTCGTTTAATCATCAATTATACTGGCAGGTAGGGATTTTTACGGAATTCGCCTGGGACAGTAACACAGCTTTGCCAGTTATTCTACCACCAGGTAGTAATGTGCCAACATCACCGTGCTACGGTTTGAAGGGAAATGTTTCCAGATAATCTTAGAAGTATCTGGGTGACGAGCGCATTGGAGTGCTAGGCAATGGTATACTCTTCACTTTCCAATACCTGCGTGATATTGTGCTGTTTTGGACAAGCGTGTTCCTTACCATCATTACATAAATGTCTTGCTTATCCTGTCACTATATATTAAAATAAAATAAAAAATCTATAGAAAATACAAAAAAAAAGCCGACAAAATATATTTAATACTTTTTTTTAACGGGAGAAAAAAGTTGAATTGTTGAATCGTAAATTACTATTCGGATTTCATTAAAATAACGATTCAACTTTTTTCTCCCGCTGCAATAATGAATTGCGTTAAACATTAAAGGGAGAAATCTTATGATGTCACATTTACCAATGTCATCAAAAACATTATTAAAATTCGTCGCCAAATAGCGAATTAAATCTTGAGCCTCATTTTGAAACGACAGCGACGGAGGTCACCAAATGAAAAGAAAGTTAATAAATTAACTACCCGTAACTTGAACTTTTAACCGAACTTTAATCCTATAGCGATTTCCAATAAAAGTACTTACTGAGAAGTGGGCCAAGGGAAATAACGAAGAGAAAGCAGTGCATATATTTAGTAATTAGCGAACTAAGTATTTACATTTATTTTCAAGGAAATCCAAATGATAAGAGAATTAAAAATACGCCAATGGTTCTACTTACATTTTTAATTTGGACAGTTTTTGGAAGTGGGGACATAAATTCTTCCCTCGCTAATACTTTATGTTTATTGGACTCCATTATTTCCATAATAGTATAAAATATTATGTTGTATAGATTCTATAGTAATCAGATAAAATAATGGCGATGGACAAAAAAATGCTGATTACAGATTCTGGGTGAAAATAAGCGAAGAAAATTCAGAATTGAATATTTCTGTTAAAAAAGAATACCATTAATTTATTCGGTTCGATTGGGAATGGTTTGATTTTATTGTGTAGATACTGTTTAGGAATGGTCTTTCATTATTTCAAGTCCTTTCCAGGAGGAAAGGACTTGAAATAATGTAAAAAATTGGCAAATGTGATCCTATCAGGATAAAAAGGATTTTATCCTGATAGGATCACATTTGCCAAATTTTTTGAAAAAAAGACAAAAAAATTATGAACGAGTTTTTTAATGAAGAATCTATGGCCGAAGTCTGAAGGCCTTTTCCGCCTGCAAAGCTCTATGTACCTACATGATGCGAAATACTATTTTTGCTCAGGTTCACAGCAAATGGAAGAATGTAGTTTACTTTCCTCATTAGAAAAAGGCGTGATTATATGTAGATAGACATAATTTATATATTCAGAATGAGACTGGTCGAACAGTTTGACGAAAGAGCGAGGAAGCATTTTGATCCACAGTAGACTCATTTTTTAAAATAAAAAATTACGAGACGAGTAGGACGTGTGCCTGGTGGTAAATTGGTAGGCAACATGCCTGGGACATAACAACATAGTGACACTCAGCTATTGGAACATGAAGAGTCCAAATCATTACCTAGCACTGCACTGCGCTCGTCACCCAGAAATCTAAGATGTTATAGCTCTAAGCCTTGTAATTTCTCTGGAAACGCTGCCCTTCAAACCGGAACACACGCTTGGGGCTAGAATAACTCTGGCAAAGGTGTGGTACTTCCCCAGGCGGACTCTGCCAAGACTCCTAACACTACTAAATTAGCTGACAATGGTGTTGTTGTTATATGTATGTTTGTATGTATCTAGTAGTATAGGCGATCTAGGTGCTTACCACATAACAAGGCACTCAGTTCTAGCAGAAACAAAACTTAAATTGCAAATTGATGGCAATTTAGTATTTTATACGATTTGTGGAGCGAAACGGGCGACATCTTTAGAAGTAACTGATTCATCTTTAACCATTTACCTGGTTGACGCGTAGAAAGTCAAACTAAAAGAAACTGCTTAGAATGAAGAGATTAGCATCTTATTGTAACACTTTTTTGTCTGTGACTAATATTTTTGACTACACATAGAGCGACGCGTCGCGAAATGTTCTCTCGTTTAAATATATGCATTCTTTAGAAAATTGAGCAATCAAATATTCATGAAGTAACCATGGGGTTCTTGATTAGACAAATACAATTATGACTATTTAACATAGATGATACATACGATGACATCACGTTAATTATGATTCAAAATGTAAGCTTGAGTTTCGCAGCATTTTTCGAATAACAATCATGTTTTGAAGCCATATACTTAATTACGATGTACAGATTATAAACTAAATTGAGAATTCTATATTGGCAGAGCTTTTACTTTTTATTAACAGAACTAAATAAGAATGGGAACTAGCCATTCTGCACTATATACCTAGCTTCGTGCTGAGCACAACAAAAATCTACCCATAGTTGAAGTTTAAATATAAATTTAAAAATCAACAGTGTCCAGTTTAATTTATTCCATAAACACAACAATAACCTTATCCAAGCTGGATGCTGCCACTTATTAAATGCCATAACACTATGAAATAAAGTCTATAATTGTTTATTTCTTAGTTAAGTCCTGGGTCTCCCGGATGCGTCCATATTCTACCGGCGCACACGCATCCGGCACGGCGCGGTATAAGAACTGTTATGTGTGGACCTGAATACTAGAGGCATTGGGTCGGTACGCCTTTTCTGGGGTTATTGCTGTTCCTACGACAGCTGTGGACATCTTTGAGATCAGTGACTCAGCGAGTCCGGTTCAATTTGGGTCGATTTATTCACTATCACTAGTCAAAGATAGTTATCTCAAAAAAATATTTAGATAGTACCTATAGCGAAAGAATCATCGAAGTCGAAATAAAAAAACGACCATTTGAAGTGTTTTATTCAAAACTCTTTAGACTTGTGAACTCTGTTCAATGTTAACGCGAAAATGTTGACGAATATTGACGAAAACGCAGAAATTCGGATAAATGTGGAAAATTAGTACCATCTAACAATCAACATTTTGCAGCTTAGAGCTTAGAAATGAAGTACCTCACCACATACCAGGGTATACAAGCAAAACTATCACCGCAAAATCATACATAAGTTTCATCGGGTAGTGACGATTCTGTCACTTTCCAGTCTCATTTTCATAACAATAGACTTTCAGAACTATGGTAATTATTAGGTAAAGTATGTGAACTCAACAAAAATAGTTCAAAAAAATGTATACTAATGGGCTTCCGTCATGATACTTTAACAATAGATAGCGTTTACTCAGAATAAGCCGATTTACTCTCGATTTTCGGAAACCTGGCCTATATTTAGCAGAAAATACTCCCGCAGGTGGACCATTATTTTTGATGTTATAGATCAGCCTTTCCCAAAGTGGGCGATAACGCCCCCTTGTAGGCGCTGGCTTCAAGGTAAGATACCCAGAAAAAAAATTGCAAAAATGGGTGCATTGTGAATGGCTTGGAGTCCGTTGTGTACTACCTACTGGGCTCAGGTCTCATGTTAACTCTTGCGGGTTATAGTAAAAGTCTCATTTAGAATGATTTTTTTATCTCCGCTAATATAACTCACAATAATTATTTAATTTAATTTGAAATTGTATTGGTTTTTAAGTATGTGAAAAATGGGGAGGCGCTAAAGAATATTTTACTCAAAATGGGCAGCAGACAAAATAAGTTTGGGAACCCCTGTTATAGGTAGATGGAGTACATACCTACCTATAACATAAAAAATATTTTTTAGCCACGTCAGGGAAAAATTAATGAGTAAATTTTTACGATGCGCACCCACATCATCACGAAAAACTGACTTCCAGAAGTTAGCCCTAACTTCAGTTACCTTGAAAATATTTCTATTCTAAGGTTGAAGTTAGACTTCTTAGAATAAAAAAGTTGATACTTCTTGCGTGCATGCGTTCATAAGTAGGTACACACACTTTTTATCAACCAAGTCCTACTTGTATTGCGGGTTCACCTCAGTGTAATTCGCATGAAAAATTTATTACACAGATACCATCGGCTGTTGCTTTTGACAAAGCTCAAAAAGACCATCAGAACTTCCGCCTATTCGAATTCGCAAGCACGTTCGGAAGCACCTATAGTGCGTTCGGCCCGCGTCGGGGCTATATTTAGCCTGGCCACTCACCCCTTCATAGAACTCTCAACAGTTACTAAGCATCGAGTTAGGCACTGGTCATAGAATAAGCTACAGTTAATAAGGACTACCTGGCCATAGAATAGGTAACACTACCTGTTACTGAGATGGTCAGTTCGATAGGTATTAAAGTAGTTTACAGTTACATAAGCAGTTAGCATCGTAAAGTACAGCCTACCTAATAACATGCCTCTCGATGAATCACCTATTTATTAACTATGCATTAAAGCTGTACTGCAGTTAGAAACTTAGAAACGAAATTATTTTCAAATTATCTGGTTAAACTTTGATGGCCCAGTAGCGATTTCACAAGCTTAAGATTTGATTATTGCGTTTCTTTTAAGTATTTCTCCAAGTTCGGGTGTGAAACTTGTATTTCACTTGACCACTGGCAAAAACGGTGATGGAAAACATCGTGAAACTTATGGGCTTCCATAAGTTCCAAAAAAAACCATTATGATCAACTCTCCTTGTGAGAGAAGACTCCGAGTCAAAAATTAAACATTAGTTGACTATATTTATGCTACTGATTTTCTACCAACTAAAAGATGCTAACTTTCAAGGCACTGGCGCTTGAAACATAAAGAACCCTTGCACACAATTTAATGTCTTCTTAATTACCTCGACGTTTTGACGATCTGCACGATCGTGATCACAAGAAACCTGAAACTTTGGCCCACCATACAGCAAAATGATGAGAAGACCCTAATAATTTTACAGTCTTCTCGTGAACAAGGCCACGTCGCGAAGTCAAAAAATAGCTCAAAATTAACGATTGTATTGCTAATTAAAATATATAAACATGTCTTATCCCTAAATACAGGATTCGATTCAATCTATTACTGAAATAAATTATTCGATTAAATCTATTACCTGCCTATAATCGAATAATTTAATGATGCTCAAGATCGTGTTTTATCAGATAGGGTTTTCCTAGATTCGTTCTGGAAACTCAGATTTATCGACGATGGTAGTGAAGGCTATTAGCAGTTAAATTACCACTTCCTCTTTTCCCTTTGCAGACCTATACAAAAAGATACGATAATAAGAATTATTTAATAGTACCTACATCAGATAATACTCGTAATGGCTATTTTCAATTTATTAGGTATACGAGAATGTATCGTACTATAAAATGAAATACTTAGCGAAGTAAAAGCCTTACAACTCTAAACCATTTACCATTTGAAAGGGTATTATAAATAACAAACACAATAAGTAAAGTGTTAGATTAGCGTTATTAGGTGTTAAATAGTATTCGTTATCTTCACATACAACCGATTAATGAGAACTATACGTACCTATAAGAAAAAGTCTATCAACGCTTCAAATAAGAAGTAACAACTTCCAAAACACACTATAGCCATCTATAGCCCAAAAAATAAGGGTTTAAAATGATTGAATATAGAACAAACTTACAAAGCCAGGGAGACCACGATAGAGGTGGCTCGTGTCGTGGCATATACTTGAAATTGACAGCTCGAAATTATGTCTTTGACAACGTATTAAGGTACACAGGTGCGTTACAAAGCTGTCAAGACCAGTTCCGAGCCACTAAGGAGGTTTTAACAAGTAAGCTCTCACATAACCCAGCTACATCAAAATCCAGCCGAGAATTTGCAAAATTTTACTCTCATAAAAAAAGATAAAGCGTAGATATGGTCCAGTCCATCGCCTGATGGTGAGCAACCTGCCAATGACAATATCACTAATGCACTACGGTCATGATCCAGAAATATTAAAATTCTATTTGGCCTGCTGGAAACATTACACTTCAAACCGAAACATGAAATTTCAGGTTGGCAGTAGAATAACTATCAAAGGTGTTGTATTTTCTTATTGATAAAGTAGATTTACAAGCAACAAAGATATTAATTCCATTTTGGAGTTTTTAAAAAGACAGAAAACTTATGTTTTCGGGACTAAAAAACTTTTAAAAGATTGCATGGCAAAATTGGCCCTCTAATCTTCTTCCTGTTACTCACCGTTATGAAATAAAGTACCTCCTTACAAAGTACCTATTTATTATATCACAACGAATTCGAAAGCTCCATAGTTAGATCACAGACTGAGTTTAAAGAGAACTGACGGTTCAAATAAGAAATGATAACCATCGGGCTTAATCAAATGGAAAGTACACAAGACATTTTCAATGTGATATGAACATAAACACTTACATAATAAGTACTTAACTTGCTTAAATGTTAATACACACGCCAACGTACTCAATGTTATTATAAAACTTAACGTCTTGATATAAAGTTCAAATTGACTTCAAAAATGCGTGATCACTAGCAATTTTACTCGGGTATAATTACAACTAAATATACGCCAAGGTCTATGATTTATATAATTGATTGGAGCGTTAAAAACATGTTAAATTAGTAGTCATAGAACTACACTTTTGTGTAATTGCGTATGGTTATTTTATTACTTTGTTATCAATTGATCAATGTATAAAAAAAAAATAACAATGATAGGCTTACACTTGACCACCATGTCGCTTGATGTAAAGTGACGATGCAGACTGCGATGGAGCGCGTACTTACTTAGAAGAGAAAATCGGGAAAAAGCGATTCAGTCAACCCATTTCACAGTTAGACCGTTTTAGGAAAAGCAAAAATAAGAGTTCAACCCCCCGAGTTGAACTCTTATTTTTGCTTTTCCTAAAACTGCGCAGAAGATGTTTTTCGAAACCAAGTAGACATGCGCCCGCGACTCCGAACACCGACTTTAGAATTTCATCCCAATAGTATTCAAGCATTGCCGAAAACAGTATTATCTCAGATGTGAAACATGAAATTTAAGTGTGTTCTTAGTAAAATACCTATCATGACATAGTGTATACTGTAAAGTTAAAGTTCCATTGCGTCGTGATGGACTCATGATTATGATGCCTTAAAATTATTTGACTGACCTAACTGCCGTGTTCCACAAGGTACAAGCTCATTTTAGATTTCGCGATAAAATTAATTCGCGTGTCAAATAGCACTCAATTCTTGCTTTATGGCTTAGTTTTTCGTAAGAAACATGTGCGTAAATATAATTATAACGTAAGAAACTAAAACAATTTCAATTCTCTCATGCCCGTCTTCTTAATGGTTTCAAAGAACGTCTTCAGAAGCATCCACGCTAACGAATCTACAACTTTTTAGACCTAGTTCTCGAGGAAAAACAATCAAAACTATGCTTTGTACTATTCTTATAGAATACAAAATAGAACGACGAAACTAAAGCGACATTTTTTACCACCGCCATCTTCTCTATTGAATTCAGAGACGTTATCAGGCAATTGTGTGTCATGATTCATTGAATTAAAGTTACTTTTGATTTATAGTTGTTTGTGTTATAGATCTTTTTATTGCTACGATGAAACGAGTTAACTGTGGCGGAGATTTGTGGAATGGTAATCGTTTGCTGGGTGGTCGCGAGATCTTCGCTATTAGATCTATTATTTTGCAATTTATCTTTTTCAAACTATGTACATATATGAGCAACTGAGCTTATTACAGATACGAATAATTGTTAGCTGTCCAAAGTATATTTTTTAAACAAAGAAACAATCATAAGTATACAAATCGTTATAAAAATGACACTCTTTATATTATACCTTATTCTTTTTACCTGTAATTTAAACGTCTTATACTCCACTTTTTAAGATACATTCTGGACGAAACCAGCCGAATTTTGCTAAGCTATAAAAGCTACTGTGCAGTCTTGGCCAGTATTACGATTACTGTCGTTCATAAAAATGTCGTAGCAGTTTTTTCATCTTGCTAATCCACCATACATAAGAACGAGACAACACAATAGTTATAGCCAGTCATTGTAAAGCCAGACAAAATATAGTCCTTAATTTTTTTTTATAGCGTATCTCTAAACTATAAAGTTAAAAACATTAAACACTGACATATATTTTGAGGACAAAGCAATTGTTGATCAACAAAAGTAAACAAACGCTGAGAAGTAAACAATATGATATAAGCAACTGAACATTGAAATAGGTTGTACGAGTGTATCTGTCACATTCCCACAAACTTGTAAGAGAGGCACATTTCCCACTCGTCCCGTCACTAAACTCTTAAAAAAAACAATTTGTCAACGCTTTTATCGATCTCTGAAACTGTAAAGGCATGTTTGGTTGATTGGGGAGTCGATTTTTAAAAAACAGACACAGCAACGGTTTTCTAAAAATCGATGCGGTATTATGTTGTTTCTACTCGTAGGTGTAAACATGAGATAAACTCAGTGTAACGTCAATGTTGACATCTTGCCATCCAAATACAAAACTAAGTAAGGTTTTGTAAGCAAAATTTTTGTTTTGTAGTTTTCATATCACACAAATGTCTGTACCATAAATTTTCTAGATACAATAAAAGAAAAGTAGGCAAATGACTTCGTTAAAAAAATCTCCGCTTTTTGCCCCGCGTAATATGTATGCTTTTTGAAAGTAAATGTTTGGGATGTGGGAAGGGACTTTTTAGACGTACCTTTTATTTTAGATTTGCAATCTACTAAAAACCGGTTACTAGCATGTTTTTAATCGTTTATTTACGTTCGATATTTAGTGTTTCGTTTTTAGTCGATAATATTGGAAATAATTTGTTAATCGAACAAAAGACATCAACGGGATACGACGCGGCGTCCTGACAAATAACTTTAGGTACCTACTATTGCAACATTTAGTTTAAATTGATATTGACTAAAATTTTTATTTTTTTATTGAAAAACCAACAAATGAGCCTCCCACTTGGCGATTAATGTTAATGGAAGGTAATGGAAATCAACCATATCAGACCTAAAGTGTTCATACTTCGCAACTTTATTAAAAAAATGGCGGTTGCAGTAAAATTTTACAAAACTATTGAGTGTGAATTCTTCCAATGGTGTCAGCAAATCTGTTAATGTCTTTGGTTTGAAAGTGGGCGCGTCGGAGGAAATTTCGCTCACTCGCCCACTCATTCTTAAGCTACTTTCGTTCTCGGATACAGGTTGAATATTTTTATTTTTTATTGGACCGGTCAAGTGCAAAGCTCGAGGGCGATGGTACGCCAAACACGCTAACAGTGCTAAGTGGTTATTTTATATTCAAACGTTATGCTCACAGTAGTGTGGTTTTGTCATTTGTACTTATTGTCCATCCGACTCTGCCATCTCTACTAAATTATCCGATTGCTACCCAGGACAAGTACAATTAATCATAAGTTCAATTTATGATACAATGGATATCTATTCTGTGTCTGGAAGTATATATATAATATGTATTGTAAGCTAGCCTAGTGGCGTAGTTAGTAGTAAGTCTGCCCGTGAAGCCGGAGGTCGTGTGTTTAAATCCCACCAAAGACAACACACACAAATATTGCAAGCAAAGTATGTATCTACAATTATGTAAGTATTGTACCAGTTATTACACCCACGGTGAAGATATGAAGAATCCCGCCCTGGGGAAAATTAATGAATTTCCTCCACGTACAAAAAAAATAGAACGTCTAAGCTTATAGGGGTGTGTGGAAAATATCAACTTTATACAATATTTAAAAAACTACCAGACTTACCTTGTCGCTTGTCAGGGACAAGATAAGTAACATCTTCATATAATATCCAGATTTTATGCGTGGGTTTGACAGTTGCAGTAAAATACGATTATGATTATAAACCTCACATTAAGATCCGAATAGATAGGTACGTATTAAAAAAAGGTTGATCTTTTACTTTACCGAAATTGGAAATATAAATGTATACGGAAATATGTAACCTCAGCTTTGGTCAATTTCGTGGAACAATTGATAAAGGTAATGTGTTTATCACACTATTATTCTAATATCACAAATACGTAAATGTATAAGTATTTTTCACTGTAACAGCCACATCGAATTTGTTAAAATGTGTCAAAGAAAAAGTTATCTTAAATTCAAAATTTTAGCCATAGATATTTAATCCCAAACAAAAAACAATTGTGCTGGATAAAGGATGAACCAGTGAGGCAAAGCTATAAAGTGATCAATTAAATTATGGTATAACAGGTACATGTCATCGTTGGCCCCCCCCGCGAGGCGGGCCTGCAAGGGGCGTTGTGGATCGAAGTCGTAGAGGGAGTGCGAAGAGTGACCCCGCGACTTTGACCCACTGCTATGCCGGAGAAACCTGTGGGGGTTTTAGTCGGTAGGGGCACCACTTTTAGTGGTGTCGAGCCCGACACACCTGCCGTGTCCCTACACGGTGGACGGTGCGTCAATGCATTTCCCCAAGAAAAAAAAAAAGGTACATGTCACCGTAAAATTGTCAACGCCATCGCTAAGGTTAGGCCATTTTGTAATCTGACTGTTTTTACAATTCACGGTGACATATTATACACTATGTGTATTCATTCTTCCTTTTTACGTTTACTACCTCGAGCCCCGGGGTTCATAAACCTTTTTTAAAATAAATCTTTTTTTTTTTTTCTACCGATTTCGACCTTTGGCATGCTACCGCATGCCAAAGGTAAAAAAATGTTTTGTAATACCTACCGTGAAATAAGTATTTAAATATATTTTTTTGAGTAACTTTTTGTCATAAATTTACTTACTTATACCAGGGACACAGATGAAATCGCGATTACGATATAGTGAGACAATAAATCTTCGAAATAAACATATTTCATCGGATACTTCATTTTGGCATCCATAAATCTTTTTTTTTTTTTAATCGCTTGCCTTTTGTTCGAAAACGAATTCGTTTTTTTGTTTGAATTGACGATGTTAATAGTATGAAGCATGTTAACTACATGATACCTATTTAATCTAGATTTAAATATAGGTACTTACCCAGATTGTGCCCATCGGGAAAAACAGACTCATAATTATGTAATGAGGCGTTTTATGAAGGGCAATGTTGCCCTATTATGTATTATAAATACGCTCATCAATTTGTTTATGGTACCTGCAGTGTGACAAGATGAGAAGGACATGTGCCTGATCGTAAGCAAGATGTCTAAAAACGAACAAAAACTTACGTTTGTTGTATGGGTACCTCCTAAAATATTTATTTTATTGTTTTTTACCCGACTGAAAGAAGTGTTATGTTTTTCGCGCGTATCTTGTATGTTTGTAAACTTCTTTATTCCAACGTATCTTCCAAACGGCTGTGTGGGTTTTGATAATTAAGATATCGTCAGATTCGTCTCAATCACTCAAGTGTCCTTAGATACTATTTAATGGGTTTTTTATCAGTTGATTTTATGAAAATGAAAATGAAAAATGAAAATGAAAAAAATGTTTATTGTGGCAATAACAAAAGACATAAACAAAAACACAAGAAAAGGTACATTTGACAAGAAGGAAATACAAAAAAACGAATACATATTGTGTTAGTGTGCACTGAACCCCACACTAGGGCTACCTGTGTTGTGGGATCCAGGCTTCTCCTAATTTTATAGGTACAGTAATAAATGGAAAGAAGAGCAAAGCAAACATATTACTAAAAAAGAAAACTATAAAAGAAACTCAATTCTCTCAACTCAAACTCCTTATGTTTAGGATACTTAATTATTAATTATATAATTCGTTTATGAACTTAGTTTTATGAGGGTACATAATATAATTAGGTTCACAATTATTATTTTATTAATTAGAGGGTAGGACAAAAAAAAATGTTGATTGAGCAATCGAGTGAATAATAAAGTGTTGAGATGAGTAATGTGTGTGTAGTAGGTTAGTGTTGTAGTGTGTGTATATGTGTAGAAACCGGTAAGTTAGATAGGTCTGGATTGCAGTTGTGTGCTACCGTGAGTCGAATGAATGACAACTTACACTGGACACACACACACTTATGGAGCCGGTTTTTTAATTAAAGTTGCAAGTATTTGTTTTTATTGCTATAAAGCAACAGAAATACATCATCTATGAAAATTTCAATTTTTTGTCTAACTAGCACGATTCATGAGATATAGCATAGGTACAGCCTAGTGAAAAACGGACAGACAGCCGAGTTTAAAGGCACAAGTTCGCGCCGCGACCGCGACGCGAGACCGGAGACCGCGACAAGCACTTGACATTACAGAACTGTATGGGCGCCAGTTCGCGCCGGTCGCGGCATCAGCGCGAACTGTCGCCCATACATTTCATAATGTCAAGTAGGTACCTAGGTACCTGTCGCGGTCTCAACGCAAACTTGCACCTTTAGTAATAGTTTTACCCTTTGGATACGGACCCCTAAAGATGTTGTATCAAAATAAATCACACCATAAAAATGGCAAAGAATTTCGATTAACCGCGTACAAGACCCGTTCAAATTGCGAAAACGGCGTCTAATAGCAACCAAATAGATTTCACACTTTGATCATGATCTTTTACTTGACAAAGTAATTAGATTTCGTTCATTAACTAGCTAGAAAATTTACTAGTCGATATTGAACTTTATTTTTTGATTCTCAAAGGTTACACAAAACTGGTGGAATGCAGCTGTTTATGTCGTCGACAAAATGATGATGACATTTCAAATTACGTGAAGATCTGAGTAAGTGCATTTGATTTATCGTAAAATTTGTGCAATATTCCAAAGAATGTCGTGTGCTAATGACCTATTGGATAAAATGTGTAAATAATGAAATTAGTTTGTGAAATAATAGATAGTCTATAGGTAAATGCTACACATACACAGTAAATCAGAAATATTGTGAGTAGGTATAAACACATTTTTTTTACACAATTTTGAAAAAAAAATTCGCTTTCTACCTACTCATTATGAAGCGATTTTGATATAGAACCCCGAAATTGCAAAAAAAACTACCAACCATATGTACGTACTACAAGCAGCGCCCTCCGGTTGCACCCGCGTAGTACCCGATCACGTTATTTTCCCGGGATGAAAAATAGCCTGTTTTATTCCAGACCATTATCTATCTAGGTAGGTACCTATGTACCAAATTTTATCTAAATACCTTCAGTAGTTTTTGCTTGAAAGAGACAAATATACATCCATACGTACATTCTTACGAACTTTCGTGTTTGTAATAGGTATTAGTAGGATTTGCTAAGTACGGTAAGTTAGAATGTTATTAAATTCCTAGGTACTTATCGATATGAATGCGATTTATGCGTTAATGTTTGCGTAAATTCAGAAATGCTTAAACGTCGTGTAGGTACCTATTTACCCAAGTGGACTTTGCATTGAGTCCATAGAGTACCTAGGTAGTTGTGTCCTACTAATTTTAAACAGTTTATATCAAGTAACAATACGAGTAGAAGTAGGTATCTTGTCTACCTTGGAAATCTTCATAAATATTCCGCGCAGGTACACTTAATTAAATCATTTAATTACCTAAATTGGCATTTTAAAATTTTAAAGGTTAACTTCACACACATGTACTTATGTATTAATGCAATATAACGTTACCTAATGAATTATTTTCTAGCATAAATACCTAACTGACCGAATACCAATTCTTAACACAAAACGACCGGTGTAACACTTCATTCAACCTTTACCTACCAGAAACAAAAACATGTCAAACTACCTACCAAAGAGGTAATAATAAGACAATTTCAAAATAGCAAAGTCTGTCAAAAATAGTTGTTAAATGCACCACAGGTGGCGATAATGTTGTATTTTCTAACACAAATTGTATAAACATACATATTTATATCATTCATTTGACATGGTTTTCACCCATTTATCAGTCAAATTCTCATAACTATCATTTTGAAAGTGCCTCATTATAATGAGAACACGTCGTGATTGGTCTTAAAATCGTCATTGTACCTAGCTAACTTTTTGAGCCAGATGACAGTGAATAGGCTTCATGACATCATGACACATATAAATAATGCAAATAAATACAGTGCAACCTTAATATACCTAGGTAACGAACATCAATTTAACGACTTCCTCGATTTAACAAATTTTTCGTACTCCCCTTGAATTGTCCATAAGAGTAAATCCTACTCATATCCCACTACCTATCCCACTAATATTGTAAATGTCAAAAATGTTTGGATATTTGGATGTTTGTTGCTCAATCACGCCGTAACGTATGAACGGATCAGGTTGAAATTTTTGGAATACAGTTAGATTATAGTCTGGAAGAACACATAGGCTAAAGGAAAAAAAGGCTTTTTATCCCGGGAAAATAAAGGGAACGGCGAGAATGGGAAGTACGCGAGTAAAACCGCGAGGCACTGCTAGTTACGAATTTTCTCTACCCAAAACCTTTTTAACGTATCCACCAATACCTATATGAGCTTTAATCCCAAAGTACCTTTATAGAATAAAACTATTTTTAAGTTTTTTATAACAAACCCAAAAAAGACCAACCCAACCTCAATATAACAAACCTCAGTTTAACGAATTAGATACTTGATATAACGTATATTTACTTGTCCCCTTCTGATTTGTTATATCGAGACTGCACCGTATTAATATTGGTAAATATTTTTCACACTACTCTATTTTTGTATAAGTAGGTACCTACATATACCTACCGAATATTTACTAAATTGCAAATCAAACAATTATTTTCTTAACTATCGCTTGTATGGAATCTGATTAAAAATTTGTGCTATGAAGTTTTATGCCATCTAGGCAGGTACCTACTATGCAACTGAAAACACCAACAAATAGAGGCACTTTCACATTCTATATACTTATCTATAAAGGTAAGAGAGTACTTTTTTATAAGAATGACAAGAGCAAAACATGATTGGTAAGGAACCACAACCCACCTGTATTGCTATATTATCTCATGTTATCCGCCTGAAGTTAAATACTCATAGCCAGCTTTAATCCTTAATCCTGAACGCGGTAAGCCTAACCCGGGTCGTTTCATTAAATATTACCAAATTTTATTGAAAATACGGTGTCAAACTAATTTTGTAAAAGCCCAGCTAAATTAATATAACCGACATCCGTAGTAAGTTGTTTCCGTGTAGTAAATTCAAGCTAGACCCCAAACCACTTGAATTGTGTCTGCGTTACTATGCTTACCCAATTACTTACCAATCAGAATTATGTTAATAATTATCTCCTGACACACCACCATTAGCAAAAACTTATGAAATAGGCACTCACCTCTCGATCCACCAACACGCAACAATCCCGGAATTAACAAATCTACAGTATTCACTGTATTCTCGTGCTAGCAATCAAAAACTTTCGTAACACTGTCCTTGCAATTGAAAAACAAACTTTAAACGGTAAAACTTTCGAAAAGTCTTCGCGGGACCGAACCAGACGGTCCGATATAGCGTTTTATTTGATTATCAAGTCGTAAACGCGCAAACTCACACAGGATCAATAAAGCACCAATTAGCAATGATTATTGTTATATTTGTTGGAAGGCGCCAACGGCAGAGAGTCCGCCTTGCAAGACGGTTCGCGGTACACTGAAGTAAAAGAAGCGAGAAGAGACACGTCACAAGCTGCGCCCGCGCCGAACTCACCTTTACTTTGTTGGAAGGCGGAGTGAATGACTTGATACTTGCTGGGTCGGTTTTCTTAGTTTGTTAGCGAAAACGTCACGGAATTGGTCAAGAGAGAAGCTGGTATCATAGTAAATAGAGTCTAACATGTATTATCGACTAGTTACTCGCACGTTTAATAAACTAAGTAGGTAGTTACGTTTTATCGTAAAAAGAGACGGCGAACACAAATGACGGGCCACCTGGTAATGGGACTCCAATTTCAACCCTTTTTTTATGTGGAGGAAATACATTTACGCATGACTGCCATGCACGGACATTGCTGGGTATGTTAGGCTCGACACCATGGATTGATATGGAGCTCCTACTGACTAAAACCCCCACAGCATTCTTCGGCATAACCTGAGGTCGGAGTCGCTCCTCATATCAACGACCCTGACTCACTTACCACTGCCCTTGCGGGCATGCCTCGTGTGAGACTTCTGAACCCTCGCCTTTGGTTCCAGGGATGCGCCGGAAACCAGCGGTGCGACATCTCCACCGGAAGACATATCCTTAAGTGCCGATCGGCCTTAACGTCCGACGCCACAGGCCCTACAGTGGGGATAAATGCGAGGCAGAATGCCCTTTCAGGCGCAGTATTCACTCTCACTTCTCCACCCCACACGACCCCTTACCGTCGAGGTGTCGAGCATCTTGGCTAAGATGGTCGGCGGCGAAAGCTCTATCCTCACCACGGCTAGGGATAGCCGCGATTTAGCCTCTGTGGCCACATGGCGGCTTTGTCCTTCCATACTATTGAGTATTATATCAGCTCTCTGACCACCATCATACAAGCTTTGCTTAGTTTGGGGTCAGATGGTGTTGTGTGTGAATTGTCCACCAATATTTATATTATATTACATTATACTAAGCACTCTGGTATCAGAGTGCTTCTGAAGGACCCTCATCTGGAAGACTTAAGAATTTTACTTTGCCGAGAAGAGTATCAGCTAAGTAACATTCCCAAGTCTTTCCCCAGCTTCTACACGTACTGTGTCTCCCCGGCCGGGAGTAGCCATCACACAACAAGATACCACCAAGGCAAGTTGTTGTGTGATGCCCAGGGTGCACCACGTTGAGGTTCCCGAGCCGCACAAATCTAACAATCAGTCGTTTTAAGTAATAGAATCTCTCATTCACTACACGATGAAAAGTGTTTTTGAAATGAAAACTTCTTTTGGCCCGCCCACGGCCCACCACAGACAGATTTTTCGTGAGCTGTGAATTGAATTCTAGCGTCACCCTCAGGAATGATAAGTTTAGGGAAACCTTTAAAACTCGGGACCATGAGCATAGCCACGCCCTATAAAATTCTGAGTTTTAAGTTTTCTCTTATATCGGCAGTTACTATGACTGCAAATTTTGTTTATGTGTTTTTTGCAGATTCCATTTCTTTTTTTTTTACCTTAAAAATATAAAAAGTTTAACTTGCATACTTACATACCTACATCAACTATTTTGTATTCATAATATCGATTAACAATAATTTGGTGAAATATAGAAAGCTAAATAAAAATAAAGTGGCCAAGTGCGAGTTGGACTCGCCCATGAAGGGTTCCGTTGCAGCAAGTAACATAATATACATAGTACACATAGTTCTTTTAGTTCGTTGTAACTTTGATCGAAGTTTTATAATAGTGTATTTATGACGTACTAAAAAAACTACTCATCAGATCGAGTTCAAATCAATTTTCGTTGGTAGTTTGCATGGTAATATACATCATATTTTATTTTTTTTAGTTTTTTCATTCTCTTACTTTAGAAGTTAGAGGGGGGGGGGCACACATTTTACCACTTTGGAAATGTATCTCGCGCAAATTATTCAGTGTAAACAAAAATTAAATTAGAAACCTCAACATCATTTTTGAAGCCCTATCGATAGACACCCCACACGTGTAGGTTTGATGAAAAAAATTTTTTTGAGTTTCAGTTCTCAGTATGGGGGGCCTACCCCTAATACCCTAATTTTACGTTTTTTTAAATTGTTTTGTTCAAATCTTAAAGCGGTTCACAGAATACATCTACTTACCAAGTTTCAACAGTGTAGTTCTCATAGTTTCGGCAAAAAATGGCTGTGACATACGGACGGACAGACAGACAGACAGACATGACGAAAGTATAAGGGTTCCGTTTTTACGTTTTACGGAACCCTAAAAAATGAGATTGTTTTTTTTTGTTTTAAAAAATATCACTAAACATTTTTACACCGCCTAACAGCGACTTTCATTATTCTCTTGTTATTCACTGAAATAAATATAGAAAGAAATAATTTGGTAAAAAGTATATTTAAATAACCAAAAGCTTCGTCAAGAAAGCCTCCAAGTATCAAACTCGCTCGATCGCAGTTCGCATCTCGCGCCACGGCCTCGATATTCGGAGGAACAGCACACCTCTCTATGCTCCATCGAGCTATTTTACATTTGTACTGAAAACAGTTAAATTCTTGCATAGAAATAACTAGACGAACAAATATTTGCCACTAACAACTAACAATGTTACATGAGATGTCTCATGTTTGTATTTAGCAACAACAACAAGGATCTTTAGAGTTATTTGTAGGTAGGTAGGTAAGTATAATACCGTATACCGTGTAGTAGGTATAAGGCCGTTTAAAAAAAGTTTTTTAAACGTCCTTGGTGTAGGTAGTACTTACTACTTACATATTTAAAAAGAAACCAATTTGCCTCCTCATGAGGCATCTAAGTTTTTTGCAAATAGTTTGATCATAAATTACTTACTTATTATCGCATCTATCTTCTATATATGTACTTAAATGTATAAAAGCGAAAGGTCACTCATCAAGGAATCTCAGAAACTACAAATGCTAGGAATCTGAAATTTTGCATGGAAGTCCCTTTTAGCACGTAGGCGCTCGCTAAGACGGGGTTTTGCGAAATTCAACCTCTAAGAGGGTGAAACAAGGGATGAACGGTTGTATGAAAATTCGTCATTTTCAAAGTTATCAAATTTTGTATCTATTTATTTATAAATTGCACTTACATACATTTGTTTGTATCTAAAAACTATAGAACAAAAATGTAGTAGACCCTGCATTAAGGGCGCTGCAACAGTAGTAATTTGGTCGCAGACCAAGTCTTAATATTCACAGTCAACAATTAACAGTCTAATTGTAAGAATTAAATTTTGTCTTCATCTTTAAAAAACTCGCACACGCTATAGAAACATTTCCTTATTAAGAAGCTACGAAGTTTTTTCTCGAACGTGCTATCATTCGCTTCTTTTTTTATTTGATCTGGGATATTGTTATAAATGTTTGTTGATGCATATAGTGGCCCCCCCTTTTTAAACATTTCTAATCGTGGCACGGGTAGTGACACTTGACACGACGCGATTAAATGTTTTGTTCAATCAATTTTGTAATTTCGAACTGTACGGGGGTGAAATTGGGGTTGAAATGGGGGATGAATGTCAATATGGAAGTTCTTAACCGTTGAAGATAAAACCATGAAACTCTGTTTATAGACACTTGACATGAAGCAAACGAATGTTTGTTCTAGCAATGTTGTAATTTCGAACTGTACGGGGATGTTGTGTGTTATGTGGTTCGCCATTTTGTGATTTGAAATTTGTTATACTGTATAGTACCTACTCTACTAGTCAAGCTCTTTCATTTGAAACCCATATTGAGGTAGATTGTGATGAAAAATAAAATTTAAAATAAACATTTGGCGTTTATTTTCTCGAATTATTTTATTATTTGGCGAAGGTTCTTCAGTTTCTGTCGTCAGATTATATGGAACGACCACATCATTCGAAATATTAAAGCAAGGAAAGACAATAGAAAATAATGTGTATCCTGACTATGATAGGTAACTACAAGACTATACCATTCATATTCAACTCGTAGCATTATAGTATTCATCCATACTAGAATTGCTTGCAATGCAACAACCAATATAGTTAGACTTAGACAAATAATATCCTACTCGTATTAAACTTACACATAACAAAATATGTCAATGTAAATTCACGCGATAGTCAGTATTCCACAGTTCCACAGTCCGTACTTAATTTTATCCGCACTTGGAGTAATTGATTAATAATAAATTATTTATCAGTTATAAATCACATAAATCACTTTAAAATATTTAGGTACCTACTTAAAATGTTAAGAACTCAATAAAATAGCCGAAATGTTAAACGATGTGTTTTATTCTTAACACAATAAAAAAAATATAATATCTAAATATAAAATTAGTTGGATTTTTCGCATTGAACTCTTAATTACTTAGTTATATCAATGATTTTTCGGTTAAATGTTTATTTTGGTATTAGGTACCTACAGTAACGTTTTGTACTTATACATCCCATCCATATCGTGAAATCGAGCTATAAGCCCTAATAAAAAATAATAAAATATAATTCCATAAAACATAATATATATGTACAGATAGTGCAATCCACGAAGACGCGCCCCACTATTCCTCCTAACCGTTTATAGTGTATGTGTGCAAGCTTCCGTCAATGTTTGAGTGTTATCGGTACACACTGATTATCTATGAATGCACACGCACACTACAATGACTGGTGAATGTTTTGCGACTGACGCTCGGAGCAAACGCGATTGGTGGAGAAAAAAAATGGTGGGGCGCGACTTCGTGGATTGCACTATCTATAGGTAGGTATGCAGCATGTAGCGGCGGATCAATCGGCTGACCTCATATCGACTTACCTACCTTTCGTCATGAATCCAGCGCAGCTGTCAAGTATTTTGATTTCAGCGCTGCCAGCAATCACATAACACTTCCTATACATGCTTCCAGTACCGAAACTTACATAAGAGAAATTATCAACCGGCACAATAAACACCTTACAGAGTGTTAATTGGAGGTTACGCAAGGCTGCAAGCTCAAGAATGTAACAATAATTTAATTAAATATCCATTGCAGGCACCGCTTCCTGGTCTCTAGGCAGCATGCCTAGATATTTTGACGAGTAAGAATTTGAGCCTACGACTTCCAAGTCTAACACTCGTTCTACTGAATTTTGTTCATGCCTGTGTTTTCTGATAGGTAGGTTTTTTACAGTATAGTGACGAAACGACCAGGGGGTCTACCGCCGAACGAAAAATGTCATAGCTTTGATGTTTGTTTGTATGTTTGTATGTATGTTTTCGCTTGAAATGATAGAGACAGCATTAGCAAAGCGATAGCCGATTTAGTCAGGCGGTAGAAGCGCGCGAAGGACGTAGCCTGGTGGTAAGCGAAATGCCCATAACAGCACAGTGACACGTAGCTATTGGAACATAAAGTATCTGCACTGCATTCGTCTCCCAGAGCTATAAGATGTTTTGTCTCTATGCCAAGTAATTTCACTGAAAACATTGGAAAAATCCGCAGGTTCTGAAAATGGTAAAAAGTTAGAACAAGATGAAACCTACTGAAAATAGAAGAAAAAATACGGATGATTGGAATACGGGAAAGGTGAAGAGCTTTTAAGGGTCGAAAACGTTTTATCGCAATTTGCGGGAAAACTAAACTTTCTATCCAAATGTAGAATAGTAGATCCAGTGAAATTACAGGGCATAAAGGTAAAACATCTTATATCACTAGGTGACGAAAGCAGTGCAGTGCTAGGTAATGATTTGGGCTCTTTGTGTTCCAATAGCTGCGTGTCACTGTGCTGTTATGCGGCAGGTAGGTATGTTGCTTACCAGCAGGCACATGTCCTGGTCATGTCGTCACTCTATAGGTAATATAAAAAAACATTATTTTACACACCTTTATTACCGTTTATTTGCCAAAGCCAGGATGACCCAAACACCATAATGGTTCATCACTCTTACCTATGTTGGCAGCATGCGCAGACAAACTTTTAGCTTTGTTAAAATAACGAAGGTCCGGGGTTCACGCGCTCTTACTCTATAATAGCTTTATCACTTACAGCGATTTTTCCTAGGCTATAGATTGACAAAATGAACAAGACATGCACTTGATGGTGAGCAACCTGCCCATAACATCATACTACCCCCGTAGCTATTTGCCCATGAAGAGTACAAATCACTGCCTCGCACTGAACTGCGGTCGTCAGTCAAAGATATCACGTGATTTAACTCTCTTTGCTCTATAATTTATCTAGAAATATTGCATTTAAATCGGAACACAGTACTTTATTAACCATGATCAGTTTGCTCTTGACTTCAGGATGCAACGTGATTACCTAGAAAAAAAAAACGATAATTAAGTAGTGTTTGCGCATTACTGGCGATTTATTTAACAGGTACCTAAAGATGAGGTACTTCCCTACTCTGCGCAGAGTCATACCGCTATGTAATAAAAACATATACTCATATAATGCCTGACAGTTTTCTGTACGATAAATAAAACAGAGCAGCAGTCTTTTCAAACTTTGGAAATGTAGGTATACCATTCGTCTGCTCTTTCTTTTGTTTTGATTTTTTTATTTAATGACGTGTAAATTGTATGTACCTACATTTATGAATACTTTGATTTTGCTACAAAAACCTGAGGTAAACGAAGAATTAATATTAACTTTATATAATAGATATCTAAAATTGAATCAAGTTCATCGAAGAATGTGACCAGTTCCCAGTAGGCCAAACGAAACCATACTGTTAACGATATTAACATTTAAATGCATAATCAAAACGTAATAAATATCGAAGCGAAAAATCGTCCTCAATAAGGTGTCGCTGGCATTGACCAAGTTTGGACATTTCGAAGACTGACTGATGTGGTCACATATAGATTTGTTCGTAATATTGGTACATAATACATAAATATAAGTATTGTAACATCATTACATCAAAATTTCATAAAATATTTTTTTAATTCTATGATATAATTTTAAGAAACAAAGTTTCGTACAAGAAGTCTCAGTTTGTAAATTCAGGATTTTGTAATTAGTAGGTATAAAGAACAAAATGCTCGTGGCTTCATCCTAGTTTTATAAGACTTCAATAGCCCTTTGGATACCCGCACCTTCGTAGTACGAATGCATTTTTTGACTGGTTATGGTATTCCCTGATAAATATAATTTAGGTGCCTTCAAATCGAGAGTTAAGTTATTTTGTACAACCTATGTATTATAATTTCTAATTTACTTTTTTAACATTGGAAAAGCGGAACTTTTTGAATGTCCGCGATGACAATACCTACTGTGTTTGAGCACTGGCGTAGGTAACATATTTGTATCATCTACCTAATCTGCACACAGTTTTCTAATCATTTAATTCTAGGTTAGCGCTCTACATCTTAGACCGCATCATCGTTTAATATCAGCAGGTCTACTACGAAGTCCGATAAACGATATATCGGCCGAACATATGAAGTTTCCGACCACAAAAGATAATCGGTCGGTTGATCAGATCGGCCGTTTCGTTCGATTCGACCCTTATCCGACCTAAGTCTATAACTTTCGACCCGAAATGTATCGATCCGAATGTTTTTCGTGGTAGGCTACAATCCGATTCAGCTGTCGGTCGGATGCGATCATTCGGAGTTTGTTTTCGTAGTAGACCTGCAGGCGATAGTTAAGTCAAAACGCCTAATCTA
This sequence comes from Ectropis crepuscularia, assembly GCA_963693475.1. NCBI lineage: Eukaryota > Metazoa > Arthropoda > Insecta > Lepidoptera > Geometridae > Ectropis > Ectropis crepuscularia. Next base: position 15,122,659 of record OY856356.1, read on the forward strand.
TTAAAAAAAATGGTTGTCTGTAAAGTCGGTTTACTGACGATAGTTGAACGTGACAACGTCTTAAGAAAATACTGATGGAATGGTAGCATTTTTCAAAAGAAAATTTTAATTTCATTTGTTTAATAGATGTCGAACGCTGCCGAACGCGGCGACGTCATGCGGCGAGGTAACGGCGGTAACGGCACATGACGTCATGTTTTGCGGGCGTGCAGCCGGCTTCATCGAATTATAAGACGTTATCACGTCAAAAATCATACGCTAGTAAATGGAGCTAGCTAAAACTACAAGGTGCACCACACGGTCTTTCACGATCATTTATTTCTCCAAACTACAAGTTACTAGTATTAGTGTTATTCCAAGTGATGTACTTACTACGCATTTAATTACAATTTCGATCAGTTGTTGCAGAGATACGTAGAAACGAACATACACATACGTGCAAACCAGGGCCGAGCCGCCCCTGTGTGCGAAGTGTGCGGCGCACACAGGCGCCAAGACAATAGGGGCGCCAGCGCCGCCACCGATTTTTTTTACACTTACGCAGCACCATGTTCTTTGTAGTGGAATATTGTCGATTAGTAAGTAGGTAGGAACAATTCATAAATTACTAAGTTGTTATAGTTTATTGTAAGAGTGTCCCAAGATAATGTTTACGTTTGTGGTTTAGTTTTACGGTTTGGGTTTTGTTACGGTCTCAGCTTTAAAATCAAAAGAACCACCGCGCCGTGAGCCGTGAGTTTGTTTATTTAGTTGAGATTATAAACTCGATACGATGTGTGCGATGCAAGTAAGGTGGTGTCACAGGGGTTCCCTATTTTAATTAACGAGTAAGTCAAAATGATGGAACCATATTTCGAAAGAGTGTATGCAAGGCGAAAGTTCGTTTTAACAATATTTATGTTTCAAATTTCTACTGAATCCGCTTAGTAGTTCCAATGTTACGGTATATTTTTGTTCCCTATAAAATTTAGCACTTTTTTCGGTAAAAATTACTTAATTAATGTTCAATTCCAACTTTTAAAAATCTGTGTTTCAAATTTCAACCAAATGTGTTAATAAGCCGTTCCGATGTCCGATGCTATAATTAATATTATATTTTTTCCTTAAGGAACCATGCACTTTTTTGTGATAAAAAGTAGTTTAATGTGTTATTCTATACTATCACGGCAGAACAACACAACGGATTGGTCTGAAATTTAAAACACAGGTGTTTTATCATGTGAAATAGGTACTTATTATCCCGGGAAAGTTTATAGTTTCATAAAAAACTCATATTATTCATCATACTGGAGCAGTTCGGCGGATTTAGTTGTTTAGCAGGATAAGCGGCCCACTAAATGATCCCACTGCTGGGACTCGGGGCTTTCTCTCGCAAGGAGAGAGTCAAGGCCATAATCCACCACACTGGTCCGCTAACCCGCACATAGTGGGATGACACATGACTTCGAAAGATTCCAGGTAGATACATGTCGATTTCTTCGCGATTTTTTCCTTCATCGTTTTTAATTTAGCGGCATTACGCACGTGGCTTCGAAAAGACAGTAGTGCGCGTGGGATTTGAACCCGGGGGTCTGGGAAGGCACCGTTCTCTCGACTAGAGCAGCCATTACTTATTAAAAGTAGAAATTTTGATAAAACAGTAAATTTCTACACAGGCCACATCTCAAATTCTATGCGGACAAAGTTGCGGGTAACAGCTGGTATAATATTTGTTTCCTTAGAAACAAAGCGTTTTTTCGGAATTTTGCGTAGCTTATCTACTACTCCAGACTAAGCATTACTATCTCTGTTTCAAATTTCAAATCAATCCGTTCAGCCATTCGACTTCCTAGTATTGACATTTATAATAGGTATTAGTTGGTTGTTTGGATGCTCGTTGCTCAATCACGCTGGAAAATGCGAACGGATCGGGTTTACAGTTTAATACAGAATATAGCCTGGTAAATAGCACATATGCTACTTATCACGGGAAAATATCAGGAGTGAGAGCTGCGCGGGTAAAGGGTAATAACCGTGAGGCGCTGCTAGTATAATTTACGTATGCTTATATTATAATAGCAGCGCTGCTTGCTGCCATTCTGACTCGATATTAACCAAACTTAGCTAAGAACTACCACAAAAAAACTGAATTTCAAATGAAAATAAACTACATCGAAATCGGTCCATTTGTTTGAAAGCTACGATGCCATAAACAGACACACACACCGAAAGACTGACAGACCGACAACGACGTCAAACTTAAACAACCTCATTTTAGCGTCAGGGGTTAACAAATACCTAACAAAATAAAAATGACGATTTACCCCAGAATACTTCGAATATGTAATCTGTACAACATTTTACTAGTCAAGCCTTTTCACTTGGTACCAGGGGCGTAGCTACCACCGTATATGCCGTATCAATTATACGGGGCCCCGAGTCACGGGGGCCCCCGACGTGCGTAAGCAAAATCAAAAAAAACTTGCCAATTTTTTAATTTTTCTAATTTCAAACTTACAAAAAGTTACCTAAAAACTTCAAAGGGGCATGATCGCCTGTCAGATCTGTCACTATTGCCCATAGAAGCAGAAATTTTAGACAAACTGAAGTCATCATCAGCTATTAAAAAGGCCAGTATGGTACCTAAAATATTTAATATGGATTGTTTCTAAAAAAAATTGAAAACAGAGACAGATAGATAATTTCGACATAATTTTTTAAATTTTATGTACCTAAAAATTTTTTTTCTTTTGTGAGTAATCATTACCCTTCATAATCTTTACCCCCAAAAATTTTTTTATACGGGGCCCCTCCAAGGCACGCTACGCCACTGCTTGGTACCCATATTGAAGTAGGTTGTGAATAAATATTTTGTCCGCCATTTTGTGGAGGCGGCCATCTTGAATCGATATTAACTAAACATAGCTAAGAACTACCACACGGAATATAACCATGAAATGAAAAAAACCGCGTCGAAATCGATTCATCCGTTTGAGCTCTACGGTGCCACACACACAGACAGACATCAACGTCAAACTTATAACACCCCTTTTTTGGTCGGGGGTTAAAAAAGGGGCGCCATAAAGGTTTTGCACACAGGCGCTGGTGGAGGTCGGCTCGGCCCTGGTGCAAACCAACAAAGTTTATACTAATATACCTCTATACCTATAACAGGATCGTAAAAAATACAGAGTAGAAATACAACATTTAATGTCATTAATTATAACCGAAACAATCGTAGCAAGATTACCTAGTTGTTATAATTTCAACCATGGCTCTAATTGTACGTATTGTAAACACATTGAAAAACTATCAAGCTGTCGACTTGCTCATTTTACGACACAAGCGTCGACCAACGACAGTCAAATCTCCCAGAACAAATTCACGAAAATCTCGAATTCGATCTTTCCAGTAACAAACCACACGGAATTCCAAAATCTGTCAACCCAGCGAAGTCTGGGCCGCAGTTTTACGGGCCAAAGAAAGTTACCAGCATGTGGGTCGCAACCTGCCAGTGAACTTGACCAGACCGGTCCCGTGCCCACTCCGAAATTATAGGCCCATGAATGTAAATTAGACGTTTACCGAGTGGAGATTTGCTTGATAGCCCGTTTAGCTGAGGACTGAGGAATTTGAATGGCTTTGAGAAACTTTGTTGACATTCTACTTAAGGGTTTAGATAAGAATAACAATTTATTGTCTGTGCTTACGAACATCTTAAAATACTTTTATAGATACACACTATTATTTTTGTAAAGAGACCTATGGCAGTTTAACTCAACGCATCGACGTCCTATCGAACTTTGGGCTAACACAGAAAGCGCATACTATTAGGTAGGTACTTACTGCGTAATCTTACTAAATAATTATATGTACCTACGCACAATAATATATGCAGAACCGTTATTGTGTCTAGTGGCGCAAATTAAACTTTAAAAAAGGAAGAAATTATCAATAATTCTTTACATTTTTTTTGTATTTATGTTACGCAATAGCACCGCCGCCGCCGATTCTTAATCGATTTTACAGTTTTTGTTATGACAAAAAAGTTATAAAAATACATGATGATTTAATGGGGCGCTTTCCAGATGATGATAGACTTGTCAAAAATAGTTCTACATTTTGCCAAGTGTAGCACCACTGTTTGTTTTTGTGAAATTTATCTAACAAAATGAAACATTGGCGCCACTTATGGTGAAATTGGGAACTGTCTTTGACAAGTCTATCTTCATCTGGAAAACGCCCCATTGTTTATTATTAACTCTTTCTTTTTCTTATACTTAACGGACTGGTGAGTTTAAGTTTTAAATTGAAATCTGTTTTTCGGTTTTCTGAGAAATATAATTAAGTACTACCTACCCCTTGCATTCTGAAAACGAGGTAGATGCTAAAGACCGGTCGCGTAGGAAAACGTTGTTTAAAACAATGAGCATCCTCGTCGCTCGCTCCATCTTTTTTATCGCATGTTGGCACCAGCGGCCGTATTCAAGATATTTGTGCTTACTACTGACGCCGGTATACATGACAGCATGACGCATGATTGCCCAAAATCGCAACGCGCCTGGATAATCTAACTGTGCCGGTAAACACGCGTGTATGGTGCGGTCAACTTAAGATAAGTAAGATATCAATACTATATCAAGTTATTATTATGTCACCGCTAAGGTCGACAGGTATGCCTAATAAATGATCTAGCTTAAACCACTAAACAAATAAGAAAAAAATAGCTAGCAGGCTTCCTTCCTGCTCGATCAACGTCCACGATCTCGCATGAATTATTACCGCAACTAGTCATGAATTACTTACCGTGCAAGTTATTTGAGACGAGTACCACTTACAAGAAGAAACAGTAGAACAACTTTATATTAATTGAAAAAGTCCCGCAAACGACGGGACGTTTCGTTGTTTTATGTTGACCTTAGTATGCTTTAGTTCAACTTTGTCTCGATTAGAATTTAATCTATAATTTAACTGGTTTTTGGCTCACGTAAACCTTGAGCAAATATTTGGAATACGGTTGTTGGTATCTAAGAAGAAATTTACCTATCTTTTAGATAGCTACCTACACAGGTTGACCCTGGAGCCGGGGTCGTTACAAGAATTCGGCTTCGGTATACCCTGCCTATCGTAAGAGGCGATTAAAAGGGCACCCATGGGCTCGTAGACGGATAGGTTCTGGGGCCTAACGTCCTATGAGCAACGAACCCATCAATGGGAAGACTACGGTATGGTGCGGCCCATGTCGTTTAGTCGATCACCTAAGGAAGGTGCCGTAGGCAAAATGTCAAAAGGATGCCGGTGCGTTCCAACGGAGATCTCTTCCTAGGCACAGATGTAGGCCCATGCGCGGTCCCAAGGAGGGGGTCACTGGGGACATGACACCCCCAAAATCTTTTTGTAGTAGTCCCAGTAGTCTATTTTACTCGATTTATTGTATTTATTTCTAATTAAATTTTCTTTTTTAAATCTGAGACTCTGTATACTGGTGACCCCCCCCCCCCCCCTCGTAAAAAAAGGGTAGCTACACTGGTAGAAAGAAATAAAAGTACTTCGACGACTACAACGATAACATAATTCCGTGCGCCTAAAGTTTTAGAGGTCACATCCATTGATTCATATCGATGATATTCGTATCATCCGCTATTTGATTTACTGTCTTTATTTAATATTCGTGTCAAATGCATGTCTTTGACGAATGTGCATAACCAGCTGGGTCATTAATTACGTGTACAAGTTAATTAATACGGAACGCAAGTATTATTTTTAAATCCTAATTGGAAAGGCAATTCATTTCCGAGTTGCGCGTACGTAGAGTTTCTATTTTTACTATAAAATATATGGTTACTACTCAAGTATCAATATTATGAATGAGTATAGCCAGTGATGGCCTAAGGGGGTTGAGAGCAGACAAATTATTCGAAGCCTCGCTTTTGTACTGCCTCGTGTAATGACGTAATATATCAATATGCTCTGAGCCTCGCATTTTTAGGGTTCCGTAAAACGTAAAAACGGAACCCTTATAGATTCGTCATGTCTGTCTGTCTGTCTGTCCGTCCGTATGTCACAGCCACCTTTTGCCGAAACTATGAGAACTACACTGTTGAAACTTGGTAAGTAGATGTATTCTGTGAACCGCATTAAGATTTGAACAAAAAAAATTAAAAAAAAGAAAAATTAGGGTTGCCCCCCATACTGAGAACTGAAACTCAAAATTTTTTTTTTTTCATCTTACCTACACGTTAGACACCCCGTCTATCGATAGGTCTTCAAAAATGATATTGAGGTTTCTAAAATCATTTTCGTATACACTGAATAGTTTGCGCGAGACACACTTCCAAAGTGGTAAAATGTGTGTTCCCCCCCCCCCCTCTAACTTCTAAAGTAACATAATGAAAAATCGAAAAAAAATATATGATGTACATTACCATGTAAACTACCAACGAAAATTAGTTTGAACTCGATCTGATAAGTAGTTTTTTTTTAGTACGTCATAAATACACTATTATTGAAACTTCGATCAAAGCTACAACGAAGTACAAGAACTATGTGTACTATGTATATTATGTTACTTGCTGCAACGGAACCCTTCATGGGCGAGTCCAACTCGCACTTGGCCACTTTATTTTATACAAGCAAACGGCCCAACCGATAAATATGGCAACCACTCCAGAGCTTCTACCGCCTAACTAAATCGGCTATCGCTTTGCTAATGCTGTCTCTATCATTTCAAGATTTTCAAGCGAACAGAAAAGAGCAAGAAACATCAAAGCTATGACATTTTTGTTCGGCGGTAGATCCCCTGCTTTGGCTTTCTCTTTTTTTTGCAGTCTTTTTCATTTCAAGCGAGAAGAAAAGAGACAGCAATATCAAAGCTAAGACAGTTTTCGTTAGGCGGTAGATCCCCTGGGAGTCTACCGCCGAACGAAAAATGTCATAGCTTTGATGTTTCTCGCTCTTTTCTTTTCGCTTGAAATGATAGAGACAGCATTAGCAAAGCGATAGCCGATTTAGTTAGAGTTTAGATTTTATTTTTTATCAAAATCAAATTTCTGAGGGAAAATTTAGGTGGTTGGTAGGTAGGTAACTTTTCCACATTGGTATCGGTAAGGACAGTCGATCGACTCGAGATTTACCAGAACGTCTTAAAAATATGCGGACGATATTTCAGGCGGTGACAAAATGCGATTTGCTAGGTTGCCTTTAGCTATCCGTGTATTAAATACACACTGGGATCTCGTGTTAAAAAGAATATGATTTGATAAAAAATAAAAGAAAACGCGTTCAGGGTAGCGATTCTGAAACCATTCGGTTGCATCCGACACGGAATCTCATCTCTCGGTCTTTGTCATGCTAAACAGATAAGACAAAGACCGAGAGATGAGATTCCGTGTCGGATGCAACCGAATGGTTTCAGAATCGCTACCCAGATTCCTTTGCTGCTGCTTTGGCTTTGCTATTGCCGTCTTCTTACCGCAAAAGTAGAAACAAACCTCGTCATTTCGTCTTTGGAACGTCAGCCATTAAACGATGTCGCTTTTTTAAGCCACGCGTTAGTATCGACTGGTACCTATCATATATTAACACGATCCTGTAAAATTTTGCCGATCTACTACATATCATTGCCGAGTTATCAGCGCTTTTGTCTGTTTTTGAGGTTATTTTGAATGAAATTATTTAGAATACGAAAACACTAGTTTTATGTGAGCTGGCTTCTATACAAGCTTCAATAATAATTAGTGCTTAAATACCTCTCCTAATCCATTATTTCGCAATACCGTACAAAAATCATGCGACAAGGAGAAAAAAATGATCGAGGGTTGCAACCCCCTCTTAGACTGTAGGTAATCAGACAGCTTACAAGTGAAGGCATAGTGTAACTATTTTCTGATCTGTGGCATTGTGCTGAATCTTATTACTTTATACCCTTCTATCATCCTACATAAGTCTCCTGGTGGTGTGGTGTTTCATTTACTACGTAAATTTTGTTCACGGGCCTGTAGTCTAATAGGTGAAGTAGTCATATACTTGGTAGAGCTGTCACAGGCAACTAGCATAATCAGCCGTTTAAATAACAGTCTAGTCTACCTACTAAACAGCCAAGCCAGCCAGTTTACAAAATGTTGTAACAAACGTTACGGCTCAATATTATTCAGGCGGCTAGTTAAACGGCGCTGTATTAGGCCAGGCTGTAATTGAACGGCTGAATACCAGTGAGACTCCCATTAATTTTCCACTCGAAGGTACCAGTTACCAATTCTGTATTTAAGGGAATCTGTATTAAATAGAATACCTTCTTGAAGTACCTTCGCACCTTTGAGACGACACCTAGTTTTTTGGCAGCTAGTTTAGCCTTGGACTCGATATACGAGCCAAAGTTGAGCGTAGAGGTCAAAGTAACGCCCAAAAGCTCAAGACGGTCAGAAACCGGCACGGATACACCTCTAAAAGTTGGAGTCAGTTCGAATGGACTCCTTTTAGCGGAGAATAGACACGCCTGTATCTTACTCTCGTTGAACTTGACCAGATTGGCATCGCCCCATTTAGACACCGCCTCAAGGGTCAAACTCAAACGCTCGATCAGACTCTCTCTCAGTACCTGAGTTTGCTGCCCACTGGCTCTCGCGCTAGATATGTAAATCTCTACAACGGTGCTATCATCTGCGTACCCAAAGATACCGGGCTTTAACAGATCGTTGATATGTAGCAGGAAGAGCGTTGCAGAGAGTACCGACCTTTGAAGGACTCCGGTATTGATAGCCATTTGATCCGACGAGCAGCCGCATCAATGACGACTTGTATGGATCGATCCCTCAAAAAGTCCGATATCCACGCAATAAACCCAGGAGACAAACCATATTTAGAAAGCTTGCTTATAAGGCCATCATGCCAAACCCTGTCAAAAGCCTTTGAGATATCCAGGGAGACTGCAAGTGCTTCCCCGTGTTTCTCAATAGCTTCACTCCAGATGTGAGTGACGTACGCTAGAATATCCCCGGTGGACCGGCTTCGGCGAAATCCGTATTGCCGGTCACTGAGAAGGTCATTTGATTCTAGGTACGTCAGGAGCCTGTGGTTTAAGACACGTTCCATAGTCTTGCAGAGTATGGACGTGACCGAGATGGGCCTGTAGTTGGTACGGTCAGCACGACTACCCTTTTTGGGCACTGGTTGCACATTGGCAAGCTTCCAAGACTTCGGTACTAGCCCAGTTTGAAGAGAGAGTCTAAATAGGCGCGTCAGTATCGGAGACAACTCAGGCGCACAAACCTTCAACACTAGGGCAGGAATACCATCTGGGCCACTGGCTTTATTCATGTCCAGATTGCGTAGCATTTTGCGAACCTCCATTTGGCGAATGTGAATCTCTGACATAAAAGTCTGACAGCCAGGTGGAGTAGGAGGTGTCGCGCTACCAGCATCTAGACGAGAAGATTCCGCAAACTGAGATGAAAACAAGTTTGCTTTCTCCGTTGCAGTGTGAGCCAGTGTCCCATCAGGTTTCAGCATTGGAGGTAGTGAGGGTCGGCAGAAGTTCGATTCGACCGATTTAGCTAGGGACCAAAACGCTTTGCTGCCCGCAGGGTATGAAGCTAGTTTGTTCCCTATTCGACTAATGTGGTCAAAACGAGCCCTCTGAAGAACCTTTTTGCTTGCCTTAGCAGCCTTGTTGAACGCTTTCTTCTCCTGGTGTATGTCCCTTGCCTTACGCTGTCAACCCATCAACCCAGGCTAGGTAGGTCTCATGTTTAAATGCTTCAGCACTTTTACATTGAGAACCAAATCATGAGCGAGCTTCGCTGCTTTGCTGGACATCGGAGTATGGAATGAAAAATTCCATAGCCGTACGTATTAAAACTAAAACACATAATAATACAAAAATAAAACACAATTTACGTTATAAACAGATAATATAATTATTTGACACCGTCAACTATAAATATTACATAATATATTATGTTTTTGGTAGGTACCAATTGTCTTTACATTTTTATTCAATTAAATTACTACGTGAATAACCTTTGAGGTCCGTTCGTTTTAGTTCGAAATGAATGTAGGCATCATTATATTATTTCTTCCAAACTAATCAACGCGCCTTGTGTGTTCCCAAAAACCCATGAAGATGTGTTTATTCATTTTTTTAACCTGTACGACATCAATAAAATGTTTGTTAAAAACAGAAATTTTATCAAAACAAATTGTTAAGAAAAGCTAACGTTGCATTACCATCTCTCTGTTATGCTGATTTAGACAACGACGCAAAATTTATAAAACTCATTAATAGATTTATTCCATCAATTGGAACAGTACAAATGTTTACATTTTTTATGGTCTATTATTAAATAATATGTGTAGGTACAAACTCTATTTTTAACAAACATTCATATCTTGTAATGTTAGTAATACCTACGTCTAGAATGTCTAGCACTGAAGGAATGTGACTAGAAATAATCCATTATTTTATTGATACACTTATTAATTCTTAAAGAAAACAACGAAAACACGGAATGTAGTAATTCCTATAAACTACAGTTGCGAACAAAATAAATGGCTCACAATAACTCGATTCAGCACAATCGTAATAACGTTATAAATTAGCACATAGGTATTGGCGAACGTTGTGCCGAAGCATTCATTTGTTTTTAGCGTCTTAAAGAAAGCTTCAAGGATAATAGGTATAACAAATTAGAGATTTACAAATTAGAATTAACAGTACGTAATTATTCTGCTTATTACTGGTAGAGATCGAAAACTGTTGTTCTGATACAAATGAATGCTTTGGTTCACAAACGCCATCAATTGTGACGGAACTTAATAGCGATGTAAGTGACACTGATAGAGTGAATTGTAGTACTGATGTCACCTGAATTGTGTACCATTCGAAAATAACACTGAAATAACAAGTGTCGTTACATTTTAACCGTTACAATATTGGCTAGATTTGAACACACAACCAAGGATTGTTTATTCTTAACATCTGACATTTAACATCCGTTGATTGCTGTTAAAATTCAGCTGCAGAAGTGATATACTTAAATCTAGTCAACCGGTCTATTATATCTATAGTTCGAGTAATTTCTATTTATAACAACATCATGAAAATCTTTCCAAAATTGTTTTTATCGCCTAAGTTTTCTATATCTTTTTTATATTAATTATCTTGTGTAGGTAAGTCAGAAGAATCGTGATATTATTGTCGAATGCTAAAATGGATCTAATTCAAAGAGATTTGAAAATCTATTTCACATAGTATTTGTATTAATTATATCCCTAAAAAATCTATTGTAGTTAAGTCAATGTAATAAAAACAAATCAATTTTGTGTACGTATTTTAGGCCATTGTATGTTATTTCTAAAGTGTGCAATTTTGTTTGGCTCGAAGTGTCAATGTACTTAACTGTAAACATCTCGAAGAAGCTAGTAGAAAAATCTTAGTATGAAAAGTACACAAAGAAGACCACTAAAGGAAGATATGTTATTTCGTAACATTTCACATGGCACTCACACTCTAAGTTATACCTATCCATATTATCAAACTACTGTTCAATCCATACTAGATTATACATATTGGAGAGTATAATATAATATCATATAGCCACACCGTTCTCGACAACGCATATTAGATGGCAAATACGTTTATATAATTTTACTGCTTAAAGGAGTTTTATTGAAATGTTAGGCCTTAAACAGCTCGGTCTGACCACAAGTATCTGGAATCATTGAGGCAAAACTCAAATCTTAAGAAAAATAAAAAAATCCCGTCGAAAATCACAAGAAAACAACGTTTAATTATTGGTGCATAAAAATGTATAACCTTTATGGATCATTAGAAATGAATCTGCCAACTATACGTAAAATACGGTATTTTCTGTGATATAGCCACAGGATAAAACTAAATCACGATAGCACGTATCATAAACGCATTAAGTTCCAATAAGCCAATACGAAGCTGCTCTGGCACGACGGACTAACCTAAATAGGTATAAGCCCATTAGCAATCTCCTCAATACACAAAACAAGGCTTTATGTACTACACTTATAAATTAGGACCTTTTTTAACTGACCATTAACCTTACCGCATAGTTTTACGATAAATGATGACCTATGGTAAGGTATATAGGCACAGGCATGGTTTCGAATTAAGGGGCCAAATGCCGACTAAGGACAACGACCCATTATTATAATTAGATTACAAAACTACTTTTTCTACGAAAAAATTGCGCATGTCCGTATAAGTGTAGTATCTAAACCTTATCTGAGAAGGATATTTATAACAAAACAACTGTGAAACAAAACCACAGACACCTGTTATCTCCTCGGCACGCATTTACGTGATTTATTAAAGAAAATCCAATGTTATTAAGTTATCAAAGGTCGAGGTTATTTTGAAACGATGCGGGTGCATATTGTTTCGAAATTTCACTACATTTTCTTAGTAAAATATCACGCGTATGATTAAAACTTTCCAGTCTTCATTTGCTTGATTAAAACCGTTTTGAAATTTTTATAATAAAAATATTTATGTAGTCATTTGAAAACATATGTTTTAATAGTTTAATTGATAGCGGCATAATCTATGCTCTTACTTAGAAGCGAATGAACAAGTAAATTTTGTTATCAATGATGCATTTTCAGAATGACAGATATGAGTGACAGATAAGTGAAAAAATATGTCAAATTATTAACGTTGACGTAAGTTTATCAAATTTAACAACTGAAACATTAATATCACGAATGGCGAACGTTGATGCTTCAGTTATAGAATATGGCAGTTGAGACCTATTTATGACAGGTTTTTTCAATCATCTGACATTCTGAAACATTTGTTCAGATTTGTGTTTCCTAATGTGTGAATTCAATCATCAATTCAGACAAAATATTGTTCTAAGTAAGACTGAAGATATGACAATTTAGAAGTGTTTGACTGAAAATAAGACTCAATGTTGCGATAACGAAAATGGGCGGTTTTATAAACAAACATTTCTATCTAAATCACGTTCATACTATGACATATAGGTAGGAAATTGACACTGATTGAATAAAACAGTTTCATAAGACAGTGGAGATTAAGACTATCACAGAAAATTTGATTTACGACGCATCTAACAGCAAATATATAATCGTAATACTACTAAGCAAGTGTAGTTAGTTGGTTTACAGCGATAGCAATTTTCACAATAGCTGCTTCGAGAAAGGTAACTATATTTATACCTACACATAGACACATATCGGCAAATATGTTAGCTCTATAAAATGCATGATTCTCATTACGACTCAATTAAAAACCATTGACGGACGATGCTTTAAATTTTAACTTCCATATCATTTTTATATCAGGTTTTAACTTCCTAAGCATTCTAAGCAATAACGCAACATACCTTTTTGACGTGATAACGCCTTATAATTCGGTGAAGCCGGCTGCACGCCCGCAAAACATGACGTCATGTAACGTTACCGTTACCGTTAGTTCGTCGTCCGTGCCATGCGGACGAATCTGAGCGCTGAGGGCGCCACCCGCCGAGTCGAGCGGTATCACTACTCGCGCTATCAGCGTACTGATTTCTTAAGACGTTGTCACGTTTAACTATCGTCAGTAAACCGACTTTACAGACAACCATTTTTTTTTTCTATATTGTTATGATCTTCATGAAATTTAACGACAAAACTATACAGGAAATATATTCAACTTTTAACTTTACAAGAAACCTTAACAGAGTTACATCGGTCGGATTGTTTTGATTGATCTTTATAAAAATATGCTACAGTAAATTCTCGCACCATCCGGTTTGGTACATTTTTACTACTTATTGCCAACGATAATATAATTAGGCAAGCAAAATTGGCCTGTCTCACACGAAAACATTTCCCTACTTCATGTATACATCCATTTGAACACTACAATTATAATATGCAACATTAACAATAACTATAAAGCGTACAACTAGGTCAAGCGAAAACATCGCGAATTATATTTATCTTGGATTATCGAATAAATATCTACTTAAAATGTTATAACCCTCTCCAAATTCAACACACACTCTATAAATGAACCATTGAAATATTTGTCAACAAAAATTATAATTTACTATGAATTTTACTTTTTTATATTTAATAGGTAATATTCGTTTTTTTTGTTTAACGTCTTGTGTATACAAAAAAATGCAATTATATATTTCTTGATTTTTGCAACTTATTGACGTCATCGTGTTACGCAATAATATATGTACTACCAAATATTTCAATGCCGTAACAATTTTAGAACTCAATCATTTAAAAATGTACGGTAGTTTGTGACGTCTATACGTAGTTTAATCATTATTATGATCTAAATGCCTCACCCACAAACCCAGTAATAGTTTTAAAACATGAATAATACACTGATACATCTCACTGTCACAGTTGTTATTCTCATCCCATGTCAATTTCCTACCGGTTTCTCTAAAAGAAACAAATTTCAACAATATTTTACCGAGTATCTTACCCGCAAGACCACGCTTGTCCTCACGCGCGTCCTCCGTACAGATTCTACAGTCACACCTACTTATCACTATTTTTTTAGCTAATTTGGAAGAATTTGCGAGTACTATTTCGTCATTGGCAACACTTTTAGCAGAATGGTCAGTTACGACAATCAAGGGCACGTTCATATCAATAGCGGATGATGTTCTATTCAATGTCCGTGTTCCTGCCAAGAAGCCAGTGTTACTAGTAAAGTCTACAAAGTAGCTATCTTTTATTGGTGATGTATCTAAATTGGCGCCCTCGATGGAGCTACGACGCGACTTTATTCTTTGAACAGATATGTTGTCGCAACTCTTAAAGTCAGACAGGTTTCTCTTGGTAAGAACCTCTTTCCTCAAATTGACTTCTTTTTTGTTCCCCTGGTATGAAAGTTCAGTCACACCGATTCTCCTCTGGCGCATATTTTTCGCGAATGCAGTCTCTTTCTCTATGCGATTGGACTCCATCGATATGCTTCTGTAGAAGGGTGTCCTAATTTCTAATTCGTCTTCGTCATCATCGAACGATCCATAGTTTGTGACCTCCAAATCAGCAGGGGTTCTGAAAGATAAGCTTCTGTGTAACAATCTCATTCGTTCCAAACCACTCCTGCTGATCTCGGAGGTTTTTGAACTGCTCGGTGATGCAACTCTACTCGATTCTCGTCCTATATCACTCAGATTCTCCGTCGAACTCTTCACGGCCTCTATGAAATCTTCCAATCTGTCCGGGAAAGTAAAACTTCTCTGCAGCTTTTTTATCTGCGGCGTGAGGCTGTTGCCACTAACATCTACGCCCTTGTAGCTATCCTTCAGCACCGACAGCGCGAGATTGCGTCCGAACGCGTCCATGTCGGATACTCGTCTGCTTTTCACTTTGCTCTGAGAAGCCGGGATATCCTCGAAGCTTCTGTATTGCTCGAACGCAAGACTCTCGCGCTCTTCCGAATGCACCGTCCACGACGATCCAACGTCGCTGCCGGACCAGTCCGAACCTAAAGTCTGCAAGTAGTTAAATATATCTATCCCCCTATCGAGGGAAATAGACCGCTGTAGAGGTATATCATGTTTGAACTGTTCATGATCGAATTCAAATTCATCCTTCTCCTCGAATTCACTTCCGAGCCATCCGTCGAACTCTTGTCTGTTAAGATTTAGATTCTGCAGCTCCTGTCTGAGGTCGAGTTTGGACTGAGGGTTTTTGATTTCAGAGTATCGTCTGGATTTTGGTTTGGTGTCTGTGTTAGGGGTTGTGTTGGTGTGAATGGGGTCGGAGTATCTACGCGGGGGCGGAGGTGGCGCCACCGGGCGCGGACATCTTGGTGAGAGAGGATAGCGAGCTGCGGGAGAATGCGCCCACGGCGAAATCAGACTCAGCAAGGAACTTGCGAAAACTGTGGACGAAAATTAATTGTTACCTAAAAGTAATTCAAAACTGGCAGCGCTGTTAAGATGGATTTCAAGCGTATGATGTGTGTTCAACTATAGAGAGTAAAAAATGATGATCATTGTCGGAACAGATGAAATCAGGATCATGAATTTGAAAATATACACCATTACTTCTTTACATTATCAGAATTCTAATAAGCTATGTAGATAACATATCACATTGTAACTGCAATAAGTTTGCCCTTAAACCTAATATTAAAAATCTGTAACTAGTTACAATTTTCAAAAATCCTGCCTAAACGTTTGGTTATGTTTTTAAATCGTTACAAGAATACTACGACGTCATTATTAATGAAAACCGAGGTATTGATATCCCTTCCGCAATCGCAATCTTTTCCATTAGCAGTTCTCTCAAAGAAGGCGAGGGTTGTAGATAACGCTAATAAATGTTGGTAATGTAAAAAGTAGGGGTGTATAAGTGCGGTGATTAGAATGAGTAATGACTGATTGAAATTATATCCAATAGATTCGATATGATAAACAATGAATAGGATTAAAGTATGCAAATATTTTTTACAGAGAAATATCATCAGGCCTTTAGCTTAAAAACAAAAAAAACATCGCGAGTAAAGTTTTATAGAATTACATTTAAAGTAACAAAACAATTTGGGGACTCTACAAGTCCCCAAAACAATAATTTTCACTCGGTCTGTCATCGTAACTACGAGACCGCCATGTTTACACATGTCATCTAATGGCGCTTAGCTTATTAAATAAAATCAAAGTGTGTACTTTAGTATTACATTCGTGAGAACATTATGAACAGTCGATGATGTACGCCGATTATGTAGTTTTACATCCGCCAATAATCAGCGCCGTGTAAAGTTTGACTTCCGCGATGAAATAACATTCATATTAATATATACAGAGCCAAATACCCATTAGCAAAAAGATGAGGCGATTAGAGAAACAAAAACAGTATCTCAAAATTATAACAACTATAATACAGTACAACTGACATAGCGTACTCATTGCGGCTTAATTGAGAAATGCAACATTCATGACATGATTATAACGACGATTCATAATAATAGTGGTACTCCGGATATTACTCGAGAAAAACAAAAGCATGATGATGTCGCCCATGAATAAGATGCCAAAGGAATAACACCTCAACCATACTGTATACCCAGCGCAGGCCATGGAAGTTCTAAGCGTTAAAAACTGAAAGCTACTTTGTTACAGAAAGGCACTACAATGGAAAGATCTACAGCGCGGCAATCTGGAAAACGCGTCATTAAGTTTAACATTGACAGATAATGTCGCTAGTTTTAAATCAAGACTATTGCTGCCGCGCTGTAGCACAAATGAATTGCCAGGTAATAAATGAATAGGCCTACAATATGGCTGAGATTTCTGAACCTTACTGGTCTGAGGTCTGCGCCCACTCATACCTACAACTCCGCTCCCACCCTACAAATAAAATTCACTCAAATATGGGATTTATGTCATGCTCGTTCAGATATAGATTACGTTAGCAACACAATTTAGGGGACCCCTCGCTGACAGCAGTCTGCTAATTTATTTTGCCAATGTAATCTATATCTTAACAGGCATGGCATAAATCCTATATTTTAGTGTATTTTATTTGTCAAATGGGAGCGGAGTCGTATAAATGGCGCAGACCTTTAACCTACCGTGATCGTCGCCAATCAGTACCAAGGGCCGAAAGAGATACGCGGCGGCGGCGACCGCCGGCCCGCGTCCCGTGACGTCAGCGCCAACCAGAACCTAACGCGGCGGGCCAAACAAAACATAAAGGGGCGAAACAAAAGAAAACAGGGGGGAAAGGTAGCCCTGCTATGGTTCTTTGATACAATTTCAGATAGTATTTTGTTTCCCTCGCGCGAACTATTACTAACTAAATTAGTCCTAGATACCAGTGACAGATAATAAGATATCAGGATAGACCTTTCATTAAACAGGAAAGTATTGAACGAGAAAATTTAAATTGAAAAGAAAAACACTTAATCTGTAATTTTTATTGCTGTTTCAAATAATCATCGTTTATGTAACGAAGTACAGTGTCTCAGTTCGAGGGATATAACAATATCACGATCAAAGAAGCATAATACAGGACTTGTCCAGTAAGCCTACTTATTTGTGGTATCTTCCATCACGGAACACACTATGCCAAAACAATTATTGTTTATAGGTACTATCATAAATACTCATAAGATAAATTTGTATTTTAGAGAGCCCATTT
The DNA here is from genome assembly GCA_963693475.1 of Ectropis crepuscularia. Taxonomy (NCBI): domain Eukaryota; kingdom Metazoa; phylum Arthropoda; class Insecta; order Lepidoptera; family Geometridae; genus Ectropis; species Ectropis crepuscularia. The sequence goes on from OY856356.1 coordinate 15,140,791, forward strand.
CGGTTCGAGACAGCCAAATCCTTTTATCCGGTTCAGTCAACGTAATCTCGTAACACATTCCAAACCCATTTTTTATAAGTTATTAAAATGTTAAGGCTGTTTTTTAATCTTATTAATTTACTTTTGACATAATTCTTTAAAATCATTCCCAAGGTACATTACACAAATAAGTAAACCAGTGGCCGCTACGATTTCTAAGTAAAATTAACATAATATTATGGGATTCTATCTGGTTTTACGTTTGTTTAAAAAATATTAGCACTGAAACAAAGAATGAAATTTATTTCTGTAATTTACTAGGCATTTCAAAATGTGATAAAATTACCACATTTGACAAATGAGTACAAAATTTAATTAAAATCAGTCTTTAATAATAAAATCTTTTGACAATATAAATCTTTGGCCCATGTCATCAGCGCCATTTCTTGTATCATTCATACATTTAACCAAGTATACCACAGTTCTATCATACTACTTACATTATTATGGCACGTGTAATTCAAATACATATACAAAACAAATGAACAAAATAGCTATGTATTTATAGCTCAAAAAATGTTATAAAGAAAATATGTGCTAAAGTTTAACAAATTTAGGTATCATACATACTCTTTAGATGATAATAAAACTTTATTTTTACAAAACAAGGCAGAACGGTAACATTGAAAAGGGAGAACAAATAAAAAACAAAAAAGGGTAGGAAGAGGGATTATGGGTACAAGCGTAAAGCATAAAATTGTATAATGTGATTTTTTTGTATAAAAAATCATGCATAGCCGTGCTTCGTGACTAGTGTACCGATGTCTTCGTGTTCGCGTGATCTCTTTCGGCCCTGGTCTCATTTTCCCCAGTTTTTTTTTAAAAAATAACACACCTAAAAAGACAAATAAAGTTTTTGAAAATAGAACGCCAAACACAACTTATGGTATACTTTACCCATTCATGCTCAATCTCAACCGATATTATATTAACAAAAACGTATAGAAAATGTACCAGAACCAAATATTAAGCTTACATAATATATGTTCAGTGTGATAAATAAATAAATTTATGGTTATAGCACACTGCACCGAATTCACGCCTCATGGAATGCGCAAAAAAAGTGAAATGAACCTTATGTCCTGCGAATAGAGCTCATTGTTTTGATGAAACCCCCATCTAATATTTTGCCAAAATAATTTGTGAATCGCTACGTTACAATTTGGTTTGTCTATAAAAATCATGACATAAATATAATAATGTTGTGTTGCTTGGATTGTTTGGGCACTATTATTACTCAAGTTAAATTTAATTAGTTAAAAAAATTAAGTTTTGTTTATCTAACTTTGACTGTTTTCGAGAAATTCCGAAAACCACTTCTTTTATTTTTCAACTTTGCTGGAGGTTTATAGATACAAAACCCCTGAATACATCGCATACATAACATTGTATCAAAAATGCAAAGTTGAATGGCGAAATTTTGATTTAAAAATGACATTGGACTATAAATAAGTATTAGTAGACCTTTTTCACATAACACAATCAAGCCCCGATCTAAGCCAAGGAAATAGTTACTTGTAAAGAAAAAAAAAGGAAATATACTTTCGATTTTTCACCTCACGTCACATTGTTGTTTGGTATATTGTATTTTATTCAACAGGCCATGAAATGTGCTAGCCATGTTTATCTAAAATCATGCAAGATTTAGTTATGATAACTATGAGGTGACAGCTAAATTAGTTATACTGATTTGGAATTAGTAATTATTTTAGGTCCGTTAGTAAAATTGGGAAACAAACGTGTTCAATCAAACCATTTTATAGAAACACAATATTTTCAATGATTTGATTATGTGCAGTTATTTTAACATGCTTTCTATTAATTTATCCTCCTTACTCTGAATGGACAATGAAATGAAAAAAATACTTTTGCACTTGTACATTATATAAGTAGATCTTAAGAATAAAGACAATATGCATCAGTAGGTGAATGTCGTGGTCGTCCCGTAATTACTATTTATAAAAGCAAATACGTTTCAGGATCAGTTTTTTTTATTAATCCCGATGAAAAAAGAGAAGGGTGTAATAAAACATTAGCTTTAAGCTAGCACGACTGTTTCCTGTATATTGATTATTTTTGTTTTTACAATATTTTTTAATGCATTCGTTATTTAATTTTTTTGTAACTTGTAGTTTTGCTCTTGACCGACATCTCGCCTGATGTTAAGCGACGATGCTGTCTACGATGGAACGTGCTGACCTAGAAGAAACCGATTCACTCTCCATCGGGTCCATCCAGGATTGTAACCATCGGGAAAACCCCACTCAGGCATCGTATTACAAAACCTAAACGTTCTTTTAACAAAATACCTTATCGTTCTTATTCGTAAATTGACGTAAAGTAATCTATATAAAATATCGCGTCACTTTGCCATTTCACTCAGTTGATGTTTTGTATGGCAGAACGATTCCCAAGAATTATAGGTACTTTACTTTAGCTATAGTTTTAGGTACGTAGCTCTCAAACGGATGGCCTGATGTCGATGCGGTTTTTTCATTTGAAAGCCATTTTTCTGGCAGTCAATAGAATACTATAGCAAAATTCAAATACAATGTAGTCAGGGGTAAATATTTTTTTAAATTTTGCTCTTATTTTTGTCAAGTAGATACTTTGAAGACAATAATAAATTTTAGTCTAGTCCTAAGATCTACTTATAAAACATAAAGTCACAGCACAATGTTAGGGTCATGCGTTCGCTAGCGTGCATCAACACCAGTGTAGTGATGGTCAGTACTCACAGCTTCCTAATGCCTGATTGTCTCTTCCACGGCGCGTCATCAGGCTCGGCTGGCAACGGACCCTGCACCGGCGGCTCGTCCTCTTCACGCCGGCTGTTCAATGGAGATGTCTCGGTACTGCTGTCGAAACGAATACCCACAATCTCAATACTCATTTCTCATTTGTTGAAGTGAAAACTTCTTTTGGCGCGCCACAGTGGGCTGTGAATTGGATTTTAGCGTCACGCTCGGGAATGATAAGAAAGCTTCGGGTAAACTCGGGAACATGGCCATTGGCCATCTAGAAATGCATCAGCATTAGCGTGCGTTATGCGTTAGCATTTGTAAATGGATATATGCTCGTGGCCACGCCCTCCGGTTTCACCCGCGTAGTTTCCAAAGTAAGCTAATTCTGAATTATAAGTTTTTACTTCTATCGGCAGTTCCTATGACTACCCATTTTTTGTTTACTATGTTTCAGATAGAGAAGATCACACAAAATTGCCAATGATTGATACAAAATAAAGTCATAACACAACGTAACCCAACCGGGCATGGCAATTTTATCATCTTAGGCAATTAGGAGCTAAGTGTTTTATTCCACTGTCAAGTAGTAAACTTTTAACAATGACTACGATGTCAATACCTACTCAATCATTTATTGCTGAAAATAATAAATGCAACAACAATATCAAAAATAATGTCAATAGGAAAAAAAGATGGGGTGTCATGGGACACCAGGTAGGTCGATAATATTATTGGAAGTACCTTCGAATAATCTATACTAATATTATAAAGCTGAAGAGTTTGTTTGTTTGTTTGAACGCAAGGATCTCTGGAACTACTGGTCCGAATTGAAAGATTATTTCTTTGTAGGATAGTCCATTTATCGAGGAAGGCTATAGGGCATTTAACATTACGCTACTATCAACAGGAGCTGAGCATGAATGAAAAATTTAACAAAAACGGGAAAAAAATATTGATTTTAGAGAGCTTTCGTTGCGTGACAGCATTTGTTAAAGATTGCGTCATTAGAACCTAAAGTAACCGAATTTGTTTAAAATTTGAATTGGTACGACCAATTTTCGATAGATGGCGTAGCAACGCGAGCGCGTTCAGCTAGTATTATTATACTTACACAATTTGCAAAAAAAATTGCTTAATTTTATTATTTATTGTGCGATCATCTGAAAAATACAGTTGGCAACACTGGTCACGGGCATTTTTACGCTTCACTTCCGTTGTATCAAAAACCATGTTGTTGGGTCAAAAACCAACCAACTCGATGGTCACCCGTCTTTTATGGCTTCATTATGTCAATAGATCATTGCAATTCCGAGTGCGCCCAAGTGCAAGTCGGACTCGCCCATGTAGGGTTCCGTAGCAGCAAGTAATATAATACATAAGTTCTATGACGTATTAAAAAAAGATTTAAATTAAAAAAGACTTAGCAGATCGTGACCTACGGTGCTGAAACGTGGACACTGACAGTGAAAATGGTCCGAAAGCTCAAGGTCGCTCAGCGAGCTATGGAAAGGGCTATGCTTGGGGTTTCTCTGAGGGATTGCATCCGCAATGAAGTAATTCGTCAGAGAACTAAAGTCACCGACATAGCTCAGCGTATTAGCAGACTGAAGTGGCAATGGGCCGGTCACATCTGTCGCAGACCCGATAACCGTTGGGGTAGACGGGTTCTGGAGTGGAGACCGCGAATCAGAAATGTAGTGTAGGACGCCCTGAGACTAGATGGAGTGATGATATACGAAAGACGGCTGGTGGCGGTTGGAAACGTAAGACTGAGGATTGGGCTGAGTGGCGAAATATAGGAGAGGCCTATGTCCAGCAGTGGACGAACACGGGCTGATGATGATGATGATGATGAGCAGATCGAGTTCGAACCCATTTTCGGTGGAAGTTTGCACGGTAATGTGCATGCATCATATTATATTTTTTTAGATTTATCACTATCTTATTTTATAAGTTACAGGGGGGGGGGGGGGGACATTTTACCACACACACACCACACACGTATGGGTTTGATGAAACAAAATATCTTATTAAAAACTCAAAACTATAGAGTGACCCGTGCCCCAGCAAGTGTAAAAAATTGGTTGTCTGTAAAGTCGATTGGTTTACGGACGATAGTTTAACGTGACAACGTCTAATTCTAATTCAGGGTGGGGGTGATTGGCCTGCACTGACGTCCCGCTAGGGGTGTATTGTGCACTTCCCCCCTGCCAGCCTACCCAAACCAACCGAGTTCCTTAGAATAGCGGAGGACGGTCTTGGGTCGCTGGCGTATCAGTTCCAGTCCCGTTTCGTCAGGTGTAATGCGTTTACGTACCTAATTGATTCGGAGTTCCTTCAAGGAGTCCCGATCTTGATCTAATACTTTCTGTGGCTTCACAGCGCAAGAGCACATGTTCCACAGTTTCACTCTCCTACAAACTGCCCCTGCATATGGGGCTGTCTGTAGATCTTATTTTGTGGAGATGATACTTCAAGCTCACAGTGACCTGTGATTAAACCTATCATCAGACGAAGATCAGATCTTGTCAGATCTAGCAGCTTATTTGGTATTTTTCTTTCTATGAGCGGGAACACAGTTCTCGTGTGTTTGCATTTAGTAGATTTATCCCATTTTTTTAGCTGTTTTTTTTCTATGTGTAGACATAGCAGATTCCGTGTTTCTGAAGTTGGCTTGCATAGCACTGCTATGTCTGCCCTGATATGCTTCTTTGCACCTTCTTTGGCAAGCGTGTCCGCTTTTTTATATCCACGGCAAACGCCGTGGCTAACGTGACAACGTTATAACAAAACATTGATAGACGCGGCGCAAGTGTACAATGATCGTAACGGGACATAACGGGACACTTTTTCGTGCACGCAGCCGGCGTTCATCGATTTATTAGACGTCAAGTCAAACAATACAGAGCAGGTCTACTACGAAAACAAACTCCGAATGATCGGATCCGACCGACACCTGAATCGGAAGTTATAGACTTAGATCGGATGAGGTTCGAATCGAACAAAACGGCCGATTGTATCAACCGACAGATTGTCTTTCGAGGTAGGAAAAGTCATAAGTTCGGCCGATGTATCGTTTATCGGACTTCGTAGCAGGCCTGCTGTTTGTAAATCTGGCGTGTAATGTGTATACCTGTCCGGTTCGGGCGGCGGGCCGGCGGTGAGCGCGGCGATCTGCTCCGACGCGCGCGCCAGCTTCTGCCGCAGCTCGTCTCGCTCGCGCGCCACGCTCTCGTACTGCGACGCGAGCGCCTCGTCGTCGGCGCCGGAGCCCGCGCCGCACGCCGCGCACTTCTGTAACACGCAACCACTCACAGATCACTCTCATTCCTGAACAAAAAAAAATTGGCAGTCATAGGAACTGCCGATAGAAGTGAAAACTTGTGACTAATGTTTTCACTTTTAATTGAATTGTCTAATTTTTGTTTATCACCTTGTCAGAAGACAAATTGTTTGTTAAACCATCGTAGGTCTATGTACATTCGCATAATTTCAACACCGCCAGCTAAATCGATGGTTGCGCCATCTAGTTTTATATCAACGTAATTATACAGAATATTGCAACTGTACTGTTTTTGTTGCCCTGGTACTGGTACCTAGGGGCAAACGCAACTCCTTTATATTTCTGTTGTCCTGGTATCTGGAGATAAACGCTGGGCTGTTGGAGGTAGGTAATCGAAACTCTTTACTGTTTCTGTTGCCCTGGTACCTACCTGGCCGTTTTTACCGAGTTTACCCAAAGATTTCATATCCGATCCGATCCATTATCATATCCGAGCGTGACGATTGATGAATCCATTTCACAGCCCACGAAAATTCTGTCTATAGCGCGCCTAAAGAAGTTTTCACTTCAAAAAATGGTTGTCTGTAAAGTCGGGTTACTGACGTTAGTTGAACGTGACAACTTCAACTACGCCTTAGAGCGAGGTAACGCCGGCGGAGAGGTAACGGCGGTGACGTTACATGACGTCATGTTTTGCGGGCGTGCAGCCGGCTTCATCGAATTATAAGACGTTGTCACGTCAAAAAAGTACGTAGGTAGGTGGTAGCTACCTTTCTTTAACACGATACGCGCATTTTATTTTATTTTGAACTTTAATAAGTTTACACTTGACCGACATATCGCCTGATGTTAAGCGACGATGGAGCGCGTTTCCCTAGAAAAAAAACCCGATTCACTCTCGATTTGAAGACACAAAGATTGTAACCACCGGGGAAAACCAACTCAGGCAACGTATTCCACAGCCTAGACGTTCTTATCACAAAAGTAGAGTCAAATCTCTTCGTTCGTGTCCTTGGAACATCAACCATGAAACAATGTCGCTTTTTCGTTGTAACTTTGGTCGATGTTTTAATAATAATGGACTATCCAACAGAAAAATATTTTTTCAATTCAGACCAGTAGTTCCCGAGATCATAGCATTCAAACAAACAAACTCTTCAGCTTTATATAAAATATATTAGTATAGATGAGGTTACCTTATTCTGCGGTTCGACGATCTGTAACGCGGCGATGTCCCTCTGCTGTGATTGAACTATGGCTGTCAACTCTGAACGCTCTTCACACACTAGCCGCATCTGAAATTTTTACATTAGGAACATTAATATCTTTCCAAATATTTAAAGCCGCATATTTCTGACAATACATTTATTTTAAAAGTATGTGAAAACTCTCCAACAACACTATTTTTCCCGAAACTAAGCAAAGTTACTACGGGAACTAGCCAGATGATATAATACTTATTTAATTGTAAATACATACGTACTTAGTAATACGTGTATGATATAAGACTATCTTATTTTATAAAGCCGTGATCTCTCACTGGCGCCACCCCACAGGTTAGAATCCTACCTCTCTGAATATTTTGCTAAGTGTACAAATTTGTCATCACTACTTCCTTTAGCAGAGACGTAAAATATAGTAGTAGTACCTAATAAAAGTCGGCATATTCCAGAAAAGACATCTTTCGACGACGTCATCCGCCTACCAGCGTGGTAGAATAGTCCAGTAATAGAAGAGTGGGCATTGACTCTGTCCTTGCGAGATGACGTCCCGATTCCCACCAATTTTTTTTTTTTTTTTACCTTTTATAGGTTTACACTTGACCGCCATCTCGCCTGATGTAAAGCGACGATGCGGTCTACGATGAAGCGTGTTTACCTAGAAAAAACCGATTCACTCTCGATTTGAATGCGAGAATAAGTGAGCTGTTTGTGTTTTGATTTGTTTGGAGTTCACGGCGAGTATAATATAATAAACAAACAAATAAAACAAGTTTTGTCTGCAAGTATGAGGAGCACATTGAATAGAAAACAGTAAAATTACGGTATCACATGAATAGCAATAATTTTTTTTGTTCTATTTTTGTATACGGGCGGAACCTTAATCAACAAAGCTAAATTCCAACGATAACTAGACTATACTACATACCTAACTACTTACACTAAGCACATCTGAATTATCCATAGACAAATGAAGGTCTAAAGATAATCAAGCCCAATACCAGTCAGAAGCGTGCCCAGCAAGCTGACGGCATTACCACACTGAATGGCAATGCTTATACGTCGGGCTAAAAAAAATGCCAGCATTTTGGGACGCGTCGCGTCCAACAAAGATATACCTATTGGTTGTGACGTCACGTCTTCGTAAAAATCATACAACGGTGTGACATCACTCTAAATCTCTAAGCACGGTATCTTAGTCACTTTTTGTTTGCGAAACAAAATAAAATAATAAAGTGGTCAACTGCAAGTTGGACTCGCCCATGAAGGGTTCCGTTGCAGCAAGTAACATAAGATACATAGTACACCTAGTTCCTGTAGTTCGTTGTAACTTTGATCGAAGTTTCAATAATAGTGTATTTATGACGTACTTAAAAAAAACTACTCATCAGATCGAGTTCAAACTAATTTTCGTTGGTAGTTTACATGGTAATGTACATCATATATTTTTTTTAGATTTTTCATTCTGTTACTTTAGAAGTTAGAGGGGGGGGACACACATTTTACCACTTTGGAAGTGTCTCTCGCGCAAATCATTCAGTGTAGACGAAAATGATTTTAAAAACCTCAACATCATTTTTGAAGACCTATCGATAGACACCCCAAACGTGTAGGTTTGACGAAAAAAAAAATTTTGAGTTTCAGTTCTCAGTATGGGAGGCAACCCTAATTTTTTTTTTATTATTTTTTTTTGTACAAATCTTAATGCGGTTCACAGAATACATCTACTTACCAAGTTTCAACGGTGTAGTTCTCATAGTTTCGGCATAAAGTGGCTGTGACATACGGACGGACAGACAGACAGACAGACAGACAGACAGACATGACGAATTTATAAGGGTTCCGTTTTTACGTTTTACGGAACCCTAAAAATTGTGTACAATACTACCCAAATAAATTTTAAAAACATAATTGGAGGACTAATTTGTTTTTTTAGCCATCGCACCGTGCCTATTGTTTTAAAAGTGAGATACACAAAACTAGTAATAATTAGATACCAACCTGGTTTTGCAGCATCTTGTGTTTCTTCTTGAGATCATGCGTGATCTGCACGAACTTCTCCACTTGATTCAACAACTGGAAATTGTCCAAAATTGCCATTTTAATACACGAAACTACAAACAAACTATAACACAAATAGTTGGCAGAGTCTCAGCGAGCGATTCGTAGCGAAATCACGTATTTTTGACGAAATTCCGACACGTGAAGATGTCAATATTCTCCTCGCTGTATCAAAATATCAAACTAATATATCAGATTGCTATCGTGACATATAAAGCAAGATATTGCTTGTATTTCATTTGGCTATCGGCTAACGGGAGTGGTATTTTTTTTATTGAATAGTTTCGATATCGGATAAGATATGTGGTTAGATAATATTAAGTGAGGTTGGATTAAACCGAAGTTCTTAAGAGACACACCCACTTTCATTTCATCAAAAAACTAGCTGCCAAAAAAACTAGGTGTCCTCTCACAGGTGCGAAGGTACTTCAAGTCTGAACAGTTGCTTACATTATATCAAGCACAGATTCACTCCTGTATGAAGTACTGTTCGCACCTTTGGGATTTGGGATGGTTCGGCTAAGTATCAGCAGGCCCCGGACACTCGGCCTAAAATCCATACAGACGGTGCAGTTGACATACCTACACTCACACAACTACGCATATGTCGTTCGAACACATTTACGCATGTGTGCGTGTCACCTAGGGTTACTAAATTATTTTATGGAATAGCTGTGACTCGTGAGTTCACCTGCCTGTGTTAAGTGACCTATAATCTTACCTAGTTAGTGTTCGATCTTTAATGTAAATATAACTTTCATCAACAATCAGAAGGGAGAAGATTTAAAACAAAATAGGAGATAATAAAGGTACCATGGACGAATTGATTTTTAGTTAAGTACACTTACCCAAAGAGAAAACTTTAATCTGACAATATATTAATTAATCACTCCACATATCGTGTATTTCACATTAGATGGTAAAACTACGTCCATAAGTTGCATTTACACACAGTTCACTATAATCACTATACACTGCAAAAACTAATTATTAATTATTTCCATCGCATGTCTCACCACAGTAAAGAACAACATAATTTTTCAACTCAAAACTACAATTTAATTTTATAAACAAACATTCCGAATTGTTGTTACTATGGCCGCCTTGTGGATCTCGTGTCTCGCGGGATAATGTTGCTAGTTCCGGATTTATTTTTTTACTAATTGGTTAAAAAAATATAACTTTTGTATGTTGATAAATAGTGATTTATTTATTCGCATTATAGTAAGGATCGCATAAAACTTTAAATATTGTGAGAATAGTGAGTGAGTCTATTATAATCAAATCACATTTTAAGGTTGAAGTCATTACTTAATAATTTATTTGCGCCGAATAAACAAAAATCAGTTTTAATTTCAAATTAAATTCAGAAACTTAATTGACCAAATTTCAACGACGATCATAAAAAACTTGAACAAAAATAAACGAAAGTAATTTTTAGTTTTGTTTTCATGTTTCAAAACTATGATCTACCAAAAAAAAAAGAAACATCAAAGGAGACATGGCCCAAATCGTACCCTGACCTCGGCACAAAATAATTGTATCTAATCTCAAAAAAATCTAATAACTGTATGTAAATATATTTAGGAAAAAAAATTACACCACTCCCATAACCCAAATTAGTGGCTAACATGTTTTTTTATCAGTGTAGTTTTGTAGGCGTTTTTTTTTAAAGTTCACCAATACTGTTTGCAATCCGATGTAATCATCATCATCATCTTCGTAACATCTTAGCATATACCTCTCTTCAAGTACGCCTCATATCCCAGGCCTATGCTAGTGCTGTGCTTGTGCTAGTACTTGTCCAGATTTGACCCGCGATGTAAGCAAACTGATAATTGAATACAAAGCATATTCTATACCTAAGCATATACGTGCATTGTTTGATATAATATATCTTTATGACTCAGCCGGTATATATTATTTTTATATCATTAACACCAAATTTATACAATATATTTTATTCCATAAAACGAGCTTTTGACACGAACTTCTACAAAACTTCTACAGGCAAAAAAACGCAGGTTAGCCACTCAAACGGATGATGATGATAGTTTAGAATATTATTACTAATAACTTAAAATCTGAGGTACATCAAAAAACCCAGGTGTGGCACCTGGGTTTTTTCAATGTGATTTGGGCTTATGTCCTTTGTTTCACAATAAATGGAGCTATTACGTAACAAACATATAAACGAATTGAGATCCGTCTCCTTTTTTGAAGTTGGTTAAAAATGAAACTAAATCGTAGTAGTACCGGTAGTACTAGAACCGGTAAAGTTTATAAGTCAATGTCAAAGCCGTTAGTTACTGAATAAGTTTTAGTTTAAAAATATCGTTATTTTTTTTTTTGGAACTATCCATTCCAATAGTCAATGTACTCGTATCCTCTTACTGGTTTTAATGAACGGTTGTTGCGAAATCTTAAATAAGCGTACTACTTACTAGATGAAATCCTATATTCATTGTTCACTATTGACCGACATAATATATACATGGACGCACATAAAAGTACAGATAGTCTAAATATTGAACCTGTTTCTTTTTTTTTGAGTCGGTTGAATGCTAAGAAATAATCACTTATCAATAAATCTGAATAGTAGCAATCTTAGTAAAAAAATCCACTAAATTGGCAACACTAGTGACTTCGTGAATTGCGAACTATACTCCGCGCCATCACTCGTTACCATACGTTTTTTGCGCCACTGACGTATTTCACAACGATTAACGAAAGCCGCAGTTTAAAGACAACGAGTTTAATAATTTCGTCACAGGACTTCAGTGTTGGCGCGTACTTCTAACCAGAATAGCTAACACAGTTTATAAAAATGATTCAATCTTTGTAGAAATTCTTATGAAATCAAAAATCTCTTATTGTTTCGTATAATAGACGAAAAATTTGGTACCATTTTGTTAAATAATACAGCATCATGGTCGTATTCTCATAGAAAATTATCGTCCGATATAACCCTTCGTTGAGTGCTTCTCGCGGTGCTTGCGGGGAAGGAAGCTTGAAACTGGCGGGGGGTGGGGAGTGTCCGTTCTATCTGTATTATCTATTCTATGGTATCAGCTAGAGGCTCTGGAATCGATCGAGAAACGTGCCAAAAGGCTCATAGGCAGCGACACTCTTGTGCGAAAAAGACTTCAAAGTCTTGAACATCGCCGAAAAATCGCTAGCCTATCGGGTTTTTACCGGATACACTTCGGAGAGTGTGCAACTGATTTGCATGATCTAATACCACCTTGTCCTTTTTTCTATCGGAATGCTCGTAGTTCGAAAAAGCGACATCGTTTCATGGTTGATGTTCCAAAGACACGAACGAAGAGATTTGACTCTACTTTTGTAATAAGAACGTCTAGGCTGTAGAATACGTTGCCTGAGTGGGTTTTCCCCGATGGTTACAATCTTTGTGTCTTCAAATCGAGAGTGAATCGGTTTTTTCTAGGTAAACACGCTCAATCGTAGACCGCATCGTCGCTTAACATCAGGCGAGATGGCGGTCAAGTGTAAACCTATAGAAGTTAAAAAAAAAAAAAAAACATCAAAGTATTTCTTAATACTACTTACTATATTTAATTTTACGGGCTGTGAGAAAAGATTGACGGTAACATCGCTAGTAGTTTAGATTTTAGATCCGTCTTGATTTCTTTTTCAGGACAGCGGAACTATCATGGTGAATCGTTTATAAAAAACTGACAGGTTGTGACAGTTTCCTTAGGGACCTATTGCTTACCTTAGGGACCTTAGATGGCTTCCACTGCCTACCGGGTGGTGACCGACAGTGTTCCGAACAAACAGTATTAAGGGGCGCCCCCTTAATACTAAAGCCAGAAAACGAAAAAAGGACATTTTCGACGCCGCCGCTCACTGAAGTTAAGAAACTAAAAACTATGACAAAAAAAATATTGACGTGTGGGTAAAATCAAGAAGAAGCACAATAACCGAATAGAATTTTAAAAATAAATCAGAGTTTTTTACAATAAAAAAATAAAAATGACACCGAAAAAACCCGTTTTAATTCGAGTACTCGAAATTATCAGCGATGACCCCACATTATTTTTTGGTAATAAAATTCCTATTTGTACGTTCTAGTAAAGTAACCGAACACTTTTTTAAATTTATGTTCAGTTTTTGAGTAATTAAATAAAACTTGGTCAAAAATGGACTCCTGATTAAATATTGATTTTTCCTCCAAACTGTGTCATGCTATTCTCGACTTTATGTACATCACGTTAAGAAACGCGTCGCGCGGGTGAAATCTGATTTTTTCCTGGCTTTAGGCGCACTCTTAAACAGGCAAATTTACTACAACGATCAAGATAATTAAAATATGTGACTCTGTAGTCTGGACAACACGAAGTAATTGTGATGTAGGCTACAGACTAATTCAACATAATACCGATAGTAGATAACACATAAACTTCGATACAACCGTACAACATCAATTTAGATATTAAACTAACGAATGGGACTTCGTCGTCTCAAAAGGTTTTCCCGACGAGATGCTTTATATTTAACTCGTAACAGGGTAATAAATATCACAAATACCTTACAAACATGAGAACGTCACTACGTCGTCTTTGGGCTCAACGTATTTGGGTCTGTATCTCTAGTACCTACTTAATGTTCCGTGAAGTATTATACTAAGTATTCAAAAATACTTTTAAGGTTACATACGAGTAGTATATGGTTTTCGTTAACATGACAAACAGATAATAATTACTTAATCAGTTATGCATATAACAAATTACTACAGAGTTGCGCTCTTCAGGATTTACTTTTTGGGTTTAAAATAGCATAATTACTCCGCGTTAATCTTTAGTAACAAGCCAAAATATATTCGTGAGTTCTTCGTTTTTTTTTTAATATTCACGTTATACTCGTATCTCAATACGTTATGAGAATATACTGTGATTTTTTGAGTAAATAAGATTAATTAAAAAACAAAAATGAGCCACTTTGTTTCTTTAAAAACATTTGCTTTGCCAATGCTATAGCGGATGAAAAAGCAAGGTACAGCTAGTTCACTATTAATAAAAACTCCCATAACATTTGTTTTCATGTAATTATTCCAAAAAAGGCGTATCTTCGAAAGGGATTTCTAAAATAGGTACATTCAATCGCGAAACGCGTTCCGATATTCCTAGCCAGATTTCATTAAGCATCCAGACTAGAGATGAAAGAGACTAGAATAGATTGCTCGCCTGTGTCTGGATTCCTGACACAGCCGAGCAATCTATCCTTAATAATTCAATTTTCTAAACCTAATTTCCAGCCCATACAGCACCAAGCTCTAATTCTATTTAAGCCCGGAATCCTACGTCAGTATGATGGACGGAATAAATTAAATATTAATGATTCGGAAGCCTCGCGAGTTCGTTTAGGCGAAATAACTCTTTGAATGGAATTAAAAAATGGTATCATTAATAACTGGATGTTTATCTAGTTTATAGTGTGGAGTGCGTTTCCGATATTTGAATGAAGTTTCACGTACCATATTCAAGTGTAAAAAAATTACACATAAACATGGGGCATGAAATTGCATCGAAATATAGGAGATTTGCAACTAATACTACTACAAAATATCTTATGGTCACAGTAAACATTCCGTAATTTACATATTACTAGCAGCGCCCTGCGTTTTTACCCGTGTAGTTCTCGTTCCCGTTAGAATATAATTTTTTTTATTATCATACTTAAACAATCTATTAACATTATTCACTCTAAGATATTGTGAAACAATGAGTAAAAGTTATTTTTCCGTGATAAACGGACTACTTTTTATCCCGGGAATGTAAAGGGAACAGGAACTATGCGAGTAAAACGGCGCGGCGCTGGTAGTAATTAATCATTTTATAGTATAGTTTGACGAGACGAGCAGTTGACGATATCAGCTTTATCGCGGATCAAACGTGGACTCCATTATCATTGAACCAAGGAAAATAGCATGATAAAAGAGATGCCTATACCCATCAGTGTACGAGTATAAAGTTACGGCTGATCTGGGGATCTACCGCCTAAAGAAAACTGTCTTAGCATTAATATTGCTGTCTCTTTTCTTCTCGCTTGAAAATAAAGAGATGACAATAGCAAAGCCAAAGCCGATTTAGTTATAGTTTTAGCGGTAGAGGGGCTAGTCGGGAGAACGGTGACTGCCGATCCGGAGACCCCGGGTTCAAACCCGACGCGCACCACTGTCTTTTTAAACTCATGTGCGTAATGCCGCTAACTTAAAAACGGTGAAGGAAAACATCGTGAGGTCATGTCATCATGTCGGTTTCATGTACCTAGAATCTTTCGTGGTCATATGACATCCACCAACCCGCACTGGCTCAGCGTGGTAGATTATGGCCCTGACTTACTCCTTGTGAGAGAAGGGCCCGAGTCCCAGCAGTGGGAACATTTACACTTTTTTAATTTAGGGAAAATGAGCTCATGCTTTTTACCCAGTAGTGGCATAAAGAAGGCTGTGGATGATGACCATTTTTATCCAATGAGATATTAAAATAAATATACATTGTTTATTTTCGTATCTCTAGAGTTACGAGTACATGAAGTAATACTACACCAACTTCCCACGTAAATATCTAAATAGAACTACGATGTTTGTTCACGTCGCCCAAGGGAGATCTCACGGAAAGTTAAATTACTACTTTTTGGGAAACAAGTAACGGGAAAAACGACAAAAAAACTCGGCAAATGAAAGTTTGTACAAGAGACCTTTGGGACGTGTGAGCAGTGACGGCATGAAGGACTGCGTCTGAGGCCTCACTCTTACAGGCTTAATAGCATAAACCGCCCACTTTCTGTTCCCAATAGTGGGGACCAGAGGCATTCTCTCACAAGGAAAGTAAAAGCTTGTATCCATCGAAAAAATGGGCAAATCCGGGTTGGTAAATGACGCGTGTCTTCTTCAGATAAGTTGGTCTCCTCACGATGTTTCGTTCACAGTAAAAGTCAGTGCTGATGACAAACTTTTTACATCTTCATTTGAAAAAAGAAAGTGCAGGCTCGATTAGAACCTACGACCTAGCGATTATATAATCGGACGTTCTGGACACTAAGCCACTAATACCACAATAACGTTTAAAAAAACGTTTAGGGAATGAAAAGTTCCGAACTCAGGATCATGCGGACCTGCACTTCAATCATCAGTTTCTCAGTTACTTAAATTGCCCCTTAGTGTGAAATACGCAAATACATATAATTATGAATTCAGAGTCCGGAGTTATTCTCATATTGTCTCATACTGAAGTTCAGACTGTGCTTGATCGTATTCTTATTCGCTTTTAACTACTGTTGACTATTGCCTAATCTAGTATCAGAAGGTACATTGGTGGATAAGCACACATCTATAAAATTAATAGAATAAGTCCACACAAGACTGTCCACAAAAAATAAATATTAGTGGATATTTCCCACACAACACCATCTAACCCCAAACTTAGTAAAGCTTGTACTACGGGGAGCCAGATAGCTAATATTATACTTAGTACCTGGATGACCGAGCTTTGCTCGGTTTAAACACTGAGTATACTTAAATACAGATAAAGGACTCCCAGTAATAGATTTTCTCAAAAAATGAAAATATTTGAAAAAAAAGAGTAGCCGTCTGAATCTATCATTACGGACCACCCAACTTCCCGCCTGAGCTATTATACTGACACGCAAAGTGGCGAAATTTACCTTCGCATTCTAATGTTAATGTAACTGTTTTTCATTGTCTAAAAACGCGCATAAAACGACGTTTTATACATATGAAACCTAGCTAAATCGATTTACGCCCCCGAAACGGCATACTAAATTTCATGAAAATCGTTCAAGCCGTTTCCGAGATTCAGATTCTATATATTTATACACATATACCAGAGTTGTTCGTTTAAAGGTATCTTATAAGATGTATTTTTAGAAATACATACTTATTAAACGTAGAAAACACCCAGGCACAGTACAAATATTTGTATTCATCACACAAATATTTGCACTGGGTGGGGATCGAACCCACGACCCACGGCTTCGCAGGCAGATTTACTACCAACTAAGCCACCAGGCCAGCCATTATATCTCTACTTGTTTTCCTTTTACCACACACATCATGATTTTTTCCAATGCTATGTTTAGTATTACGAATATCTGAATGTCTAAACAAAAAACAACATGTTTTATTCCGATTTAAAAACAAGCCGAGTATGATAATTTCTTGAATATTTATTTCCTCATTCCTATGTAATACTGGTATGCCTAACTACCCTAATATTTATTTTCAGATACTAGCTGACCCTGCAATCCTTGTTCTGCCAACTGTATGAAATGTCAAAGTGACGCGACATTAAATTTCATGTACCTATGTAAATGATTTCAAGTGAATGAACGACGGTTAATTTATCTGGTAATTGTTAATACAAAAACAATAAAATTTATTGAGGGCAGCAGGGCGATTAATTCATTCCGACCTATTCTCTTACCTACCAAATACCGACACATGAAAAAAACATAAAATTCGGTCGTTTCGTTTTGGATTATTTGTGATCGAACGATCTCAAACATCGTGACACGAAACTTTAATGTGCAACCCATGGACGTCTAAAAGATGTCGGACTTAGTCTCGTTAAAAAAACTGTGTCTATCTGTCTATAGAGTCGGCCAGTGCATTGTCACATACAGGCTGACACGCACACATACAGACATCAGTCGCTCAATACGCGCGCAAACTTGTGTATATGTGTGCGTGTCAGCCTGAACATAGAGGCTGGGCACGGACACATACACAGCGCACCGGCCGACTCTATAGACACAGTTTTTGTTTAAGCGAGACTACATCCGACTTCTTTTATGCGCCCATGGTACAAGCGATGATATTTAAAAACATGTCGATGTGTACTAGATGTATTCGTCATTTATAGTATACTACAGGTTTATGTGTTATTCCTTAGAATCTGTGTTCCAAATTTCGATCCGATCTGTTCAGCTGATCCGACATGATTGAGCAACAAACAAGCGTAGACATTTATAATATTAGGAAGATGGATAAAACTTCATGGCCTAGAGGCTAAATCGGTAGTAAATCTGCGGAGCCGTGGGTTCGATTCCCACCCTGGACAAATATTTGTGTGGTGAATTCAGATATTTGTTCTGTGTCACGGTGTTTCTTATGTAATAATTATGTACGATGTATCTGGCTCCCATAGTAGTAAGCTCCCATAGTCCCACGTACAAGGTTTACTTAGTTTGGGGCTCGATTTGTGTTGTCTGAGCAATTTTCACCTATTTTTTGATTACTTTCATCCACCACCCACTGCTGAGTGGTGCCTCTTTTCGTGCTTGCTACTAGTTACGACCCTGTGCTAGTCTGAGTCAGGCGTGACCCACGACTTTTCGACTACTTAATTGAAAATAGTACCGGATTATGAAGAAAACTCCACAACAACAAAATATTCGGTTCTTTTAGTCATAGCGACATTAACTTGATAACTTGATTCTATAACGCTTTTAATTTTAGTACTTTTTGCAAATAAAATAGTATGCATTCATAGATTCCATGTATTTAAATGTATTTCTTTAAGATGACGTTGTAGCCTTGTACTTGTACTTAATGAAATGGTTTTTCAGGTAAGTTTTGTAATTTAAAAAAAAAAAATTTAAGGACTTTTTGGACCGCTGAATGATGTGTTTGTTCTACACAGCTTTACAATCTTGTTATATTACCTTAAGCCTATAGATAGTTACGGCAACGCAAGGAGTTTTATATCTACTTCGACTACGTAGTACTCTATTGGAGTTTTTGTAGAGATACGTAACTAAATAAGACAAATGGCAATACGTTCAGTGTTCGTTGATGATAATGTGAAATCGATTAGTGAAAGGATTTTTATAATCGCTCGAGTAGTTTTTGAGTTAATTTATTACATATCGCACTAAAAATCTTCTTTGTTTATAACATTAGTATAGACTGTAGACAATACATACATTTTAAACATGAAATTCATGGTGTGTAAACATATTACATAATATAACAACGTATTGATAAACAATATACGTGTACCTAATCCGTATCAACGTTAGCGAACAAGGCAGATAATCTACATACCATGCCAATGTTTGACTGTTGCATGATCGATTGAAATATGAGCGTGCCTGATAATATTCCACTAATAGAAACTACTGTTCAGACTGTGTTTCCTTTTGTTTTGATTGAGCGCTGAAATTCATTAGACGCTGCTCGAGGCATTGAAACTGAGCAATGAAAGCTAGAATCGATGAATTAACAGGGTAATTAGAATTTTAACTTTATTCAACCTTTGTTTAATCGAGTTGGAATATGCAAGAGATTTTCAATCGGATTGTATATTTTTGTATGAATGTACGGTAACGGATATCTTCGTTTACTACTTATTATTTTTCTTCTTTATGTAATCGTGTTTCACTGTTAATCGCAAAGCAAGAGTTGTTCATACCGGCACCTAACTCTCTGCTATGTTTTGATTTGTGATGTCATCGGCCGATTTGGTAACGCCGATGAAAGCACAAAACTACATCTGCTTTCCGCATGCAGCGGAACTGAATTACTGAGAGCAGATGTAGTTGTTTGCGTTCATCGGCTTTATCAAACTGGCCGATGACACCACAAATCAAAGCATAACAGAAAGCAAGAGAGTTAGGCGGTAGACCTGCCGGTCTGCTAAAAAGCTTCACTTTTGTCGTATTCTCCAACATTTTGCAGTATTCTGCACATTTTAACGTAGGTAATACCACTGGTGGTTCTCTACTTTTCAAAACAATGATGACACAAAGTTAATTATAGATATCGTTCATGCGCATTATTGGAAATTCCAGCTTTTATAAAATGACGAAGGTTCGACAGTCGCTCGTTCTTTGGCCAAAAGAATGGGGACTTCAAACGACACCCCTACAAGATCCTCGCTATAACATCGTCACAGTCTGATATCTGACCTTTTTCTCTCCCCAACATAAATAGGGTGAAATGTAGGGGTGTCAGTCCCCCAGTACGACACCAAAAATAAATCCGTCTAGTCTTACAACCCGTTCAGACTTAGCGCATTTACGCACAATTTAAACCAAAATCACATGACTGTATTGAATTTATGTTTATAAAAGTTACATAAATTTGGTAAAGCAATTATTTATGATGATGTCACTACATTTCAATAAACAATGTTTTTACGAGAAAATCGTTGTCCACGTCATGTTTGTGTCCATAAAGCATCGTATGCAACAACTCAAATTAAATACATAAACTTTAGCTTCAATTTTATATTTAATAGCCAATGAAAATCAAGCAAATAAGGTCTAGCGTCGCCTTATCAATGCCAAATTCCTATGTTTAATTTTAATAAATTATGCGTACCTAACATTAAAACATTTCCATATTAGGTAATCTAGGAAAGAAAAGGCAGAGACCAAACAAAACTTACTTGTTAAGAAGATACAGTCGAGTAATTAGAGTAATTAATGTAACGGTACTCTATTGAACCCACCACTTACATGCTTCGATTTCGGCTTAATGCCGCTGCGAAGTGAAGATGTCGTCAGATTTAGGTACTATCACATTACATAACCGGCTCGAGCTGTTTCTAACCCCCACCAAAAAAGGGGTGTTATAAGTTTGACGTCGATGTCTGTATGTATGTCTACTGTCTGTCTGTCTGTGTTTCTGTCTGTGGCACCGTAGAACTCAAACGGATGGACCGATTTCGATGCGGTTTTTTTTTTGGAAGGTTAATTTCCGTGCGGTGGTTATGTTTGTTTAATATCGATTCAAGATGGCCGCCTCTACAAAATGGCGGACAGAATATTTCTTCACAACCTCTCTCAATACGGGTATCAATTTTATACAATTATGTAATGTAAACAACAATAATGTGAAATTGGTAGCCCTTGAATAGCTTAGAGTGGTGAATTATAAAAATTGTTATCAAATTGTCATAGAAAACCTAGTATGTGCATGCCGTAAGGTTGATTATGGAGTCCTCAATGTAAACATTTAAGATCTTATTTATTTATATTCTTCACTACTACCTCAATATGGGTATCAAATGAAAGGGCTTGACTGGAAGGATACTATAAACTATGACAAATTTCAAATCCAAGATGGCCGCCACTACAAAATGGCGAAATACATTTCTTTTTTCACTACTCCCTCAATATGGTTATGAAAAAGGTATCAAATGAAAGGGCTTGACTATAAATCCGAGGTAGTCGGGGGTTAGAAATTTTTATTTTTTTATTTTGTTCTTTTTATCTGTTCGAGTACGTCACAAACGTAAATACACACTACTCAAAATTAGGCTATCAACACCGCAAAAAGCGTAAGTTTTACATCATATGGTTCAAACTCAAGTTTGTTTCTTTAAGTTTGAACCCAAGAACAACGAAACTCTATATTCCCATTTGTATGTACCTACTCCGTAATATCTAATTTTGAAAGTCATGACGTAATATCTGAAAGACGATGTGATTTTTAAGTATAATATTTAAGTATATACGAGCGCTAATATTTTCACAATCTGTTGTTCCGTTGCATCTCGATAGCGTAAAATAAATTCTTTTTGTTTTAATACCTATTAAGCATAACTATTTGATACCTAAAATAATAAGCTTCAATTTCGTCTCATACGTGTCCCTGGGCCCTTTACAATCACTGTGTCAACGACGATCCCTGATTGTGAATTCCAGTTTCGTCGACCTTTCTGGCTAAACAATTTCCTACCTAAAGTATACCCTTTGTACGACTTTCGCTAAGGTCTTAGTGATGTAGGGAAAAACATGTGTCGAATACAAATTAAGACCTTGAGACTTCGTGTAAAACTAATGTTAAACGTGAACCTTGAATAGTACACAACATAACGTAGGAAGTAACGTTAATCTCAATAAAAAAAAATGCTTTCCCTTACGCAATTTTGTGGAGAATCCTACTTCCTACTAATATTATAAATGTCAATGTAACCACCGCCGATCTTACCCCCAACGCACCTTATCTACCAAACGAGCGCAATTCTTTGAGTTCCGCGTTTATTATTGCTTACTCCTTTGAGTATTTTTCCATATGTTGGGAAAACCGGCATATTCCGCATCAGGTACCTATCTGCAGGGTTGAAAAAAATCATGTTTTTTTGAAAAAATCGAATAAAGCACGATTTTTTGAAAAAATCTCAATTAATCACGATTTTTTTGATTTTTTCATTTTATTATTTAATTTAACTATATTTCTGCGCAAAACGGAACGCGCCCTCTGACATGTGAATGTCAAGCAAAAGGGAAATCCCCGCGCAGTGTTTTGTACATTTCTCTTGCAATTACGATCTTACTTCATTCGTTCAGCTTAGTTTACTTTTGTTAATTTGTTATAGCTGTGCTGTGGTGGGTGCGTAACCAATTTATTATAAATAAAATGTCTCGCCAAAGAGATGGGATTTGGGAACATTTCACTGAAAAAAGCACAACCAAAACTGGCTGTCGGGCTATATGCCACAAATGTAAAAAAATAAATTCAAGGTCTGGTTGCGAGAATGAAAATACATTACGAAAAGTGCAAAAATAATATTCCAGAATCTAATGACGATGTTGAAGTTGTAGGTAAGTAAGTAATTAAAGTTATTATTTATGAAACTAACTAAAATTAGTTTTTTTATTCAAATATTATAATACTTAATGATATTGATTTATCAGATTTACACTACCCAAGTCTTTAACTTAACTATAATTTCTAAATCTGTTGTTTTATGTTGATTTCTGTGAAAGAAAGTGAAATTAAACATTTTTGATTAAATCATTGATTTTTATTGAAAAAATCATTTGATTTAAATCGTGATTTAAATCATGATTTAAATCAAAATGATTTAATCGTGCCAACCCTGCCTATCTGCCAACATGGTGGATTATGATCCTTACTGTTTCCTCATGAGAGAAGGAACCGATTCTCGGAAGTTGGCACATAGAATAAATACCTCGGCTAGGTACTTCATGCATACTATATTATGATGTTTGTGTCGCACAAACGGGAGGCTTTTGTTACAAATGTTTTGGATGTTTGGATATTTGTTGCTCAATCACGTCCTAACGTATGAACGGATCGGGCTGAAATTTGGAACACAGATAGATTATAGTCTGGAAGAACACATAGGCTTTTTATCCCGGAAAAACAACGGAAACGGGAACTTCGCGGGTAACACCGCGGGGCGCTGCTAGTTAACAATAAACACACAGATCTGTTACATACACTCTGTTATGTACACACGCACACAAGAATACAAGATAACTATTTAAAACATAAAAAAGGGTGTGATTTCCAACACAACTCACAACTCTTGAGAGCAAGTAATAAATACATATATAATGCGCGGTGATACTATGTCACCATAATAACACCATCTCGTAGAGGTAATAAATAATCTTTTATGTCATTTGGTTCCTGAAGTTAAACACAAGCACCGTGTACTGAAACATAAATCACGCGTTATACTAGACGCGTTATACCCTTAAAACTATTACATAGAATAGATACAAGTTCAACGACAAAACTGAATGAAGGAAATTTAGTCAATAATTATTTATGTTCTCCGAAAAAAAAAACGACACTGAACAAGACACTCGACCAAATTTCATAAGAATCTATCACTATATCGTCTAAATACATGAAAGCAAATTTTAGTGTCTTGTTCACATTTCAGAAACCGCTCCACCGGCACTGCACACCTCAGAACTGATCTTTCAAACAAAAAAAAATAACCATCAAAATCGATTCAGCACCATCGAATCATTGGCAGCGCTATCGCATATCAGGGGGTCTACCGCCCAACGAAAAACGCTTTGACGGTTTGACATTGCCGTCTCTTTCATTTCAAGCGAGAAGAAAAGAGACAGCAACGTCAAAGCGTCAAAGCGTTTTTCGTTAGGCGGTAGAGGTGCGGGTATGATACATTCGGTTGTTTTGTTGTAGGTATACAATAAAACAACCGAATTGAGAACCTCCTTTTTTAACCTTTTTGAAGTCGGTTAAAAAGATTTTCATAATGATCAATGTATTACTTTCCCTTCTAAGTAATTCAGTATATGATAATTTTTTATCTACATAGAAAAGGCGAACATCAAAAACAGCTACGACGACGCAATCTGATAAAAATACTTCCATTTCCTCTAAGAGCCTGTCCTTTTCATTTTTATCCTAAGAGACATGATATTCCGATAGTCCAAATCTCCCCTGTCCGTAGACGAGTCAGTCGTTTAAGAATTTGTTTATTTTTTAAATTAAATAGACTTGTTTTAAAAATTACAAGAAAATGTAGAGTTACTTTTTCAGGAGGTTAAATCCCTTTTGAGAAAATATTTTCAAATCTTTGCAATGTCTTGTTGTATTGAAAATTATTGTCACGTTTATTTACATACCAGAACACTTGATAAAATATGTATATGGACGTACTTATAACATAAGTAATGTCATTCACAAACTCTAGAAATAATAAATAAATAGAAAAAAAGGTAGAAATATTTATTTTTAAATACATAGCAATTTATACTCGTACTAATTTACATAAAGCTTACAAGTTGTTTATTTGTATTGAACGCCTTAATCTCCTAAATTATGGGTCGACTACTTTTATTTTTGCATTTGATTAGCAGATTTTTATGCAATGTTAAATATTATTAAACAGTTAAATATGTTTTTCGTAGCTACAAGAGAATGTGCATACTATTGTCTATCTATGTACCAAAGTTCTTCCAGCAGCCTTCAGTAGTTTTGCTTAAAAGAGCAACAAACATACATACATACATACAAACTTTCGCATTTATAATATTAGTAAGATTGACTAGCTTATGCTCGCGATTTCATTAGACTCCGTAATCTACATCTCGTCGATTTTAGAAAATTATAATAACTCTTGTTAAATTATAAACATGACACATTGTAGTATAAAAACTAACGTAGTTATTACACATTTTAAAACAAATACACGGGTAACTCACGTATAATATAGTCAGAACAGTCCCGACTCGAGTTTCGATCGCGTCCGGCGATCTTCTTCAAGGCGAGTGCGCGCGTATTTTCGCAACTCGTTTAGCACTCGAGACGGATTGTTCTGACTATATTATACGTGAGTTACCCGTGTATTTGTTTTATAATAACACATTGTACTTCATTACGATATAAATGATTATTTAACTAGCGGCCCGTTCCGGCTTCGCTCGGAAAACTTAATTTTTATAAATTACGCGACACGGTGTTTATCCGTGATTTGAATAGCATAAAAGAGGTTATAAAGAGCCAACCTTAAAATATAGACACATGCTGTGACGGACGCACACACGTCAACGCACGCAACGAAAGCTCTCATGAAGGAATATTAATTCCCGTTTTATTTACATTTTTCATTCATTCTCCGCTCCTATTGATTGTAACGTAATGTTATACAGCTTATAACCGCTCCTCGATAAATGGGCTATCCAACAGAAATATAATCTTTCAATTCGGACCAGTAGTTCCTGAGATCCTAGCGTTCAAACAAACAAACTCTTCAGCTATAATAATATTCCTATAGATTACCTCGACGTTTCGACAGTGTTACAACCGCCGTGATCACAAGACTGATGGACTGGTCCTTAGACAATGAGTCTGGAAGAATTTTGGTACATTGATAGATAATAGCCTGCAATAAAACAGGCTACTTTTTATCCATGGAAAATACGGTGATCGGGAACTAAGCGGGTAAAACTGCGGGATACTATTCGTAAAAAATATTTACATGTAGGATTAAGATATTTAAAAGCGGCTCGCGGCGAACGCAAACAACTCAGCTCAAAGGAACCCTCAGCGATCCGAATCAAATATCTATCTTTTCTACAGCCTACACAAAGACTTTATTTTGCAAAGACTTACCCGCATTTCTTCAAATATCTCGGATTAAACGGCTGAGATCATAACAAAGATTCCTAAAATGTTTTTACATTACGTAACATTTTTTTTTTTTTATACGATTTTAGATTAAAATGTTGCTAGAAAAACTGGAAAGACGCCTATGCGAATGCAGTTAATATTGGAAATGCCGTATTTTAGATTTAGCGCGTAGCAGTGCAGACCAGACAGGCCACATAAATAATGCATTTTGTTGAAAAAAAATACTAATCGAATTTCAATGTCACAGCAACTTTGGACTATTAAACTATAATTAAATGTCATACCAAAACGATTTCGAAGTCCAACAATTACCTTTGAACTCGGGGTTTGATCAAAGATCAAAATGGCAAATCAATGTTTGGAATTATGTCTGAAACGCAACACATACTCAGCGGCCGCGGGATGTGAATGGGGAGTCTACCGCGCAACGAACACGATCTTGGCTACGATATTGCCGTCTCTTTATTTTCGCTGGAAATCAGAGAGAGATGAATAGCATAGCCGTTTCAGTTAGGCAGTCGTATGCTCGTATGGCCACTACCACTTTGTGTGTGTTTTACGTGTAAATGGCGGTATCGCATAACGGAGGGTCAATCGTAGCAAACAGTCTTTCCGCCCGCTCCGCAATCCGCTGAAGCCAAAAACATTACCTAACATGCAATTCGCATAAATTAGAATCCGAATCGCATACACCTGAGTCGACCTTGAGTCGTTTTGTATTTTATTGAACTATGACAAAAGTGTACAAAACACTTATGATATAATCAAGAATGTAGACAGGTATGTTCCCGTTTTTGTATGACCGATCGTCGAACTGAATGTATTCATTATAAGGTTATTTGTTTTTAATCCACAGTAAGCCCACACACCACACAGTGCCACGCAGCTATTTGAACATGAAGAGTCCAAATCACTGCCTAGAACTCCATTGCGCTCCGTACACTGAGATAGAAGAAGATTTATCTCTTAGCCCCGAAAATCTTTCTGGCCATCGATTAAATGGTTTAAAACCATAAAACATCCTAACATTTTATAGAGTTCAAGATTTTCGTTTGAGCGCAGTAGGTAAGTGATATTGAATATTGTAAATGAGATTTGAAAAAAAATATTAAAATAATTAACTCAACACACATTGAAGGGGATATTTATAGGCTAATT
This sequence comes from Ectropis crepuscularia, assembly GCA_963693475.1. Taxonomy (NCBI): domain Eukaryota; kingdom Metazoa; phylum Arthropoda; class Insecta; order Lepidoptera; family Geometridae; genus Ectropis; species Ectropis crepuscularia. Next base: position 15,168,208 of record OY856356.1, read on the forward strand.
AACAACGTAAAGTTTAACCATGGATGGCAGTAAGTACACTTTACGACGCTTTAGGCAAATAGTCAGGGAAGTTTCGAACAAAATCATTTCGCACCGACTTGCTATGAAGCAGCGGCAAGTCGTTGACGTGTCGACGTCACGAGGCGTGGTTGAGTTCATTATGGACGGACATCTCGTGATGACTCCGCATCATTATGTTTCACGTCATGCATGCGGCGTACCAAATTGCTTTATGCAGCGAACGAATGCTTCGGCTAATACCGACGGTTTTATGTTTTCAATGTGATTTTCGATCGCGAAACTCGATTCGATAGCTGTGTACTGTTTCTCTTTTAAAGGGACCTACGACAGTAGACCTCAAGTGGCCTCTACTGCCTACTCAACATAGGCTCTTCGCAGAAGGCGCAGGACCCTAATAACCAAATTTTACGGCACTCAACGTGTGTAGTAGTAATGTAGTGTCGTTTAATTCGTACGATGACTAGCAACGCAAGGACACCTTAGAAGACGGTAAAATATCGGCTTGGACTGCCACCTTAGGATAGAACATAGTAGTGCGTACGAGCGTGCGAACGAGCGTAGTGCAGTGCTAGATAATGCTTTGAACAGTTTATGTTCCTATAGCTGCGTGTCACTGTGCTGTTATCTGGCAAGCATGTTGCTTAGCATCAGCCACATATCCTGCTCGTCTCGTCGATCTATACTATAAAAATGGCCAAGAATCAACCAAGAAATAAACTAATACCCTACATACCTACCGGAGAGGATGTACCACCTGCCGACTTGTACCTACCTGGTTTATAGAGCTACCATACTATTTCTGATTATTATCTGATGTCGGCTGACTTATTATTTGGGAGGTTGCTTAGCAATTTGACACGGTCTGTCATGGGAGAGCATTATGTCCATTTCAGACCTAAATTAGGGTGATAATAATGTATCGGTCGAAGATAACACAAGTAATGAAACTGTAGTTAAGTCGAACAAACTCACGCAATGGGTAGTATTTATATTTATAAATCTTCATGTTGAGATAACGAAATGTTATTTTTCTTCAAGACAACAGAATAGCTACAGTAAGCTCGGAGAACACACCCCACGGGTATTTATGAATTTAATCAACTTGCTGGCAAAGTGTTAATAACAGTTCTTTACTTTGAAATGCTAATACAGCGTCTTTGTGATGTTACCTTGTGTAATTGGACGTCCCTGAAAGATAACTTATTTAAAAAAAATGTTTGTCTGTAAAGTCGGTTTACTGACGATAGAACGTGACAACGTCTTAAGAAAATACTGATGGAATGGTAACATTTTTCAAAAGAAAATTTTAATTTCATTTGTTTAATAAATTTGTATGTAAAAAGTAATCAGTAGAATTTAGTCATTTTCAATCAAAACAATGCAAAAAAGCTTTTAGATGCCGGGGATCGAACCCGGGGCATTTCACATGCAAAGCGAACGCTCTACCACTGAGCTACATCACCGCTTGAACAACTGGTCGAAATAATTAATACAACTGTAACAAACATGCGGCGAGGTAACGACCGACGGTAACGACCGACGGTAACGTTACATGACGTCATGTTTTGCGGGCGTACAGCCGGCTTCATCGAATTATAAGACGTTATCACGTCAAAATGAAGTTAAGCCTTTCTTTAAAAGTCGAACGTTTAGAATTTTGCTCTGGATTTTTAGAGTTTTTACGAAAATATTCGAAGACGTTCAAGTTTATAAAATATGTCAAGTGTTAAAAACCCCAATATAAATTCAAAAAATCTCCGCTATTCAGAGTATCAGCGGTAAAGAATACTACGAAGCCTTTACTTTGGTATTTGCGGCATTTGAATTACGTAAACATCCCATTCATCACAATTCTCATTTCGGGCCCTGAAATATCTATTGGAGAACAAAGAACTGTCCAGATTAGGAAAGTGCCTACTTTTTGTTATCGCCGATATAAAAGAAACACTAAACGAGGTCGGTGCAAACTTTACGAGGTATAGCACCGTAAAAATAAATAGATTTTGAGCCTTATTACGTAGAAAATAGAGGGTTTAGATGGATCGTTAACACCAAACACAAAGGTGAGATTATGTTTGCTAGAGGCGTGTGTTGGACAGTACTGATGGAGTATATTTGGGATATTACTACTTTTTTCTACAATCGTTATAGTTAATGTTTATCGAGAAATGTAGGAATAAAGAGAAGCCTCATTGTACTTTAATAAGAAGTCTATGGCAGATGGCCATGAACGATGAACAAAATGATGATGATGCTAGCCAAAGAGGCGCAGTGCTTTCTAGTTTCCCAGCAGGGGATATAGAATGTTGTGGATAATTATTAATGTATATCAACTAAACGCGAACTGAATGCCGGTCTAATACCGTTGCAAATGCAATATATACACATCTATAATCGCCAACGCTATAACACATGTGAAATGTGACAATGTGCGGCATACGTGCATGATTGTTAGATTAGAATAATTGAGGGGGCGTGAAATTAGTGTAGTAACTATGGTCATACTTTACAAGTAGATATTTATGTATATTAGTCAGTTTACTTTCATAGATTCATGCCTGAAGCGAGGTGGCTCACTTTTATTCGTTTTACATTAAAAAAAATGGTATTTTAACAAATTCAAGTCGATACCCTGCAAGTGTTTTTGAAACCAATAACAATTCAATCACTGTAATACGGATTCAGTTTCAAGATTTCGCTAGTGCAAATATTTGCGTCGCATGTAAATGCAGAGCATCCGAACTATTTCCAGTCTATTTCCGAACGCTACACTGCACTCCCGTATATTTAAACGTAATTGAAAAGTTTGTTTCAAGTACAAAGTTAGGTTCATTTTCAAAGGTTTTCACATTCACAAGACTCTAGCGGCTAGGCTGTGGAAAGCGTGCCTGAGTGGGTTATTCCGTAGATATGTCACCGTAAAATTGCAATTATCGGTTTACAAAATAACGCGTGAGATTATAGTATTTTTTTTTATTTGTAAAAAGAGGTGAAACGAACAGGACATGTTTGTGTCTGATAGTAAGCAACATGCCTGCCACATAACAGCACAGCGACACGCAGTCATTGGAACATGAAGAGTCCAAATCATTACCTAGCACTGCACTGCGCTCGTCACCCAGAGATCTAAGATATTATATATCTAAGCCCTGTAATTTATCTGGAAACATTGCTCTTCAAACCGGAACACAGTAATGTTTGCACATTAGGTACTGCTTGGCGGTAGAATAACTGGCAAAGGCGTGGTACTTCCCCAGGCGGACTCTGCCAGAGTCCTACCGCTACTAAACTACTATTTATTTAGTTTATAATCTAACGTCGTTAGATTGTTATCTGACGGTTTTTACAATTTTACGGTGACAGAGGTCGAATTCCTTTTCAAGTTAAGGTCAATTGTAGGCAAAATAGCATAAGTATGTCAGTTTGTAAATTAGGATTAGGTTTCCGGATCCTGCGCCTCTTGCGTTAACCTAAAGTTTGTTAGGTAGTCCAGCCAGCCTCCATAGGTCCGTTTTAAAAACGTACACTTTCAATCTAAAATGTTTCCACCTCACAAACTGTCAGTTCATCTAGTATGGCTAAGGTATCGCTATTTCCAAAGGTTGTAAAGACACGTAGATTTTGAAAAGCACGCCTGCTCATGCATAACTTGGGGCTTCGTTGGCGGCGCGCATAGTCCGAACTCTGGCATTTCCGACACTTTTACTAAAGAGAATGTAGTGAGGTTGCCCATCAACATCAATTTCAACCACCCAAGAGGGTTTTCGCGAAAAAGGCTATTCAATATGGCCGTTGCTTTTAGTTTCGTTATTAGCACTTTCTGTAAATAATATATGTATTGGAATAGAACTTGATTGGTCCACTTGGTAAAGTATTTGTTACTGGTACAAAATTCTATTGACGGTCTGTCATGATTGGTAGACAATAACTTTTGATTACTCAATCGAACAGAAAAGATTGTGATGTCCACGAAAAATCGTGAAGTAGGTATATACATATTTCAATACAAATAAATATTAAACAGTGACCATTGTTTCTAAACTTCTTTTCAACCATTCAGCCCGATTTCGGCAAATAATTTTCAAGAAAGGTCAAAGATATTTACTTCGTCTACGATGTACCGTCGAGTCACGTTCAGACAGTTAGTATAATTTCAACATAGTCTCACAGTTCATAACTACAATTTAGGAAGTGGAATTTCTTCATAGGCCCTAGACTTTTTACTCTCCTCTTAGGCGTCTCAAAAGTATTGTGATTTTATACGTTAAGCGTTTCTTTAAACGGTCCGTTAAGTTTCCATTTGCTCGCTAAGCTTTAGGGGAGATTGTGGCGGTGACCTTTGAAATTTAGGCAAAAATGGCGTCGCTAGCCCCTTTTTGTGACTGCTTCATCTACATTTAGGATAATGTTTCTAATGCCGCTCAAAATCGATTTTACTTAATTAGGTATCAGCTTCGCCCCTCGGTTTCATCCGTAAATTTGCTGAAGTAAAAAGTGTGTTATTGTGACTATGTCCGATACGAATGTTTAATGTGTACAGTTTCATGTTTTACCGTCAATGTTTTTCTTTTTAAATAATTCATTGAGATGAGAACAAAAGAGTGGATTATAGCCTTAGCCTTAACTCTTTATTTGTAACTAAAACCGTGTCCCAGCAGTAGAAACATATATATACACTAGCGGCCCATTCCGGCTGCGCTCGGATATTGTCATTTAAAGACTATTAATCGAAATAAAAACTATCCTATCTCTCAAGTTGGACCAGACTGCTCCTGGTGTGCCAATTTAATTTAAAATCGGTTAAGTAGTTTAGGAATCCATCGCGGACAAACATCGTGACAGGAGATTTATATATATTAAGATAAGATAAGATATGGGTTATTTAAGCTATGTGCAATTTGCACATAGTTTAGATCACCATACGAGTGGGTCATGAGCGACCCACACCCATTGTCGTTAAACTCTTGCCTTATTAAAATTAAACATTGACTTATTAAAACTCTGGTCGAAATTTTTACACGTACTTTCTCTTAACGAGACATCTTTTGGATATCTGTCAACGCAAAAATAATTATTCGTATTATAAATAAAATGATAATCGTTTTTCTTTTATGTATTTGTTATCTAATACCTAAACAAATGAGGGATTCTTGTATATTTAAGCTGAATCTCGGAAACGGTTCCAACGATTTTCATGAAATGTAGTATGCAGGGGGTTTCGGAGGGATACATTGTGATCTAGCTAGATTTCATTTATTAGAAAACGTCGCTTTATCTGTGCTTTCAAGAAATGAAAACGAGCAAAGCTCTGTTTTAAGCTTTAAAAAACTATGTAGCGCCGAAAAAAAACATATATATCTAAAATTTTTATCTTTTCTTTTATTTAGTAACTCCAGACTCCGGGATCCGTGACCTTTGTCATTTGAGTTATTTTTTTTACATATATAAGCATTGGGAGAAGTAAAATAAAATGTCAGCCATAGGAACTGCCGATAGAAGTGAAAACTTATAACTCAGAATTTGATAGCTCACTTTGGAAACTACGCGTGTGAAACCGGAGTGCGCTGCTAGTCTGGAATAAATGTTTAAAGCAATATTGTCTAAATAAGTCTTCTAAGCCTGGCCATCTAGATGGTCATGGTCCCAAGTTTATCCGAAGATTTCTTTCATTTAGCGATAAGGCCGCCAATTGCTACTTTGTTTTTTATGTTTTGTATATTTTTGTTTGATGTGTTCTTATTAAGTGCAATAAAGAGTTTATCTATCTATCTATCTATCATTTACTAGCGTGACGTTTGAGCTTAATTCACAGCCCACGAAAAAGCCCACTGTGTGTGGTGCGCGAAAGAAGTGTGAAATTTTCACTTCAATAAAAAAAGTGTGTGCGCGGAGTAAGATGTTAAGGCCAGCTTACCCCGTCGATTTTCTGCTGTTTATCCTGTAGCTGCTTCTCCTGGGTCCTCAGCGTGGAGCGCTGCTTCTCCGCCGTGGTGGACAGCCGTGAGAGCACCTCCTGGTCGTGCTCGCGGGCCGGCGACGGCGGCGCGCTCGTGCCTAGGTAACACACTGCTATTATTGTAGCGATAGCTAACTATTTATTATTTTTATAGTAGGTATTGGAGAGATTGGATATATAGGTCACCGTAAAATTGTCAACACAATTGTCTCTAATTTTAGACTACAGGCCCGTGAACAAAATTTACGTAGTAAATGAACCACCAGGAGACCTTTGTAGGATGATAGAAGGGTATAAAGTAATAAGATTCAGCACTATGCCGTCACTTGTAAGCTGTCCAACTGAGTACAGTCGAAGAGGGGGGGTTCCAACCCTCCATAATTTCTCCTTGACGCATTATTATTGTACGGCGTTGCAGAATAATAGGTTAGAAGAGGTATTGAAACTATAAAAAATAAAAAATTTACGTTTTTAATTATTAGTTTGTCGAAAAAATTCGTGACTTTTCGACGGTTTACAGATTAAATTTGGACATTTGATTATGTACGGCATTGGTTCCAAACAGTTTCAATACCTCTCCTAATCCATTATTTTGCAATGCCGTACAAAAATCATGCGACAAGGAGAAATTATCGAGGGTTGCAACCTCCCCTCTTCGACTATACCCAGTTGGACAGCTTACAACTTAGAAGTGACGGCATAGTGCTGAATCTTATTACTTTATACTGTTTATACCCTTCTATCATCCTACATAGATCTCCTGGTGGTTCATTTACTACGTAAAGTTTGTTCACAGGCCTGTAGTCTATTTGGACACTTTTTGTTTCGTAAGGAGGCGCTTTCGCTGCTATCCACCACGGCGGAGAAGCAGCGCTCCATGACAAGTCTCTAATTTGGACACATTTTGTTTCGTTAGGCTCACATCGTTAGTTTGACATCTATATGTTATATTGTATGTCAAAAAACAATTGTAAAACCGTCAGATTATAATCTTAACGTCGCCAGATTACGAACGAACCTTAAATTATAATCTGACGGCGTTGACAGTTTTACGGTGACGTATAATATCCAGTCCAGAGAGCACCTCCTGGTCGTGGTCGAGGTCCGGCGACGGCGCGGCGGCGCGCTCGTGCCTAGGTAACACACTGCTATTATTGTAGCGATTGCTAACTGTTTATTTCTATTGTATAGAGCTTATAATCTAATGTTAGCTCGTAATCTGACGACGTTAGATTATAATCTGACGGTTTTTACAATTGTTTTTGGCATACAATATAACATATGGATGTCAAACTTGGAGTCAAACGAAACAGGATGTGTTCAAATTAGAGACGTGGCATGGAGCGCTGCTTCTCCGCCGTGGTGGACAGCCGTGATAGCACCTCCTGATCATGTTTACAAGCGCGCTCGTGCCTAGATAACACGTTGCTATTATTGTAGCGATTGCTTTTACTGTTAACTATTTATTATTTCTATAACCTATAGAGCAGGGGTCTCTTTGAAGCCTTAGGCATAATGTTTTTTTCAGTATGTTTGCAAGGGCCAGAACAGTTTAAATTTTTCTTCCCTTAACTATATTTCTACAGACTAGTCGCATAGGGCGCAGCTTAAGCTAATATACGCATTTTTTAAAATTTCAATTATGTTATTCTGAGAGCTGGTAGCAAATCTTGGGTTGATAATTGAGGAAAGCTGAAAACTTGTCACATAAGGCGCGGTTTCAGCCTCGAATCTTGGAGGGGGTCACCAGTACGCAGCCTCGGATATGGGGGGTCACCAGTAGAAATACAATAAATCGAGTAAAAACGACTTTACTAGTAGCGCCTACGATTTTACCCGCGTATTTGCCGTTCCATTTGTTTTCCCGCGTTAAAAAATAGTCTATGTACTTACTATTCTATTTTTTTTAATTTAAATTTTACGATTTTGTGGGGAGGGAGTCATGGAGCGAGGAGCTTGCCACCCAAAGATTAAGATTGTCCTTATTATTAAATCGTGTTAATTTCCTGGCTAAAATAAGCTGAACAGCTTATTTGTTTCAACGCTCTAATTTCGGAAAATCTCGGAATCTACTGGACCGATTTCAAAAATTATTTTACTGTTGGATATGTACGTGATCCCTGAGTTATAGAGGCTATACCTATATATATATATCTTACGTACCACGGGCGAAGCCGGGGCGGCCCGCTAGTAGGCTAGGCTATAACACAATTGATGGGTAAAACAAGGGTCATCCTAATAATATTTTAAATGTATAATTTTGAATGTTTGTTGCACAATCACATTGTATGATTCGATCAAATCGGGCTGACATTAGGAGCTCAGATAGATTTTAGCCTCTCAACAGCACAAAGAAGTTACGGCTGGTCTAGTCGGGAGAACGGCGCCTACCGATCCGGTGACCCAGGGTACAAAACCACACTCAGCACTGTCTTTTCGAAGCCTTGTGCGTAATGGCGCTAACTTAAAACGGTGAAGGAAGACATCGTGAGGAAACTGACATGTACCTAGAATCATCTAATGTATGTGTCATCCACGAAACCGCACTGGGGCAGCGTGGTGGATTATAGCATTGACTCTCTCCTTGCGAGAGAAGACCCCGAGTCCCGAGTCCCAGCAGGAGGAACATTTAGTGGGCTGTATATGCAACAGCACAATGGCTACTTTTTATCCCGAAAAATAAATGGAATGGTTATTTTCGAAATGCTACGCAGATACGTTCGTTGGCAGATATTACTAGTCACAAATATAAAAATTACTGTTGGAATAAGGATTGTTTGTTTTGCATGGTTGCTTGCTTGCGTCAAACGTAGAGAAAAAAAAAATGTACAACTTAGCATTATGCATGACCTCATAGCGCGTATAAGTAAGTTGGTATTTGTAAGTCATCTTTCGTTTCCTTTAACTTGAATTATTCATACCAAACATGATTCATTTAACTGTGTCATGTAATCTTAGGTTAATTATTGGATATTTCATCCAATAACTGTTACGTATTTGCAATACAAAACAACTTTTAACTTCAACATTACGTAAACTTCAACTTTGCATCAAAAGCATTGCACGAAGTTTGTATTAATTATAGAAATTTCAGTAAAATACAGTTTAGCATATTTTTTTAATACACCGGGTTTTTTTACAGTTTTGTAGTTAAATTAAGCTATGGTCACACTCAGTGGTGAGAACTTCCAATATTACAATCGTGACGACATAGATTGGAACCTCACCTGCACCTATTTTTCTTCAATTGATAAATGTACAAGTTTCTCATGACCACAGGCTTTTAGGAAGCATCGAGAAGAAACGGTAAATTCCAAGAAATAAATATTTTAGGGACAGCTTCGCTCCATCGTAGACCGCATTGTCGTTTAACACCAGGCGAGATGGCGGTCAAGTCCTACATCCTTACTAATCCTTACTAATATTATAAATGCGAAAGTAACTCTGTCTGTCTGTCTGTCTGTCTGTCTGTCTGTAAGGATTTACCGTCTAAACCAGTGAATCGATTTTAATTAAATTTAGTATACAGATAGACTAGACTCCGAGAAAGGACATAGGCTACTTTTTATTGCGGAGAAAGGGTTGGGGGGTTGAACAATGTAACAAAAACAGGGGAAAATATTTCTCTTTGAAAGCTTTAGCTGCGTGTACCATTCTCCTTGACGTGGGCTGAAGTCTGTGACAGTACGTGTCATAGACTTTTGAAGTCACGTGTCACAGATTTGAAGGTTGCGTCATTTTAGGTAAACTTGCAATAATGCATTGTTACGTGTTTACATATAAATTAAAAATCTATCTAATCTTATATTGTGTAATGCTGTTTATATTAAATTTGTCCGGTGGTATTAATGCCTCTACATCAACACAACTATTCACAAACAATAATTGTACATTAGAAGTACTTGAAGAAAGAACCACGCTACCTCGATTTTACACCAAAGGGGTTTTCGATAGTCAAGCTCAAGATTATCTGAAGAAGACTGATCACCTGAATGAAGAATCATACTCCAATGAGTAACATATAGAACAAAGCTCTCAATGTTCAAACGCTGGACGTTGGCTGACAGGGTGTCGGACGCTTAGGGCGGTCCGGCACCATACCTAAGGATATGGTTTCCCGAAGTCGTGACGCGTCGCTGGTTTTTAATGCATCACTGGAACCAAATGCGGTGGTTCGGATGTCTCCCATGAAGTGCAAAAGGCGGCGGCATTGGCAGATCGAGCCACGGTCGAATGCGATAGCGGTCCCTAGACTGCTGCCAACCCACGGTTGGAAAAACCTATTGTAGGTATGGGTTTTGATCGGTAAGGGTACCATATCCGTACGTAATATCGATCCCGACATATTCCACTCTGTCAATGCATGACCATGGGCTCCAAACCTTGCGGTCCAAGCAATTCAGAAAATTACAGGGCTTAGAGAAATAACAACTTAGATCTCTGGGTGACGAGCGCAGTGCAGTGTTAGGTAATGATTTGGACACTTCGTGTTCCAATAGCTGCGTGTCACTGTGCTGTTATGTGGCAGGCATGTTGCTTACCATCAGGCACATGTCCTGCTCGTCTCGTCACTCTTTATTTAAAAAAAAAAAAAACGGTCACGGTGGAGTTGCGCGGCGTAGACGGTGCCGGCGCGACTGAGACGTGTCGCGATGAACCGTGGCCGTAGACCCCGGTTGAAGAGGAATAGCGGTATAAAGGTGCGCCGCTCTCCCTACCCACTGCGGCCTTGCGTGGTCGCCAACGTATGATCGTGGACGCGGTGGGGCTGTAGGGGATGAAGAGTGCCGGTATATCGGTGAGCTGCTGTCCCCGTCCTCTTCAGCTGGATGATGGTAGGTGATGAGGCCGAGCATTTGGCCCGCCGCGTGATACAAAGGGTGTCTAGACGTGAGGATGTCTGGCACCGACGAGGCGGTTGGTTACCGAGGTGATCACGGCGTGCATTATCCCGCGGCAGGTTCGCAGAAGAGTGCGAGAGCATACCCGTGTTCGCGGCAAAGGTGTGGCAAAGGTTTTAGTCGATAGGGGCACCGCACCACTCATGTCGAATCTGACACAAATCGCGACCATTCCCTTCAAGCGGAATGGTAGGTATGTTAATGCATCGACTCCACATAAAATGGCACCATTAGCTTTTTAATTTCAAAATAATACAATTTCACGATAAGGAGTCGTTTACTGTAACTATTACTAAAGCACCTGGACAATATCTGGACAACTACTTAGGTATCTGTTGCGTTATCAAGATCATCAAGTCGCATAGATAACCAATTTGTTCTTCTACCGTAAGTAATAAAAAACTAAAAATATCATATACACAGAAGTACTTTAAAACACCTGTACTATAAAACACATTTTAGTATATCCCAGTACGTTTACCTAGCGATCATAGCTTTTTAAAGCAATGTATATTTTAGTAGGAATTTTCTTCAAATAGACGCGGGTGAAACCGTGGGTCTCAGCTAGTCATAAATAAATCTACATAATATATTGTAGATTTTATTTATGATGTACTTATATAGTTAAAAAACTGACATTCATCAACCCGCACTGGATCGGCATGGTAGATTATGCCGTTCACTGTCACCTGACGAGATGACGAAACGATGATATATTTTCTCTTTGCCCTGAAATTTCTCGGATAACATATTACCCTTCAAACAGAAACACAGTAAAATTAGTGTATTACTGATTGGCTGTAAAATAACTGACTATGAGGAGACTTCCCTATCCGGCTTCTGCAAAAGGTTCTTTCTACCACTGCAAATAGGTATATTTAATAGTTGTCCGCAATTTCATTAGCATAAAAATGGTTAAAACGACGCAACCCTAAAAGATGACGACACATGCTGTCACGGATTTTAGCGCACGTCAGGCCACGCAACGAAAGCTCTCAAAAAGGAATATTTTTTCCCGTTTTTGATACATTCTTCAGTCACACTTCGCTCCTATTTATAGTAGCGTAATGTTATATAGCCTTCCTCGATAAATGGACTATCTAACAAAAAAATAATCTTTCAATTCGAACCAGCAGTTCCCGATATTATCGTGTTCAAACAAACAAACTCTTCAGCTTTATAATATTAGTATAGATTTCAATGAGATTCGATAGTTATTCAAGAATCGAAAGACTCTCCTCCCGAATGAATTTCCGTAAAATTCTTGTTTGTACATAAATATTAGGAGTATGCTCATTGATTACTTATCTTTCGGTCTAGATTATTATCGAAGGCCGCAACGAATTTCAGGTCACTTAGCACGCCTTATGACGTAGCCATATAGAAATACTAATACATCACACTTAAGTAATGTTATTAATAGAGATGTTTAGATTTGTGTGATTCTAACATACTTTCTATACCTAGTAGCTGTTTTCAATTCGGTTTTAACAGACTTCATTTTTTTTTCGTTTTCGTTTGAACTCGTTTCGATTCCTGTAGCGAATTTCCAGAGATTCGCTTCTGAAATGTCATTACACCACATTTTAACAGATGAAACCTTGGAGTATGGATTTTTTTATAATATAGTGACGAGACAAGCAAAACATGCAACATCCATACCCTTAACAGCCACAGTGATATGTAGTTATTTGAACACGAAAAGCCCACTGGCTAGTACTGCACTGCGGTCATTACCGAAGATGTAAGACAATCTTTCCTCTTTGCCCTGAAATTTCTCTTTTTTTTCTAATGGACCTATAGTCGCTAGCGGTGGGTGCATCTACTACCTAGCGGACTTTGGGGTTAGCGCGGAAGCGCAGGACCCCCTAAACCTAAATTAAAGCCTGAAAATACTTCCTGAATTTTCTCGGGAAACATTGGCCTAACCAGAATACTATAATGTTTGCATAATACTGCATAGTGGCAGAATAACTGGCGAAGATACGGTAGGTACTTCCCGATGCGGACTATGCAGTCTTACCTCTACGAATAATTTAATGGACACAATATTATGTACCTATATTTAAAATTACAATGCATGTAACCTGTGCCTAGACCTTTCCATTACCAATGTAATTGACAATAGTATTCGTGACTACGATGAATAAATAATAACACTTCTAAACTCTAGACTGGGCGTTGCAAAACTGTGGTCAAGGTTAACAATATTAGTTCCTCTTGGGCGCCATTAGGTTTTTTATATTACTGACAATATTGTGTACATATTACAGATCACAGTGAAACGAGATTCTCAATCACCGATGCATAGTATACAAAAATGGATATACATTTCGAGAAGTCATCCTTTTTAGGGTTCCGTAAAACGTAAAAACGGAACCCTTATAGATTCGTCATGTCTGTCTGTCTGTCTGTCTGTCTGTCTGTCTGTCTGTCTGTCTGTCCGTCCGTATGTCACAGCCACTTTTTGCCGAAACTATGAGAACTACACTGTTGAAACTTGGTAAGTAGATGTATTCTGTGAACCGCATTAAGTTTTTTACAAAAGTTTTTTAAAAAAACAAAAATTAGGGGTGCCCCCCATACTGAGAACTGAAGCTCAAACATTTTTTTTTCATCAAACCTACACGTGTGGGGTGTCTATCGATAGGTCTTCAAAAATGATGTTGAGGTTTCTAATATAATTTTTGTCTACACTGAATAACTTGCGCGAGAGACGCTTCCAAAGTGGTAAAATGTGTGTCCCCCCCCCCCTCTAACTTCTAAAGTAAGAGCATGAAAAAACTAAAAAAAATATATGATGTACATTACCATGAAAACTACCAACGAAAATTAGTTTGAACTCGATCTGATGAGTAGTTTTTTTTTAGTACGTCATAAATACACTATTATTAAAACTTCGATCAAAGTTACAACGAACTACAAGAACTATGTGTTCTATGTATATTATGTTACTTGCTGGAACGGAACCCTTCATGGGCGAGTCCAACTCGCACTTGGCTACTTTATTTTACAAAACATTTATAGAATAAATAAAATAAGAAATAGTCCACCACTGCCGACGATATGTCGCTACTCTATACACATTCAGAAATATCCTCTATTTTCTAGCGTGTTTACGACTAGTTTCGTATTAATGTAAATAAAACCGCTTCAGTAGTTATTTAAAACAAATGAATACAAATTAGATTAACGCATACATTTCAAGAATATATTTAAAGTAGTCGAAATTAATATTATTTTTTCGTTAATTATGTACTTTGCTTATTTTTTCTAAATGTATTTTTCGCTTTTCAATCGGATACTTTTTCACTACGCTACTAATAAATAGACTACCAATGCCAGCCAGCAAGCCTTTTCCAATAAAGATCTCTTAAATCGTGGGTCATAATTTAGCTTAGTTAATTAGAAAATTAGTTAACCTTTGAACATGACTCCAAACTCATTAAGGTGCTGACAACAGCTAACTGAAATTCACGAATTCGAAACTAAGCCACGCCTCTCTACTACTTCGATAAGACAGCGCCACCAAACGAAACCGCGTCCAGCCGGCGACATTATTAGTATTGAACAAAACGTGGAAACAAAAAGTTACCGCTCCAAGCTCATAGATGGCGCTTTTAAAATATTTTTGTAATTAATTTAACATAACTTTTTGTTTCCTTCGATATCTTTTTGCACTTTTGCAGATTGTGAAGAACATTATCGAAATTCTATTAGTAAAGCCTATAAATAATAATGTACGGTCTACAATTACAATAAACTCTTTTTATACAGAAAATTAAACCAATTTCAAAATCACAAATAGGTACTCGAAAGCGAAAAAAAGTTCATTTAATTATTGTAAGTGCTACTCACTCATCTATTTGAAGTCAAATAGATTCATTCGACATAAGCATTAATTGCATTAAAGTAGCTACAGCAAAAAGCCAATATTACCTACGTGGTGTTCCCAGGCGGTCACCCATCCAAGTACTGACCACGCCAGGTGTTGCTTAACTTCGGTGATCGGACGCGAACTAGTGTTTTCACGCGCTATGCACGTCGTCAATTATATTAAATACGTGTATTAATACAAACATAATAGTTATCATCATCATCATCAATAGACGAGCTCGCAAGTTAATAATCCACAACTATTGCTCATTACAACACGAAAAACAAGTTTTTGAAACAACCCCATTTCGCTGCTTTATAACGAAAGGTCCACAAACAAAATTTTACAAAAATATTTTAAATTCAAAAGATTTTTTTTTATTTAAACCATGCGGAACGTTTATAAAATGAAACATTTATAAATTGCAATGGAAAAAGTTTTGGAATTTATATCATGCAAAAAGTTGGTTTTAAAATGTCAAATGGATAAAGTTTTTTTTTTGGGTTTTTATATGGACTAGTGGCGCCATATTATATGAGACATAGCGGACATATGATTTGAAAATATAAATTTCACCTATACTTACTAGTGTTGAGTACCTATGCAATAAAATAAAAAAAATACAAAAATGAAACAACCACTCAGAAATAAACAGATAATTCTTGAGATTGAGAGAATAAAGCTGCAGCTCACTATATCGCAGAAAAAAAGAGAAGTTCGTATCATATACCGGTCAGCAAAACGAAACACGACAAAAAACAGTTTCTACAAGTACAAAAAATAACACAAACTGGATATGAGTCACAAATGCCTAAGTTAATATTTTTTATTTTAATATTAACTTTGTTTGAAAACGCATAATTTTTTTCTGTAATTTACTTTGTCATTATGAATGTAGCATAATATATAGTGCCATAATGTCAATTTTGCATAATCGTTTATATAAATATTAATGCAGTTGAAAAAGATAGCTAATCCTTGAAACTACCCAAATTAATCAATATCCAGAAACGAAGGCTACAACCATAATCTACATAAAAATAATAAATACACTGTTTAGCAACATTTTAAAGTTGATTTTGTGCGAGTTACGATGGTTATAAAAAATGACACGCTTCCCGTGTCATACGCCTTAAAATAAAAACTTGAATGACACGGATGCCGTGTTTTCCGCAACGAATCGGTTAAGTCGGTTTACAGATAATAGTTAAATATGACACCATCATAACAAATCATAGATGAAATGATTGCATACAATGTAACCAAATGTCATCTAAAAGTCACTTTACTGAGAAAGGACATTGTTCATTTATAAGGGACATGGGGCTAAACGTGGACGTTGACTGTCACTGATATCATAAATTAAACATGATGGCTTCTAGCACTTGATATCAGAATATTATCTTTTGGTAGTAGCAAAAAGACTATTTACTCGTAATGCGAACGTTGACGTGGTTACTTTTAAACAAAACTACAACATTTTGTAATTTTTTTAATATCGATCTAAAGATCGATAGTGACCGTCTGGATAAAATCGATGCTATTCTATTATGTTTAAAATAAATACTCGCATCACTCGCTCGCGGCGTAAAAAAACCTGTACTTTCAGATCCGCACTGTAGAGAAATGAACCGCTGGTTGCTCTCTTGGATTGTTCTAATCGCTTAGCGAGTATCGCTGAGCGAGTATTATCTTTCATAGCTCTTGTCGCTCAGCGACAAACTAGTGAAGCGAGTACTCACCGGGAGTATGAACAGTCAGCGATCAACTACTGTCTGTATCTGAATATTTGCATCTCTTTTATTTAGGTACACGGAATGTATAATATCTATTGTACGTTTCTTGAGCGAGAAAATAGTGATAGTTACTCGTTTTCTCGCCGGCAGCGGCAGTGGGACAACTTTACTGCCCAAGTAGATGATTTTGTTTTTCGTGGCGTTGTGAAGTGAAAGCGGGTGCGATGAAAAACCATTACACAAATAAAGTGGCCAAGTGCAAGTTGGACTCGCCCATGAAGGGTTCCGTTGCAGCAAGTAATATAATAGACATAGTATACATAGTTTTTGTAGTTCGTTGTAACTTTGATCGAAGTTTTAATAATAGTGTATTAATATTATAATATATAATATAAATTTCTGTATCGTAATGTGGCTTATTACGTACTTGTGCGGTAATGTAACGTAAAACGCACGGTTTCAAAATGCTCCGTCTAAAACGAACGGTACCTACTTTTTTATTTTTTATTTTTTTATAGCATAGAGTGACGAGACGAGCAGGTCATGTGCCTGATGGTAAGCAACATGCCTGCCACATAACAGCACAGTAACACGCAGCTATTGAAACATGATAGTCCAAATCATTACCTAGCACTGCACTGCGCTCGTCACCCAGAGATCTAAGATATTATGTCTCTAAGCCCTGTAATTTCTCTGGAATCATTGCCCTTCAAACCGGAACACAGTAAAGTTTGCACATTACTGCTTGGCGGTAGAATATTTGGCAAAGGTGTGGTACTTCCCCAGGCGGACTCTGCTAAGAGTCACCACTACTAAATCTTAGTAAAGAGTTTTTATGTCAGAAAAGTTGTAAACATTTTATGAATAAAATTAACTATGAAAGATAAAATACAGTGAAAGTTATTTAATTTGTTAATTTAATTAATTTTGACCAAAACTTAATAACACAAAAACATTCATTTACTTTATTACTAATGTCGTAATGTCATACTGGCTGGATTTGTGCCCTTGCTTTAAAAAAAAGCGCTGATGCGCGTGCATTGTTAATCTGTGAAATACGTCAGCCAATGGGAAATGCCGAAAGGGCGTAGCCTGAATATCATGGCATAGCCATCTAGAAATGCGTGAGCCAACGGGAAATGCTGACGCATTTCTAGATGGCCATGCCATGATGGATCAAATTCCGAGTAATAAGTTTTCCCTTCTATCGGCAGTTCCTATGACTCCCAATTTTTTTATTTGAAAATGTCATCTGAATTTTGATTAATTTCCTCGCAAATATGTTTTAAAACGTCGTATGACATACGTGCGCTTTGATAATTACAGCCTCTGCTAATTATATGTAGCAATATTGCTTCGGCTGTAATTATCAACTTAGCGCACTTATATCATAATGTACTAGTATAATGAACTTTTAGTTTATTTATCTGGGTACTAAAATAATGCCCTAATTATACATTTTTTTTTTTACAAAATCTAACTATCAAGAACATTTTGGCCACGGATAGCCTATTTTGAACAATGCCCTTTCATATTTTTTTTTCAAATTAAAATATAATCAGTGAAATTGGACAACAACAAAGGCGTTTGGGTACTTTTGTATGGACTAGTGGCGTCGTATTTTTTAGCGACCAAAAATCTGTTATCACTTTCTTGTATCAATGAATATTTGCTCCAAGTAATATCGGAGCGGAGTTATGACCAATCAAAGTTATTTATTTTTTGGATTTTTGTACGGGCTTAGTGACATCGTGTTTTTTTACATGTCTTTTTCGTGTGTGTCTGATTACACAAATACCCTTTCAAAAAGTGACAGCAGATCTTTGGCTGCTAAAGGAAATGACGCCACTAATCCATACAAAAATACCAAAAAAAAAACTTTGTAAAGCCATAACTCAGCTTCGATATGACTTACAGCTTACAGCAAATCTGATAGCACAATTACCCTAGAAGTTAAGTAATATTTCGAAAAAGCGATAATAAATATTTAGCCGCTAAAAAAACACGATGTCACTAAGCCCGTACAAAAATCCAAAATAATATATAACTTTGATTGGTCTTAACTCCGCCAGGGAAAATCTCTTCGAAATGAGGTATCACCGCCCGAACCTGGTAACAAAAATCAGCCAGGAGTTGCACACATCGCAATCCGATGGATGTAGCATATGCGTTGAGGGAAATATACTCAGGTATGTACTCCTCAGCACCCCGTATAAAGTCCCTAGAACAGAAAAGGTACAAGGGAGCGCAAATACCCAACACCCTAGCAAACACCCTCTTTTTAGTTCACACTCAAGAGGATAAGGAGGCCCTGACAAACCAGGGTTATGGGTCAGGCACAGAGTCACGTATCCTTACCATTCATGAAGCTCAGGGACTGACATATGAGTCGGTAATCGCAATAAAAACCAAGGCAAACATGAAGCTGCACGAGAGCGTGCCCTATGCGGTTGTTGCAATCTCACGGCACACGGGGACCTTCACGTACTACGCTAACGACACCGATGACACCATTGGTCGGTTCGTGCGGCGAGCGTTGGCTGCATCACCGAAGACCATCCGAGAGTTCAACCTACAGATGGCCATCAGGGACAGAAATGCAGCCGTAGTGGAGGCTCTGGGCCGGGAGGAGGCGGCTTAGGCAAATGGTAATAAGACAAAAAATCGATGTCGAGCCGATTACTTGCGGAATCCCAACCAATAGTGATCGGCACAACAGACGAGCACTAGTATTAGGTTCAAAATGTTCCCAGCTCCCCCCATATTTTTCTCTTCAGATTATACAAGAAATATGTAAAAATAAATTAGATTTGAAATTATGAAAGCTACGGACCCCGGAGTATGTGGATTGGTAAATTTTAATATATAAAAAATAGGAAATGGTGCCACTAATCCATATAATCAGAAGCAGCAATGGGTGCAACAGCGCACTTAAAAATTACATCATTTTTTTCACATTCGCATCGTCGATTCGACGAAGCTTAGTAGTTAATGTAGTTAATGGGCTTTCGAGGGGTAAGAGACTAATACGGCATTTTTACATAAAACATTAGATAATATCAAATGTGTTTAAAATAAGCCAAGTGCAAGTCGAATGAACGAATGAAGGATTCCGTACCAATATCTATGAAAACGGCAAAAAATCAGGTCTATTTTATAGGAACCCTACTTCCACATATTTATATTAATTTTATTCTTATGATTATTAATTTTAACACAACGTAGAAATAATAAAGTAATATCCCATTAAAATACATAGAGAATGATAGAAAATCGTCAGAAGTAGAAAAGTAAAATAACTGAATTTTGAGTTGTGGCTTTTTAGTCTCAAAGCAGCGATTTATTTTCAATTCATCGCCAAATCTAAAAATGTAGTATTAAAGAAATAACGTATCTTGTGAAATTAAACTACGTAGGGCCATCTTCCAGCTTAATCATCAGAACCGGTTACAATCTGCGTAAACAACCCACTATATGTTCTCATTGCTGGGACTCGAGGCATTCATTCGCAAGGAGAGATCTAGGCTGGGACTAGGTTATAATCCACCACGCTGGCCAAGTGTGGGTTGGTAAATGTCACATGAGGTGAAAACACTAGGTACCTACATGTACTTACTAGGTACATTTCGGTTTCCTCACGATGTTTTCCTTCATCGTTTTTAAGTTAGCGGCATTACATGCTAACATCGAGTGGTGCGCGTGGGGCTCCGAATCGGCAGTCACCGTTCTCCCGAATAGATGAGCCATAACGTAGACTTTAACAGCGACTTGGACTTTAACACCAATGTACTCGTTTAATTACTGGCAACCCTTAACCATCTTCCAGCACCTTCATCAGACCCTTGTTACCATTTAGCACCAAAGTACTCATTAAGACAAATGAAATGAGCCCAAACTCGATGGAGTTATGTCATTTAATTGTTGAGTTCCTATGACCCCCTTCCGGCTCCATCATCAGACCCTGGTAATAATCTAGCACCAAAGTACTCGTTAAGACAAAGAAAACGAGTCCAAGCTCGGTTGTGCTATGCCGTTTAATTACCGAGTTTCTATGACCACCTTCCGGCTCAATATGAAAAAAAACATGCAAAAAGAAGTTCACGGTTCTGAGATTTGAACACAGGGTCATGAACGCGTACCACGGTCATGCTAAACCATCGAGCCGACCCGACTAATATCCAACGTGTCAAATTTTCAAATCATATGACCTCTGTTGACGTTCCGCATTTCGTTTGTGAGAATTTATCATTTTTATTTTTTTGCCGATTTAGTTAGCTGGTAGAAGGGCCGTTCAGTCGAGTTAGCTTTTTAAAAACAAATGATTGATGTGAATTAAACATTTTGCATGGCATAGCAACCTTCCAGCTCCATCATCAGATCAGCATCATAATTAATTAATTATCATATAATTGTCTTGCAGTTTAGTCTTGTTTTAATGTCTTGTTCCATAGTAACTATATTCTCACCTATGCCTCAGGGCAGGTAAAACTAAAAAATAAAAGCTTGAAAAACTACAGAGAAAACATACAATAATATGAAAAAAAACATGCAAAAAGAAGTTCGCGGTTCTGAGATTTGAACACAGGGCCATGAACGCGTACCACGGTCATGCTAAACCATCGAGCCAACCCGACTAATATCCAACATGTCAAATTTTCAAATCATACGACCTCTCTTGACGTTTCCGCATTTCGTTTGTGAGACTTTATCATTTTTATTTTTTTGCCGATTTAGTTAGCTGGTAGAAGGGCCGTTCAGTCGAGTTAGCTTTTTAAAAACAATTGATTGATCTGAATTAAACATCAATGATATGGCATGGCAACCTTCCAGCTCCATCATCAGATCAGCAGCATAATTATCATATTGCAATTTATTTATTGTCTTGCAATTTACACAAGTATTATGCAAATTTTCACGCAATCTGTAAATCGGGAAGTAGATTTAATTTGCAAAATTTCATGATAAGCCTCGGGTTACATCACGGATATTCATGGGTTTCATAATAACTATATTCTCATCTTCGAAGCCGAGGGTCGTGGGTTCGATTCCCACCCAGTGCAAATATTTGTGTGATGAATTCAAATGTTTGCACTGTGTCTGGGTGTTTCTATGTATAATAAGTATGTATTTAAAACTATAATATAAGTATTATATCAGCTATCTGGCCGCCATCGTACAAGCTTTGCTTAGTTTGGGGTCAGATGGTGTTGTGTCTGAATTGTCCACCAATATTTATTTATTTATTTATTTGTGCCTCAGGGCAGGTGAAACTAAAAAATAAAAGCTTGAAAACTACAGAGAAAACATACAACAACAATATGAAAAAAAATATGCAAAAAGAAAATCACGGTTCAAAGATTTGGACACAGGGTCATAAACGTCCACCACGGTCATGCTAAACCATCGAGCTAAACCTACTAATAACCAACGCGTCAAATTTTCAAATCATATGACCTCTCTTGACGTTTCTGCATTCCATTTGTGAGAATTTTTATTTTTTTGAATAGCGAGTGCCGCGCAGCGAAGCGACGCGACGTAGCGTCCTTCCTGCACGGCGCATCAGCGCTTTCTGCCGGACTTCATAGTAGTGAGCGAGAAGCAAGACTCAGGCCGGTTCGGTCGAGTTAGCGTATTAAAAAACAATTAATTAATGCGAATTAAACAACTTAATCTAAAATATAAAACATCCTTGCCCTTTATTAAGAAATAATACGTTAATCTTTAAAATTTGAATAATGTATGTTCATTAATAACACAGATATTTACGTTTAAAACTCATTTTAGAGGTTAGTTTACGATTTTTTCTTGTCAAGATATCTTTTCCAAATCGTGTTTTGAAAGCAATGGTTCCCTTATAAATATGTTCAAGAATAACATATATTTTATTCAACATCTCAAACCCTATACATTTTGCTAAAAATGTGTTTAAAAAGTGCCATTTGGCTCTATTCAGCGCCTTAAATTTCGTGCCTTTGTTATTCCGAGACCTCTTAATTAATACTCGCGACAAAATTACATAATTAGTTCTTGGATTATGGTACCGGCGCATTTATGGAATTTTGGAGAGAAAACTTTTGTCACTGAGATTATTTGTGCTAATAATAATGTTTTAAGGATAGAGTGCTGTTTACGAGTGCCTGTTATTATAAGGTATTTCAGGGATTACTAATCAATTTGATTTAGGGTTTGTTAAATAAAAATCTTGGTTTTATTATACACAATCTAAATTATTATTTAATCAGTCTTCTCGTGAGCTCATGACCACGGCGGTTGTACCGCTATCGAAATGTCGACGTAATTAAATAACAATTTAAATCGTGATTATACAGGAGTATAATGTAAGCAATATATGTGACAATAGTTATATTGAATTACACCACCTATAGTACACGATTTCTACAATTATAAGTCCATTAATAGGTTGTCTGGAAGAAATCGCTTTAAGCGATAAGGCCACCCTTTGCTCTGCATAATTTATTGTTGATTTTTTTTTGTTTCTTTAGTTCTAAGATTTATTGTGTAAATTTGTGGATGTAATAAAGAATTATTATTATTATTATATGTATGTGTGTTCAAATCGCGAATGTATTAAAACAATAAAATAATCTTGGTCCGTTTTCAACTGAAAAGTGTTTGGTATGAAAGTACCAGGGTATAATAATTACTATTAATATTTTACCGAAGGAAATATAAAACGGAGGAATTTTAATTTTATAGAGCTTATTTACTCAAGAGTAATAAATAATAATACAATAAAATGTAGGTCAGCGCAAAACAGGATGACGCGGCTGTCTGCGGCTGATTTGACTATCCTGGAGCTACTATATCAGTTTACTTATTAAAACATTGTTAGTTACTAAACATTGCTATTCTTCTCTTTTTAATTCAAAGAAACATAAAGATACTCTAGGGCAGCATTTCCCAAAGTGAGCGATAACGCCCCCTTGTGGACGCTGCAGGCCTAAAGGGGGTAAGAGACCCAGGAGTAGAGTCTTGGAGTCCATTGTGTTACCTACTGGACTCAGGTCACAAGTTAACTCTTATGGGTTATAGTTAAAAACTCGTTTAGAATGAATGTGTAATCTCCGCTAATATAATTCACAAAAATTAATTAATTTAATTTGAAGTTATAGTGGTTTTTAAATAGGTATGTGAATACATTTTTTTTACACAATTTTTTTTTTTCCTGCGTACATAGTATATATCTACTAGCTTTTTTCACTAAATGACTTGCACTGACTGGCACCGACTTCGAATTGATGAGTGAGTAGCGCTTAAAATAATTATGTTACCTTATTTTTCGCTTTTGAATGCCTATTTGTGGTTTCGAAGTCGGTTTAATTTTTACATAAAAAGCGTTTATTTTACCCTTTTTGGTGCAAAACAAGTTTTCATGAATGCATTTATACGGTTTCGTGTTGACAGGATCGAATTTCATAACTTTTTGTGAAATCTACAACGATGTCACCCAGACAAAAATGCAGGCAAATTTGAGTTTCTTGTTCATATTTTCAAAAACCACCTGGCTGATTTCGATAAAATTTATATGGGATCATTCGGGAAGCATACCCATCCGAACAAAAAAAGAAATATTATAATCGGTTCGGGCGTTCTCAAGAAATTTAGGTATCATACATAAAAATGTACACATACATATATCTATATTGTTATAGTTTAGTGGTTATTAATAACCTCCCAAATAATTGATAACCACCTCCTTTTTGGAAGTCGGTTAAAAAATGGGGGCGCTAAAAAATAATTTATTCTCAAAGTGGGCAGCATACAAAATAAATTTGGTAACCTCTGCTTTAGAAAGAGCAATATGGAAGCCAAGATTATTTCAATTACTTGATAGACCGCCCGAACCGGAGATTTCTAAATCTCTGCCCCTAACGAATTTGTGTGGGAGGATCCTATTGGATTCGCGTGTAGGTATTTGATTAATGTAACTGAACTCTTAATTAATGTACCCTTAACGTTTACTAGTGGTTTGGCTTTTTTAAATTGTTATCTCTAAAATATCCTAATAGCAAAGGAATTAGTAGCAGTTTCAAGGTTTTGTATGACAAAAAAAAAACAAATCGTTTCTCTTTAAGAATGTTTTTTTATTTTATTTGTGTAATTTATTAACCGGTGTAATTCCTTTTCATTAGTTTAGTTTTTATTGGATTTGTATTTTTATTTAATTGGACAACTTATTTCCCTCGTTTTTGTTAGTAACTT
This sequence comes from Ectropis crepuscularia, assembly GCA_963693475.1. NCBI lineage: Eukaryota > Metazoa > Arthropoda > Insecta > Lepidoptera > Geometridae > Ectropis > Ectropis crepuscularia. Next base: position 15,192,922 of record OY856356.1, read on the forward strand.
TACGTATAAAATGCGGAATAGCAGCTCGGAAGCAAGATCTTGCACTTGTTTCGATAAATAACAAGTTGTTGAACTAGTTTTCTCAGAGATAGCCCGTCTGGCAAGAAGAGCAATGCAATAATTAAATAACTATTTTGTTGCAGAGGTTAAACCAATATTTATACAGGGCGAATGTATTTATTAAAGCTAGTGCGACAATTATACTTAACAAACCCCACTGCTCATGCAGAAGTCAAGAGTACCTACGCAATAGAACCTTTTTTTTTTAAATAAAGAGTGAAGAGACGAGCAGGATATCTACCTGATGGTAAGCAAAGCACAGTGACACGCAGCTATTAGAAGATGAAGATTCCAAATCATTACCTAGCAGCCTATCACTGTACTGCGCTCGACACCCAGAGATCTGATATGTTATATCTCTAAGCCCTGTCATTTCTCTGGAAACATTGCCCTTCAGACCGGAACACAGTAATGTTTGCACATCACTGCTTGGCGGTAGAATAACTTTCCCAGGCAGACTCTGCAAAGAGTCCTACCACTAGTAAACCTAAATCTAAAACCTAATTTAAGGGCCGAAATTTAATTTGAAAGTTGAAAGTATTATCTAGTAGATTAGTGCACAATACGCGTACACTGTATCGATAGTGTCGGGCGTATGTTTTAAAATACGAATAAAAAAATCTAGTGGGCTAGTGGGAAAAATTCTACAGTATTAGCGAACTGGTGCTCATATAATGCTTATAATGTACAAGTATATCGACTTATTGAATTCTTTTAATTTAGTAATCTCCATTTGATTTTAACTATAATTAATTAATACCATTTAGGTAACTATAATATGACATGGAAGCGTATAATTATTATTAACTTTGACTAACAGAAAATTTTACATTGTAATTCGTTGTTATCAATATAAGAGTATGAGTATCCTACAACTCTACCAAAGATAGTAGAGGTAATCTAAGGCCAACTAAGTACTATAAGCCCTTGAGAATAGTTATTTCTTCCCTATTTATTACTCAAGAATGATTGTTTCAAATAACAAATGGTTGTGTTGAGGAAGTTTATTGATTTTACAATCATCGCGGTCCAATGTCGCTGCTAGACCTAATTGTGATATTTTATTTACGAGATGACCCGGGTCCTTATTTACTACATAATAGAAAATAAAATATCCTTTTGCAATTAAACTAAGGCCCCAAAGTTCCGGTAAAAAAGCGTGTTAAAATACATACAACATATTTCTCATAATTTTCGGTTCCAGTCGGATTGTCAAGTTGTTACTTCAACTAATAAAGTTGTAGGTATAGACTACTATCTGAACCGTGAGCGCGTTGCTACGCCATCTATAGAAAATTTGTAGTACCAATTCAAATTTGGAACAAATTCCGTTACCTTAGGTTCTAATGACGCAACCTTTAAAAGATGTCTATCTTTTAAAGGTTGCATTACACCTGTGTTACATTCTGTCACACAACGAAAGCTCTCAAAAAGCAACATTTTTTCCCGTTTTTGTTACATTTTTCATTCATGCTCCGCTCTTGTTGATAGTAGTGTAATGTTAAACAGCCTATAATGGCCTTCCTCGATAAATTGACTATCCAACAGAGAAAGAATCTTTTAATTCGGACCAGTAGGTAGTTCCCGGGATCCTTGCGTTCAAACAAACAAACTCTTCAGCTTTATAAAATTAGTATAGATAGATAGATCTCCTGTTTTGCGTTATAGTCCGAGATCCCAGAGCTCCCATGCTCCATTTGTAAATATGTTCGTCAGACAACTATTTTTAAGCTTTTTTCAATAAGACAGAGCATGAGAATTTAAATTATTATTTTGGAGTTGTTAAGCAAAACGGCCGACGGAAAGTGTCTGGGAGTATTGGGACCTTGTTTTTAAGGATATTGGCTACAACATACGTGAAAATCATTTATTAGAAAATACGTGAAGTAAGTGATGTTTGTATGTACCTTCATTACCCTATATCTCAAAATTGGCAGTCTGAGCAAGTTAGCGAGTAAACATGTGTTCTTAGTACATACTTACTAACTCTACTCAATCGTCCACATTTCATTCATCAGAAAATAGGTGACGTCTGGGAGCTCTGGGATCTTACTCTATTAGCCCTAATCAGCTAATAGTTTTTTTTTCATAGTTATGGGACGAGCAGGATATGTGTCTGATGGTAAGCAACACGCCTGCCCATAATAACGCAGTGTCACGCAGCTATTGAAACTTGAAAAATCTAAATCATTACCTAGCATTATACGCTTATACGCATTATAGCGCTCGTCACCCAGAGATTAACTCTACGTTAGTCATTTCTCTGGAAACATTGCCTTTTAAACCGGAGTTTCCATCCAGGATTTGCCATCACAGTGATGTTTGGACCTAACTGTTTGGGGGTAGAATAACTGGTAAAGGTTTGGCACTTCCTCAGATGGACTCTGCAAAGTTCTACGACTAATAAAAATACCACTAGTTATTATCATCAAGAAACCTCACAAATGAGAAAAAGCTTACCATCCGCAGGCGCGTTCAGTGTCCGTCTCAGGCGTTTGTTCTCATCCTGTAACCGTGCCACTGCCGTCACTAGCTCAGCTGACTCTGTTCTCCATTGCTCCTCGATAGCTTCTATTTCCTGCGGCAGAAGATTCAAAATCAATCATGGCGAACGAGTGAGAGGTGCGACGGACGGTAGAGATAGTCAAAGCGCTGAGTGAAAGGTCGAGACAGATGACTGCAGTTAAGAAAGCTGTTTACGAGCTCAGTGTAAGTACCCAATAACGATAAATAGATATATAACTAAAGGAAGTAAATACTTTATTCCATTCTGTTTCATTGTTTGACGTAATATACCTAGTTAAGTTTACTGTACAAACAATGCGATCAAGTAGTGATAAACACAGTACTGAAAATAAGGCATTGTACTAGCAGTAGGAACAAGTTTTAATAAAGTAATCCCATACTAAAATAACCTTTGGACTCGACAAAATCTTTGGAAGAACTGATTTATTTTTCGCGATTTTTATAGGAACGGAACGAGCAGGTCATGTGCCTGATACATGCCTGCCCATAACAGCCAGTGTCACGCGGCTATTGAAACATGAATAGTCCAAATCATTACCTACATACCACTGTACTGTGGTCGCGCGCTTATTTCTATGTCCTATAGTAAAAGTTGTTCAAAACTATGAATACGAACAAGTATTCCCATTGACTTTAGTACATATTCTTTGCGTAACCTTACATATACAAAATACTCGACCAACAAGCATACACAGTACACACAGAGGGATAGCGAACCCCACCTGTATTCCTCTTCCAAAAAACACGATCCAATCGCAAACTATCACAAAAATTCTCCTTTAGGCGCCACTATCAAAATCCTGAAGGGACCATGCGAGTGTTATTTTAATAGGTTAGAGTGTAGATGATATGACGGATACCAGGTGATAAACAACATGCTTACATATACGGCGCCCCACACTATTTTGAACATGACAGTTTCCAATGGCTGCCTAACACTACTCAGCGCCGTCCATAAGTTACATATTTATATTTTATGTATGTATATTTTATAATTTATACTGCATCGTCTCTTTACATTGTGCAAGATAGCGGTTAAACGGCAACGTGTCCTTGAAAGCAAATCTGTTTGCTCCATATCTTTTCTGGAAATATTGCCCTTCAAATCGAAAACTAGTAATAATGCTTGCACATTGCTACTTGCAGCAAGGTTTACAGTAACGGGTAGTTTTCCTCGAACCGCTAGCACCACTTCCCTTGGGCACGAAATTAGGTTTAAAAAGGGGTATGCCGTGCCCATAAACACTAATCTCTATTTGCCCAAAAATTACTTTTTATTAGAGTAAGTAATAGAGACAAACTGCCAAAAGGTCCAAAAAATTACGTACATCTTTAGAGCATGGAACGTCTACAAGCCAAACCACGTCCCAAACCATACAGTCCAAGCGCACGAATCAAAAAAAAGTTAAATGTGTTATTTTACCGCGTCGCTTTACAAAATACCACGGTCACGGCAACACGCACATTTTTTCTATCAAAACTGATAAATAGTGAGTCTAACACCGGTTTAAAGCTTGTAATAAACACTATTTAATGGCGAGTGACGAAAGAAGAGTTCACAAAAAATAGTCAAGCAGGTAATTATAACACGTAATATAAATAATAACCGCAACTTTTGAGTCGGCCTCTCACACCAATGGTTCTGTATAATCTGTGCAACTGTGCTGTGATGTGGCAGGCATGTTGCTTATCATCAGGCACATATCCTCCTCGTCTCGTCACTCCTTAATAAAAAAAAAACGCAGGGAACTATGACAGTTGGCATCACATGTCCTCTTCTGCCTAGTGCCTACCGAACTAAGGGCTAGCATGAAAAGCGTAAGACCCTAACTACAGCTTCCATACCATCACAACTTCCCAATGTTACTAGACTTTCACTCCATTTGATTAAAAATTCTAATCGGTAGCCCGTCCAAAGACAATGGATCAGTTTTAGACATTTGTTGTTGTACGGTAAGGTAAGCCTAATAAGTAATGTACATAAATAATGTTACCATGCTCCGATCTTGTATTACTGTTTTTCCTATTGAGCGCACAGAAATTTCATTAACTCATTCCTTTTCTATTTGTTATAAAACAAAACATGCTTTGGGAAAAAATCCTCTTCCTACATGTTACGGTTCGGATGATAGGAATAAAGCAGGTCGATCAGACAGACACCGGAGCTTTAGTAGTAAGGTTTCGTTAAAGTACGGAACCATAAAAATATGTATAACGCTTGGAAGACTCGAGTGAGTCAACAGATTCCAAACCGCTTTACAAATAGTGCTATAGTTTAAGGTAATTCGGATTTCAGACCCCTGGGCAGCGAGGATTAGGAAACCGCTTAGAAACCACAATTCATTTAGTAATGTACTGTCAGAAACCTTCACTTAATGGTCAACCTTACACAACCAGCATGAGTTTGGGATGCAGGATTCACCTTGCCGTTATCTTGACAACATTAAAATCTCATAAGGAAAACAGTATTTAAAGCGACTATCCATGGTTCTTAATTTTTTTTAGGTTTTATTATTACAAGTTCTAACATGATCATACTCAATTATTCGTTCTATTCCTACCCAGAACAAACATTTGTTTGATGAATATATATGAATGTTTGTTTTTGCGTGTGGGTGTTTCTATACATCACAAGAACGTATTTATTACAACTATATTATTATTCCAGCAATCTGGCATTCATAGCACACGTTTTGCGTCATTTGAATGTATCTATTGTTCAGCTCCACGGGCCTCAGGGTCCAAGTTTATTTATATTATTATGCTTTCTTATTTTGTTTTATTTTGTCATAGTTTGGGGTTAGACGGTGCTATATGAAAACGTATTCACCAATATTGTAAATGTGAAAGATTGGGTGTTCAGAAATGTTGACGTTAACGTTACGTTATTAACGAAACGTTATTAACGTTGTCAGACTGAGAAACTCAGTTTAACTTTATAGTCTGAAAATGTATCTCGAAAAAATGTAGAGTTCTTAATATTAAATATATGTATAGTATTTTATAACTACTTTTACGCGAGCGAAGTCGCAAGAGTTCGAAGTTAATTTGTGAGTTGTGACTGATAAAATTCTAGTAATTTTCAGCGCTCCCGTATTATTTCGGAACATAATGTCAGTCCATTGTCACATTTCATAAAGGTTGATTCTAACGTTGGTCGTAAAAAGGTCAACTGAACAGAGGGACACACCAAAAGCTACCCTCATCTCATTTACCTTTTTGTACAAACCTTATACCTACATACTTTATCAGATTAAATTTCCAAAATTCTGAGCATGAACTTTAATTGTACAATATACTTGCTTACTTTTTTCTTGTGTTTTTAGTTTTTATACTTTTCTTTGATTTTATTTTAGCTCAAATCGTCTTTTAGAATACGAGTACGTAGGTACCTACTCTACACTTTGGCCAGTTATTCTACCGCCAATAATAAGTTATGTGCAAACCTTACGGCGTCCCACGTTACGGTTTAAGGGACAGTTTATCCAAGTGTTTTTTTGTTATTTATATCTCTGTATTTTTCGTTTCTCTAACTTCTTTTATGCTCTGCAAAAGGTTAAATTACATTATATCTTCGAGTGACGAGCGCAATGCTGTGTGCTAGGAAATTATATTAACATTCATCCTGGCAGGTAAGAAATAGGAGCGATTCTGTAACATGACAGTCTAATCTAGATGGGCCAAAAGAAAAAGGTGTTTTCAACTCGAAAATCCATCGAAATCTTGGAACCCGGAAATTTGTATAATCAGGGAAGCGTAGATTAAATCACAGAATATTTTTAAACCAGATTTCAATTAAGATACGCTTGCTCAACCCTGCTCAACTGTTTACCGACGGCGTTAGTCGTTACAAAGTATTACAATAACTTTTCACAACTTTTTGCGTCGCGTCGCGCATAGCCGAGTGGTACAATCGCTGGTTTGTAGCTCCTTATCAAGAATCAAGAAGGTAAGACGGCATGATCACTAAAATCAGTACAAATTATTAAGCTAGCCGAGTTATAAAAGTACCTGAGATCTGAACGGTTTCCAGTTTTAGCGTGCAAATATCAACGCTATAGAAAACAAGCACAAAAATACATCGACTCTGATACTAGAATTAAACTGGTTACTACTCCAGTATACTGAAATACCAAGGCCGACTGAAAAACGCTTTAAACATGTCCAAGAACACAACAAAACATGAACAACGCTCCGTAGGAATAATCAAAACACTGATAACCTATTAATACCGACTAAAATCAATTTATATTTTGACTAACTTTTCCGGTAAACCCGCGAAGAGATCAAAAGAAGCAGCAGGCAATTTGCATGTTTTCGGTCTACCTACCGAACTCTGTACATACTAGCGCAGTTAGTACGCACAGGACCCTACTAACCGATACTTACATACATACGTAGAGTGTGCATAAAATTTTATAATACCACAAAACCATCAAGCTGAAAACTATGAACGAAAATCGTTGCAATCAGTAGTAGCGGCCTTGCAACCCTTGAATATCTACAATTAAATATTATCTGGAGGTGATATAACCCCACAAAAATATTAGCAGTTTATGATTGTAATATTATGTTGTATTGCCTGACAGGGTATCAGCTTGTGATCGCAATGATCTGCTCTCATTGGTATGTAGGTAAAACTGATAAGCGCGGTGATAGTTGGGCCATTGAAAGAGTCACATTCTTTGAATGCTTTTGAGGTAAATTTCGCGGTGCTTGGCCTGGGTTGCGAAAGTATTAGCCGGCTACGGGGGGTTATCTTGTCTATTGCCTAGTGGTATTTCAATTAAGCCTTTATTGTATTCGTGTTGCGTCAGAATAGGTTGGTTTTAAGTTTTAAAGTGATTTCATGGAGGACGTTCTCGATTTCGGTAGATATGTTATTTTGTACAATCACCCATTACTACTTATCAAGACGCTTGATCATATTTGTTACTTTTTTTTAAACAGAAATTGTTACTTCCTGTGTGGTCTCACTTGAATTTCAACGAAACCGTTGAGTGGTATTTGAAAAATAAATAATCATGAAGAAAATCCTTTACTAGGAAATCATGGTGTCTCATTGGAGCAGCGCGCTTAGATGGCCTATCCACATATTATTCGGTTTCACAAATTGCATTAATATTAGTCGAGTGTGTTAATTTCGATCGGTTGTTTGGTATTTCAGTATCAAAATAATAATAATCATCAATGTACACGTATGCTGAAGTACTAGAATGATCCATAGAAGTGGCAGGCGAAATCTGCTGTGCCGACCTCAAGTAGTGGGAAAAAATGACGACGATGTATACTCTAATAAATGACGACGACGTACACTCTAGTAAATGACGACGTAAGCTGCGCCAACGTAAACACTTTTTCACGTTTCCGGTTACTTATACAGAACTAACTATTTAATCTCCAATTAGTATTTTTTGTTTCATACAAAAAATGTTTACGTTTACGTATGTATGGATTGGATGATTCCATACTGGTTCTATAGAAAACAAATATTCATCGGTAGCTTGTATCTGACACAGGACACAAAAAAAGTCCACGTTTGCACTCTACCTAATTCTTAATATACTCATGTCATCAGCAAAATGAAAGATATTAAATGTAATTAATTACAAATACAATTTTGTGAGGTTCTATTAGACAAGTTCTAGATTACCGATTTGTTTATTAGTTGTACGAATACACAATTTTCTAGATGAAGCACGGGAGACTCAAAACACACTATCCTGCGTTGCGTTTTCTGTTAGTTGAAAAATTATGAGTATCAGATTCTAATAAAATTAGTATCACACCCATATGCAAAATATACACATGATGGTACGAGTACGCATCAGGCCTACTCAAACCCACACAGTACCATGTTTGTAGCAATTTGAACATTAAAAACATGTAGGTAAAGTACGTTGTTCTGTCATAAATCGGGTCTGCTTAGTGAAAAAGAAAGGAAAGCTAATTATAGTTTGCACGTTAAGTACTGATTGGCGTTAAAATAACATGCAAAGGTACTTCCTCAAGTGGACTCTGCAAAGAGTGATACCCCTTTTTTGTGAGGTGGAAATCCATTGACGCACCGTCTATCGTGTAGGGACACGGCAGGTGTGTCGAACTCGACACCACTAAAAGTGGTGCCCCTACCGACTAAAACCCCCACAGGTTTCGCCATGGCAGTGGATCAGAGTCACGGGGTCACTCTCCGCACTCCTTCCGACGACCTCTGACCCAACGCCCGAACGAAAGGGACACAGGTGTCTCCGCCATGGCAGTGGGTCAGAGTCGAGGGATCACTCTCCGCATTCCTTCCGACGACCTCTGACCCAACGCCCGAACGAAAGGGACACAGGTGTCTCCGACATGGCAGTGGGTCAGAGTCGAGGGATCACTCTCCGCATTCCTTCCGACGACCTCTGACCCAACGCCCGAACGAAAGGGACACAGGTGTCTCCGGCATGGCAGTGGGTCAGAGTCGAGGAATCACTCTCCGCATTTTTTCCATCGACCTCTGACCCTACGCTCGAACGAAAGGCACCGGAAACCAACGGCGCGTCACCAATATTTCCAGAGAAATTTCAGATCTCTGGGTGACGAGCGCAGTGCAGTGCTAGGTAATGATTTTGGCTCTTCATGTTCCAATAGCTGCGTGTCACTGTGCTGTTATGTGGCAGGCATGTTGCTTACCATCAGGTGCAACGTGGGTTGTAAGTGTAGTATGTGTAGTTCAATCGACAAGCCGATTGGAATTATCTACTGCCTGTTGGTTTCAAAGTTGGCTTCGAAGAAACTCATGTATGAAATTGCGAATTCTACATACACGTATGTAGTTAATTTTAAAATTAATCTGTAGAACCGAGCATACTCGGCATTGTCAGGATAAGCGCCCTAATCGCGTTCCGCACATCCGCCTCGTCTTTTCGTTCAATTTCATAACAAACAATAAAAAGTATTCCGTCAATCTATTATCAAAGCACATGTTCAAATATTATTTAAATTCAGTGATGCGTCTGATACAGAAACAGAACATGATGTAAACATATACGAGTACCTACAAGTGTAAGTACGAGTAATATTGCGCAGTATTTTTACGAAGTCTTGGCTGCCAATTTGAAATGGAGCTAGGCTGAACCACCTACCGTTGTCGGATGATATTTGGGCTAAGATCGCCACAACACATACAAATAATATTTAGCGTAGTAAAACAAAATAAAACTTCAATTTAAAAATTAAATCTACACAATTAACTAATTTTAATAGAATTAATAATTAAGTAATGTTATGGACGAGTCCAAGGTGCCGTACTATAAGTAGGTACGCACCTCTGCCAGTTCTCGAACTGGTCGTACGTTGCTCTACTGGAACCGATCTATCATCACCGACAGGACTATTGTCGTCAATAAGCCTGATATCGTGCTAGTAGACCGGCCTCAGCGCCGGGCTGTGATCGTCGACATCTCTACACGACATGACAAGAACCTGGTGAAAGCTGAGGAGGACTATCTCAGCAAGGACCTTGACTTGGCTCACGAGGTTACCGCCATGTGGGATGTTGATTCCACGATAGCGAAAAGTCTCGACCAACATCAGAAACTTTTACAAGACAGTTGGATTAAGAGTCAGATGTAGAAGGCGGTCATCCTCAATAGAGCGCGCATCGTCAGGAGGTTGGTTCCTCACTCTGCAGCCGTAACCACCGGTAGCTTGGGCCCTGCCCCGCTGCCTGCGAATTTCTAGTTTTATGTTTTCTTTAATGTTTATATATTTTGTTATATATATATATCTATTGTAAAAAAATACAAATAAAAATAGTGAATAATAAAGTAATATATCATCGACGTATGTATGTATTTTCGATGATATTATAAAAACCGCTGCACCGATTTCGATCAAATTTAAAAATCGGTTTACCCAGTCGAACATTCTGAGGTAACACACAACAAAATGCAATTGAATTCAGGACCTTCTGTTTTTTTTGAAGTCACTTGAAGACAACCCTTTGTTTATCAGACACAAAAACAATGAAGAGCAGGTGTTGAATTTATTCACACAATGAATTTAACAGCAAGATTGTTCTACAGACTAGGACGGCGCCGGCGCAACGTGTGTGCAGGAAATGGTCAATTGCAAGCATTCAGCTCATTAATATATCCACTAGGTACAAGACATACTCGTACTTCGCACCACATATAACATTTATGTATAAGCATACTCGTACACATTGAGCATGCACGAACGTCTAGATATGACTGAAATGAATGAGAAAACTAGACGTCTAATATTTTATTGCGTGCTTGTCCATAACAGTAGTAGTGGTAGGACTCTTAGCAGAGTCCGCCTGGGGAAGTACCACACCTTTGCCAAATATTCTACCGTCAAGCAGTAATGTGCAAACATTTCTGTGTTCCGGTTTGAAGGGCAATGATTCCAGAGAAATTACAGGGCTTGAGAGACATAATATCTTAGATCTCTGGGTGACGAGCGCAGTGCAGTGCTAGGTAATTATTTGGACTATCATGTTCCAATAGCTGCGTGTTACTGTGCTGTTATGTGGCAGGCATGTTGCTTACCATCAGGCACATGACCTGCTAGTCTCGTCACTCTATGCTATATATATAAAAAAAAAAAAAAACAGCACAGACAAATTTGTAACAGTAAAGTCGACACCTTACTGAACAACAAACTCGCCTCTGCTGTATCTCAGAACTCTTTACGATTGTATGCATTCCTAGATCTAGTAATATTTGTAAAGATCGCGAGCTATCGAAAATAAATTAACCCCCGCTCATTAGCTGTCGTAATGAGTCCTAGATAAAATAATAAAAGCATAGGGGCAAGTTTACTTTTTCAGAATTTGACAAGCAGTTCAACTCGGTATTTTTAACTACGGCAAATCCAAACTTTTCCTAGCACCGCATTGCGCAAAACTGAGAATATAAGATGGTAATGACTAAAAAGAACTTGAACAAAATGAAACGTATACAAACGAGCCAGAAATATTGTTTGATAAAGTTACTTACTATAATAATTATGTATAATATAGTAAGTGGCGCCTATCTGACACTTCAGATAACTTGAACATATTTTGTCTGCTGATTAAGTGAGCTGATTGACGTATATCTTGACTAGCACATTTTTTTGCATTTACGAGACGAGCAAGTCATGTGCCTGATAGTAAGCAACAGTCAAGTGCTACGCTATCTGAACATTAACAGTCCAAATCACTGCCTAGCACTGAACTGCGCTCATAACAATTCATACACGACTGGCCTCGTGGCTTAGTTGGTAGTAGCTCTGCCTGCGAAGCCGAGGATCGTGGATTCGATTCCCACCCAGTGCAAATATTTGTGTGATGAATTTAAATGTTTGCACTGTGTCTGGGTGTTTCTATGAATGTGTGAATTGTCCACCAATATATTTATTTATTTTTCATGATCCTAATTTTTTTTGGTTTATGTCTACTAATACATATATTAAACATTATAAATGCAAATGTTTGGATATTTGGATGTTTGTTCCGCAATCACATCGTAACGTCTGAACGGATTGGGATGAAATTTGGAACACAGATAGACAGGTCTGGAAGAACACATAGGCTACTTATTATCACGGAAAGGTAGCGAGAACAACGGAAACTACGCCGGTAAAACCGATATAAGAATGTTGAAGGGTTTAAATTATTTTGTTTTTTTGTATGTAAATGCAAAATTCGTCTCATTAAGAAAAAAAATATTAGCTCTCACAATTCAATTTACGAGGAAGGACATATATTTACCTCATACTAACATTACGATATTGTGAATCGCGAAAGTTTGCATGGTATGAATGTTTGTTACATGCAAAAAAAAATATTTTTTTTTTTTTAATAAAAAAAAACTGGTATTTTAGTACTTTGTTAGATAATTTTGGTAGAGACTTCGAAAAGCCCGAAACAAACGAATATTTTTAAAGCGGGAAAATTACAGAAACTGCGCGGTTATACTGTGGAGAGCTACTAGTAGGCTATAATAACAATGACAGATCAGATTAAGGTACTAGGTTATAATGTCAATATAAACAAATTATTATTGAATGTGACGCACTTGGCTCCAAGGAGTACATTCTAGTCCATGGTATAAATATGATAGATGAGGGCAACAACTCCAAAGATAAGAAGTCCATAAAATAATTTAATAGCAAACATTGTACAACCACTGTCTCAAAATTGATTTACCAAGTGAAAGTTGTATAGTGCTTGAAATTACGTGAAAGCTTTTTAGAAACCTATGATTAGATCAATTTATGAGCTTGTAAAATGATTTATTGTTCTATCGTTATGTAATTATTGTGTAAGACCATAGTCATTATTGTTTTACTAACAAGAGCACCTCAAACAGTCATTATGTCATCGATAACAGTGTGACGACGTAGCTGATAGCCTGGGGCTCACTGAACATACTTGTACACCTACACATATGGTTTTAACTGGGTCTGTAATGTTATACTTCAATAATTTGTTTTAATGTGTGTTTTGTTACTTCAACAATAAATGGAAGAAATTAGATAAATTTAGTGAGATCTAGGCAGACCTAAATATGTGGCCTACTGTATGAGTAATAATCTTTGTCAAAATTAAGTTTAATTCTACTAATATTATGAATGGCAAAATTTATCATTTTATTGCTCAAAGACATCAGAACAGCTGGGTGGATGGATGGTTGCACGAATGTATGTGTTCTTCCAGACTATAATCTGTTCCAACATGACTAACCAAATATCCAAACTTTCACATTTATGATATTAGTAGGATTTTAGGTATTCGGTTTTCATGGGTAGGTATGAAAATAAGTAGTAATGTATTTTTCTATTTTTGAAGCTTATTGACCTCAGCCTTCATTTTAAGGGTTCCGTAAAACGTAAAAACGGAACCCTTATAGATTCGTCAGGTCTGTCTGTCTGTGCGTCCGTTCATATGTCACAGTCACTTTTTTCCGACACTATAAGACCTATACTGACGAAACTTGGTAAGTAGATGTATTCTGTGAACCGCATTTAGATTTTTACATCATAAATACACCATTATTAAAACATTGATTAAAGTTACAACAAACTACAAGATCTTATGTATTATGCTATTGGCTGCTACGGAACCATTCATGGGCGAGTCCGACTCGCACCTGGCCGTTTTTACTAATCATAATTTTAATATTTTTGTGCCAAGAATATTTGTATAATTTACCTAACCATGGTCATCAATGTAAAGTAGTTTACATGGATGCTTACCTTTCACTCAGTTCATAATTTTGGTGGTTGAACTATAAAACTTAAGGTATGTAACTTCCAAAAATGTTAAAGTATGTATATAGACTCTATCTATTAGAAATTTCAATTGAAACGTGGCCTGAACCCATATTGGGTATGGCGCCGGTATACGGGCTAGTACCGTAAAGATCATGTGCAGTGAACTATGCAGTGGTGCTATAAATATAATCATTGATCTTCCAAATGTCTTCGGGTCAATAGCCAAGACTAGTTCTTTCATTAATTAAATTGGATATTTACTAGTGGAGTTTTAATTTTATAGTCAACCTAAATATTTTATTTTCTTTATATTATAAATTCTTCATGTTTATTTGGAGCCATATATTTGTTAATCTTTTTAGCTACAATAATGGTCTAACAAGGATCTAAATAATAAATCTAAGGATTATATTGAATAGAATACAAGTCAAGTACTGATCTTCGAACTTAATTCAGACTGAACCCATTTTCAAGCATTTTTTTCAGTTTGATGATTGATTTAGCTTATTCACCCTTATTAATATTATCAATACGAAAGCTTGCTATTTTACTGTGAGAAAATTTCACTCCAATTTGAAATTTGCTAGTAGACTCAGTTTACTTAAGAACCATCGATAAGACATCAATGAATTCCGATCTCTATCATATTATAATATGTCAAGAAGTGTCACATAGGCCTTTTTTATTGGGCTCCAGCTACACGAGACTAGTTTTTCAGGCTAGAATAGCAAGCTAGTGTTAGTAAGCTACCAAGCTAGTACTTCTAGTTTCATGTGGACAAAACTAATTTTATGTAGTGTTGCCTACAGGAAGCTAGAAGTACTAACTTGCTAACACTACTTCACTATCCTAGATTGAAAAACTAACCTTGTGTAGGCTTGGGCGTAAGATAATATTTTATTTAATATTTGAGATAATAATGATACTCGTTATGGACGCTTAAAAAAAGTCGGACGTAGTCTCGCTAAAACAAAAACTGTGTCCATCGAGTCGGCCACATAATATGCAGGTGTGCACTGTCACATACAGGCTGACACGCACACATCAGTGAGTCATTACACGCGCTACTTGTGTACATGTGTGCGTGTCAGCCTATCAGTGAGAACCTGACAACGCACACGTGCAAATGTGGCCGACTCTAGTGACACAGTTTTTGTTTTAGCGAGACTCCGTCCGACGTTTTTTATACGTCCATGGATACTGGTAATAAAAAAGAAACCCCTGGATAAAATACATTGAAGGAACTACCTGTCAACGACACAATTTGTTTTTGTTCTTATCAGACTTTGGTGAGATTGAATGTCTTATCTGTTTGTGGGCAGATAAAGGCATAAATTATTTTATTGTTTTTCTATAACACTAAAACTGATGTTTATGATATATAACTGTGTCAATGATAAGCAATTCTAGCCTTTTTCTCTTCTTCAACAGCTATAATTACATAGAATGTGTAGTCTATATATAATTATAGCTATAGCTAACTATAATTTTACTGTAGTAGTCTATACAATTATAGTTCTCGTATAATATTAGTATTGTCACAGATGTATTTCGATGATGTGGAATTCTATTCAATTTAGTTCTCAATTTCAGATAATTGTATCATTCTTAGCTGCGTCTTAACCATAAGGCTCTCATCCCTCTTATCAGGTAGACTTATGTCTAAGGCTTTAGTGGCCCGATTTCATAATTCAATGGCAGTTCATCGTGCCACCTTCCCGGAACCAATCTGGTGCACATTTAGATATTGGACCCTAATATGTAATTGATTGTTCACTTGTGTTCCGGCATTCGGCAAACCTGTCCAGTGCATGTTCAATTTAAATTCAAAGCAAAGTTTTGTGATTTTGGTTTAGGAGATTAGTATTGTGATCATAATCCAACCTGATAGTATTATAGTCGGACATTGTTAAGCTTCGACGGAAATTTTCTGATCCAAGTTATAGACAAAGTTTGTAATAGTCCTTTTCTAAGCTCTATTTAGACAAACTCTCGTGCAGATACTAGTTTAGAAGTAATAGAACATTATTTCTTTTGCTTGACAATGGTACTGGCAGGTGTTTTCTTAGCTCATCTCTTAGTTGCCTCTCACATACACATTTATCTAATATCATGGAGCTTGTTTTTGCATGATATGCACTGTTAACAGTTAATTCCACATT
Source organism: Ectropis crepuscularia (assembly GCA_963693475.1). Lineage (NCBI taxonomy): Eukaryota > Metazoa > Arthropoda > Insecta > Lepidoptera > Geometridae > Ectropis > Ectropis crepuscularia. The sequence goes on from OY856356.1 coordinate 15,208,935, forward strand.
GTCCCCTCTAATCAACTGTATATTATATGTAAATTTGTAAATTTAAATAAGATAAAATTTATAATAATGTGTGTCACTCTCAACTAAACACTATGTAAATTATTTGTTGTAAAAAAAGATTTAAGTATTACATATTATTAACTCTGTGTTGGTTACCTATATCCTGTGTTGTCTCTTGTTTGTTTTAGATGAACCAACTTAACTAAACTATGTTATACCGCAGTTTACAACACATCTCTGTTTATGAAGCTATCATGAAACGGACACTGGCAGAATAACAACAAAGTTTTACATTAATAAACCAAGAACTAATCTGAAGTCAGTTTATAAACAATGCCCAGTGCCAATTCTAGAAATGAAAAGTAGAACCTTAAAAACTTACACCTACATTAATGAAACAAACATTAGTGATGTTGACTAATGTATTTGCAAAACATAAACAAGAAAACAGTTAAACAGGGCATTATCACAACATAATCACTTTGGCAAGTCAATAACTTGAGTCATCACCTCGACATGAATGTAAAACTGGCGTGACAGTGTAAGCAATGAAAAAACAGCTGTTTTGAAGCAAATATTATGTCGCGCAATAGTATAGTTCCATCACCGGCAAAGGTTCTTTTGCAACTGCACTCAATGCATTCTGGTGACGAAATAATGAACGTTCGTGCGTTCAGAACCACAGCACGCATAGCCAATAGTACCAATTTACTTAACAGTGACCTCTAGCACCTACCTTTTCGAAGCGTTGTCTGTATTCAGCCTTCTCAATCTTATCGTTTTCCAGCTGAGCTATCTTCGCTGTCATCTCCTGTAGCGCCTGATTCTCCTTCTCATTCCGTATGGCCAGGTTCTCCAGCAACTCCAGTGAATTTATCACCTTCGGAAGAAGCGCTGTTACGGCGTCAGGGCCGTATTTTTCGATAATTATCTCGCATTCCTTGCCAATATCCGATGCCAAATCGTAGACATCGACGACGGTAACGTCGTCATCGAAATCTGGCATCTTGGCGGAGAAGCGCCTGCGGTACGGCATTAAAATCTCCTTGTTTGCACTTCACGGCACCACATAAATTAATAAATTACAATAAAACATACACCTTTCGCAAGCTCGCCATCATGACTGAAAGAAAAAAAAGTTAACGTCAAACTAGATGTAGTGATGTGTCAGAAATAACAAGATTTACAACGATAAAAGTTTACATTTCAAACGTGGTTGGATAGCAATAGCGTGATTTGTTAATAACGTAACTAAATCGTTTTAGGTCCATCGATCACAAATGTTTAATGTAATAATAATGCTTAATGATTACAATATAACAATTCTGCGGAGGTAGCGGGTTTTGCAGAACAGGGTAGCGATTCTAAATCCATTCGGTTGCATCCGACACGGAATCTCATCTCTCGATCTTTGTCTTATCTGTTTAACATGACAGAGACAGGGACCATTCGGATTGCATTTAGAATCGCTACCCAGGTAAGTGCATCCAGTTAACCAGGCTTTACTTTTCTTTCGCCTTTTTACAACGTTTTACCACAGTATACAAAAATATTTTACCAGTAGTTCATCGCTTTGATCTTGGATAAAACGCCGATAATGTCTAGGTACGACGGTGTGTAGATAAAACCGAAATCTGAACTGCACTGACGAAATACTAATATTGTAATGTTGGCCCTACGGCTTACTACATTGGAAGAGAGATGGTTGCAGAGACTTGATGGAAAATTTTAAAAACCAAATGGATTTTATAACCTCCGTCACATAAGATGCCTGTACAGATTAAATGAGCATAAGATAGACAGTTAGCGTCCAAAGGTCCCATTTGTCTCACATACTATCACTGATAGACACTCCACATCCTATCCTCTATCCTCATATCCTCAACAATAGAGTGGTTTACAATTGGAACAGGTTGCCTGAGGATGTTAAGTCAACAAAACCATTAAATTCTTTTAAGAATAAACTGTCCAAATGAATAGCGAACGAAAACATCATTTTAACAGAGAAATACCTATAGTTTGTTATTTCAACATTACGATATAAGCCTAACAGCTAATGCTGTTTGCTTATTATCCAATAAATAAATTGTATTAAGGAATCAATTATGAAATCATCAAAAGATAAAAGTCGTCCCACTTTCAAAATACCAAGTTTTTTAAAGGTCTCTATCTCTATCTATCTCTCAGCCTATGAGGGGTTTTCCGAAGAGACAAACATAGTTCCACCGTGCGCACTAGATGGTGATAGTGTAGATTCAGCAAGATCTGTCTCTACCATAGACTCTGAAAAGTGTAATCACAATGAAACCCCTCCCTATTTTCAAGGAAAAAGTCTAATCTAAATTATTTGTGATAATTTAAAATTTTAGAGGTTTCGCTAACACATCAATTATTTATTCTAGATCATCATCAACAGCCCATTAAACGTTCCCACTGCTGGGATTCGGGACCTTTTCTCGCAAGGAGAGAGTTAAGGTCATAATCCACCAGGCTGGCCCAATGGGGGTTGGCGGATGACACATGACTTCGAAAGATTCTAGGTACATGCCAGTTTCCTCACGATGTTTTTCCTTCACCGTTTTATGTTAGCGGCATTACGCACATGACTTCGAAAAGACAGTGGTGCGTGTGGGGTTTGAACCCGGGGTCTCCGGATCGGCAGGCGCCGTTCTCCTGACTAGACCAGCCGTAACTTATTCTAGATACTTAAATTATAATTTTCTTCTTAGTTCAGCTGAGTAGTTTGGTATGTCTACCTGCTATAAACCTTAAATACATGAAGGAATTTTATACCAAAACAATTTTTCTTCTCACCTTTTGTTTTAAACTCTTAAAATATTGGGAATAAAAATAGCCAATTAAGTTGATAATGTAATAAAAAATCGTTAGTAATCACAATCGATTTTCAGTAAAAATCATTAGAACCCCGGATGCAGTAGACACCAACTAAGCCAAAGTAGAAGTAGCCGAGTCGGATTGACCGACCTCATTACACGTGAGTTACCCGTTTACCTAATCAATATTAATATTTTGTCTTTCAATCCTTCATCAGGTTGACGAGTTTGTTTTAATATAGTTTTCATTCGAATAAAATGCGTACATGGATAAATTTTAGTTTTGAGTTTAGAATTGAGCCCCATTGTGACTAACGCTTTTGACAACTAAGTGAAAGACTTTCAAGCGCCTCCTTTCATTGCTTAATTGAACCATATCTTTTTGTCTCGTCGGAAAACGCCTCATGGTATCAATCAGGGCCACCTATCGTTTTTTAAATAAACTGAACCTAAAATGTTAAAAATAGCGGTTGTAATACATCGTTGCACGTTCTTTCGTTATTTCATTTCGCTAAACGTATTTAAACGTAGACAACAGGACAACACTAAGCAGAGAAAGAGATGGAAATCACTCTATCTCTTTTTACGAACGTTTTCGTTCGGATATTTGTTCGACGTAAACTTTTAGGTGAGTTTGTAAATGTTTACACGCGTTCGGATATGCTCAGCAGTCAAAATGAAAAACTGTTGTAACGAATTTTGATTCTAAATGTATTGTATTCAATTTAAGTGAATAGCACTTATATAGTAGATTTAAGCGCTAACTACAATTTCTATTCCCTAAGCAACCGACGAAGCACTATGCAGGACGTCTACTCTATTTCTACGAAAACGTAATTTCGTAAAAAAAATGCACGACTTTCCTACTCTCGTTCTACTTCGTTTCGTCCGATACAACATTGTTTGACGTTTAAATGTTCTAAGCTTACTCTAATTAGAGTCAAAAAACCGGACAAAACAACGTATTGAAGTAGAATCGTAGTTGGAAAGTCGCGAAATTATTTCGAAATTACGTTTTCGTAGAAAGATAGTAGACGTCCTGATGCGATCGGCTGCACAGCGATTGATTGCATCGGGTACCACGCTGAAAGTGAATTCGCTTTTTTAAAACACGAACCGCGGCAGCGGTAGCAAAATTGTAGCAACCGATCACCAGAGTCTGTATGTCTACTTGTCTACCCCTCTAAGCGCTGTGGTTCCAAAAAATCTGACCAAGAGTTTAAAAACCAACAAACTACCTATAAAGTGTAGAGGTAAGGAGTGTCATCTCATATGGTAGAAAATTTTAAAAAGTGCGCAGCTCTGCTATATATCATCATCACCTGTTTTCGTCCACTGCTATAAACAACAGTTCAAAACTCTTCCACAATGGCGCTGGCATTGTAGACAAAGGTATGAATGTAGTAATTTTGGTTCACTAGAGTGTTCCATAAACATTTTTTGACAAAACATCACTTTAAAACCAACTAGGTAATCGTATAATATTAATTGCAAAAACTTTATAGTATAAAAATGTTTCATTTTATAAACAACGTTTCGCATAATATGCATTTACAAAATATCTTACATCAACAAATGTTTTATCTTGCAAACCATCATTTTATAACCAATTATATGGCAAACATTTCACTTAGACAATAATATTAATTGTATACAGGGTTATAGGTTTAGTCGACCTAGATCCTTTAACAGGTTTTAGTTTTCATAATTACTAGCAGATTTGACAAATAAATACCCCACCCAAACCTTACCATTTTTGAAATTTTGGAGTTTGATCCTTTTTGAAATAAAACGTCGATTTTTTTGTATATTGACATTTTTTTTGTGTTTGTGCGTCTTATTAATTTGTTATTGCTATTTTTGTGTAGTAGATAAGTTAGTATATTACTTTCAACACAAACATACAGGTTACGGAACCAAATGGGCAGTAGTAGACAACTGGTTGTTTAAAAAATAAATAAATTTGTAAAAACATTTTTTTTTATTTTAAGGATATTTCAAAAAAAGTCTATGACAGTTGTGCTGCAGATGTATTAAATAATATCTACGTTAGATAGAGTAATTTTATTTCGTGAACTGTGAATAGCAAGCTTATATTGATTTTCTTTAAATTTTGCCGAGTTGCTAACTAATGTGGCGCCACGTTAATTTAATACATATGGATGGACACTTTTCAATGTTCATGTCCACAGATGACACTCCTTAGCTCAACTCTCCATGCAACAAACTTAACTTTACGGTCGCTTTTTTGGCGGGAAAATCGTAATATTATAAAATGAAAGAAATATTGTTGCAAATTGTTTCGAAGTTATGAAAAAATCAATATATACGAAGGCAGTGCAGTCTTTGAGGAAACTAAGTTAACTAAGTGTTTTAAGAGTTCAATGAGTGCAGTGCATTTTTTTTGTTTTTGAGTTTTAATTATATTATATCGTATATTACTAGTTCAAAACATAAACTCAACTTGTCTGCTTTTTAATTTATGATGTAGTAGTTACTAAACTACCTACTTTAAAATGTCTAATCTTACTTAAGCTCAAGTGTTATCCAGTCTCAAGTGTTACCTACTTTTCGTAGGTAACCTGTTGAGTTTTTGCAGTCGGGATTTTTATATGAAAGTTATTTTATTTTTTTATTGTATCCATTGCGCATTCGATTGAAAAGTTGTTTGAAAAACTATACGATTGGCTGCAAATTTATTTAACTTAGGAGACGGCCCATTTTCCATGGGCATTTGCCCCACAGAAAAAGTGCAAGAGACTTGACCAAAATTGGATCATTTTATAGGATTTTTAATATATATTGAGGAACCGTTTATGTTTTTATCCTGCATAGCGGGGTTTAAAAGATATCAACTAAAACATTGAAAAAAAATAACGCCGCAAGTAGGTTATCAAGAACGTGATTATGTACTTACTACTAAAAGAAGGTAGTAAATTCATTACTTAGCGACGACGTACTGTGCTCAAAATAATGTCGACTCAACAAAGAGAAGGACCGGAGATTCGGCCAAACCACAAAAAAATTACAAAACCTTTGGAAAAATAAAGAAATTCCATGTGTTGTGTGAGTTTCGAACGAATTTTTACTGTACGCAAACTTCAACTGTACTTAAATGAGAAAAACATGGCTGACTTTGACTTTGACTATACTCTGTAAACATAGGTACAAATGAAAGGAGTGTTCACCGTAGTATTTATTTATTGGGTACTGACCCGAAGACAAACCACAAACTAAACCTTAACAGGCTTATTTAAATTCACATAAACTTCGCTAGCGTGTTTTAACGTCGTACAACGCCATCTAGTTTGGTTTTATGGAACTACAGTACCTTAATACAAAATTACTTATACATAGTCATTAAGGTACTTTTTAATCACCAATTTGCAATCCCCGCTTGGCAGGTTAGTATTGAATGTACAGTTTGAATTATTTAATTATATGTTTTTTTAATCAAATAACTTGTTTAGGTCTCCGGGGCTAATTAAGTACCTAAACTTGAAACGACTTGGGGCAGAAATGAGCCGTCTCCTTTCTTAGTTATTTTTTTTTGTATTTCCAGCGTTCTTTCGTACTCCTAGTTTCAAAAACCATGTTCCGAAAGAGAGTGTGCAACTAATTTGCACCTTGTCTCTTTTCTATCAAACAGCTCATAGCTCAAAAAAAGCGACATTCTTTCATGATTGACGTTTCAAAGACTCGAATGAAGAAATTTGACTCATACTTTTGTGATAGGAACGTCTAGGCTGTGGAATGCGCTGCCTCAGTAGGTTGTTCCCGATGGTTACAATCTTGTTGTTTTCAAATTGAGAGTGAATCGGTTTCTTCTTGGTAAGAATAGTATATGGTAAAATGAATCGTCGCTTACTTCAGGCGAGATGGTGGTCAAGTGTAAACCTAAAACAATAAAAAAAAAATTGCAAATAAAACGGATTTATTAGACGTTGTAATTTAAAAAAAGCATCAAACGGACTAAACATAAAATTATAGTACAAAGAAAGTTACCGTATAAAAACCCTTGTACTTAATGCTATTATCCTAATTTCTAATTTCGCAAGAGGCCGATTTTATTAGAATTTATTTATTTTTAATTTGTTTATTTGAAGTCGATTTATGATCGGAAATCTCAAATTCATGAAAAATACAAAAAAATACCGAACACAAAAACTTCATTTTCGGTCAGTAACTAGCCAGTAAAGTTCATTTGATGCTAAATGCCATAGACCCCCATAGTTTTCGGAAGCCGGTTAAACATGGACATTGTTGCATTTACAGTAGGTACCTAACAGAAAAGATCATCAAAGAAGAGTTTTATTATAAGAAAATAATAATTTTATTTATTTATCATATCAAAAACGTTACTGCACATGTTTTGCAGACTAGTAGGTAAGCTCAGTGCGCTCTACTCAACTCTACACAACAAACGATCTAAAAAAAAACAGATGGTAAGTTCATTACTATCTACGCTTCCGGTACTTACAATAGTTTGACAGGCAGTAGGCAGTCAAAGTAATTTGCAACTAAGTGATTTAATAGATCCCTTTGTGAAAATCAAAATGTAGTTGCATCAGTTTATCCTGTTTCAGAGTTAGGTAATAAAGACTTCAATAACATTTTAGACTTAAAAATACTATGCTAATTATATCGTTCGAGTAGGTAAGCTACGAGTAAAATTATTATGTAGGTAGGTACTGGGTACTGTTCACAGACAAATAACAAATAACCTAATATATGTACTTACCTATAATAAATAAACCTAGCCGATAATAAACCTGGGTACTATTTTAAATACTTGTCACTTAGAATACTTACTAATTTACAAAATATGTCATAATGTTATGAGTTTAAGTGACTTTCCGTTTCCGTCAAAGTTCATTGGTGGATTGGTGGTGCATTGAACTTTAAATTCATTGCTTTCTAAAAACTGTCTAGCTAAGCAGCCTAGGTACCTTAATGACGTTCGTAGCCACTTTAAGCACAGCAACAAAAAACAAAACATTGCCAAAAAATTAAAGCATGTACTATCATGTTTATCTCACTCACAGAGATAAAGGGATGTCGCTATCCATAATTTTATGTGAGTTTTCAAGTACGCTGTTATAATATCGATTTATTAGGACTCTGTACAGTGTGACCATATGTGGCAGTTTCCTGCCATTTTGGCAGGATTTAGGTGTTATTTTAGCCTTTGGCATGATAGGTTGACGTTTTATGAAAACTGGCAGTTTTTGGCAGTTTTGGTGGATCGGAAATAATGTTTGTTACCATAACTCATTTTCCCGACAATGACCACTCGGGGGTGAAAATAAGAGCATAACGATAGATAAAATTGACTCACGCTTAGTTGATTAGTTCTCACACATCCCTAGTAAACTCAGTAGATTATAGTAAAGCGTCACTAGTGGGGAATTCTCAGATAAATTCAACTATACTTCTTCGTTCTTTTGTAGGTATGTACTGTAACTTTCGAAAGTCGTAACATTCAGCTCTATGACGGTTGTATTTCATTTTAATCAACCAAAGAAAAGTTAAATATAATGAATAAATCAATGTATTAAACATGTAAAAATGGAGGTATACAATGAAAATTGCAATGCTTAACATCCCACTGATATTATAAATGGAAATGTTTGGAGATTTTAATGTCAGAATGACGTTGGTACGTCTGAACGCATCGGGTTGATATTTGGAACACAAATAGATTATATTCTGGAAAAACACATAGGCTACGTTTTATCCCGAAAAAATAACGGAAACGCGAAATACTTGAGTAAAACCGCGGGGACTGCTAGTTTATGATATTACTAGGATGTCAATGTTTGGATGTTTGCTCAATCACGTCGTAAAGTATAAACGGATCTTGTTGAAATTTGTAACACGGTTATATTACAGTCTCGAAGAAAATATGGGCTACTTTTTATCCCGGGAAAATAAGGAACGGGAACTGTGCGGATAAAACCCCGGGGCGCTGTATTACGACATAATCTTGTGTATTTATGGTTTTTCTTTCATAGATACAGCGATAATTGTAGTTGGCAATATTTTGGCATTTTTTGCCCCAGGCGTTGGCAGGATTTGGCAGGATTTTAGCCGCAGTAGGGCAGGATCCGTGATTTAGAGATGGTCACACTGACTCTGTAGCCACGCGCCGAGCAACAGTTGGATGGCATCAACAGGCGAGAACGCGCGGTGCCACTTTTCCCGCGCAAAATTAAAACAATACGTTTTCTTTTTTTACTTTTATTTTTTTTCTGTGCAATGAATTTTCAAAGTAAAGGCAATAAATATGTGTGCCCTAACGACCGGCAGCTGTCGCTTCGAGCCAAGTAAGTCAGTTTTACAATTTCCTAAGACATGTTTGTTTATATTTTGATAACTTTCGAAGTTGTTTTGTACAATGCTGCGTTGCATCAGATGAACATCACTTAACGCACTCGAATTATGTGTATTTAATACGGGTTTTATCGGATATTTCGAAAATTAAAATTTCGATCGACTTGGAACAAAGTATTTATTTGTCACACTGGGACGGATTTTATTAAATTATTCAACAATTACCAATACAAACTGGAAAATACTATAACTCACTTTTGTTTCTTTCATTTTACAATGTACCTATAAATCTACATATTAAACAGTCGTATCAAACATTTTTTTTTTTGTTGAATAATCCTTGGAAAAATACTCTAGAAACAGTAAAAGTAATGTGAATTTATTTTTATTTGTGTCACTGTTGAAATTATAATTTTCACAAGTAAAAATAAATATCGTTTAAAGATATTTATATTTAATGGTTGTCATTAATTTCACTAGTGTTATATAAAATACGAGATATAATATACCGTGGATATAATGAAACGAATTCCTAATAGGTAGGTAGGTATGTCAATAATAGTTTCGTGCACAGGTAAAAATTAGGTACTGTTTAAAAATATGTAGGTACCTACTGTAAATACAAACTTTGCTTTGCAATAAAATACTTATACCTAACAATAGTGTACGGATTAGTGTTTCAGAAGTAAGCTTTTCAATATTCATTACATCTTCATATTATTATGTATACGAGTAGGTAAATTCTTTACCGAACCCAAAAAAACATACGGAGACAGCGTTTTCCACGTAATCATTGATTCTAAGTATAAAATTTATTCTCGGTAAGAGAATCATTACTAAGGTTGGTTCCAGATAAATTTAGAATTCGTTCGACAATGAAATAACTTTTTATAGAAACCATTTTGTTGTTTCATCCGCTACCTATTCCATAATATTTGCAAAATCTTTTTTCTTAAGTAAACAATAATTTACCTTTTACTAAAAAAAACTAAATTAAAATGGAAGCTACACTACGCTGTATAACTTACTACTTACATACATATCACATAAACATATCCGAATTATGTATATGTTAACGGAAATGTATGTAATCCGTCATTGTATACAATTCCTAGGAAATGTATGTAATTCCTAAAATCGCACGGAAATGTGTGAAATAAACTATATTATACACATTTCCTAGGAAATCTATACATTTCCTAAATAGCAATCGGAAAAGTAAAACATGTAAGATATTGGTGGGTACGCGGGGACAGCGGGACGAGGGGAGGGTATTGCTTTAGGTTGGGTTAGGTTTTTTTTTTAGATAAAGCTTGACGAGCTTACCAGGACATGTGCGTGATGGTAAGCAACATGCACCAGGTTAGGTTAGGTTACAGTTTTATTACAGAAAGCATTTACTTTATACATTCCCTAATGCGATATTGGAATTGTATACAATTCCGAGGAAATGTATACATTTCCTAGGATGGATATCCGTTAAATAGTTTTTCAAACAATATTTTATACATTTCCTAAATAGCATCGGAATTGTACACATTTCCTAGGATTTGTATACAATTCCTTGATTTCATACATTTCCGGTAACATATACATAAAAATTGGGCCATTTTCACATTGTCCAATCAACAGAAAAAGGTCAATAAGGAAGGGGTAATATTTTAAAATTAATGTTTATTTTTTCTCTATCTTTCGATTGCCTAGACCTAGAACAAGTCGTCGTTTGTACTTATCACAACTTATAAAAACGTGTATTTTTGCTTATTACATACATAATTATTATCTTATTGTAGTGGTAAGATTATTTCCAGTTTCCGTTTCAGGTAGTACTACACATTTGCCAATTATTCTACCGCCAAATACTTAGTACCTACTTAATGTGTAAAAAATATTGTGTTCCATTTTTAAGCACAGAATTTGCAAAAGAAATTACAAAATAAAGAGATAAGTCATCTTATATATCTGGATCACGAGCAGAGTGGAGTACTTAACAGTGATTTAGACTCTTCATGTTCAAATAGCTGTGTCGCACTGGTCTGTTGTAATGGGCAGGTGTTGCTTGTAATGGATCGAGCAGCAGGACAATACATGTTTTGTTATAGGATAGAGTAAGGAGACGAGCAGGTCATGTGCCTGATGGTACGCGACATGCCTGCCGATAACAGTACAGTAACACGCAGTTATTGGAATATGAAGAGTCCATCATTACCTAGCACGGCACTGCGCTCGTCACCCGATGATGATATATACGATGATGTACTTTGACCTGTAATTTCTCTAGAATCATTGCGGTTCAACCCGGAACACCATGACGATTGCACATTACTACGTTTGAACATTACCTACTACAGAATGACTGGCATGAGATACTTCGAGGTACTTCGTACTTCCCCAGGCGACTGCAAAGTATCCTACCCACGGATATAATATCCTTCCGCTACATGAAACAATCCAGTTATTATTTCGGGGTTTTAAAATTGAGTTAGTCCTAAAATAGCAACTGTGTTACCCTGTCAAAGATAACAGCCGAGCGTTAACCCGACAATGCAATCACAAGGAAAATCGGCACCCATTTGTCACGTTATAAATAGCTACAAGGATCGCTAGCGGCAACCTTGCACATCACTATCGCAGCGCGGTATATCCGTTTCCTGTTTCTGAGTTGCCGTAATATTGTGTAAACTACAGACTTTACAGACTACAAGCGCAACATACAAATAAAGCTGTGTATTTACCTACAATAACATGAATAACGTGGAATGGGGAGAAGTCAGAATAACACCCCCAACTGTTTTACGCATAAGCAGCCCTCTAAATAATGTTCCAATGCTGGGACTCGGGGCATTCTCTTGCAAGGAGAGAGTCATGGCCATACTCTACCACTCCACCAGGCTGGCCCATTACGCATGACCTCAAAAATATTGGAATATGCCGGTTTCTTAACGATGTTTTCCTTTATCGTTTTTAAGTTTAAGGCTTTGAAACGACAGTGGTGCGAGTGGGATTCGAACCAGGGCCTCCGGATCTGCAGTCGCCGTCCTCTACCAGCCGTAACTTGCGTTTTATCCATTAAAATAATTATCTCGTCCAAATATATTTATAGAACTGTGTCTAGTGCCTAGTTAACGCAGTGTTGATGTCTACGCTTTCTTATTTCGCCAACAGATTTATTTATTACTAGCTGCACCCGCTACTTCGTTCGCGTACGTTGATCTTGCGACCTTATTAGTACATTGGTAGTACTAATAATAAAAATATTTGGATGGGTGGCCATTACACAAACCGAGTGAATTTGTTTTTCCACACAAAAATATATTTATTCGAGCTTAGCAACTTCATCTATATATATATAGAAATCAATGCCACTTTTCGTTGTTAGTGAACTCCTCCTAAACGGCTGGACCGATTTGAATGATTTTTTTGTATACGTTTGGGTAGGGCCCTGGAAGGTTTAGATTCGCAAACCAGCCCGGCAGATGGCGCTGCAGTTGATATCTAGGTTATTATTATTTATTTAGGTTATTATTATAGTATTTTATAATTTTAGCAAGATCAAACATACTCGTAGTAAGGTTCTGGAGTATCGAACATAGCCGCAGTGTTAAGTTTGTAGGATATTTATAGGATACATAACGAAGAGTCTGTAGCTGATGTGCGTGATCTGATACTTCCACTTTTACATTTTTACAGGATGATAGCCTAAGTAGGTGATGGACTTATTAGCCGATGTGATATTTTAGACACTAAGACATGTGTGTTTCAAATGTCAATCTAATTGGTAATGTCGTTCTGTCGTTAATATTTGTTTCGTTAGGGCCCATGCTTTTTCCGAGATGATAAGTAGTATATGAGACTATAAGCTATCTGTGTTTCAAATTTCAACCAAATTAAACCTTTAAAAAATATACATATAATACTTAGTACTAAGATAACATTTTATTAAATTTTTGAAAAACAACGGTCTGCTTTGGTCACCGAAGCTTGTTGAACACTAAATTTAGTACAGTATTTGGATTGAAATAATATCCGAAAGAACAAAAACCGACTTTAATTGTTATCATTTCACGTCAACTTCTAGTCAAGTAAAAAAATCACTCGACTAATTTAAGGAGCTATGACTACGTCGTCCACATAAATAGATACTGGTGGACAATTCACACACAAAACTTTGACTTTTTCCACCGCCAATGTCCCAGCCATACTCAAACCGAAGTGGTCTTACGCGTGACGATGGCAAAAGACCTGACGGCATGACTTTTGTGCCTTAGAAGTTGAGTCGGCCCTCCCTAGTGTGGGACGCAGCTTGTGTCGATATTCTGGTACCATCACATCTTCCTGAGACACATAGTAGGGCCAGTGCAGCGGCTAATTCAGCTGAGCGTCTCAAACGGCTGAACCCTCGGTAGTGGTTTTATATTTAAGCCTTTTGGGGTTGAGACATCGTGCCTGTGAAGACTAGGAGCTCACCTCATCTTGAAAAGCCTTTCCGAGCGCTTGGCCGACGCCACGCGTGACCAAAATGCTGGCGTTTATTTGGCCCAACACATAAACATTGCTATTCAGCGTGGTACTGTCGCCAGCATGCTGGGCACGCTTCCGACTGGTAGTGGGCTTGAACATCTTGTCATCCAGTTTTTGTTAATATTAAAAAAACCGCCTCCCTGTTTTCCATATAATATATATGTACATGGTAAAAACGGGACCCTATTACTGAGACTTCGCTGTTCGTCCGATTGTCCATCCGTCTGTCACCAGACTGTATCTCAAGAACAGTGATAGCTAGACAGTTCTAATTTGCACAGATGATGTATTTATATTGCCGCTACAACAACAAATACTACATTATACATTTTCTAATAAATGTCAGATCGTGTTTCGTAGCATGTGCTGCCATCTGTAGTTAATGTGGGAAAACATTAGAAAGATACTGTCATATTATATATAACCTGACGATAGATGACGGATGGTGATTTGAGCGCGGTGTGTGTACAATAATGTAAATACAAAATTCCAACTTCCTAAATCAATTGCTCGTCAATGTATATCGTGTCAACGTGTTTGGCAAAAAAAAATATATACTCAGTAAAAATGTCTCTTCTGCCACCACTTCTATTCCTGCCTATGCCACCGACTTCGGTTCCGACTCCGATAAATCAAATTTTAAAACTACGACTCCGCCTTCGGTTCCTATAAAATGACCTCCGTTACATCCCTATTGTTTACAGTGTCACAGAATACTTAGATGTTAGTATGAACCGAACTTATTATTACCGTCATTATTTAATGTCTATGTAATTTCCGAACCACTCGACCAGTAATGTTAAAATTTTGATGGGACTATTTTTTTTTTTTTTTTTTAACTTCTATAGGTTTACACTTGACCGCCATCTCGCCTGATGTTAAGCGACGATGCGGTCTACGATGGAACGTGTTTACCTAGAAATAACCGATTCACTCTCGATTTGAAGACACAAAGATTGTAACCATCGGGGAAAACCCACTCAGGCAACGTATTCCACAGCCTAGACGTTCTTATCACAAAAGTAGAGTCAAATCTCTTCGTTCGTGTCTTTGGAACATCAACCATGAAACGATGTCGCTTTTTCGAGCTACGAGCATTCCGATAGAAAAAAGGACATGGTGGTATCAGATCATGCAAATCAGTCGCACACTCTCCGAAGTGTATCCGATAAAAACCCGATAGGCTAGCAATTTTTCGGCGATGTTCAAGACTTTGAAGTCTTTTTCGCACAAGAGTGTCGTTGCCTATGAGCCTTTTGGCACGTCTATATCAAAAATGTGTTCTTTCTACCAAAATAAGAATTAACGAAATTGAACAACGGAAACATGAGTTACAACCAAATACACCTTCTAACTTTAACCCTTTGCTGCAAGAAAACTGTGCAGATTTTGGGGATTAAAAGTAGACAGCTACCATCTCCTTAGTACGATCTTAAATCATGTCAAGTTTCAGTTGAATTGAATCTGTAGTTTCGGCGTGATGAGAGTTCCCTATATAGAAAGACAGACAGACAGACATGAAAAAAAAATGCAGTTTCGCCATCAGTATCGACTATGGAGTGCCCCCAAATTTTTTTTTCAAAATATCTTCAATGTACAGAATTCGACCCGCTACAGTTTTATTATAAGTATAGACTAGCAGTGCCCCGCGGTTTTATCTGCTTAGTTTCCGTTCCCATTATATTTTCGGGATAAAAAGTATCCTATGTGTTCTTCCAGACTATAATCTAACCGTGTTCCAAATTTTAGCCCGATTTGTTCATACGTTTCAATGTGATTAAGTACAATAATGTGTGGGTAGGTACCTACTCCGTTGTTTTACCTGCTTAGTTCCAGTTTCCATAATTTTATTACTAAACCTTCATTATAGCTTTAATTTGTGTTAAACACTTATCTGTTAGTATCTCTATGAAATTATCCATATTTTCGGTAGAGTTAACTGCTCAATTAAATGATAGTTTCAATTTAAGCCTATATCTGCAAATTGTACAATTAGGAGAGGCTATAGGTACCTGAAATACAGCTTCAAGCCAGTTCAGGTGCCTAAACATAAATACTGTAGATAAGTGTTAGGAAATAAATAAATTGCTCTTCTGTGAAACCGAAATTAAACCATTCGCATGGTTAGGTAATATAAGTTTTGTATTTAATGCGCAAAGATTACATACTTAATTATTCATATAAATTAAAATACATTTGATGATAAAACTAGCGATTATTTTGAATGTATTGATGTACATTATTTGGCCGTGAAATAAAAAAAATTGGCTGTCATAGGAACTGCCGATAGAAGTGAAAACTTGTGACTCAAATGTTTTCACTTTTAATTGAATTGTCTAATTTATTTATCACCTTGTCAGAAGACAAATTATTTGTTAAACCATCGTAGGTCTATGTACATTCGCATAATTTCAACACCGCCAGCTAAATCGATGGTTGCGCCATCTAGTTTTATATCAACGTAATTATACAGAATATTGCAACTCTTTACTGTTTCTGTTGCCCTGGTACTGGTACCTAGGGGCAAACGCAACTCTTTTATATTTCTGTTGCCCTGGTATCTGGAGATAAACGCTGGGCTGTTGGAGGTAGGTAATCGAAACTCTTTACGTTTCTGTTACCCTGGTACCTACCTGGCCGTTTTTACCGAGTTTACCCGAAGATTTAATATCCGATCAGATCCGATCCATTATCATATCATTCATATCCAAGCGTGACGATTGATGAATCCATTTCACAGCCCACGTAAATTCTGTCTATAGCGCGCCTAAAGAAGTTTTCACTTCAAAAAATCACAATAATACATAATAATAATAATACAGCATTTAGTCGATTTCATAATAGTTTATTTTCTCCGAAAAAACACAAACCGACTGAATTTTAAATTAAGTTCAAAACACATCCCTTTTTCTCAATTTTCCGCCAAAATTTCAGTTTATTTTGAGCTAACCAACCAACCAAAATATGTACCTAAGTATGAATGAAACTAGATTGGGACTGGAACAACTGACATGCCCAAAGAGAGGCTCGTTTCTTTCGGACTGCTCGTAGCCTGGTTGGCGTTCCAAAGCAGGGATGTTACGGAGCTGCGACTCCGTTATGTCGGAAGTTCCGATTAGTTTTACAACTCCGCTTCCGACTCCGGTTCCAATACTTTGGAATCGGAGGTTTTAATCGGATGTCCAAGCATAACTTAGCGGCGGCGGCGGCACCCTGCGCCGACAGTAAGGGGGCGTCCATAAATTACGTGAGGTCTTTTTTTAAGTTTTCTGTCCCTCCCTCCCCCTCTGGTGAGATGTCGTGAGATTTTATTCAACCCCCTCCCCCATCCCCCAAACTCACGTGAGATTTTTCAAGATGTAGGTTTCTTACGTAAACACGTTAGATTGTTTTATTCTTTGTGTTCTATTTGAGTAAGTATTCATTTTTTGAAGTGAAAACTTCTTTAGGCGCGCCTAGACAGATTTTTCGTGGGCTGTGAATTGAATTCATTCGTCACGCTCGGGTATGATAAGAGCATCTAGAAATACGTCAGCCAATGGGAAATGCTGAAAGGGTGTGGACAGGCCATTATGGCATGGCCATCTAGAAACGCATCAGCCAATGGGAAATGCTGACACATTTCTAGATGGCCATGCCAAGATGGCGAGGCCACGCCCTCCGGTTACACCCGTGTAGATTCCAAGGTAATCTATCAAATTCTGAGTTATAAGTTTTCATTTCTATCGGCAGTTCCTATGATTGCCAATTTTTTTTTGTCTCTCGACCCACAAAATGGTTTTCTTCAAAGTCTGAACATATGAAACAAATAAAGATACTCAATAATTAGTTTATTTTGATGCCTGAGATATAGGAGATATATCAATTAGTACATTGTCGTTTACAGACACATAAAATATCGTTTCGTTGTTGTTGTTGAGTAGGTAATGATTTTTTTTGTGCGACGTCGCGACGCCGACGGCGTCGATTCGATCGTCGATTATGTTTAAGATTAGGTAAATCTTAAGCATGTACAATCTGGATTAAATGGACCTTTTTTTTTGTTTCAAGGAAAATAAATTACGTGATATTTGCCGAGACCCCCCCTCCCTCCAACGTAAGATTAGATGAGATTTGACTCGACCCCCTCCCCCCCTGATACACCTCACGTAATTTATGGACGCCCCCTAACGAACAGTTTCGCGCAGAGAATCTCCCGCGCACGAGTGTAATAAAAAGTATACTAAATGAGCACAACATAGAAACACGCAAAATTCCAGCACCTTATATTAAATTTCCGCCAATATTATCGTGTCCACCAGGCTCGGTAGCGAGCGAATACCTTTTTGGTGGTGTCGATTTAATCTACGACCTACAACTCATTAAGAAATATCTTAGACTGAGACAGCTTCAAAGCGTATGTTCATAAAGTACATATACACACTTTTGGTGTCAATGTATTTAATTTGTTTGAAAGCTTTTGTTTCATTTAACATACTTTATATGGCACTTTGGGATTCAATTAATTGATTTTTTTGTTTATTTTTGAATATTCGAATTTTTTTGTGATATTTCATGAAACACAAACAATGAAAAGTTTGAATGAACGTTATATTTGTCCTAAAATAAAGATCTCTCTCCTACCTCTACTTCTGACCCTACCTCCGCCTCCGACTCCGGTTCCGACTCCGATAAATCAAATTTAAAAACTCCGACTCCGACTTCGGTTCCGATAAGATCACCTCCGTTACATCCCTGTTCCAAAGGCTGAAACAAGGATTGACTCCGCTGTTGTGATAATAACGTCTAGTCAGTGGAATGTGTTAGCAGAGTGAGTTTTCCCAGATGGTTACCGTCTTGGTTTCTTCAAGTCGAAAGTGAATCGGTTTCTTAGAGGTAAGCACGCTCCAGCGTAGATAGGCGAGATAGCGGTCAAGCGTAAACCTACGTAAAAAAACCTTGGTTGATAACAGGTTTGAGGGCATTTTCACAAAAATGTAAACCTTTATGGATACTTGTCACTTTCCAGATTCGCAGATTTTATTTACATATTTACAAATTTGTTTTACAGTAGTTACGTTTTGAAACAAACATACAGACTAACACCCAACAATTTTGGTACAATTGTAAAACAATTTTAGTGTAAAATTCGGTCACAAAATGGAATGTTCCGGAAAGTGCCAAGAGGGGTTAAACATTTTTGTGAAAACGCCTTTGAAATAATGATTAACGAATAGATAACGCAAATAATTAACAGAGCAGCAAACGAGTAAGTTTGGGCAAACAATAATGAGACTCTGCAAACATTACTTCAAAGTAACTTCCTTGATTAGGATCCTATCTCATCTATATTATTTGTTCGGGGTCGGAGAAACTATCAGTACAAATGCTGTCAAATTTTAAAAACTTCAACATCGATATGGAAATTTTCGATGTGTTGAAAACAAAAGTTAAACTACAGTTCTTAAACTTTCACAATTTTAACTCATATTAGTATACACAATACACGGGACTTAATGATGATATAAATTATTTATTATTTAATTACTTCCATGTTTAGACAGCATTATAACTGATGTTATTACTACATCCTCTTGATTTAATATACGAATGATGATTTAATGTTAATTTAATATACGTTTGCCGAACTATTATTGCGTAGTTCGGTAGCGAGAACTTTTGGGGTCGTGGAGCTCGATCGAATGACTGGTTCTCGCATGAATTAAAATGATATGCATTGATTAAAAGCATAGACTGTACAATAACTATCAACATATTACTGAAAAAAATATTTGCTAAGAACAATCTTGATCAAATGAGCTTACAAACAAGAAAAAGAACGCAACAAAATCGGCCTATTCATTAGCCACGTACTGATTGAGCGAGCAGCCTCGCGATGCTGCCTCGCAAGGCAAATCCTCGGTCGGTCAAGACGTGCCGCGCCCGAGGGAAACGCACGCGCTGCCTCGCCCGAGCGTGCCGCGGCCCGAGCCGAGTGTTGTCGGTTTTTGTCGATGCTCAAAGGTGCCTCACTCTCTACTCAGTACGTTTGCCGCGCTCACTCAAGACGGTAGTGTTTTGCCTCGCTTATTCGTTGCATGTTCGTCAATTATAGCATCACAGACTTCAGGAACTATAACCGATATCCTTTGTTTTGATATACGAAATAGATACTGTAAACTGGTATAAGAATCTCCAGTGGTCCAAAATCTCAACGTCACTAATAATCTTTCCCTAGCGGATATTTTGTGTCCTTCTTGTTTATTTTGGCGTTTATGAGAGAATACACATTGTCAAATTCGATTTTACTCATTCGAATGAATTTTTTTTCTTCATCATCGAAGAACAACTCTCCATCCAATCTGTTCCCGGCCTGTAATCTATTCTTGTGCAAGAGTTTAATCCAAAAATGTTTAGTTTTCTCTTTTATTTTTTTTGCAAGCCTTATAATGATTAAAAAGGCAGTGGTAGCGACAGCTTTCCGAATGTGCGGCCTCATTGTAGTCTCGGGCAAGCTATACGCACGCGCAGTCTCTATTCGACTTCAAGTTAAACTGAGCGTCGATGCTCACGCCTCACGGTGGCTCGGCCTTGCAGCGCGAGGCAGGCTCGGATTCGAAAACTTACAGACCGAGGCCGCCTCGCGCGGCATGCGTACTGCGCCAAATGTCCGAGGCTGCCTCGCGAAGCCGCTCGCATGGTCAGTACGCGGCTATTTAGGAGCTACGGTCCCGTCTACAAATACAAAGACCACGCAACGCGTCAAACTTATAACACCCCTCTATAAAGTTGGAGTTGAAAAATTTACAATACATAAGTCTACGACGTAGGACATACCCCCCACTACGGCTCAGGACAATAAGTTCAAGTAATTTTTTAAGTAAATAAATAATACTGTGCTACCAGGGTGCTTTAGCTCATGGCCAAAATGGGAACTAACGACGCCGCCAAGCCACTAAGGATTGCCAATACCCCATTTTCTAATTCCCCAAAATTTGGAGGAAAACCCAATTTCCCACAAATTCAAGTAAAAAAACTGGAAGAAGAATATAGAAGAAAAGACGGGTATTTGGATGAATCTTTTATAATTCAAGTATGCTCCGAGAGTGAAGAAAGCAGCGACGACGAATGTGATAAGTAAACTGTAAGAGAGTGAAAGCGAAACAAAGAGGGAATATATTTATCATATCTCACGAGCGTGAATAACAACGGCGTTGAAATTAAAATTAAGTTTTGGGAAAAATTTGCCCCTTGGATCGGTATGTCTTTATGGAAAAGGCTTTAAATTAGTTGTTAAATACGAGCTCGTATTTAAAAATGGAGTATGAGAATTTAAGTGAAGTTAAGTAATTATTTTGGAAGTTTATAAGCGTCTGTTAAGCAAAATGGCTGACGCAAAGTGTCTGGGAATATTGGGGCCATTGGGGAGTATTTTTGAGGATATTGCCTATATCACACGTGAAAATCAGTTATTAGAAAATATGCGTGAAGTAATGTTTTTATGTACCTTCATTACCCTATATCTCAAAATTGGCCGTCTAAGTCTTAGTACGTACGAACTACTCAATCGTCTACATTTCGTTCATCAGAAAATACATATGTGACGTCTGCCGGCTCTGGGATCTTGGACTACTACATTATATTGCTTAATATTGGCTCAAAGATTCTAAAATAATTGATATAATTACTATATAAATACTATTATTTTATAAGAAAAAAAATTGGTACATTTTATGGTTTCAGGCAGAGATTTTATTTATAAAAGAAAGATATTGCTTTTGTGTTATTCATTAGAAGTTGCTTCAATATACTTCGTTCAATATTAGCATTGAAGCAATATTGTGCAGAGTTTATTCTTATTTTTACCGTCCCTTTGTTTTGCCTCTCGAATACTTTCAACTATCTACTGGTTGGCTAGAACAGATTGCTCTCAGCCAAAAGGCCGACACTGGTATATGAGTTGGTACAGGACTAGTCCATAAATATTTCATTTTGATATGAACTCTGTTAATTTGTGTCATAATAAAGAGTTTTCTAGCCATATATATAGCAAATTTTGAAGATTTTTTTAAAGCGCTCTCCTTTGAGTATTAGCATCCTACGATACAAAAAATTTTGTATTCTATTGTACATTTACTGTACAGCAGTTCTCCATTATCTATTCGAACAGAAAAACAATTCTCAGAATGATGTCTAATCCGCTGAACATCACTTTTAAGAGCTTTCTTTTCATTTATTAGTCGTAATTTCGCGAATTTAGGTATCAATTGACAGTCCCCCTCAACTTGATCGAATGAACGGTTCGTCATTTTTCAAGAATACTCGATAAATAACAGGTCATTTGTGAAGACCAAGTTACAGCTGACAGAAGTATCAAATGGATGCTTCAAAAGGTTCATTACACAGGGTGTCCGATTGTTTTAATTAATTTTGTTATTTTCTAAAATACGACGAACTTAGCTAGCTTCATTATTATTTGAGATATCTTTTTGTTTATTTATTTTTCTTTTTTGTTGTGAACAATAAAGTGTTTCTATCTATCTATCTATCTAGCAAGAGAGAGAGAGATATAGTTTCGTAGTCTTGACCAAGATCGTATTGGAGATATTATACTTCGTTTTTTTTGCAAAACAAGGGTTATTATATCACAGTAATTATTATGCGTCGCCTTCACTAATAACTATACCCATAAAATAAACTCTTTTTGTACAAAAAATTAAACCGACTTCGACACCACAAATAGGCACTCAAAAGCGAAAATAAGTTAATATAATTACTATATAAGCGCTACTCACTCATCTATTTGAAGGCGGTGCCGGTCAAGTCAAAATGCTCGTAGATGGATACTATTATATTATGTACTTAACAAGTAGGCATACATAAGTAGTATACTACTTGTAACACTTGGCTAGCACCGACTTCAAATAAATGAGTGATTAGCGCTTATATAGTAATTATATTTATTAACTTGATTTTCGCTTTTGAGTGCCTATTTGTGGTGTCGAAGTGGGTTTAATTTTTGTATAAAAAGTGTTTATTTCACCTATTTAGAACAAAACAAGTTTTCAACAATGCATTTACACGATTTCGTGTTGACAGAATCGAGTTTCGTAACTTTTGTGAAATCGACAACCATGTCATCCAGGCAAAATTGTAAGCAAATTTTAGTTTTTGTTCATATTTCACAAACCAGTGTGCAAATTTCGATAAAATTTATACGGAACCATTCGGCAAGCATACCCATCCGAACACAAAAATAAATTTTGAAATTGGTTTGGGCGTTCTCGAGAAATCAGGTAAAATATATATTTAAAAAAAACATGGTGGTCGAATTGATAACCTCCTCATTTTTGGAAGTCGGTTAAAAACTCTGAGTGAGTTTCTTTCACTTCAAAAACTGTATTTCTGTACATTTGCTAGCGTCAAGGACAATGACAACAGAGATTTTTACACGAAGTTTGATTTATAAAGACACCTATACGAGTAGCAGTTGTCTTCAGGTAGCCTCTACGTAAAGCATATCCTTTAGGGACATGAAGTTAACGAATACGCCAATATTTGTACTTTACTGTTTTCAAACACTCTGTACATGCTGTGAGGATGAAAGGCGACTGTTTTATTGAAGTTGGAATGGGTTTCGCTCGAGTCTGTCGTTGGCTCGAGTGGCAATGAGCGATAAACTTCCTCAGACGCTTAGCAGTCCGTCGTGACACTCTCAACTTTTATGGGCTCTCGCGGGTACGAATAGTAATTAAGCTGGTGTATGAGAATCATAAGCAAGCTTGATTTATGCAGTCTCTATAGAGAACGCTGAAACTTTTCCTTGTGTTGAAAGGGGAGGGGATAGATTTGACAATTCTTTATTTATCTGTGAAGACTAAACAATTGAAATACATACATGTTTTTTTGTTTTTTTTTCGGAACGAAGTTCCTTATAGTTCCGATGGTCCGAGCGAAAACATTGCCTACTAAACCGGAACACAGTAAAATTTGCCCATTACTGCTTGGCGACAGAATGACATGCTAAGTTGTGATACGTGCCCTAGGCGGACTTTTCAAAGAGTCGTACTACAATACAACGCTTTTACAAAATAATTGCCTTCTACCCTACTTCGCATACAAGTGTAATTAAATAGATATTAATGATGTTATCTTTCATTACATTATCAACTTCAAAAATCACGAAACAATGAATTATATCTTATCACTGCAAAATATACATATGAAAACGTAGTAAGTACATTACCTGCATAAACACATAAACTGCTTTATATCCCGTTAAAGTTAATGGTTGCTTAGCCGCGGGTAATACCGCGAAACGCAGCTAATGCTATATTAATATTTCTATTTCTTTGAGTCCCAATAAACAGTTTTCTACATCTATAAATATATGTGCGTATTAACAAAGTCACAAATAACCATGTTCGTACACGATTAAATAGGAAATTCCCATACCTATTGAACGATATTCCTTTAATATGCTTCCTGAAAGAGATTGCTCTCGATTTGTTTGTGTTACAAGGCAGAGTTTTATATCTAGTCAAGATTCCGGGACATGGGATTATGTTTTTAGGAATGGAATTTAAATATATTTTTTAGGTGCGGTACCTTTGCGATTACATGTTTGAAGGGATTCAAACTCAAAACTAATTTACACCTATGCTTACACTCCATTAGGACGGAACTTTGATAATCCTTTGATAATGATTTAGTTTTTTTGATTTTGACAAACAGTAAAAACCACAGTAAATCTAGACGCTTCTCTGCGTGTTTAGTGCTTATTAGTTATTTATGTGTATAATACCCCGTTTACATGATTCCAGTCCAGCGACCAAATCCAGCGCTGGATTGCGTACTGGAATAATGGAAACCGGTACTGGAAAGCATCAATCCAGTGCCAATACATTCCAGTGCCGGTTTACATTATTCCAGTAAGCAATCCAGCGTTGGATTCGGTCGCTGGACTGGAATCATGTAAACAGGGTATACTGTATAATCTCAGTACAGTTGCCGGAAGGAATAACTAACTATCGTTGATTTATCAAAACATCATCACTTTAAAACAATTTCAATGCAGCTGTATGATTCTCGAGATATTCTTGCAAATGATAGCCTTCGTAACACGCAAACAAGTAAATAAATCCTCAGAAACAGGAGATTTTACACAAAACTCGGCGAGAGTTTTGTGTAAAATCCCTTTTTTGTTTTTATTCTTTTGGTTTTGCCTCAAAGTTTCCACACGCTTTCCAAATTAAACGCAACAATTCCCATTATGTAGATAACGGTTGCAAATTCTGAATTTAAACTAAATAATGAATCCTAAACTTCTCCTTTTGCCCTACGGTACAGCCATCTATCAAAGTCTGAACATTAATTGCATTTAGAGGGAGGAAACCCCTTTTATCTCGTCTAATAATGTTATCATAGATCGCTCTGTTAGCAATTATGTACGTCGAATATACGAGTACAGTAATGTAATTTAATTCGTAGGTATTTAATGGCTTAATGAGAGTAATGTATAGATGTGATGTGATAGTGAAAAAGTAGATTTGTGTCAAAAAAGGCGTGATATGAACTGTATTAAATTTACTAATTATGAAAAAAATTTGAGGTACTGAATTGTGAATTCGACTGTGATTGTTGCGTTAGAAATATTTTGTGGGTGTGTTCTGGAAGCGATTTTGATTGTTATTTTGTACCACAGATAATATTCATGTAGTTCCGTTAAAAAATGAAATAACTTAAGTATCTCTGTCATTTATAGATCGACTTAGAAAATAGAAAATCCTATTTACAAACAGTTAAATCTATATTTATAAAAATCAATGCCACTTTTCGTTGTTATTAAACTCCTAAACGGTTGGACCGATTTGAATGATTTTTTTTGTATACGTTTGGGTAGGGCCCTGGAAGGTTTAGATTCACAAATCAGCCCGGCAGATGGCGCTGCAGTTGATATCTAGGTTATTATTCGAGCGAAGCCGGAGCGGGCCGCTAGTATATTATAGTTATAAACAAATATGTTGTTGTTGAAAAACTAAACAAACGCTATCAATTTGAAAATCCCACCAGTCAACTGATTTCAATTCCCACCACTAAAACTTTGACTTGTTGAGTCCAAAGCTAAATTAGTTGTCAAAAAACTAGGTGTCCTCTCAAAGGTGCGAAGGTACTTTAAATCTGAACAAATGCTCACGCTATATTTATATCAAGCACAGATTCGCTCTCGTATAGCGTACTGTTCTTACCTTTGGGATGGATCTGCTGAGTATCAGTTTGAGGGTCTGGAATCGATCGAGAGACGCGCCAAAAGGCTCATAGGCTTACAACACTCTTGTGCGAAAAAGATTCCATAATCTTAAACATCGCCGCAAAATTGCTACCTTATCAGTTTTTTAACGGATACACTTCGGAGAGTGTGCAACTGATCTGCATGATCTAATACCACCTTGATTCTTTTTTCGATCCGACTGCCCGTATCTCGACAAAGCGACATCGCTACATGGTTGATGTTCCAAAGACACGAACTAAGAGATTTGACTCTACTTTTGTGATAAGAACGTCTGGCTGTGGAAAGCGTTGCCTGAGTGGGTTTCCCGATTATAACTGTCTAAGTGTCTTTCCACCGAGAGTGAATTGGTTTCTTCTAAGTAAAAACGCTCCACCGTAGACCGCATCGTCGCTTAACATCGGGTAAGATGAAATGTAAATCTATAAAAGAATTTTATTTTTTATATTTAATAAAAAATCTTTATTAGAAATATTCTCATTATTTATTAAAAAAGACTAACAGGTCCTCGCCGTGTTACCCGCGTAGTTCCTGCTCTCGTCATTCCCGTTATTTTTCGGGATAAAAATAGTATGTTCCAAATTTCACCCCGATCCGTTAGGACGTTATGACGTGATTGATCAACAAACATCCAAACAATGACATTTATATTATTAGTAGGACTACATAGTTATTTAAAATTATCCCAATTTTTATAAATTGAATACATTATGAAGTTGTTATCCTTGCAAAACATATCGAAATGCGGAACATACTGAAAGCTTGACTAAAGACTTTTAAAAGATAAAAGGAAAATTGTTTCCGTAGCTTTGGCACACTTCTAAATATAATATTTTTTCATTTCCTTTCCTTTTGAGTAAGACGTTACATAAATTAATAATTATAAATGATCTTGCTTCAATAAATATCCTACCTACGAGTAATACTACATTACCACAGAATAAATATTAGTACAAACATTACTAGGCAAACTGCACTACACTACATACCTACTTTTCGTAATCATCGACATATATGTACTCTCAAAAGATGGGTTTTACCCAAGGATATCGGTGGTTTTACCTAAGATGTGATTCAGCTGTTGTTACGAGTACATGGATTTATGTTCTGGCGGGGGGTAGGGGGTGCCGAAAAAATGTGTGGGTGGATTGTGCGAAAGAACATAATATGAAGATGTTTGCCCAGATTTGACGAGTGATAGAAATCCATAGAGGAATCGGACTTGTATCTACCAACCCCACGCAAAGTGGGATAACGGTAGTTGAATGATTGATGATAAATGTACGCCTATGCATAAATAAAGGTTAGCTTGTTTCTAGAAACCGATGTGAATTCGTTAGGAGTGGGAAGTAATTTGTAGATTTACTATGAATCAGATCAAGTGGGCTGATGATATCGTAGGATATCAACTTGAGTGGGCCGTTACGGCTGAACAGAGTGATGAACTTGACAGAGTTGCACTGTTTAGGCGGAACGTTCACTTGTCCACTATAGAAACACGTTATCTGCCTAGTTTCGCCTATAACCGTTTATTGTGGGAGAAGAATATTGAAATTGAGTATTGAATGTACAGAAATGACCTATAGCATTTTAATTATCTTTTCATGGTATCGAGTGACGGGAGGAACAAGACGTGCGACTGATGATAAGAAACACGACTGTTTATTGCACAGTACCATGTTGTTATTGTTCAAATAGCTCGCATCTGAACCACACTTTCCCCGCATGGTGGACTATAGCTTTAATCTCTTTTTGCCCCTGAGTCATAACACTAGGAAAGTAAAAATAAAACGGGCTATTTGTGCATTTTGCAAACTTGACAATAACATCATCAGTAGATTTTCTTGCCATCACTTCCCACTTTTGCGTGGTGTCGTATTAGTGTCAGGTACTTGGTAGTTTTTGTTACCAAATGTGTAGATTAAGATTAGACAGTAGAGAGAACACAAAATTGAATTTCACCCGAAGTATTTTATCCGTCCATACGTCCCACATTTTTTCTTTGGCATCATATATTTATGGCAGTACTAAGAATAAAAATGTAAATAGATACTACTGTCTAAATCAAACAAGAAAATCCAAGGGAATCTTCAACGTTACGTATTGTGCAAGTACGTATAATTCGTTGGTTAGTAGGGCCCTGCGTCTTCTGCTTTAGTCCAATGTTATGTAGACAGAAGAGGGCAGCTTGTTCCTTAGGTAGGTACCTTTGTAATAGAGAAACGTAGAAAAACAGGAAAATATGTATTTAATGTCCTCAACAATAAGTATTGGCTGACAATGGCTCTCGATGGATACTATTGGAGGGAGGGAAGACAGGCCTTGGCTCAATACTGGGACAAGATAATAAATAAGTATTACAACAATTCACACACAACAGCATCTGATCCCAAACTAAGCAAAGCTTGTGCTATGGCGGCCAGATAGCTGATACAATTCTTAAATAGTTTTAAATACGTACTTATTATACATAGAAACACACATAGGATAAGAATATCGTCTGATACATAGAACTGAAGAAACGATCGTATTTATCAAATAAATGTTTATCCTGGGTCCTAGGAATTCAACGCTTAATTACAATTAAAATTACAAGATCATGCTTGATATCGGTTTAAGGTTTAACAATCCGTATTCTACTTATAAATTTCCTTGGTTTTACGAGTACCTACCCAACACAACATCGCAACCTTGTCCCCATACTTGATGAGGAAAGTTCCATCTCCCAATTGCAATGAATGTGGGGTTCTCGAGGACATTATGCACTTATTGATGGAGTGTGTTCGGAACGATAGTTTCAGAAGACTGTGTTTTGAAAGAGGTAGTATCCGAGATATTGGATACTGTAATGCGATACTAGCCAGTCCTGAATCCAATGACGCAATTATGTTGTATAAACTCATAAATTTAAGCCTAAGAAACAATTGTTAATAATTTAAGTTCATCTGTATTTGTTGGCTTACAGGGCGATATGGTCGCTCAACGACAAAGCCCTTTAAATAAATTAAAAAAAAAAAACCTTGTCCCTGTTTTAAAATAACAATAGGATAAAAGTACATTCCCGTTTCCTAATGATGATACCGGAAAGTCTCCTTTGCGGATCATGCATGAGGGAGCCAAACAATGTATAGCGACTGTACAGCGAGATATTTAGAGACCCACATGAATACCCACAGCTTCTTAAAGCAATGTTTACACGCACGATTTTGGCGTTATCGTTTTTTTTTTCGATGTTAAAACGTCGGGTGTTATAAATTGGACGTATTTCTCTAGGTTAGGGTGCATGTGTGTCTGTGTTCTCGAACAGATTATAGGTCTATCTGTTTAATTTTTTTTGAAAGATAATTTAGTCAGGAGTGTTTTGAGCTACGTTTTATCAAAATCAGCTCAGCCGTTTTATAGGTATCAGCTCTTTTGTTAGTTACATGAGAAATTTTAGACGCATAATGACGCTTTATTTGGAAACATAAGTACAAACTAAAATTTAAAACAATTACGATTGTTTTTTAGGATTCCGTAAAACGAAAAACGGAACCGTTATAGATTCGTCATGTCTGTCTGTCTGTCTGTCTGTCCGTCCGTATGTCACAGCCACTTTTTGCCGAAACTATGAGAACTACACTGTTGAAACTTGGTAAGTAGATGTATTCTGTAAACCACATTAAGATTTGAACAGAAAAAATAAAAAAAAAAAAAAATTAGGTTTGCCCCCCATACTGAGAACTAAAACTCAAAACAATTTTTTTCATCAAACCTACACGTGTGGGGTGTCTATCGATAGGTCTTCAAAAATGATGTTGAGGTTTGTAAAATCATTTTCGTCTACACTGAATAATTTGCGCGAGAGACACTTCCAAAGTGGTAAAATGTGTGCCCCCCCCCCCCCTCTAACTTCTAAAGTAAGAGAATGAAAAATCAAAAAAATATATATGATGTACATTACCATGTAAACTGCCAACGAAAATTAGTTTGAACTTGATCTGATGAGTAGTTTTTTTTAGTACGTCATAAATACACTATTATTGAAACTTCGATCAAAGTTACAACGAACTACAAGAACTATGTGTACTATGTATATTTTATTATGTTACTTGCTGCAACGGAACCCTTCATGGGTGAGTCCAACTCGCACTTGGCCACTTTATTTAATCTTCTTATATATAAAATTCTCGTGTCACAGTGTTTGTTTCCTTACTCCTCCGAAACGGCTTTACTGATTTTAACCAAATTTTATATGCATATTCTGTAGGTATGAGAATCGGCTACTAGCTAATTTTCATACCCCTAAGTGACAAGGGTTGCTCACTAAGGCAAAACAACGTTTGCGGGGTCAACTAGTTTAATCTATAAGTAGGTACTCTAGGTACTTGTAAAGGCCGATTTAACATCAGACGAGCGAATGCTCATTCTAATCCCACTGTATCAAATTCATTTGGTGTAAACAAACGTAAAACATTCTTTCGTTGTTTTGTTTGCGTTCGCAAAGATTCTATGGAATATTTAATATGGAAAACGCTAAGAACGATCTTTCGTTTACACTAAAAGATCGAGAAAGAATGCTCTTGTTCCAGCTCTAGCTCTATGTTCGTTCAGTTTAAATCGGCCTTAAGATAATGATATTCCAAACGGGTTACGCATGACACTCGTAGTAATCTGCAAGAGCTTACTTCTATAAACATTTTCAGGCAAACTCTAAAATCGAAGAAAATAACCAACTCTTCTGTAGCTATACAGATACTATGTACGTAGTAAGTAGACATAGAGAAGTACCTATCTAGTACCTGTTAGACTTGGCTGGCACCGACTTCAAATAGATGAGTGAGTAGCGCTTATAATGATTAAATTAACTTATTTTTCGCTTGTGAGTGCCTATTTGTGGTTTTGAAGTCGGTTTAATTTTTTGTAGAAAATAGCCGAAACGTCATCCAGACAAAATTGCAGCAAATTTTTAGTTTTTTCTTCATATTTCATAAACCACCTGGCCGATTTCGATAAAATTTATATGGGATCATTCGAAAAACATAAGCAGCCGAACAAAAAAATAAATGTTGAAATCGGTTCGGGCATTCCCGAGAAATCAGGTAACATACATAAAAAAAAATATGGTGGTCGGATTGATAACCGCCTCCTTTTTGGAAGTCGTTTAAAAATAAACGGACTTAATAACGATTCTCTTCTTTTACGGACCCTGAAAATAGGATTTATGTCGATGTTAAAATTTGAGTTCGGATACCCATAGAAGTCGTACCAAAAACGGTAGTTCGATGTGTCGGCCCTTGCTTAGAAAATGTTATGTTAACTCATGATCATGTTGCATAAAACTTCATCGGAATCATCATCAGCCTGTATTCGCTCACTGCTGGACATAAACTTCTCTCATAATACGCCACTTAACCCGAAAACTCCACCGGAATACCTAGATATTATTTCAACAAAAAATAACGTTGAATAGCACCTATATAGTCAATAGTATTCTTTGAAAGTAAAACTTTTTGTACGTTCACAATAAAATACACCAACCAGAAATATTTTCTCGAAATATTCACTCGTGCAGACGGCCATTAAGTCCTTGAGTTAACCAAACAAAGTCCCTTTTATAATCCTAACATAAAAATGAGGGAATTATTTGAACAAGCTCTGACGTCATTATGAACATGAATAGCCTGAAGCGTATAACCCAAAATAACCTTTTTTTATGTCTCTAGTGCTGGGAAGCCGTGGCGTCTTCAAGTTCTTGGAAAACAAGATTATTATTTACATTACATTATTAATACATAATATTAGACCCAATCATCTAGTGTTATTTAGTTTAAATGTTTTGATGTTCGGATGTTTGTTCAATCACATAAGAATAGTTGAATGTACTTAGGTATACGTGAGATTAATTATAGGCTATAATAGCTCATAAGCTTTTTATCTCAGTAAATATAGTTCTTGGGACTTACTCTACTTTAGTACTTGATTTTACGTAGACAAAGTCGTTGCCTACGACTTTTTTTTTAAACGAAGGAATGTATAGCAGGAGGCCTCTACTATCCACGTGAATTTCGGGCTATCGCAGAAGAGGATATTGCCTACTAACCTATACTCACCAACTATCCTTACAAACATTCGTAGAATATGCTTGAAAACAAACATACCGAACCATACCTGACGCGATTAGTAAGCGATATTTTGTTCCATTTTGTACATGTCGGTTAAACCAAATTTATATTTTTAGTAGTGCTTAATTACTTTTCAGAAGAGACCACCACAGTTCAGCGCTAGAATCACCTCTCAAATCCTTTAATTTACATTTACTACCCTTAAATCCTACACATCATTTCACAAACTGCACTCCATCTCTTCTTGACTTGATATTAGTTTCATCCCCAAATAACGTCGCTAAGCATGGTCAATTTTCTGCTGACAATTTTTCGTACCATGATTTGTTTTTTTTCATCTTATAAAATCCGTCCTCCAAAAACCAAACCTCAAATCCTTGTGCAGCGCAATTTTAGTGGTATGGACAACGAAGCTCTTATTGAAGATGCAAAAAATCTTGATTGGTGTCCTGTTATTAATGCTTTTTAGGGTTCCGTAAAACGTAAAAACGGAACCCTTATAGATTCGTCATGTCTGTCTGTCTGTCTGTCTGTCTGTCTGTCTGTCTGTCCGTCCGTATGTCACAGCCACTTTTTGCCGAAACTATGAGAACTACACTGTTGAAACTTGGTAGGTATATGTATTCTGTAAACCGCATTAAGATTTAAATAATAAAATTTAAAAAAAAGCAAAATTAGGGTTGCCCCCCATACTGAGAACTGAAACTCAAAAAATTTTTTTTCATCATACCTACACGTGTGGGGTGTCTATCGATAGGTCTTCAAAAATGATATTGAGGTTTCTAAAATCATTTTCGTCTACACTGAATAACTTGCGCAAGAGACACTTCCAAAGTGGTAAAATGTGTGCCCCCCCCCCCTCTAACTTCTAAAGTAAGAGAATGAAAAATCTAAAAAAAATATATGATGTACATTACCATGTAAACTACCAACGAAAATTAGTTTGAACTCGATCTGATGAGTAGTTTTTTTTTAGTACGTCATAAATACACTATTATTGAAACTTCGATCAAAGTGACAAGGAACTACAAGAACTATGTGTACTATGTATATTATGTTACTTGCTGCAACGGAACCCTTCATGGGTGAGTCCAACTCGCACTTGACCACTTTATTTTAATTTTATTTTTATTTAAATTTTATAGCTCCACAGACTCCGGGGTCCGTGACCTTTGTCAATCGTTTTCTTTTTATTACATAAATCTTGGATTGGAGAAGAAAAGGAAATAGGGGAGAGTAGGGAGTAGTAGGAGAGTAGCAGAGTAAGTAGGAACATTTTCTTGCTAATTCTAGGACCATTTTATTTTCTGAGTCGCCTCCTCCCGGCTCAGCGCCTCACGACTGCATTTCTATCCTTGATGGCCATCTGCATATTGAACTCTCGGATGGTCTTCAGTGTTGCAGACAACGCTCGCCGCACGAACCGACCGATGGCGTCGTCGGTGTCGTCAGCGTAGTATATGAAGGTCCCCGTGTGCCATGAGATTGCGACGACCGCATGAGGCACGCTCTCGTGCAGCTTCGTGTTTGCCTTAGTTTTTATTGCGATTACCGACTCGTATGTTAGTCCCTGAGCTTCATGGATGGTAAGGATGCGTGACCCGGTGCCTGAACCATAACCCTGGTTTGTCAGGGTCTCATTCTCCTCTTGAGTGTGAACTAAAAAGAGGGTGTTTGGTTGGGTGTTGGGTATTTGCGCTCCCTTATACCTTCTCTGCTCTAGGGACTTTACACGAGGCGCCGAGGAGTACATACCCGAGTATATTTCCCTCAGCGCATATGCGACGTCCATTGGGTTCCGATGTGTGCAGAGCAACTCCTGGCTGATCTTTGTTACCAGGTTAGGGCGGTGATACCTCATTTCGAAGAGATTTTCCCTATCGATATAAGGCAATTGATTGACATCTCCGATGTGGACAATTTCGCCAGCACCAGACAGGCGTGAGACCATTACAATGGCTTCGAAATGGTTCATGAGGGCTTCATCCACCATGAGGCGACTGAAACTCTCTTTTCCGAATCCATTTATGAGAGCAGAAGCCATAGTTCGCACCCTGGTTTTGACCAGGTTTCCAATGCGGTGCGATAGCTTTTCTCTTAGATCTTTTGCTGCCTCAGTTGTTGTGGTGATGATAGCGTCTTTGTCCACGTCGAAGTGTCTAATAACCCATGTTGTCTTTCCACATCCCGGAACACCATTGACCCATTGTATTCTTGGTACCTCCCAATTTTCCCAAGCCGCTGTGACACTTGAGTTCCCTTCGATAATTTTGGCCATCTCTAGGATCTTGTCGTCCAACATAATTTTGGTGCATCGGGCGGTAACTACAATAGGGTCGTTTGGCGGTGTCGCATTTACAGGCATTCCCGCGCGCTCTGTCTCTTTCTCGTTTAGTGTCACGAAGCCATATTCTGCACTGTAGGCTGCCATATACTGTCCTGTCATGGTTCCCTTGATGACCCGGGAAGTAACATTGTTGTAAATGGCTGCTTCGGCCTCCTCGAGGTTTGCCTTTAATAGGCTTTCAATTCCCAGCCTATAGAACTGCATGATGTTTTCGCAGGTCTTGAGGTTGACTTGTCTTGTCGCTCTCAGTGTGGCTGTGAATTCGATAAAGGCGTTACGTGCATGACTCCGCAGCTCCGAGGCCGTGACATAACGGGGCGGTTCCACCAGTCCCATGTCGGCTCTGGTTCAGCTAATTAGTTGCTGTGAAGCTGCTTTGAGGGTCTTTGACGTCAAGGGGTTTGATGAAGGGGATGAGATTCGGAGTACGCTCCTTGCTGCTGCGTTAAAGGCCGCCACGAAAGTCGTGTTGGTTCCTCGGCTGCTGCTTTGATTGGCTGCGGCTTTTTCCGCCGCCGCTCTCTGCTGTGCTCTTTCGGAGCCGGTTTGGGCGGTCGAACTTGGAACAGGATGTCCCCAGCTATCAGTTGCATTAGTTAGGTCGTGTGAAGGGACTCTGAGGAAGCTCAGATTTTCTCCTCTATCTTCGTATACGACAACCTCGTGATGTTTAGAGGCCTCAATGCAACCCAGCCGGTCTGCGACCCTCGCTCTTGAGTATTTAATCGCCATCGCATCTACGCTTATCACCCGGGGTGTGTCATCCGCATTTCTGCTCAGATGTGCGAGCTCATTCGGTAGACCAACAGATTGCCATCTTTAATACTTTGATTATTGATCTTTATGATGTGCATGCTCCAATGCGTGCCATTAAAATTAAGCATCTACCAGCACCATGGCTCACTGAAGATATTCAGGTTTTGATGCATATTCTTATGTCTTAGCAGGAGCTAAGACTAAATACAAGTTGCGTTGCTCTGAATACAATCAAACAAAATATGTCCAGGCCCGTAATCGCTGCAATAAGGCGTGTAGGAATGCAATACGCCGCCATATTCATGCATCTGTAGATAATGACAACCCGGCGAAAGTCTGGAAATTTCTCAGGTCTGTGGGAATTGGCAAATCACGTTCTAATCTCACCTCTAAATTTACTGACCTTAATGCACTTAATCAACATTTCACTTCTGCTTCAGCTATGTCTGATGCAGTTAAAGACACAACACTTAGTTATCTTGTTGCCATTCCCAAACCTCAGTTTCCTTCTTTTGAATTTAACCGATTCACCGAGAGTGATGTTAAGAAGAGCTTTATGTCTATGCTGTAAGCTGTATCTCTTCCATCGCGGTAGGAAGTGACAATATAAGTCGGAACATGTTATTGCCTATCCTTGATATTATCCTTCCTGTCTTATGTTCCATTTTTAACAATTCAGTTGGAAGTAAAGTTTTCCCTTCAATCTGGAAAGACGCCCATATTTTGCCACTGCCCAAAAAGTCAAACCCTAAATCCTTTTCAGAATTTTGACCTATTTCTATCCTACCTTTCCTTTCCAAAATCCTAGAGCGTCTTGTCCATAAACAGCTCAATGAATTCCTCAATAGACAAGATCTCTTTAATCATTTCCAATATGGTTTCCGACCTGGGCATAGCACTGTGTCTGCACTTGTTAAAGTCACTGACGATATTCGCTTGGGGATGGATGACGGCAAGCTTACTGTTCTAACTCTGTTAGACTTCAGTAATGCTTTTAACGCCGTCAATTTCGATATTTTACTAGCAGTATTAAGCTCAATTAACATATCTCCACCGGTAATCGAATGGGTTCGTAGTTACCTACAAGGACGCCGGCAACGGATTCGCCTAGAAGATACCTTCTCTTCTTGGTGTAATACAACAGCTGGTGTCCCTCAAGGTAGTGTCTTATCTCCTCTTCTTTTTGCTATTTTCATAAATGCTATTTCTAAATATATTACTTCTTCCTACCACCTTTATGCAGACGATCTTCAAATTTATACTCAAGCCCCATTTCATGAACTTGCAGTAGCCATATCTAAAACTAACGCTGATTTATTTTTAATTCTCAATGGAGCAAATCTTTTGGCTTGGATGTAAATCCTTCAAAATCTCAGGCTATTGTAATAGGTCGTTCTTGTTGGGTTTCTAGAATAGACTGGTCTACCATGCCTGATATTATTTTCAATGGGATTGTAATACCTTTTAGTGACAGTTCTTGGGACAGTCACATTAAATCTATCAGCAGTAAGCTCTTTGCATCAGGTGCCTCACTTAGGCGTCTACGAAACTTTTTACCCACTGCCACTAAAATTGCACTAGCGCAGTCTCTCCTACTCCCCATCTTGGACGATGCTGACGTTTGTTTTCTTGATCTGAGAGAGGACCAGCTTGATAAACTTGAGCGCCTTCAAAACTACTGCATTAGGTTTATATTTGGGTTACGAAAATTTGATCACATTTCTCAATTTCGCGCTAAACTCAAATGGTTACCGATTCGCTTACGTCGTAATGCTCATATTCTTTCCCTTCTGTACATGTGTCTTATTTAATCCATGCACACCGCGTTACCTTAAAGAGCGGTTTACATTACTGCAGGATTGCCATTCTCGTCCTCTTAGGTCAAAAACCAACCTGACCCTAATGTCCCCTTCTGCACGCTCTGAAACATTTTATGGCAATGTCCTGAATGACAATGACATGTCAATGACATGTCCTTTGCCTTTCAGGCTGTTCAACTGTGGAACGATCTGCCAGTTTGTATCCGAAAGCTGCTGGTCACTTTGTCATCTATGTAACTAGGTAAATTTATTTACCTTGTCAGTATATTTATGTATGTAAGTATATGATTAGTTTATTTATTAGTGTATTTAGTTTTTTTTGTGTAGTTTTATGTATTCGTATGTAGTACTTTTAGAATGTATGTCTATCCCATAGTCTTAATATTTAAATAGTAATTGTTGCGCACCACGCTTTAAGTTTTAAAATACTTCTGTCCATCCCAAGGTTGCCTGGAAGAAATCGCTTTTAGCGATAAGGCCGCCCGTTGTATCACTAGTCTTACTGTTTTTCAAAATTGTATGTGTCCTATTTTGTGTGAACAATAAAGAATTTTCATTCATTCATTCATTCATACTCGTATGTATATTTTTGTGTGTGACTATTGACACGGTTAGTAAAAAACAACTGTAGCTAAAATGTACTCTATGGCATAAAAGTAGCACAAAGTGGCTTTTCTTAGATACATAATACTCCACGATGCTGTGGCCTCTTTTCTAAGACATCTTTTTCCGGACCGGAAATTCGATGGGCCTAGTGAGAAAAGGGGACATATCCTTGAGGCATGTCATCTGCAGCTTCAGCTTATTATTATTATTATTAATGGAAGTCTATTAAAACACACTAAAATCAACTTAATTAAAAATAAAAACTTTTTTGTTGGTTTGGCAAAGATAAAATAAATATTGATCACATTTTTTTCTTCTCAGCACCAGTTAGCCCTAAGCCAAGCAAAACATATTCTCCTACTTTTCGAGGTGTATCCGTGCCCGTTTTCTGACCATCTTGAGATTGTAGGCGTTACTTTGACATATACGCTCAACTTTAGCTCGTATATCGAGTCTAAGGCTAAATTAGCTGCCAAAAACTGTGTGTCCTCTCGAAGGTGCGAAGGTACTTCAAGTCCGATTTTTTTTATGGTATAGGTAGAGCTATGGAAGCGACGAGACGAGCAGGACATGTGCCTGATGGTAGGCAACATCATCAGCCTATCGCAGTCCACTGCTGGACGTAGGCCTCTCCTAAAGAACGCCAAATGGCTCGATTTTGCGCTTTTTGGATCCAATTTCTGCCAGCAATCTTCCGCAGGTCGTCCCTCCACCTAGCCTGAGGCCGCCCTACGCTACGTTTGCCTAAGCGCGGTCTCCACTCTAGAACTCGTCTGCTCCAGCGATGGTCGGTTCTACGAGCGATGTGACCAGCCCACTGCCACTTAAGTGCTCTGAGAGCTATGTCGATAACCTTGGTTCTTTGTCGGATCACCTCATTACGGATCATATCCTTCAAAGAGACTCCGAGCATAGCCCTCTCCATTGCTCGCTGAGCAACCTTCAGTTTATGGACTAGTCCCACCGTGAGTGTCCACGTTTCGGCACCGTAGGTCATTACGGGTAGGACGCACTGATTAAAGACCTTTGTCTTCAGGCACTGCGGAATAGACGACGTGAAGATTCGACGAAGTTTACCGAATGCTCCCCAACCCAGCTGAATTCTTCGATTGACTTCTCCCTCGAAATTGTTTTTCCCCATTTGCAACTGCTGTCCGAGGTAGACATACTTTTGAACAATTTCGAGGGTTTGTCCGCTCACAGTTATTGGTCCCGGGGTAACCAGTCTATTGAACATGACTTTAGTTTTGTCGATGTTCATCCCGAGACCAATACGCTTTGAAGAATCAGCTAGGTCGGTAAGCATTCGTTGCAAGTCTTGCAGTGACTCCGCTATTAGGACTATGTCATCAGCGAATCGGAGGTGTGAGAGGTACTCGCCGTTAACGTTGGTGCCTAGTCCTTTCCAGTCCAGTGCCTTAAACATATCTTCCAAGGCACAGTTTGGGGGAGATAACGTCCCCCTGTCTCACTCCTCGGCAGAGCCTGATATGCTTAGACGACTGATTCTGTACTTGGACTGACATTGTCGCGGCGTCATACAGATCTCTCAGCACCTCGATGTAACGATAGTCTACTTGGCATCGCTGCAAAGACTCCAGAACAGCCCAGGTCTCAACGGAGTCAAAAGCCTTCTCATAGTCCACAAATGCAAGACACAGGGGCTGGTTATACTCTTCGGACTTCTGTATAACTTGCCGCACCGTGTGAATGTGGTCTATGGTGCCAAATCCTCCTCGAAACCCAGCCTGCTCCGGTGGCTGAAACTCATCAAATCTTCTGGCGAGACGGTTCGTGATTACTCTCGAAAACAGCTTATACACGTGGCTCAGGAGTGAGATAGGTCGATGGTAGGCAACATGCCTGCCACATAACAGCACAGTGACACGCAACTATTGGAACATGAAGAGTACAAATCATTACCTAGCACTGCGCTGCGCTCGCCACTCACTCGATAAAAGATGTTTTATCTCTATGCCTTTAACTTCACTGGAAACATTGCAAATTCGCTCTTTTATGGAGTACTGTTCGCATCTTTGGGATGGATCGGCTAAGTATCAACCTATCGACTGGAGGCTCTGGAATCGATCGAGAGACGCGCCAAAAGGCTCGCAGGCAACGACACTCTTGTGCGAAAAAGACTTCAAAGTATTGAACATCGCCGAAGTTTGAATCTAGAGAATCATCAGCTTATCGCTTTTTTATCGGATACACTTCGTTGCTCGAAAAAGACTCAAAGACACGAACAAAGAGATATGACTCTATTTTTTTTGTAATAAGAATAAGAAGGCTCTAGAATACGTTGCCTGAGTGAATTTTCCCCAATGGTTACAATCTTTGTGTCTTCAAATCGAGAGTGAAATGATTTATTCTAGGTAAACACGCTCCATCGTAGGCCGCATCGTCACTTAACTCAGTCGCTAAGCTCAGGCGAGATGGTGGTCAAGTGTAAAGGTAAACCTATAAAAGTTAAAAAAAGCCAGGTATAATAAGGTGACAGATAAATGTGTACTTTTTGGGTACACAAAAAGCGTGAAATATGCGGCATCGTCACCACATGCTGCGCATGAGTATGAGAGAGTTATTTCTGATTTATAATGAAAAAAAGTAGCCAAGTGCGAGTTGGACTCGCCCATGAAGGGTTCCGTTCCAGCAAGTAACATAATATACATAGTACATGTCGGAGATTCGCCAGGGTTTCCATGTTCAGACTCCATCAGAATAAAAACTCAAAGTAAATGAGATAGTTTTATTTCTCGCCGTTGGTATTGAAGTGACCCTCTTTTACAAAATCACCCGCTTTTATATCATTCTTACAATACACGACATAACTATAGCAAATACAAATTGTTTTACAACAAAATATGAAATACTTTCATAACAAGTACAGAAATACAGTCTAATATTCCAAACAAATAGTTTAATGAATTTTACAACAAGTATTAATGATTTAATTTACCTAAAATGCATTATTAATTAATATTATCAAATGTTACCACTAAATAGATGGCGCCACTAACAAGCATGAACCAACAAGTTTTATTTATGTTTAAACATGTTAAATACTATTCAGAATATCAATGATTACAATAGAAAACATGTTTAAACATTTACAGAGTATATTAGATATCTAATCTAATAATGACATGCAACAAAAATACCAAAATAGTCGATACTAGTAAATAATCAATACAACATCTATTAAGTTCTAAAGAAGGCTTGGTATTTACTAATACCCATTTGGACATCAATATAACGAGTTTTAGATATTTTTGTTACAGTATAATGAAATAAAAACAATATTAGATAATTACTGGCAATACATAACAATTTGCGCCCATACGGCCATTCTGATTCCAGCGCGTCTCTTGCGCTGTTCTAAATTATCATACAATTTCAAATTATCAATACAGAAGGCATCACCCATATAGGGATCTAGCCAAATCACAAGGCATCACCCATACTGGGATCTAGCCACATCGTAAGGCATCACCCACACTGGGATCTAGCCACATCGTAAGGCATCACCCATACTGGGATCTAGCCACATCGTAAGGCATCACCCATACTGGGATCTAGCCACATCACAAGGCATCACCACTCGGATCTAGCCACAACATAAGGCATCACCCATCCTGGGATCTAGCCAACAAGACCAGGTGTCATGATACGCATGGTGGCCAGCCAGCGTTTGAGGAAGGAATGTTTGGATAGGATAAATAAATTTCTCAACACAATCACGCATATCACATCGTGAAAAAAAATAAAAAGGTCATTTTAAATTCAAAACATCACAATTTCACAATACAATCATTTATAGAATAAATGTTATTTGCCGAGGAAGTAGAAGCATAGACATCTAAATCGGTCTCCACCATTCCTCTGCCCATACGGTCAAATCGTCCGAGTTGTCTGAATGAAGAAAAGGGTCTGTCGGAACATATAGTAATGCACCGTGACTTGATTTTTTTTTTTTCTGAACAATCACGCAATATAACATGCTTAAGTATGTATGGAACATTTGACAACATTTTTAAATTTTCCACCAGACCAAAAAATTTAGACCTTAACTTTGGTGTCGCTCATGGCATCGCATAAACATGAAATTACCTATCTTAAAAAGGTGTATTTCAACTCTACCTTTATTAAAACGTACTTTTTAAATGACCGCTCGTCCATCCGTTATTTAGCAGTCGATCTAAAATCTGTTAGTAGGTCAACACAACAACAACAAGATAATTTTTTGTAATCTTTTTATCAATATAAACCAATAGATGTGCCCTGAGCACCTTGAAATAAGTAAAAAACTGCGTCTCTATGTGTATCCTAAGTAGTTTACACACAACCAATCTACTCGACTTCTAAAATCGCTAGCGGGGCGATATGCTGTGGTTCTACTTATTTTGGTTGTCAAAAACGAATAGTGATAGGTAAAAACGTCCGGCGTTCACCGCTTCCTGCAACCGATTAGAACGGAAAAGTGAGATCACTCTTCCCTTGAAAACTTAAACCATTGTGTAATTAAATATAGTGAGTAAAAAGTGAGAAATCTGATGCAACAGCATACAGCATACTAAAACAGTAATTACGATGAGGGCCAGTAATTGATTAAAACT
Source organism: Ectropis crepuscularia (assembly GCA_963693475.1). NCBI lineage: Eukaryota > Metazoa > Arthropoda > Insecta > Lepidoptera > Geometridae > Ectropis > Ectropis crepuscularia. Next base: position 15,251,140 of record OY856356.1, read on the forward strand.
TCAAGACGGAAATTTCTTCTGGTGAGCCGTGTTTACAATTAGAAGCTCAGTATTATTCTAACGGACTTGTGATACAATTTGTGTACTCACGGGCTATCACACAAATAATAAGTTTATTGCCTGCAATACATTCACATGAAACGAAACTTTTCGTCCAGTTACATATGAGGTGAAAACTAAGATGCTTTTATTTCTTTTAACTAGGATTATGCTGTTTAAACATTGGGCACTTGAAGTCATAACTGATATTTGATAACACTGTCACTGTTTGTTTACTGATAGTAATTATTCTGCGAAATACCCACTTGCAATCACTCATCTCTTAAATCGACTGACTTCAAAAGCACTTGAAAATTTAAAATAAACTGCATCAATGACTGACACTGACAGCACAAATTGACACTGACACGCTGCCCCGATTTGCTTTCATTTTGTCATAATGCAAAATCAGACCACACACAGATAACAATGACTTAGCAGTTAAATAACCATCGCTGTTTAATATTAACGCAAAGCAGTTATGTTTTGATAATTTAGATAATAACTAATAAGAGCATTAACTGACGATCACTGACGACTCTACTGCCTATTTACATATATGCTTGCTTTGAGTTGCATATTTTATTTAATTTTTAATGCAGTTAACTAGTATTTCATTAATTGGTATCTTCGGTAAAACTACGCCAAGAAAAGGCATGGCTGTGCCCTTATTGGAGAACCAGGACAAGGTACTGATACTGCTTCTGGAGATCGTGGATCTTAAATATTGTTTTCGTGGCAAAAACATTTTTAATTTACTTTGAAGCTATAAAAAATTGTTTGAATTAAGTTACTGAATAATCACTCTCATCATATCATTTTTTTTTAATCATTGTCATCGAGTTTACCATGGCTTCAAATACGACGCGTCCCCGACGCCTTAGGATTAAAGCGCCTATTGAGGTTGAAAATGATGAGAAAGATGCAGCCATCAAAAATTATGAAAAAATAATCAAAAACCTAAATGAACAAATTGATAATAAACTTAAAGATGGCCTGTTAGCAGAACAGGACAGCAATGAAAATGAATTCGAAAAAAGGTGTCAACAAATTAATTTCCTAAAGAAGAGAATATCCGAAGAAGAAGAGAGAAATTATAATTAACAAGAGTATGTTAATAAGTTACTTGTAGATAACAATTTACCAGAAGAGCAGAGTGAATGTGAAATGATCTATAGGCGCAATACATTTGAACAAGAGCTCAAAGAAAAAGAATGTTTCCGACACTCTCGAACCTTGTGATAAAACTGTTTAGTTGCTATTTAGTTGAGAATATAAATGTCTTCATGTGTATTTGTAATACCTACACATGATTTTGACTTTGATTATGATTATTATAAAGTGACTACAGGTTAAATTTAAAGAACTGTATAAAATGACGTTTCTAAGTGCACTGTATGTGTTGACAGAACAAAATGAATTTGATTTGATTCCTAACGATGACGATGGCATGATTCCGTGCGCCCTGAAGTTTGGGACATATCTGTGTTTTGAGATCGTTGAATCTTTTGAAATTTGGAACATAGATTATTCGCGTTTACGTGGAATAGTCAAACGACAATTGACTGCTCATTTGGTGCGTTATTTTTTTCATTTTGACCACTGTACCAATTTTTCTTCGAACTACCCTCATGATGATAATAATCACATTAAATAACCTACTAAAATTGTTCCGGGAATTAATATCACTGTTGAGCATGTGTGCTGCTTATGCTTAAGCAGCACACTAAATATTCCCACAGCTGGGACTCGATTCATATTATAGGTAATAGATAAAACTAGACTCAAGGTCTTCTCTCACAAAAAGAGATTAAGCCTTTATTCACCACGTTGGGTAAGTTCGGGCTGACGGACGACGCACGACCTCAAAAGATTTCAGAAACAAGTCGATTTTCTCACGATGTTTTCCTTCGCATTCTTTTTTAACATTTACACAAACATCACTTTAAAAGAAAGTTGATGCGCCTGGAATTCGAACCCGAGCTCCGGGTCGGCTATTGCCGTTCTTCCGATTAGACCAGCCGTATTTATTTGATATTTTTATTGCGGTAAAAATGGATTAGGTTTAAAAGCGTTGTGATTTATGTCCGTGCAATCCTGTGACAATATGGCTTTAGTTAATGTAATAAAAACAGACCACACGGTTATTAAAGTTCCAAAAACGTGATTTTTAGTTTGCATTCGATTTAACGTTTCCGAAATTTGTATAGCACAATTTAGGAAGTAAATTAACACGGGCAATAAACGGAATCAGGGGTATTTCTAAACAACTCAGATCGAATAAATTCAGTACAAATACCTGTGATTAGCGCATCTACCACCTCGGCTTCAGTAGCTTCTGGTCGTCCTCTCTCAAAGAGCGTCCAGGTCGGTGTAACGTCCTGGGCGAGGCCGCTCGCTTGGTCCGAGATGTTGCTGCGCCGCTTCTGCACGTCGGTCGTCCCGGAACTCCTTGCCGTGTGGATCAGCTCATCTACTTGCTTCTACGTGGTCAAACGTCAGGACTTCAGGGCTCATTTGCAGAACTCCGAGTTGAGACGCTATTTCCGCAATGGCGCCGCTTCTTCAGATAACGTTGTCCTTGCAGTTCTTGTTGTCTTCTTTCCTTGCAGTCTTCGTAATGGGTGTTAGGAGACCCATTACTCGGTCCAGAGCGACGGTTGTCGCAATCGGAGGTCCTGTAGATTTATTGGGGCTGTGATCCCACCGCTGCTGTCGGAGATTCGCCAGGGTTTCCATGTTCAGACTCCATCAGAATAAAAACTCAAAGTAAATGAGATAGTTTTATTTCTCGCCGTTGGTATTGAAGTGACCCTCTTTTACAAAATCACCCGCTTTTATATCATTCTTACAATACACGACATAACTATAGCAAATACAAATTGTTTTACAACAAAATATGAAATACTTTCATAACAAGTACAGAAATACAGTCTAATATTCCAAACAAATAGTTTAATGAATTTTACAACAAGTATTAATGATTTAATTTACCTAAAATGCATTATTAATTAATATTATCAAATGTTACCACTAAATAGATGGCGCCACTAACAAGCATGAACCAACAAGTTTTATTTATGTTTAAACATGTTAAATACTATTCAGAATATCAATGATTACAATAGAAAACATGTTTAAACATTTACAGAGTATATTAGATATCTAATCTAATAATGACATGCAACAAAAATACCAAAATAGTCGATACTAGTAAATAATCAATACAACATCTATTAAGTTCTAAAGAAGGCTTGGTATTTACTAATACCCATTTGGACATCAATATAACGAGTTTTAGATATTTTTGTTACAGTATAATGAAATAAAAACAATATTAGATAATTACTGGCAATACATAACAATTTGCGCCCATATACACATAGTTCTTGTAGTTCGTTGTAACTTTGATCGAAGTTTTAATAATAGTGTATTTATGACGTACTAAAAAAAACTACTCATCAGATCGAGTTCAAACTAATTTTCGTTGGTAGTTTTCATGGTAATGTACATCATATATTTTTTTTAGTTTTTTCATTCTCTTACTTTAGAAGTTAGAGGGGGGGGGCACACATTTTACCACTTTGGAAGTGTCTCTCGCGCAAGTTATTCAGTGTAGACAAAAATTGTATTAGAAACCTCAACATCATTTTTTAAGACCTATCGATAGACAACCCACACATGTAGGTTTGATGAAAAAAAAATTTTTGAGCTTCAGTTCTCAGTATGGGGGCCACCCCTAATTTTTGTTTTTTTAAAAAACTTTTGTAAAAATCTTAATGCGGTTCACAGAATACATCTACTTACCAAGTTTCAACAGTGTAGTTCTCATAGTTTCGGCAAAAAGTGGCTGTGACATACGGACGGACAGACAGACAGACAGACAGACATGACGAATCTATAAGGGTTCCGTTTTTACGTTTTACGGAACCCTAAAAATGAAGAAGTACCTAAATATAACTTAAAATATATGTTTGTTTATAGAAGGAATTAGGGCTAAGAATTAAAGTTTACATTGGTCATTAACACTTCTTGATACACGAAAACATATACAAATACACTTCACAAGTTACTTAATTTTCATTTCTATCAGGAGTCCCCAAAGACTGCCCGCATGTTTTTTTTGTCTAATAATCACCTGCTTTTACTAGATATAAGATTACGTAGTCTTGTTCCAGATCAGACAAATATACGAGTATATCGAAAGCCCTAGCTAGCGTTCTAGTAATAACCATAACCTTGATATTGAGCGTTATTGCGTGGTATAATCAATGCATGTTGACAATAAGCATGCAAATGGACTTGTTACCCGGTATGTGGGCGATAGCCTGTAAAACGTTTGGTTATGAGTTTTCATAAAGGTCTGTCGACGTCGTTTTATATTGTTTTCGACGATCAAAATTAATCTAACGAGTTCAGTCAACAGATACGGTTGCTTTTAGCTGTTGGGTGCTGCTTTTATTTTCAGTTTTTCATGGAATTACGTGCTCTCTTGATAGAACCCGCCTGGGGTAATACCACACCTTTGCCAGTTCTTTTACTGCCAAGCAGTAGAATTAATCTAACAGTCGTTTTTACAGCCGTATTTGATTTGACTGCTTAACTTGATTTGAACTCAATAATGCTACTAACATTATTAATGTGAAAATTTGTGATGATAGATGGATGGTTGAATTTAAATCATAAGTATCGGTTTTTTATCGCATACATTTTGAAGACTGTTCTAATGATTTATTCCACCTTGTCTTTTTAATCGGACTGCTCGTAGCTAGAAAAAGCGACATCGATTCATAGTTGACTTTCCAAAGACACTAACGAGGAAATTTAAATCCACTCCTGTGATAACAACGTCTTGGCTGTGGAAATCGTTGCCGGAGGTGGTTTTCTCAATTGAATCAAAAACTCAGAATATTGTCACCACGATATCGGTTGTTACAAATTATACGTTGTATCAAATGACATGAGAAATCGTATTACGGCAACTATACGCGGGTAAAATCGTGGGGCCCTACTAGTAAAGTCTTATTACTCGATTTATTATATTTCAACTGGTGACCCCCTAAATGTCAGGCTGCGTAGGTACTGGTGACCTAATCCAAATTACCTACGAAACTGGGACCGCGCCTGCTCAAAACAGACCATTACCACACAAATAATCTACGCATGATTAATTCTTCAATAGGGTACAACAATCCTCAAAAAAACTAAGTATCCCGTTAGTTAGATTACCAAAAAATATTGTACACGTATTTTTTCTTTTGTTTCACTAATAAAGTGGCCAAGTGCGAGTTGGACTCGCCCATGAAGGGTTCCGTTGCAGCAAGTAACATTATATACATAGTACACATAATTATTGTAGTTCGTTGTAACTTTGATCGAAGTTTCAATAATAGTGAATTTATGACGTACTAAAAAAAAACTACTCATCAGATCGAGTTCAAACTAATTTTCGTTGGTAGTTTACATGGTAATGTACATCATATATTTTTTTTAGATTTTTCATTCTCTTACTTTAGAAGAGGGGGGGGGGGGACACACATTTTACCACTTTGGAAGTGTCTCTCGCGCAAATTATTCAGTGTAGACGAAAATGATTTAAGAAACCTCAACATCATTTTTGAAGACCTGTCGATAGACACCCCACACGTGTAGGTTTGATGAAAAAAAAATTTTTGAGTTTCAGTTCTCAGTATGGGGGCCAACCCTAATTTTTCTTTTTTTTTAATCTTTCTGTTGAAATCTTAATGCGGTTCACAGAATACATCTACTAACCAAGTTTCAACAGTGTAGTTTTCATAGTTTCGGCAAAAAGTGTCTGTGACATACGGACGGACAGACAGACAGACAGACAGACAGACATGACGAATCTACAAGGGTTCCGTTTTTACGTTTTACGGAACCCTAATAAAAAATGACGAAGATACAGCGCTTCGAAGTTTCGCGTGACGTCACTTTTTACTCACGAGTGACGTCGCGACCCCCCACTCTCGAAGTTTGATGGTCTATATCTTTGACGATTTTTAATATTATGAAAAAAATGTTTGTCTGTAAAGTCGGTTTACTGACGATAGAACGTGACAACGTCTTAAGAAAATACTGATGGAATGGTAGCATTTTTCAAAAGAAAATTTTAATTTCATTTGTTTAATAGATTTGTATGTAAAAAGTAATCAGTAGAATTTAGTCATTTTCAATCAAAACAATGCAAAAAGAAAATTTTAATTTAATTTGTTTAATAGATTTGTATGTAAAAAGTAATCAGTAGAATTTAGTCATTTTCAATCAAAACAATGCAAAAAAGCTTTTAGATGCCGGGGATCGAACTCGGGGCATTTCACATGCAAAGCGAACGCTCTACCACTGAGCTACATCCTCGCTTGAACTACTGGTCGAAATAATTAATACAACTGTAACAAGGTAACGACCGTCGGTCGTTACCGTTGGTAACGTTACATGACGTCATGTTTTGCGGGCGTGCAGCCGGCTTCATCGAATTATAAGACGTTATCACGTCAAAAACAAAAAAATACGTGTCCAATATTTTTCCATGATCTAGCTGACGGACTAAGTAGGATCGTGTATTTTTGACCCAGTCCGGTACCCTATTCTAGCAGACCCTAGGTACTTGTGGTTGTTGTAGTGTATGTTAGTGCAGAACCTACCACAGTCCCTCGTGTTATGCGTGTAAGCTGTAGATTGAGACTATCTAAATCCGAGGGTAGATAATGCTGCATAAACAGCCGTACTTAGTATCATAGGCTAATCTCCTAATGTGAGTCAGGTTCATATCGCGGATTAGGTCATTTTTGCACAACTATCCAGAAAAAGAGCATTTTATTTTTATACTTCTGAGGTTGTTTCAAATTTGTCAATTTTTTTTTTACCGCCAATTAGTAAGTAGTGTGCAAACATCACTTTGTTCGGGTTTTTAGTAAGTACAGGGCATAAACATAACTAATGTTACAACTCAGGGTGAAGAGCGCAGTGATTGTTTCCAGATGTGCATTCCACATCCTATGCTTTATTATCTTAACATCTGGTGTGATTAACAGCAATTTATAAACACATATATTCATTTTTTTTAAACCCAAAATAAATCATTTTGAATTTTAAGCGACACGAATATTTGCAAATAAACTCAACTTGCCAAATACCTACCCATTATGCTTCTAAGATACCATAGCTAACAAAAGAGGCGATAGCTTTGAAACGGCTGAACGGATTTTAATGAAATATAGCTAAAAACACTCGCGACTGATTCACCTTTTAAACAAAACCGACACCGGTTCATTCGTGCTAGAGGTACGACGCCACAAACAGACACATCAAAATTACAACTCCACATCTTTCTTGCGCCAGTCGTTAAAAGGACTAGAACTCTGAACTAAATATTAAACATTTTTAGGGTTCCGTAAAACGTAAAAACGGAACCCTTATAGATTCGTCATGTCTGTCTGTCTGTCTGTCTGTCTGTCTGTCCGTCCGTATGTCACAGCCACTTTTTGCCGAAACTATGAGAACTACACTGTTGAAACTTGGTAAGTAGATGTATTCTGTGAACCGCATTAAGGTTTTTTCAAAAGTTTTTTAAAAAAACAAAAATTAGGGGTGCCCCCCATACTGAGAACTGAAGCTCAAAAATTTTTTTTTCATCAAACCTACACGTGTGGGGTGTCTATCGATAGGTCTTAAAAAATGATGTTGAGGTTTCTAATATAATTTTTGTCTACACTGAATAACATGCGCGAGAGACGCTTCCAAAGTGGTAAAATGTGTGTCCCCCCCCCCCCCTCTAACTTCTAAAGTAAGAGAATGAAAAAACTGAAAAAAATATATGATGTACATTACCATGAAAACTACCAACGAAAATTAGTTTGAACTCGATCTGATGAGTAGTTTTTTTTTAGTACGTCATAAATACACTATTATTAAAACTTCGATCAAAGTTACAACGAACTACAAGAACTATGTGTACTATGTATATTATGTTACTTGCTGGAACGGAACCCTTCATGGGCAAGTCCAACTCGCACTTGGCTACTTTATTCTACTTCCTCTTTCAAAATATAACACGTTAATTCCTTGTTAGCTTTGTGTACTCCCAAGCTCCTTACATATTTATTTCTACCATGCTGACCCGACAGAGTTCCTTTGAAGCCGTTACCCACGCGTGTGGTCCAGCTTTTCAGCGTTTCCACATAAAAGCGTGTTAATTAAACCCAGCCATTTTACCGTAGCTACTTCTGTTAGTGTCACAATGGTATACGAACGCCACGAGTGGGAATAGACACGCATCACAGCTTTGTTGAATGGACTGTTGTTTCGCATTTCATTCGGATTGGATTGTTTTAATTACAAAATCAAAGTGGTTTGGAAAATCCGAAGCGATGCTTTGTAGTTGCTAGCAGAAGCAATTTTCACTAGAACCTAATAGTACTACGAATTTTAGGTAAGGATTATCCTAAAATTCGTACTATCTTAGCCTTGTGCTAGTCGTATGTATTGTTCGTCACGTAGGTAAATATAGTTAGTTAATAAGCCTGCGCTATCCCTTTATTTATTTATTGTTTATCCCTTAGTTATTATAACCTTTATGACTTAGGGATAAAAAAATAAGTTTAGGTCTATTCTCAGACCCACGGATTATATAATAATATACCAATATACCTAATCAAATTCGGTTACGTAGTTTAGGAGTCCATCGCTAACATGTTTAGCCGCGATGGACTCTTAAATTACTTAACCGAGTTTAATTAAATTTGTACACCGTGCACAGTTTGTATTAATATCTAGTCTTTATATGACAATACCCGAGTGAATCCCAAAACGAGTCGCAAGTAGTAGATAATAATATGCCTTATTAGGTATATTAGTAAAATAATGATATTGTTGTGATTGCAACTTCGATAAGTAAATAACACTTACTCAAACACAAATTATAATGAGACGGTAGTTTGTGCTGATCATGTTAGGTCCTGGGAACAGCGAGTTTAAAAAACCAGCATAGAGGTTCACTGTCCTGAAAACAGCGCCTTAAAAAAACTTAGTGTCAACCATTCCAACTTGATTGAGGCAGAAACAACCAAACTTTCGCATTTATAATACACTACCAGCGCCCCACGCCGTCATTCCCGTTCCTGTAATTTTCCCGTGATAAAAATAGCCCATGTGCTATCCATATACCTAACCTAACAATGTTTCAAATTTCAGCCCGATCCGTCCAGGTGTTCCGATGATATTTAGCAACTAACATCCAAACTATAACATTTATAATGTTAGTAGAATTATTTATCTACGTGACTTGCCTTAACTGGTAGAATTATCTCTAACATTACATCAATTCCTTAGGCAACCTTGCACAGTAGCACAAGGTTTACAAGAAGTGGCCCTAACAGCCCCCCAGCATTCATACGAACTGAATAGCCATAGCAAACAACATGGGGTGATTTGTCAGTCTCTGGACAGCTAATGTGATTTCATTTTCCCAATAGATTGTTCCAAAAATGGAATTTGTCGATCGCTCAAGCTTACAGACTGCCGTGATGGATTACATTAGAATATCGAATGCCTTTTCGAACAGTCGGGAACATGTTTGAGCCTATAGGATTCTTTATAAATACCTAATTGCATCTAGGCAATAACGTCGTCAGCGTAGTCGAGTGTACCTAATTATTACGAGATAAAGAAGTGTTGTTTCTTTGAGCATATATTTATAGTACCTGGATGACCAAATTTTACTCGGGAGTATACTTAGAGACAGATAAAGGGCTCCCAGTAATAGATTTTCTCAAAAAAAAAGATAGAACTTGAAAAATAGAGGAGCCGCCAGGATTCGCACCCGGATTTATTCATTCGTGACCGCACAACCTCTCACCTGACGCGCAACGTGGCAAAATGTACTTTAACATTATAATGTTAATGTAACAGTTTTTCATTGTCTAAAAAAACGCATAAAACTATGTTTTATAGCCCCCGAAATCGCCGCCCACCCGCATGAAAATCGTTCGAGCCGTTTCCGAGATTCGGATTCTACAAATTTAAATATATAAGTACAATAATTGCTCGTTTAAAGGTATAAGATAGCCCACTTCATGTTCCCACAGCTGGGACTCGGAAACTCACAAGGAAAATAATTCTTAATCCACCACGCTGTCCAAGTATTTGTTGGCAGAGTAAACAAGGACCTCGAAAGAGATACTTTATTAAACATTATCAGCGACCCGCGGTTTTAGCCGCGCAGTTCCCGTTTCCTTTATTTACCCGTTTAATAAAAAGTAGTCTATGACTAAAATCTAACTCCTTTCAATTTCAGCCTAGTTTGTTCAAACGTTCCGACGTGATTGAGCAACAAACATTCTAACATCTAAAAATTCAAATTTTCACATTTATAATATCAGTGTGGTGTCTGTTTCGTCACGATGCTATCTTCTACTGTTAAACCCAGAGATAAAGAAAATTTTTACATCTGCATGTGGGAAAATAAGTACTCAGGAGAGGTTCAAAAATACGGCGGAATATCATTTAGAAAGCTGGTAAAAAGGCGCTGTTTAGTATAGAGGCTAGGCTGTCGACTAAATGGCTGATTAAGCTAGTTGACGGCGACGTATACGAATAAAACAAAATTGTTGACATGTACCTATTAGGTATACCATTGTTTTGTAATTTTGTCAAGAAAACTATAATAATTGAGAAAAGTAGAGTTTGTATAGTATTTGCATTAGTAGCGCTACTACTGTTTATTTCCAAACACACTTTTTCAACCAAAATCGAATTTTCTGGCACAGAAAGCAATAAAGGCCGTAAAAGAAATAAAACCCCATACATTCCATTAGGTAAACCCAAACGCCTTTCAGCGGCAATAACCGAAGGTCAAGATCAAGGGCCTTACAACCTTAATACATTATCCTAACATTCCGTCACCGACCTGCCGATACTTAGGGAGTACTCTGTACGGTTTCTGTGATGCCAATGCAATACGTTTCTACTTCAAATGAGCTGCTTACATTTGAATAAATAATTTATTGACTTCGAAACAAACGAAAACCGACTTCAATTTGAAATTAAATTAAGACTGAATTTCATAAGATGCTATTGTCTCGTCGTCCAGATAAATGTAAGCAAATTTTAGTTTTTGGGAACGTTATCGTTTTGGAAGTTCCTTAACGCGCGTTGTGAATAGGGGGGGCTAAACGGAAAAAATCTCACGAAAAGTTGTAACGACACTTTTTGCTAAAGTAGAAAACGATAACAAATTTCGCCAATGTAAGTAATTACTAAATAGGCGCTACTGAATTTAGTCGCTACTGAATTTAGTCACTACTGAATTTAGTCGCTACTGAATTTAGTCGCTACGAAATTTAGTCGCTACTGAATTTAGTCGTTACTGAATTTAGCCGACTAAATTTAGTCACTACTGAATTTAGTCGCTACTGAATTTAGCCATTACTGAATTTAGTCGCTACTGAATTTAGTTGCTATTGAATTCAGTAATGACTAAATTAATAGTATCATGACTTCTTTTTTTAAACTTTTTTTTTATTAATAAAATTATTAAGGGACCCCTTTATCAACGCATTTAATTCGTATCTAAGTAGTTCGATGGGGGTTTTCAGGCAATGAAGAAACTTTGTTCCATCCGGGTGTCCCTTGACACCTTTAAAGTTTTTGTTTATATTTCAAAAAGCGCTTCATCATCAGAAGCATCAAAATCGATTCACAATTAGCGGAGCTATCGCGTAACATAAAAACTTAAAGTAAGGAGGAGTTTCTAAGTTTTTTTATATGTAGATACATATATTATGCAATTGCTCCCCCAATTAAGAGTAAATTTTTATGGTTCTTTTTTTGTTAGTTAGATCGTAGTTTAGAGTGGTGGTCACATATAAATTTTATCGAAATCGGAATGTCGTTTTTGAAATATAAACAAAAAACTATAATTTACTTTCATATACCTCGATGACTTAGTGATTGCTTTTTATCACGTATAGGTCTGCGTTTGACCATCAACTCGCCTGATGGTAAGCGACGAAGAATGCTAAACAATAATTTATTTTCTCCGAAATAACAAAAACCACCTTCAAATTAAAATTAAATTCAGACACTCGACCAAATTTCATAAGAGTTCTTATTAAATAAATATTAAATAAATAGAGAAAATAAATTATTGTTTAGCATTCTGTGGCAAGAGACTAACTGTAACTTATAGCCAGGCGTACTTTTTTCAAATTCGACCGCACCATTGCGGTCATTCGAACAGATTTTTCTACATCCAGTGTTCCGTTAGAATGGGTAACATCCTTAAAAACACAATCCTTTATTTATTTTTCGGATCAGTTTTTCGGATCACACAATAATTCTAAGGGATTCTAAATCTAGGGAGTTGACGATAAAATTGAGACCTATTTGCGATTAAGAGGAGACCAAATTTTCAAAATTAAAATTAAAAGATTTGGAAGCCTCAATGGGTTTTTTTTTACCATGGACTATGGACCTACTTAATATTATAAATGCAAAAGTTTTAATGTTTTTATGTTCAGGTATTATAGGTGTGAATTTGGAACACAGTTAATTAATATTATAGTCTCGAATAACACATAAACACTTCTAATTCTAATTCAGGATGGGGGTGATTGACCTGCACTGACGGCCTGCTAGGGGTGTATTGTGCACTTCCCCCCAGCCAGCCACCTACCCAAACCATCCGAGCTCCTTAAAATAACGAACATGAACTATTTTTTAACGTATGAAAATAAACACCGTGGGCCGCTGTTAGTCCCGAACAAATGAGAAATAAGTTTGTTTGTTTGTTTGAACGCAAGGATATCGGAAACTACTGGTCCGAATTGAAATATTCTTTCTCTGTTGGATAGTCCATTTATTGAGAAAGGCTTTAGTTTATTTAACAATACGCTACTATTAACAGGAGCGGAGCATGAATGAAAAATGAAACAAAAACGGGAAAAAATATTACTTTTTGAGAGCTTTCGTTGCGTGACAGCATGTCTTTTAAAGATTCTTCTTTTAAAGGTTGCGTCATTAGAACCTAAGGTAACCGAATTTTATCAAATTTTTTATTGGTACGACCAATTTTCGATAGATGGCGTAGCAACGCGCGCACGGTTCAGCTACTCTGAAATATTTGGATACTTAAGAGAGCAAGTTATAATGGTTTAATCTATTCCAGGCTGCGAACTGGCTGGAGTGCGGCCAGAAGCGAGCCTCCCTTGAGCCCGAGCGAGCGGGAAGCGATCGCCGCTGTCGTCAAACGAGCTGAGAAACTGGACGATGTCGAGGCGAAACGTGTGGGGCGGCTTGTTGCCAGACTTGAAGGTAAAAACATGGCTTTTTAGGTTTCCGTAAAACGGAACCCTTATAGATTCGTCATGTCTGTCTCTCTGTCCGTCTGTCCGTATGTCACAGCCATTTTTTGCCGAAACTATGAGAACTATTTTGTTGAAGCTTGGTAAAAGTAGATAGTATTTTGTGAACCACATTAAGATTTTTACACAAAAATACTATACATTCTGGGGGTGAGGATTCAAGAACTGAAACTCAATTATTTTTTTCTATCAAAGCTATACGTGTAGGGTGTCTATGGATAGGTCTTTAAAAATGATATTATTGAGGTTTCTAATAAAAAAATCTACATCTACAATCTGAATAATTTGCGCGAGAGACACTTCTGAAGTGGTAAAATGTGTGTCTCCTGTTACTTCTAAAATAAAAGAATGATAAAACTAAAAAAATGTATGATGTACATTACCATGCAAACCTCCAACGAAAATTGGTTTGAACTCGATCTAGTGAGTTGTTTTTTTTTAGTACGTCATGAATACACTATTATTAAAACATCGATCAAAGTTACACCGAACTACAAGAACTTATGTGTTATGTTACGGAACCCTTCATGGGCAAGTCCGACTCGCACTTGGCCGCTTTTATTTAATATTACTAGCGGCCCGTTACGGTTTCGTTCGGGTAATGTCACATAATAAATCAATTTACAATCAAAAAATACTATGACTAAAGAATACTATTAACTATCCTATGTCTCAAGTTGGAACAAATTTTACATTAATGGCAACATTCGTAAATTAATAGCGGTTGACTATCTGGCCGCCATCATACAAGCTTTGCTTAGTTTGGGGTCAGATGGTGTTGTGTGTGAATTGTCCACCAATATGTAAGTATGTACATGTATTATGTACTTGGTGAAGTGAAGAGTTTACCGGGAACAAACAGAAAGACACTGGATTTATATGTTTTAAGATTTTAATTAAGCAACTCCACAGACTCTAAGGTCCGAGACCTTTGTCATTTGGGTTATTTTTGTAACATTTATCTTGGATTAGGAAAAGGCAAGGAAAATAGAGAGAAGTAATTAACATTTTTAGCCTAATTCTTGTGCTCTTTAGTCCGATTTTGCTATTTTCTAAGTCGCCTCCTTCAGGCTCAGAGCATCCATTACGATCGCATTATGTCCCTGAACTGGCCGTCTGTACGTTGAACACTCCGATGGTCTTTGGTGACACGCATTGGATCAGGAGGATTGGGGTAGCCATAGTTTGTCTAAAGCTACTACTGACAGACATACAAAAAAAGCATGCTCATAAGCTTGCTTAAAATTAGGTCTGACCTCTATTCGACTGCTTGGTTCGATCAATCGGACAACGTGAACTTTTTTTATCTCCTTTTTAGGGTTCCATACCCGAAGGGTATAAACGGAACCCTATTACTGACACTTGGCTGTCCGTCCCTCCGTCCGTCCGTCCGTCCGTCTGTCACTAGGTTGTATCTGAAGATCGGTGATAGCTAGACTATTGAAATTTTCACAGATGATGTATTTCTATTGCCGCTATAACAACAAATACTACAAATAAAATAAAAATAATATTTTTTATGTTCCCATACAACAAACTTCATTTTTTACCATTTCTTGCTCGATTAGTCCGTCTCAAGCAAACTAGATGGCGCCACTAGTAAAAATAAAACGCTACATCGAATCCATCGTCAGAATCATGGGGCAAATTTCTAAATTTTGGAGACAATTTGCCTGGATACGGAAATTGCGATGTTTAAGGAATTCCGGATAGAGCCAAAGAGGTTTTCGCCGTTTATTTGCTAATAGTACGGAACCCTTCGTGCGGGAGTCCCACTCGCACTTGGCGGGTTTTGTTTTATCTTCTTTTTTTCCTTGCTTTAAATGGTCGGCTGGAAGAAATTTCCAGAAGAGAAATATATAAATAGTTCCACACTTTATCTTGATTGATCGTAGTTTATTTAGTACGAAACTACCTACAACCATCAAAAACCAGCGTAGGTAATCCATTTTATATAATTTTATGTAGATATGTAAATTTTACGGGAACATCAGATTTTTCAATGACTGTACCATGTAATTTATGTGCGATGCTGCGTGAAAGTATGCCCGCCCCGCCAAGCGCCGTAACAAAAATGTCTGTTTTAACGACTGCAATTTGTCAAAATATACGTCAATTAACATTGATAGAACATGAGATTTGGACAAAATATGTTCAATGGCGCCATTTACTCCAATACTAGCAGCGCCCCGGTCCATTAACCCCATAGATACATATCTCGTAATTTTCCCGCTATTAAAAGTAGCCTATGTGTTCTTCCAGAATATTAACTGTCTAGGTTTCAAATTTGAACTCGGTCTGTTGAAATGTTGCAACGTGATTGAGCAACAAACCTCCAAACTTTCCATTTACTTACTTAACATTACTTAATTAAAATTACTTGCGGCCACTTATTGACTGGCAACCCATGATCAATGTATTCTCCTAATCATAAATGTATGTTCCAACGTGAATTTGATTAACTACGCGATGAACGTAGATATGTTGCAGTCGGATCTTAGACCAGAAGTATCTGTAACTGAGACTAGATGAAGTGACGATATATGGAAGACAGCATGCAGTGGATGGAGACGTATAGCCGAGGATAGAGCTGAGTGGCGAGCCATGGGAGAGGCCTATGTCCAGTAGTGGACTAAAATAGGCTGATGATGAAGTATCTGTTTAGTACGCCGTTCCATGTATTTGAAAGTAGCAGCGCCCCACGGTTTTACCCGCGTAGTTCCCGTTCCCATTATTGTCCTGGGATAAAAAGTCCATGTTTTCTTCCACACCATAATCTATCTGTATTTTCCAAATTTCAACCCGTTCCGTTCATACGTTACGACGTGATTGAGCAACAAACTTCTAGATACTCAAACACTGCCATCCTATTATTATTTTAAACTAGAAGCACCCTGCGTACTTCCCGGTCCCGTTATTTTTTCGGGATAAAAAATAGTTTGTGTTATTCATCAAACAAACAAAATTCAAATATTACAAACATCAATCTTACAAACTTTCGCATTTATTTATTAGTAGGATGTAGTATGTCGTTGTATGGATGTTTGTTGCTCGATCCCGTCGTAACGTCTGAACGGATCGGGCTGAAATTTGAATAATAGATAGATTATAGTCTGGAAGAACACATACTTTTTACCCCGGAAAAATAATGGGAACGGGAACTACGCGGGTAAAACCGCGGGGCGCTGCTAATTTACAACATTAGAAGTATTAAAATTAACGTGGTTGTCGTCAACCGAGGTGCCAAACGGGAAGCCATCGGGCGCGTACACTCTCCTTGAAAAAGGCCGCCGGACGCGGCCGAAACTCGAGTCGGATTGACCGACCTCATTACACGTGAGTTACCCGTTTACCTAATCAATATTAGAAGTGTTCACAGTTTGCGCAAAATGCGTAGAGTAAGTGAAAAACTTGGCTGGCCTTGTGGCTTGGTTGGTGGTAAGTCTGGCTGCGAAGCCGTGGGTCGTAAGTTCGATCCCCACCCTGTACAAATCTTTGTGTCAGGAATACAAATATTTAGACTGTGCCTGGGTGTTTTCTATGTATAATACGTATCTATTTAAAAATATACAAGTATTATATCAACTATCTGGCTTCCGTAATACAAGCTTTACTTAGTTTTGGTTGTGTGTGAAATGTCCACCAATGATTGTTTAAAAACTAGCAAACTGTTTGCAGTTGTTACTTGGGACACAGCCTTATGTTCCAAATCTCAGATTCGGAGCTATTTTCAAATGGAAATGAAGTAGAAGCCCTAATAGCGTCGCAATCACATCGCGCTATTAATACGCCTCGTGATCACGAATCACGACGTCAGGCGAACATTGTGGAGTCAGGGAGCCCAATACGTGATTTAGCAATTTACTCGAGCACCTCAGCTTAACTTAGCTTTTGTAGTGGTAAAACTCTTTGAAGAGCCCGTCTAGGGAAGTACCACACCTTTGTCAGTTATTCTACCGCCAATCAGTAGTGTGCAAACATTACTGGGTTCCGGTTTGAAGGGCAATGTTTCCAGAGAAATTACAAGGCTTAGAGATTAGCTCTAAGAGCTCTAGGTGACGAGCGCAGTGTAGTGCTAAGTAATGATTTGGACTATTCATATTCCAATCGCTGCGTGTCACTGTGCTGTTATGTGGTAGGCATGTGGCTTACCATCAGGCACATGTCCTGCTTGTCTCGTCACTCTATAGGTACTATAAAAAAACTTGCACTTAATTAAGTTCCTGCACCATAAAAACCTGTCTTAACCAGGTAAATATAGCATTAACAGACCACTTTATTTTCCTTCTGTTGCCCTTGGTGCTTTCTCTTACAAGAAGAGCTATAAGGTCATAATCCACCACGCTGGTCAAATTTTGCTGGCTTTACGGACAGAGTGCATCTGACCTGCATGATCCATCGGGCTTATTCGCATCCTGCCTTTTTTCTATCGGACTACTCGGAGCTCGGTATCGGTCGGACAGTTATTCGTTACAGTAAAATTTACAGACTTTAATTTTTGGTTAAAACCTTCAAGTTACTTATTTTTTCCCAGGAAAAAGTAACCAAAGTTCGCCCGTAAAGTCCAATCTATCATATCAAAAGTCATTGTAATCGATCCAACGGTTTGAGCGGAAAAACTAACAGACAGAGTTACATTCGCATTTATATTACATTCCTGTTACATTCGTATTAGTATGGAGGATGAGTTAAAATATGACACAAAATACTTGCACCGCTGTATTTAAGACTTTAGAAACAAGCCGTAATAGAATCTATGTAAGTACATAAAAGTTTGCGACGTTCGACACAACAAAGTTATTTAAAGAAACAAATTGAGCTAATAATATAAGTCAAGTTTTATAAGACAGCGGTTAAACTACGATAAATAAACTTATTAAAAATCTCTTATGATGTTAATGTCCATACTCTCCGAAACGGCTCGACCGATTTTTATGAAATATTTTGTTTTTTGAAAGGTATGTGTGAAATGGATGTTTGGATGAGACTCGGCTGTTTGGATGGACATCTATACTAGATATAGATGGTGGAAAATACTTTTTGGATTGGAATTTGGATATTTAGCACGATTTTAATATTGGTAGTGAGTAGTGACCAATCGTGATAGTTGTAAGCTGACAGTTGTGATAGAAAGCAGTGTTGTAAATAAATAAGTAAATTTGACATAGGTGATGTAGTTCTATTGCTGCTATAACAACAAATACTAAATTACAGAATACCTAAAGTATGTATTTAGGGCGCTCCCGAATACAACAAACGTGACTTTTTGGCATTTTTATTGATTGTTACGGAACCCTTTGTGCGCGAGTCCGACTCGCACTTCGATGGTTTCTTCGTATCGGTTTATTATTTAAAATAATTTTACCATAGGCAAGTATATCAGTGGAACCATACAAACAATTGGAATGTAAAAAGATGTTATAAAATGGTCTCTGAAGTCGACATTTAAAGGAAACAGTCGACAGCAAAGATAGAACAAAAGGAACGAAGTCTCAACTTCAGATTCAAAGGTACTCGTAAACAGACAGACAAGTATCTTACAGTTGAAATGGTGAAATGGAGGATGAATGAATCGAGACATCATAATTCCGAAGGCAAATCTTAAAGGGCTTTGACATTTCGAGAGCTACCAGTTTCTTTTATGTTCTGCCATTAAACTTTTTTCAGAAGGATTGACGTCAATGAGTTGTTTCTACATGTTATAATTTTATTTTTTCAACAAATGAATTGAGACTAATTTTAAAATTAAGGTAACAGATTAAAGATGGAATTGATTTTAATTTTGAATTCAGAGCGTCCCGTCTGAATAGGCCTCATTGTGTACTCCACAATGTTTTTGCGTTAAGGGGGCGCCTAAAGCCAGAAAACGAAAAAAGGACATTTTCGACGCCGCTCACTGAAGTTAAGAAACTACAAACTATGACAAAAAAAAAATTGACGTGTGGGTACAATCAAGAAGAAGCACAATAACCGAATAGAATTTTAAAAATAGTTCAGAGTTTTTTACAATAAAAAAATAAAAATGACACCGAAAAATCCCGTTTTAATTCGAGTACTCGAAATTATCAGCGATGACCCCACATTATTTTTTGGTAATAAAATTCCTATTTGTACGTTCTAGTAAAGTAACCGAACACTTTTTTAAATTTATGTTTAGTTATTGAGTAATTAAATAAAACTTGGTCAAAAATGGACGCCTGATTAAATATTGATTTTTCCTCCAAACTGTGTCATGCTATTCTCGACTTTATGTACATCACATTAAGAAACGCGTCGCGCAGGTGAAATCTGATTTTTTCCTGGCTTTAGGCGCACTCTTAAGCAGTAGATAGATAGATAAATAGATAAACTCTTTGTTGCACTTAAACTACAAAGTAAAATAACAACAATATAGAAAAAAAACCTTAGAATAAAGTAGCAATTGGGGATCTTATCACTAAGAGCGATTTCTTTCAGGCAACCGTAGGATGGTAAAAAAAAGAAATTAATAATGGAAGACGGCGATTACAATTTGGAGTACATAGATACTTCCGAATGATAATCTGATAATAATAACTAACAATTAATTTAAATACAACAATATAAAAACACTAGCTTTTACCCGCGACTTCGTCCGCGCGAAATAAATACTGAGGTAACTCAGGCAATTACTAATTTTACACCCAGACACATTTACTAAAACCAGCTCATAATAAAACACTTTCATCAAAATCGGTTTAGTTGTTTAGGTGTGAAAGCGTAAGAGACATTCGTCCCCCATTTCAACTTCAATTTCATCCCCATACAGTTCGAAATTACAAAATTGCTAGAACAAACATTTATTGGCTTCGTGCCAAGTGCCTATATAAAGAGTTTCATAGTTTTATCTTCAACGAATGGAAGCTTCCATGTATACTTTCATCCCCCATTTCAAATTCATTTCATTCCGAAATCACAAAATTTCTAGAAAAAATATTCGTTTGCTTTGTGTCAAGTGTCTATTATATTCAGAGTTTCATGGTTTTTTATCTTCAACAGTTGGGATCTTCCATGTTGACATTCATCCCCCATTTCAACCCCAATTTCACCCCCGTACGTTTCGAAATTACAAAATTGCTAGAACAAACATTCGTTTGCTTCGTGTCAAGTGTCTATTTACAGAGTTTCATGGTTTTATCTTCAACGGTTAAGAATGTCCATATTGACATTCATCCCTCATTTCAACCCCAATTTACCCCCGTACAATTTGAAATTACGAAATTGATGGAACAAACATCCGTTTGCTTCGTGTCAAGTGTCTATATAAAGAGTTTCATGGTTTTATATTTAACGGTTGGGAACTTCCATATTGACATTCATCCCCCTTCTCAACCTCAATTTCATCCCCGTACAGTTCAAAATTGATGAAACAAACATTATTTTGCTTAGTGTCAAGTGTCTATATACAGAGTTTCATGGTTTTATCTTCAACGGTTTGGAATTTCCATATTGACATTCATACCTCATTTTAACCCCAATTTCACCCCCGTACAGTTCAAAATTACAAAATTGATGGAACAAACATTCGTTTGCTTCGTATCAAGTGTCTATATACGGAGTTTCATGGTTTTATCTTCAACGGTTGTAAACTTCCATATTGACATTCATCCCTCATTTCATCCCCGATTTCACCCCCGTACAGTTCAAAATTACGAAATTGATGGAACAAACATTCGTTTGCTTCGTGTCAAGTGTCTATAAACAGAGTTTCATGGTTTTATCTCCAACAGTTGGGAATTTCCATATTGACATTAATTTATCCCTCATTTCAACCCCAATTTCACCCCCGTACAGCTCGAAATTACAAAATTGATAGAAAATGCATTTAATTGCTTCGTGTCAAGTATCTAGATAAAAAAATTGATAACTTTGAAAATCACGTTTCATACAAAATTTTCATACAACCGTTCATCCCTTGTTTCACCCTCTTAGGGGTTGAATTTCGCAAAACCCCGTCTTAGCGAGCGCCTACGTGCTAAAAGGGACCTCCATGCAAAATTTCAGATTCCTAGCATTTGTAGTTTCTTAGATTCCTTGATGAGTGACCTTTCGCTTTTATATATATAGATACATATATCAATTGTACGTCCTAATACACAAATAATTATTTTAGAGTAGTAGAGATACCATCAGAGGTCAATTTCCATCGGTCCCTCTAAATGTATTTTTTTTAATTTGGAATAGAGTTACATAAATCTCAATTATAGATTGGTCATCGCTATTGGTTTTAACAGCGAAGGAAACATCATGAGTGGAAATGAAGTGTCTTGTTCAAACTGTGCACTGTGCTGTAACGGGAGGGTGTTGCTTTCTAATACGAGCAACTTGGTATTGTAAAAAGAGACATCATTCTAAGGCGTGTTATCTGTCAATCTACACTAGGCCAGCGTGATGGATTATGGCCTTAAGTCTCTCGTGGTGAGAGCAGACCTCGGTTCCCAACAATGTGAACACATACTTTATATCGCATACGGCAATCGCCGTTTTTCAGACTAGATCAACCGTAATGCCCGAGATACACGAGGCTAGTTTTTCAAGCTAGGATAAAAAAAAAAAAAAAAAAATGAAATAAATTTATTTCAATAAAAATAGATCTTAACTATACAATATTTTCTTACTTCTATAAACAGGTAGATTCTTTTTGTTTGCCTGAACTAGGTAGAACCTGTGTTTCAGGCGAGAGAAATGCTTATTTACCTAAGAGTTACATTTAGGAAGAAAATAAAACTAAACACTTTATTAATAATTCGGTCGGTACGAAATCGGTAAAAAGAAAAGGTATTTAAGAACTACTTTGCTTATCAAAATTATAGGTATGCGATTCCTTAATTATTTTGTAACTACTATCATATGTTCAGTTTCCTCATATGACAGAGTCAGCAAATACTCGGAGACAGTTTGTTTACAGTTATATAAATTTTGATTGTATATGCATAACAATCTATTTATTCGATTGTAGAGTAATGGCCCTAGAAATATGAAAAATCTACTTGTGAAAGCGTGTTTTGTGTGTGCCAGCGAGATACATACAATATCCTTACGTCTCTTGTTAGTATTGTTAGTGGAGTATGAAAGTAGTTTGTGCTGTTTTATTGTCGTATTTAATATAAAGAGTTGTCTTACAGTTAGAATGTTACAGGATTTATAGAGCCGTTCCGTAGAGAAGAGAAATGGGCGAAATGTTGCGACCTTCAATATGGCTCATATTAGATACTAGAAGTACTGGCTTGCTCAGGATAGCAAGCCAGTACTTCTAGTTTCGTGTGGAGAACGCTATTACGCAACTCTAGTTCGGTTTCAAGCTCGAAGTAATAGCTTACTATCCTAGCTTGAAAAACTAGCCTCGTGTAGCTCGGCCATAACTTTGACCACGAAATGCCTTCCAATATTTACCTGTTTTTTTTTTCTAACACCTGACAGGAATGCGTCGGACTGCGCAAGGCCCGGCTCCCAGAACATGCCTCCTCTGCGGCGAGTCGTCCCGGCTCCTGTCTCCGCTGAGGACATGCAATATCTGCAGGCACACTGCTTGCTCCAAGTGCGTCATAGAAACACAGCACCCGCCTCAAAAGTATGTTTATTTTCAGCTAGGTAATGATTGGAACTCTTCCTGTTCCAATAGTTGCGTGATATTGTGTTATTATGGGTTCTGTTGCTTACCTAGGCACATGTTCTGCTAGTCTCGTTAAAATTTTCTATTAAAAAAAATGTAGTATTTGCATATTTTGTATTACAGTGCAGTATGGATAAAACAAATCGGAAGGAATTAAATATTCGTTGTATCTTGTATCGAGTAACTCGGGTTTGTTTTATTGAGGTTAAGCTGGCGTAGTTTGTTGAGTTAAAAATAGTTTTGTTTATTACATGCTCAAATTCATTTGGGATTAATAATAAGGGAATTGATGGAAACGTTATACAAACGTTTTGAGTTGATTAAAATCATTAAATTGAGGTATTTACTTGTTGTGATAGTTGAAAGTTAAAATTACAAAGAGGTTGTTCGAAGAAAATGTTCACAATTCAAGGTTATTCTAAAAATTTTGTTAAATAGAGGTCATTATGTTGAGGTAAGTTATAATAAGGTTGCGATGTATTCACAACGTAATAAACACACGTAGTTACGGGTATGTAGCGGTAACAGCACCATAACCCAAATAACGTCGTTAAAATGTATAGTAACCACTTTTAGGATGTAATTTCTAAGCAAGGTGTAAAGTTACGCTGCAGATGATTTTCATATGTGTTTAGAAATAAATAACAACTGTATTTTTTGCTTCAAAGTCAAAACTTTTCCCAAAACAGTATGTAAGTTAAGTACCTACTATGAAAAACATAAGATAAAACTCACTCAGTTGACACTAGAGAAGATGTTTGCATGATTTACTTAAACAGTCCATTCTGACTTGACTTTCTTCTTATTTCCCTGTATTTTTTTTTGTGTTAATTTGTTTTTTGTATAGTTGTAAATACTGTATATAAGTTTCTAACAAATAAATATTACTCTACGTTCCCTGTTTTGAAATCAATGAACAGATTAACCTCCAATCCGTGCAAAAGATTATAGTGGTACCTGTGTACGCTTGTGTAGGTACCACGCCTTTGCCAGTTATTCTACCGCCAACCAGTAATATGAAAACGTAACTGCGTTCCGGTTTGATGGCATTGTTTGCAGTGAAATTATAGGGGGGCATAAGATAAGATAAGATATTATTTATAATTACAAAAATACACAATTATCATTATTTACAATAATAAATGTTACATTTGTAACTCATAGAGATTTAACATCTTATATCTCTGGCTGATAAGTGCAGTGCAGTGCTAGGTATTGATTTGAAGTCTTTAAATATAATATTCTATCAGGGTCCATCGAAACCTTATAGGCACTTACTTATCTCATACTAATAAGTCACGTACAAAGAAACTTGACTCAGAAAATTATTTCCAGATCGCCTTTATACTCCAGAGAAGGCTACATTTGTAACCTCTGCGCAGAGACCAGAGAAATGTGGAAAAAGTCGGGTGCCTGGTTCTATAAATCAATACCAAAGTACGTGCTACCGGAGAGGAAGGCCACAGGAAGATATAACGAAATTGAAATAGCAAGATCATTGCAGGTAAAAAACAATTACTTACTCAGTATATTTTCAGTATTTATTAGAAGGTTACCTACGGGTTCAAATCACGTCGGGGTTACCAGTTTAAAAGGTATGGTTGCTCTTGTTATGGAGTTACTCATAGTTTTAAGGGTTCTTAGAGTTAATTAAGTAAAAGTCTTCTTAAGTTCTCGTACTATTGGGTTAACCTTTTGACCGCCAGAATCACGTATACTTGACAAGCGCTAGCGAGCCCTATGCGCCAACGACGTCTATAGTTTACTAAAAACGCACTATACCAAAATATTCTGTGTTAGATATCAAATGGTGACAGCGCTATTTTTTATCTTGTGCTATGTCGTACGCTTGGCGTACAGGGCACGGAAATGCAATTTTGTACTGGCTGTCTAAAGGTTGTAAGCAAAATACGATTCAAATTTTACCTATCTATCCTAGGGAAACCTAAATACGTCTGTATGGATTGGTGTGCGCGGGGTAACTGGCGACTGGCGTTGTCTGATACAAAATGCAACGTCGCGTATTACAAATGTAATAAAAAATACATTAGTTACGGCCTTACTCCTTCTGTAATTACTCAAAATTCGGTTGACAAAAGCATAATTAGTCAATTAAACGTTTCCACAGCTAGGACTAGGCCGTTTCCATCTCTCGCAAAGAAAGAACCAAGGCTATATCTGCCACTCTGGCCTAGCTTAGCGGATGACTCATGATCACAAAAAAGATTACAACAAACCAGTTACCTCATGATGTTTTTCTTGTGCCAGCCGGTGACGATGACAAACTTATTCATTTACACTTGGGAAAATAATCATAGGTGCAGGCAGTAATCGAAACTACGATCTTGCGTTTGTAAATTACACGCCAAACATGTATTTGTACCTGGTAGAACCCTTTTGAAAAAATCTAAAACAAAATTTATCGCAGGCAATGGTTTCCAGTTTCAATTTAAATTCGTCGATGAAAGTCTATAACTATCATTCTTTCTAATTTTGTTACATAAAATATATCTTATACAACAGAAATAAGGTATACAATTGAATGTTTTGTTTCCAACCCCGTTGTTTTTGTTTTACGCAGCCTTCGGGGTATCATAGAGATCCTTTCCAGATACTCGTATATAAATAGAATATTCCACGAATTTCTCTGAAGGTTTAAGACTAATCCTTCCTGTTATCTAACTGCGCGTATACCACTAACCCGCAACAATAAGCTACTTGAAATCTGACACCAACCGAAGGGCTTTGCCAATCGATTTGCGCGTCTTAGACGGATTACCTTTATTTACACTGTAAGGGAATTCTATCGGGATCCAGTATTTGATGGGTTGAAGACGGCTTTTACTCTTGAGATCCATCACCACTATATTGCATATTGGACGAAAAACTATCTGTCCACTCGTCAAATCATTTGTGTCACTTTCTTCCTTTACTCTCTTTGCTGTAGTGGCAACCTTTTACCCTACTCCCTTTACAGAGTCCGCCTGAAAAATATACTCACAGTTGTAAGTTATGTAGGTAGGTACCTACCTACACCAAGCAATGATGCCAAACGTTTAGAATTTAATTGGCTGAACTAAAATTTAATAAGTACCGTTACTAGATCACATAATTAAAAATCAAGTTTTAGGCCGTTCGATGTACATATTTTTATACGTCGAACGTAATATGTATTACGTTTTTTTTCTCAGTACGAAAAAAACATAGAAAAATAATAGCTGAACGTTTTTATTAGCAAGAATTTTCAAAAATCTAGTTTATTTTATTTCTGAAATCATGCGTCTCTATTACAAATTAATTTGTTGACATTTATTAAAGAACTGTTTTATTTTCACTGCACGACATTTCATTTAAAATTCAACCAGTGTACTTTCTTGCCCTGGTTGCGAGGGTAGTAGGAAAACTTCCACGTCTTATCGGGGGCGTAATAGGCAACACCGACAATTTTATTTGAAGAGAAAACTTTGTCACGAAAATGAAAGTTATTAAAAGGAAAGCTGAGTAGGGCCATTCTGTTCCGACGTATTCCTCGGATTTTTCTAAACTTTTGGAAGTTTTCCTCACCAAAACAAAACTAACAATATACAGACCCGGGTTAAGTTATTACAAATTAAAAAAAAAGTGTGGCAATAAACGGCAGAAGTTTGACATCGTATAAGCATAGGCTATACCTATACCTATTGTAAAAAAAAATGTAGTCCTCTTTTCTGTGTATCATAAGTATGTATTAATAATTATACAGGCTGACTGGTTGAACACTTTAGATATTGATATAGCGTGTTCAGTACTCGATTTTCTTTTTATTTACGTGAAAAAATAGGTGCTTAATATTTGACTAATTTAACTTTAACTATCCGTCAATAAAAATAAGTAGGGTCACTAGCTCAGCGCGCGTATTAATACCTCTAAAATTAAACAGCTGCGCCAAAAGTACCGTCTTGTCTTGACGTACCTACGGTCGTTAACCCCGTTCGCTGATACTAGCTATTACTTATTCTGTGCTAGAGCGCTCGGCCGCGGCCGGCGGCGGCGCCCGGGATTCACTCGTGTTACAGAATACTGCATAGTAACTGTACAGCTGAGCTGGCGACCGATAGGCACTGTGTTGTCCATAATTTCCATGTCTTCGCACATTAATGTAATGAAAGTTTTCTTTGTAATTTATTTGTATTTTTATAATTATATATTTTTAAGCCCTTCATGGGACTATGATTCATCATACCCTTGAATTTCTAAAGTGTTCAAACAGACAGCCTGTATAAGTATTAGATGAGCTATTTAGCTCCCATAATTCAAGTTTTGCTTAAATTGGGGCTAGTTCACGTTAAACAATGTCCAAATATTTATTTATTTGGTTTTCTGCAACTTAGATTCGGATCCTTCTTTTACATGGATCCACCCTGATGGTCAATTGGCGGATGGCACATGTCTTCGATAGATGTCTTTGTTGGAACATGTCGATTTCCTCGTGATATTTTCCTTCATCGATAAATTTAGCGATGACAACAAAAATACCTGCCTTTGGAAAAATACTCAGAAGCATAGTTGAGCTCCGAACCTCACGTTTGTGAAATTCGACATTTTCTTCGCTAGGCCTCCCAGACACGCCAATTGGCAATCTAAATAAAATTGTTACTTTATGAGGATGAAAACTGGATTTTCTTTTCCAGCCTGATGCAGGGACCAGTAGCAATGAAGGAAAGACGGACTCAGAACCAGGGTCGCCTCTCAGCATCCATGCTCCCACCTTCTCCCGACAGCCCAGCAATAGTGACAGCAGAAAATCGGTTGGGTCACCACATGTAAGTGAATAACACAAAATAATCTTGCGTCTAAGATACGTTAAGACATTTTATATATTGACATTAATTTGACTCAACGTAAAAGCTATTCAGCGTAGTGAGGCCACCGGCATGCTGGGCACACTTCCTACCGATAGTGCACACGATATTTTTGATTATTTTATTTTTAGATTATTTTTATCGGTCTATGGATAATGAGGATCCGTAACGTTTTTAGTTGAGTATGCAGATTTATAGAGCTAAGAAATCCTTAACAAACAGTGTAAAAATTTTTGTTCTACGACAAAAATTGATGAAGTTATGACCGAATTACTAGCGAAGTTCACCGAGTGGCCGTCGCGATAGCTGTGACGTCACTGTGACGGTCGCCGCCAGTTAGCCGTTGGCAGCGATAAGGCGCGCAGTGTTTTGTTTCTTTAATTGTGACTTTAAAACAAATTAAGTGTCCGATTTGTATGTAATTCACTTTATAAACTATGTATAAATATTGTATAGTGCCAAAATGTATAAATAATTCTATTAAAACGCCAGAAAAACTATTTTTTAACGTGCCGAAAGACCCAAAACTTCGTAAAAAATGGTATTCGGTTGTAAAAAGAGATCATAAAACTCCACCCTCTGCCCAGGCTACAAGACATTGCTGAGAAGATCATTTCGATGTGAGTACCTACATAACTATACCTATTATTTGGTTGATATTTATTAAAATAAGGTGGTACCTACTAGGTATTAAGTGCAGTGTACCTTTCTATTTATCTTATTTTAAGCTGCTGTATTAATAGAAACATACCTTCTTACTTTTTCTGAGTATTGTGTATAAACCTACGTACCTACATATTTGCCCGTTCTTATTTCTATGTAATATTCCAAGGTTAAAGCACAGAAACGTACTTAGGTAAAAATCAAAGAGTGAATGATATATTATTTATTTTTTAATCATCTACACAACAGCGGTGCATTTATGTTTCTGCCTCAGCTATGCCTTACTGTTAGAAGCAACTACATCCATATATCCTACTAATATAACACTCGCATAAATTGTAACACACGTAGCGCAGTCCGCTTGGTCGAACATAACCGATTACCAAGGTTTCAATCATCATCATCAGCGGGGCTTAACTAGTATTTTTATATTTCAGTTGGAAGAAGATATGGAAAATTACGTAAAGTTTAAGTTGGTTGGAGGAAAGCTTAAACTGAAGAAAGGAGTTTAGCCTCATAAGTTTGAATGTCAAAAGCCTCAAAAAAAGAAAATTGACCGACCAGGTTATAAGAAAAGACAAGATATAGAACTAGTAGTTTTGGAGAAAAATGGCAACATGGAACAAACAATGTTTGCTTCAGCGGCTCCTGGTTAGTTGTTACCGTAACACCTATCTAAGAACATGCACCAATCAAACCCAAACCCATAACTGAAAACTGCATCAAAATCAGACAAGTAGTCTTGGACAAAAATGGCGACATGAATTGCACAAACAAACATCCCCCCCCCCCCCCCCCAAACGCATAGACCGTCTGCGTTGCGTCGTGGGTTATAAAAATAAAACAGAAATAAAATATATGCATAAAAAATGTTTTTGCTTTATATTCAAGTCATCCTACCTAAGTACATACTGAACGAACGATTTGTAACAAAACGCGAGATGGCAAAAAAAAACAGCCATGACATCTTATATTGGATTCTGTCATACCTAGATCAGCAAGTGAGAGAACCATGCACTAAATAAAGCGCAAGTAGGTTAAAAAATAATTCGCGAAATGATCTACACATGAATGAAGGAAAACAATTATTTCATTTACATTCGATAGTATAAACACTACTCTTAAGTTCTGAATATGTCCCTGTACCTCCTACACTTTACATTCACTTTATTACATAGGCAGGTGTAATAAAATGAATGTAAAGTGTAGGTACAGGGACATATTCAGAACTTAAGAGTAGTGTATATTCTATCGAATGTAAATGAAATAGTTGTTTTCGTTCATTCATAATATATGTAGATCATTAGATCATTTCGCGAATTATTTTTTAACCACTAACTAACAAATTAAAGATTACTAATAAGTACCTACGTACGTAGATAAATAAGCAACATCCTTACCTTTGTAGTTTCCAACCACGGATTTCAACGCTAGTGAACTTGGAATGATTACCTAGATAATCAAATACCATAAAAGAATCCACTTTTGGAAGATTATCTGACTGAGCTTGCACAAAACCCGCTTCTACTTTATTAGTACTCATATTACTTATGTACGTTTTATACTTAAGTATCACAAAATACACTCCAACAACACTGTATGTAAATAAATTGCCAAATATTAGGGACCAACAGAGTCGCGCATCGCCGCTGCTACGTCGAATGTACCGGCCGACCGGCCGGCCGCGCTCGGTTCCGTCACAGTGACGTCACACGCTCCCGCGTGCATTGACTTTTAGCGACAGGAACGGTATATGTTTATTATTTAATATCTTCGTAATTAATGGTCCGATTTGGATAATTCAAAAAGATATATGATCCTTATGTCATAAAGAATAACGTGGATGATAGATCTATTGAATTTGCTATAACTTTACTGATCCTCATTACAATATATACATTACGCACATCCTGCGTAATGTATATATTGTAGTTCTCATTATAATTTATTTTTTTACTTACGACTTCAAAAAAAGGAGATTTCTCAATGCGACCGTATATATTTATATAAATAAAGGTTATGTCCGTCAAAACAATAAATTACGGACGCCCTCCATATAGACCGTGGAATATTAGTAAAAATAACAAAAAACATGAATTCGCTCGTGGGTTCGATTCTGATCCAGGGTAAACATTTGTCTGATGAACATGGTTGTCTATTCTGTGTCTTTGTACTATATATTTATGTATTTACTACACCCAGGCTTTGCTTAGTTTAGGTTGGTTATTTTGTTTATTAAAAAAAAAATTGGGATACAAATACCTTCAGGATAACTATCATACTTCCCTAGGATAAGAAGTGTGTTAAAAGTAAATTAACCTAAGGATCTCGCATTTTAACTCGACATAATATGATGTTTTAAATCAAGTAACGTATGTTTTTTCTTATTCTAATATAAAACATGTCTCTTACAGAACTTATCACTTAAGATCTCGGTAATTAAGCTTGATTGATAAATGGTTAGTTCCACGTTGGGCGCCAATAATCCGTTTAGTGGGAAATAAAGATCGCCTACACAACACTCTAGGTACACGATGACAATAATTTGGTTGATTGGTTTTAGGTTTCTCTTGCTAAGTTCGCAGATAAGAAGTATAACGATATTATGTCAGTATTTACAGAATATCGAGAATGAGAGTCGATTTCTTCTAGGTATAATGTGTTTCATCTTAGACCGTATCGTTAATTCATACGAGATAGCATCAAGTACAACTTAATAATAGGTAACAAGATGACACAAGATGAGGTGTCATGGGACACCAGGTGTAAAACGAAGTACCTTCGGATTAATATAGAAGCGACTAATGTGCAAAAAAATTGGTTAATTTTATTATTTATAGTACGATCTGCAAAATAAAATTGGCAACACAGGTCACGGGTCATGTGCGTCATTTCCGTTACATATTTTTCTTACGATTTCAGTCTCACATTTTTTTCAGTTCGGTCGTTCATCAAAATCCCTATCTCCTCCAAGCCAATAAGGAACTTCGTTCCAAAAATTTAATTAGTTGAATACAAATCATCTTTACATGCCAATAATTCAATAAGATAATTTTAATATAGCAAGTGTCAGTTAAGCTCCAATTGTCCCAATTATAGTTCAGTGACTGCGTATATCTGACGGTTGTACGCTCAGCGCTCACGTAGACCGCACTCAATTTAGAGGTAATTTGAGGGCCTTGTATCACTTCAGCTTTCATCTTTTAGCTCAAGGACATGTGGCGGATTCTATAGTAAATTGCAAGTAAACAGTTAATTTTCAGAAGAATTTAATAGTAGCACAAATATGACAAATCCTTCATACAACTTAATATCATAAATGTCAAATTGTGGATACCTATTTGTGTTTGCTGCTCAGTCATCCTACAGATACACTGAACGGAAACTGAAAGCGGCTGAACGTATCGGGTTGAAATTTAGAATACTGCTTGATTATAGTCTGAAACAGCACATAGGCTATAACGTAAACGGGAACTGCGCTGGAAAAACCACGAAGCACTGTGAGTAGTTACATATAGACTATTGCAATGCTAAAATAATTATTCCACAAGCCAATAATTCTGTTACTAAGTGGCCTTTCCTAAGTCTTTATATCAGGTATTGTGACATATCTTGTAGTGGTAGGACCACTAGGACTCTTGGAATAGTCCGCCTGGGAAAGTACCACACCTTTGCCAGTTATACAACCGCCAAGCAGTAATGTGTAAGCGTTACTGTGTTCCGGTTTGAAGGGCAATGTTTCCAGGGAAATAACAGGGCTTAGAGATATAATATCTTACATCTCTGGGTGTGGAGCGCAGTGCAGTGCTAGGTAATGATTTGGACACTTCATGTTCCAATAGCTGTGTGTCACTATGCTGTTATGTGGCAGGCATGTTGCTTACCATCAGGCACATGTCTTGCTCCTCTTTAATATGTAAAGAAAAACACCATATCCGAAATATATGATCAATAACTAATAAACGTAAAACACGCGGTTAAAACAGCTGAGTGCTGCTTGTAATAAAAAAGAAAATAAAACTTTAATTAAAGTAAAATTCCTAGTACAGTTTACACTGTATGCACAACGTACATTGTAGTAATATAAAGCAACGCAAATCCCCACTCCACCGAGAAGGCTATTAGGTAACGTATCCTAGCTCAGATGGTCCACAGTTTCCACAAATAGACGTCCCTGACCGAGTTTCCGAAGGAAAGCTCATCTGGCCGGGGACCTCGCATTTTTTATAATTACCCGTACTGTGTTTCAATCAAATTTTATTTGTTCGTTGGAAGAAAATTAAATATATTTATGCTAATCTTTTAAGTGCCTTTTTTATTTCATGACAGTTTAAACACGCTGTCCTAAAGTGGCTTTCTCGGGTTCTTTTTCGGTTTTCGTTTACTATTTCATCTCATACCTTTGAACGAGCAATTCTTGTATATTTGTATCTATATAATATAGATATGTATGTTATATAGATACATGGGTGTTTCTATGTATAATAAGTGTGTATTTAAAATTATATTAGTATTATATCAGCTATCTGGCCGCCATAGCTTTGCTTAATTTGAGGTTAGGTGGTGTTGTGTGTAAATTGACTACCAATATTTTTTTTCCTTAGAAGAATTGGTCGTAGCTTGTATCGCGGATTTTCATTGAACTTAGTATGCAGGCGGGGGTATTTCCATTCTATACAAGGCCAGAACGCAAGGGTATGAAACTAATCACGTATAGATTGGAAATACGTTTTTAGGGTTCCGTAAAACGTAAAAACGGAACCCTTATAGATTCGTCATGTCTGTCTGTCTGTCTGTCTGTCTGTCCGTCCGTATGTCACAGCCACTTTTTGCCGAAACTATGAGAACTACACTCTTGAAACTTGGTAAGTAGATGTATTCTGTGAACCGCATTAAAATTTGAACAAAAAAATTAAAAAAAAAGAAAAATTAGGGTTGCCCCCCATACTGAGAACTGAAACTCAAAATATATTTTTTCATCAAACCTTCACGTGTGGGGTGTCTATCGATAGGTCTTTAAAAATGATGTTGAGGTTTTTAAAATCATTTTCGTCTACACTGAATAATTTGCGCGAGAGACACTTCCAAAGTGGGAAAATGTATGTCCCCCCCCCCCCCCCTCTAACTTCTAAAGTTCAGGGAGTTTCGAGAGCGATAAATAAATAAATAAATATTGATGGACAATTCACACACAACACCATCTGACCCCAAACTAAGCAAAGCTTGTATGATGGCGGCCAGATAGCTGAAGTAATACTTATATAGTTTTAAATACATACTTATTATACATAGAAACACCCAGACACAGTGCAAACATTTGAATTCATCACACAAATATTTGCACTGGGTGGGAATCGAACCCTCGACCCTCGGCTTCGCAGGCAGAGCTACTACCAACTAAGCCACGAGGGCAGTCAATCATCAAGTCAATCTATCTAGGTTTTGTTTTTGGAAAACTGCGTTTCGCCATGTTTTCATGGTATAATCAATCGAAGCTTTTTTTTTTTTGTTACATGACGCTTGGATTGGAGAAGAAAAGGAAATAGGGGAGAGTAGGGAACATTTTCTTGCTAATTCTAGGACTATTTTATTTTCTAAGTCGCCTCCTCCCGGCTCAGCGATCATCAATCGAAGCTTTATCAGCCAGGTACCGTACTACTTGGTAAATGTAGGGATTTATTTTGCCCCGTTAATACCAGCCAGGTCAGAGTCTCATCAGAGCTCCGTGTTGAGGTATTATAATAGGAGAGGTATGTGAAAGGTTTTCTACTTTTCTCAAATACCTACCCGAAAATTGGTGCCAGCTCTCGAAATACATATTCTGCTGTATTCATTGAAAGAAAAATCAAAGTGACGCCATGCTTTAAGTTGACGATTTCAGGTCAATAAACGACGGTTAAATTATTTTGTTAAAGTTTCCCAGAGACTATGAATTTCAATTTGCCTAGATGGGTTTTTCCAGATGGTTAAAATCTTGATGTTTTCAAGTCTTGAGTGAGATTCTTCTACATACGAATGCTCAAGTGTGAGGCGAGATGGCGTTCAAGAGTAAACCTACAAAAAAAGACTAAAAAAGACAATTCACACTATTCTACATTTATATCAATGTGACAGTTGTGGAAATAGTAGACGTATAAATAGCAGCAGGTGTTACGCGAAAATGAAATGAAGGGCTACAATAATACACTATGCTTGACAAATGGAGGCTTGCTACACGAAATTGTTTTATCAAGGAAGTAAAAACATAGCTGTATATGTAATAATAGTATAGAGTTTGAAAAAAAAATCAATAGGAAATAATAATTAAAAAAAATGAATTTATCATTTGCAAACAAATTATGTTATATTGATCTACGTAATCTTGCATTTATCTATTTAGGAAAACGAAATGTTCCAAAACAGAAATAGTCGAGGCGCCATCCGCTATAACATTTTATCTATTATAACGCTATTCCATATTTATAAATTAGGTAGTTTTGAAGTGAAAACTTCTTTAGGCGCGCCTAGACAAATTTTTCGTGGGCTGTGAATTGGATTCATTCGTCACGCTCGTGTATGCTAAGAAAGCTTCGGGTAAACTCGGGACCATGGCTATTGGTCATCTAGAAATACGTCAGCCAATTGGAAAGGCTGAAAGAGCCAATTTTTTTTATTTATAAAGGGGTAGCGGTGGACTACGATTCGTTCAAAGTTAAGTAATATTACGGCGTTGTATGTTGTACGCTTACCTAGATTGCTTAAATATAGTTTACTTTTTCACTAGCAGTTCTATGCAGTTTCACCCGCGTTGTTCTTGTTCCCATCTTTCTAGGGCTGAAAAGTAGGCTATTATTCCAAACTATAATGTACCATTGTTTCAAATTTCAACCGGATCCATTCAGGTGTTCCGACGTGCTTGATCAACAAACATCCAAACTTTGGCATTTATAATGTTAGTGGGAAGTATGTAGGATAATATTTATTTAGTAATTTCCGAGATTGATGGTAGTTACCATTATTAAAAAAAAAGTATTACAAATATCTTTTAATGAAAATTTATGTGGGAATTCTGGGCAAACATTACGTGTCCTATAGTTTGTACTTTACTACAGCTACAATGTATAGTTTCACTTGACTAGGTAGGTACTCGTATTACTTTGCAGTTTTTTTGTTGTTGTCATGGAACCCTAAAACTCGGTTAAATGTAACTCAATATAATGAATTATTAAAATATTTGACATCAAAACATAAGTACGCAAATAAGTAAAGAGAATTATTTCCGACCGGATCGGGTTGAAATTTGGAATACAGTTAGATAGTCTGGAATAACACACATCCAACACCAATACTACATAACAAAGCCCTTTTTATCCCGGAAAAATAACGAGAACGGAAACTAGTCGGATAAACAGTGGGGCGCTGCTAAGTAGCACAATATAACATAGTACTGAATCACAGTGTGTTACATTAAATCTTAGAAACATAGTCAATTGTTCAGTAGATCGTTAAACCCACTCGTATTTATTGTCCCGCAAAACCTCACAATACCCGGTTCACCGCGCACCTACCAACAATTTACATAATTTAATTGATTCCCTATCAATATAAGATTGACAAAACAAGACGGAATTGGTAAGAACAACAAACCCCAACATTTCACTGAATTATAATTAGTAAAAGTGTTCCCAGTACCGTATAATATCAAAGGTAATCCGCCCCAGCTTAGCAAGAAACAATGGTTACGAGTATAAATGCACGGAATAATTTGGTTGATCGCCACGATCCCGTGAGCAAACGATTGTACTTACCTAGTTATAATCGCCATTCTAACCCTTATACCTCTTTATGCGGTATGGGCAGAACTATACCTATCATTCGTCATTCCCTGACTCGGGGCCCGCTCTTCTATGGAGAGAGTCAATACCATATTCCTCCACACTGGTTAATGAACTTAACTTTTATGTTAGTAGGTACCTATATATAGGTAGCAATAATTATTAAGTGAATTTCATTTAGTAAATACATTCATTGATTCTCTCTTTAATTTGGCTAAATAATTTATTTATTTTGGAAAAAACATAAACCGTAATTAAAAAATACACTCGAACTGTCGACAAAATTCCATAATTTTTGTGAAATTTACGATGACGACGTCGTCCAGTTAAAGAATAAAGATATTATATAAATAATCAAAGAGTGCACATTTTAGATTTTGTGTTGATGTGTAAAAAATTGCCGATTCACCGATTTTGACCTCTGAAGTGTACCAAACATAAAAATAATCATTTAAATCGATTCACATTTAGCAGAGCTATCGCGTAACACGTACAAAAAACAGGCAACCGAATTTAGAAACTCCAATTTTTTATGTCTGTTAAAAAACATCTAAATTCTTAATTACTGAAGACAAAATAAATACTTAATTTATGGAGGTTGTCCATTAGCAGCCGTGCTAGGTTGGGGAGCTGTGTTACGGCTGCTATGATTCCCACCTCCGGCGCTCACTCGTTCGCGTCAACCTTTTCTACGTCATGTGACAATATAGACCAGGGTCGATAATTTTTAAAACCAAAAAAAAAAGTAGTAGAATGAAACCCATTAGAAAAGGAGGGGAATATTATAAAAATTAAAGGAAAAATAAATTACGGGCGATCTGAGGTCGGGAAGGGGATGGGGGTGAGTTTTTAAGGGTAAAAAACGGTTATTCTCGATTTCCGGCAAAACTAAAAGTCCTATTGAAAAAAGTTACATAGCAAAGTTGTAGGTAATAAAAAGATCTAAAACTTTTGTCTACACACTTTTTTCACATAACCTCAAAATTTATGTGAAAAATTCAAAAAACCAAGTTTTTGGTTTTTTTTTTTTCTTTTACAAAAATATTTTTTTTTTAACGAAATTTGGTGAAAACTTATCTTTTTATGTCTCAAATACGCTGTAATTTATTTGAACAAAAATATTATTTTTTTCACATTATTTTGAATGAATATCGAAAAAAACACCCTAACTTTCAATCGAAAAGTCACCCGTCAAAATATCAGCTTTTTTCAAAAATTTGGTATGTTTTCTGTTCGTTGAAATCTCTACTTTCCGATGGTGAAAAAAAATAAAAATGTTACCATAGTAAATCTTCTCAGAAAAAGCAAAAAATCGAAAAAAACTCGAATTTGATTTTTTTTTTTATTATTATAAAAAAATTTGAGTTATTTATTTAAATTAACACTTTAATTACTCGAAAAACGTTAGATTACATGTTACATTGATAAAAAAAGAAAATTGCAAATAAAAATATACTACTATAATTAACAAACAAATAAGTTAATACAATTAATATTTAATAAGACATCTACAATATTTGGAGAAAGTTGTCGAATTTTCTTTAAATTATATGCGTAGATGTCTATTTATTACTATTTTAAGATAAATTATATACCTGGACGTCTACTCTGTTTCTACGAAAACGAAATTTCGAAAAAAAACTTGCGACTTTCCTACTCTCGTTCTACTTCGTTTCGTCCGATACAACATTGTTTGAAGTTTAAATATTATAAGCATACTCTAATTAGAGTTGACTTAGAACATTCAAACGGACAAAACGACGGATCGAAGTAGAATCGGAGTTGGAAAATGGCGAGTTTATTACGAAATTACGTTTTCGTTGAATTAGAGTAGACGTCCTGAGTGACCTACGAAAAATAGTAGCCCATCAAAAGGTATTTTCAAGTGGGGAAGGGGCTAGGCGGGTCTGGGTCTTACTACATACATAACTTCTATTTCGTAGCAGCTGTTACAACCGTTAGATGATGATGAGAATGATCTCATTGGTTAAAGATTTCATACGGGCTGAACGTGCAGGTAATTGGGAATTTTGTTTAAAATGCGTGGAAAGAATGCTTCCTTATTTTCATGCAAGTGGGCACTTTCTATACGCAAAATCTGCTCATCTTTATCTCCAAGATAAGCGTTAGCTTAAAGTATGATCATTGTTAATACGAATTTTGTTAAAACACTTTCAGACAAACGACGACCATGTGGAAGTCCACCCTGAGTTTTCATAGATCTCATCAAAACTTGCTCGATCGTCATATCTGACCAAACTCCCGACCAAAACTTGTCAGTACGTCTAATTGTAAAGAATCCTTCGGTGAATCGCGTAAATTCACAATCATCATTTATTGTGTCTTTAAGCTTACGCATATCTTGGAGATAAAGATGAGCAGAGTTTGCGTACAGAAAGTGCCCACTTGCATGAAAATAAGTAAGCATTCTTTCCACGCATTTTAAATAAAATTCCAAATTACCTGCACGTTCAGCACGTATGCAATTTTTAACCAATGAGATCATTCTCATCATCATCTAACGGTTGTAACAGCTGCTACGAAATAGTAGGTATGTATGTAGTAAGACCCAGACCCGCCTAGCCCCTTCCCCACTTCTCCATGAAATACCTTTTGATGGGCTACTATTTTTCGTAGGTCACTCAGGTATATAATTAATTTATCTTAAAATAGTAATAAATAGACATATACGCATATAATTTAAAGAAGATTCGACAACTTTCTCCAAATATTGTAGATGTCTTATTAAATATTAATTTTATTAACTTATTTGTTTGTTAATTATAGTAGTATATTTTTATTTGCAATTTTCTTTTTTTATCAATGTAACATGTAATCTAACGTTTTTCGAGTAATTAAAGTGTTAATTTAAATAAATAGCTCAAATTTTTTTATAATAATGAAAAAATAAATCAAATTCGAGTTTTTTTCGATTTTTTGCTTTTTCTGAGAAGATTTACTATGGTAACATTTTTATTTTTTTTCACCATCGGAAATTAGAGATTTCAACGAACAGAAAACATACCAAATTTTTGAAAAAAGCTGATATTTTGACGGGTGACTTTTCGATTGAAAGTTAGGGTGTTTTTTTCGATATTCATTCAAAATAATGTGAAAAAATTAATATTTTTGATCAAATAAATTACAGCGTATTTGGGACATAAAAAGATAAGTTTTCACCAATTTTCGTGAAAAAAAAAATATTTTTGTAAAAGATAAAAATAAAAAACCAAAAACTTGGTTTTTTGAATTTTTCACATAAATTTTGAGGTTATGTGAAAAAAGTGTGTAGACAAAAGTTTTAGATCTTTTTATTACCGACAACTTTGCCACGTAACTTTTTTCAATAGGACTTTTAGTTTTGCCGGAAATCGAGAATAACCGTTTTTTACCCTTAAAAACTCACCCCCATCCCCTTCCCGACCTCAGATCGCCCGTAATTTATTTTTCCTTTAATTTTTATAATATTCCCCTCCTTTTCCAATGGGTTTCATCCTACTACTATTTTTTTTCACTTTTTATTATTTTTAAAGGCTTCTACCCTGGTCTAATAGGAACGTAGTTTTTTTTTATCGTGGATTATTTACTCAGATGTTCAACATTAGTAAATGTCATGACATGTTGGTAATGTTAGGCTTACGTATTACCACAATATTATGGAAACTATATAATTACTAGCGGCCCATTCCGGCTGCGCTCGGATATTGTCATTTAAAGACTATTAATCGAAATAAAAACTATCCTATCTCTCAAGTTGGACCAGACTGCTCACGGTGTGCCAATTTAATTTAAAATCGGTTAAGTAGTTTATGAATCCATCGCGGACACACATCGTGACAGGAGATTTATATATATTAAGAAGATTATTAAACAGTCAATAAGTAAGAAACTTTGTTTGTTTTTTTTTCGCGATTAAAAATAATCATTGACTGATTAAATGTCATACAGACCTACCACATACCTACATATAAAAAAGGCTTATGAAATCAGTTGGCCTGTTACAGGGGAGTAAAACAAAACATCGTGATACGATATAGTTATGTACAATATTGAAATAACAAATTTAGGTAAGTCGGTTCTAGGCCTGAGTATTCTTGTTCTATTCTTGTTTTTGTATCTCTTCTGTACCTAATTATGTCTGTTCCGTACCTACTTTTATTGGTTTGGAATAAAATATGACTTTCGATAGCTATGCTATGATGCTACATAGGAAATTGAAATATAGATACGCTTATGATTTAATTCGACTAGGTTTCGTATTATATCACCAAGAAAAAGTACCGGGCTAACAACGGGTGGCCACAAACACCACAAACAGTTGGCCTGTGGAAACTAAGGTGCCATTTTGAACTGAGTAGATACCGTTATTGTTAAGCGGTAGTCATTTATGTATATTTAATCTTCTAAACAACAGAAGGTAAGAGAGGTGCTGTTTTATTCAAACGCAAATGTTTGAATAAAACAGCGCCTCTCGTTCGTTCTTACCCATTAATTTCCCTATAACTAGAGAAAATGTATCTTATTTCAGGCAAAATCGCTTGTTTTCCAACATGTTCTTAGTACACATCAAACATAGATGAACCTAT
Source organism: Ectropis crepuscularia (assembly GCA_963693475.1). Taxonomy (NCBI): domain Eukaryota; kingdom Metazoa; phylum Arthropoda; class Insecta; order Lepidoptera; family Geometridae; genus Ectropis; species Ectropis crepuscularia. The sequence continues at coordinate 15,292,093 of OY856356.1, forward strand.
TGATACATCATACATTTTAGAGAAAATGTCCATCAACACCTATCTAAATCCTGTAGCCTAAAAGTCCTGATATAACTACACACATGGGAAAAAAGTAAACTATAAAATAACGCTAACTCTGTACCAAATTTCAGCTCTCTGAGTTTATGGGAAGTACTAGTTCTATTTTGATGATCATGAGTGAATGAGTGAATGAGTGCCATAAATGCGAAACTTTGCTTTCGCTTAACTTCGGAACTAAATAACCTACAGACTTGAAATTTTGAATTTTAAGTATGTGATTATAGCTTACAAGACGACGAAAATTTCAGCCTTCTGGTCTTATCAAGAGGTTCTCAAATTAATAGGGGCCTGAAAATGCAGCGAAATGGTTCCAGTAAAGGATGGTACGGCAGTGTTTGCTTCGCGCTCGACTTGGCGGGGGCACTGCCGTGCCCCCAGATATTTTTGGTGACTGTGCACCACGAATTAGTGTATCGTTTCTGTTGACATAAAATACGTACCAATCAAGAATTATCATTTTTCATATTGATAATTTATTATGACCAAATTGTTCATATAGAATATATAGATCAAGACGTTCAAAAATGAGTATGAAATGGTAATGCCCTCTTCTACCAGTGGTACATAAAAAAATCGACTGTCATTGCAAAAATCCAGCGTAGTGGGACACATATTTTAATTTAATCTACCCTATTGCTTCCCACTGCTGGGCAAATGCCTCTTCTTCTGCTTTTAATACGCATATAAATAAATTTAAAGCAAAACTCTAGAAATGAAATGAAATGAAATGAAATCATTTTATTGTCATGTCAGTCACAAACACACATCATTAGTTACAATAAGCATGAGTTTCTGTACAGACTCGTCATAAGTAATATAATAATTGTTAAAGTTCTTGATCACGTTTCACCTGTGACGTTGGCCGGGCTGTTGTGGTTTGTTTGGGCACATAGTTCTTCATGATTGGGCACTCCTTTATCTAATCATGGCTCTGGCGTTAATTTATTTGTTCTATTTTATTCTTATTATTTATTGCATTCATTAATAAATTAATTTCATGATTATTATTGTTAAACTTCATCAAACTTTTAGGTCGTTATAGTCATTTTCAATGTACTCTTTCACTGAGTATAATGTCTTTTCCAGTAGAATTTTTTTGACCTCTTTATTGAATTCATATTTGTTATCCCCTGTATTTTGTTTGCCGTGTATTTCACTATAGTATTATTTATAATACTGGGATTTGACTCTAAATATGTGTCATTTAGTGTAGAGGGCGCCGGTGGGATACCATTCACTTCTACCCGCCATCTCAAAAGAGTTTTAGAGGGGTTGGCGCTATAAGTAGATGGAGCTAAGCCGTTGAAGAGCATTCCTTTTTGAAATTTTATATGGGAAAGATCGAACAGTTGTCAATATAAAGTCTTACATTTATTTAATTGGTTTACTTTTACTCAATTGATAACATCAGAAGTGCTATGAACACCACGCCTGGAAATCACAACGGTGATGAGAAGTAATCGGAAAAGCAAGCGTCGCCCGCAGTTAGTTAAAAATGTTATTCTTGGATCAGTGGTTTCAGTGTAGTGCGTAATGTACACGTGAGTAAGCAATAGTTTAATATTACGATTACTTTGAAGAAATTATTTTAAAAATTGTTTTAACCTTGTTATCTAACATTGCATTTCAATTGAAATCAGCGACAAGTAAAAACTATTTTAATTATTATCTCGTAAAGGGGTATTATCGTGTGAGAGTAAAATAACCTTCAATTCCGGGAACTGCAATCAGAACATTTCGTAGAATGAAACATATTATTCGTTTTTTTTTAATTTTGTGGATACTGTTTTACGAAACTTTATGAGAGGGTAACTTATTTTGTGGACGAGTTGTTGCGAGGCACAGCAACCATAGATAAAAAGTGTAAATCTAAGTGTTAAAGTGTTAGATATTGGTTTAAATATCTTTCAGGGAAACTGTTTGAAAAAGGTCATGCATTAAAACATAATACAGTAATAGAAAGTGGTACATCTTTGATTTGAATTTGGTTACCATGGTTGGGTTACAAAGTGGTTATAAGATACCCTTATGGTTGAAATTAGAAAGATTTTAGTCAGATGATGCCGAGCTATGTACGTTACCAATGAATTGTTTTGGTATTGTTTAAAAAAATGAGACCCTTTAATTCGCTATAAATATCACTTGGGAGCCTTGGAGATATATGTAATTGAAAGTCAAACCCAATCGAGCAGTGCAATGGCTCTAGGATGTTGTCAGGTATTATGATTGATTGCTGATGAGTTAACGTTTGAATAACGTAGTGGTGCAATGGCTACGATCCATTGACAAAGTAAGCGTTAGAGTAAACCGTAATATCTTGGACATAAACTGACGTACTTAGTGTCGGCCTAAGAGTGTAGCTGCTAGAGAAAGCATTAAGAGTGAACATAATGAACTTTGACTTTGACTATGACTTTAATGCCGCGTATCTAGAGTTACCAGGCGGCAGCTAAGGAAAGGTGTATGTTTGAGATTTATGGAGAGTGTGGGTAATGTAGTGACGTACCTCGAGTTGCGACAATGTGGCGGCGCAACTGCTTGGGAAAGTTATTCATTACTCATCTTAAGTGGATTTATGGAGAATGTGGTAATGTAATGACGTACCTTGAGTTGCGACAATGTGACAGCGCAACTGCTTGGGAAAGTTACTCATCTTAAGTGGATATTACTGGAAGAGTAAAATTAACTTTGATAAAATGAATAAATTGTACATTTTGTTCGCAGCAACTACACCAGACTGTGACACTGCCAAGGTTGGCAGCGTGCGCAGGAGGGCCGTGTTATCCCCTGTATTTTGTTTGCCGTGTATTTCACTATAGTATTATTTATAATACTGGGATTTGACTCTAAATATGTGTCATTTAGTGTAGAGGGCGCCGGTGGGATACCATTCACTTCTACCCGCCACTTTCCAAATTTCTTTTTTCATGTTTGTGGCGTAATTGATCCTGTTTTCAATATACTTTTGTTTATTTTGTTTGATTTTTGTATCTCTTGCTTCTGTCTTATTCTTTATGATTTCTTTGATTCTATAAAGATCTGGGTGTTGTCTTTGAAAAATGTAAAGATCATTAATATCATTTTGTAGCCTTATAATATCATCAGAAATCCATTTGCAATTCTTCAGATTTCTTATTCTTTTTGTTTTAATAGGCATAAATAAATTAAAATTAAATCGAAATTTGTCAAAAAAATTATCAAATGTATTGCTATTATATTCATTAAATATTGTATCCCAATCGTATGCCGCCATTGCACCGCAAAATTCATCAATGTTACATTGATCATCAAACTTTTTTTGTACGATTTTAAATTTTGGTATTTGTTCTCTTTTTACATTCACAAACACCATCTGAGCGTCATGATCCGACCCTATACCTGGAGCCAAAGATTCAACATGTATATCCTCATCTCTGATATTGGTCACAACACAATCTATTGATGTTTTAGAGTCATTTTCAAACCTGGTAGGGAAGTTTACAATATTTCTAAACCCAAACGTTTTAATTATGTCGTTTAGACACGTTTTATTAGGTGACTCTATCAAAAAATCTGTATTCCAGTCTCCAGTAAACACCGCCTTGGTACCAGTCGTAGTAGACAGATAATCGAACACATTTTCTAATATATTTGACATAATATTAAAGTCACCTTTTCCGGTCCGGTATATACCAACTATGATAAGTTTAAGATTGTTAATGTTTAGTTCCACTGATGTTAACTCACAGTGATATTCAGAAGTCAATTTGTCAATATATTTACACTTTTTAGCCTTTAGTTCATTTTTTACAAAAATTTATATCCCACCGTGTATGCGCTTTTTTCTAATAAAATAATTGACGTGACCATAACCTTGGAAAGTTACATTCTCAACTTCACTTGTGTTAAGCCATGTTTCCGTCAATATTACAGCATCAGGTTTGCATGTCTCTAGTAACGCTTGTATTTTTGTCATTTTGTTTCTAATACATCTACAGTTTAAGTGAATCATCTGAAATCCTTTTTGTTTGCCATACACCATTGTATTATTACATTTCAGACGGTTTCCGTTATGAGAAGTTTCAGAATTGGAGTGTACAGTTTGAGGTATTTTACTTTTAGATAATGTGAGATTTACTTTCACCGTTGCTATCGCACTTAAGGATCCTGATGAATAGTTTTTCCTAAAAAAGTATTTTCCTCATATATATTACTTTGAACAATTTCTTCACACGTTTGTGTCGATTGGTTGATTTTACTTATTTTATTTTCACCTGCCTCTGTTTTATGGCGTATATAATTATTTTTATTGTTAATGCGTAGAATTTCTCTCAGTAAACCTCGGGCTAAGTTAACTGTGAAACCATAGCCTTTCCCAGGAGGATATCGATCGTAGGCCATATCTGCATACACCACATTGCCAAATAAGCGCGTAAGTAGTCTAACTTCATAATTAAGTTTATTTATATTCAATTGATTATTATAGGCTGCTTGGCAGACCACTATATTTGTATTAGTCAATTGATGTAGAAAGAAATTAAGATGGGATAACATGTAGTATGGGTTGCTATCATTTGTTCCACTCAGAACTATGATGAAATCTTTTTCAGTATAATTTTTCAATTGATTTGCCGTTTTCTTTAATATTTCTGACATCATTGCATTTGGTTTTGCTATGCATTGAACTGTAAATGACTCTCCCATCAATTTCCGCAGTACAGTAGCCAGGCCACTACCTTGTTGATCAGAAAGTATGAGCACCTTACACTGGTTAGTTCTAGATGCATCTTTCTCAGTTGTGTGAAAATTATCAGTTGTCCGATTATTTATCTCTAATGTATGTGCTTTAATTGTATTTGAATGCGCATTGTTGGTATTGTCAATATCTTTTCCTCTGATGTGAATTGTTTTTAAATTTAGCACGGTATGACTGGTGTTGGTTAGTTTTGAGTCAGGTTGAGTATGTATATCTTCTTGTTTACTGTCAGTATCTGGTACGAAACCTCGTATAGGAGTTAAATCCGATCTACTTAAATCTTTGTTTTTATTTGCTAAACGGAATCTTTTACGGGTAATAATTGGACTGCCCACCAATCCTACCTCTTTATACCGGTCTACCACTTTTTTGAGACTTTCGTTCTCAGATAGTAAACGCATGTTCTCATAACATAAATTTTCTACCTCCTGGTGAGCGGATTGAAGTTCGGTTGTCAGTTTTTCTATTTGTTTACTTAAGTGCAAATATGTATCACTTTCATTCAATATATTTTCTGGGAGACTTAAAATCGTGCTATCAAGTATTGTAGAATGCGAAATGTTATTTAAAGAACTTGATTTTATTTTTAATGGCCGGAACGTAATATTTTCTGAGTCCATTTTTCAATTTCGTTTTTAGTTCGATTGTGTACTGGCCGCTTTATTTTTCGAAATGTTTCGGAACGCCTTGAATTTATTCGTCCTTGCTGTCTGTGCCCAATTTATGTGTCTTTGTTGTCAGTCGATGTCACTTTTATTACTCTCCGAATCTAGTGAATGATGAAAGCGGGTAGTCCTGAATTAGTATTATCTTATTGCAGTTAATGTTCAATGCTGAATATTTAAAGTTTAGCCAATACGAAGTTACGAAGTGATTTAAACTGTGCAACGGACATTCAACAGCAATACTTTCTGTGTGTTATGTTATTATGAAGTTGAATAAAACTACTAATGTTCATCTCACCAGTGTTGGATATATCTCGGGATGTTTTCAGGTTATATGGCTTGATTTATATGTATCTTATTTTTCACTAAGTCTTCATTTAATAGTTTTTGTTAATTATTTACACGGAATCTGCCAATAAACTTGTTGTTTTTTTTTTTTTTTTTTTTAATTTATTATATACATTATATACATATAAACTTGTTGACTAGGCTAGGGTTGCCAGTGTTCCTGGCTGTTAGATAAGACTAGACTGGCTTTTATTTATTTGCAGTCTTCTTCAAATCTTCTAAAGTTCTTTGCCTATTATGGAGAGTCTACTTAAATAATGAACACGAATAGGCAATACGAAAAACTGTTGTTACTGTACAAAAATCAGAACCGGAAAAAAAGAAAATAAAGATTTGTTATACTAAAAAAAACTACTCCTAAAAAGAAAAAAAATGTGTCAAATAAGAAAATCTAATAAAATAAATTAATAAGCCCACGTTTCTACAAAAATAAGTGAAATCCCACCAAAAACATTCTGTAAGAACAAAATAGGTAAGTACAATATTGCAACGTATTTTTTATGAAAAATAATGACCTCTTTAAGAGGCTTCTTTATTTTTACTTCATGCTAAGCTCAGAAAATGTAATCTATCAACATAATTCCACCAAAAACATTCTGTAAAAAACTAGCCAAGTCTTGATGGAGCTGCATATTTATCTCTAAAAAGTAATTAAATCTAGACAAAGTCGTGCCAAGTGTAAGGTTGCGATTTCTTTATTATTATAGTTAATGTTGTGTGACTTGGCCGTTGAAAGGTACACAAGGGTACAAAACCAGGTGCTCCATGACACTATTGCACCAATCTGTCGCCAGAACCGCTACCCATTGCCGATGGAAAATTGCCTCTTGGAAAACGTTGATTCAATAACCAGTTAATTGTAAGCTTGACAAAGCTGTGTATTTCAATAATACTTATTATGTCTAGGCGAGCCTGAAACAAATACTAAAAAAATATTTCCAGTACAGACGGACTTCTAATAAAAATTGATAGAAGTCCGTCTGTACGTCTATTTTATGTTATATTGGTGGTCGATTGGACGCTCCAAAAAGAAGAGAGCAGAAGTCAGCATTCAATGCTGAATGCATGTGTTGCACAATCAACAACAACCTAAAATGAGACATTAGCGTCCAATTACCAATACCAGTATGGAGTATTATCTCGCTTAGCATACATAGATAGTTACAACAGATATAACATTACGTGTGAACAAAATTGACTTGTACCCACTAACGTATAAATAATCTTCAACGGCCACGTCACACAACATTAACTATAATAATAAAGAAATCGCAGTAAGGAACCTTACACTTGGCACGACTTTGTCTAGATTTCATTACGTTTTAGAGATAAATATGCAGCTCCATCAAGACTTGGCTAGTTTTTACAGAATGTTTTTAGTGGGATTATGTTGATAGGTTACATTTTCTGAGCTTATTATGAAGTAAAAATAAAGAAGCCTCTTAAAGAGGTCATTATTTTTCATAAAAAAATACGTTTCGATTTTGTACTTACCTATTTTGTTCTTCTTGTCGTTTTGCCTTCAGAACGGATCGACAGAACTAATGGCGATCTTTAACAAAAAAAATTGGTTGTCTGTAAAGTCGGTTGGTTTACGGACAATAATTTAACGTGACAACGTCATAACAAAACCTCGATAGATGCGGCGCAAGCGTACAATGAGCGTAACGGGACATAACAGGACACTTTTTCTTGCATGCAGCCGGCGTTCATCGATTTATTAGTCGTCACGTCAAAAAGTTTTATTGTCTAAAGATGTTTTTGCCTAACCAAGCACTTCATTAGATTTATTTAAAACCAAAACTTATATCATTTGAATCTCTTCGGCTTTCAACCATGTTTCGAGTTTCATGCTTGGAAATGGATTATCATTTTTTAACAATAGTTAGCATCTCGCCTGATGTTCGAGCGTGCTTACATAGAAGAAACCGGTTGTTTAATATGATTATAGAAACGAATGATTATGAAAACCTTTAGTTGGAAATTTGAAACTTCTGTATTGTTCAAGTATTTCAATTCAAGTTTGTACACATTACCAATAACTGGGTAGCGTACCTACTAGCGTAGTAACTCTCCTCGCCTATCGTCTAAAAATAGTAAATCAAGTTCTTCGCCATTATGTAAACATGAATAGACGTGTATATATACTTACCCTTTCCCTTTTGCGCTCCTTTTGCTCATTATTAAATCTATTATAATAAGCTCTGTGTTAATTACGTAGGACCTTGTGTAAGCTTTCATAATATGTATGTTCCTTTGGAGGATTCAATTACGTGTGAGGGGAAACTCGAGAGAGAGATATGATTTGAATCGGCTATTTAAGTAGGAAAATGTGAAATATTCTCAGAAATATATAAATGTTTGTAATTTCAGCAGTGTTTTCACACTTCTAAAATCCGATCTTATAGTGGTAGGGTTCTCTGCAAATACTACCACTGGGTAAGTCCTCGCCTGGGGAAGTACCTACCACACCTTTACCAGTTTTACTACCATCATGCAGTAATTTGCAGACATCACTTTGCTCCAGTCTTTAGGACAGACAATATTTACAGAGAAATGACAAGGTATACAGATAAACATTTAAATATCATATTTATATTTCTAGGTAAAAAGACAGTGCAGTGCTCGGTAATGATTTGGACTCTAATGTTCCAATAGCGGCGTGACACTGTGGTGTTATGGACAGGCATGTCCGGTTCCTCCCGTCATTTTATTAAAAAAATTGGAAATCTTTAATCTACGACGGAATCTTCTAGGCAAGCGTATTGTATCTTAGTTCCTGATTTTTACTCATGCCAAAATTATAGTTATACGAGTACCATGTTAAAAAGGTCAAAAATTTATTATTTTTGACCTTTTTAACATGGTAGTTTTTAACATACAAAAAAATACAATAAGTAAAAAAAATCATAAGCGGGAAACAAAAACCGATCGACAAAAATCATAATATGATAAAATATACAATAAATAAATAAATGAATAAATTAAATATGAAAAAAAAACAATAATAATAAAACTCTACAAATGTCACTCAGGTCACTCTACATCTCTACAATGCATTTTTGTGGTATAATTTTACTTTCATTATAAGAAATTCGTCGACCTTAGGCCTTGTCTAAACCCTGTGCTACTCAGAATTGGTAAGTCGAGGTAAAACTTACATCCATTCAGCAAATAAAAAAAGGGTTTTTAACTTTGGTTGTGTTTGAAACAACAAGTTTCAAAGGGTACTAAAAATACTTATTTAAACAGTAAATTATTTATCTGAAAAAAAAACAAACACCGACTTCAATAAAAAATTAAAATCAGAAACTCGACAAAATGTCATACATTTTGTGTAATCAACTAAACTCACTGTTCCAATAGTCCAGTGCAATTACGCAAAAAAATTGAAAACAAACCATGAAATTATGTAGTTTGGGGACTATAAAGAATCAATACGGGGTGCATTCTGAGCATATATTCCAATTTGAGGGATTCTGGCGAGGTCAGCTCAAGGTCATTTCGATGAAAACGCGTTTAATTCGATATCTCGAGAACTGTTAGTGTTAGGCAAAAAATTGTGGAGACTTTTTCTCTTTTAAATTAAATTTACTAACTTTTATGTTAACAATTTTTCTTTTTTTCATCAATATTTTTCAAGTTATTGTTTCCGAAAGGCAAAAATTTTACTTTTTTCCTCCCTTATTTTATGTTTCGCCATTTTCTCCCCAACCGTTCAATTTTATGAAACTGTTATGAAAAGGTTAGAATTAAACTCATTATTAATAGGTAATATTGTGTAAGTAAATACTGAATACAAGATAGTGAAGTAAACCTTTTTTGGAAATCCTTTTTAGGGTTCCGTAAAACGTAAAAACGGATCCCTTATAGATTTGTCATGTCATGTCTGCTTGTCTGTATGTCTGTCTGTCCGTTCGTATGTCACAGCCACTTTTTGCCGAAATGTTGAGAGTATGAATGAATTTTCCTATGAGAATCACACTGTTGAAACTTGGTAAGTAGATGTATTCTGTGAAACGCATTAAGATTTAAAAAAAAAAATTTAGGGGGCTTCCCATACTTAGAACTGAAACTCAACAATTTTTTTTCATCAAATCTATATGTGTGGGGTGTCTATCGATAGGTCTTCAAAAATGATGAAATTGAATATTAGAAACCTCAAGTTTCTAATATCATTTTTGCTTACACTGAATAGTTTGCGCGTGAGACACTTCCAAAGTGGTAAAATGTGTGACTCCCTCTAACTTCTAAAATAAGAGAAGGATAATTTAAAAAAAAATATATGATGTACCTTACCATGTAAACTACCAACGAAAATTGGTTTGAACTCGATCTGATGAGTAGTTTTTTTTTGGTACGTCATAAATACATTATTATTAAAATATCGATCAAAATTACACCGAACTACAAGAATTTATTTATTATGTTACTTGCTGCTACGGAACCCTTCATGGGCGAGTCCAACTCGCACTTGGCCGCTTTTATTTATTAATAAAACAGATCCGTTACTGTGGAATGAAACCACGAGGGTATAAACAGCCATAGCTAATTCATAGGCAGATAAACGATTCCAAAAACCGCGGTACTCGGTAAAGCAACCACTAGAATATGCTATGACGGGGGGACCCTAAAGTGGGTAAAGCAAAGAGTGGCGTTTAGAGATAGGACAAAGTTACATATTCATACATATTCCATGCTGTACCTTGACAACAGAAAACATTCAGAATTTAGTTTTTTAAATTATACTGCAGTGGCCCGCGGTTTTACCCTCGTAGTTCCTGATCCCGTTACTTGCCCGGGATATAAAATAGCCTATATATTATTCATCAACATCATCATCATCATCAACAGCCCACTAAATGTTCCCACTGCTGAGACTCGGGGCCTTCTCCCGCAAGGAGAGAGTTAAGGCCATAATCCACCACGCTGGCCCAGTGCAGGTTCATTGGTGGATGACACATGACTTCGAAAGATCCTAGGTACATGTCGGTTTCCTCACGATGTTTTCCTTCACCGTTTTGAGTTAGCGGCATTACGCACATGATTTCGATTGATTGATTAAGACAGTGGTGCGTGTGGGGTTTGAACCCAGGATTTCCGGATCGGCAGACGCCGTTCTCTCGACTAGACCAGCCGTAACTTATTATTAGATACGTATATATTATTACTGCTCATTATTTATCTGTGTACCAAAGGTCATTGTTCAAAATGGGCTATCCGTGGACATAATGTTCTTGATAATTTGATTTTGTCAAAAAATCTAATTATTTTTGTAATGAATTATGATGTATTATTATAGTACCCAGATTAATAGACAAAAAGTTCATTATATAAGTAATTTAATCTATATTTCCGACTTCTTAACCAATTATATTGCCAGTCTATAAGCTTTGAATGATGTCGATTTTTTTCTCGAATAAAATCGATTTTTGTAAATCGATAGAAAAAGTCGTCTTAATCATTATGCGTGAAATAAACAATTGATATCGTATTTAAGTTGTTTTCAGCGACAATGTAGCTAGCTTTTTTGTGCAATGGTTTTTCGTCGCTCCCGCTTTTACTTTACAACGCCACGAAAAACAAAATCATCTACTTAGGCAGTTTTCCTACCGCCGGCGAGAAAACGAGTAACTATCGACTATTTTCTCGCTCAAGAAACGTACAATAGATATACATTCCGTGTACCTAAATAAAAGAGATGCATATACAAACAGTTGATCGCTGACTGTTCACACTCCCGCTTCACTAGTTAGTCGCTGAGCGACAAGAGCTATGCAAGATAACACTCGCTAAGCGATACTCGCTAAGCGATTAGAATTAGAACACGCCGAGAGAGCAACCAGCGGTTCATTTCTGTCTATTCAGTGTGGATCTGAACGTACACGTTATTTTACGCCGCGAGCGAGTGATGCGAGTAATCGCTCGCCTCACTCCCACACTCGCATAGAACCGAGGTACACAACTATGGGAACTACGCACTCGCTCCCCGCGGCTCGCCAACTCGTTTGTAATTCTAGCTTTACTCGTTCATCGTTGCCGGTGTGACAACTGCCTAATGCTGAATAAACAGTAAACAATAATTCCGTAGAGCAGTATTAATAATCATCTACTCATTTTAACCACTAACTTGTGAATATTTTAGTTATTATTTTAATCAGCAGCCACCATAATATAATTGCATCGATTTTATCCACGCGATCACAATCGATTTTTTTAGATCGATATTAATATATTTTTTACAATGGCAGCACTGAATACGTCGATGCAAAATGCGTAGTTATCAGCTGTTTGTTTATGTTTATTGTGTCATGTGTTTCGTATTTGGAAATTGTGTTATGATGTGTTTTTGGTTGATGAAAATGCATTCTTGGGACCCTAGCTGTCCCTCGGAAATCGTTGGCATCGTCCAATAACGACTCTGGCCCTCCGATGATACAAAATGTTGTAGTTTTGTTTAAAAATAACCTCGTCAACGTTCGCATTACTTATGGGAAATATGCGTAAGTAATTTTTCTGCTACTACCAAAAGATAATATTCTGATATCAACTGCTAGAAGCCATCAAGTTTAATATATGATATCAGTGACAGTCAATGGCCACGTTTAGCCCAAAGTCCCTTATAAATGAACAATGTCCTTTCATTCAAATCCCCTGTTCACTACTCAGTAGTTTTTGCAAAACATTGGTTGTACACATTTTTTATTGTTACATAATGTTGAAGCTATATACAGGTCCACCATACTTTAACCGTATGGCATACAAATATATATGTTATGAGTTTATCTCTATAATTCACCCACATCCATATACATTCTTAAAAACTTTCGCGTTTATAATATTAGTAGGGTCAGGGCCGGATTTAGGGCAGGGCAAACGGGGCATACGCCCCGGGGCCTCCACAACACACTTCGGAAAAAAATATGTTCGACAGTAAACATCTTTTACGATAACTTTAAAATTTGTAGCCCAAATAATTGTAATATAAATTGTAAAATAATTGTAACCAAATCTTAACCTAGGGAGGGGGGTGTATTTCAACGTTCCCAACGAAGAGCCTCCACACCTCTAAATTCGACCCTAGAACATGCACCCTATGGCAAGCCACACGCCTGTCCGTCCATAACAACACAATCGCAGCTATTGGAACATAAATAGTCCAAACCATTACCTAGTTCTGCACTACTAAGCAAAATGATTTATCTCAATGACCAGCAGGCCTACTACGACGTCCGATAAACGATATATTGGCCGAACTTATGGACGTTTCCTACCTCGAAAGACAATCTGTCAGTTGATAGGATCGGCCGTTTCGTTCGATCCGACTCTCATCCGACCTAAGTCTATAACTTTCGACCGAGATGTTTCGATCCAAATGTTTTTCGCGGTAGGCTACAATCCGATTCAGCTGTCGGTCGGATCCGATCATTCGGAGTTTGTTTTCGTAGTAGACCTGCTGTAATTCATCTTGAAATATTGCTTTCAAACTCGAACGCAGTGAGGTTTGCATTTACACTTTACTGTTTTGCGATAGAAAAACTGGCTAATGTGTACGTGACATTGGCGGAATTGTGAGGCTCAACCACATAGAGCCAAGAGTTGAAGTTGAACTGGGAAAAGTGTGGTACTTCCCCAAGCGGACTCGACTAAAAAACGCTATCTACATATCAAATAGAGTTGAGACTACGTGGGTACCTCTGAAAGATTTATAAATCCAGTATTTAAGTATCGATCGAGCGTAGCCGATCTTTAGTGAAGAAATAAAACCTAGCAGGCCAGTGATGAAAGCTACCCAAGCAGCGACTGATCAAGAGGAAAGACCGCTAGTTTAAGTGTTTTTGTCCGGCCTGGTTGAAATATGTAGAGTAGATGCAATAAAGCCAGATTAATAGTGTATGCGAAGACTCGGTTTCAGCGCGCTCCCCAGATCCTCGCTCCCTAGGCTGCAGCCTAATTAGCCTAAGAATTAATCAGGCTGCGTAGCCAAGGCTCAGTGACACTGCTTATAACTGGCCGCGGTGGTCGCGGTTGTGGAAAATAATATACACCACAACTGGACTCAGAACTGGATTGGGGTCAATTCAAACTAGAATTAGAGCTACTTCCTTGTCATTTAAGGAATGAACCAAGGATGAACGCATAGGATAACTGTAGGTATAGATTTATTTTTGTGTCCAACTGGGTGTTTTTATGAAGGCATGTCGACATGGCGACGTCAAAATCAGGGCAAGATGATTGTCGAGTCAGCCCCGCAGGGGTCGCCCTAGTTATATCTGCAATTACAACACTCCGAGACATACGGAGGAATTTTATTAAAACGTTAGATACATTATTTTATGTGTGTGATTTTTTTGATTACTTTCTCTTGTAATCTAGCCGGGAAACATAATCTTTGTACGAAAACTGAACAAAGCAATCATCCGTTCTTATTTTGTTATTTATTTATCTTGTATCTCACAGGTAATATTTAAATAATAGGGGTAGGCAGGAAGCGTGTTTTAAATTGAATGGGAAATCTGAAATACTCACAAGGACGAGTGAAATAATATACTTTTTTATAGTATAGTAGTAGCGCTTAACTACGGAGGTCGCCGGCTCGCTTCGCTCGCCACCTCCCTCCCCCTTCGCTGCGCTAGTCCTCGCACGGCTCGCTCCTCTCAAGACCTCCCTTGAGCTTCTCGCTCCCGCATTTTTTATAAACACTCTAGGGCTACTAGACTAGGTAGAGTCGGGATGCTCCGAGTCGAATCTGGGTCCTGAGTAACCTAACCGGTCCGATTTGGTTACTTAGGAACTTAAAAATTACAATCAAGTTTTTATGTAATTTAATAAATGTTTATTTTATAAATTGAGTGGCTTGGCTAACAACACGTTATAAAATAAAAAATTGTCAAGTGTTGGTTTTGTATTTAGACATTTGTTAAGTTAACAAAAATATTAAAATAATAATTTGTCAAATTATACGTTGTATTATGAAAATTTGTTAAATAATTAAGTGCAATAAAGTGTTTATCTATCTATCTACTTTGAGATATAAGCAATTGTTTTTAATATTTTTTTGTTTATTAATCATTTCACTACCCGTGAGTTTCTCTAACGTTGCTTGCGAAAAGAACGGATACTATTATAAATATTGTTTACCAAATATCCTCTGCAGATTTTGAAATATAAAAAGTTGAGGTACTCCGTAGTTCCGAAAGCTATGATTGTTAGATAGGTCAGGACTCGATGTTATCGACTCGACTCGATGTATAGGACAGAAATCGCGTACCTGTGTGTTTGTTTTTTTTAAAATATTTTTCATGGTAAATTTGATTTAAAGCCGTTGAGCTTCACAGAAAAAAAACCGACTTCGTAATAAAACTAAATTAAACGACCAAATTTTTTTAAGAAGAGGTATATATATACCTCGATGACTTTGTGATGTGACGATGGGACGATGGAAGTAAATTTTAGTTCAAAAACTATCACACCAATTTCGATACAATTTACAGTAGTACCACATCTGAACTATGATTTACCAAACAAAAAAAAGAACCATTGATTCACAAATTCACAATTGGCGGAGCTTTCGAGTAACATACCTACATACAACCGAATAGAGAACCTTCTCCTTTTTTGAACTCGGTTTAAAATCAAGAACACCTGGAAGAATATTTAGGCTATCTGGACCAGCTGTTTTTAAGCTCTTCGTGTAGCTTGTTAACTATCATGATACTAACCACAACGTCTCTCTTTCGGCTAGTATGCTATTTCTGCGGCCGGCATATTATTGCGTAGGTAGGTAATCTTGATCTTGCCCTTTGCTCTTTGCCTAAGTTTAATACGAACTTCAATAGTTATATGTTTTGTTAGGAATTTCAAACTAAATACATAGAACTATCGAAGTTAAGTCTGGGTCTCGAGAATTTTATCTTTAACGTAAATTAAATTACGTAAGTACTTACATATGTAAGTTTTACAGTGCAAATATTTGTGTGATGAATTCAAATGTTTGCACTGAGTCTGGGTGTTTCTATGTATAATAAGTATGTATTTAAAACTATATAAGTATTATATCAGCTATCTGGCCGCCATAATACAAGCTTTGCTTAGTTTGGTTAATTTGTCTATTAATATAATATAATTTGGTTTGGTGTTGTGTGTGAATTGTCCGGTTCACTAATGTTTCACAAACATTTTTTGACAAAACATCACTTTAAAACCAACTAATCGTATAATATTCATTGCAAAAACTTTACAATATAAAAGTGTATTTAACTATAAATAATAAATAAATAAATATTGGTGGACAATTCACACACAACACCATCTGACCCCAAACTAAGCAAAGCTTGTATGATGGCGGCCAGATAGCTGATACTTATATAGTTTTAAATACATACTTATTATACATAGAATCACACAAACACAGTGCAAACATTTGAATTCATCACACAAATATTTGCACTGGGTGGGAATCGAACCCACGACCCTCGGCTTCGCAGGCAGAGCTACTACCCACTAAGCCACGAGGCCAGTCACGACTATACCTACGAGTACTTAATTTGTCACAACATTATGGTGGTATGGCTTGGGACCCACCCTACCACCAGGGGTAGGGCTAGTGGTATGGTGGGTCCGCCATGTTATTTTACAAACAACGTTTGGCATGATATTTATTTCAAAAATATCTTACATCAACAAATGTTTTATTTTACAAACCATCATTTTATAACCAATTACATCAATCGTTCAACCATAAAAAATCATAAAACCAATTACGGCAATCGTTTCACTTATACAGTATATCGAATGACATTTTGTTTTTTGTACATTTTTCATTTCATAAATTATTCTTTTTACAAATTTAACATTTACCAAAATAGAATTTGCAACAAATGTTTTAAAAGTACCTGATTTATGGTCTATGTCTCTATGTAAACTATCAATTGTGATTTGGTTCTGTCATTGACTTTTAACCACCGTTCCGATTAGGGTCTATCACTGAGATTTGACTCCGGGTGGGCCCCGCCAGAAGCTCTGCGGTCAGCCCTGACCTCCCTTGAGCTTCTGGCTCCCGCATTTTTTATATACACTCTAGGGGTAGTAGCGACAAGACTAGATGGAGTCGGGGTGCTCCGAGTCGGATTTGGGTTCTAAGTAACTTAATCGTTCCGATGTGGTCAAAAATTATAATCAAGCTTTTATATAATTTAATAAATGTTTGTTTTATAAATTGAGTTGCTTGCCAAACAACACATTATAAAATGAAAATTTGTCTAAGGTTGGTTTTGTTTTTGAGCATTTAACATTGTTAACATTTTTAACAAAAATATTAAGTGAATCATTTGTGAAATATTACGTTATAGAATGAATGTTTGTCAAATAATTACTTTGAGATATTTATAATCAATTTACTAAATATTTTTTTGTATAATAATCATTTCACTACTCGTGATTTTGTCAAACGTTGGTTATTACATGTCGATTTGTAAAAAAAAGTTTATTAAAAGAACGGATACCGAATTGTCCACCAATATTAATGTATACTTTATTATTTTATTCTAGTTATGTTATGAGTAGGAAAGTAGCTATATTTTTTAATTTATTGAATATTGTGATAGGATTTTTTTTAAATAAAGATTGACGAGACGAGCAGGACATGTGCCTGGTGGCAAGCAACATGCCTGCCACATAACAGCACAGTGACACGCAGCTATTGGAACATGAAGAGTCCAAATCATTACCTAGCACTGCACAGCGGTCGTCACCCAGAGATCTAAGTTCTTATATCTCTAAGCCCTGTAATTACTCTGATCTACGATTACCTATAGCAGCTTAAAGCAGGGTTACATAGTGATGTTTTAGTGTGAAAATTAATTTTAGTGGGAAAACTAACGTGATTATTACACCTTTTGACGTGATAACGTCTTATAATTCGATGAAGCCGGCTGCACGCCCGCAAAACTGTAACGTTCCGCCGTTACCGTTAGTTCGTCTTCCGTGCCATGCGGACGAAGCTGAGCGCTGAGGGCGCCACCCGCCGAGTCGAGCGGTATCACTACTCGCGCTATCAGCGTACTGATTTCTTAAGACGTTGTCACGTTCTATCGTCAGTAAACCGACTTTACAGACAACCTTTTTTTTTTTTTATTAATTTACGGGTAACTCACATGTGATATGGTCGGTCCAATCCGACTTAGATAAGTTTGCACCCGAAATTGGCTGCCTCTTTCGAGGATAGTGCACAATCCGACCTCTCAGGGTGTTTTCACTCTCACTTTGGTTTACTAAGCCAAAAAAGTCGTGATCTACATAACGTTAAGAAAAAATGGACAGTCATAGGGACTGCCGATAGAAGTGAAAACTAATAACTCAGAATTTGATAGTTCACTTTGGAAACTACGCGGGTGAAACCGGAGGCCGTGTCCATGTCCGTGGCCATCTAGATCATCCGAGTTTACCCGAAGATTATTTTCATTTACGATCGTGACGCTTCACCTCAATGGGGCGTTTTCCAGATGAAGATAGACTTGTCAAATACAGTTCCCAATGTCACCATATGTGGCGCCAATGTTTCATTTTGTCAGAGAAATTTCACAAAAACAAACAGTGGTGTCACACTTGGCAAAATTTAGAACTATTTTTGACAAGTCTATCTTCATCTGGAAAACGGCCCATTCACAGCCCACGGAAAATCAGTATGTGGTGCGCCAATAGAAGCGTTCACTTTAAAATCTTTTACTACACAGCGATCTTACATTTCGATGTTCAATTCATGTTGTCTAGTTCAAAGTGCATGTTGCTGTGGAACATTAGTTTTAACTATATCTCTGCTCGTCGTTTACTTACTCTATCCCTACTAAGACAGACGTATGAAACTGGAAATAAATGCTAACCTGATAGTAAATAGTTTTAATTACCGTGAAACTTATTGTTTTGTAATGCAGTCCTATATAACAGTATTAGGCACACCACCACCACACACATTGTGAGCCTTGAGAGTTTACTGCGGCCCATTAACAGTCGCAAGTCTGTAATGTCAGTGTACCAGCAATGAAGCACATGAGTAGATATAACTACCATAGCCTTGGTTAAAAACATTTCTAATTGCCGTTGTACTGTTATGTTATTTTAGATTTTGATGTTAGTTGCTAAGTTGCTATGGCCGAGGTCCCGAGTTAACCCGAAGATTTCTTTCATTCACGAGTGTGAGTGAGATTGAGCTCAATTCATAGCTCACGAAAAATCTGTGTGTGGTGTGTCAAACGAAGTTGTCACTTCAAAAACTACATAGGTCGCGTGTAACTCGAGTATCGATATCTAAATAATAGCAAGACAGTCATGGGAGACGCGTCTGCCTGCGTCAGACGTGCGTCATTTATTATCTGCCCCTGCCCCTTGATGCTCCTGACACGAAGGGAGGCTGTGTGGTCGTTCGGACACCAAGCGAGACTCTTTGATAACATAACTTAACACGGCTTGTTCAATTGGACCAACATACATACCTACTTTTAAGACTTCTGATTAGTTTTTAATAGCTCACATTTTTTTAATGAGAAATTCGAAAAGGCTTGTTCTTTCCTTTTAAATGTAGGTACAGGTTTTGTTTCATTTAAGTCAATAGTTTTGTCACACTTGTTTATTTTATTTAAGTTTAACTACATTTAGGTTTAAATTTTCATTAAGGATACTTTATGTTTAGATTTAGTTAGTAAGTCTGTCATATTGCTGTGTTCGCACATGAAAACAATAACCTGAGTACCTACATACATACGTAGGTACTCAGGTTATTGTTTCTATGCATTGTGTGTATAATACTACTAATATTATAAATGTCAATGTATGGATGTTTGTTGCTCAATCACGTCCTAACATATGAACGGATCGGGCTAAAATTTGGAACACAGATAGTTTAAAGTCTGGAAGAACACATGGGCTTTTTATCCCGGAAAACAACGGGAACAACTGGAACGGGAACTTCGCGGGTAACACCGCGGGGCGCTGCTAGTACAATTAATATGTATCGATATATAGATTGATTGAATCAGCACAGAATAAAGATTGTGAATTATTATAATATTCAGATAATATCCCGTAATAGTTTGCAAAGAGCTGGTTTCAAAAGAGCAATTAAGGCATAATAGTTTCAAGATAAAACTACACTTTTTTATATTTTTCTATCGAAAATATCTCAAAGAATTAGTAGGTATACTTACATGGTATTTTATTCCGTATTATCTACACAAATATCAGGCATACTAGTATTAGTAGGTGTTTGCATCCGTACGAATATTCGAAATTGGGTAGCCTTATGCACGATAGTGTTCAGGGGTGATTGCGAACTAATTGTTCGATGGAAAACTTACCCTGGGGGTGGGTTCACGGCTGCTCGACAACCGATTCTTTTTATTACCTCTTCGGTTTATTTTTGTCGTGTGCTTATGTGTAATTTGTAAAGATCCTACTAATATTATAAATGTCATAGTTAGGACATTCATTTGAAAATTGAGGTTTGCATAGATAAAGTGTAAATTAAATCGTGGCTCAAACATTGGCTTATCGAAAAGACCTTCTATAGCTACGATGAATCCATTCAAATATAAATTAAGTGACTATTTTTCTTTTTTTTTGAACTTAACATTTCATATTTGGTTAAATTAATTAATGTATTTTAGTTAATCAATTGTTTTGACTTAAATCTGTTGTTATTTATAATTATTTGATATCCTGTTGTAAGTACAATACAGGACTCATTAATAGTACATTTGTTTTTTGATTATTATCTCAAACTCAAACTCAAATGATTATTATCTTACATGACAGACGTTATTAATAAATTATTGTGATTAAACTTAGAACTTCGAATTGTAGTATAATAGGTAGGTACAGCACTAACGTTACTCAATACCTCACCTTTATAGCTATGCATATCTTAATAAAAAAAATATGATTTAAAAACTCAAAAAACCCGACTGCGTAAAAAGTAAACCAAAGTACGTACTTACATACTAAAAAAACTGAAAATAATAAAATAAGCACTTAGATTTCTGGTGGTCTAGAATTCTACAAAAATAAAATATATTCTAATAAAAGAACATAACAACTGAACAGTCGGGATCCATTATTTTTCGACATACAATCTAATTGTTCAATATACATCCTAAACGGTCAGCCCAATCGAAAAACGTTGAGAGAAAGCTATAATTTATTTTAAAATACCTATTCAACGATACCCCTCTTGACGTAGTTTGTTGACTTTAATTTTTTTTATTTGGACAATATGGCGTCCGGTAGCCGCCATATTGAATTTACAGTTATGTCATATCTTTAGTGTCACTTGCCGGGTTAAGAGGAATCGATTGACGTGTGAATCATAAAAATCGGCTCAGGCGTTTGGTCTGTATAGTGCTTCAAAGGAACATACATACATATATAGACTGATAAACACATTACAGTCCGCGAGGTATAAGCTGAGCTTTGCATTAGTGTGAGTGATCACCAAAAGTACAGTCAGACGCAGGACGCTGTGACCATGTTCTCTTAATAAGGTGTTTCTTCAAACCAGAAGTGCTGCCATCTGAATATGATTTTGATGAAGTGTGAGTGGTGTCAATATAATTATGTTTCATCGGTATAAACGATAGGCCTGCCCTGAATACGGTATTCGGAAATTTTAAGTAAATAAGTTATACGTAGGTGACGGATCTTATGCTTTTCCATTAAAATTTTTCTGTTATTCTCTGTCCTTGACCATTTGAATCTTAAAAGAGATACTTCTTTTCGCAATGACCATATTGATCCTGGATAGTTAATGTCAGCTTGTTGTTTAAGAGTTTGTTGTCTGACTGTACTTTTGGTAATAGATGCGTATGCATGTGATCACTCACACAAATGCAAAGCTCAGCTTATACCTCGCGGACTGTACCACTCCTTTGCGTCGCGCAGTCGGGGAAAAACACACTTGTGTTAGTAAGATATGTAAATAAATAAATAATAATAATACATATATATTTCATATAATACATATAAATATCAAAACGTGCCTAATCGAATTTGAAAAGCTGTCGATGAAACTAATCGCATTTTTGTAAGCTCCTTAATATCGACGCTTCAGCTTAATATTCCCTTTTCCGATGTCCATTAAAGACTTAATAATTAATTCCCTGTAAGCTGTAAATCAATACTTAGATTATGACAAATTGTATTGGTGATTAATTGAACAGGGGATCTAAAAGGACGCTTTTGGTAAATATAAATCTATGAATCAGCTACATAAACCAAAGAATATTGGTCTTTATTTAATTGCAGAAAGGAACACTGGCTTTACTATCGTGTCAATATGCACTATAAATCCACATTCAAGTCTTTAAAAATAATTTGCCCGAGACATGAAGACATGATTTGATAAGCAGCATCATCATCAGCCTATCTTAGTCCACTACTGGACATAGAGCTCCACTATGGCTCGCCACTCATCCCAATTCTCAGCTTTACGTTTCCACCCACTGCCTCAGGATGTCCTACGTCATACTCAATATCAATAAGCCACTAAGCTAGTCAAATTGTTAAAGTAACGTCATTTTCTTCCAGGAAACTCACTATGAATGGAGCGAGACTGAGATCTTGTCGCACGGTGTAAGCGGGCTTAGCCTCCATCGGACAGACAGCCTCACGCAGCGGCCTTTAGGAGCCCTGAAACGGACCGGCAGCAAGGGTAGTGCATACAGTCTCCGGAGCGCTAGGAAAGATCTGAAGCCTGTAACTCAGGTACGTTCCAACAAGATAACAAAATTCCCCAAAAAATAACAATCTGATTCAATGACTGGCCTCGTGGCTTAGTAGGTAGGTAACTCTGCCTGCGAAGCCGAAGGTCGTGGGTTCGATTCTCATCCAGTGCAAATATTTGTGTGATTAATTCAAATATTTGCACTGTGTCTGGGTGTTTCTATGTTTAATAAGTATGTACTTACAACTATATAAGTATTATATCAGCTATCTAGCCGCCATAATACAAGCTATGCTTAGTTTGGGGTCAGATGGTGTTGTGTGTGAATTGTCCACCAATATAACAATGATAATAAACAGTGAGGTATTTATAGAAAAAAAAGCCGATCAAAAATATAGGTGCCATTTTTTTATAGCAAATAGTGAAGAAGCGAGCACGATATATCCCTGATGGTAGGTAACACGCCTGCTCTTAACAGCATTGTGTCACGCAGCTATTGGAACATGAAGAGTCCAAATCATTATCTAGCACTGTACTACCCTGTACAAGTCTAATAGACAAGAGTATAATAGATAGACTTTAATCTACATCTGTACCAAATTTAATCCAGATCACTTCAGTAATTTTTTCATGAAAGAGTAACAGACCTTTATCCATACATCATCATCAGGCTATTTTAGTTTACTGCTAGAAATAGGCCTCTCCCATGGCTCACCATTGAGCCGTATTCTCAGCTATACTTACGTCTCCATCCACTGTCTGCTGTCCTCATTATATCGTATATGTGTACTACATAAAATTTATCAATTATAGCATGGGTGCAACCTCTGTTTTGACTTGACAACGTCATGAGGAACGCTGGCTGCGCGCACGAAAAAGTGTCCCTTTATGTCCCATTACGCTCATTGTACGCTTGCGCCGCATCTATCATTGTTTTGTTATTTTTAGGGTTCCGTAAAACGTAAAAACGGAACCCTTATAGATTCGTCATGTCTGTCTGTCTGTCTGTCTGTCCGTCCGTCCGTATGTCACAGCCACTTTTTGCCGAAACTATGATAACTACACTGTTGAAACTTGGTAAGTAGATGTATTCTGTGAACCGCATTAAGATTTGAACAAAATAATTTAAAAAAAAGATAAACTAGGGTTGCCCCCCATACTGAGAACTGAAACTCAAAAACAAATTTTTCACCAAACCTACACGTGTGGGGTGTCTATCGATAGGTATTCAAAAATGATGTTGAGGTTTCTAAAATCATTTTCGTCTACACTGAATAATTTGCGCAAGAGACACTTCCAAAGTGGTAAAATGTGTGTAACCCCCTCTAACTTCTAAAGTAAGAGAATGAAAAATCTAAAAAAAATATATGATGTACACTACCATATAAACTACCAACGAAAATTGGTTTGAACTCGATTTGATGAGTAGTTTTTTTTTAGTACGTCATAAATACACTATTATTGAAACTTCGATCAAAGTTACAACGAACTACAAGAACTATGTATATTATGTTACTTGCTGCAACGGAACCCTTTATGGGCGAGTCCAACTCGCACTTGGCCACTTTATTTGTTACGTTAAGCTATCGTCCGTAAACTAACCGACTTTATAGACAACCAAATTTCTAACCAGATCTCTGTTCGTGTAGGTGGAAAGAGCTCCAGCGATACCGGACGCGGGGTTCGGTACTCTGGAGATAAGGCTAGCATACGAGAACGCGACGTCATCGCTAGCTGTCACCGTGCTGCGAGCGAGAGGCCTCATCGGCATGGACATGACGGGGCTATCCGACCCTTTCTGTAGATTAGAAGTTTTACCTAGAGGTCAGTAATGATTCTATTTTGAAGTGAAAACTTCTTTAAGCGCGCTATAGACAGAATTTTCGTGGGCTGTGAAATGGATTCATCAATCGTCACGCTCGGATATGATAATGGATCGGATCGGATATGAAATCTTCGGGTAAACTCGGTAAAAACGCGCAGGTAGGTACCAGGGCAACAGAAACAGTAAAGAGTTTCGATTACCTACCTCCAAGAGCCCAGCGTTTATCTCCAGATACCAGGACAACAGAAATATAAAAGAGTTGCGTTTGCCCCTAGGTACCAGTACCAGGGCAACAGAAACAGTAAAGAGTTGCAATATTTTGTACAACTTCGTTCCATCAGAATGTCCCTTGACACCTCCCAAGTATTTTGAAGTGAAAACTTCTTTAGGCGCGCAGGCGCGCTTTTAGACAGATTTTTCGTGGGGTGTGAATTGAATTCTAGCGTCACTGGCGTCACGCTCGGGTATGATAAGAAATCTTCGGATAAACTCGAGGCCACGCCCATTGGCCATCTAGAAATGCGTCAGCCAAAGGGAAATGCTGAAAGGGCGTGGCCTAACCATCACGGCATGACCATCTAGAAATGCGTGAGCCAATGGAAAATGCTAACGTATTTCTAGATGGCCATGATGGTTAGGCCACGCCATCCGGTACACCCGTGTAGTTTCCAAAGTAGGCTTCAAATTCTGAGTTATAAGTTTTCACTTCTATCGGCAGTTCCTATGACTGCCAATTTTTTTTTCTTCACATATTTGTTTTTTAACCCCTGGCCAAAAAAAAGGAGTATTATAAGTTTGACGTCGATGTCTGTCTGTCTCGCTGTGTCTGTCTGTGGCACCGTAGTGCTCAAACGGATGGACCGATATAGATACGTTTTTTTATTCTAATGTTAGTTTCCATGCGGTGGTTTTTAGCTATATATGGTTAATATCGACTCAAAATCGCCACAAAATGGCGGACAAAATATTTTTTCACAACCTCCCTTAATATGGATGTCGAACGAAAGGGTTTGACTAGTAACATACTGTATAATATAACAAGTTTCAAATCCAAGATGGCCGCCACCACAAAATGGCAAATGACATTTTTTTCACTACTAGATACCCCAATATGGGTATCAAATGAAAGGGCTTACAAATAAAATACGTCGTCGGTTCGTAAGTCACGGGGGTAAATCATTTTTTTTAATTTTGTTCTTGTTCACTATATTATGGAAATGAAAGCTTCTTTAGCCCACTAGAACACTTTGTAGGAATCTTAGAAGCTTAATTCTATTTGCTAAGCTTGACAATAATCATAATCCTTTATTTATAACCAATGTTACACGTCATACAAAAAAATAATTCCTTACACAGTTTTGGTATATGAAATTGTACCTTAATGTAGCATAAATACATTACACAACTTACATCAATCATAATTAATAATATAAATGTCACTAATTATTCACAATGAAAGATAATAATGAATGTCAATATATAAAATTATTGTACGTTATTTACCATACATTTCACGATAAAAAAATAACTAAAAAGAAAAATTTCACATAATTAATCTCTAATGTCAACATCAAGAATTCAATTGTATAAATTCATCGTAGCTATAGAACGTCTGCTCGTCAATATGGTCGTACCTATCTACATGTGACCTAAAACCTGAAATACCTGTAGGTAGATACACTTGTCTTTCTAGCCGTCCGTTCATCCTAGATTAGTTAGTTATTATTGACAGAACCTCAAAACCAAAATTCAAATCACTTAATTAATTTGTTTAATTTCTTCCAGAGGGCACGTATTCAAATAGACTGAGAACAAAAACAGTACACAAGACGAAGAACCCAGAGTTCAATGAAACTTTGCATTTTTTTGGAATCACAGAATCAGATCTCGCTGCCAAGTCTTTGGAGATCGTTCTATTCGACGACGACAAGTAAGGATATATTTCGTATAAGTATTGCTATTCAGCGTGGTAATGCCGCGAGATTGCTGGACATGCTTCGCATTGGTAATGGGCTTGATCCAGACCTCTTTAGACCATAATTTTGTTGTGCTTTGTGTAGGTAAGTTGTTAGTTAGATATGCAATATAGTGTAGTGTCGTTGTAATATAATTTCATTAATAAAGGCTCTGGCCCGTTAAAAAAAAAGTAAAGATATTTCTTGAAGTTAATTTTACTTGGAATTTGTTCAAATCAAGTTCAAAACAGGTTGCGATTCAAAAACGCGAGGTTGTGGGTTCAAATCCCTCCAGCGTCTCTGAATATTTTTAGGGTTCCGTAAAACGTAAAAACGGAACCCTTATAGATTCGTCATGTCTGTCTGTCTGTCTGTCTGTCTGTCTGTCTGTCTGTCTGTCTGTCTGTCTGTCCGTCCGTATGTCACAGCCACTTTTTGCCGAAACTATGAGAACTACACTGTTGAAACTTGGTAAGTAGATGTATTCTGTAAACCGCATTAAGATTTTTACAAAAGTTTAAAAAAAAAACAAAAATTAGGGGTGCCCCCCATACTGAGAACTGAAGCTCAAAAGTTTTTTTTTCATCAAACCTACACGTGTGGGGTGTCTATCGATAGGTCTTAAAAAATGATGTTGAGGTTTCTAATATAATTTTTGTCTACACTGAATAACTTGCGCGAGAGACGCTTCCAAAGTGGTAAAATGTGTGTCCCCCCCCCCCCCTCTAACTTCTAAAGTAAGAGTATGAAAAAACTAAAAAAAATATATGATGTACATTACCATGAAAACTACCAACGAAAATTAGTTTGAACTCGATCTGATGAGTAGTTTTTTTTAGTACGTCATAAATACACTATTATTAAAACTTCGATCAAAGTTACAACGAACTACAAGAACTATGTGTACTATGTATATTATGTTACTTGCTGGAACGGAACTCTTCATGGGCGAGTCCAACTCGCACTTGGCTACTTTATTTCCAAGTGCAAATGATAAAGTGTGTCATCATCACTGGCTTTAACGGAGAAGTAAAACATTGTGAGGAAACCGGCATATTCCGAGAACTTTGACAACATCGGTAAAGGTGTTCCGCCATCATTGTATCTAACACATTTTTTGTTATTAAATCAGTGATTCAGATACCTACTTTAATCTGTGTGGAAATTGATTTATTTTTGTATTCTATAATTACAGATACGGTTGCGACGAAATGGGTTCAGCAACTGTGTCCCTTCGAGAGTGTACCAAGACTCCCTCCCAGCTGCGGCTAGCCCTATCCGGCTCCTCCGGGTCTGAACCCACCGGGCCGCGAGTGCTCCTAGCTCTGTGCTACAGCACGAAGAGACGAGCCCTGGTGGTGACGGTGTGCAGAGCCTCGGAGCTACCGCCGCGAGACAGCAATGGATACTCCGATCCATTTGTAAAATTGTAAGTTTTATATACCTAGTACCTGGGTGACCGAGCTTTGCTTGGTTTAAATACTTAGAATACTTTGATACCTACAGATAAAATGATCCAAGTAATAGATTTTCTTAAAAAAGAAAAGAAAGGTTGAAAAAAGAGAAGCCGTCTGGATTCGAGTGCCCCGCGTAGTTTCCGATCCCGATATTTTCCCGGGATATAAAGTAGCCTATGTGTTATAATCTATATATATAAAAGCGAAAGGTCACTCATCACGAAATATCAGAAACTAGTTCACGAGACCGCTACAGGAGACCGCGACCGAAGACCGCGACAGGCACTTGACATTATGGAATTGTATGGGCGCCAGTTTGCGCCGAGACCGCGACAGAAGACCGAGACACGTGTCGCGATGCACATGCCGCGGTCACGACGCCAACTGGCGTCCATATAGAGCCATAATGTCAAGTGCCTGTCGCGGTCTCCGGTCGCGGTCTCCGCGCAAACACCTTAATACTGCAGTGCCCTCGTCACCCAGAGATATACCTAAGATGATTTATCCCTGTATTTTTTCTGGAAAAATTGCCTTCAAACCGGAACACAGTGATATTGGCACATTACTGCCTGATGGTGGAATAACTGGAATAGGTGTGGTACTTCCCCAGTAAAGAGTTCTACCACCAACCTCTAACCATTAAAAGATCAGAATACATTTTTTGTACATTTGTAAATAGGTACCTACTACTATACTACTATCAACTATAGATACCTAGATATTCTGTAATAGTCTCGAATAACACATAGGCTACTTTTTATCCCGCCAAAATAACGGGATCGGGAACTACGCTAGTGAAACCACGGAATTCTACCTACTCGTTTAAATATAAATAATAAACTAGTACCTGGAAGTTACCCGTGTAAAGTTTCATAAGGTTTAATTTAAACGAGATTTCGTAAGTTTTAACTAAACAGTTCAGGAAAGGCGATGTTTGCTAAGCTACCTTATTCAATAACTTTACTGTATGCGAATACTTGATTAACCGATGAAACTGGTAAACTTCAGTGTGAATATTTAAGATCGAATGTTACCCGTTTGGGCTATGCGGTAGGCATAGAGACACATACTAGTTACAGAAATAATCTAGACCATTTGAAGGGAAGTCCCATGGTAAGTCCTAAAAGCAAAAAAGGGCAAACCTTATGATTTTTTATTAATATCCCTAAAAATGTAATAGGTACATAATTACATACCTAGTACCTACCTAAGTCTACTCTAACAACACGTCATAAATGAAAAAATATAATCAGAACCCTGGGTAGCGATTCTGAAACCATTCGGTTGCATCCGACACGGAATCTCATCTCTCGGTCTCTGTCATGCTAAACAGATAAGACAAAGACCAAGAGATGAGATTCCGTGTCGGATGCAACCGAATGGTTTCAGAATCGCTACCCTGATTCACAACGAAATCGGATTGATCTCGACATTCTCGACACAGAATCAAACCTCTCGATATTTGTCTTATCCAAAGATATCGACAAAAAAAACGAAATCTATGGTCTTATCCGTTTAGAGTTTAAAATGACAGAGACGCTTGTCTCTGTCATTGTCATTCCGAATTTGAATCGTTCAGGGTAGCGATTCGAAATGCAATCCGAATGGTTCAAATTCGGAATGACATATCTTGCCTCTGTCATTCTAAACAGATAAGACAAAGACCAAGACATAAGATTCCGTGTCGGATCGATCCGACTGGATTCAGAATCGCTAGGTAGATTGCGTTGTGAATCAGTACCCCGATTTGTGAGAAAGACATAGTGATCTGTGAGAACACAGACCAAGAAAAGACCAAGACGAGCAAGAAAGCACCCGCCGTACCTGCCCTTTTTTTCAATTAAATTTGTCAACAAAATTGTATTTTCTGTTCCAGGCATTTAGATCCCGATCCGTATCATAAAAAACACAAGACCTCCATAAAGTGGCGAAACTTAAACCCAGTCTGGAACGAAGAGTTCTTTTTCGAGACGCGGCCGACGGAGCTTTCCCGCCAAAACTTAACGTTGACAGTTTGGGACAAGGATTACGGAAAAGCAAACGATTTTCTTGGTAGCTTGGTCCTAGGAGCGACCAGCAAGGGACGGAGGCTGAAACATTGGATGGATTGCATTAAATTTCCGGATCACAGACACGAACAATGGCATTCTTTACCTGATACGCAACACTTGTAAAAATTGTAAACATAAGTAGTTAATTACTATAAACTATCTTGTTACTCGTTGCGATATATGTAAAGCGTCACAGGAATGGATTATTCTTCAAATGATTTATAAAATCAGAGCTTAGTTTACTTTATAATTGTCAAGTTGCAATCATAATCGAAAAGAAAAATGCGAAAGCTTGTTTTGGTTTACAAAAACATAATGTAATGTAGGTAGGTAGGTAGGTATTAGGTACCTACCTACTTAATACTGTATAGTATTTGCACAAAAACTTTCGTTGCAATGGTTCTTTCATTAGGACCTTGCTTTATTTTACTGATGCTGCAAAATAGCTTTATGTCGATGCTTTATGAGAACAAGAAGGTATTTTTATATTTTAAATAATAATATAAACATGAAGAAATATCCAAATAATACAATGCAAACCTTGACTGTTTCAAAAACGTTTTGTTTTATTTACAAACTCTTGAGTATTTGTTAATACCAAAGAATAACTTTATCTATGTAACCAACTATTTTGTGCCAAAAGTCTAGATTAACTTTAAGTAGGTAGTCCTTACTCAAGAACTTCTACAATAATATTTTGTGAAAACTTGTTTTTTGTTTAAAAAACTTAGTGATGTAAGTAACTTATTATGTCAATCTGGACGCATAACGAAACATTTTTTTGAAACGTTTACGAATAAAATTATGCTGACTATGCTATTATCTAACTGTTATTGTGATCCTAAATGATTCGGGCAGTACTTTTCTTAATGTGTTATGTAACATTTATTTATGTAGGAACATTAAAAATACCCACGTCATGTTGGAGTACGTAATAGAAATAAATATGAATATAAATAATTTTTAAAATGTTAACTTATAGTTTTAATTCTTGTCACATTACCTGCAACAAACATGCGATACTTATTCATTTTTGTGGTACTTAATTCATTTTTTGTATTCAAATAACAAACAAACGAGGTATTGAGATAATGTTTGGAATAGAATTATGTAACAACATATTTTAGCTAACTTGTAGCAAAGGTAATGGTAATTATTAAAATTAGATGTGGCAACACTTTTTGCAGTCTAACCTCATGCTGTTTCAAAAGGCCGTTGGCGAAAAAAGCACGCGAGGGTTGCGTTATATTCTGTTTGAAATAAGCGTCCCGGACGGACGCCCGCGAGGGACGGACTTTGCTTCTGTTTTCAAATAAGCGTTTCCGAGGAACGGACGCACGAATTGATAAAAGTATTGTTTTACACGCGCGGTCGCGAGTACGAACTTGTGTTTGTGAAAAAAGGATTGCAGTGCGTCGGAAGGAGGCCGGCACGGCGAGAACAGCTGACATGTATCGTACTAGTAAATATTTATCATAAACTTCAGACACGGGGAGCAGGGGTTAGTTCGTGGGAAAGTTTAGGTATACACTTTATATATACGCAGGACTCCGGTTACACAAGGTACCGTGTCATATTCCTATAGATTTTAAGATAGGTAACGCCCCAATCGTTGTTATATTGGGTGGTAGCAGAGATTCTTATTAGTATTTAGTAGTTTTAGCAGTTGAGCTAACCATTACAGACCAGGCTGGTCGCGTAATTTAACACACAGATAGGTTTTCGTAATAATAGAAGACGTATATCATGTTTGATCATTATATAAGATACAAGCAGCACGGTTTTACCCGCTTAGTTCCCGTTCCCGTTATTTTACCAAGGTAAAAAGTAGACTATGTGCTCTTCCAGACTATAATGTAACTGTGTTCCAAATTTCAGACCGATCCGTTCATTCGTTACGACGTGATTGAGCAACTTTTGTCCAAAAAAAAATTATAATTATATTATGAGTAACCACACAACACGAGCAATGTAGATACCCGCCATAACGTCGCGCCCTTCCCCCGACTCCTTCAATCTATCCCCGAGTTGCTGCGAGTGAACGTGTGCCCTGTGCGTGCGACGATCGAAAATTTGCTTATTTG
This sequence comes from Ectropis crepuscularia, assembly GCA_963693475.1. Taxonomy (NCBI): domain Eukaryota; kingdom Metazoa; phylum Arthropoda; class Insecta; order Lepidoptera; family Geometridae; genus Ectropis; species Ectropis crepuscularia. Next base: position 15,323,987 of record OY856356.1, read on the forward strand.
ATGCAATTTTTTGGGTAATTTTCACTCATGTTTGTCCTTTAAATAATATTTGTTAGTGTACAGTTTTTTTAAAACTCCATATTTACTAGTTTTTTGGGTTAGAATTGTATTTGTCAAAAACGTATCAACGGCTAATATGCAGTTGCAGCCTTAGAGGGTGCCGAACAGGGCAATCGCCCTGCAAATTAAATGAAATTGAACCAAGACACCAAACATTTCAACTACCTAAGTATACATTATTTTTTTTATTTAAAACTTTTCATTTTGATCCTTAATTATTTATTCAGATTAATAACATAGCGGTAAATTAATTTTGACGTTATAGTTAACTAATCTATTCATTCAAACCTAATAGAGAAACTCTTTATGTAGTACCTATTTGTAGTTCACTACACAGAGTAACGCCCTTAGTACACCAACGCAATCGCATGCGGCAGCGAAACGACGAAAAAACTGTAAGTTGTATGGCAACGTTTCGCATGTGTTATGTCTCGCTCTACTATATAGCTAGATGAAATAGTTGCGTCCTTGTCGGTATTGTTTCGCAAGTAACTGCGAAATGGCCGTTACACAGACGCAACCGTTTCGCTAGTGGAGTTTCGCATCGCAATGCGTCACCACGCGTTCTGTCGGTGAGGACAGAGTTTCGCACAATGAATGCCGAAAATATTGAATTTGATTCGAAATTATCCCGAATTGTATTAAGTTGGGCATGTTGATTACAAAAATGCATCCAAAAAGAGGTGGCATGGAGGAAAATTTCTTCAGAATCTGAAAGCGACAATGATGTTTCCTTGCGAAAGAACTGCAGTGTACTAACGTTCCGCAGATGTTTCGCTACCGCAATTATTTCGCAAAGATTCGCAGCCGCATACGAACGCGTTGGTGTACTAACGCCCTAAGTAATCACTACGTTCACTACCGAAATATGTAGTCCTGAGAGCAACCTGAGAGTTATTGCCACTAAACTTCGAAATTTAAAATTAATAAAACATTTTTGAGGAATTGGATGACACACAGGGCCTGATTAACCCTTAGGCTAATTAGGCTGCAGCCTAGGGCGCGAGGATCTGGAGGGGCGCGCTGAAATCATCTGGGTTTGTCGAAGGGACAGTTCAGGTTTCAGAAAGACCTCTCCACGACCGACACCGTTCGTCCGAAGGTCCGAAGGAAGGTGTGCTCCAGTGGCGGCGTATTGTTTACGGTGTCTCCTAACATAGTAAACGCGTTCTACATCCTAATCCACCACACCACAACCACAACAGAAGTGCTGGAGTAGCCCAATATCTATGGCGCATCGTAAGAGACTACCTCTTTCACAGAGAGGTGATGTCCCCAACATTAGAAAGGGAACACGTGACATGAGCTTATCCTCATGTCACGTGGGGTTCGACACGAGTTTGCTCTTACGCTACCCCTGTGGCACTTCGGTTGTTCGGTTACAAATAAGCAGCGCTAACTTTTTTTTTCCTATCGCGTGTAGGTCCGCTTTTGACCACCAACTCGCCTGATGGTAAGCGACGGTGTGGTCGAAGATGACGCACGTTGACCTAGAAAGTACCTATTCACTCTGACCTTGAAAAGTTCTAGATTGTATCTCGCAGGGAACAAGAAGGCTAGTGAACTTAGACCACTCTAAAGTAGTACGTACGAGAAAAGTGGATTCAAACCGTTTTGTACGGATTTTGGGAATATCCACAGTGTATGGGTGGTAGTGGGCCGACTTACGACTTGCAAACTGCATTGCATCGGTGTCGCTTATTATGGCAACGGCACGCTGGTTATTGTGAGGGGCGGAGGTTTAACGAGGTGGCGATGCTGGCGACAGTGGTAGCCAGGATTAGGAGCATCGGCCTAGAGGTGATTTTTCAGAAGTTAGAGGCCATCTATTCTGTTTCCGTGATTTCTGACGGACACCTTCACCTGCACCTGCAAGCTCTAGCCTTTAATATTGTGGTGTGTGGCGTGTCTGTCGCTGGCAAGCTGACACTGTAATATTTCGGTATTTGACAGCAGAGAGCTGATCAGATGGAAGTTTGGGGCGTATTTGCGTCAACTTGAAGAGCGAACTGTCTCAGGGCCAACGCTGAGTGGGTTCAGTGAGAGCGACATAGGTACTATAGGGCACGGGTGCATCAGACGGTACTTTATTGCTTATATATTAGCTTGAAATTATAGAGACAGCAATAGCAAAACCAAAGTCGATGTAGTTAGGCGGTAGAAAGGCTGGTGTGTCACCGGTGCAATTGCGCAGATCACACCGATCAACACGCATTGAAGATGTACCCGGGAGAAGTGGCGCACCTCTTACTGCCTACTACCTTAGCCAAGATGTTTAGCAGTGAGAGGTCATGGGCGGCGGTGGTCTCCTTTTGAGGAATCATTATCTCGCAGAAGTCGCAGATGAAGATAGCTGAGGAGCAAGAAGGAGGTGGACTCTCGCTTGTCCGCGAAGGAGGAAGTGGTGACGAGAGCGAGCCACTCTGGCACGTACCTACACCATCTCCACTTAGAGAGCCTGAGGTGTCGGACGTTCAATGCCACCCAGCACCCTATTTCAGAAGGTGAGGTGGTGGCCCTCCCGAAAAGGTGACGCTAAAGTACTGCTGGTTTCCGTTGCATGGTTGGTGTGCAAGGGTTCTATCCCCCGCGACAGGGTCAGTGATAGCTCTACGATAGAGTCAGCGATAAGGTCGCTGTCGAGTGTGAGAGCGCTCTCGCGAATCAGTCACCAAATCACTGCCGGAGAAACCCGGGGTTTACTTTCGAATCCTTTGAGGGTACTGTAGGCTCTTTCGTGCCTCCTCAAAAAAGCCCTGGTATAAATCAGGTTTAAATTTAATTAATTTGTACAGTAGGAAACAAAGTCACAACTAATATCACAGAAATCTAAATAATAAGGTAATAGAAATGGCATAACTCTCAAATTACTTGCAAAACGCTTGTCGCCACATTTCCCCTACCCCCGCGATCACTACTACATGCGCGTACTATTCCAATACAAATTCACTCTCACACCAATAGCTGCACATTATCAACCTGGGTCTGTGATTGCACCACACACATCCATAAACGCTTATCAGTGAACCTACTAATACATTGAAAAATTAACAATTTTTCACATATACGCTAGTGCTTGATAAAAATTAAAACATATCGATATTTCAAAGTACGGTCCAATTTTAACATTCGATAAAGGTTATTATTGATTTCATTAATTAGGTGTATTACACTACAACAAAGTCAATATGCCTACCTATAAAATAAGTGAGTCACATGGGGTATACTATTGTTTCGAAAACTGAACTATGTAATTCTGACACCACATGGGCTTAGGTATAGTTGAAGAACAAAGGTTGTTGTATATTTTGTACATCGAGCAACTCGATCTTCCGCGCAAGCACGGAAGGGAAGTAGCCTTTGCTAAAAATTATCGTTCAAATCTTTCTGTCATTTCTTGCGGGAGGGGAAAGTTGCACACTAGCGTAAAGCCGCACTATTACATACAAAACATACCTGTACCGATCCATTGCCGACCATACTCACACAGCCAAATCACTAACACATAAAGAATAAAGCACCATTCACAAATCTAGCCCCGCCCTCAGTGTATTCCACGCCACAGTATATTATCAAACTCCATGGTCCACGCGGACTTGTACTTTGACAGAGGGGAAACGCTGTGTATGCCTACTCCCTTCCGTGTTGCTCGCTGATTTTGTATGAAAACTAATAAAGTCTTAAAAATAAAAGCTTACAATAGATAAATACTGCCTCAGTTATCTTAATAATTATTTTGCACGGACGAACAATCGCGCGTTATAGCCAGTATGTATATACTTTTGTTAATAATTAATGAATTATGAAGTAATGTTTACCGCGAATTAAAGTATTGTACGTACGGGTGTAATGTTAATTGCGTACAATTTTTTTTATCGATTTATTATGTTACTTTATCGATAAAACTATGTAAAATTTAAAATAAAATTTTCATCGTTTATTTTTGGGAAAGTAAAATTGGACCGTCACAGCACTAACTCACAATCGCTACCTGCGGTTGTACCATGGAAGATTAGAAGTTATGAAGATATCTTTAATTTTACATTACATTGCTGTTTATGCTTGTACCACTTTAGATGTTAATTAATGTATGCAGCAAAGGTATGCAAAATGACGATCACACCAAAAATTTATAACTATCATAGTGAATCATTGGCCTCCGTTTATTTTATTAAAAAATACAATTAAAATAAAATAAAATACCTATCGGTGAAATGTAATCTCATTATTGGTATAATTGCAAGTTGTGGAAGAACTTCCACAGTTGTTTATGCTGCATAACACAAGTTTTTAAAGATGATTCACGCCTGCCGGTTCGAACAAGACTAAACTACAATTCGAGCACTGGTGGCCTACAAGTCACCTGTGCGGCGACAATGTCACGCGGTCATGCGACTTCTAGTACCTTATTATTTAGATTTCTGTGACTAATATACTAGGTAGGTACTTTTTAGGCCGACCGTAAGATACCTGCCCTTCTACTGCTAAACTAAATCGGTTTTGGCCATTGCTATCTCTATAATATCAAACGAAAAGAAAAGAGATAGCAATACTAAAGCTAAGCATTTTCCGTTTGGCGGTAGACCCTCTGGTGGGGGCGCATCTTCATAATTAGCCTAGGGCGGACACAAGATGAGCTTTCATGCTTTGCTATTCTTTCGATAATTCTTTAATTCTAAACTTCTTGATGTTAGTCTGACGAAAAGCCGCAAACATCAATTTTAAAATGTATCATTGCTGTACCTACGAGTACATATTTGTTAATCTTGTAAATATTTCAATGTAAAATGTATCACTCTTATGTACTTAGTAGTAAGTAAAACTTTAGCATTTGTCGTCAAATACGACAAATAGGTACCTAAACCAAACAACAAGACCTATTTTCGCAACACATACTTTTCACGAAGGTCAAAAAATGGCCTCGCAAATATCTACCGCCCGGGGCCTCGCAATAAGTAAAGCCACCACTGCCAATATGGCACACTACGTAAGTACGTAACTGGCCAATATGGCCTCCTGTACCATATTGGCCACACATAACATGAAACATTTTCATATGTAATTATTTTCTTTTTCAATAGGTGATGGCTCCACGAACCAATTTCCCAAAGAAAACGTCAAACTTGACGTTTGGACTTGGAGTCCATGAGAAAGTTAATCGAAGATACACGGAATAAAAATATGGAATCACTAAATGCTTCCAAAATCTGTGATACACAGAACTACTTTGAGACGTTTTTCAGCTTCAGTAATTCTAACAGATGATGTAACGGCTCATGTGAATTTGGGAAGCAAAAGATAGACTCTTTAATTATTCTTCATTACTTGAAGATTTAATCTATGTATAGGTAAGTACTAATAGATAGATAGATAAACTCTTTATTGCACTTACATAACAAAGAAAAAAACAGAAAAAACTTATATTAAAGTAGCAATTGGCGACCTTATCGCTGAGAGCGATTTCTTCCAGGCAACCGTAGGATGGTAAAAACATAAATAAATTAATAATGGAAGACGGGGAGTACAATTAGGAGTAGTAACAATTTAGAATAACTAGCAACTAATTTAAAATACAACAATATGTATATAAATATTACATATATCGATTTTACATCCTAATACACAAATAATTTTATAATAATAGACTAATAGATAATTAATTAATAATAACATGTTCAACAAATTAAAATATTTAAAGATTAATAGATTACAATTTCATGGACTTTAAGGAGAATAATGATTTTAACTAGCTGATGACTGCAACAAGTAGAACTCTTTAACTTGGTTCTTAAAAACAGCAAGAGAAGGAGCTTGCCTAATGTTGACGGGCAAGGCATTCCACAACTGGACAGCTTGAAAAGCAAATGACTTGCCATAAAAAGTTTCGCTGCGCGCCGGCGGTGTTTCAAGAAACAAGTTATATTTTGACCTTAGCGGTAGACCATGTGCATTGCTCCAATACGTAAAAAGTTTTTTCAAATACCGCGGAAAAGAGGGGTTAAATAATACGCTATAGAGAAAATACAAAATATGAGCATTCCGACGAAAGCGAATGGGGAGCCACTTGAGCTGTATACGAAATTGAGATACATGATCATACTTGCGTAAACCAAATATAAATCTTATACAATAATTTATTTAATTATTTAATAATTAATATTATAAAGCTGAAGAATTTATTTGTTTGTTTGAACGCAAGGACCTCGAGAAATACTGGTCTGAATTGATAGATTCTTTCTCTGTTGGATAGTCTATTTATCGAGGAAGGCTATGGGCTATTTAACATTACGCTACTATCAACAGGAGCGGAGCATAAATGAAAAATGTAACAAAAACGGGAAATAATATTGCTTTTTGAGAGCTTTCGTTGCGTGACAGCCTGACAGCTTGTGTCTATCTTTAAAAGGTTGCGTCATTTATAACCGAATTTGTTCAAAATTTGAATTGGTACGACTATTATATTCCTTATTCTAAGGGTACGAATTTTCTATAGAACGCGTAGCAACGCGCGCACGGATCAGCTAGTACAGAATAAAGAATTACAGAGAAGTTGATAGATGACTACAAGTTATCCCCCATATTTTTTTTTATGTGGACGAGACCGCCATAAATGTTCCATCTCAAGCCGCCTATACACATTGGCCCAGTGGAGGCCAACGCGAGTGTCGACAAAACGGCACAAGACGAGTGGTAGCATCAACACACTGGCCCAGCGCAGGCCAACACGAGCATCGACAAAACGTCACGAGACGAGTGGTAGCATCCACACACTAGCCGAGCGCAGGCAAAAGCGAGCTACGAGTGCCTTTGTTGTGTGCACAAAAACCGACACCGGTCATGAGCGAGACGAGTCGAGGCAAAAGAGATACACACTGGACACTTGCCGTCACTCGGCCAGCTAGGCGAGCGACGGCGAGTGATCACAAGCCATGGCAAAACGACCCTACACACTGGCGTTGGCCTACACTCAGACTGTATGTACCTATAGGCGGCATCAAACGTTTTTTCTGCGAATTTTGTTTTGCTGCATAATGCTAAGTTTATTTCTTCATTTTTTTAGTTTATTTGTCATGGAGGGAAGTATCAACATCAACAGCCCACTAGTAGCGTAGTAGAGAGTAGCGTCGTAGTAGAGGGCAATGTGGCCACTACATTTGTGGTCAATGGCCCTAGGCCATATTACCCTTCCATGTTTAATTTCTCATGATGAGTAAAAATGTAAAAAAAAATGTTTATAATAATTTTATAGTTTATAACTTTAAATTAATAATTATTGATTGATCATCAACAGCCCACTAAATGTTCCCACTGCTGGGACTCGGGACCTTCTCTCGCAAGGAGAGAGTTAAGGCCATAATCCACCACGCTGGCCCAGTGCGAGTTGGTCGATGACACAGGACTTCGAAAGATTCTAGGTACATGTCGGTTTCCTCACGATGTTTTTCCTTCATCGTTTTAAGTTAGCGGCATTATTGATTACTATTAAAAAAAGTTACTGTGTGCCATATTACTCGAAGTTACTCTACTAATTGGATTTTAGTTGGCATACTAGCGTATTCTTCAATTTGCTATAATTTTTCTATTAATTTATATACGTTTTTTAGCGTAAAGTGATGGGACGAGCAGGACATGTGCCTGATGGTAAACAACACGCCTGTCCATTACAGCAGTGGCTATGTCCAATGTGAGGCCTCCCCCCTGCCTTTTAATTTGAGAACTCTTTGACTGATCTATTTGCATATGATACGCCTGATTACGGTGGTTTTGCGTTAGCTGCGTTAGTATTAAAGAAATAAGTCGTTTTTGAGAGGCAATGGCAATTTTTTTTTACCCTACGTCATTTGAAAACGTGACAAAAAATTGTCGAAAAATAAAGTGGTCAAGTGCGAGTTGGACTCGCCCATGAAGGGTTCCGTTGCAGAAAGTAACATAATATACATAGTACACATAGTTCTTGTAGTTCGTTGTAACTTTGATCGAAGTTTCAATAATAGTGTTTTTATGACGTACTAAAAAAACTACCCATCAGATCGAGTTCAAACTAATTTTCGTTGGTAGTTTACATGGTAATGTACATCATATATTTTTTTTAGATTTTTCACTCTCTTACTTTAGAAGTTAGAGGGGGGGGGGACACACATTTTACCACTTTGGAAGTGTGTCTCGCGCAAACTATTCAGTGTATACGAAAATGATTTTAGAAACCTCAACATCATTTTAGAAGACCTATCGATAGACACCCCACACGTGTAGGTTAGATGAAAAAAAAATTTTTGAGTTTCAGTTCTCAGTATGGGAGGCAACCCTAATTTTTCTTTTTTTTAATTTTTTTTGTTCAAATCTTAATGCATGGTTCACAAAATACATCTACATGACGAATCTATAAGGGTTCCGTTTTTACGTTTTACGGAACCCTAATAAAAATCTGCCGGAAAAATAATGACGAAAAAAATATTTTTTAAATATGCGTTCGTGACTGTCGTTGTCATTGTCATGTCTTCTGCCTTGTCAGTTTGTCGTTTGTCAGTTGTCACTGAGTCACTGTCATATCATTTTTTGAGGTTATTTCTCATTTCTCATGGTTTCACTTATTTCTTGTTTGTTTTTATTTGTGTAAGCTCGCACTAAATAAAAATACTGCATCAATAATGTCTCGTCGACCTGAGCACCAGGCTCCGCCTGAAGTTGTAAGTATGGTCTAATGTGCTATACTCGTTTCTAATTATAAAATAAAATTACTTTCAACCAAACAAATCGTATTTTTCAGTTTTACAATGAAGAAGAAGCGAGAAAATATACACAAAAGTACGTATAATATAGTCGCAATCACACATATTTACGATATCTAGCAAAATTTGCACTTTACCATTGTATTCCTTGATACCTGCCTCTATGGTGTACTAAAAATATTGTTGTATTTTAGTTCTCGTATCATAGAAATTCAAGGTCAGATGACAGAGAGATGTATAGAACTGCTGTTACTCCCAGAAGATACACCTTGTTTGCTGCTAGATATTGGCTGTGGATCAGGACTATCAGGCACTGTGTTGGAAGAGAATGGTCATATGTGGATTGGAATGGACATATCTCCATCTATGTTGGGTAAATATTGCCTAGAATTATAAGTTCCGTATAAGGTAACCATTGTCATGTATCTCCAAAAAATCTATTTTTTATTTATAGACTGGAAATTGGAGTCATTGCATTAGTTTTCTTGTTTTGCACTTGTCATATTGTTATGGATGGATGACTTTAAATTTGCATGTAGGTAGGTTGGTTTTGGAACTCTGGATTTAAATGTTTAAGACTGGTCTTAATTTTTTTTTTAATATTATGGTATTCATATCAATAATTATGGATTTGTAAGGTTGTAAAGAATTTAATTTGTGCAAGGATTAGGTTTCACAAAAAACTACCAGGACAAGTTACTGAAAACTATTTTAAGTTTTTAACTTTGGGGAGGGTTTACTCCAAAGTTAAAACCTCTATAGAACCGGTTTCCTGTTACAGCACCCAGCTGTCGCTCAGTCAGTCATGAGTTATGAAAGCAGAACACTAAAACACAAGTTCCTTTTTCTATGTAACAATCTAAGAAGACTGAGTTAAAGCTTTTGTTATGATATGAAATTTCTTATTGTTTTCTATCTGTATAATATACTAGCAGTGCCCCGCGGTGTTACCCGCATAGTTCCCGTTGTTTTTCCGGGATAAAAAGTAGCCTATCTTCTTCTTTTCGTCTCATATCATTCTTCCAGACTATAATCTGTGTTCCAAATTTCAGCCCGATCCGTTCATACGTTAGGACGTGATTGAGCAACAAACATCCAAATATCCATACATTGGCATTAAAAGCCGGGTCACACAGAGGCGATCCGATAGCGATCCGGTGCGAAGCAATAGCGGTCCGTACCACGTCACACAAGGCGACTGCCCGCAGCCCGCGGCGGGAAGGTAGCGTTAACATAGCCGGTGTGACACCAAAATAGATTTACGATTTTTATGTTATGGCATCACCTTCATCACCTTTGTTTCGGTTTTCTACACATCTCCGTGAAACGCACTATATCGCACGATTACGTTGTAAAAAAATACAACTCGTGAGATCGGATCGCGATCGCTACGCTATCGCGTTGCCCTGTGTGACAGCTTGTACCGACTACCGTAGAGTACAGCGCCCGCGCCCGCCGCCCGTCCCGCGCTGCGGCGCGTTCTTTCCGCAAAGCGATCTGTTTGTCGTCCGGATCTTGTCGCGCGGGAGATCGTATCGTATCGGATCGCGCCCGCTTGCTGTGTATCAGGTTGCATACAAATTCGAACATTACAAAAAATCCCGTCCCGGATCGCTATCGCTTTCACGCGGTGGGAGCCTATGTGTGACCCGGCTTTTATAATATTATAGTAGGATACATGTATGGAAAATATTTTCAGAAGTGGCACTGGATCGTGAGACAGAAGGCGATCTTGTCCTCTCTGATATGGGCGAAGGAGTTCCATTCCGTGCAGGCAGTTTTGATGGAGCAGTGTCCGTGTCAGCCATTCAGTGGCTGTTCAATGCAGACAAGAAATCACATAACCCTGTAAAGAGGCTCTATCAGTTCTTTAGTACATTGTATGCTTCATTGGTAAGTTTATTTGTCTGTGTTTCTGCCTCTAAATGAGAATTGATCATTATAATTGATGAATAAAAGTCATGATAGCTTAGTCACAGGAATGTCCATTTTCACAATTGTGCAAATTGTCTTCAGTACTGGTTGGTTGTGAGAAAAGCTGATGTTCCTAGAAAACAACTTTTTTTTTAAATTTATTTAAAAACAAAAACAAATATTTATAATGACAAAGGTTGTCTTAAAATCTAATCGATTTATCTAGACAATTTTTTTAAAATATGCATTATCTCTAACACTTTGGTTTTCAACTTTCCACAGAATATTACCACGTTGTTAAAATTAGTGGTAACGAAAAACTCTAATATCTTGGAAAAATACTCAAAGCAAGTAGTTTGAATCTGCAATCCCATTCTCGAAATTGAACATTTCGGCCACTATGCCACCAATGCACCAGCTTTACATGATTATGATAAACATTCATTTTTTATTTTTTTATGCAGTCTAGATCAGCCAGAGCTGTATTCCAGTTCTACCCAGAGAATGAGAATCAACTAAGCCTCCTGACAGCACAAGCAATGAAGGCAGGATTCTATGGAGGTGTTGTCATAGACTATCCTAATTCAACTAAAGCCAAGAAATTCTTCCTGGTATTGATGACTGGTGGAGCTGCACCTTTGCCACAAGCTTTAGGTGAGAAACTTGGTGGTTTATTAAAGGATTAAGTTTTGAAGACATCCTTGTTTCGAATTTATGAAATTCTACTAATATTATAAATGCTATATGTTTGCATGTATGCATGGTGTTTGTTTAGGCAATAGAAAGAGGCTTCCCATTTGTCCCCTCTAGGCAGTTTTCAAAGGGTAAAGTCGGCACAAATTGTCACCCTAGGGGACAGGGCTAGAGGGGACTACTGGGAACAATTCAAAATGAGTCTCAACTCATGGGTTAATGCTTAATAACTATGATACATAAACACTGAAACATCCGTATTCAGGCCATAATTGTGTTCTCTGAGAGAATCAAACTAATGTTTAGTGGATAGGTTCACTACCAATTTATGAGGCTGATCCATTATCTTTAATCCTTTCTCTCTAAGAATTTCTTGTTTAAATCTTTATAAAATTTAGACTGTATCATGTATAAAAAAATAACATTTCCATTACTCATCCAGTCTTATTCATCCAGTGTTTCCTTCAGTTAACTTTTGATGTCCTTTCAACTAATTATTCATCATTATTTTTGATTAACTAACAATAAATAACTATATGAATATACATCTCAGGTACTGAAGAATCCGACCAGTCTCTCCAAGTGAAATATGGAAAAAGAGAAATGTGTAAAAATGCCAGAGGGAAACCTTTGAAGAGCACCCGCTCATGGATCATGGACAAGAAGGAGAGAAGAAGAAAACAAGGCAAAGAAACAGCTCTTGACAGCAAATATACAGGCAGGAAAAGAAGTGGACGCTTTTAATTAAAACCATAGACATTATTCTGTACATATACTATTTTTTGTAATTTCTAATAAATAAGTTATACACTAAACTAGAAGTTATCTTTTGACCACATATTTCCAAACTGTATCAACTCCATGGCCTATAGTTTCAACAGGTAACATATTTGGTAACGGAAATCGACATGCAACCACAACAGTATCATTATTTGTCTCATTTAACAATTTCTGCTCAAATTCAGTCATCATCTGTTCAACACCAAATATCACCACATTATTGTATGGCTTTAAGTCAAAAGTCCACAAATTTCGACGGTAAAACTTCGTTCCTCGACAATGAGGTTCGAATATAGCTGCTATTCTTGAGTAATATACGAGCCATGGATTTAATTCTACTCCATGAGCATTGAATCCTAGTTTAGCAGCAGTGAACACTATTCTTCCATCGCCTGATCCCACATCTAGTAGGCGACCGCTCCGGCCCGTTAGAGCCTTTGTAACACCGGCCAGTTGTTCTGTTGTAGCTGGTACATACGGCAGGCAGAATTTCCTCAAAGCAGGCGACACAAACGGTATACATACAATGCTAACGCCTAATGCTAGGCCACCTGTAGTATAGATTAAAGCCTTTCCAACCGGTGACAACTTAGACTGTTTTGATGATTCCGATTTTTGGAGTAATTCTAACTCCATGTTTTCAATCTGTATTCAAATAAACACATTTATGAAATAAAAATTTAGGTTATGGGCTTAAGGGAGCTATTTTGGTATTTTTTCTCTAGACATAAAACAGCTGATTGATTGTTCCGTAACATTCTGTTTGAGTAGGTGTGGATAATGAAATATTGTAACTAATAATCGGAAGGTCTTCAAGGAACAAATGATGAAAGGTAGTGGAAAAGGTATTCAGATTAAATTACGCATTATAAAGTTTATTTACAAATACCTATGTCCCAATTGTAGATGATTATGTGATTATTTACGATATCGACTTGTTAGCAAGGAACCCTTCATTACGGCATTGAGATTAATCCGGAATAAAACATTTCATATAAGTATATTAATGTCTTTGTCAAAACAGAGAAGTTGTTTGGCAAATGTTGTCATATTAGGTAATTTATTGCCTTTTATTTTTAATTCATTATTTTCATTGCACTTGGTAGGTGTCGTCATTATCCTACTTTTTTAATATTTTAAATGTCAAAACTTTTATTTAATATTTAACATATTTACAAATATATAAAAATCTAAATAAAATGATTATACCATACCATAAAAATAAACAAATTTACAAATTGAACACGCCGTCGAGATCACTACAGCGCGGCAGGGTACCGAGAATGCTGGCAGCGTTGCCTCTTTTTATAACTAAACTGAGCCTTTGGGCAAAGTAGGCGCCAGCTCTGGGATCCCCTGAAGCGAGGACCAAACGTTTAGAAAGATCTTTAATAAACATTTTGGTATCGGTAGTTTTATATTTTTTTTATTTTTTTATTATAGTCTCCACTGCCAGCGCTAAAATATATAATGTGAGCTGAGCTGGGAGTATTTATTTGTGCCTGTTTGGCTGTAACTCCGACATTGCGAGCGGAATGGCTGACATGAGACGGTGCCAAGGTGTCTACGCATGTAGAGTCCCAAACCAGCACCTTGCTTAGAGACCACGGTACTAGAGTGGCACCGTCAGGTCGCTTACCATCTGTCAACATTCCGCTCGGTTCTAATGTCGAAGGTATTAGAGCTGTAGAGAGTGCGCGTCTGAATAAGTCATTCATTGACCAATGACGAAATTGTCGACCGACACTCTTTACACATGAAAGCCCGTGCCGTCCGAATTGGTCCACGGCTCGCCCGCACAGCTTCAGCGATGAAGGTCTAGGATAGATCCTAAATTTTTGGAAGGTAAAATATGGAGCCAATTACCGGATTCAGCCTCTGCTACAGCAAGAAGACGAGCTCGCTCCGTGTCATCATCAGCTTGATCTAATAGAGCCGAGTAAGTAATTTTGGCGAGGGGAAGGTCCCACATACTCTGAACTTCCGGTTTCGAGGGCAAGTCCATATCTGGGCAAGAAGCGCTCCAGGCTGTCAAAGTTTCTGCCTGACAGGCAATATTAACATCGGCCAAAGTAATATTTAGGATCATGCCGATAAGGGACTGCGAGCCGTGGCTAGAGGCCAAGAAAGCCGGAAGAGCAACATCTGAGCTGCGACGGATGCTCGGCCCACCGAAGGAAACAGGTAATGTGGCTTGCACCCAGGAACAATCTTCGAACTGTAAATTTAGAATTTTAGTAACTGTTTCTTTCAAAACTGTATCAATAGAATTAGTGACTGCATGGAAATACCACATTGGAGTACAACGTAATAAATACACTAATTTTGGAGTGAAAAGACAAAGCCGAAGAATGTATATGGCTATGTGTGGTTTGATTTGAAAAAGTCGATTAGAGTTGTTTGAAAACTGTTCAAGTTTCAACGATATTAAGCCAGGTATTGGTATTGCTTCAAAGAAAATTGGAGCACCTAAAAGTGTCAGGGTAAATTGCCTTTTAAATTTAAATAAACGTTTGATATACTACTATAAATAAGGTATACAATGATTGGTTGACACAAAGTCAAATAAATCGACGGTTCCTACGTACATATAGACATGTCAAAAAACGAGATTTAGAGGAGAGCGTATTTTATGGATAGAAGATAACAGTGACTGAAATAAAATTTAAATAAAATAGTCCATGGATATACAGGATTATGTTATTATTATCCAACCGATACATGAAACATCCTAAAATCATCACCCACACATATAAAAAACACGTTAATGAAGACATAACGCTTTCTACGAGGTTAATTAATTCGGGATGGGATCATATTCTTGTAATATAAATAAAGACATGTCTTTAAAGGAATGGATTAAGTTTGTGTTTTATCGATTTAACAAGGTTTAAATTAAACGTTAAGTAACAATAATTCTAAATGAAGAGCACACGTTCTATTGAATAACAAACAAACTAATAAAAATCACTATTGTTAAGCATCAGCAGCCTACTGCTGGGGCTTTCTCACACAAGGAGAGATTCGAGATCATAACCTATCACGCTAGCCCACTGCTTGCGGGTGGATGACGCTTAACCTCGCAATTTCCTTGGAAAATGTTGATTTCCTTGCAATGTTTTTCTTTACGATTTTTGAAGTGAAAACTTCTTTAGGCGCGCTATAGACAGAATTTTCGTGGGCTGTGAAATGGATTCATCAATCGTCACGCTTGGATATGATAATGGATCGGATCGGATATGAAATCTTCGAGTAAACTCGGTAAAAACGGTCAGGTAGGTACCAGGGCAACAGAAAGTTTTCACTTCTATCGGCAGTTCCTATGACTGCCAATTTTTGAAGTGAAAACTTCTTTAGGCGCGCTATGGACAGAATTTTCGTGGGCTGTGAAATGGATTAATGATCACGTGATCATCACGCTCGAATATGATAAGAAATTTCGGGTAAACTCGGGATGCTAGAGCGAGAAAGATAATGTGGTCAACAAACGTGCCAGACCGAGAAAGATAATTGTTAGAGGAGGACATGGGACAATAGATACTCTCTCTCGCTGCTCGCTACCGGCTACAGTGTTGAAACCTTAGCGACTTTGTCGCTGAAACTGGCGAATTTTTAAAACCTTTTAGCGGATTTAGACGACGTGTTACCGACAAAGGGGAATATACTAGTGTAGTGTAGAAGGTTGGAGAAGGAAAAACACAAGGTCATTGGGAGTCAGATCATATTTAAAAGGAAATTAACTCATTCTCTCAAACATAAACAACATGGAAGTCTACCATAAACTCATTTCTATACATACATATAAATATACGCACATTATAGCAGGAAATTTCCCAATTATATTATTAACATTTTATTCAATCATTTGTATTTTCGTTTGAATCTTACATGATAATAATGTTAATTATTGCCTTATGTTATTCCTTTTCCCTTTTTTTAATTAGCAGCATTACGCACGTATCTTCCAAAACACAGTGGTGTGTGGGTAGAATTCAAACCCAAGTCATGATCGCTTAGGTTTTAAACGTTTTTAGATAATATAGTTTAGTGAGATACATTCAATCTTTTCAAAAGATTTTAATCGACCATTACATGGACATGAACCCTTTATTTGTTTAGCCATTTTTTTGTTCTTTGCTGAGATACACTTTACCTAAATTAACTAGCACCTTCTTTTTTTCATCTAGCCAGTTGTATTTGTTATTAATTTTGTTTGTTGTTATTACTGTTTCGTAAACTAAAGATTGTTTTCGTTGGTGCAGTATTGATTAACTAGATATTGCGCTAGATGCTAACAGAATTGATGATAATGTTGCATCAGAAAGGATAGCGATAATACCTTCACTTAAAGAGTTACATTCACATCACTTATGACATTGAGGTTCAAACCTAAGATTCTTCATTAATATCATTTTTGTCCTGGTGTTTCATTTTAAATAAGTATGTCAAGAAAGTATTTTTTAATTCTTAATCATTTCGAACTTACAATTTCAGTGTCAATGTGTGTGAATTGTCCACCCATATTTATTTATTTTTATATTTATTTAAAATTATATAAGTTAAAAATCCCATTGCGCTAGTAATCACTAGAATATCCACTTGCCTGTCCCTGGTCACTACAGTACCATTTTTTTTTTCGGTTAACTGTTACTGGTACTACAGAGCCAAAACCACGAAGCGTTCGGAAATTCGTTTTTATTAATAATCTGTAGCTCAGATATGAATTGACTGTATAGTGCTCGCAATATAACTCTGCGCGTAGCAAAATATGGAACTAATTGACAGGCCGTCAACTTCTTATTTACGTCAGTTGACAAAAGTTTGTTTACGTTTGGTGTATTTATTAATTTCCATAATAATTAATAGCTTTTATTATGCCGAAAGTGATTAAAAGTGCTGGCCGTGGCTGGTTCTTGAAAATCAATCGTGGTTGTGAAGAAGAACGATACAATAACGGGCCAAAAGTGCAGTTTTTCAAACGCAGAGCTATTTGACAACTAACATGTAGGGATACCATAGCAATCAAATCTCCACCTATTATCGGCATGTTTTAAAGCTGAGGCTTTAGGTTGAGGTGCGGCTTTGGGTTTGATTGTTTTATCGCCAATTTACCCGTGGGAAAACATGTGCAAGACCGAATGTGAGAAACTAGTTACAAATGTTTTTTTTTCATAATATACAAATCAAAATAGAAAACAGAGTGACATAGCAGTGAAGATCAGCTGATTGTATCTTTCTCGCTCGGGTACACTCGGCGGTTCCATGTTCATCCGATCGACCCTTTCACC
Source organism: Ectropis crepuscularia (assembly GCA_963693475.1). Classification (NCBI taxonomy): domain Eukaryota; kingdom Metazoa; phylum Arthropoda; class Insecta; order Lepidoptera; family Geometridae; genus Ectropis; species Ectropis crepuscularia. The sequence goes on from OY856356.1 coordinate 15,341,451, forward strand.
TAACAGCGCCAAAAGAAATTTTACTTAATTTTTTTTCAACGTTAGCTTGGATGCTCTTTGATCCTTAACTCTGTATTCATTACTGTATTTTTATTGTAGGCGTTTCAGAACGTACTGTCACGTGGTAATGCACAACGCATAATACCACTGCACTCAGATAAATAAAGCGGCTACAATGGGCAATGTAAAAGCAGAAAGCCAAAAGTGGCTTAAGAAAAATGAAATAGATTTCGACGATTGTAGACCAAATCAGCAGTTACTCGAATAAAGAGGCACAAAGAAGACCCACAATACCAAGTAGAATAATTATTAAAGGAACATGGACAGGAACTTTTGCGGTTACCGCCGTGATTCATCGTGATTTTAACCCTATTGAAAAAAGAAGATGATTCTATGGAAGCCAATGACTCATTAAAAGAACGTTTATGCGCCAAATTTTCAAATAGTGTTATAAATGGTCTCAATAAAAGATTTACAAGTTTAAATTAAATTCTAGTTATTTCGATGTTGGTGTAGGTTGAAAATGACAGCTTTTTTTTATAATGTAATAAACTATAATAAAGTTTTCCTGGTGGTAAGAGACTCAGACAGCCTGTACCTGTACCAATTACCAATGATACTTGGTCACACTGAACCAAACCAGCACTGCAAAGGCGTTCATTACTTCGAGACATTCGTTCTTGAGTCTCAGTTGTCGTGTAGTTACTTAAATTGCTTCCCTGAAAAATCCCTTCCCGTACCTGTTTTATGAAGTTGTACGTTCCCAATGAACGGGAAGGGAACCTAGCTTGACCTGGCAACATTAAGTACGCCACCAGTCGCGCGCAGACTTATGCTACGAGCACTATAGTTTATAATCTGCAGAAATAATCATAGATGGCGTTCAATCAATTTTTAAGTTTTTCAGCCATTGCATTTTTTTTGCCTTTTCGCCGTCGCGTCGGGAACAATGGCCGCGTTTCGAGGAATCATTTTAATCATTTAATTTAGTAGACTTCTCATGTTTATATCCTGTGTTTATATTATATCATTATTTGAAAGAAAATATAATTTACTTTTTCAATTAGTTTATAAAACTATAAACTATAGCGTAAATTTGTTGTAATAACATAATACAAAATTGGCGGGAAATAAAAAAAAAAACAAATTTGGTTTATTGGTAAGAAGTTGTGAGTTTAAAGTTCATATTTTAAACTTAAATGATGCCTTGTTTTATTATCTATTCAAATATATTTTTCTTTTTGAAATCGATTCTATAATTCTATTTTAATGAACGTTTTTATCAGGATAGGTCGCGCGGTTTTTTATACGCCTCTATGGAGCGGCAACGTTGGACAGTTGACCGGAAAAAAGTCTGCTAGCGCGGACAGTCAAGTGGATACGATATTGCCCTACATCACCGTGTATTTCAACAGATTGTCTTCTGTCGTTAGAAACTTCCTCAACATCTATTTAAAATAGTGTTTTCAGTATTCGGATTAGGCAATAAAATATATTTAGTACTATTTATAATCACGGCTAATCTCAAGAGAACAGCACCTGGTGATTTGGAGCCTCTGGTTCAAATCCCATTTGCACCACTGTTTATTCGAAGTTATGTGCATATTAAAGCTAACTTAAAAAGATTAAGGAAAACATCGTGGGGAAACCGAGACGTTCCTAGAATTTTTCAAGGTCATGTATCATCTGCCAACCCGCACAGGGCCAGCTTTTTTATTATGGTCTAGAGTTTCCTTGCGAAAAAAAGTCACGAGTCTCAGTAATTAGCATTTAAGTAGCATTAGCAGTAGCATTTATTGGCCTGCTTAGACTACTACATACTTATCATAATTATTAACTAATTTGAAATACGACCTATCCTTATTAGCTCTATCGATGTAATTAATTAAATCTTGTGCTTCAGAAACGCATCCATTTCTAGAGTTTGCATTATCCTCCTATATCTTTGATCTACTGTTATTAGTTTTTTTAGTATTATTATACGTAATACGAATACTTATAAGTAAACAGCACACATCTTAATCTAAACTGTACCAAAACATTACTATTATTCAAATTACAAAAAGGTATGTCGACATATCTGCATTTTCGACATGTCCTTATGTACGTAGGGACCGTCGAAATGGAATATCAGTCAAAAATAGTTTACGATTTCACCACAGCTGATCTTAATATTTCAATTCATTAGAGAAATTTGGTAAAAATACAATAATGAGACTAAATTAACAAATTGTTTTAAGCATTTTCAGTCATTTTCAAAACGCCTTATTCATATGACTTTAATGGAGTGGTTTCAAAATGCAAAAAGACCTGTCAAAGACAGTTCCCAATTCCACCATAGTTGGCGCCAATGTTTTTTTAAATAAAGAGTGACGAGACGAGCAAGGACATGTCTGATGGTAACCAACATGCCTGCCACATAACAGCGCAGTGACACTCAGCAATTGGAACATGAAAAGTTCAAATCATTAACTAGCACTGCCCTGCGCTCGTCACCCAGAGATCTAAGATGTTATATCTCTAAGCCCTGTAATTTCTCCGGACACATTGTCCTTCAAACCGGAATACAGTAATGTTTGCACTTTACTGCTTGTTTTCTTTGTTGTTTGCTTTGTTTTATTTTATTAGAGGAATTTCACAAAAACAAACAGTAGTGCCACACTTGGCAAAATGTATAACTATCTTGCAAGTCAATTTGCATTTGGAAAACGCCTCATTTTTAATCTAACAAAATCACTTGTGACGTCCTTTTCATTGTCACATGACATTCACAATGCCGCTTTTTACAGTTACGAGAAATAGCATTATAGAGATTAGGAATGGTTAACTTTTTGAAGTGAAAACTTCTTTAGGCGCGCTATAGACAGAATTTCCGTGGGCTGTGAAATGGATTCAACAATCGTCACGCTTGGATATGATAATAGATCGGATCGGATATGAAATCTTCGGGTAAACTCGGTAAAAACAGCCAGGTAGGTATTAAGGCAACAGAAACAGTAAAGAGTTTCGATTACCTACCTCCAACAGCCCAGCGTTTATCTCCAGATACCAGGACAACAGAAATATAAAAGAGTTGCGTTTGCTTCTAGGTACCAGTACCAGGGCAACAGCAAGTTTTCATTTCTATCGGCAGTTCCTATGACTGCCAATTTTTTTTTTTATAAGATTAGGTAGATGGCGCTAGAAAATGGTAAACTCAACTCAGATAGGTGAGAGCTGCAGTTCAGAAGTTCAGATCACGGCTCGAGCATTTGAGCTGCATCACAGTTCAGCTCATTTTTAGAGAGCACTGCGTCCTCTCAAAGGTTCGAAGGTACTTCAAGTCTGAACAGTTGCTTGTGTTATATCAAGCACAGATTCGCTCTTATATGAAGTACTGTTCGCACCTTTGGGATGAGCTAAGTATCAGCTTGAGGCTCTGGAATCAATCGAGAACCGTGGCAAAAGGCTCATAAGCAATGATACTCTTGTGCGAAAAAGACTTCAAAGTCTTGAACATCGCCGCAAAATTGCTAGCCTATCGGTTTTTATCGGATACATTTCGGAGAGTGCGCGACTGATCTGCATGACTTCATACCACCTTGCCCTTTTTTCTATCGGACTGCTCGTAGCTCGAGAAAGCGACATCGTTTCATGATTGATGTTCCAAAGACACGAACAAAGAGAGTTGACTTTACTTTTGTGATAAGAACGTCTAGGCTGTGGAATGAGCTACCAGAAGTGAATTTTCCACGATAGTTATAATCTTGGCGTCTTCAAGTCGAGAGGGAATCGGATTTTTCTAGGTAAGCACATTTCATCGTAGGCCGGATCGTCGCTTAACATCAGGCAAGATGGCGGTCAAGTGAAACCCTATTCAAGTTAAAAAAAAACATAAATTATGACGAACTGAATCGCTAACTCGTTCTGAGTAAACCAGTTTATATGGCTTGGCGGAAGCTCGCCACCCTGCTTCTCATTTTATCATGCTTGTTTGGTCCAAGTTCATCACTTTTATGAAGATCTGGACAGATCCAAGTTTGTCTTCCGTGTAGTCGTTTTAGGGATCACGTTAAATCTGTGATATTATAAATTTAATATTTGCATGCGGAATTATGCAATTACACATGTAATAATTATGTTAAATAGGTGCTTTACTCCGCTCACTGCTGTTAAATTGCCGCCAATGTCAATATGGCCACAATAAGCCTGTAAGATGTACAAAACGGCCCTGCTTTTCAAAACGGCTAGCCGTAATGTAATACGGCGAATTATACGATCCGCCTGCGACATATATAGGCTGACTGTTTGAACACTTTAGATATTCAAGGATATGATTGATCATAGTCACATAAAGGGCTTAAAATATATAATTATAATAATACAAATAAATTATAAAGAAAACCTTCATTGATGTGCGAAGACTCGGAACTAGGCTTGTGTACTAAATTTTAAAAACTGGTTAATAATATAGCTTAATGTTCATATTATTCCGAAACACCTATATTTTTGAAGAAACCTTACACTTACAATATGTATTTTGCATTTCAAAAAATCAAACGAATTTCTGCACAAAAACGCTCCAGAGTGTCATGGCGTCTTGAATGACGTCACGCCGTGGCAAACATATGTGTTTGTGTGAGGACATTGTCAATGTTTTTATTTTAAAATGAATCCCACGTATTACAAGAACTGCATAGTGCCTCAGTGTACAAGCACAAGTATAAATACGCCAAACAAATTATTCATCTATGTTCCAAACGATCCACAATTACGAAAAAAAGTGTCAAACGCTTGCGAGGAGGAATGATGCTCACTATATCAAGAACATATTTTTGTGAAGATCATTTTGATGAAAGTATTTGACACAGTATAATCTTAGTGAAGTAAATGAAAAAAAAAACTGATAATTTTCCTCAAAAATAGTAGTAAAACAATAAAAAACTAGTTCAGTAAAGCGGCTGAAGAACTAGTATCCATGGCGAGGAAAAAAAAAATATTTGTTCTATGAAAATGGCAACAACATTAGTAATGTCAAGTAATGTTTAGCACGGCGTGACGTCACATTTTCTGATTGGCGTTCACTGTCACGTGACCCAATGCCTATTTTTTAAGATTTTCTTTTGTAAAAATATTAGTAATCTTTTCTTATTTTGATAAACTGTTTTATTTTTTTAAATCTGTGTATCTTAATCAATAGCAAGAACATTGAATCCATCCGATTAATTCTTAGTGGAAACAAGCCTATTACTATACAGTATTTCTGTATCACGAGCGAACCACCGCCGGCGAGCACTCTACCACAGAATAAGTAATAGCTAGTATCAGCGAACGGGGTTAATGACCGTAGGTACGTCAAGAAAATGAGGTACTTTTGACGCAGGTGTTTTAGAGGTATTTCTACGCACGCTGCGCTAGTAACCATACTTAATTTTCTTGACGGATAGTTAAAGTTAAATTAGTCAAATATTAAGCACCTATTTTTTTACGTAAATAGAAAGAGAATCGAGTACTGAACACGCTATATCAATATCTAAAGTGTTTAGCCAGTCTGCCTGTATAAGACTACATTTACACAAATACAAATTCTATGAACAGCAAAAGAGCTACATTTTTACACTTGAGCTGTCAATAACAAGTCAACAGGTACTAACCTAGATGCCAAGCGGATATGCTTGATCCACTTTGGTAACTATAATGGAGAATGTTCACTAATTTTGAATGTTAGCTTTTTGTATTCTTCGTTCAAAATAATAAGTACTAATAGAATTATTTCAATACGTGAATTAGTTTCCAAGATATAGATTTTTAAAGTGGGTCCGCGTTCAATGCGCTTGACGTCATACCACAACACTCGCTCAGTTCGTTCACAACTGGAAGCGATGAAACAAAACAAAACACTGTACAAGTAAACTACTGCTAGCTACTCCAGCTGGCAACTTGCTACTAAGCTGAGTGGAGCGTTGTGTAATTACGTCACACGCGGTAGATATTTTTGCGACATTTGAATGCTTTTAAAATTACAACTACTTGGTATTTTTTAATAAAATAAAAACTGTTGTATCCGAATTATAGAGAAGTTTCATGTGATTTTATATATCTATTAACATTCCCCATTACACCGAATGACGAAAACCAACAAAATTAACTTTGCGGTTGGGCTGTGCGAGAGAAAAATTTCTTTTGGTCTTTTCATTTGAGAAGACCTATTAATTTGGTTTTAATTTGTTTTAGTGGCATATGCTTGAATGACAAGGCCCCTTTACAGCTGATTACTTTTTATTTGGCTTTATTCTTTGGTATTATTTTATCATGTACACCGATTATGTATGTATAATTTTATTGTAAGTGACGTTACCAAGTGTTCTCTTGAATAAATAAATTGAATTGAATTGAAAACGGTCTTTATTTTGAGATAAACCACTTTAAAATTAATTTTATTTATTTATTTATTTTCCATTTCAATTGCTAGCATGCGCTTACAGCAAAGCCAAGACGCACATGCAGCCATCTTAAAAAACATAGCAAAATACAAATTAATATAAATTTTACAAATTTCACATAAAATATTGACGAGCACCTTAATCACTACAAAAATCAATACATACACATAATACATAATTCAATTTATCACATAATATATCTAATGTTGGCTTTTGAGCAAGCAGAGCGTTAAGTAGGTGTAGGGCCCGCGTCGTGGGTGGGTGCATCGCCGTGTCGGTCGGTGGTGTGTAATGTATTTATTACATTGTATACAATTAATTTAAAACATAAAACCACTATGTCTCCCTTATAATTTAAAATGCAATAGCTCCTAGAACACTTGAGACTCATTTAGATGACCATGCTTTGAAGATTTATTCCAGACATCCAGACTAGCAGCAGCATCCTGCGGTTTCACCAGCGTAGTTTCCAAAATAAGTCAAATCCTACTAATATTATACATGTCAATGTATAATATGTTTGTTGCTCTATCACGTCCTAACGTATGAACGGATCGGAATGAAATTTGGAACACAGCTAGATTATAGTCTGAAAGAACATATAGGCTAGTTTTTATCTTTTTATCCCTTTTTTATACTTTTTATCCCGAAAATCAACGGGAACAACGGGAACGGGAACTACGCGGGTAACACCGCGGGGCGCTGCTAGTACTGTATATACATAGGTACTAGTTTTAATTCTCAAGCTGAATAAATATATTAACGGCCGATATTTAGAAGTTAAATTTGAAAAAAAAATAAGCTATCAAATTCTGATGTAAATTTTTTAAGTTTCTACTCCTATCAGCAGTCCCTATGAATACCATTTATTTTTCATCGCTCTAGTAAAAGGCTTGTTCGCATTAGGCTAGTCGAGTCTAGTGTTGCGCACCACGCTTTAAGTTTTCAAATATTTCTGTCCATGCCAAGGTTGCCTGGAAGAAATCGCTTTTAGCGATAAGGCCGCCCGTTGTATGACTAGTCTTACTGTTTTTCCTAAATTGAATGTATCCCATATGGTGTGAACAACAAAGAATTTTCATTCATTCATATACCAGCCAAGTGCAAACAAACCTTGCTACTTTTTTTACATTTTTAGCGACAAAAGTTAACCAATATCTAGCAGCACAACACAATCAACTCATATTGACGGCTGAAGGACTAGTATCCATGGCCAGGTTAAATAAAAAAATAAAAAAACACATATTGAAATATTGAAAAACGAAACGAAGTGAGTCGCCGGCTTCGTGCGTGGTCTAATTATTATTGCTATTTTTTATCTGATACTTTGCTGTGTTTATTCACTCATAAAAGTAAAACACTAAACTCTTCATAATGACTGCATTTGAAGAGTTCGGCGTCCTCTCCGAACTCGGCAAAGCTATAGAAGAGATGGACTGGAACCTGCCAACAGATGTTCAAGCTGAAGCAATACCTCTCATCCTGGGCGGCGGAGATGTGTTGATGGCTGCTGAAACTGGCAGCGGAAAGACTGGTGCTTTCTGTCTACCTATTCTCCAGATTGTTTGGGAAACGTTGAAAGATATACAGGAAGGGAAGGGAACTAAAGCGATACAAACGATTTCCTCCGATTGGACGATGTCGTTCTTCGATAGAACAGATGCATTAGCCGTGACACCGGACGGGCTACGATGTCAATCTAGAGATCACAAAGGTTGGCATGGCTGCAGAGCCACCAAGGGTGTGCATACCAAGGGTGCATACTACTATGAAACAACAGTCACAGATGAAGGCCTGTGTCGTGTTGGATGGTCAACACAAGCTGTAAGTTAGCAATAATGTTATAAATATTTATTTTTTGTCCTTACAATACAACAACAACATACAATCACAAGTTATGCTACCAACGCTTTGATTAAAATGTATTACTCATGTGTTTATAAATTTCACAACATTAAATAATAAAGTTTGGTATAACTTTGCTCATAATCAACCTGTAGCCGCATAAACCAGCATAGGATCAAAAAGATGTGGTGGCACATTGGCATATGCTATTTATGAAACATCCTTTGTGTAAGGTGCTTATAATTAACTTTTAAAGTTTTTGTGAAAAAAGCTATCAATAAATAATTAAAACCTTGGAGTTAAATAACCAAAAAAGTTTTGCAGTCTTAGTATCATGTGTATTTTTTACTTAGAATACTGTCATACCATTCAAAGACACTCAAATTGCTTGTCTTATTAATATTTTCACGAAAATCTAATTTTCTACATTTTAATATTATAATTTTCAGGCGAGGCTAGATCTTGGCACAGACCGATTGGGTTATGGATTTGGAGGAACTGGCAAGAAATCAAATTCGAAGCAATTTGATGACTATGGCTCTGCCTATGGGATGAACGATGTTATTGGTTTGTGATTTTTTCTTTTAATAGGTTTTAATTTCAGCTTTTCTCTGCTGTTATTTGACTAGTCCTAAAATGTATGACAAATGATATCATCTCTAAGATATGAAATCATTGAGTCATGGTGTTTGTGGTCTCTGAAATTCACAAAATTCAAAGCTTTAATGGCACAAGCACACAAATTCATCAAACTTGAAAAACATCTTACTAATATTAATGTCAAAGTTTGGATGTTTGTTGCTCAATCACATTGTAACGTCTGAATGGGTTTGGTTGAAATTTGGAACACAGATAGATCTGGATCTAAATAATGGGTAATAAATACCATGGAGCACTGCTAGATGTACCTAAGTTAAAACACTTTATTTTTTTTGAAAAGAGGTCCTTTTACATCACACTTCAGAAAAGCTATAGCTAATTCAGTAAATTACACAGAGGGTTCTAAAAACTAATAGTAGGTATGTGGACTATGCGTAATGGTTTTTTATTGGTATATTAGTAGGAAGTAAAGGTTACTTCCTACAAATTTTATGAATGTCCATTGCCCATGTATAGATGTTTGAATATTGGTTGCTCAATCACGTGGTAACTTATGAAGGCTGAAATTTGGAACATTTGTAGATTATAGTCTAGAAGAACACATAGGCTATTTTTATCCTGGAAAAATAATGGGAACTATGAGGGTAAAACCATAGCTGGGCACCGTTAATCAAATAGTTAACTTCGTTAATCGTTAATCCGTTACAAAAAAAGTTAACTTCGTTAAACGTTAAAGCGTTACATTTCGTAAGAATTAACGGAAGTTAACGTTAATCGTTAATCCGTTAATATGCGTATTGGATTTTTATATCGTTGCGTTAGTGAACTTATAAAACCTGTTGGTTTACATAGGTTCTGGAAGTTAACAGGTTAAGAAATAAAGTGGCCAAGTGCGAGTTGGACTCGCCCATGAAGGGTTCAGTTGCAGCAAGTAACATTATACACATAGTACACATAGTTCTTGTAGTTCGTTGTAACTTTGATCGAAGTTTCAATAATAGTGTATTTATGGCGTACTAAAAAAAACTGCTCATCAGATCGAGTTCAAACTAATTTTCGTTGGTAGATTACATGGTAATGTACATCATATATTTTTTTTAGATTTTTCATTCTCTTACTTTAGAAGTTAGAGGGGGGGGGGGACACACATTTTACCACTTTGGAAGTGTCTCTCGCGCAAATTATCCAGTGTAGACGAAAATGATTTCAGAAGCCTCAATATCATTTTTGAAGACCTATCGATAGACACCCCATTCGTGTAGGTTTGATGAAAAAAAAATTTTTGAGTTTCAGTTCTCAGTATGGGGGCAACCCTAATTTTTCATTTTTTTAATTTTTTCTGTTGAAATCTTAATGCGGTTCACAGAATACATCTACTTACCAAGTTTCAACAGTGTAGTTCTCATAGTTTCGGCAAAAAGTGGCTGTGACATACGGACGGACAGACAGACAGACATGACGAATCTATAAGGGTTCCGTTTTTACGTTTTACGGAACCCTAAAAACCAAATACTTGTAGAGTTTATTTTTATTATTGAAGTGAAAACGTCTTTAGGCGCGCCGAGACAGATTTTTCGTGGGCTGTGAATTGAATTCTAGCGTCACGCTCGGGTATGGTAAGAAATCTTCGGTTAAACTCGGGACCATGGCTATTGGCCATCTAGAAATGCGTCAGCCAACGGGAAATGCTGAAAGGGCGTGGCCTAGCCATCATGGCATGGCCATCTAGAAATGCATCGGCCAATAGGAAATGCTGCTGCTTTTCTAGATGGCCATGCCATGATGACCAGGCCACGCCCTCCGGTTACACCCGTGTAGTTTCCAAGGTAAGGTTTCCTATCAAATTCTGAGTTATAAGTTTTCACTTATATCGGCAGTTTCTATGACTGCCAATTTTTTATTTTATTTAATGGGTAATTTAATCGTCAGGCATAATGCGCATAGGTATCTATTTCCCCTCATGAACATTAACATGTCGAAGTTCTCGTCTGAAAGCGAGGCTCGCTTTGGTGTTAAAATGTCTTTACCCGTGGATAGCAGACGTTCAACTGCAGCGCTTGAGGGCTGTTTTCCAAATTTCAACCCAATCCTTTCCCGTTCCCAGACGTTCTGACGTGATGAAACAACAAACATTACGACATCCAAAAATTGCCATTTATGATATTAGTAAGATATTAAACACTGGAATTTTCATTGTATAGCTCCATTTCTTCATTCTTATACATTGATTTGTTCATTTTATTTAACTTTTCTTTGGTTAGTTGAAATGAACTACCAGCGATTTTATTATAAGAAAGTTACAATATAGATAAACAATCGAAAAAGTATGATTGAATTTATCGGGGAGTTCCCCACTAGCTATGGATTACTATAATCTACTTGGTTTACTAGGGATGTGTGAAATATTCAACTAAATTGTAAACGTCAGTCAAATTCGAGTATGTCTATGCTCAAATTTTCAGCCAAAAAGAACTCGAGATTATCGGAAACATGACTTATGATAACAAAATTATATTTATTTTCATATAACGTCAACCGATCATGCCACAGGCTAAAATGACGCCTCAATCCTGACAAAATTGCAGGAACCCGCCACATATGGTCACACTGCGCCCAGCACTTTTCGTTTCATACTTGTCTGAACCTGTTTTTTGCGCCGCGCCGAGGTGCCTTGCGGTAAATAGTAAGCATTGGATTAACGATTAACGGACTTCTGCATAATTAACGGAAGTTAACATGTCCGTTAACATTTTTAAAAGTTAACTAAAAGTTAATCCGTTAATCAAAATGTTAACTTCGTTAATTAACGATTAACGGATTAACGAGTTAATGCCCAGCTATGGGTAAAACCATGGGACACTGTTAGTATGAGTGTTGGAAGTTTCTAAATCACATGAACAGCTGAATGCGGATGGGACTGAAATCTGGAACACAGATTATTTATAGTTTAGAATAGCACATAGTTACTTTTCAATGCGGAATAATAACGAGAACTACGCAGATAATCGGGAAGTATCGCAGAACGTACCGTTGGACACCCTGAGACTAGATTAAGTGCCAATCTATGAAAGAAGGCTGGTGGCGGTTGGACACATATGACCGAGGATCGGCTGAGTGCCATATTATGGGAGAGGTTTTTGTTCAGCTGTGGACGAATACAGGCTGATGATGATGATACGGATACAATCACAGGTTGCATTTATTATTGAGTACTCATAATTAAAAGATTACTATTTTTCTTAACAGAAAAGAATGGAAAAACTTGGAGGAGGCCTATGTCGAAAGACAAACTGGAGAATAAATAATTATAAAATGAGAATAAATAAGTTTATTTATATATTGTTAATATTCCAGAAATAAAGGCTTTAAATATTTATCTTTATTTTTCTTCAGGTTGTCTCTTAAATCTAAACAGTGGAGAGATTCGCTATACTAAAAACGGTGAGGATCTGGGAGTAGCTTTCAAGTTGGATCAGTCTCGAAAGTCTGACTGCTACTTCCCGGCTGTTGTCCTGAAGAATGCTGAGATGAGCTTTAACTTTGGAGCCACACCATTCCAGGTAAGTTTGAAGCTGAAACTTCATTATCAAGCAAGAAAGATTTCATCAACTTTTTTGAGCTTTTACATGGTTTACTTAAATAGTCCATTCTCACTTGTCTCTATTCAGAAGGATACCACAATTTAATAAAATAATTTGTTCAATTAATAAATAATTAATTAATCTAAAAATTAGTATTTATCTGTTCCAGCATCCCCCGCCAGCTGAGTATGTAGCTGTCTGCCAGGCACCCAAGGAATTTGTGAAACAGAATGTGGTATCAGCTAGCACCATCACTGAAACCAAAGTGGTCAACAATGCGCCGCAAGCTATCATTATTGAGGTATGTCAACTTATTATATAGTTTGAAAAATATTTAAAAAATAATGTTAACAAAAATTCATAAATATATCTATCACATTAGGCTGGCAGCATTCCCCTGCTGAAAAGAGATGGATAATCTTTGTATCAAATACAAGCTGGAGTCACTACTGATTTCCCTCATTCAATGTCCCAACTCTAACTAGCTTCCTTGCCTTACTGACCAGTGTCTTACTCTTTTTACTCATTTCTTAAGATATGTTTGTGACTTAGGTGTCAGTCAACTCTGATGATTTTTTAATCCAATGAGTAAGCCAGTCAGCAACAGAACTATGTATAATATTTCTGGTTTCGCTATCACTCTTCTCTTTAATCTTTCTTCCAGCCAAAATAAAGAGAGAGCGTTTAATATTGCCCTCTCTTAGCAGACACAGCCTTCGTATCGGGAGAGCCAAGACCATTTTAATTAGCCAGTAATTGTAGGTGGTGATACTGTTGGTATCTGCTGGTTGAAGCTGTTATTCACTGTCTTCATTTATTGTTTATCATGTCCGCACTTTTATTGGTAATTGTTTCATATTTATAGTATTTGTCAGTTAAATTGTATAGTCTCATTTTTATAGGTGAATATTTATTATTTTATGTAGTTATAGATATAAATATGTAGTAGTATTATTAAATGAATGTCGCTTCCACCGCCTACGAGTATAAGTAGGCTGTTTCCTTTGTGCTGGTTGCCTGGAAGAGATTGCTCTCAGCAATAAGGCCGCCACTTGTGGCACTAGTTAATAAGTAATGCTGTGTAATATTTTAATTTCTTTGTGTCACAATAAAGTGTTTCTATCTATCTATCTAGACCTAGTAAGTGAGACCAATTTTAATCAAATTTGCTGGCCTATAAAAATTGGCCAGCAAACTTAATTAAAATTGCTTGCTATTAAATAATAGCATATTTGACTGTCCACAGCCATCCCGAGAGTTGGCAGAGCAGACTTGCAATCAAATAACAAAGTTCAAGAAGCACCTGGACAACCCGAAGGTGCGCGAACTGCTCGTGGTCGGAGGTGTGAACGTGAAGGATCAGATCAACCAGCTGAACAGCGGAGTCGACATCGTCGTAGGAACGCCGGGTCGCTTGGAGGATCTCATTTCTGGAGGTTTGTTCATTCACTATTGGGGCCGTTTCGTTTATCCATAATTTCAAAAAAAATATTAGCATTCTGTATTCTGTATAGACCAGACCATAAGTGTGTGAAATTGCATACTCAAAAGTTCCGCTCCTCTGCTCCATCGCCGCTCCAACGCTATGCCGCTGCTTTAGCATGTTGACTGTTGACCAACCCATAACATCCTCGCCTTCCAAAAGTGATAACGCGGCTAAAGAAATTTTCACTTCACAAAAATTAAAAAGTATTTGATTACACGCTAGAAGCACAAGTATAAAGAAACACTACCAGTAGTTCATCGCCTTTGATCTTGGAAGAAACGCCGATAATGTCTAGACACGGGTAGATAAAATCGAAAACTGAACCGCGCTCCTGCAATACTAACATTGTAATGATGGCAATGGCGGGAGCGCGCTTCCCGCGTCTCGCCTCGCACGATTACCACGTCTAGACGGCGTCCTTGAATGACTGTATGATTTAATAGACTGTGCTAGAAGTACTCCCACTAATTTCGCAGGCTATCTCGCTCTAACGCACTGCCGTTTCTTCGTGCTGGACGAAGCCGACGGTCTCCTGAAGGCGGGCTACACCGAGCTCATCGAGCGGCTCCACCGACAGATCCCGAAGATCACGTCGGACGGGAGACGACTGCAGATGGTCGTCTGTTCAGCCACGTTGCACGCTTTTGAGGTTAAGAAGATGGCGGTAAGTCAAACTGAATTCTATTAATATTATAAACCAGCAGCGATCCGCGTTTTTACCGCGTAGTTACCGTTCCCGTTATATTCCCGCGATACAACAGTAGCCCATGTTTTTTTGATTTTTTAAATATAATGTAGTGACGAGACGAGCAGGACATGTTTGTGCCTGATGGTAAGCAACATGCCTGCCACATAACAGCACAGTGACACGCAGCTATTGGGACATGAAGAGTCCAAATCATTACCTAGCACTGCACTGCGCTCATCACCCAGAGATCTAATATATTATATCTCTAAGCCCTGTAATTTGTCTGGAAACATTGCCCTTCAAAACGGTTTACAGTAATGTTTTCCCATTACTGCTTGGCGGTAGAATAACTGGCAAAGGTGTGGTACTTCCCCAGGCAGACTCAGCCAAAAGTCCACCACAAAAGACCACTACACTATTCCATATGTGCTATTCCAGACCATAATACAACTGTGTTCCAAATTTCACACAAATGAAAATTGAAAATTTTATCGCGGCAAATGACTGGAACCATGCGGGTAAAATCGCGGGGCTCTGCTAGTTCATCGTAATCAATTTATTTTGTCAAAAAATACTTTGTTTTTTATTTAATTCAGGAGAAATTGATGCACTTCCCGACGTGGGTAGACTTGAAGGGCGAAGACGCAGTTCCGGAGACGGTCCACCACGTCGTGGTGAACGTGGACCCGCAGAAGGATCGCGTCTGGGAGACGCTGAGACAGTGAGTCACCACTCTACAGTTATTTAAACTCGTAAAACACCAAGTGACGCTCGGGCGCCCCGCTACTCTGTTTGACTTTGGACCTTATTTACAGATATCTACAAACTACTTTAGTATGAACGTCAACCGATGATCACCACTACCGTTATTTTACTCCGTAAAACGCGCCCCTCTGCTCCGTTTGACTTTAGACCGTATTTACCAATAAATACAATCTACTTGTAGCTAGTATGAACGTCAACCGATGAGGCAAACCCGGGCGCCCGTTGATTTGTGTTTTACGGGCCTATGGCCGTTGGCTGAAACCACTACTAAGGTAGGCAGTAAAAGCAACTTGAGAGTGGCCTATACTGACTACCGAATTACCACACTAGTCTGCAACACCAATCAAGCCGAGCTAGAATTACACTTATAGAAACACGACATAAACATAATCTCCCATTAATCTGTTGGGACTCAGGGTCATCTCTCACAAGGCTACCAAGCTCGCCGAGTGCGGGTTGGTGCATCATACGCATTTTTTATAATATGGAGTGACGGGGCGAAGAGGACATGTGCCTGATGGTAACCAACACGCCTGTCCATAACAATACAGTATCACGCTACTATTTTGGAACGCAAAGAGTCCAAATTTACTTAGCACTGCACTGCGCTCGTCTACCAGATATATCAGATGATTTAGCTCTATGCCCTATATTTCTCTCTTCTTCGAAATCATCCTCGTTAAAATGATAAGTTCCTTCGTATGATGTGACTGCAGGCACGTACAGACGGACGGCGTGCACGCTAAAGACAATATCCGCAGCGGGAACACCACGCCGGAGACGCTCTCCGAAGCCGTGAAGCTTCTCAAGGGCGAGTACTGCATCCGGGCCATCAGAGAACACAAGATGGAACGGTGAGTTGATAGCTACAGGCAGCCTACTTTACTCCACTCCAGGAACTTGGACTCTCCGCTTACAAAGAGAGTCAAGAAAATAATCTACCAGGTTGACCAAGTAAAGATGACTCGTGTTTCTTTTTTTGGAACATGGCGCATTCATCACGTTGTTTTCTTTTCCCGTTAAAACCAGCGGTGATGACAGACTTGTACATCTGCATTTAGCAAAATATGTATATTAATAAAAAAAGTAGTATGTAGTACGTAGTTTTATGAAACTACGGAAAAAGTAAAACTTTTAACTTTTTTTGCATTGACATTTAACTAAAATTTTTTTAGGGAAATATTCGATTTAAGTAACTTAACGAGTTCGAGAGCCGCATATTGGCCTCGGCTGCTTTGTGGAGCCCCTTTCACTTTACCCCTACTCCCTACTCCGCGGCCGACCGTCACGCGACATGAAATATATGGACGAAAAAGTTTGAGGCGATGTGATAAAAGTTTCATTTTAAAATGCGTCGGTACAAGATGGGGACCACAAGATGGCGGATCACCTAAATCTTTTTCCACAACTCCCTCCATATCATCAATGAAAGGGCTTGACTAGTAGAATACAATATACTACAACAAATTTCTTATCCAAGATGGTTGCCGCCAGGATTTTTTATTCTGTTTAATTAGCTTCTTAATCAACTTCTGTTTTGTGGTGTCAGTAAAGAGTATTGTATTAAAGTGCCATTATAAATATAACAGGGCTATAATCTTCTGCCGCACCAAACTGGACTGCGATAACTTGGAGCGTTTCTTCAAGTCGTTCGGCGCCGAGTTCCCGTGCGTCTATCACTTGCTTGCTTTTGCATCTTCACTTGGAAAAATATAAATATTAGTATTTAAAAAATGCATCGGTACAAGATGGCCGCCGCCACAAAATGGCGGATTGTGATTGTGCGAGAGTTGTGAAAAAATATGTCATCAATGAAAGGGCTTGTAAAATATTGGAATACTATAACAAATTTCAGATCCAAGATGGCTGCCGTAGAAGCTGATACTAGTAGAATACCAAATACGAGTACTATAACAAATTTCAAATCCAAGATGGCTGCCGTAGTAGCTGATACTAGTAAAATACTATTGTATTTACTACAACAACATTTTTATTTTGTCTAATTAGCTTGTTTATCGACTTTTGTTTTGTGGTGCCAATGAAGTGTATAAATACAACAGGGCGATAATCTTCTGCCGCACCAAACTGGACTGCGACAACTTGGAGCGTTTCTTCAAGTCGTTCGGCGCGGAGTTCCCGTGCGTCTGCCTGCACGGCGACCGCAAGCCGCACGAGAGGAAGGCGAACCTGGAGACGTTCAAACAGTGCCGGGTCAAGTACCTGATCTGCACCGACGTCGCGGCCAGGGGCATTGACGTGTCTGGACTACCTTTCAGTAAGTTGGAACATATGTCACCTTAAAGTGTAAAAACGGTCAGTGAAGCAATTTTCCAAGCGGTCGGAAGACAGCAACCTATCTAGCAGTGAGTAGCAAAAGAAAAGTTAACAGTTTATTGCGGATCGAGATTACAATAGTCCCTGTCCAATTTAGAAAAGAAATACCCATGGCGGAGCACTAAAGCGAGAGGTGGCACTTTATAAGATTTTCGATTTCTAACTGGTCTTAGGCGCGAAATTCAACTGTGGTTGCGGAGAAGGTAGTCATAGTAGTCGGTACTCTTTGTAGAGTCGGCTTGGGGGGAGTAACGTACCTTTGGCAGTTATTCTGCAAACATTTACTATGTACCAGTTTGAAAGGCAATGTTTCCAGAGAAATTACAGGGTATAAAGATGAATCATCTTAATTAAATTGGGCTATTCATGTTATGGGTAAACCTGTTACTTACCATCAGGCACATGTCATGCTCGTTCCATCACTATTATCATCGACACATGTTTGCACATTACTTCTCGGCAGTGGAATAACTGACAAAGGTGTGGTGCTTTCCCCAGGAGGACTCTGCAAAGAGTACCGACTACTATAGATAGTGCAATCCACGAAGACGCGCCCCACCAATTTTTTTCTCCACCAATCGCGTTTGCTCCGAGCGTCAGTCACTTTATATTTAAAAAAAAAGTATAGTATAAAATTAGACGTTTATAATATTAGTGGGATTAATACCAAAACCTCAACATTCCTTTTTTGGTTAGTCTGTAAAGTAGCAGGCAAGTTTAAGATAGGAATGTTGATAACTGTCAAGTATATCATCTAGTTAGAATAGGCACATTGACCTCCAGGGTTCCCGCAACTATTAGCACCATTGGGACTGCGACCACGCGCCAGGCGACCTCTGACGCAACCATGGCTCGCATCCTGCATGCCCAATGATACATCGTGTACGTACACTCACAAAAAGAGTGTTGGTTTTATGCCGTATGCTGCCAAGAATTGTTTCTATCTAAAAAACTATCACAAAGAAGTACAAACTATTGGCAATCTCTTTTTTGTACTGTTGCTGGTTGAGTACTACCTGGCTGAAGAATAACTACTGTCATTGGGTAGTAATACAGACAGATGTTTTTTTATTTTAATAAAGAGTAACGAGACGAGCAGGTCATGTGCCTGGTGGTAAGCAACATGCTTGCCACTTAACAGCACAGTGACACGCAGCTATTGGAACATGAAGAGTCCAAATCATTACCTAGCACTGCACTGCGCTTATCACGCGAACCATTCACCAGTCATTGTAGTGTGCGTGTGCATTCATAGGTAATTAGTGTGTACCGATAACACTCAAACATTGACCGAAGCTTGCACACATATACCTACTATAAGCGGTTAGGAGGAATAGTGGGGCGCGTCTTCGTGGATTGCACTATCTGTACTACTACTGACGGTCTTTCCATAAAGTCGTACCACTACAATACAAAAAATAGTGGTGGTGTTAAGTAGTATTAGTAGTAAAGAGCCCACTACCGCCATCTAGTACGAAGTTTTGAATTTGAACTATTATTTTCTACGACGTACGAAGTTTTGAACTATTCTTTTCTTTTGAAAACAGCTCGTTAAAAACATTACGTAAAACTAGCCCTAAAATGCTTTCAATCTCTTACGCTGATTTGTTATATTCCAGTGATTAATATAACTCTGCCCGACGAGAAGTCCAACTACGTGCACCGCATCGGGAGGGTGGGCCGAGCCGAGCGCATGGGGCTCGCTATAAGCCTCGTGTCTACAGTACCGGAGAAGGTCAGCATCTTACAAGCTCTAATACATATAAATTAAAATAAATTTATTTCAATAAAAGTAGTTCTTAACTATACAATATTTTCTTACAGCTATGAACAGTTCTAGCAGTCAAGCGGTAATGGGCAAACATTACTGTGTTCCGGTTTGAAGGGCAATGTTTCCAGACAAATTACAGGGCTTAGAGATATAACAACTTAGATCTCTGGGTGCCGATCGCAGTGCAGTGCTAGGTAATGATTTGGTCTCTTCATGTTCCAATAGCTGCGTGTCGCTGTGCTGTTATGTGGCAGGCATGTTGCTTACCATCAGGCACATATCAAGCTCGTCTCGCCAATCTTTATTAAAAAAAAATACATTTCATGTCAACATTAATAAGAAAAAATGTAAAAAAAAAAATTTTACAAGTACATTCTTGACAAAATAAAACAAACAAAAAAATTATCTTACATAGTTTACAGATGTCATACATAAAATAGGATTGAGTTGCAACAACACAGCTAATTTTGAATTTATACTACTTCTCGTCTTGTTTAATTCATCTTCGTATTGTTTAATTATATTTATGTTATTTTTCTAGGGTGCATAATAAAGTGATTCTCTCTGTCTTCTTTTGGCGCGTTAGGAAAAAAATATGAGAGTAAATTTTTACCACGCGCGCGCACACCATCTCTTAAGAACCTACAACCTGAAGTTACCGACATTTTAGTAAACATTGCAACTAACTTCAGGTTACATACTTCTTGCGTTGAAGATGTTTATACTGTGATAGAAGTTAGACTTAGGACAAGGAATAAAGAGAAGTATTAACTTCTTGCGTCCGTACATAATTTTTTGACGTGATAACGTCTTATAATTCGATGAAGCCGGCTGCACGCCCACAAAACATGACGTCATGTACCGTTACCGCGTTACCGTCGGTCGTTACCTCGCCGCATGTTTGTTACAGTTGTATTAATTATTTCGACCAGTAGTTCAAGCGGGGATGTAGCTCAGTGGTAGAGCGTTCGCTTTGCATGTGAAATGCCCCGGGTTCGATCCCATTGAAAATGACTAAATTCTACTGATTACTTTTTACATACAAATCTATTAAACAAATGAAATTAAAATTTTCTTTTGAAAAATGCTACCATTCCATCAGTATTTTCTTAAGACGTTGTCACGTTCTATCGTCAGTAAACCGACTTTACAGACAACAATTTTTTGTTTGTAGGTGTGGTACCACGGCGAGTGGTGCTCGTCTCGCGGCCGCAACTGTTGGAACACCGGCCTCATCGACGACCGCCCCAAGGGCTGCTGCATGTGGTACAACGAACCCCAGGTTAGTCTATCAGCAATAACAAAATGTTGGTTACCCCTGACCATTATACGTATGAATTTTGTCGTAGTATTCAGTGGAATACAACCAACTAGTGAGTTGGTTGTAGTTTTAATTGTACAAGCCCTTGTATTTTAATAGTGCAAGCGCTTTCCAAGCGCAGATCCAGGGGGGGGGTCATGGGGGTCTAACCCCCCTAGTCTGAGTCCAGTACCTAGGTGAATCACTAATTAACCTTTTGACCGCCAGAACAAAATTGCATTTCCGTGCCCTGTACACCAAAGGTACGACACAACCACACAACACAAGATTGAAAAAAAAATGTGCTGTCACCATTTTTTTTATTACTAACAAGCAGTATTTTGGTATAGTGCGTTATTTAGTCAACTATAGACGTCGTTGGCGCACAGGGCTCGCTAGCGCTTGTCAAGTATAGGTGACTGCATTTACTTATTGCAGTTTTATGGAAAAAATGAGTCATCCGCCATTTTGTGGCGACCAATGTTCATCAATCATGGCTAATAACTCTTCCGCCTAATTTACCTATGAAATTAAAAACAAATTCGAAATCGGTTCAGGAGCTACAATGCCATAGAGAGTTACATACAGACACAAACGTGTCAAACTTATAACATACCGTCTGCGTCGTTTTTGCGTCAGGGGTTAAAAGAAAGGAAGACTAGAAGCACAAATATACCGTGACACGTTTTGAAGTGAAAACTTCTTTAGGCGCGCTTAGACAGATTTTTCGTGGGGTGTAAATTGATTTCTAGCGTCACGCTCGGGTATGATAAGAAATCTTCGGGTAAACTCGGGACCTTGGCGATTGGGCATCTAGAAATGCGTCAGCCAATGGGAAATGCTGTAAGGGCGTGGCCTCGACATCATGGCATGCCCATCTAGAAATGCGTGAGCCAATGGGAAATGCTGACGCATTTCTAGATGGCCATGCCATGATGGCGAGGCCACGCCCTCCGGTTACACCCGTGTAGTTTCCAAGGTAAGCTGTCAAATTCTAAGTTATAAGTTTTCGCTTCTATCGGCAGTTCCTATGACTGCCAATTTTGTTTAATATACAAATTTCTTAATTTCCAGTATCTAGCGGACATAGAGGACCACCTGACCATCACCATCCAGCAGGTGGAGAAAGACATGAAGGTGCCGAGCAATGAGTTCGATGGAAAGGTTGTGTACGGGCAGAAGAGGACCAACGTCGGTACCGGATACCAGGTAACATTCAAATCATGCTTCATTTACACACACAAAGTTTATTACAATATTCACGTTTAAAATACCGTTTCACATAAAACAAAGTAGGTTTTATTGTCTCATATGAATTTCCCACTCACTAGTAATTATGGTTCAAATTCACTATTAAAAAATTGGCAGTCATAGCGACGGCCAATAGAAGTGACAACTTTTAACTCATAATTTGATAGCTCACTTAGGAAACTACGGGGGTGAATCCGGAGGGCGCTGATAATCTGGAATAAATCTTCAAAGCTTTGTCGTCTAAATAAGTATTCTAAGTAACTATGGCCATACTCCATGCTTCTAACCATGGCCCGAACTTCTAACGCATTTCTATATGGCCATGGTCCCGAGTTCTCCTGAAGATTTATTTCATTTCCGAGCGTGACGCTGTAACTCAATTCACAGCCCACGAAAATCTGTGTTTGGTGCGTCAAAAGAAGTTTCCACTTCAATAAAATTGTTTCATGGTCGACGTTCCAAAGGCTGGAAAGACGAGGAATGGAGGCTGTCTACGATGGTGCGTGCGTGCTCTCGATTTGAAGACACTAGGTTTGAAACCCCACTCGAGCAACGCCATAGCCCAGGACGTCAAGGCTGTGACGTAGTTTGTTACAAATCTAGTGTCTTCAAATCGAAAACACGCACACGCACGCATCATAGACCGCATCGTCGCGTAACATCAGGAAAGATGGCGGTAAAGTGTAAATAAAAGTTTTAAAAAAATTGGTTTTGGTTACGAATGCCCAACATGTATTACTCCAGTATGTACTGAACTATATTACCATCTGGCTCCCATAATAAATATATATTGGTGGACATTTCACACACAACACCATCTGACCCCAAACTAAGCAAAACTTGAACTACAGAAGCCAGATAGCAGACAGATAATATAAGCTTTGCTTAGTTCGGGGATAGTTAGCGTTGTTGCAGTTGTGTGAGGATTGTCTAACAATATTTATTTTGTTTTTGAGTTGTCCAGATACAGGCAGACAAAAAAGTATGTACATTTTTTATCTTGACAGAGCGTCCAAGTGCCTCTATGCCTATGGTTTGAATACTTAGTCTATGGCTTTCCCTGGGATTCCAGGTCGCTCCTTGATCTTTCCTATCGGCGCGGCGGTATCCCTAGCCGAGGCCGTACCGTCTTAGGTGCCCGTATAACAATATAACAAAATTCCGACGAATTAGGAACGTCCTTGAAGCCGGTTACAAATTAAGATTTAAAACAAAATTTAAAAATCAAATAAAAAAAAAACTTGAAGCAAATCAAACACAATACACAAACTGCGTGTTTTAAAAGTGTTATCTAACTTGGTTAATAGCAGTAGGTGCATCTACCTACGCTGACATAGAACTCGATCTACACTAAGGTACCAGGGCAATGTACGGTTCGGAATGACATAGTAGTCGCACACTCGTTCAGTACGGTAAGATTAGGTTAGTAGGACCCTGCGCGTTCTGCGCCAGCCCTACGTTCGGTAGGCTGTAGAGGCCACTTCAGACCAAGACTGTCACAGGGTTCTTTGAAAAATATTTGGCAGTCATAGAGACTGCCGATAAAATTGAAAACTAATAACTCAGAATATGATAGCTCACTTTGGAAACTACATGGGTGAAACCGGAGAGCGTGGCCATGAGCATCTAGATCACCCGAGTTTACCCGAAGATTTATTTTGACGAACATGACGCTTGAGTTCAATTCACAGCCCACGGAAAATCTGTATGTGGTGCGCTGGTGCGCCAAAAGAAGTTTTCACTTCAAATATCCCTAACTTTGTATTTAATTTGCAGGACCATGTGACCCAGATGGCACCGGTCGTGAAATCTCTACAAGAGTTGGAAGCTCAGACGCAGCTGTACTACCTCAAGATGCATCATAATGTTACCTTAGCGTAAAATTGTATCTGATTTTTTTTACTAGTGTGTATGTGTAATATTTATTGCTGCGGCTTAATAAAACGACTGATGGCAAAATACATGCAATTTTCGCTGTTTTGAATAAATTTCCTTATTGACTACATGCCTATGTACAACATTGATGGGTCATCTGAACCAACAGCAGACCTATGTAGGTACACTTTAGAGTATGCACCCTTCTACCTGTCCCTGTACCCTTTTTTTATGTCATACGTTTTTATACGGCATTCTTACCATCAATAGATCCATGAAAAATAAAGAGAAAATGCGCAGTGCCGTACAAAAATAGCGCGCCACAAAGTCGTATACATTTTTGAATTTCCGGATATTTCAAGGCAAATTTGATTATGTACGGCCGATGCCGTACCGATATTGAAACTGTATAGAACCGATGTTCTATACAGTTTCAATAGCTCTTCTAATCCATTATTCCACAACGCCGTACAAAAATCATGCGACTCAGGAAAATATCCTATTTGTTCTTCCAGATATGGTCTACTTGTAAGTATTCCAAATTTCAGTTCGATCCGTTCATACTTTACGACGTGATTGAGCACCAAACGTCTATACATTGACATTTATGATATTAGTAGGATTAGGAAAAAATAACCATACCTACATATTTATTGATTGTGCCTGGGTGTTTACTATGTATAATAAGTATGTATTTAAAAATTTGTAAGCATTATATCAGCAATCTGGCTTCCATAGCTTTGCTTAGTTTGGGATCAGATGGTGTTTTGTGTGAAATGTCCACCAATATTTAATTAATATTTTGAAAGGTGTACTTTGAAATCAGCAATATAGCAGCAATACCGCCGCGTGTACCCGACACGCGGCGGTCCCGGGTCACCCGCTGGATCCTTTCACTATCAAGCGTGACGATCAGCCTCATTCCACAGCTTACGAAAAAATCAGTGTGCGGTCCGCCAAAAAGTTATCACTTCAAAAAAACGCATCTATGGTGTCGCAAGTTCTCTATATTAACCACGAAAAGGCTTTATCGACACGGGATAGTTACGAGTTAGGTGTTTGCATCACAGACGTTGGGGGAAAAGGATGCACTCTGTAGTAGATGATAGGAGTTAGGTGTTTGTGTCACAGATGTTGAGGGAAAGGGATGCACTCTGTAGTAGATGATAGGAGTTAGGTGTTTGTGTCACAGACGTTGAGGGAAAGGGATGCACTCTGTAGTAGATGATAGGAGTTAGGTGTTTGTGTCACAGACGTTGAGGGAAAGGGATGCACTCTGTAGTAGATGATAGGAGTTAGGTGTTTGTGTCACAGACGTTGAGGGAAAGGGATGCACTCTGTAGTAGATGATAGGAGTTAGGTGTTTGCGTCACAGACGTTGAGGGAAAGGGATGCACTCTGTAGTAGATGATAGGAGTTAGGTGTTTGCGTCACAGACGTTGAGGGAAAGGGATGCACTCTGTAGTAGATGATAGGAGTTAGGTGTTTGCGTCACAGACGTTGAGGGAAAGGGATGCACTCTGTAGTAGATGATAGGAGTTAGGTGTTTGCGTCACAGACGTTGAGGGAAAGGGATGCACTCTGTAGTAGATGATAGGAGTTAGGTGTTTGCGTCACAGACGTTGAGGGAAAGGGATGCACTCTGTAGTAGATGATATGAGTGAGATGTTTGCGTCACAGACGTTGAGGGAAAGGGATGCACTCTGTAGTAGATGATAGGAGTTAGGTGTTTGCGTCACAGACGTTGAGGGAAAGGGATGCACTCTGTAGTAGATGATATGAGTGAGATGTTTGCGTCACAGACGTTGAGGGAAAGGGATGCACTCTGTAGTAGATGATAGCCACGGCGATGTTTAGGAGCCGAGCTACGGATTATTTAGGATCTACTTTATTGTTCGAGTACCTACCAAAACTTGAAAATAAATAATATATTTTCAAGGCTGTCAATTAAACAAAATCAACCTATCAATAAATTTTTAAGACGATACTTTTGCGCAACCGCCATCTCGCCTGATGCGGTGTATGTGGTAAAATGGTCTATTATTTGACGATATCAACTATGTCGAGAATGATACAAAGAAATCAAAATTCATATTCTTTTATTCACTCAATAAATCGCTACTGACTAATTTATTGGGCAGCGTGTGGCTTGGCGCCCGCGATTAAAATAAATATTAAGTCCCATAACACTGCTGCGTAGGAAAATAGCCGTTAACAATACTGTATATTTTATCATTACAATTCAATTATAACAATCATCATTGATTGCGGTTTACAAAGGGTTATATTATAAAATTCTGTAGTCTGATCATGCTAGCTGATGTATGATAATCCGAACTACCACACTGCCAAAATACAAGTCTTAGTGTCTATCAGCTAAGTACAGCTGACCGTAACTACTAGTTACAGATCTTATGTACGTACACAGTAGCCATATTATAGTCATTGAGCGAAAAACCGCTTCAGAAAAGTAGCTGTTTAAAAAAAATCCACATCATGGTGTTTGTGTTATGTTTTCCACAACGCGTCGTACAGGTTTTTATAAAACTCGTAAGAATTCATGATGTAGCGGAATCATTCACAGTTACTGCTAATTTTAAGTTGGTATTTTATTATTTGAGCCTAAATGCCTTCAAACTCACGACTATGTATATTAAAGACTGTAGCAACGTTCAGGATTTTTTTAGCCGAAAATATGTATGTTTCCAACTGGCACAATCCGACTACATAGTTCCTGATTTTATATTTTACAAAAAAACAAGTTATATTTAGAAAATAGGTCTACGCTTTTCTTTCATCTAAAACGATATTCACAACATTATGCCATTGTATACAAAAATGATTTTAAAATTAATTTGAATAATAACATACGACGCTAATTAGTAACTAATAATATCTATTTACAAAAATGCATTTTAAATTATTCCAATCATAGCGTAAAACACATTTTTGTTCAACTATTAACTTCACACATAGAAGACAAACTAACTTATCTTTCGATATCGTTAAGTGTACATTTCATATTTGATTGAATTACTTAGTATAAATAATTAAAGTACTTATAAATAATACTATAAACAACTATTAAAGAGGTGTTGCACTACTGATAATTTAGAAAGTCCCGAATACGGTTAAGTATTGGCATTTAACACGGTACGAAATATACAAATCAATCGTTACTAATGCGAATATTACACTTGCACCTGAGAACCTCCCGAGTAAAAAGACCATAAGACATTGGAAGTCATCACACGGCGTCGGTGTCAGGCATAGTTTCAACGACAAAGGTACAACAATGAATTCGGGACAATGAAAGGCAATATATTAATAGGAACTACAAGCAAAGCATTGTTTTAGCCTAATTATGCTGGACCGAAAATTAGGAACATATGTAGATGATATTTAGAACACTAATATTATCAAATAAGAAATGTTTACCGTGTTTGTTGTGGGGGAGCGAATCCCCTATATTCAATTAACCACGGTAAATTTGTCGAAACTGGTAATACTTGTGTAGTGAACAAACTTAATAGATTAAAACAATGATAGTTGACATTACTACGCTTGCATATCCTGACAGAAAAGAAGGTAGCTACAAACCGTTTCATTCGCATATTGTTCGTTGCCGTGAACTCGAATATAAGTAGGTACTAATCTTCAGCCCACTATTTGAATGAGGGAAGACCAACGATCTATGGAGGTGGCTTTAGTATGACCCACCGATTTCTACCGTGTAAATAGATGTTTGACATTGACACATGTTTTAACAACTTTCTAGACGGCAGAAATCGGGAGAACTACTAAGTCACCTCTAGAGGTCTGCGACAACCTCTGTAGTTTCCTCCCAACAGTCTGCTGCAGTATTCACAATCTTAAGAGAATGAAAGAGAAAGATACCGTAACTTTCAAATCAGAAAGGTAATCTCAAACTTTATTTCCCTGTTTTCTACGGATAAATAAGCTTGATAAGTGAAAGATTAACAAACGTATAGAGGAATACCACCTGAAATGAGACTGATTATAATAACTTTATGGATATGTGTTACGATGAAATTTTAGCCTCATGAGAAGCGGCATACCTAAAAAATATCTAAAAGTATACTGACGTCGCGAAAAGCGTATATAGTGCGAACAATTCGTATAATGGGCTTTACTACACGTCACCACGAGAATATAATATAACATTAGTTGCTGTGAATCGTATTAGGGAACAGATACAGCATTGGCATCTTAACACGAATCACCATGTAGTTAAATATCAAGTGCACTATCGGTAGTAACATTATTCATTAAAGTCGGCCAGTCGATGAAACGATTCAAGTTTATTTTTAGTTGTGTACTGAAGTCAAAACTCGCTACAAGCGAAACATTTAGACTTTGATCGGTAGTGTACCGCCTAACTAAAATGGATTTGCCTTTGATATTGTTCTCTTTATTTTAGCTGATAAGTATTTAATTTTAAAAAACAATAGCAAAATATATTAAATACCTTTTTAAATAAGTTTTCAAAATAAAATAGACCTATCAAAGATAGTTCTTAATTTTGCTATTGGTTCATTTTGTTCGAGAATTTTTACAAACTGAAATATTGCCGAAATTGACAAATATTACTACTCTCTTTTTACGAAATAAACTAGAACTCGAAGTAGAACCAGCAGGTCTACTACGAAGTCCGTTAAACGATATTTCGGCCGAACTTATGGACGTTTCCTACCTCGATAGACAATCGGTCGGTTGATCGAATCGGCCGTTTCGTTCGATCAGACCCTCATCCGACCTAAGTCTATAACTTCCGACCGAGATGTATCGATCCGAGTGTTTTTCGTGGTAGGCTACAGATCCGATTCAGCTGTCGGTCGGATCCGATCATTCGGAGTTTGTTTTCGTAGTAGACCTGCAGAGTAGGAAAGTCGCGAGTTTATTTCGCAATTACGTTTTTTGTAGAAAGATAGTATTCGTCCAGGTCATTGAAGAGCGCCTGTCGTCTGTGGACATTTAACAGCAAAACTTTACATACGAAGCGCAATGAATAGCTTGGTTTAATCAAAGTTTATTTAGGCAGAAAAGAATACGACTTCAGCCTTCATGGAACGTTGCGTGTTTAGAATAGATGTTGTGTACGTACAGGCCGTACAACTCTGGAATACGCATAAAACTGGACTGTCCGTATTCATTTACGCTCGCTAGCGATGTTATTGGAGATGATACGCATTATAATTTGTTTGTCAAAAGAAAATGGAAACAGTACCACAACTGTACAGACGTTAAAAAAGTAATTTATTTTGGTTACAAAGTGGAATGAGACATTTATCTTAGCTCTATTTTTAAAAAATTTAACAAAATGCAGGTTTTATTATCTGTTTTGGTGTGACGTCATAGGCATTACAGGATACCGAGCTTCGACGTCAGTACTTACAAAGTCTTAACTTCATGTATTAAAACTGGCAGACAATAGTTTACATTATTCATAACAATTTATTTAAATAATTATCTATTATTAATAATTACTTATTTGGTGATCACGGCTACCTCACTTGCTGCGTTATAGCTATTTATTTATTCTAACATTACATATAAAAAATTTCTTAATAGATAATTTCTATTCGTATCAAAATTGTGTCGTCCGCCCGACGTATAAGCGTTTTACAAGTCCGGCTAGAACTAAGACTGTCCTAGTGTAACCGCGCCATTAAATCTAAAAAAAAAAAACAAAGTTGACGCCTTCTTTCTCACACACTTATGCTATGCAAAAGAGACACCATGAAGTCGTTAAACTTTTTGGTAATGGAACGTCGGCCCCTCTACCGCCTAACTAAATTGACTTTGGCTTTGTTATTGCTGTCTCTATCATTTCAAGCTAAAATAAAAAAGAGAGCGATATCAAAACTATGACAGCTTTAGTTAGGCGGCAGACCCTCCGGTTATAATGATAATACAGCGCTTTATTGAACACACTTATCGGACTCGTTCATTGCAGACAAGTCGTATATTAAAATACAAAAATAAATTAGTTACTCGGTCTTCAAAGTCTATGACTTAAGTAAAGTATGTATGTTTGAAATAGCAGTCTTTGTGTAACGTCGTAATGAAAATGTCCAATAATTATATTCATTTTTAACTGAGAAAAAGACACAAATGTCATATTTGTAAAATTATAAATCACAGGTGTCGTTTTCTCATATTTTTTATCTTGAAAGTAAAAAGGATTTCTTTATTTTAATGTTAAAATTGTGGCCAAATGGGATGATATCAAAATGTTGAAACTGTGTAGATTGTGCAGATAAAATGTAGAGTAAATAAGACTTATTATAAGTGGAGAAAAAGACCGAAATTTGAAAAAAAAAGAAACGTCAGGAATCCGTCATATATTCAAATACATTGTAACTAATTTTTTATTTGTAAGATAATAAACGATGTCTAATTACCTTAATTTTTATAATCACTAATCAGGGATGCAGTCTCTATCACACGAACGCTTATATATTTTATTATATTAATATAAATACTAATTAGAATAACAAGTCTATTGGACTTGTTTCATGATATCATACTATAAAGGAAAATGCATGGAGATCGACTATTATCCAAGATTCTGTTAACCCTAGCGCCGCGCTAAATCCGTGTTTCAACCTTTTACGTTACAGTAAAATAACACACCTTTGGTGAGACAAGGGTGCAATAAAATGTTTTATCATATTGAAAACGTTGCACATGACTAAACATTTAAATTATTATTTAATTAACTCGACGTTTCGATAGCGTTACAACCGCCGTGTTCACGATAAGACTGAATGTTTTCAAAATTAGTTAAAATCGCGAAACTTTAAAAACTATGAATGTTTTGTCATTTTTCAGTCGACATAGGATTGTGTTTTTTTTATCTACTTTGATCTTAGTTAATATTATTTGGTGTTTGAAGTATACCCTATACTTTTGTTAGGCCACCTCGAATATGTTCCATAAATGTATATCAACTTAAAGAGTTTTTAACAATTATGCCCCTGTCTCACCAAAGACGGTACGATTAAGTTTATTATGGAGGGAAATGTGAGACGACTCTAGGGTTAATTACTGAGAACAATTCTACAAAAGTATTTGCTAAATTGGACGTTTGTATTATCAGAAATCATTACTAGTTTTTTTTTCTCTTATTCTGATTTGATTACCTTCAGGACTCAATAAGTTAACTTTTATAAACCTAAATAAGTCAGTTTTGAGGGCCATATATTACGTTTTGCCCACCCGATTTCGTCTACCAAAAATCAAATAGTTCGAGTAAAATTTCAAATAAGGAACTTTAAAATATGACGTGAAAAAGGTATAAATAATTGTGAAAATGAAGAGAATCGAAAACTATAATAACGGTGGGCATTTTATTAATTATACAATTTTGAGAGAAAAAAAATCTTGAAATACTACATGATTTCCAAATTGTAAGGTTTTAAACTTCAAACAGACACAATGTGGGTCTTGTAAGACGGGTAGCACACCTAGATCACTAAAATACAGCTGCGGCAACGCAATCCGTTGCCAATCATAACAAATTAACATTGAATAATAATAATCTGTGTAACAACGATCGTGATACAAAAAATGGTTTGGTACAAAAAATGGTACAAAAACTTGCATACTTTGTTTATTTATAGACATCATGCAACATCAGAACATATTCTAAAATAAATATATGTCCGAAAAGAGATAAAGTAATAAAAATGTCATTATGAGAATAGCTATTGCCAATCAGCGGGGTAATGTTGCCCGCATTTTGGACTCATTTGTTACGAGAACAACGTCAACAGTGTCTCATTTAGTTTTAGCCACTCATTGTTACGAAAGTATGTTCGCGTATCAGCTAGGATTTCGTTGCACTTGTTTAACGACGAAGGTGTGCTACTCGTCTTATGTAACCAAAACTACTCAGATAGCATTCATATAACTCTCGTCTTCCTGAATTTACTTAAAATTACAAAATTAAACTATTCCATAAATAAGTTTACTATTCGAGTTTCGGTCGTGATCTTAGCTTTTTCATGGGCACTTGGTTTTATTTGAACCAACTGGTCCACTTTGAAATTGCGATCAGCTGTCGTATTCTAAACACATTCGGTAATGATGCTGTCTCTGTCATCTACACTGTGGGTGAGAGAGATGGCAAATGTTATTAATCGAATAATGTAAAGAACACAATAGCAGAACTTGTCTCAAGTCTTTCGGCCAAAGTATGGTGAATATAGCCTTAACAGGAGTCTCCGTAATCTATATTATGCATAATTCATCATTCTAATCAGAGGAAAAAGTCTTCGAGACTTTTGACTCAAACTGTGCTCCGGTTTAAATTCACGGTAGCATTGCGTCACACATTCATTGATAGATTATACTTTTGTACCTCTTGGCAAATCAGGTCCTTCTACCGCCTAATTAAATCAATGTAGGGTTTGCTATTGCTGTCTCTATAATTACAATCAAAGAGCAGAGAGAGCAATTGCGAAGCTAACACTGATTTCTTTAAACGGTAGACATCCTGGTCTTGGTTTGTCCATGACAGTGATCCCACATAAAATCTCTGGGTCTCATGTGACTATTCAATAAAACACTCGGAAAACACTTTCTTTACTACAACCGTTTGTAGCAATCACACCAAAGATTTTCAAATATTCTTATTCGACATAACTATTTTTCATACAAAAGTTTGACAATTTTGATTTTGTTGATTTCAACACAGCCTTACCAGTAATTTTGCCTACTAATTTAGCTATGAAGGCCTTTTCATAGAATTCTAGTCATTTCTTTTAAGTGTCTCTATTCATAGAAACTGGTTGTTTTAAAAATATCCTATTGCCATCAGGACAAATGTTTAAACAAGAACGAGTCAAATCTCACTTTTAAATCCTTCTAAGTTGATGTTCTTTAACAAACTATTAGTAGGCTTAGTAAGTGCACACACCACAATAGAATTTTATGTACCCTTTTTCCCAAGTATGACTATGTGTTATCACCCTATACCCCTACTGACAGACATAGACAAGTGCTTCTCTTTTTGGGAGCATATAATTGTAAAAAGCACTTCTCACTACCGTTTTTTTTTGGACATGTTTATTTTCCATTGAATCAGTGTCCAGTGAAATTGCAATAATTGAAAGAAACTTAGTGAAAAACAAATTGTATTCATTTTTTCATGCAAAAATAAAGGGGTTTCCTAATGACCAACTTGGTAGATTTTACCAGTTTTTGGCATCATATGAAACTATCAACATGACAGAAATTTCGCAAAATTCTACAAAAAACCTTTCCAGATTTATCAGTCACCCTAAACCCAATTATAAATGAGAACAATGACAAAAGGACAGATAAAATTATATGAGGACACATTGTACTCATTAATAGAAACGTCATTAATGTTTCCTTGGGATAACCGTGATTTGGTTAATATTTCATACTAATTTTTATAAAGATGATACTCCTACAATGTTTGTTGTACATAAAATGATATACATTCGATTTTAGACCTTTCAAGGTATCCCCATAGTAGATAAGAGTAATTTAGTATATTTAGTAACGCATACGGCTTTTGGTTTAAAACCCAATTCTAAAACAACCAATTCACAGTAGAAATAAAATTCCTGTGTGGGTTTTCTATTTAGAACTTCAACTTATATCTTCGGCGTATCTTATGCGTGCTGGTACACTACTTTCAAGTTTGATCAGTATAGGCACAGCATTACGTTGACATGGACCGTTGGTCAGTAGGCTTCTTGTAGTTTTACTGTTTGTAGTCTATAACTATTGAGAGGGACAAACACTACTACTA
Organism: Ectropis crepuscularia; assembly: GCA_963693475.1. Lineage (NCBI taxonomy): Eukaryota > Metazoa > Arthropoda > Insecta > Lepidoptera > Geometridae > Ectropis > Ectropis crepuscularia. The sequence continues at coordinate 15,375,177 of OY856356.1, forward strand.
CTACTACTAAAAGCTACTGGTGAATCACCTGAGAGTTTAAAGGTTTAAACTGTCATCCACGAAAAAAGATGTATAATAATAGCATATCATACAATTTGTGGAGCATTAAAGTTGTCATTCGAATTGTTTCCACTGCTCACAGACTATCTACATAATATGGATATTGTGCACAAACTAAGCCTACTTCGCATACTAAAGATGTCAAACAATCTTTATCACTAAGTTGTCTTTACCAACATCTATCCATGTAGCCATAAACAGTGGCATAAGGCAGTATCACACTCGTCCCTATGACTGGATTTGTCAGTTAGGCCACTTGTCTCACTAGTTTCTCGTAACAATACATAAGCCGTCAACAGAAAACTCTTACAACAAACAAACTTCATAAATAAATCTAAGATTAATAAATATTAGGAGTCCAATTGAGATTTCGGGTGCACCTGAAATGAAAAACGCGAGTTTATATTAATTTAGATTGAAATTTTGTTGAAATGTGGTAGTGGTTGTTACAGCCAAGATGGTTGGCCAGGTGTTGTTAGTTGTTCAAATACTAACCTGTAGTATGTTGTTACAGCCAAGATGGCTGGGGTTGAAGTGTTGTTAGTTGTTCAAATCCTAAGTTGTAGTGTGTTGTTACAGCCAAGATTGTTGGAGTTGAAGTGTTGTTAGTTGTTCAAATACAATGTTGTAGTGTGTTGTTACAGCCAAGATGGTTGGGTTTGAAGTGTTGTTAGTTGTACAAATCCGAAGTTGTAGTGTGTTGTTACAGCCAAGATGGTTGGGTTTGAAGTGTTGTTAGTTGTTCAAATACTAAGTTGTAGTGTGTTGTTACAGTCAAGAACATAAGGTTTGAGCTGCTGTTGTTCCAAAAGTAAGTAGTACTTGTAGTAAGTGTAGTTTGTTCCAGCGAAGAAGTAATGATAAGAAAGATTAAGCACAACACATGTTGTGTATGCATTAATTTCAAACATCACTGCACATATTTTACCACTGCCTTGTTGAATGAGATTAAAATATGGCACGAGCGGCTTTTTGGCACGTATCGCGATTTCCGGAATGTATTAATAGGTCTGAAAGCGGAAACGACCAGAGCCAAGGTGAAAGTGCTAGAGGGCATGATGCTGCGAGAATTGGTTAGAGAAAGCACAAAACACCTCTGTGTCTCAAGGTTTCGCGTCAGACGCCGATATACCAACAGCCAACTATTCAGCAGTACATATCCAGTGCGCAAGCTAAGAATCATGCTGTAGCCGTGATTAAGCTATTACACTCTTCAGCTCATGAACCAGCACACTATGGTTGGCAAGTTGTACTTGTATTTTATTTGTGTGATAAATACAAATGTTTGTATTGTGTCTGGGTGTTTTCATGTACAGTAAATATGTAATCACAACCATATAAGTATAACATCAGATATCTGGCTTACATAGTATAAAGCTTTGCTTGTTTGGTCAGATGGTGTTGTGTGTGAATTGTCCGCCAATATTTATTATTATTATTAAATAGCTACGAAACATGTGCAACTGCGGATCCAGGGTCCAAAACCTAGGTGGATCACTAATTAAACTATTAAACCGCACTTGTCACACGGTCTTATGACTTGACCACGACTATGTGGCACCAAGGTTGGATCAGTCCTTGAACGTGTGTATATTGGAGAGCTCACCCAGGTCAGAGCGCGAGCCACGGATGATGCTGAAGCGCCTCCTTGGAGCGGTCTCCGTAGTCGTAGGTGAGCTCCTCTCCGGGCGAGATATCGTGCGCCGCTAGTAGCACGAGCCGCGGCCCGTCCACCCACACCGCCTTGGTGGCGAGGTTGCCGTTGCGGGAGTGGTTCACCAGACGTCCGAGACGGCCAGACTCCGCCGTCGCGTCGATGCTGAAATAATGTATACCATTAGATCAAAGTTTGCAATATGTTTGCACTGTGTCTGGATGTTTCTATGTATAATAAGTATTTAAAACTATATAAGTACTAGCTGACTCGGCAAACGTTGTTATGCCATATAAATCATTTCTAGGTAATTTCTAGTGATTTCTAGTGATAAACGATAATAATTGATCAGTTATCAATGATGAAAAATTATTAAATTACTTAAATGGCTAAAAAAAATAGGGTTTGGTGATAAAAGGCTAAAAATTTTAGGGTTGTATGTATTTTTTAACGCCACATTATAAAAAGAGACGAGACGAACTTCTTAGCATTCCATGGATTCACCGTGCGGGTGCCGGGTCCATCGTGTGGCAGAGAGAGAAATCTCGAATAGACCCCAAGACTTGTGACTCGGGCTGTAGGTTTAAAAGGGGCCCCTTATATTGACGTACGTCAACACTCACCTTCACTACTCGTATTTCTCTCCCTGCCCAGCCAAATCCGATATGATCCTACTAGTGCAGCTTTAGATACTCGTTCTAGTATAGAACTTACTGCACTTCTGGACAACCCAAGGTCTTTAAGCAGGTTATAGAGAGATTTTGCTGGTATACCTCTCGCTCCTACTTCTACAGCGTATAAATTAACTACATAGCCATTTTTTTGTTAATTCATTTTGTCAAAAAATTTGTCCGAAAATTAAAAAAAAAAAGTATGGGGTGACCAACCCTTGTCACTTAGGGGTATGAAAAATAGCTAGTAGCCGATTCTCAGACCTACTGAATATGCATATAAAATTTGGTTAAAATCAGTAAAGCCGTTTCGGAGGAGTAAGGAAACAAACACTGTGACACGAGAATTTTATATATAAGATTATATCAGCTATCTGGCTGCCATCATACAAGCTTTGCTTAGTTTGGGGTCAGATGATGTTGTGTGTGAATTGTCCACCAATTATTTTTTTAATTTTTAAAAATTGTTTGACAATTCACACACAACACCATCTGACCCCAAACTAAGCAAAGCTTGTACTATGGCGGCCAGATAGCTGATATAATACTTATATAGTTTTAAATACATACTTATTATACATAGAAACACCCAGACAGTGCAAACATTTGAATTCATCACACAAATATTTGCACTGGGCGGGGATCGAACCCGCGACCCTTGGCTTCGCAGGCAGAGCTACTACCAACTAAGCCACGGAGCCAGTCAATTATTTATTATTTTTAAAGTTATTTGAATGCAACTTCATTTTCAACTTTCGGCGGCCTTTACCCGATGATACATTTAAAATGTGTTATCTAAAACCACATTAGTCTTCACATTAACTACATTTAAATTGTTAAAATCGATCCAGATTTCAAATCAACCAATAATTTTACAGAATCGCACTTGGCTGGTTTTTTCTATAAGAGCCGGTTTTCACGGCGCGGTTGCCAACCGCGACCGCGGCAGATTTTAGGTAAAATTGAATTCAAAACTCACGACGCGGTTTACGGCCGCGTCGTGAAAACCGGCTCTTATAGAAAAAACCAGCCAAGTGCGATTCTGTAAAATTATTGGTGGTACAGCCGCGCGCGTGGCTGGCTGCCCGCGGTTCTTGCGCAGTAGCTTTCCACAGTAGAAACCGCGAAAACCTGCGGCCTCGTGAGTATTGAAACAAAACCGTCGCGGAATCCGTTCCGTGAAAATTGGGCCTCAGACTGCTCGTAGCTCGTAAAAGCGATGCAGTTTTTAGGGTTCCGTAAAACGTAAAAACGGAACCCTTATAGATTCGTCATGTCTGTCTGTCTGTCTGTCCGTCCGTATGTCACAGCCACTTTTTGCCGAAACTATGAGAACTACACTGTTGAAACTTGGTAAGTAGATGTATTCTGTGAACCGCATTAAGATTTTTACAAAAGTTTTTAAAAAAAACCAAAGTTAGGGGTGTCCCCCATACTGAGAACTGAAGCTCAAATTTTTTTTTTTCATCAAACCTACACGTGTGGGGTGTCTATCGATAGGTCTTAAAAAATGATGTTGAGGTTTCTAATATAATTTTTGTCTACACTGAATAACTTGCGCGAGAGACGCTTCCAAAGTGGTAAAATGTGTGTCCCCCCCCTCTAACTTCTAAAGTAAGAGAATGAAAAATCTAAAAAAAATATATAATGTACATTACCATAAAAACTACCAACGAAAATTAGTTTGAACTCGATCTGATGAGTAGTTTTTTTTTAAGTACGTCATAAATACACTATTATTAAAACTTCGATCAAAGTTACAACGAACTACAAGAACTATGTGTACTATGTATATTATGTTACTTGCTGGAACGGAACCCTTCATGGGCGAGTCCAACTCGCACTTGGCTACTTTATTTTTTATTTGAAAGCCAGTTTCCTTGCCGTGGTTCTTAGCTATGTTTGGTTAATATGGATTCACAATGGCTGCCTCAATAAAATGGCGGATATTTTTTTTTCTCTACCTCTTTCAATACGGGTATCAAATGAAAAGGCTCGAGTAGTAGAATACTATAACAAATTTCAAATCCAAGGTCAATTTCAAAGTCAGGGGTAAATCATTTTTTTTTCCGTAGTAGTGCGACTCACCAATACTGTTGGTCGCCGTGCCTGAAGTAGTACATGTAGCAGCCCTTGTCCGGGTCCTGCGCGTAGAGGCGCTCTCGCTCGCGCGCCTCCGCCGTGCCGACTAGCTCGCCGGCGTACTCCACCACGAACTGGCCGCGGCCGAATTGGCGCGTCGCGATGACGCCGCGACCCTTGCCGTCGAAGTACGCTACCTGAACGATCACACATCACTTTTAATATAGTTATCTATCTTATATATAAACTAGCGACCCTCCCCGACTTCGCCCGTGGTACAGCTTATACAGTATAGCCTATAGTAGTACAGTGTATAGCCTGTGGCACTCAGGGATTACGTACATGTCTAACGATGAAAGAATTTTTAAAATCGGTTTAGTAGATCCAGATATGCAAACATCTAAACTTTACCTCTTTATAATATTAGTACAGAAATGGATCTTCGAAATGTACTCGCTCATAACTTTTGAATGACTGAACCGAATTAGATGATTCGTTGTTTTATGGTATTTGTAATTGTCGAGACAAGGTTTGTATAGCAGAAAATTTTGAAAATAATGAAGTTCGCCGGGTTAGTTTTGTATAGTTTACAAACTTTCACGATTTGAACTCGTGTTGTTAACATACCTAAGACAGGACTTACATCACAATCTAACCATTATTTAATCATTTAGATCGTGATCAAGTCCTGTGTTATGTTTAGAAAAATCTTTGTTATAACTGGTAATTTAATTTTACTCGCGAAATGCTGTAACTAATGCACTGACTATGACAAAAGATGAACACAATATAAATGAATTACAACTTAGGAATCTTAGGCTTCGCGATCAAAGAGAGGTTCCAGCATTGTCGAGGCGGGGGGGGGCTCCTTGGTTATCCACTGTGGATCGAAGTGGACCCCTAGTTGGGCTAGTTCGTCTAGGCACAGAATAAATATTAGTACAGAAGCCTCACTTACCAAAAACAATTATATAAATAGCGACTCTTGCTGGGACACAACAAAGTTCAATTCAGCTCGCATTAGCGCTCAATATCTGTCGCGATTTTCAACTCTCTCTTCTAACGCGTAACTCTGTCCCTGTCTAGCGCGGAGGGTTTACGACATATCTAATAACAATATGCGCGGGAAACGTTTTGCGCGAGCGCTCAGCCGTGCGTCCGACAACCGACTGTCACTTGTTTCCTGGAAGGAACGGTCTAGCGGTAGGCTAAAACCGCGCGACCTTGAGCGAGTGAGGATGCACTGGTCTAGGCATTGCCTCCAAGCCGAAGACGATACGGTAGGTTCCACGGTGTATGGGCAGCGGCGCAATTGTTGCTGTGAATGCATCACGTCTGTGGGGGTGGGCAACGGGAGAAAAACACCGGTATTACACCGGTCTCCCTGCCCATCGCGGCCTGGACGGGGTCGCCACCGGTGAGATGACGAACGCGGTAAGTGCTACAGCACTACAGGGAAAGAGAATTGCAGTGCACTGCTCACCTTGTCCTCGGCAACCGCAATGTGGTCGGCGGCGGGACCACAAACCCTAACCTAACCCGTCGCAGGGGACCAAGGGTGTCCAGACGCAAGGACGTCTGGCTCCTACTGATCAGTCTCCGAGGAGGTCACGGCGTGACTTGGGTTCAGGTGCGCCTTGGACGAGAATGCGCCCCAGAGGAAGACACGAATACGGTCAAGCCACAAAGGGTTCGCGCAAGAATGCGAGAGCGTCCCAGCGTTTATGCCGTAACATCCAAAGGAACCTCATGGAGAATTTAGTCATTAGCCACTTATGGTATCAACTCCGACATAACCCGACCATTTCCCTGAGACGGAAAAGTATGTGTAAATGCATTTAGTACTTCCTAGTAAAAAAAGGCGTCAAAGCACCGTCCGATTTTTACGTATTATAAATGGGCCTACGTGACGTCTTTTACAACAATATTCTATTCTCTTTACACATTTTTTTTCTTGGACTCTCTCAGAAGTTTTAACGTTTGCCATTGCCCTGAACTATTAAACACGTCATGATTCAAGCACTGAGCGGTCAAGCATGCCTCTTGAAAGCCAGAGGGGTAGTGAAATTAACTATTGGTGCACTGATGCGCGATACTTAGGGTGATATCTAACCCAGTTTCTTAATATTACGTCTGCCTGGGTTAAAACCTTACAGTCTTCTTTTAAGGTTGGCTTCAAGTCCAGAGTGAATCTCTACTTCTTTCGTCATCGCGACCGCGTCATCGCTTAACACCAAACGAGATGGCATTCAAGTGCACACCTATAATAGTTAAAAGAAATGCCTTGAGAATCAAAACATTTTCTGGAAGAGATCTATTTTGTCAATATTATACATGTGTATAATATTGATCGCCTTTTGTGCCCATATTGTTAAGTTTAGTGTGTTTTGTATTTTCTACTTATTCTTAAGAGTAATTTTCTGAGAAGAATTGTGTATAAATAACTCAATTCAAGCACAGTGGCAATCAGTAATCATAGTTTTGCCACCAGCCAACTGATAACCCAGTGGCCCTGTATTGCAGCTCTATGTTGATGTTTAATGCTTTACTTTGTATTAAGTGTGCAACATAAATTAAACTTTGATATCAGTTATTATAACAGACAGTAATTCCTGATGAGCTATTTAACCCAATACAAAGACAGATACATAGGATTTGTTTGTAGAAAATGTTGTTACATGTTTAAAGCGAGCAAAGTTCAGTCATAGAGTTATCCATCTGTCCTGTGTAAGGCTCATAAAAGAGTAGGATCAATTTAGAAAATTAATTTACCTGCAAGCCATCTTCTCTTTGATCCCTTACAGCTCTCTCCAAATCTCTCATTTTCTCTGCCATTACACATTTTGAAGTCTTCCTTACACTACGTCTTACTGGGAAATACTCTGTCAACTTATGGTTCGTGCCATTTGAGATTTTAGGCTCTACTTTCACAGTCACCACAGGTCTCTCTATGGGAGGAGGCGAAGGTGAATGCTCGACCTTAGGACTCTTGAGCTCTTCTTTGAAGTATTCTGTTAATTTGTGACTCTCCGTCACACGAGCAGTTGCTCTGGCACCCCGAGACCTCAATGTGTGCCCGTTTGTCATATTTGTTATACCGTTACTTGTCTTCAAAGGTTTAGATTTTAAATCTGTCTTCTTTAATGAGTGTTCCGATTTCAGCACAGCATTCTCAGTTTTTGTTGGAGCAGTAGTTATGATTCTATAAAAAATATTCAATTGAAACAATAGAATGGTCACTTTGTAATCAACTCAGTACATGCCGCATGCGGTTAGTAGCATAGATATTACAGTATACATAGAGTTTAGATAATGAAATACTCTGTTCTATTTTACCTGGCATAAACTTAGCAAATGTGGCTTCAAACAACCGATCAAAATTTGTGACAATTAAATTTTTATGTACTTATGGAAGCATTCAAGAATTGCACATAATGCCATTTTTGAACATTTTATACTTTATGGGGGTATAAAGTAAAACATATTGAGTAACATTTTTATACATAGTTACATTACATTCAAGTGACCGTTGTTGTCAAAAACGTCGTTGTATGTATGTCGGAAAGGGGCCCCTTAAACCTACATCCATGTCTCGGGATCTACTCTGGATCTCTCTCTCTGCCACATGATGGACCCGGCACCTGCACGGTGAATCCATAGAATGCTAAGAAGTGTCTCTAACAGACCGTAACCTTTTACAAAACACCCAGTCCCCCCAAACTGTTTTACGACTTTACATAATACTTGGAGGCCCCCAATGACATAAAGAGGATTTGGTGATTGATTATTTGTTATTTTCGCCTGCCCTTAATGCCAGATGAAGATGGAACAGATTTTAAGTGAAAAAGCCTCAGTTACCTGCGCTTTCTATAGTTGCGCGTAGGTCTGTCAGGCTGGTCCTCGCACAGTTCAATTCGGTGCGGAGTTTTGACGCCCTCCTGGGCAGTCATCAAGCTACTGGCTGAAAAACCATTACCCTCATTAATATCAGAAAGATTGAAAGCAAACTATAATCATCATGCACATCACCCATTGACATTATCAACTAATTTCTAGCTAGAGGTTGCTTTCCAAATGTACCAAGCTATTTGCAAAAAGCAAATTTCTTTAAAGTTTTTTCCAAAGAAAGTAGAGACGATCATGTCATGCACTTTAAGCTAAAATTTACTCTGCATATTCACTGTTGGTTAACATCAGATACGTTTTTTTATTCAGAATGGCCTTACATCGACCTATATGTAATTATGTCTGTTGAATATCTAAGACTATTAACAAATTGTATTGCCATACATATTGCATGCCTCTCATAGAGGCGAGTTTGTATGAGTCAACTTTTACCAACAAAACAGTAATAAAGATTTCCATTTGCTTATTTGATCAGCTAAAAAACAAAGTTGCACTAGAAGCCAATCTATTGAGATCACTAATCTAGGTCATCCTACTAATATTGTAATATAGAAAAGAGTCTCAGGATATACAGCATGGCATGGCTACTTTAACCCAAGTTTAGTGTAAGACTTGGCTATACACTTTTTCTAATCAGTTGAATAGCCGATATGGTAATCCAGGTAATTTTTTTACTGCAATTTTTTTTAATTTGAATATGTATGTTCTGCCATCATAGACCCTTATGGGATCAAACACATACTTACAAACATAAACTTTCATTTTTATAATATTAGTGTGATGTTTAAGTTTGTATGTTTGGTGCCTTTAATCATGCCAGAAGACAGCAGATTGCGGCTAAAATAGATATTTTTTTAATCTCTATATTAGTGTACTAAGAGCCCACGAGGGCCAGACCTTCGTTATTTTATAAAGGCTGACAGTTCATCTGTGCATGTCCCCTATACAGGTAAGAACGACCAGGGACTATGAAGTTTGGGTTGTGGTTACTTGGGCAGATAACCGGTAGTAAAGGTGTACAAAATAGTACCTTACATTCGTTAAAGTATAAAGCTAAATTTTTTTAAATTTCAATTTTTTTAGCATTCTGCTTCGCTAACTTAGTACTACGTTTGCCTACTTGCTACTTCTTCCTGATATATGTTCTGTGGAACAGTTGTTACCTCGCGCTCACACTTTCAGCAGACTTTCGATGTGTCTGGCAAGATATAAAAACCATTAAAACTGTCCGGCTATTAAGGTAGCGTCTTTTCATAGGTCCCCAAGTAACATATATAAAATTTAGCTTTTATACTATAACAAAAGTATAATTATAATTTATTAAAGTTTAGGGGTGTCTGGCAGGGGGTAGCAACTGCCATAAGTGTCTGGCAATGAATGACGAGATTTCTAAAGTTATCTTTAACAAAATATAAAAAAATTGAGCTTTATACTTTAACGAATGTAAGGTACTATTTTGTACACCTTTACTACCGGTTATCTGCCCAAGAAACCACAACCCAAACTTCATAGTCCCTGGTCGTTCTTACCTGTATAGGGGACATGCACAGATGAACTTTCAGCCTTTATAAAATAACGAAGGTCTGGCCCTCGTGGGCTCTTGCTCTATAGGTGATAATAATTTAGTAATATTGTTATTTGAACATTTTACATCCAAACAGTCATTATTGAACCTACAATGTATGTACATTATTTGAAAAAAGCAATTTAGGTACAGTAAAATTGCAAAGAAAAATTCATATGTAGGGTCAACCAGGGTAAATGTAAACAGGGGTGATTGGTAACACTTGTCGTATTTCATGTTTATTCAGGCAAAATATTAAGTTGCGTGTAATGAAACGCAAGTATATTCTATAGTCTATGGCCGAAGCTGTCAAAATTCAAAATGGCGTCAACAGAAAAGCAACTGTGTGTGATTGCAAAAACGCGGGACTAAAAAGTGATTTTTAAATTGGATAAACAACAAAACGACTCCATTTTGTTAAAAAAAAAATAAAAGTAAGTAAACCGCTTTTGTATTGAACAATTAATAATGGGTTTATCTTTGTTTTTTTTATGCTTTTAAACGTTTAAATTCAACCGCCACACTATAAATTCATGTTTACAATTACCCATTAATAAATGATATTGGGTCAATTGTAAACATCATCTGGGTTAATTGTAAACGGATGGGGTAATTGATAACGGTTAATATATATGCAAGGAAGGTGAAGGTGGGTAAAAGTAAACATTTTATATTTCAGGTTATATAAAAATGCCACATGTTTATGTCCGTAAACGCGACACGAAATACACTTTAGAAGATCTTTATAATGCCGTAAAAGATGTTGAAGAAAAGAGAAAAACGTATAGACAGGCAGCAGAAACGTACAACATACCCACTAAAGATTAAAAGAAAAATAAGCAGTGCTTTCATCAATTCTGTAACATTAGACGAAGAAATAAAATCACCAAGTAAAGTGCAATTAGAGAACATTTTTAATATAGTTCAGCCAGTGAAGAAACCGGTAATACCTAGACTCAAACAATGCTCATTTGGTGAAGTCCTAACAACTAATGAAGTAAAAGAAAGACTTAAAAAGGCTGAAGATGACAAACAGAAAAAAAAGACTGGATTTAAAATTCAGAAAAAAGTTGACATGAAAGAGAAAGGTAAAAAGCGACCAAAAAAGTGTGTTAATGCAGGAGAAACAAAAACAAAAAAACAGAGACCGAAAGAAAGGGATGTTAATATGTCTACGTCAGAAGAGGATGTAGGTGATGCTGTAGAATACAATGAGAGTGATAACAGGGATTATAATTTATGTGATGAATTTGAAAATGCTACAGAATTCGAAGAACCAAATAAGGATAAAATCCAGAAAGTGGAAATTTTGTTCTGGTTTCATTTAAAGGTGGAAAACGAATGACTACGATTTATAAATATATTTGTATGGTGGATTCTGTTGATGATGAAGAAATGGAGATACAAGTTACATCCCTGAAATGTATGGACAGTTCCAAAACATTGTACACACTTAATGAGAATGACAAAAGTGATGAACGCCATATGATGATGTTTTAGGGATAATAAGTGAACCTCGCATTATATTAAGAGGAGAAAGAATGTTACATAAATTTGAAAAGCCAATTGACGTATTTGAACGGGCTTAAACACTGATTTAAATATTAAAAAATATGTAACATTTGTCTTTTTTATCTCACAATAAAGGTATTGCAATTAATTTTAAATTGTTTCCATTTACCACATACATAATTAAATATAATAAGTCTAGCTTGTTTACAATTACCCCTAAGTGACTGCTTTGTTTCCAATTACCCAGATATTTTCTTTGCCATATCAAAGGAGCAGCACAAAGAGTTTACAAATACCCCCTTGATAAGGAATAAGATTGATTTCTCTTTATTTAGATTTATATTAAGTGTCCATCAAAATTAAGTGAATATATAAGCTGTATCTCTTACAGATACTGAATAACATGTTTACAATTGCCCCAAAATTCATAATTTGTAAAAATATTGATGGGTAATTGTAAACAGCGATTTAGAGATCATATTTACTGATCAATTTAATAAACATATATATAAAATTATAGATTACACGCCCAACTATAGTAATACATATAATATTATTATATTAGTTGTAAATAAAAAAATATATAACATAAAACTTAAATGATGGAACCAAAAAAAATAAAAGTGTTTACAATTACCCTGGTTGACCCTAATTAAATCCAAATAGTAAGTAGTCAAGCACTTCACTGTCTCACAACAGAACAAAAGAACTATATTTATAGTCTGGATAGTTCATACCTATGGCTAGATAGACATTTACATAGATTCACACCATGAATCAATAGAAGTTGGAAAATAATTAATAATGTAATAGACTCCATACGTTCATATAAAAATATCTACAAATATAACAATTGAATATTTAATATTTTTCTAATATTCCACTGTAAGTTTACGAAAGACCTGTGATTGAATTTTGTGAACGATACAAAATTGGCGGTGTTAGGTTATAATTGTGAGAAATCGAGTAAGTGCAATCAATATGTATCAGAATTTATACTTCAGCGCCTAGACTTCACAAATTATTCCACATATCTATAGAGGTACCTATCTGCAGCAAACAAAGGATGCAAGCTATGATACAACCTACAGCTACAACTAGCTATACATAATTCATAGAAAAGTTGAAGAACTCTACTAACCGCGAACCATTTCCACTTGAACTTGCTAGCCACTGATAGAAAATCACACAACACCATCGAAGAAGTGGTCTAACCTGACACAAACAAACCAGATTGACTCGAATCGAGTTACTACTATTTTGTAATAGACCTTGTCATATTAGGTTTGTTCAAAAATATCATGTGATTCGTCACTGAATGTCGCGAAATTACATGCTAACACAGTCAATACAGTTATTTCACTTTAGTAAAGCGTGGAAAATCATAATTTTAGAAATATTGTTCTAATATTCTGCAATTCCACGGGAGTCCGTAAACCGAAAACGTCAAATTGATTGATACATTGATAGTTTTCGAAGTCAGAAAATGGACGCTTGTTTTTCTGAGTGAAATCGTTACTGATTGGCTATCAGAGTTTGATACCTTTTAATCCAACCAATAGCTTCAAACCAAAGACAAATTTATTTTCAAGCTCTGTCACTTCCGTCACTGTGCGCGCCATTACCTATGCCTAACTTTAGCTGACATTAGCGTTCCAATTTACAGTTTTAGCCACACAACAAAAAACAAAAAAGAAAAATCTAATCCTGCAAATATTTTAAGTGTGAAAGTTTATCTAATCCTGCAAATATTTTAAGTGTGAAAGTTTAGATGTGGGTGTTCAATTCCACCAAACCAGCAAATTTTTTTAAAGCGAAAACTTCTTTTGGCCCACCACAGACAGATTTTCGGGTGAACTCGGGACCATGGCTAGTGGCCATCTAAAAACAAGAAATACATGCAATGCATCAGCATTTCGAAATAGCCATGCTCATGGCCCCACCTTTCGGTATCAGCCGCGTAGTTTCCAAAGTAAGCTATCAAATTCGGAGTTATAAGTTTTCACTTCAATCGGTAGTTCCTATGACTATGCTGACGCATTTCTATATGGCTAATGGCCATGGTCCCGAGCTTACCCGAATATTTTTTTCCTTCGCGCGCGCGCACACCCCCCTTAAAAAAGACCACCGGATGAGGCCGAAACTCGAGTCCTCAGACTAACTATTCCTCAAACTCAAAGCTCGATTCGGATTGACCGACCATGGTCGCGTTTCTAAATGCTTATCCGAATGGTTCGGAATCGGAATGACTATCCCTGTCATGCTAAACAGTTAAGACAAAGAAAGAGAGATGAGATTCCGTGTCGGATGCAACCGAGGATTGTTATCCGTGCCGGAATCGTTCCGACTGCGTTGTTCGAATTCGAGACATCTTAGCTAAATGAATGTGATTCCATACCAGTTAAATTGAACTTTGAAGTCATTTCAAATAAAAAATACAAAAGTTTGAGTTGAGTTTACTTTGATAAAACTTTGTTTTGTTTTCATTTTTCAAAATTGATACGCGATTCAAAATTCAAACTTCAAACAAAAATTGTTAATATCTAGCTATACTGTAAGTTTCTTCTAAATACTTCAAATGTTATTGTTAAGTTTAAACAAGTATACCAAGTTCATTAGCATTCTCTTTCGTTTAAAATCGACTAACACTCCACTAGGACTTACTTACCACATAAACTAGATTATGGTGAAGCGTCATACATATTATTTTTTCTCTATTTCGCTAAAAGAACTTCAGCAATCACCTAGCTCAATACACATAAAAGTTGCAAAAAAATTAAATCCCTGCCAACGAATAGGTCATTGATCCCTGCATTGAATTTAATCAGTGTTACATGTTCCATAATTTCTTTTTTCAGGATTTAATTTAATTCGCAAATGGATAAATCTAAAGCGATTTATGTTTGGGACGAAAAACTCATTCAACAATGTGATCGGTTGCCTGCAGTTGCCGGACGTGTATGTTGGCGCCCCTATATTTTACAATTCCAGTAAAAAATTTAACACTCATATAAATTTTAATTTCGGTATTCATTTTAGGCTAGCATAGTCCACAATTTGATTCATGCATACAACCTACAAAGCCATTTAAAAGTGGTCCGGTCTTCACCAGCTTCCTACAACGACTTAAAAGAATTTCATTCAGAAATATATTTGGATCACTTGAAAAAGTTTACCACAGTTGAAGAGGACTACATGGTAAATGCAGAAGATGAAGAATGTGGTCTTGGTAGGGTTTGTTATTTTTTATTTAACTGTTACAGACTGATTCAATTGTTTTTCAGCCTTATTGTAACATAAATAATATGGTAAGTATGAGGTTTAATATGAAACAAACATTTATAAGAATTTCTCTAGCTGTAACTTACCAAATGCCATAAAAATAACCAGGGCTTTTTTGGTAGGGGCACGCAGAGCCCCCAAACGCGCACTGATGTCACACCAAGTTCTCCAATAAATTATTATAGACTTGCAACTTGGGAGAATTAGTGTACCCCCAAGAAAAAAATTGACAAAAAAAGGCCTGAATGTAATCATAGGAATGAATGCGGTTTTAACAATTTGGTAATAAAAATGGGTTACTTGCATGTATATGGCCTTGAAAAAAAATGCAAAATTAAATTGCAACCAAGTCTTAAGTGACCAACAATAATTTAAAACACAAATGTAAGTCACACTGATTCATTAATTAAAAACTTAATATGTAAGAAACGCAATGCTGCAATTCATGACTACCATTGTGACAGAGAGCAATTGTGATTGTTTGTGATGTGCTCTATTTAAAGGCTCTCATGCCAGAAAAGTAAGCCCATGCATAGTGCATCAGTTCAAAAGCTCATGAGAAAATATTTTTTTAGGATATGACTGCCCACCTATCTCCGAAATGTTTGAGCTGGTGACAACAGTTGCTGGTGGAAGTATAACTGCTGCTAAATGCCTGTTATTGGGTATAACTGATGTCGCTATCAACTGGTGCAGTGGGTGGCATCATGCTCAGAGGTTCACCTTTAACTATAATATTACCATTTATTGAAAACATTAATATGACTTAATCACTATCAATACTGTTGTTACTGTATTATTGTGTGGTGACATTTTCCAATTAGTTGACCCCATGCTATACATCCTTCCTTTTGAAATCATTGGTTGACCCGTATTTTCTTCAGGGCGTTTGCTATGTTAAGCATTGCCGCACACGGGCCACTGGCCACTAACCACAGCCACAAAACGCCCCCACCGACCTATTTCCTACAGGTTCCATACATTTTAAATGGATTCGCCGCACACGGTGACGCCAGTGCTCGCCACTTGCGGCGACACGCCGCTTCTCGCCACTCACAAGGGGTTGTGAGTGGCGAGCACGCTTCAGCTTGCGGCGGAGGTTTGTGGCTGACGCGTGTGGCAGCGACGCTAAAGGCCGGTTTGCATTTTGATTTTTGCGAGTGTGAGTGCGATTGCGAGTGACTGATTACTATGCACTCGCAATAATCGATCGGTGTCCACACGTGTTTGCTACCAATCACTCAACACCTGCACTACTCACTCGCACGCGTACTAATTAAAATGAAAACAGGCCTTAAGGGCGAAAGCCTAGCGCGGGCGCGGGTGCGGAGGCAGACGGTGGCCACAGTGAGCCGCGAGCGTTCGACGTACGTCAGGTGTCTTCGAAGGTTATGCCCCCTATACCTACATACTGGCCGAGTGCCGGCGAGTGAAGGCCAACGGCAGTGTGTGGAGGCCCTATTTGTCTTGACTTGTGATCACTCGTCGGCGCTCGCATACCTGGCCGAGTGACGGCAAGTGGCCAGTGTGTATAGGGCTCATTTGCGTCGACTCGTCTCCACTTGCCGTCGCTCGTGACCACTTGCCTCGATTCGGAACGGTGTCGCTTTTTGTACACAAAATAAAGGTGCTCGCATTGGCCTACGCCACGCCTACGCTCGGTCAGTGTGTGGATGCTACCACTCCCCATCCGACTCCGACGCGGGTCTAGAATCCGTGGCGGGCGCCCGATGCTCCATCCAGCGGCGCTAGAACAGTTTTGGTCTCCAGCGGTACCGGATATCGGATAGCGGGTATCGGATGAACTACCATGGATTATTTTACCATAATTATATTATTTTTATTTGGCAAAAAAAGACGTAGGCGGGTACCCGCCGCGTGCTGTCGGTTAACGTAGCGAACGCCCTCTGTCTTCTCATGATCATGGCCACTGTAAGGCAACAGAAATGTCGAGGGGTAAAGTTAATACCTACAGCCATCGTCATAGTTTAAAATTGTTTTAATAAAACCGGCCAAGTGCGAGTGGGAGTCCCGCACGAAGGGTTCCGTACCATTGGCAAATAAACGGCTCTTTGGCTTTATTTGAATTCCGTATACATAAATAAACCAACGCAGTCCACAAACAGGCTGTTATCCAAAAAGTTCTGTAAAAATGTTGATGTTAGCTTACGATTTTAACGACGACGTCGATTGCGTGTTTTAGTGTAGGTACTAGTGGCGCCATCTAGTTTACTTGGAACGGACTAATCGAGCAAGAAACGGTAAAAATCAAGTTTGTTGTAGGGATCCACCTTAAATATAAATAAATTTATAATTAATTTTATTTTTTGATTAGTGTTTTTTGTTATAGCGGCAATAGAAATACATCATCTGTGAAAATTTCAACTGTCTAGCTATCACCGTTCGTGAGATACAGCCTGGTGACGGACGGACGGACCTCCGTCCGTCAGCCAAGTTTCAGTAATAGGGTTCCGTTTTTACCCTTTGGGTACGGAACTACGGAACCCTAAAAATCATTGCATACAGCACTTAAAAACCGGTTTCTCATTAGGTACTATACAGTCACGGATATCTATAGCCGGCTGTCGCTTAGACGTCGAGTTAAAATTAATGTAGATCGTGATTAAGTCCTGTGTAATGTTTTCAATATGAGTTCAAATCGCGAAAGTTTTTACCTGAAAATGAAAATCTTATAGGTTCGCGTCACCGACGAGCTAATGTCGGGCGGATAATATGTAATGTTTTGTGATTGTTTGCAGATTTGGTGCTGAAGGATTTTGCTATGTTAATGACATCGTGATAGCCATAGAAAAATTAAGAAAAAAATATCCGAAAGTGCTGTACATAGACTTAGATGTTCACCACGGTATGTTATCACGTTATCAGTAACACACACAGAAATCTAAATAATAAGGTACATTTAGATTTCTGTGGTAACACACAATGCCTATGTGACGAAAAGGTCGCTTCTTTTCCGATGGGACCAACCCTAGTAAGAAAAGCATTTTTGAAGTGAAAACTTCTTTTGGCGCGCCTAGACAGATTTTTCGTGGGCCGTGAAATGAATTCTACCGTCACGCTCGGATATGATAAGAAATCTTCGGGTAAACTCGGGACCATAGCCATTGGCTATCTAAATGCGTCATCCAATGGGAAATGCTAAAAGGGCGAGGCCTAGCCATCATGGCATGGTCATCTAGAAATGCGTCAGCCAATGGGAAACGCTGACGCATTTCTAGATGGTCATGCCATGATGACCAGGCCACACTCTCCGGTTACACCCGTGTAGTTTCCAAAGTAAGCTATCAAATTCTGAGTTATAAGTTTTCACTTCTATCGGCAGTTCCTATGACTGCCAATTATTATTATTTTTTTCACTTACTTTTACGTAGGTATAGGTTTACACTTGACCGCCACGCCGTCTCACCTGATGTTAAGTGACGATGCGATCTAAGATGGAGCGAACTTACCTAGAAAAAACCGGTTCCACTCTCGATTTGTAGACACTAAGATGGTAACCATCGGGAAAAACCCTCTCAAGCAACGAATTTTAAAGCCTAGAGTCTAGGCTAGACTTTTGTGATCAGAAAGTCTAGGCCCTAGACGTTCTTATCACAAAATTAGAGTCAAACCTCTTCGTTCGAGTCTTTGGAACGTCAAACATGAAACAATGTACAAAAAAGGGCAAGGTGGTCAATTGCACACTCTCTGAGATGTATCCGATAAAAACCCGACGAGCTAGCAAATTTGCGGCGATGTTGATGATGATGGCGATGACTTGGAAGCCTTTTAAGGCTATCATCACACTGCCACGCATCAGCGTAGTGCGTGTTCCATCCTTGTATGTAAGTATCTCCGGTTTTATAGAAAACACGCACAGTCTAACACACCGAAAATGCATCCACGCGTGTTTATGCAAATCACGCACCTACCTACATACCGAGAAACACGCATCCCCGCGCGTGACTAGAGGCGCAAGGTACCTGAGAGAGGCACAGAATAAATATTAGTACAGAAGCCACACTTACCAAAAACAATTATATAAATAGCGACTCTTGCTGGGATACAACAAAGTTCAATTCAGCTCGCAATACCTGTAGCGATTTTCAAATAAACATTTGCGCTCTTTCTAACGCGTAACTCTGTCCCTGGCTAGCGTGGAGGGTTTACGACATATCTAATAACAATATGCGCGGGAAACATTTTGCGCAAGCGCTCAGCCGTGCGTCCGACAACCGACTGTCACTTGTTTCCTGGAAGGAACGGTCTAACGGTAGGCTAAAACCGCGCGACCTTGAGCGAGTGAGGGTGCACTGACTCTGCACTCCCGCAAGTACGCGCGTAGATGCATCGACATGCAGCGTGGTTCGTGTCAGGATGTGGTCACGATGTGGTTAGCCTTATTGATTCCTATATATACGTATGTAGAGCTAATATACTATTTTTGATTATTATCTTACGGCCGGCGCGGGGCCCAAAATACAAATACAAATACAAAAATCTTTATTGCTGTTTGTAGGTAAGATAAGATAATACAAAACATTTTAAAAGTTGCCCCATACAAACTGGCCTCTGCGAGAGGCATGCAATATGTCCCGAATGCCCGAATTACTATTTTGGAGGATTGCGTTACAAAAGATGGATTTGAGTCGACTAACTGATTTTTAGTTTCATACTGATGTCGACTGACTTATTATTAGGATAAATCTTGTTTCGATTGTCTGATTATTCTTTATTTATACCTGTTACGTATACGCACCTGTCGTCGGCTGACTGATTATTTATTATTGGATCTGAAACTGGCGTTTGACTTATTATTGTCGAGGAATGTAAAGAGCAGGTGGATTAGAGCCTTGTTCTCTAAGTTCTGTAAGTATAGCATATTTAATATACTAATAATATGCCACGACATCGACACTCCCAACTCCCGTAAGAACCATCCGTTCGCATTTGTCCGTAGGTACCTAAACTAAAAAAAATTACATACCTACCAAAATTTTTTTAGCTTTATCTTTTCTGTTTCTAGGGAATGGTGTCCAAGATGCGTATAATCTTAGCAAGTCTGTTTTTACTCTCTCATTTCACAAGTTTGAACCTGGATTCTACCCAGGCACTGGAAGCTTAGAAGATATTGGCAGTTTAAATGGTATGGGGTACTCCTGCAATGTGCCGTTGCATGCTGGTTATAGTGACGACACTTTGGAGTATTTATTTGGAAAGTGAGTTTTTAATTGTATTATTTTTACTTTTTGAAGTGAAACCCTTTTGGCGCGCCAGAGACAGATTTTTCGTGGGCTGTGAATTTAATTCTCGCGGCACGCTCGGGAATGATAAGACATCTTCGGGTAAACTCGGGACTATAGCCATGCGCATGGCTAAGCCCTCCGGTTTCACTTGCGTAGATTCCAAAGTAAGCCGTCAAATTCTGAGTTATACGTTTTCACTTCTATCGGCAGTAGGTACCTATGACTGCCATTTTTAATATGAATTAGTGAAAAAACAACATATTTTACTTAACAATGAATTAACTCCTTTATTGAAGTTGGTTAAATTCCATCGTCGGACTTGACACCATGGATGGACATGTAGAGAATTTTATTCTACAAATACCATAAAAATGCATAGAATATGTAATCAAAATCTGTTCATAGTCGACGGAATATTATAGGTACCTAATAATAATTGTCAAATACTTCTCTTGCAGGATATTCAGTTCAATAAACAGTATGTTTTCTCCTGACGCAATAGTGGTACAATGCGGTGCGGATGCTCTGGCGCGGGATCCGAACGGAGGCGCCCGTCTTTCACCCCGAGGATACAGCACGTGCGTCAATACTGTGCTTGGGGAACGAAAACCTACAATGCTGTTAGGAGGAGGTAATCTTACACACTTTGAGTAGGTATGCCTTTTCGACTCCAAATCCAAGATATAATAATATATAATATAACTAGCGGCCCATTCCGGCTGCGCTCGGATATTGTCATTTAAAGACTATTAATCGAAATACAAACTATCCTATCTCTCAAGTTGGACCAGACTGCTTACGGTGTGCCAATTTAATTTAAAATCGGTTGAGTAGTTTAGGAATCCATCGCGGACAAACATCGTGACAGGAGATTTATATATATTAAGAATAAGATAACTAGCGGCCCGTTCCGGCTTCGCTCGGATTTCGGCATATAAGGACTATTAATCGAAATAAAAACTATCCTATCTCTCAAGTTGGACCAGACTGCTTACGGTGTGCCAATTTAATTTAAAATCGGTTGAGTAGTTTAGGAATCCATCGCGGACAAACATCGTGACAGGAGATTTATACATATTAAGATTAAGATATTGGTGAACAATTCACACACAACATCATCTGACCGCAA
This sequence comes from Ectropis crepuscularia, assembly GCA_963693475.1. Lineage (NCBI taxonomy): Eukaryota > Metazoa > Arthropoda > Insecta > Lepidoptera > Geometridae > Ectropis > Ectropis crepuscularia. The sequence goes on from OY856356.1 coordinate 15,396,283, forward strand.
ACTAAGCAAAGCTTGTGTGATGGCGGCCAGATAGCTGATATAATAATACTTATATAATTTTAAATACATACTTATTATACATAGATATATATTCTACTAATTATTTATTTTCTCCGAAAAAACGGCTTCATTTTATAATTAATATTTTGAATTAAATTCAGGCATACCACCAAATTCGATAGGAAGCAATCACAAAGTCATCGAGGTAATTAAAGTAAACTTTAGTTGGTTTTTGTTCATATTTTCAAAACCGCTATACCGATTTCGATAAAATTTATATGGGACCACCTCTGACCTCTGATTTATGATCAACCAAAAGAAAAAGTACCATCAAAATCGATTTACAATTGGTGGCTCGATCGAGTAACATACCTTCAAAAAAAAAACAACCGAATTGACTACATTTTTTTTTAAAGTTGGTTAAAAAGTACTCAAATGACATAGGTCGCGGACCCCGGAAGTCTGTGGAGTGGCTATTTTTTAAGGGGGCGCCTAAAGCCAGAAAACGAAAAAAGGACATTTTCGACGCCGCTCACTGAAGTTAAGAAACTAAAAACTATGACAAAAAAAATATTGACGTGTGGGTACAATCAAGAAGAAGCACAATAACCGAATAGAATTTTAAAAATAGTTTAGAGTTTTTTACAATAAAAAAATAAAAATGACACCGAAAAAACCCGTTTTAATTCGAGTACTCGAAATTATCAGCGATGACCCCACATAATTTTTTGGTAATAAAATTCCTATTTGTGCGTTCTAGTAAAGTAACCGAACACTTTTTTAAATTTATGTTTAGTTATTGAGTAATTAAATAAAACTTGGTCAAAAATGGACTCCTGATTAAATATTGATTTTTCCTCCAAACTGTGTCATGCTATTCTCGACTTTATGAACATCACATTAAGAAACGCGTCGCGCGGGTGAAATCTGATTTTTTCCTGGCTTTAGGCGCACTCTTAATAATAAGACAACACCTTCACTGTCACATTGTCAGCCTATACAACTGATGGATAATTGGGACGGGGCGGTCATATCTCTCGCAAACCCGATGACCGTCGGGGTAGACGTGTTCTTGAGAGAAGACCGCAAATAGGCAAACGGTAGTGTTGAAAGGTTGAATTTTAAAACTATTGAGACTAGATGGAGTGACGACATGCGTACGGCTGTAGATGGAATGGACTAGGATAGGCTAATGACGATGGATAAATGCCTCTCCAAAAATACAAAGATGTCAAGGATTTCTTAATTTCACATCCTAGGCAAAATTTGTAAAACAATGTCTGAATTGCAGGTGGCTACCATCACCCAAATGCAGCCCGACTCTGGGCTTCCCTTACCGCATTGGCAGTTGGAGTAACTCTAGATGAAAACATTCCCGAACATGATTACTGGACAGAGTACAGTCCTGACTACACCCTTGAAGTACAGAGTACTTTATCTAAGGATAACAATACCAAAACTTATTTGGATGAATGTATAACTACAGTACAAGGTAGGTATATTATATTAGGGTCATTCCTTCAAAATTTTTTTATCCACTCTCGTGCATTGGGCCAGCGTGGGGGATTATGGCCAGACTGACTCTCTCCTTGAGAGAGAAGGCCCCAAGTCCCAGCAGTGGGAACATTTAGTGGGCTTCATATGCTATGCATCTGATGTTGAATGGATAACAAAATATATCTTGTCAAATTTTTCAGGTAACTTAGAAAAATATCTACAAAAAAAGAATGATAATGAAAACACAGGAAGTAGAGACAAAGTAAGCAGTGATATTAAAAAAGTAAATAGTTTTAAGCAATTTCAAGATATCCCTAAATCTATTGATAGTAAAGATGTGTACGAATTTGAGGATTAAAGTAAATGTATGACTTTTTTGTAACTACCCTAATATGCATTTTATATTTTTACCCCTTGAACACAATATTGACGGTGTGTTGTAAGTTAGATGAGTCTATTTGTGTGTGTGCGTGCATGCTGATCTGGCATAGTTCCGACGCAAATTAACCGATTTTAATTTAATTGAAAGGTGAAGTAATCGGGAGTATCCTTAGCGATTTGATGAAAATTGACCAAGTTGGCGGATAACATATCACAACATCCTTCTTCTAAGTAGTCGACGCTATCGGTCATCATAAATATGAAAAATAATAATTGAATCTGACCTCAAAACTTTTGAGGATAGTTTTGACGTAACAAATTCTATGTGAACAGTTATCAACAAATAATTTATTTTCTCTAGAAAACCAAAACAGACTTCAGTTTAAAATCAAATTAGAACATGTGACCAAATTTCATGAGAATCTATCACTAAGTATATCGTCTAAATACATTAAAAGCAAATTTAATTTTTTTGTTCAATTTCAAAAACTTCAACATCATCGATTTCGATAAAATTTACATGAGACCACTTCTGAACTATGATCTACCGAACAAAGCAAGAACCATCGAAATTGATTCACAATAGGGTACAATCCTCAAAAAAACTAAGTAGCCCGTTAGTTAGATTGCCCAAAAATATTGTACACGTACCTATTTTTTTTTTTGTTTCACAAACAAAAAATTACGAAGATACAGCGCTTCGAAGTTTCGTGTGACGTCACTTGTGAGTACGATTTTTGCTCACGAGTGACGGCGCGACCCCCCACTCTCGAAGTTTGATGGCCTGTATCTTTGACGATTTTTAATATTATGAAAAAACAAAAAATTCGTGTCCAATATTTTTCCATGATCTAGCTGACGGACTAATTAGGATGGTGTATTTTTGACCCAGTCCGGTACCCTATTGGCGGCGCTATCGCGTATCATACATACCAGAAAAAAAAGAACATACAGCTGAATTGATAACCTCCTCCTTTTTTGAAGTCGGATAAAAATTGAAAAACGGCCACAGAAAATAAAACCATGAACTGGTGTAATTAATGAATATAATTTGTCAACTTTTCAGTTTATTTATTAGGTACCTAATAAAAAAGTTTAACAAATATACACTGATTAGAAATTCGATTTAAAATCCACTGGAAGAGGCGATCCTGCTGTGGCCGGTGGGGTCTCGCCTCCTGAGGGGTAAGGCGTTAGCGTGGAAATAAATTTAGTAGGTAATATTATCTATAAATTCTAAAAATGTAATTTTCGATATTCTTTTAATAAAAACTATCATACAATTAACACTAAACATGAATTTGTGATTAGTGTTAACATCCCTATTAAAATAAAACTGCATCGTAATTCGAAAAAAATATATTTTTAAATTCACGCACTGAACTGTTCAGCACACAGAAGTTACCAAGTAACATAATTGAAAGACATGTGAAAATTAAATGTATTCTGGGGCTTCTAATCTGTCAAATGGCTTATTCCTGCAATTGAGCGCATTTTGGTTTGTTGGCAACATGAATAGTTCTTAATTTAGTAAAATTGTAACATCACTTCCTTATTTTTATGAATGAAAAAATTGTAAGATCATTCTTGTGACTGAGATGTGATGGAATTGGTTTTGAGATGACTCAGCTAAAGACATTGTTGATTGAATATAATTAATCAATTCAGGGTTAAGATATTTATATAAATAAGATTAACAAAAATAGAAGACTATTTTTTGATAAGATAGTTAAAAGAACCCACTTTAAAATTAATTCAATATTTCAACTCAACTGCAATAATAAGCCTGATGACAGGTACTCAATGAACTTGCCATTATCACTAGTCAGACAACACAAAGTCTGATACTAAAATGCACTTTTTGTTCAAGACATATTCGCTTGGATCATTTACCCCACACCTTCAGATGAACCAACTATTTACACAAATCAGTTTGCAATTGAAGCTAGCTTAGATATGGAGCGAGCAAAACGAATTTAATTCTATTCTTCCACTGAACATCAAACTATCATTATATTTCCTTTATTGATAAATAATTTTTTAAGCTTTAAAAATACCTAAACATAATACAAAATAAAGGCCTTTGAAGAAGATTGCCAGAGTCAAATTAAAAAATGCCTAGATCTGTTAACTTTAGTGCTTAATTCTTATTGCAAGCAAAATGGTGATTGACGAAAAGCAAGGATTAGTACCTGGGTTTAACTAAGTTATAAATAATTTGGGTTTTCAACAGATGTAAATAGTCAAAAGGGGTTTTAGTATTTTTTTTTAATTTTTGGGGATGAAATCATATTTAGGTATGACTTCTCATATCTAAACTAGAATTGGACAAACTTGCCTCAACATTCATGGTCTTTACAGAATCAAGGTTGAAATCAACATTATGATTATTTTGAATTTGGTATAAAAGCATTTTATTGCAATACATAATGCTAACGATACGACACGAGAACGATCTCATAAAAAAAAAACTAAACAGCGATATGGATCCAAACAGTGAAAGATTCAAAAGACGCCAGTACTTTTACGTAATATTATGTTGACATAGAATTAAGAGAAAGCTTAGCGCTTTTACATGAGATTATATTATTTATAGTATAAAATTCAAAATGTATAGGCACACAGGCCACAACATCGCCGATATATCGATGTCAGTGTTGAGTGAATCGCTAAATCATTTTGTTTTCATTCTTATAAGTTGTTCTAGTAAGACTCATTATGATACCGCAGAATGAACCATATTTCTAGTTTCTGCTAGGTTATGTAGTAAAAAAATGATCGTTATATAAGACTCTTTGAGCCTGTGGAAAAAAGCATATATTGACAATTACTGTTGCAAACCCAAGTTAAATTATAAGAACCATATTCCTATCCTAATCAGATGGCCGTTTTTCGCTGTGTTTCTTGGTGAATTCCTCAGCATTCTTTAAGAACTTCTTTCTATCTTTGAGGTACTCTTCAGCGAGTTCCGCCCGGAGTGGGTGTTCTGGCTCGGGGTCATTCACAAGAGCCACTAGTGCTTGGATAACTGAAATCAAACATAGGATATTAATAATCTTCAGTTTTTGAAGTGAACATTTTTAACGCGCCACAGACAGATTCTTCGTGGGTTGTGAATTAAATTCTAGCGTCTCGCTCGGGAATGATAAGAAATTTTCAGGTAAACTCGGGATCATGGCCATTGGCCATCTAGAAATACGCCAGCATTTCTCACTGGTCCGCGTAGTTTCCGAAGTAAGCTATCAAATTCTGAGTTATAACTCATAAGTTTTCACTTCTATTGGCAGTTCCAATGACTGCCAATTTTTGTTTTAGTGAAGGTATTTGGCAATGTTACCTACTTTGTTTTCTTATTAGATAATTTATTCTTGTTTTCAAAGACCGTTCATACAACCTATTTAACATTTCCATAGCTGGGCCACAGAGCCTTCTTTCACAAGGTGAGAGTCAGGGCTTATAATCCAGCAGGGTGGCAATGTGAGGGTTGGCGGATGACACAAGGACCTTGAAAAATGTTGTTCTTGGAACCCACCCGTTTTCTCACAACGTTTTCCTTCACCGTTAAAGCAATTGTGATGACAAACTTTTACACTGCAAATGGAAATAATATTCAGAGGTGCAGCCGCGATTCCAACCTACAACCTCACGATAGGGAATTGAACATTCTCATCACTAGGCCACTGCAGCTTCTCGAGTTAAGACTGACTAATTAGGAAAATAGCTAATGTAGTTAGTGTCGTTTTTAAAACATAACATGATGGAATAATCTAGACATGCGCCTAATGGTAAGCCACACCCATTACAGCACACAGTACCATGCATGTAATTGAATAAAATAGTAAGTTCTGCGCTGCACTCATCATCCAGAGACACAAGAATATTCATCTCTTTGCCTTATAATCTTTTTGGAAACATTGCCCTTCAAACTGGAACATAGAAATGTCTTTATGTTACTGCATGGCGGTAGAACAACATGCTAAGGTGTGGTATTTTTTCAAGGAGACTCCAAAGAGTCCTATCACTACAGTATTACTATGATTGATGTCTTCTTTCATTTTACTAGCTAGGACAAGGTTCTTGTGGATTATGGACATAGCTTATAGAGCTTCGTACTCGACCAAGTAGTAGATTTGACTACACTTTCGTAATAACTACATCTAGGCTGTGGAATGCAATGTCTGAGTGGGATTTCCTCAAAGGTTACAAGTGAATCGGTTTCTTCTAGGTAAGCATTAACATGGTTAATGGAGACCAAGTGCAAAAATATCTTAGTTAAAAAAAAAAGTAATATACAGACTACTTTTAATAAAACTTGTTTCCTGTCTCCATGGGAAAATGGGAAAAAACTGGCACAACTCGCCTAAAAAATCTATCTGTAAGTGATAGACTTGCACAAGATATGAACTTAAAGAATATTATCAGTTTGTTCTCGTAGGACTTATTATAATTTCAGACGTCCACCAACCCATGAATTTAAATACAATGTTTGTACAGTTAAATTATTCAAGGTTTTGTGGAAGGAAACCATGGCATGTATATGTAAATTATGTTTTCTACAATTTACATGTCATTCAAGGAAAAAATTGCATCAAATTGACCCTTATGGAAACAAAGGCTGCTGTTTTTTTGTTTGACAAAGTTGGTCTATTTTGCTATTTTTGTAGTACATATGTTATGAAAATTGGCTATCGAAATTGGAGCTAAGACTTGAGATTTTAATTAGGTGTTATCAAAATTCACATCAAAGTAACAGTTGGGGATGCAGTGGAAGATAGATATGAAATAACAACATAAAAGCATGCAGACCTAATGACAAAATAGAAGAAAATTGGCTAGCATCTAAAAAGTTCATTTGATATGATATAAGAATCTCTAGATAACAAGTAAAATGCTATCCAAACTGTATAATTTAATTTCATTGTACACTCTGATCCCAATTATACATTTTCCAAATCAAAGTCAAATAAAATTCATGAGATGGTACTTATAACTACAGTTGTAACTATGCTCGTAGTTCTTAAGTTAAATTAGGTAATATTATAAATATGTCTTTGTAATGTATTAAAAAAAATCTATAATTTTCCTTGAACTTCCTTTTCCTTGCAGTATGCAATGGCTGCCACAATAAGGAATGTCCGGTTTTCAAAATTTTAGATTAGTAATTATTGCTTTTTTCCAGGAACTCATCATAGGTCAATAGACAAGATGACTAATACAACTAATTAGTGACTAACTACCGACTACTGAGTGTTAGATATCAACATCATGGACTAATTCATCATCAACAGTCCACTAAATGTTCCCACTGCTGGGACCTTCTCTCGCAAGGAGAGAGTTAAG